>JASDDO010000024.1:160083396-162483396 GCA_030015575.1 Agapanthus africanus
TTTTGAGCCGTCCTGAGACAGATGCACCGGAATAAAACAATTCAGAGCTTTGCACCCAAAGCAATTCTCAGGTAAAGGAAGCCCTCTCGAAGAAGAAGAATGGGCACAAAGTATCGAAGATGATCTGGCAGCAGCTCAAGTGCCAGATAATGCTTAGGTCCGTGTAGCGAAGCTACAGCTCACGGACAACGCTCGAAATTGGTGGAAGGCAGAAGAAACCCGTCTGGCCCAGCCGATTGAATGGAAAACATTTCGCGAGAAGTTCGACGCGAAATATTTCCCTGTGACCTCCAGGTTCGCTATGGAACAGCAATTTATTCACCTACAACAAGGATCAATGTGGAAGAAATCTGTAGATGAATATGATGCTGAGTTTACTATGTTTAGCCGGTAAGATCTGTCACAGTAGTTCAATTTTTAATATCACATACTACACAGCTAACACAATCTTTAAACAGATTCGCGGCACACCTGATACCGACGGACGAGATCAGAGCCCATCGTTTTCAGCAAGGTTTGGACACCGAGATCAAGGCTGCTCTAGCCACCGGGAAGTTTTTGACTCATGAGGAAGCCCTTGAAGCTGCCCGCAGTTACGAGGCAGTGATAAAAGAGAGGGGAAGACCTCACTCTGTAGGAGTCAAGCGTCCTGCCAACCAAATGGCAGGTGGAGCCACGTCCAGGTCACCCTTCGTGCCGAGGCGACCCGGAGTACCAACTCATCGTCCTAGCCCAGCTTTTTGCAACTACTGCAAGAGATCTGGGCATATGGTGAAGGATTGCCGTCGAGCCAACCGCTTTTGCTTGATCTGCGGTTCAGCCACTCATGACATTGGATCTTGTCCTCAAAGGCAGAATTCAGTTGCTGCAACCCGGCCAGCAAACAACTATCAGCAGCGACCAGCTCTTCCAGCACCTGCTACCAGACTTGCACTACCTGCACCACCTAGAGGACCACAAGCTGCACCACCTCCTCGACAGTTCCATCAAGCCCAAAGGAACGTTCAAAGGAATGCTCCTCAGGCCAGGAGGAACGTGCTGAAGCGCCAGGCTTTCATGATGTCCGTTGAAGAAGCTGAGGCCACTGGCCAAGTCATTACTGGTAAATTTCTTTCCCAAATTTACCTTCTAGTTTGGTTATCTACACACTTTCCCTATACCTAAAACCTATCCCATATACCTTAGGTACAATTCTAGTAGCTTCACTACCTGCACTTGCACTGTTTGATACCGGAGCAATCCCACTGCTTTATGTCGCAACGGTTTGTCCGAACCCATGCGATTCCAGTCTCACCGCTTGTATCCTGCTGGAACGTCAGTTCTGGAAATGGTGTTCTAAAGGCAACTATAGGATACAGCATGTGTCCGGTCATCGTCTGCAGTCGAGAATTTTACGCTGATTTCAAGGTACTGGACATACCAAATTTTGATGTGGTTCTAGGAATGGACTGGCTTGGAACCTTTTATGCTACCATCGACTGTCGTCAAAGGAGGGTAGTATTTGAGATCCCAAATCATCCGATCTTTTACTTCAAGAGTGGAGACCGTACATTGGAGCCAAGCACTTACAAAGCAAAGCCAAGGGAAGCAATAAATGCAGCAGCTCATGCAGAAGAAGAAGCAAGACCGGAGGTAGTTCGAGAGTTCGATGACGTATTCCCTGACGATATATCAGGTTTGCCTCCTGATCGAGCTCTTGAATTCAGTATTGACTTAGTACCAGGAGCACAACCAGTAATCAAAGCACCATATAGACTAAGTCCAGAAGGTTTGAAGGAAGTACGAACACAGCTGGACGAATTACTGGCGAAAGGATGGATTCGTCCCAGCACTTCGAGTTGGGGAGCACCTGTGCTACTGGTGAAGAAGAAGGAAGGTTCATATAGGATGTGTATCGACTATAGAGCCTTTAACGAAGTTACTATTAAGAACAAATATCCACTTCCGCGCATCGACGATTTATTTGATCAGCTAAGTGGATCTTGTGTCTTCTCTAAACTAGATCTTCGTTCAGGTTATCACCAAGTGAAGGTCAAGGAAGCTGATATTCACAAAACAGCTTTCAGAACTCGTTATGGACATTATGAATTTTTAGTAATGCCATTCGGAGTGACCAATGCACCAGCAATCTTTATGAATCTTATGAACCAAGTTTTCCGGGAGTATTTAGACAGGTTCGTTGTCATCTTCATCGACGACATCCTGGTATATTCTAAGAATCGGAAAGAGCATGCGAAGCACTTACGAATTGTCCTGGAAACCCTTCGACAACATAAGCTTTATGCCAAATACAGCAAGTGCGAGTTTTGGCTAAAACATGTTGGTTTTCTTGGACACATCGTATCAGGAGAAGGAATTTCTGTGGATCCAACAAAAGTCTCAGCAGTCAGCGAATGGCCTACACCAAAGTCCGTGAAGGATATTCGGAGTTTCTTGGGTTTAGCTGGATATTACAGAAGATTCATTGAAGGCTTTTCGAAGATAGCAACACCCCTGACCAAGCTCACACGAAAAGATGAAGAATTTGTGTGGTCAGAAGCATGCGAGCAAGCTTTCGTAGAACTTAAGTCGAGACTGACTTCTGCACCTATTCTTGTAATACCGGATCAATCTGGAGGATTTGAAGTGTATTGTGATGCATCCGGTAAGGGATTAGGATGTGTTCTACATCAGCACGGTAAGGTTGTGGCTTATGCTTCAAGACAACTGAAGTTTCATGAGCGCAATTACCCGACGCATGATCTAGAGTTGGCAGCCGTTATTTTTGCTCTTAAGATTTGGCGCCACTACTTACTTGGCGAAAGAGTGAACATCTACACAGATCACAAAAGTCTGAAGTATGTGTTTACTCAGAAGGAATTGAATATGCGGCAGAGAAGATGGTTAGAACTTATGGCGGACTTCGACATCAATTTGCAATATCATCCAGGAAAGGTGAACGTGGTACCTGATGCTCTTAGTCGCCAACCATTAGCAATGAATCTCACCGCCCAGTGGAAGCTTCAGCAAGACCTACATCAGATGGAGATCGAACTAGTCATGCCAGGTGATGTTTCAACTTTGATGAATCTACAAGTTCAATCAACTATTGTCAATCAGATCAAAGCAGCTCAAGCCAGCGATGCTAAGTTGCAAAAGATCAGAGAACAAGTGGAGAATGGACTCAGAACATCCATGAAGACGGATCTTTGAGATACGGCAGCAGATTATGTGTACCAAAGGGTCCTGTTCGGGAAGAGTTAATGAGAGAAGCTCACAGCTCTCCCTATTCAGTACATCCTGGAGGTACTAAAATGTACAAAGATCTACGTCAGAATTATTGGTGGCATGGTATGAAGCGTGAAGTAGCCAGAAGCGTCGCAAAATGCTTGGTGTGTCAGCAAGTAAAGGCTGAACACCACCGGACTGCTGGATTACTTCAACCGTTACCAATCCCAGAATGGAAGTGGCAGCACATTACGATGGACTTTGTAACTGCTCTACCTCGCAGCACAAAAGGTAACGATGCGATTTGGGTCATTGTGGATCGACTCACAAAGTCGGCTCATTTCATCCCATTTCGAGTTGGCCAATCAACTGAGACATTAGCGAAGAAGTACATGGAGGTAATAATCTAAATTAGATTTAAAATCTCTTCATAAAGTACTATTCCTGATACTCATGAACTCATAACAGGAAATCGTAAGACTTCATGGAGTACCAGTCTGCATTGTCTCCGATCGTGACACCAGGTTCCGATCACAATTTTGGCAAAGTCTGCAAGCTAGCTTGGGAACAAGTCTGAATTTCAGCACGGCTTATCATCCACAAACAGATGGTCAGTCGGAACGAACCATTCAGATCTTAGAAGATATGCTCAGAGCATGTATGCTCGACTTCAAAGGATCGTGGGAAGATCACCTGCATCTTGTGGAGTTTGCGTACAACAACAGCTACCAAGCAAGTATAGGAATGTCACCTTTTGCAGCTTTATATGGAAGGAAGTGTCGATCGCCATTAAGTTGGGACGACATCGGAGATAGAGAGCTCCTTGGACCTGAGATGATAGTAGCAACCGTTGATGTGGTTCGTACTATCAGAGAAAGAATGCGCATAGCCCAAGATAGACAAAAACATTGGGCTGATGCGAAGAGACGACACTTGGAGTTTCAGCCAGGAGAGCATGTATTCTTGAAGATATCTCCGAACCGCGGAGTGATCAGATTTGGGAGACGGGGTAAGTTGAGTCCGAGATACATTGGACCGTTCGATATACTCGAACGAGTCGGTGAAGTGGCATACCGTTTAGCGCTTCCACCCTCATTGGAAGGAGTGCATAACGTGTTCCACATATCTCAACTCAGAAGGTATGTGAGTGACCCCAGCCATGTACTTGATCATTCCGAACTCACGATACAGCCCGATTTGTCTTGTGAGCAGCAAACCGTGGAGATCCTGGACAGAAAAGTGAAGACACTTCGGAACAAAGAAGTTAATCTAGTCCGAGTAATGTGGAGAAAAGACACTCCAGGAGAATCCACGTGGGAAAGGGAAGATGAGATGCGTGCAAGATATCCGCACCTTTTTGTAAACTAGTCCTCAAATAAAAGTTGTAAATTTCGAGGACGAAATTTTTTTAAGGAGGGTAGAATGTAACAACCCTAATTTTCATATACACTTTTCTGTACAAATTTTTTTAAATTTTTTTTTAAAACCATAAAGTAGTATTTTAATCCGAGCACAAGATATATATAATTAATTATTTTGTTTTTAAATAATTTCATTTTTAGTGTACATTAAATTGTTTTTAAATTTAAAGTGTACTTTGATATTTAATGCTGCTGATATTATTTTAAGTAACTATTTTTCTACACTAATTACAAGAAGGAGCTTGTAGCTCATTGGTAATACCTTGCATTGCTGAACCAAGCCACCTGAGTTCGAATCCCATACCCCACATTATTTTTAATATGGATTTTAAAAAAAAAAACCTTTAGAATACCAAGAGTTTACACGTGCATATCTCACAAAAACCCCACTACACCCAAAGATGTAACACTTGCAGAGGGTAGATGATCCGTCGGGGGAGATCCAGGTCACCGGAATCGGTCGGGAATCGGCCAACTCGGCCTTGACTCGGCCGACTCAGTGATCCGACCGAGTCACGGCCGAGTCACCCCCGATTCGGCCGATTCCGGCGAGGGTCACAACACGAAAGTTGTGTCTTTTGGTATTCCCTACGCACCTGCAAAGTTTCAGCCTCATACCGCTTCCAGAGCTCTTTAAAACCCCCAATTACTCCACTTTTAATACATTTTTATTACATTTTATCACATTTTTATTTTTAACTTTTCATCTACCCTAACCCTAGCCTAACCCTATAAATACCAACCCTACACACTACCCTCTCACCCCCCAAAATCTTGAGCCACTCTCTCAAAAGTTTCCACAAGAAGTGTGCTTCGAAATCGAGTTCCCGGCGAAGCTCTGACGGAATTCCGACGACGCGTTTTGGAGTAACCGGCGACGTAATCACCCCTCGGCCTTCCTCCCTAGTTCTCTTTACTCTTTAGAAGAGTTTAAACCCGTAAGTCCCAACCTTCTATCTCTCTTTTCTATAATTGTAAAATACGACTTTTTGGAACCCGACGGAAATCGGACAAACCGATTCCCGATCCGGTTTTTCTTAAAAATTCCACTTGTCGCCTAATACATATTATCAACCCTATTGCATGTTGACTATTAATCACCCTTAAACCAATTTAATCGCACTTTTCCACATGAAATGATAAGTTCTTTACAAAACCGTATTCCTTGCATAAAAATACCATCAAGTTCAATTTTAATGTTCTAATTAGATCCCTCACTCTTAATCATGGTTATTTTGATAACAAAACTTGTTTCATTCAATTTGGATAAAATTTCACACATGAAATGATAACGTTTATGAATACCGTATTCTTGCACCTTAATACCCTTAAGTTTAATACAGCTTATTTCATCTTGAAACTTCACCAAAACTTAATATAAGTCACGGGGTAATGACCTACCCTTATACACACTCATTATAATCCTAATTGATAAATAACGAAAATACAGAATACGAAATTATAGGACTTTTCACTAAAATACCATAACCTTCATAACTCTTAGTTTAATCTTTAAATTGTAACTTTTCTAAATAAAACTTATACAAAATGAAAGCACGATTGGTCATGGACATCGATCGTTTATCTAAACTGTCTTGTGTGTCTAGGCAAGTGTGTCGAAGGCAAGTGGTTAATTAATTATGGCCACTACTTGTAGTGGAGAGCCTCCCACTTACCTGACACTTACCTAACTGCATTCGACGGTGAAGAGGCGATTTGAGGATTCTAATGACTCATCGTTTAGACCTTAGAAATAGGCTAGTTGGCTTAGGAAACCCTAATAACTAAAATACGGAGAACTATACTCTTTACAAATAAACACCCTATATTTATAAAACCGTTTTCCTAAAAGAAAAGTATTTATAAAACCTGAGCAAAGTGCCATTACAACCCATCTTTGGGGAACCTGTTAGGGATAGCACGGTTCATCGTGCACCCGCAGGCTAGTAGTGCGAGATTCAGACCTCCGCAAGGAGCATTCGGTCTCGAAAGGTTTAAAATACGATATTTAAGGAAAGTGATATTATTTTTGTAAATAAAATATTCATTTAAAAATCATTCATGTGTTTTATTATATATAATTATCACTTAAACACCTATTTTGTTATAATATAAAATTTCCACTTTTTCCTGAAATTCAAAGATTAAAAGTTACATTAAAATACCCTGAATTTCAAATAATCAATTAATAATTTTATTAGGATATATTCACTAGAAAAACATAAATAAAATACATACTCATTATAACTATAAAGATGAATAACAAATACTTGAGGTGTATTTTGCAAACTATACAATATTACTTTTTACAATAAACCCCCTCAAGTTTTATAAATTACAATAAGGCCCCTAACAAATAAAGAACTACAAATTATCTTTCTTTTAGTCTGACTCGGGTTAGAGTCTGACTAATTCTGACTTGAATATAATTCAAGTCAATCTATATTTCAATTATATTCCAATACAACTTGAATACATGAATCCCAGAATTCAGTTAACAATCTGTTTGAATGAACCGAACCATGGATATTCCTTTTACATGATTTCCAGTATTCCATTTACATGACTCTACGGTTATAACCGTTTCCTGATATCATGGTTTCGGTCAGTCAATCAAGTCAATCAAGCAATCATTACAAGTTTACAAGATAACAATACAAATATAACATCGCGGGGTTTAAAGGGGTAGATTGGTACGGAAGATGTTAAAAGTGGAATGAGGTGGTCAGATTAAGACACCTAACCTATATTCAGTTGCTGTTGTACCGTGGCATAAACGGTTCCTTGTACTATACGTGCCCTTAGTCTCTGGCATATAGAGACCCCCCTCGTATACACTGGCAGCTTTCTGTACCAAGCTACAAACAATATCGTTAAACAATATTCCATAATATACTACAATACAAAACTTTAGAAAATACCATACTCTGTCACTCTCATTCTTCATTTTTCTTTGGGACTTACCGAGCGACCTGTTCGCTGACGACATTCTATTTCTCTCTTCTTTGAATGTCGTCAGGTGCGTTGGACCAAGTTGAGACCGAGCCTACAAGTGAAGATTTGGAGGAATTCCAGGAAGACCCAGAGCTCTAGACTTTGTACTTGCTCTTCTCAGTATTTCTTTTATTATGCCATTATTTAGGCATTGCTTTTCAGTTCAGATGTATTTCCATTTCATGCATTGTAAAAAGAATGTTATTAATAAAAGTTGCTGTTATTTTCCATCTTTGGTCTCTTGTGATTATTTTATATTGCTTAGTTACGCTTAGCGTATGTATTTCTGAGTACATACGTAGCGGGCCTCGTTGCGTCCACTTCGCCGTACACTGGGAAGCGGGGCGTGACACTAATGTTAAGGAGGAGGGTGACTACTCCCTCGGCCGGGATGGAGTGGTTGGTGTTAGTTATATGTATGCCTTAGAGGCCATTACTATACATGGGATGTATATTGTAGTGGATGCTTGGACATATATTAGGAGGACTTTCTTGCTCGATATGATAGTATGCTATCTGGTTGCTCTTTGTCTTAACATGTTAACTTGTATACGTGATGCCGTCTTGCTCTCACATGTTGATAAAGCCCTTAGGATGTGTACTTGACTACCAGGACTATGATGCAGATCATACTAGTGGAGCCAAGGATAGTCCACAAGTACACCCTATAATTGTTCCTAGTCATGGGAATATCAAGATATGACATCGATACTCCAGAGTAGACTAGCGTATGCGCTTCTTGACCCATATGATGGGCGATGGATGATCCCACATCCATCGGTGTTTGACATCAGAGAAGGTATACGGGTGCTCAGTGGAGACTGGGTTCACTGAATGGACTCGCCAAGAACTCCTAGGTGGTATTATACATATCGTCGGATAGCAGTAGTCTGGTGACACTGGTACAGGTTAGTCTGTAGACCCGAGATCGTTATAGAGTCTTGTGTGATTCCCACCGTGCTTTGATTTCCACCATACCACAGTCAAGAGATCGTGCAAAAAGGTAGTTTTTGGGTACAGTCCCAAGTTACATGGAGGCAATGAGCGATAGGAAGGGTTTCGTCTCTTCCAGTATTGGGAGTTGATATTGCGCTATGCTCAATTGGCCATAATAGGACTTATCAGGCTATTAGGGTATGACGTTATACTACCCCCAGGCTGTGATATGCGACATATCTGACGAAGAGACCGGACTGTACGGTAGTGTTACTGATTGGATTCGCAGGAGTATGAGCAGGCTTGCTTGTTGATCTTCTGATCGCTCAATACCCGGGTGGCCGTTACGTTTAGTAGACCGCTTTGCAGCTTGTGGGTGTTTGATATGATCATCATCTACTGCCGGCGTATTGACGAGTCTTTAGAGTCCTACAAAAAGGTTTCTTGGTTCATGCGAAACGGAGTAGGAACACATATGTGATATGTGCGGGACCGAAATCATTGAGTGTATGTGATACCACATTCTATTCTCGCGATATATATATATCGATTGGTTATATGTGATATAGCCGAGTTATCGGATCAAGTGTTAATTCGATAAAAGGATACATTTGATATTAATCGGTTTATATGAGACATAGCCGGATTATTAAATCAAGAGTTGATTTAATAATTTAATGTAGAATTATATATTTGATATATTAAATTACATTAACCAATATTAGCTCACTTAAGTATTCATTTTTCTCATTTATGATACATTAATATATATGTGATATATGTTAATTGTATTGTTTTTGCACACATAAATATATGTGATATATTTTAGTGTGTCATACTAGGTTACACATGCAACATGGATGTATGAGACTCACACCATGCTAAGGTTAATGTTAGAGTTTAATATTTATTAAGTAATTATAAATTAATGGGATTAACTCATGGCTAGAAGCTTGGAGAAGCTTGGAGATAAGGTTTGACTTAGTCCACTTCTTTGTTTTTACTTAAGATATTTATTTGACCTAACCATTAACCATACACAATGGTTAACTCTCTACATGGGTTAGTGTATGTGATATACTCACCCATGGTTGCATTTCTAACAAAAGGAATGATTACTTCATCACTTCATCTTCTTCTTCCTCTTGAAGCTTTCTGGTTTTTGACAAAGTGATGAAATAAAATGAGAAAATCAAATCTAAAGTGAGCAATATTCCTACTTCATCATCCTCTACTATTAACCATTTAGTTTAGGGTGTTTGCTTCACTAATCTCACCATTAGTGAAGAGGTAGTATGAGCTTGAATCTCCTCGACGTAGATCATCTTCGGCTTTGAAGGCATTGAGCAAGCTTGTTCATTTCTTCATGTGAACCCTTACTAGAGTCCAGGAGTTCACTACATGCGGCGAAGGGACTACTACACGGAGCTTTAGAAGTGAAGGACCGGTCTACAAAGGTTGTATTCCGCATTCACTTAGATGTAAAGTTGTTTACATATCATGTTTAACCCTAATTCTCTAGTTCAATTGCTTGGTTGGTTTGTTTAGCACCCCAAAAAATTTTAATTGCATGTTTGATGCTTGCCAAAACCTTGCTAAGGTGCTAAGCTAACCCTACAGTTGGTAAACCCTGATAGGACGTGGGAGGTTGGCCATAGATTGGACGGGCCTAGCCCCATACGCTGAAAGCAGTCATAGAAGAGGATATCTGCCAAGCTT
This sequence comes from Agapanthus africanus, assembly GCA_030015575.1. Classification (NCBI taxonomy): domain Eukaryota; kingdom Viridiplantae; phylum Streptophyta; class Magnoliopsida; order Asparagales; family Amaryllidaceae; genus Agapanthus; species Agapanthus africanus. Next base: position 160,093,674 of record JASDDO010000024.1, read on the forward strand.
CCGGAATCGACTAATATCGTCTGAACCTCGTAACGGTGGACCTGTGCCTTAATCACGAGAGGATCGTTGTGAGGCAAAGATATACCGTGGAGGTCTTCATCGGTGAAGATGATGGGCTCAGCGGTCCTGCATTTCTTCTGTGGCGGGTCGCTTGTTCCCTCGACGGGTAGGAGGCGGTGAGTCTCGCCGGCTCCACTAGCAGACCCCAAGGAAACGACCATAATTTGCCCGATCGTTAATTCGCCGGGAGGGGGCTGGTTCTCGTGCTCCCTGTCTTCTTGTCGCTTGTCCCGCAGGTACTTTGCCAGGTAGCCAGAGCGGATCTACTCCTCGATGTAGTCGCGGAGTTGTTTGTAGTTTTCGGTCAGGTGGCCCTGCGACCTATGGAAAGCGCAGTACGAGCCCCAGATACGTTTAGCCGCTATATGGGTGACCGGCGGGAGCTTAAATAATCGCTCGCCCTTCGCTTCCTCTAAAAGCTCGGTCTGGGAGATGTTGAGAGGAGTGTACTCCTGGAATTTCGGAGAGTATAGTTTTGGTCGGTCGACCTTCTTCTTCTCTTCTCTGCCACTCTTCTTTTGGACGGCTTGGTCGCCCCGGGGCAGGTTGGCGTTCACCTCAGACTCGAGTTGGATCTCTCGCTCGGACCAAGCTTTTACCTCGGCCATGGTCTTAGGTTGCGCTAATGCAAAAGAGCGGAGCCACTCTTTGTGCCTAAGACCCAACCTTAGGGCGGTGATGACAGTTTCATCCCGGTGCTTGGGAACCTCGAGAAGAGCGTTGTAGAAGCAAGTGACGTATCCCTTAAAGGATTCCTTATCCCAGCTCTTTATGGTGAAGAGGTAATTGACAGTCCGCTTTTGTCGCCTGTTTTCGACGAAGTGACCGAGGAACTGGACGGCCAGCTCATCGAAAGTAGAGATGGAGCATGGCGTGAGTCCTCGGAACCAGTCCCATCCAGCCCGTATGAGGGTGGCGGGAAATGCTCGGCATTGAGCAGTGTCGGAGTTATCCTGGAAGCTCATGCCCGCCGTAAATGCATCCAGATGGTCCTTTGGGTCGGATTTCCTGTCGAAAAGGGCCACCTTAGGAGGCTTGTTCCTGGACGAGACGTGTACGGTGAGCAACTCCTCGGTGAAAGGCTTCGTAAGTGAGTCGGCGGCGTACCTAGCCCCTTCACCGGATGGATGACCCTCCCGATGTATACCCTCGACTTTCTTTTCGAGGGCGTTGAGGCGGTCGTGATACCTCGAGGATTCGACGCAGTCAGAGCGGTGGCCCTTCCCGTTTGTGGTTTGCGCCAGGCCGCGACTCCGATTCCATTCTATCAAATTCCTTAGGTCCCCTGGCGAGGTCCTTTTTGAGTCTTCGTAGCGAGTGCCATTCGTGCGATCCCATCGAGGGAGAGGGAGTCAGCCATGCCTGGGAGCAGGCGAGCTGACCGATACCTCCTTGGGAAGGACAAGAACGTGACGGGCCTCGGGGCAATGGGCTCTTTCGCAAGACCGCGACGTGGAGCCATGTGGCGCCTAGCGGGCCATTGAATTGGTCGCCACGGGGGAGCCACGGTCGCCGGAATGAGCACGGCGTTGTTCGGTGGTGCCAACGTGAGCTGTGGCATTGTTCATATTATAATATTACTTTTTATATTCCCCAATTCTTATTCATTTTATAAATAAACAGGTACTCTTGACGCACGTTTGTTGCATGTTACAGGATACAGGTTCTTGGAGCGAATACAGTGAAAAAGACGAAAGCTGATACAGAAAAGGGACTTTTTGACCAACAAGTAGAAGGATCCTAGCCAAGCCTAGACGAAGAACAATTCACAATTGTATAAGGCAATGCAGTCCGAAATGTCAAAGTGAACGGTCAAAAGATCCTTACAAGTTTTCACTGAAGATCTGGAGAAGACCCAGATGTCTGATGGAGAAAACAAGTATAAAAGTAGAAAGCCCAAGAAGCAGAGAAGAACACCCAAAATTTTCATGACCTAAATCCCTTCTTTGGCCGTGGAACCGCGGCCAAACCTAGGCTGGCGCCGCGGTTCCGCGGCCATTCAGAGCCCGTGTCGATGGATTTTTTCTGTGTCGGTGCGTCGGTGCGGGTGTTGGGATTTTCCGTGGGCAAATCTGTAATTGCACATGTGCGAGAGTCTGTAACCCTAGTTTTCATGTTTTCCTATAAATTGTAATCACAGATCTGTAAAACTTATGCCTCTTTTCAATAAACAAATTCAGATCTGTTCTGTATTATTGCTTGGAGGGAGCCATCAAATTAGTAAGTTAATTTTATTTCTTCGCTTTTAATTCTCTATTAATTAGTATGTTTTTTAATCCCCTAATGAGCGAGTAATCTCCTCGCTTGTTAGGGTTAGCCTTAGGGAAAGGTTTGAGAGATGAGATCTCTCACCCCTTTCATGCCCCTTCACAACTAAGAATTAGAACTCCATGCATACACACACAACCGCTCCCTACGGCATCCTACCCCTCGAGGTAACGATGACACCGTAGTATAAAGGGCCGGTTGCGCGTGTTTTCCATGGAGGTTAGGGTAATTATCGATAAAGGAAGGACACGAATCTAGAGGAAGAAACATCTTCCCAAAAGATTCTAATCCACTTTATTAATAATTACCGTAACATCTAATAGATCAAAAATAAGGCATTGAAAGCGGTGAGGATGTTGGAGATAGTGCCCTCAGAGTCAATTATTGGATCACAGGCACGTGATTGCAATGATTGAGGGAGGACCTATCCCGGTAAGACAGTCTTGCTCGAGATGATAGTATGCTATCTGGTTTACCTTTATCATCGTGTACTGCTTTAGGTGACCTGACATGTCTCTATTGCACGTTGATAGAGCCCCTAGGATTCTTGCTTGACTGCCAGCAGTATGAGGGCGATCATATAAGTGAGAGCTGGAGTCTTTAAGCACATCCTTAAAAGGTCCCTAGTCGTGGGAGTTTCGAGACTGGGCATCGATTCTCCAGAGTAGACTAGTGTATACAGTCGAGACCCCGACGAGGGGCGGTGGCCGGTCTCACAAGCCACTGGTGTCTGTTGGTTCACCTAAGATGTATACAGGTGCTCATTGGGTTATGAGTACACCGGACAGGACTCGCCGGGAACATGCTAGTTGGTCTTATACCTGACGTCAGATAGCAGTTCCCTGGTGACATGTGTACAGGTTAGTTCATCGACCTGGGGATCGTCATTTGTCTCGTGTGAGTTCCCACTGTACTTTGATTATTACCCTACCACGGCTCAAAGGAGTCGTGCAAACAGGTTTTAGTTGGGTACAGTCCCGAGCCACATGGAGGCAGTGAGCGGATCTTCAGGGGTTCGTCTCTCCCGGTATTGGGGGTGAGGTCGCGCTGTGTCTAGGAGAGCCATTACACAAAGACCTTGGCCAAGGCAGGAGATTTACTGGTAGGTATTCCAGTAGTATCTCAGGGTGTTCTGGGCTACACTCCGACACGACTTGTACCGCTTTTGGGGGTCTGACTTTTACCAACCCCCTAGGCCCGCCATGCGATACTCATAGACGAACGGACCGGACTGTACGGATATTGTCACTGACAGGCTCAGTTGGGTGTCGGGGTGAGCTTCCTCATCGACGTCCCTTTTGGTCAATAGCTGGTGGCCCGTCACGTATTGGCTTATACCTCTGACGTGCTAGTGGTTAAATCCACAGCCATAGTATTGACGAGTCTTTAGAGTCCACCACACTTTCAGTTACTCAAGCTTTCGGGCGAAACGCTGTAGAGGCCGTATGGAGATATGGCAGGGTCCGATCAGATACGTGCGGTATTGCACGGATCAGGATCGGACAGTTTGTACTAGTGGCCGTATGGTTATATGGCAGGGTTCGATCAGATACGTGCGGTATTGCACGGATCAAGATCGAACGGATTTTACTAGCCGGCTTTGGTTTAAGCCGGATCCTAGTATAGTACAGTGTAGATTCTGTCTCATTGCATTTGTATCCGGACGGAATACAAATGCGGGTGTGTATGCACAGTGTGGGGTTTTCCTGTAATTTATTACGGGACCAGTTTTCTAGAGTTGCCATTTTGCTTTCCGTTCCGGCCGGTTTTTCTTTGTTCTTTCCCGGCCGGACTTTTCCGATGGAGGGGGTTATTTGCATTTGTGCAAATGACATTTGTGGAGGGGTTTTCTTGAAAAAGGTTTTATTATGAGAGCATCTTTTCTTTTGCACCTTTTCTTGCATTTATTGTGAAGAGAAAGGATTTGAAGTGGATTTGAGGTTGATGGAGAGTTTAGTGATGATTATGTTTAGGATATAGTCACCTTTCTACTTTTCCTACACTCACCTTCCTTCTTTGTTTATGCTATCATATTCATTCCTCCACCCTCTTGCTCTCACTTGATGAAATGGTTGAAGTGAGAAGAAGAAAAAAGAAAGAGAAGAAGAAAAGAAAAGAGAGAAAGAAAAAGATGAGAGCTTCACCATGAGAGTTTCATTCTTGATCTTCTTTCCATGCTAGAAAAATGCAAGCACCATTTTTCTAGTCTTGATTCCTCCATCATCCACAAATGGCAACCAACCCCAAAGTGAGACATACATTCTACATTCACTCCCTACAGCAAATCTTGAGCATGTCGAGTTGCCGGCTTCATGCTCGAGTTGCCTCAGTATCGAGGTGGGAGCCCGTAAAAGTATCCGGCTTCGTGGTGCCCCTTTCCGACGAGGAGGAGATGGACGGAGACCCCGCGAGGAGATCGGAGCGGAGATGAAGACCGGAGGACTTGGATCGTCGGTATATCTCTAACCATTCTCTTTAGTTGCTAGACTAGTTTAATGGTAACGATCCGGGGTTTAGTGCGCGGTGGTGCCGGTTTGCTAAGTCCGCAAATTTTAAAGTTTACCATCGTTTCCGCGTTTGGCCGTCGGATTGACGGCCGGGGCGCCGCCGTGCACTTACAGAGGAAACCGAGCATACCTCCAAACTTCCCCTAAGCCTAACCCTAGCAAGACTTTAATTTAGATTAATTTAGTTTAGCGATAAATCTAGGTTTTAGATTTAATCAATCCAAACCACATTTGGAATCAACTCGTAAAAACACATTAAGAAAATTACCCATCTCTGTGGATCGACCCGTACTCACCGGCTAGCTGCAAAGCGACGCCGTTTCTGATTGCGGTTAACATAACAAGTATTTTTGGACTAATCAAATGGCGCCGTTGCCGGGGATGGCGTAAAATTTCTTTCTGTGTAATTTCGGGTTGATATAAATTTTAAAAATTATAAAAATCTGAAGAAAAAAAAAAGAAATAAAAAAATTATCAATTTTGATTTGTTTGAAGGGTTATCTTTTGAATCTTGCAGAAACAGCGAAGAATAGCAGATCTGAAGATTTACAGAGACCAAATCAGGAAAAATCATATCAGAACAGAGGAGAATTGGAGAACAGGAGCCACACAAATTTTTCCAGACGCTGATCTCATCTTTCTGCCGCGTTTCCGCCGCATAAGGGGCCCCCAAACCGCGGTTCCGCTGCCAAATTGCCACGTCAGCCCTTCAATTTTGCATAGTTTGATCCCTCATTCTCCCCACTGTAACCTCCATATATCTTTCTGTGTAAACTCTCTGCAGGAATTTTTTGCGCTAAAATTCTTTCTCTCCCCTTCTAAATAACAGATTTTCTGCAGGTTTCTTTGCGCCGCGCTAAAAAATTTGATTGCAAGTGAATTTTATTGTTTTGCATAATTTAATCGGACTTTAAGGGGCTAATTGACCAAACTCAGATTGGGTAGGGATTTCATCACCCTTCTCAGGACCCCACAAAATACTTAAAGCATTTGCATTGACCACAATTAATTAAAAAATACTAGACTCAGCCCTAAGGACTTCGAGCTCAATAGGAAAAGGACTAGTATAGACATCGGCCGTTTATCCTAACCTGACCTTGCGGTGTCTAGGAAAGTGTGTCTAGGCTAGTGGTTATTAATTAGGCCCACTGTTTTGGTTCCTTCCCACTTACCTGGCACTTACCTGGCCGCAGTGTCGGTGAAGAGGCGGTTTGAGGTCCTATTTCTAGCCCTAGTTAGGAGCTGTCTAGCAGACCTAGGTGACCCTAGATCTAGGCCTAATTGTGCATGTGTGGTTGATACATTTGTGTCACAAGTCTCTTTTCAAAAATCTCTTTGCAAAACTTTTACATAAAAAAAAGAAAAATCTTTTCAAAACTTGCAACTTGTCGCTAAAGAAATCTTGCACCTCACTTCCACCATTTCTTCTCATTGACGTTTTCTTACCCCCACATTCTGTTTTTTTTTTATTTTTCTGACTACACTACCCCTTTTAGTGTATGTCACTTTGGACTAGGGATACTAACGCCCGATTAGTCCGTGTTTCGTTGGTACCGACCGACGAACCTTTCGACACCGAAGTCGAAATTCCCTCCATTTCCTTACCTCCACCTTCAAGTTCTTCTTCCGAAGGTATGTTGGGATTCAACCCTAACGATACCTTACCGACGGGAATGATTCCACCTCCGTTAGGTGCGAATAACCCGAATTTTCCGCCTGTTGTAGCGCCTGCACGAGTTGCGCTCCAGGATCTCTTCTACCCCGTCCGCACTTTTTTACCTACCTGTCTTTCACCCCCACCGGCAAATGGGGACAATTTTGAAATAAAACCACATTTCATCAATATGCTGCCAAAATTTCATGCTTTGGAATCTGAAGATGCATATATTTTTATTAATAAATTCCAAAATGTGTGCGCTATGATGAAAACGACCCAATTAAGTGATGACGCTATAAGGCTAAGGGTCATTCATTTTACCTTATGTGACCTAGCCGAGAAGTGGCTATACAGCACCGCATCACATTCCATTAGAAATTGGGATGAGTTTGTGAGAGCTTTTCTGAAAAAGTTCTATCCTCATCACAAAACTGCTAGAATCCGTAACGAGATTATGCAATTTTCACAGCTTCCTTCCGAACCATTTTGGAAGTGCTTCGAGAGATTTAAAGACCTACTCATTCAATGCCCTCATCATGGGATCGAAAGTTGGCAACTTTGCCAAACATTATACAAGGGATTGAACTCGGCAACGAAGCAGTTGCTAGAAACTATTTGTCAAGGTCATTTTCTCTCCAAGTCTAGCGACGAAGCTTGGCAGTTTCTTGAGGATCTTAGTGAGCAAATAATTCAGTGGGAGAGTACCAAGACCACATCATCTTCTTCTGTTGGTCAATCTAGGGCAGGCATACATCAAGTAGACATGTCGATTGCTATGAAGGCCGAGATGGCCGCACTTATGAAAAAGCTAGAAGCCATTGAGACCAAAATCTCATCGTCTTCTCCTGCCCCTGTTATGCCTCCACGAACTGTTTGTGCTTGTTGTAAGGATCCATCGCATCTAACCGAAGAGTGTCCTTATAATGCATCTACTCAAGGACAGGATCAAGTCAATGCTGCATTTCAGCAACAACAAAGAAACGATCCGTACTCTTCGACATACAATCCGGGGTGGAGGAGTCACCCAAATTTCGCTTGGAACCAAAATCAACAATTCCAAGAAAATAACAATTTTCAAAGACCTCCTCCTCCACAACAACAACAAGCACCTTCACAAACTCAAAACCAGCAACCTTTCCAACAACAACCTTATACAAATCAAACGAACAATTTGGTTCAACCAAATGATGATAAGGTTATCTCGCTAGAAAAAAATCTAGATGCCTTTCTCAAGCAATCTACAGAATCCGCAGCAAGATTTGAAAATTATGTTCAATTTTTTATGCATAACAATGCCTCACACGATCAAAGTATCAAATCTATTGAGGCACAAATTGCACAATTAACTGCTGCGTTGAGCGAGAGAGAAAAGGGAAAGCTTCCATCTCAACCAATGCCAAATCCCGGTCACACACAAAACGCATATCACAATCACAATGTAAATGCGGTGACCACGTTGAGATCCGGAAGAGTGTTGCAGAATAATGTGGGTACTAGTGATGACATCCCCGCCGGTGGTTCTTCTTCTTCTTCTCCATCGTCATCTTCCCCTTCTTCATTTTCTTCACTTTCTTCTTCACCTTTTTCTTTAGAGCCTATTCTCCACCCTTCACACGGCTCTACTTCTTCTACCTCGAACGGACCCATTTCTCACAACACGAACACATCCACACTGGGATCCGTTCCTACTCCACATTCTACTCCACAAACATTTGACTCGACAAATTTTCAAAATGCTCCATTTCCAAACAGGTTGAGTCCCAATAAACCAACTGCACAAATGGAGAAGATTGTGGAATTATTTAAGCAGGTTAGCATAAATATACCTCTCTTGGATGCTATCCAACAAGTCCCTTCATACGCGAAAATTTTAAAGGGCTTATGCACCTCGAAGAGAAAGGCATCTCAAGTACCCAAGAAAGTGCTAGTGGCTAGTGCAGTGAGCAATGCTATTAACCACCATCAAACTTTACCCCAAAAGCGAAAGGACCCCGGCTGTCCTACGATTTCAATCACAATTGGGGATAAGAAAATTAATCGAGCACTTTTAGATCTTGGGTCTAGTGTTAACCTGCTTCCCTACTCCGTGTACGAACAATTAGGGGTTGGAGAGTTGAAACTCACTCGTTGTACTCTTCAAATGGCTGATCGATCAATCACCCATCCAAGGGGTGAGCTAGAGGATGTGTTGATCAAAGTTGGGGAGTTCATATTCCCCGTTGATTTTATTGTTATGGATACACAACCTGTTGCTAACCCACGGAACCAAATTCCGGTGATCCTCGGTCGACCATTTTTGGCCACTTCCAATGCTGTAATAAACTGTTGCAATGGCTCCATGACTCTATCCTTTGGGAAGATGTCTAGTGAGTTCAATATTTATAAGATGGGAAGTCTGCCCCCCGTACCTAAAACTAGTACACGAGAAGTTTGCTCTATTTACAAAATCACGCAGGAGGACTGCGAGCTTGAAACATTCTTGTTTGATGAAAACAGTTTTGACGCTACTAGTGTGTCCCTCCTTCAGCTTACCACCGTTGACACAACCGATATGGATTATGAATGTTTCACTTTTTCGGATGATGACGACTCACAGCCCGAATATGAGTCTTGAATTTTTGGATGAGTTAGTTGAACCATCCGAATCGGTTGTTTGCAGTGATTTCGAACCTGTGTTGGAGTCCTTTGAGTTCGAGGTAGATTCCACAATGATTCTTTCGCCTCCGAAACTCAAACTCATGTCCTTACCGTCTCACCTTAAATATGCTTACATAGGTGAGAATGAGACTTTTCCCATTATAATATCAGCCTCTCTAGTCTTCGAGCAAGAGAACGCTATTTTAAAGGTCTTACAAGATAGGCGGCAAGTTTTCGGGTGGACTATGGCGGACATCGAGGAGATCAGTTCCATTATAATTGAATATCATATGCAATTGATGGATGATGCCAAGTCAATAGAGGACCCACAGAAACATTTTGGGGGTATTGTGGTTAGTCAACCTCCTCCTTTAGAAGTTGAACCACCCCCATTTCTTTTAAGAAGCTACGAGACTGCCAACATTCCACTGATTACTGATCATTCGCATTCTCGTTTTGATTCATCACCACCTCCTGTCTACTCACCTCCATACCTTCCATACCACCACTTCTATCTTCCCCAATTCTTTATGGATCGCTATGACTTATTCTTCGACCAACTGATACTCTTTACTGATAAATTTTTCAACTGGTTGGTGTTAACGTTTGGTCTATGCAAAGTTTGGCAGTAATGTCTAACATAGTTTAAATGAAGTTTGGGGGAGGGCCTTTCTGTATATATTTTGTTTTTTTCTTAACAATAAAAAAATTATAAATAAATAAACAAGGAAGTGCCGGTATTTTGACCCTCTTAGTTTAGTATGACAGTGAGGACACTGTCAAGTTCAAGTTTGGGGGTATGCTCGGTACGTCTTCTTCCTTCGCATTCATTTGTACATATTTTTGCATTTGCATACTTATTTTAAAAACCCATAAAAATTTGAAGAATTTCAAAAATTATAAAAATTATCGTATTCAATTTTGGGTTATTCGACTAGAGTTTGACAGATAGGTTAACTAGCTAGGAACAACTAGATCTTAGACTTAGTGAATTAAAAACCCTAAAGATAACATTCCTTAAAGTTTAACGGTAGAAAGTATATGCCTTGTAGTTTATTTAGAAATAAGCAAATTTTGGGTTCACTTCTTGAGCTAAGTCAAAATGAGGGAAGAGTATTGATGTTCTTATTAGAGTATAAGTTTGAAAAATAGTTCCTAGCTTAAGTCTAGATTCTGAAAATACATACCCTACAATTTGCACAATCACGCACCTTGAAACTTGGAATAGTAGAAGATATCTTGAAATGCTCTTGTCTAAAGTCCTTAATACGATGAAAATAAAAGAAAAAAAAATATGAATGAAGAATAAAAAAAATGGACACTGGTTTTTGTGATTACTTGAGGCTGCAAAAATAGAAAAATATTTAGCGAGGGTGCTTCATCACCTAGTGCCTTAGACCAACTGGTTTGGGAGTCACTGCTAAAGCCTTGGGTGTTGCAAAACTAGGAAGTACGCTTTAAAGTGCTAACGCATCTTGTAATCGGTTGTTGGTACCTCAAGAAGTATTAACGGTCGCATGAAGGATGTGTAAGCAAATTTCATTTAAAAATTCACTAATTAGTAAGTGCTTTGGACAATGGACGAGAGTACGATTGCTTGATTTGAATTTCCAAGTATAGAGATGATATTTACACACACGTGGGGATATGTGATTAGAGTTTAGATGAGAGAAAGGGATGAAGAATAGAACTTATATCTTTAGTAGAGTTGATAGAAATTCCTAAGTGGAGATGAAACCGAGAAGGAAGACTTAAGAGATGCCGGAAGCTAAGTAGGTCTACATAATATATATAATCTTAAGTTAGATGATTAGGAAGTGTGAAGAATATGGGTGGATAATTTGCGGGTCGACGATAATAGGATTCCTTGTTAGAAGACTTAATTGGAGAACAAAAGTCAATGGACCGAATTGATAGGATTTTGTGGGTGTAATCCGCTGAAAACCCTCAGGAGACAACACTCCTCCTACTAGGGACACCTAGAGGTTTAACGACTTGTTGCACGAGCTCAGTGCAATCGCGTTTCCCTGCGAAAGTGTGGCTAGGTTAGGATTTTAGTGAATAAAAAAATAAGTTTGCTCGAGGACGAGCAAAAGATAAGTTTGGGAGTATTTGTTCATACTATAATATTACATTTTATATTCCCCAATTCTTATTCATTTTATAAATAAACAGGTACTCTTGACGCACGTTTGTTGCATGTTACAGGATACAGGTTCTTGGAGCGAATACAGTGAAAAAGACGAAAGCTGATACAGAAAAGGGACTTTTTGACCAACAAGTAGACGGATCCTAGTCAAGCCTAGACGGAGAACAATTCACAATTGTATAAGGCAATGCAGTCCGAAATGTCAAAGTGAACGGTCAAAAGATCCTTACAAGTTTTCACTGAAGATCTGGAGAAGACCCAAATGTCTAATGGAGAAAAGAAGTATAAAAGTAGAAAGCCCAAGAAGCAGAGAAGAACACCCAAAATTTTCATGACCTAAATCCCTTCTTTGGCCGCGGAACCGCGGCCAAACCTAGGCTAGCACCGCTGTTCCGCGGCCATTCAGAGCCCGTGTCGGTGGAATTTTTTTGTGTCGGTGCGTCGGTGCGGGTGTTGGGATTTTCCGTGGGCAAATCTGTAATTGCACATGTGCGAGAGTTTGTAACCCTAGTTTTCATGTTTTCCTATAAATTGTAATCACAGATCTGTAAAACTTATGCCTCTTTTCAATAAACAAATTCAGATCTGTTCTGTATTATTGCTTGGAGGGAGCCATCAAATTAGTAAGTTAATTTTATTTCTTCGCTTTTAATTCTCTATTAATTAGTATGTTTTTTAATCCCCTAATGAGCGAGTAACCTCCTCGCTTGTTAGGGTTAGCCTTAGGGAAAGGTTTGAGAGATGAGATCTCTCACCCCTTTCATGCCCCTTCACAACTAAGAATTAGAACTCCATGCATACACGCACAACCGCTCCCTACGGCATCCTACCCCTCGAGGTAACGATGACACCGTAGTATAAAGGGCCGGTTGCGCGTGTTTTCCATGGAGGTTAGGGTAATTATCGATAAAGGAAGGACACGAATCTAGAGGAAGAAACATCTTCCCAAAAGATTCTAATCCACTTTATTGATAATTACCGTAACATCTAATAGATCAAAAATAAGGCATTGAAAGCAGTGAGGAAACCTTTAATCTCCAAACTTCCCCTAAGCCTAACCCTAGCAAGATTTTAATTTAAATTAATTTAGTTTAGTGATAAATCTACGTTTTAGATTTAATCAATCCAAACCACATTTGGAATCAACTCGTAAAAACACATTAAGAAAATTACCCATATCTGTGGATCGACCCGTACTCACCGGCTAGCTGCGAAGCAACGCCGTTTCTGATTGCGGTTAACATAACAAGTATTTTTGGACTAATCAGGCATCCGCCCCTTCGTGGAGGTCGTGATCCCTGGGAGGGGAACGACGACCTAGGGGGCTGGGCCCGCCGTTTGGACACGGACAAGGGCGTCCACTATGGACGCGAGCCTGTCGATCTGTCACGCCCCGCTTCCCAGTATACGGACAGAGGACGCGACGAGGCCGCTATATATTTACTCTGAAGTAAACACGCTAAGCGTATCTAAGCAATATAAGTAAAATGTATACAAGAGACAAGATGTAATTGAACAATAACTTTATTCATTAAACATTCTTTTTACAATACAACTGAAATGAAAATATATGGAATGAAAGCAATACCTAAATAATGACATAAAAGAAATGAAAATGGAATAAGTACAAGTGGCTATAGTTCTGGGTCTTCGGTGTACTGCTCAGGGGCCTGCTCCAAATGCTCCTGACTGGTCTTGTACTCCTCAGTGTCAGGTCCTCCTAACAACATTCCAAAGAAGAAGAGAAATATGAATGTCGTTAGCGAACAATCGCTCGGTAAGTTCCAAAGATGAGGGAGAAGTAGAATAGACAAAGAGGGTGCAATTTTATAATGTTTAATTATAATATTAGCGCAGTTGTTTGTAGCTTGGTATAGAAAATGCGAGTGTATATGAGAGGAATCCCACTTACACCGGAGACTTTGGTAACCTGTAGTATAAGGCTCCGTCGATAATACCACGGAACAACGGTATGGATGTAATTACGTCTTAAGTGACCACCTCGTGCTATCTTTAACATGTTCCGTACCAGTATATTCCTTAATAAACCCCGTAATGTATTGATTGTATGAATTGTATTGTATTGTTTTGTATTTGTATAGATGGATGACTTGCCGAAACTGTGATATCAGTAATGGAACGGATATAATGGAGGAACATGTAAATGGAATATATCCATGGTTCGGTTCGGTCAATACAAATTGATATGGATTGAATAGATAGGTTCATATTGAATCATGTTGTATTGTAGTTTGTACTTGAATCGCATTCAAGTCAGATTGATTAGGTTGAGACTCAGCCCGAGTCAGGCTCTTTTAAAAGAACCTGAAATCCTGATTGTCTTGGTGTTATCGGTAACTGCTGCACATGGACGGCAGGATTTGTGCCTTTTTCCAAGACAATTACCGTGTTGATAACACCGTTTGTTAAGTTTTCTACCTTAAATAGGCAAGCACCCATATCTCCGGCTCCCTGAGGCTCAAGAGACTGGTTCTGCTTAAACCTATGTTTACTGGGGTCCTTATTGTAATTTAGTATAACTTAAGGGGTTTTTATGTAAAATAGTTTTGTTATACTTTCAAAATATATCTCAAGTATTTAATTATCGTCTTTAGAGTTTTCATAGATATTTCTTTTATTCAATATGAAATTTCTAGTGCATATGACATAGTTTTTAAATTATAAGGTATTTATTTGAAATATTGGAATTGTATGGTATTTTCTTGTAAATGGAATATTTTTCTTGAATTTTGGAAGTGTGGAATATTATAAATATTAAAAATAGATATTTTAATATTAAGTACATATATATTTATTTATTAAAAATATAAGTTTTATTTATAATAGAAATCGTAATTTCTTAAAGAAAAATGTATTAAAAATCTTTCGAGATCGTATGCTCCGTGAGAAGATCTGCATCTCGCTCTACTAGGCCCGAGGATGTGCGATAATCCGCACCATACCGAACGGGGTCCCCAATAGTGGGTTGTAGAGGCGCAATTGTAAAGGTTTGTTAAATACACTTCTTATAGAAAAATATTTTATAAGTTGAAGATAATTATATGTAAAGTTGTATTTTCTCGAATCTATGTTCCCAAATTCTATCGTGCTATATTAGATATATGTGTTGTGAGGAGTTAGGTCATTACCTCATGAGTTTTCTAAAGATAACACGGTTAAAAGGTATAAACGTTTCGATATGAAACATAAAGGTATTTTAATGTAAAATTGAAATACAACTTGCTGTGATTATCATTTTGATGTCAAACTTGTTCTATTGTCTTTGTTAATGATTACTAAACAATATATCAAAAGTTGTACCTTTGTTATTAAGAAAAAGTTGTATTTTTAAAAGAAAAAAGAATCGGAAGCCGGATAACTCCGCTTCCAGCACGTTTTAAGAATGGAGAGTTTGGGAATAGCAAAAGAGAGAGAGAAGGGGGGACTTACTGGCTTTGATGAGAGGAGAGAGGTAGGAGGAGATCTAGTATTCGTCCGTGCTTCGTTTCGTTGCCGGAAACCCCTTGTATCGTCGCCGGAACTTCATCGGAGTTTCACCCTTTGTTAACTCCACCTGTACACTATGGGAACTTGAAATTTTTTGAGAGTTTTGGCGGAGAATTATGAGTGAGAAGGTGTGAAATGAGGGTGGTATTTATAGGAAAAATTAGGGTTTAGGATGTTTAAAGAATGCATTGAAATATGCATTAAAATTGGGATTAAATGGCATTTTATTGATCTATGGAAATATTCAGAGTAAACAAGCAATGTGGAGTTAGTGGGATAGCTGAAGAGGTGCAGGGGGTGATGTTTGGAGGTAATACCGACGGATTTGACTGATGTCACAAGCTATTTTGGCTTTCTCGCCGGGTCTTTACCGTCTGGTGGAGTTTGTGTTTGGGTATTAGGTCGGGGTCGTTTGGTATTCTACTGTGCACGTGTTTGATTATCCTGTGTCTCTTCAGTTTACGTGTAGTGCGCGTGTAGTCTCTTAGGCTTCTAAAAAGATTAAAATAATTTAAAATAAAAAAAAAATATGTGGTTGATGGGATTTGAACTCTGTTGCTTTAGTTCAGCAGAGTAAGGTCTTACCAATGAGCTACAAGTGTTTTCTTGTTTTTAAAAAGCAAATCAAACTTATAACTTGTGCTCAGGTTCAAGTACCTCTTTCTGTATTTTTGAAAAAATTGTACAGAAATTTTAGTATTGTTACACGATCCTGGCCGAGAGGGCGTGGATGGCATTCGGAGGGGGAGTAGATCCGTCCGCACCTCCGTTGTGGGGAAGGCGACGGCTTGTGCTGGGATCGTCACGGTTTTCGCTCACCATGAACTCGAGAGCGGAAGATCAACTTTTGATGGATGGAAAAAATTCGCGTTCCCACAGACGGCGCCAACTGATGGAGGCCTGAATCTCCTTCTGATGTTGTCCTCCGTCGATCTATCGCGAGCGTCGATGATGGGTTGAGATTGATATTGAAGGTTGTCTCCTTAGATGCATGGATTTCAATGGGTTGATTTGGAGATGAAATCGAGCTACCTGCAAAGAAGTCCTAGGGTGGTTGTACCGCCGTGGACCCTCCGGCGATCAAGTTAGTCGAGAAATTTGAGCAGAGTAGCGGCTTGTTGGATTGAAATTGTCTTACCCGAGTCGTCTAAGAGAGGGGTTTTTATAGTGGTCACTTGGAGCGAGCTGGCGCGAGATCTTCGTCGTCGGTTACGCCTCGGACGTTACGCTTGCGTGATGACGGGACCCTCCATCAATGATGAGACACGCTCGTTAATGGGGGGATATGACGGCGTGGAACGCGGGATGTTGAGTGGCGGATATCTCGCTTCTGACGAGATATGCGGAACCGTGGCAGAGACGCTTGGGCTCTGCGTTCTTGGTTGCTCGTTAGAACCGGAGAGCTTTAGCTCGGCGGAAGGCTCGAAGGCGAGCAGGAAGCCGAGAAAGCTCGATTCTATGATAGCTCGGAGGCGAGCTAGGAGGGCTGAGAAAGCTCAGCGTGTAGGAGGGCTCAGAGGCGATGATTATTTGTAAGGCGAGCATAGGAGTGTTCTGGGATGCCATCGAAGGTCGGGTCAATGATTGGGGCAAAGGCCGGAGAATGCTTTCAATGTTTCGTGTTTGTTCCTGTCCCGTGAGCCCCGTGACACGTCATCTACCACATGTCTGGAGAATTCCTACTTATGAGTATCATCGGGGTTAGATCCTTTCCAGTTCTGATCAAAGACCGGGACCTATACCAGCCCTTAGGTAGTCATGTGTGTATGTCGAAAAACACCTACGGACTTTGATTAATATTCTGTGCTTCAGCGCTGGAGACAAACATCAAATTCGTGATTTGATTCTGTACGCATGCATTAAACAGGCTTGAGTATAGTGGAAAATTTATGGCTTGTTTCTAAATAATTAAGCGGTTAATCTAGCAATATTGCTTAAGATGCGTCCTTATTAATTATTTATCAAATGGTTTGTTATGTGTTGTTTTCTACTTTTTACCTTTTTTCCCCAAATCATTTTTATCTTTTTTGCCAGTTAAACATGCACATTCCAAAGAAATTTCTGAAAGTATCTGTACAAGTGCACTGATCTTTGCCGACTAATTTTGTTTTTTGCCATACCCTGTGTCTTGGTTATTGAACAAATCTCAAACCAAGGAAAATCTTCCCTACTGTTATAATCCAGCCCGAATATTTTGGCCCAATCATAAGTGCAAACCAATTAGCGTTAGGGTTAGAGTTTTGACTAGCCCCTTTAGATATTTATAAAATCATCCTTTGAATCTTCATATTGTTAAAAAAACTCATCTATTTCTCTTAATTTATATATTGTGGCCCTCCAATTAGTTTACAATCTATATAATATACTAAATAAATCCTTTAGGTAGATGGTTTTACCATATTACTATCTATTCTCTAAATACCAAGGAGGAGACGGCGGCAACGGAAACTCGAGGATAAGGAGAAAGAAGAGGTAAATAAGGAAGAAAGAGAATAAGGACAAGAGGAGGCGGCGGCTATGGAGAAAAAGATTTGGTAGGTATGGAAAAGAGATCAAAATACTGTAATTATGGCTAATCTTAATTTTACTAAGTAAAACCTAATTTGGGGGGCGGGCGGGGAGAGGGGAGGGGCAATTTAGGACATGTTTGGATATGGAGTTCGGAACTTAGGATAACTGTGGTTTATTCTTAATTGAAGGTAAAGAGGCTGATTTGCAAGCCCCAAACTCCAAAAAAGAAGTTGATAAAATCTTGGTCAGATTGAAGTTGAGGTAACTGCAGTTATCTCAAGTTTTGAACCGAGATAACTGTAATTATCTCAATTCCAAAACGGTTGCCAAACCAGAAAAAGATAGCGAAAACTTAACTCCTTTCCCAAACATGGCCTTACTAAATAGCAAACTACTGGGGTCCTTTTTCGAAAACAATATAGAGATTTTGGAGGCCGTTTAGAAAATCAAAAGATGTAGGGGCCCGATTGCAAAAAGTCAAAACGTCAAATAAAAGGATGAAAATTGCTCGTTTCCTTCTGAACTTGAGAAAGCCCAAATCCCTAGCTCGAGCTCAGAGAGAGTGAGAGAGATGGGTCTATGGGATGGTCTCTATCCCGTCCTCATGCAATGCAACTCCGTCTACGTCATCTTCGTCGTCATCGGCGCCTTCGCCGGTGAACGGGTACGCATACGCTTTCTCTTTCATCGGTTCGGACTTCTATTCTTATCGGAGCTCCATTTGCTTCTTTCTGGGTTTTTTTCTCGCAAAATTTGGATCGGATTTGAGTAGAAACTGACCTTTTCGATTGGTTTTTCTTCCCAGGCTGTTGATTATGGAGTTCACAAGCTATGTGAGAACAATAATGTTGGGGTAATTTCATTTTCATTTCCATATTTGGAATTTTCTTAAATAGGCTTGTTTTTTTAAGTGGCTTTTGCTAGATGTCCTGTAGTTGTAGATGACCTAGCTCTCACTCTTTGGATGCTGCTCATAAATAAATATCTGAAATTATTTTGTAAGAAATCTGCATCAATTTGGTCTAGAAGCAACAACTAAGCCTTTGAAGATGGGTGAGAAAATCAATCTATTTAATTATGAATAGAGGTGTCAAATGGGCAGGTCGGGTCACCCGCGGGTAGCAGGTAAAACAGGCATGGGTAAAAATGCCTGAATTTAAACGGGTGTTAAATTTGTGTGCGGGTGTCTCGTGGATAGATAACCGGGTCATCCATGTACGGGTTTTTCTTATCCAAAATTCAATATATGCATTTCTAGATCAAAAGCTAACCGAATAAACACATTAGAAAGACAATTGAGTAAAACTAATATTCAAATACCAAGAAAAGCATAAGTTTTACAAGAAGGTCACCTTGACTCGTCTTTTATTCTTGATGGATATTGTAGGTGGCTATATATATATATATATATATATATATAACATGAAATTGACATTTCAAACATACTTAAAATACAGAATTTCCTCTCAAGTTTTCAATTAGTGACCAAGGAAGACTAATCTAGTACAAGCAGATAATATTCATGAATCCTACTGATTTTTTTTTTTTTTAAGTTTAGTGCTCAAGCTACTCTATGACAAAGAATCTAGACATGCCATTCTGAAGATGCATTCTCTCTAACCAACAGCTTGCACGAAGCATATCTCACAAGAAGCAGATGATACCCTTCCTAAGGATTCGTTTCATCTTTGAAGCTTGCTTCTCAAGAAATAATAAGATAAAGAATTTGTACAAGTCACCTGCTAGATACAATACCTCTGAATTTTTAAAAACAGCTAGATGCCTAGGTGAATTTGCCCTTTTTTACTGGTACTTTCAGAAAAAAATTCTATTCTTACTGATACTTTCAGTAAAAACCTAATTTGGGGGACGGTTTTTTTTTGTTTTGGGTGGTGGGGGGGGCGCAATTTAGGCCATGTTTGGATATGGAGATTGGAATTTAGGATAACTGTGGTTTATTCTTAGTTGGAGGTAAAGAGGCTGGTTTGCAAGCCCCAAACTACAAAAATGGAGTTGATAAAATCTTGGTCAGATTGAAGTTGAGGTAACTGTAGTTATCTCAAGTTTTGAGTTGAGATAACTGCAATTATCTCAACTCCAAAACGGTTGCTAAACCAGAAAAAGATAGCGAAAACTTAACTCCATTCCTAAACATGACCTTAGTTAATCCCAAACTACTGGGGGTCTTTTTCGAAAACAATATAGGGATTTTGGGGGCCGTTTAGAAAATCGAAAGATGTAGGGGCCTGATGTGCAAAAAGTCAAAACGTCAAACAAAAGAATGAAATATGCTCGTTTCCTTTGGAACTTGAGAAAGCCCAAATCCCTAGCTCGAGCTCAGAGAGAGAGAGAGATGGGTCTATGGGATGGTCTCTATCGCGTCCTCATGCAACGCAACTCCGTCTACATCACCTTTGTCGTCGTCGGTGCCTTCACCGGTGAACGGGTACGGATCCGCTTTCTCTTTCATCGGATCAGACTTCTATTCTTATCGGAGCTCCATTTGCTTCTTTCTGGTTTTTTTTTTCTTCGCAAAATTTGGATCGGATTTGAGTAGAAACTGACCTTTTCGATTGGTTTTTCTTCACAGGCCGTTGATTATGGAGTTCACAAGCTATGTGAGAACAATAATGTTGGGGTAATTTCATTTTCATTTCCATATTTGGAATTTTCTTAAACAGGCTTGTTTTTATTTTTAAGTGGCTTTTGCTAGATGCCCTGTAGTTGTAGATGACTTAGTTCTCACTCTTTGGATGCTGCTCATAAATAAATATCTAAAATTATTTTGTAAGAAATTTGCATTAATTTGGTCTGGAAGCAACAACCAAGCCTTTGAAGATGGGTGAGAAAATCGATCTATTTAATTATGAATACAGGTGTCAAATGGGCAGGTCGGGTCACTCGTGGGTGGGTCATTGCGGATAGCAGGAAAAACAGGCATGGGTAAAAATGCCTGAATTTAAACGGGTGCTAAAGTTGTGTGCGGTATCTCGTGGATAGATAACCGGGTAATCCATGTACGGGTTAACGTGTAACTTAGAATATTATGAAATATTATTGCAATTTAAGAGGAAAAAAATTGTCTTTATGCCTTTTGGAGTATGAATACATAAACAACGTTACATTCAAATATACATTCCGAAAAAAAAATCTTAGTGGTATTCATAATAAACATCTTAAATATAAAATATTTATTCTCCTATTTACGGAAATTAGTGAAAAGTCTTTGACTTTCTTTAATAGTAGACTGACCCTACGCGTTACACGTCAAAGAAGATTCAATATATTCATAAATGAATTTATACGGTACACAAAAGTTATAATTTGAAATGTAAGCAACACATGATAAAAGAAAGTACATAACCATTTTTTCGTAGCTCAAAATAATTGTCATTAGTCGGATTCTTTATAGATTGTGATATTTTTTCATAAACAATATAGTTCTTACAAAAATAAATAAAGTTAGCATATATTTTTAATTTTGTATGAATTATAAGTACGCAATACATTATTAGTTGTAATGGAACTTTAATTATTTTAAAAGATAATTATATATTTTATATTATGCATGATAAATAATCTAATTATTGAATATAATTTTAATAATTTTCTAAATAGTTTCTCTTTATTTGATTATCAAGATAGTATTTGATTTCTTTTTCTATAAGAAATATCATATGACAGTTTCGATCTTAGTTTAATAATTTAAGACTGTATAAAGGCTAAATTTCACTTAAATACCAAAACCTTTTGATAGTTTTTAAATATAAATACCGTATACTTTGTGAATTGTGAGTAGATACCAAGAATAATCATCATATCTAAATAAATACTATGTTTTGGTGTTTTCAATTTACAATTTACAAGTACGAACGTTTTATGTTATGTAATGCGGCTATAAACCAATGTAAATAATAAATTATGTCTATATTTTAGCTAAAATTTTTTTTTTTAATAAATTCATTACCTAGTAAATTTTTAAAAAGCAATAGTTATTTACATTGTGAAATTTTAGCATAAGCTTTAAAGCAATTATAATTTCTATAAATAAATGTAAAATAACTATTGTTATTTGAAACATTATTGTTTCACCATATTTGAAAAAAAATATAGGATATTTTTTGTGACTATTTCGATACAAATATTATTATTTCTTTTTTTAAATTTTTTTTGTAAATTCCTATCAAATATTATGACTATAAAACCTAAGAAGAATTAAAGGAAAAACACCATTGAACTCATAGATGAGGCCCATAAATTGTACCTATGGGAAGAAATGCCATGTCAGACAATGAGTAAGTTTTTCCAAAGATTTTGCAAAGCCTTTACATGAACAACATGAGAATTATTAAGATTTTTTCCCCAAATAAACCCTTTCTAAGCAAAAATCCTTTATGGCTTTACTAAGGATTTTGCAAGTCCTTTATGGGAACAACTTGAGAAATACTTTTTATCAAGAATTTAGTTTTCCAAAAATACTCTTATCCAAGGCCAAGGAATATTGTTTCATTCAAATCTATAAGTGCATTCTGGGAAACACTTGCCAAAAATAGTGTTTTGGCAAAAGATACCATCTTATGCAAAAAATTCCTTTCTCATGACCCAACATTATGTTAATTAAATGAGGGGCCGGGTAAAACCCATGAACCTCCAGATCAGGTCGACTCGGTAATGGGCTGGGTAAAACCTATGAGCCAGGATGGCAGAGACCTGGTGATACTTATAAATAGGCAGGCCGGGCCGGGTACGGATAATATTTTAACGGGTAGTAAAACTTTGATTGATAACTTATGTATGCTTTATGGGTCGATCCGCGAGTTAAATGAGTAACTAGTCATTATTAAGACCTCTATTTATTAGAGGGCTGATTATTATAGATTCATTCACTCTTAGTCAGGTAGTCTTAATTTTTTCATTTTCAAACCTTTTTAGAGGGAAATGCACCTTACTCCACCGTTTCATGGTTACCTTTGATGACATCCGAGGTAATAGAATTCTGAATTCTCCCATGTACAGAAATTGTCGGTCTATCTATTTGATTTGGTTAAATTTAATTCTATAAAGAATATCTTCTATGCTAAGCTAGCAAATATTGTAGCTTTTGGACAATCTCAATCTATGTTAATTCAGGGAAATCCTTAATCATAGCTGCTATTTCAACTACAATTTTATCATCTCTAATCATTCAATCATCCCCTTCCTATTGCTAGTCATCCATCTGAACATGATAGTTTTCAAACGAATGTTCATTGTACATATAGTTAAGTGGTACTTTTCTATGTAGGTATATTTTGTAGAGATTCGATAATATTTTATTTTTTCTGTAAATGGTTACCTTCGTTTACCTTAGGTTTAGATTGCAATGAAATAATAAGATATTGAGCACAATAATATTGCCACGTTTTCTTGAAGATGCTTCATAAAGAAATTTGATATATTATGATATATTACACCTTGTAAGTTTAAAGTCGGTCTTCTTAAATTGTCTTGAAATTAATTCAGAACTCAAAAATGAATCCCATTTGGATCCTCATCTAGACCTATTATTGTATTCATTATACTATATTGCTTATTGGCTAAATGAGCATTTAGTCAATGAAATGAACTTCGTTACTCATGACACCCCTTTAAATTTTTGTGGAATTTAAAAATCTTTCTACGTTATGTTGGATTTTGATCGACAGTTTCTTGTTAACTTAAATAACATTTCGTTCAGCTATCTTATATACGAAGACAACAACAAAACCCAAACACAACAAAAATCCTTCATCCTATAATTTTGGAGTCAGTTATATGAATCCTTTTCTTTCATTATGCTCTGTTAAAAACCATCTCCTCAGTTAAATTAACATATCGTTCTTAATTGCCTCTATACACGTTCATTTAAGTCTATTCCTATCCCTAGTTGAGCCATTTATTACAGTTGTCACTTATAATCGGGACGTTGATTGGTCTCCGTTGCGCATGATCAAACCATTTCAATTGGTTCTATCTCAAATTATTCTATATGGAGCTAGCTCTAAATTATTAAGAATGTACTTATTTTTATCCTATATATATATTACCATCCATCCATCACCGCCATCTTATATATGATTAAGACACCAGATTTTTAATTTTGATGGTAAAGGAATGAAGGATGATTATTCTAGTATTTCATATGGTAAGGACTCGGTGGGTTTAGAAAGCCGGACCGGAAGACCAATAGTCGAGAAATACGTGCTCAATGCCTAATTATCTTTTAGTTTCCAAAAAAATATATTTAAGCATCATATTAAAAGATTTCTAAGAGTACCGACTTAACAAGCTAAATTAATAACAAAGAAAGAACGCAAAAATAACTAGATGGGAAAATAAGTAAATCTTTATTTAATGAAAATTTAGGATACATTCCAATCTCATCTAGCACACCATTCACTCACTGCAATTTAAATTGTTAAACTTGGTAATAATCGAGTCCGTCCCGACATGCAAAAGAAAAATGACGAGGAAAAGTTAATCAATTAGTTTAGAAGATTAAATCGAACATTACTTGTGAATTGGATTAAGATTTATATACAGTCAGTATGTGAGAATCCGAGGATCATTTAACGATGTCTTATAATGCATATTTCTTCAATAGCTAAATGCGTAGAATATTAAATTTTCAACTCAAAATCTAATGGAACATAACATGACTTTTCACATTGAATTTAAACAAATAGTTTAAAGATATATATTTTAAAATAATATTCAGAATGGTATCACATTTTTATCAACTTATTTTTTTTTTATATATATCTACTATATAATTTTTAAAACAAAAGACTTGGTTTTTTTGGAAATAGCTAGCGATGTCAACATTGAATTAAGATTCATCCCATTATTTCATACCACACCCTAATATGGAAAATATTATGCTAAGTCATGCATTAGAACAATCAGTTATATCTACCTAAGATACTTCATTTTATACTAAATGCTTATATTGCATTTTTTATTCAAGTCCATTTAACATTACAATATATATGATAAGATGTCCAAATATAAAAAAATTGCGTTTGGAATTAACCCGAATTTCACAATTGTTACCCTTTCTTTAGATGCCCACTTTTCATATTACTTTATGAGTATAACTAATATTTGCAATTTTTTCAAGTTAGAAGTTTTTCGAGTGAAAAATTGTTAATAATTTTTGAAATTGGAAGTATACCTCATTGATGTATGATTTGACAGTTGACGCCAGTAATCCATCATCACCTATCAATCTTCGGAGTTGATGAGCCATTTGAAGACGTGTAATTTTCTTCTCCCATATCATATGTATTTGCACAGATCCAAACAAAATAAACACGTATAATTGATGAATTAAAATTTAACATTTAGAATTGTTTTTCTTCCAATGAAATCCGTTGAAATTTTTTTCATTGAAGTTATCTTTTCATGCGGGAGAGATTTTGATAGTGTCGCTATCAGTTTTGGAATCGGTATAAAAGGCGATGTTGGCACATTAGTAATAGATGAGCTTGTTGCATGTATAACTTTCTCCATTTTCTTGTTCTGCATACCACGCTCCATGATAAAATCCTATTTTTTGGTAAATGGTAAAATATAATTAAAAATATGTTATATCAGTTGTGCAATTCACAAGAATGATCAAATGGTATACAAATGGACAACTTGGCAATTTTGCCATTTTTACAAATCTTCAACTGATTTCTCTTCCTTTACTAGTGGTGCAAACTGTAGACATATATACATGTGTGTGTTTAATAGATTTTGACGATATCGATCTTCGAAGGTTTCCGAACCCAAATTTCTTTTCGAAGAAAAGCATCTCCCCTCTCTTTCAAAAAGAGTATACAAAAATTATTGGCCACATAAAATAACTTATAACTATTCATCTTTACGAGTCTAAAATCAACAATTCTAATTATTATTATATCAAAATAATCTGAAACATAAAATCTCGCCATAATTTTATCACAAAAAAGAATTTAGAGTGCAAGAACAAGGGACAACGAATCCTTCATCCAAATTTTTTGGGGTCAGTTGGTTGGCTAATAAAGAGAATGGTCGGCTAATGAAGGGAATTCAGAGTAATACTTATAGATAACGATATATATAGGTGGATTTTCTTATCCACAATTCAATATATGCATTTTTAGATCAAAGCTAACCGAAATAAACACATTAGAAAGACAATTGAGTAAAACTAATATTCAAATACCAAGAAAAGCATAAGTTTTACAAGAAGGGCACCTTGACTCGTCTTTTATTCTTGATTTGATGGATATTGTAGGTGGCTACATGGAAGATGCTTATATATATATATATATATATATATAGAGAGAGAGAGAGAGAGAGAGAGAGAGAGGCCATAGGTGGGAATTTCCTCCTATGGCGTCGAAAAAGTACGCCCTCCGTCATGTTTTCGGACGATCGGAGTTCATCATCTTCATCGTTATCATCTAAGATGTGGGTACGCCAAATTTCATGTGATTCTACAACTTTTTCACCGTTGATTTAGCAATGTAAAAAGTTATGTTGTCGGTAAACCGTTAATTTTGAACCCACTAAATCAATGGTGAAAAAGTTGTGGAATCACATGAAATTTGGTGTACCCACATCTTAGATGATAACGATGAAGAAGATGGGTGCCGATCGTCGGGAAAAAAGCGGGAGATCGTACTTTTTCGACGCCATAGGAGGAAATTCCCTCCTATGGCATCTTTCCTCCATTATTCTCATATATATATATATATATATAAAACATGAAATTGACATTTCAAACATACATAAAATACAGAATTTCCTCTCAATTTTTCTATTAGTGACCAAGGAAGACTGATCTAGTACAAGCAGATAGTATTCATGAATCCCTCTGAATTTTTTTTTTGAAGTTTAGTTCTCAAGCTACTCTATGACAGAGAATCTAGGCATGTCATTCTGAAGATGCATTCTGTCTAACCAACAGCTTGCACGAAGCATATCTCACAAGAAGCAGATGATACCCTTCCTAAGGAATCATTTCATCTTTGAAGCTTGCTTCTCAAGTAATAATAAGATAAAGAATTTGGACAAGTCACCTGCTAGATACAATACCTCTAAATTTTTAAAAACAGCTAGATGCCTAGGTGATTTGCCCTTTTTTACTGATACTTTCAGAAAACTTGGAATCTTGTTGTTATTATTGCTTATTTTCTTATAGCACCTGACAATATACCCCTTAATTTGCTTTCCTATCCCTCACTTCCTTTCTTTTGGAACCACATTGCTTAAGGGATAGAAATTGCAAGAAAACAGAACATTTTTTCTCCTTCAGATGCAACAATTTCGCTACAAAAATACTTGGGCTTTACTGCATATCCATTTATGTACGGTAAGTTTCGATAAATTTTCTGAATGGAATACATGCGAAGGAGAGCATATTATTGTCAACTGGTGAACAAAGATGAACAGTTATGTATGCTTTTATCACCTTTGTAAAGACCGCTTAAAATAATCTTCATGGTGTGCACCATATTATGTGATAGGTTTTTATTTTTCCCCTTTGTAAAAATCCATAAATATGTTTATATTGTAATAGGCGAGCTATTGTTCTCAGAACTTGGTAGCTAAGAAGTAGTTTGCATAATAAGTTTGCCCCATATAAACATGCCTTAGTCGGAAGCTTTTATTATGTATTTAGAAATTTATTTGGCGTTGAGTTTATTTCCATGTTGGTGATGCTCATGCAAAATAGAATATTAGAAGAAAAGAACATAACACTTAGTTTATTAGTTTATCCATCATGATATCTTTATCCTTTTCATTTAGATTTATTGGGGTTTACTAGAAAGCAACATATTTCTAATTATGAGTTCTATTTGTCAGTGTATCCTTGGTTGGTTTCTTCAAACAAACATGAAAAAAAAACCTAACCTAATATTCTTATCACAATTTGCATAGCCTGTTGTTGAACTTGGTTAAGAAAGACATTACATGTCCCTGCATTTCAATTTTTTTTCGCTTGCTGATGTTCTGATAATTTCAAGTTCTTTTAACATCATGATGCACTTTGATTTCTTTAAATTATCTTGTTTTAATTGCTCGTGTCGTAAAACGCGATGTTGATCTCAAATGCAATACAATACAAATTAAATTCCTGTGCTTTCTTTAAATTTATCAACCATGTATAGTTCCACTGGAACTTTACCACTTAAGCTGCTCCTAATATTTTATCTTCTTAAGTTTTACCTATTGCTTCTTGTCAAAATGATATGGCATTCAACCTTGTTTTCTATTTGTTTCCTGCAGAAAAGGTACGAGGACATTTCTGTATTGGGGCAAAGGCAGTTTGAGTGATGAGCAATTGAGCTATAGTTGTCCGGCGCCTGAAATAGATCAAAACTTCTCATAATTTATGGGTTGTTTGTCATTGAAAAAGCATTCAAAAATTTTGGTTTCGATACTGTCTCATGTGTTATTGTAGATTTTGTTGCAAATTTCCATTTAATTCTTCTTCCTTGTGATGATTGCAAATATTTATGTTCTTAAGTTTTACCTATTGCTTCTTGTCAAAATGATATGGCACTCAACCTTGTTTTCTATTTGTTTCCTGCAGAAAAGGTACGAGGACCTTTCTGTATTGGGGCAAAGGCAGTCCGAGTGATGAGCAATTGAGCTATAGTTGTCTGGCGCCTGAAATAGATCAAAACTTCTCATAATTTATGGGTTGTTCGTCATTGAATAAGCATTCAAAAATTTTGGTTTCGATACTGTCTCATGTGTTTTTGTAGATTTTGTTGCAAATTTCCATTTAATTCTTCTTCCTTGTGATGATGAAATGATAAAGTTGTGCATGATCATATTTGTAGTACCAGGAAGTTATTGCCCATGCAAATTAAGTTTTAATTGATGCATACTGATGCACATTGGATTATATTCTTTGATGAACAATGATGCACATTGGATTCTATTCTTGATTATAAATTTTCCCAATCTTCCGAAACGTTTGTGTTGGAAACATTTCTATTCGGGCTTAAAAGTCTGACCCAATTAAGCTTACTATTATTTATAAGGCCATAAATGCAAGATAATTCATCTATTTCCTTCCGAATTCAAAAAAATCTCGATCCCTTTCCCAAGGCAGCATTAACCCAAACCCCTAACCCTAGCTTGAGAGAAGCAATCAACAAGAGGAGTTTGCCTCCACTGTGTTCTCATGTGCGGCAACTGCATTTACGTCACCTTTGCCTTCGCTGGCGAATGGTATGGATATACTTTCTTGCTTATCAGGTCCAATTACTATCCTTATCGAAGCTTGTTTGTTACTTATTGGGGGTTTGATCTTGCAAAATATGGATCAGATTTGAGAGAACTAACCTTAATCAACTGGTTTTGTCTGCAGGCTGTTCACTAGCTATGGGAGCACAATAATTTTGGGGTAATACATATGATCT
Organism: Agapanthus africanus; assembly: GCA_030015575.1. Lineage (NCBI taxonomy): Eukaryota > Viridiplantae > Streptophyta > Magnoliopsida > Asparagales > Amaryllidaceae > Agapanthus > Agapanthus africanus. The sequence goes on from JASDDO010000024.1 coordinate 160,122,393, forward strand.
TATTTCTATTTTATTTCATGCTGTGTTCAATTCATCATCCTCATAGGGTCAAATTTGCTATTTTTCTTAAATCGGTTTTGAATAATGGATGTCTAGTTGTAGATGACCTATTTCTAACTCCGTGAATGCTATATTTCTATTTATGAGGAGCTGGGGCAGTCTGAACGCAGGAGCATCGGGCTATAGTTTTTCAGCCATAGCTCGAAATGAACCGAAACTTGTAACATTTGTCATTGAAAAGACGATTAAAAATTTTGTTTCCAAATCTCTGTGATTCGAAGCATACCTTCTTGAGATTTTGTCACAATCCTTTGTGATTCTGAAATGACACAAGAAATTTGTGTGCGATTATATTTGATCAATGAACGGGAACAGTTTTTTTTTTGTCTGTTTCAATAATGTTTATAGCTGATGATCTTGCAGTAGGCGGCATCAGTTGCAACCTAAAGCAAGTTACTATTTGACTTTAATATTCAGTCAGGTTTTTGCTTCCAGATAAGAGATCATTATGCTTTTTGTTCCCTAATGTGCCCTGGCACTTGGTGTTTGCAAAGAGCTGTTTCCAATCCTTAAAATAATTTGTGTTTTGCATAATTTATGAAAGAGTTCACGGCTTGGCTTTACATTTACTGTTTGAATACAAACCAAATTTAGCATGTAGCCGAGGTTTACTCAGAAATACTATAATTCTTTTATTTGCACTAGGCGGCGAATAGACTTTTTTCTGACGAGAAGAATACATAGAGATTGTTGTATCGACTGTAAGATAGTGCCAGGTGAGAGTGTAACCACTCAATATAGACTTTTAGTTCTAGATTTTCGATTTAGAAAAGGACCTCGGAAGATTAGACGTAAGGTAGAGTCTAGAATTAAATGGTGACGATTGAAAAAAGGTAATCAAAATGCTTTTATAGATCGTGTAGTTCAAGAAGCGGATTGGCAGTCGGAAGATAATTCGGACAGAACATGGAACAAAATGGCTAGTTGTATCAAGTGGGTAGCTAGAGATCTACTTGGTGAGTCGAGAGGTGGTGTTCCACCATCTAAGAACACATCATGGTGGAATGAAGAAGTAAAAACTGCTATTAAAATTAAAAGGGATTTTTATAAAGATTTGAAGAAAAATAGAGATGTGGAGAGATTTGAGAAGTATAAAATGGCTAAAAAGGAAGTTAAGAAAGCTGTTCGGGAAGCTAAATCTAAGGTCTACAAAGAGGTGTACGAGAAATTAGACACTAAAGAGGCTGAAAATGATATATACCGGATTGCTCGGATGCGGGAAAGGAAGACCAGAGACTTATGTGCGGTGAAGCGTGTCAAAAATGAAAATCAGAAGGTTTTAGTTCGAGATGAGCATATCAAGGAAATGTGGAGAGATTATTTTGACAAATTGTTCAATGAGAGCTTTACAAAGAATTTGGATGGACCTGTCATTCAATCTCAAGATATAAACCGTGATTTCATGCGTAAAATAAGACTACCTGAGGTTAAAGAAATTTTGAACAGAATGGGTTTAAGAAAAGCGGTTGGTCCTGATGGGATTCCTATCGAGCTTTAGAGATACTTAAGAGAAATAGGCGTTAAATGGCTGACAGATCTGTTTAATAAGATTTGGCAGACAAAAATGATGCTAAATGAATGGAGGAAAAGTATCATTGTACCTATCTACAAGAACAAAAGTGACATTCAAAGTTGCTCAAAGTACCGTGGAATAAAACTTATGTGTCACACCATGAAACTTTGGGAGAGTGATTGAACACAGGCTAAGAAAGGATATTAAGATAACAGAAGCTATTCATTTGCTTCGTCAACTTGTTGAGCGTTTTCGAGAGAGGAGAAGAGATTTGCATATGATATTTATTGATTTAGAGAAAGCGTACGACAAGGTACCTAGAGATGTATTATGGGGACAAAGATAAAGAAGGGGGTCCCGTCAAGTATATTGACATAATCAAGGATATGTACGATGGAGTAGTGGCAAATGTCAGAACTTGCGGCGGCCTAACGAGTGATTTTTCGATTACAATTGGTCTACATCAAGGATCCGCATTAAGTCCATTCCTGTTTACTATCGTGATAGATGAGCTTACTAGAACTATCCAAGATGAGCTACCTTGGTGTATGCTATTCGCTGATGATATTGTTCTAGTAAATGAGATGAAAGCAGGGGTTAATACCAAATTGGAATTATGGAGGCAAACATTGGAATCTCGGGGGTTCAGATTGAGCAGGTCCAAGACAAGCATATATGCATTGCAAATTTAGTAAACAGAGAAGTCAAAATCATATTGGTATAACATTGGAAGGACAAGAGATATCACCGAGCGATCAGTTTAGATATCTAGGTTCCATCATCTAAAAGGATAGGGAGATTGATAGTGATGTTAATCAAAGGATCCAAGCTGGTTGGTTGAAATGGAGGAGTGAAAATGACATTTTGTGTGATCGTAACTTTCCGTTAAAATTGAGAGGAAAGTTTTATCGGAGCGCTATTCGGCCTGTCTTATTATATAGTACAGAATGCTCGGCTCCTAAGAAGCATCATACACAGAAGATGCACGTAGTGGAGATGCGCATGCTTCGTTGGATGTGCGGCAACACTAGAAAAGATAAGGTGTGAAATGAGGATATTCATGCAAAAGTTGGTGTAGCACCTGTGGAGGAGAAGATGCGGGAAAACCGGTTAAAATGGTTTGGTTATATGCGACGCAGATTTATGGAAGCACCGGTTCGACGAATAGACACTCTCGATATGGGCAATGGCAAAAGGGCAAAAGGGAGACCGAAGAAAACATGGATGGAGGTGCTACGAAAAGATATGGTTGCCAAAGGCCTCAATGAAAGTATATTGTTCAATAGGAGTGAGTGGAGGCGGAGGATTCATGTGCTGGACCCGGCATGATTCTCATGTTGGTTCATACAGCCTACCCCATATGCTTGGGATAAAAGGCTCAGTTGTTGTTGTTGCACTAGGCGGCGAATATGTTTAACCTGGGAGAATCTGTTCGTTCCTCATGAAGTATTGTGGAATTATCTGAAGCATTTCTTTAGGTGCTTTAAATGTTTTTAAGCATTTCTGTAGGTGCTTCAAGAGGAGGTCAATGTCTATGGGAAACATTCGGAAGCAGTTTATGAACATAAGTGGATATTCTAGAGATTTGATAACGGCAGCCTCCTTCGGGAGACGGTTATCATTCCAGGCTTCCAAGGTGACCTGGATGACAGAGTGACTGTCAGAGTTATAGTTTTCCCTTTTGACGAGGGGCAGTAGTTTGGACAGGTGGTCCAAGCGGATACTGAGGGAGGCATGGCGCAGGATACTGGTTAAATTCAGTGGACGGTACAGTCTAAGAAGTTTACTGGATTTGGAGTTCATTTGTGAACTGGGTCCCATTAGATATCCAGACATATTCTAAGACAGGTATTGCTCATTTCGGGAGATGGTTTTCTCCGCGAACTTGAGACAAAGAGAGACATAGAAAGAAACATTAGAGCGGATCCGCTCATTGCCAACCCATTAACCGCATACTAGTTTGTTTAGACGATGTTAAAATATTGAAACCGAAACAACTCCGAAACAACTCCAACTCATATTCCATTCTCTGTCAAATTTTTCCGAGTCTTCGAAAAATATTTAAGCAACTGCAGAAGACCACATGTATGACCACTAGAACACTCCCCAAATACGAGCCTAAACCCTTGAATTTTGGCCGGCCAGATGCATGAAAACTCCGAGGTGGCCGGTTTTGTGGACGGGTTCGGACTTGAAATTTTGGATGTGTGCTAGTCTGAAATATTGGTTTAGTGGTATTGCTTGTTTAGCCCAGTTTGGAGATGGTTTTATCTATTAGTTTGGGGGCTATTCGGGGTTATTTCAAAGTCGATATTTCTAACACTGTTTAAAGTTTACAGTACATACATTACTATTTGTGACCGTGAATGTCATCAGAGCGGTACAACTTGTCTAATTGCTATACTTTCTTAGACGGGTTTGCGAACGTGACTGTAGGGTGTTTTTCGTCACCCTATTGAGATGGGAATGCGCGTGCGCTTGTCAGGCGCATTACAGACTCCCCCTGCTTAGGGTAGGCTGGGGTTTATTGATTGCGGGGATCCAAATCTCAGGCAGTCGCGGACTAAGCTGCCATTAATTACCCCTCGCCTTTAGAGCGAGGGAACCTTCGATTAACGGGTCGAACTGGTCATGCGAACTCAATGTGCAGTGTGTGTGTTGTGTTTTGAAAAGGGTTTTTGGATATATCGGAGGCCCCGCAGAGTTTTTATGAGGGTCCCGCTACCCGGATAGCGGGCCGGGGTCAAGGGGAATAGCAGCCCCCTTGCAGGGTGCGGGGCAGCGCCCCGTTAGAAATTTTTTTCTAACAGGGACAGTGTCGTGGAGTATGTGTGTGTGTACATGTATATATACATATATATAGAAAAAAGGGAAAGGGCATCCAAAGGATGCATGGGGAAAAACGCCAGCGCTTTGGATGCTAGCGCTTTGAGCGCAAGGGTGCTAGCGCTTTGAGCGCCAAAGCACGCTGGCGCTGGCGCTTTGGGCGCCAGAGCGGTAGCGCTCCGGGCGTAAGAGCGCTACCGCCCCACGTGCCAGGCACGTGGACGCTCGGGCGCTGGCATATTGGGCGTTAGGGTGCCAGCGCTTTGGGTGCTAGCGCTCTGAGCGCAAGGGCGCTAGCGCCTCACGTACCAGGCTCGTGGGCGCTCGGAGGTAAAAGGGACTTGGTCCCTGCAATTGGAGTTGTATTTTCAGAAATGAGCACTTATTATTTTGTATATATGTATATATACGAGGAGTTAAACTCCTAAGATATTTTGAAGCTGATGAAGGGGGCTTCTCCCCTTGAGCCCTGGATCTTCTCGTGGGGTTTCTGGAGATGGGTCTTCTTTTTCTTCTTTTGTTGGCCGGATCTTGAAGATCAAGAAGTATGGGATTTTAAAAATCTCTCCTTTCTGAGATCTGATGGAAGATCTGAGTTCCCCTTTGTGGTGAAAAACTATTTAGTTTTATAAAAGGAAGAGTAAAACTCTTGATTTAATTCAAAAGAAACAAGAAGGTTTTAGCTTGAGGAAGGAGAAGATCACAGATCTTGATGCTTTTTTAGGAGAGAAAAAGTTGTTGGGATATTTTCATTATCCTTGCCTTTATAGGCTATACACTTTACATATAGCCCATTGAGCTCTACAAAATGGTATTTTGCTCATCCCATGGCTCATGTGCCATTTCTTTTTGCATATAAGCCATGGGCTTTACAAAAATTTGGCTTTATGTCCATTTTTCTTACATTCATTCATAAAATAAAAAAAAAGAAATACAACAAAATTATTTATTACAAAATTTTTATTTTGGCATGGGGTAAGACCGGCCGTTTCATGTTCGGGCTCGACCCGGGCATTGGTCCACTTGACCTGGGGCTTGGGCCCACTTGGGTTGGGTTTGACTTTGATTTTGACTTGGTCAACCGGGGTGTAAATTTTTACCCCAACAAATTGCCCCCCATCAATAAATGCACACCACACATGTGGGTCGTGTGCATGAAATTGATGGATCTTCTTTTACTTGGAAGCGACTTGATTTGGTTCCCGTTTTTTTTTTGGGAAGGTTGCACTGCCCTTTTTACAACATAGACGGTCGCTGCTGCCCTTTTAGCGACTTGGATGGTCGGGGCTGCCCTTTTAGCGACTTGGACGGTCGGTACTGCCCTTTTAGCGACGTGGACGGTCGGTGCTGCCCTTTTTATGACTTGGACTGTCGGTGCTGCCATTTTAGCGACGCGGACGGTCGGTGCTGCCCTTTTTGCGACTTGGAGGGTCGGTGCTCCCCTTTTTGCGACGTGGACGGTCGGTGCTGCCTTTTAGCGACGTGGACGGTCGGTGCTGCCCTTTTTGCGACTTGGACGGTCGGTTCTGCCCTTTTTGCCACTTGGACGGTCGGTGCTGCCCTTTTAGCGACGTGGACGGTCGGTTCTGCCCTTTTTGCGACTTGGACGGTCGGTGCCGCCCTTTTAGCGACGTGGACGGTCGGTTCTTGATTTGACTTGCTCCGCTTCTTGCGGTGTCAGGGTTGAAGTTGACTTGGGTTGACATCAGCACCGCTGCACTGGAATATGGTACCAGGAGCGAATCATCATTTGCCTTGAGGCGATTTACATCATTCCCAGTTTAACGAATTAGGGGTCATCCGTTCCCAGTTTAACGACTTAGAGGTCATCTGTTCCCAGTTTAAAGAATTAGGGGTCTATTGGACTGGAGTTTTAGGATTTTGGGGTTAGGGTAGGCATGAAGCACACATGCCAGGAGCAATTCATCATTTGCTTTTTCCTGTTGGGGAGCGATGGCTTAGGAGACAGGTTTAGATCCCTATCACCTAAGGCTTTTCAATTTTATGAGCCGTAACGGTCTCATAAAAGCATTTTCTCCCTACGAGTCGAAAGGATCTCGTAGGTATGCTTTCTCCTTAGGAGTCGTGAGGACTCCTAAGTGTGTTTTTCCTTTGTGAGTCGTAAGGATCCCACGAAGGTGTTTTCTTACGAGTCGTAAGGATCCCGTAAGGTTTGTTCTCCTCATGCATCGTGAGGATGTATGAGTGGGTCTTCCCAAATGGAGCATAATTCCAAGGACGGAGACCGGCCGCTGGTCGGGTGATTGCAATGGGGCATGGGTATGATGAGAATTATTTGAGCCCATGGATTGTATACGGTACCCAGTTTGGGGACCAACCGTAGGGCCGGGAGAATTTTGAGAAATTGGATTTTGGTTGGCGTTTGCATCGCTGCACTAGAATATGGTACCAGGAGCGACTCATCATTCGCCGTTTGGGGACTTGGATGCCTTGGGAGGACTTAGGATTTGGGTTTTGGTCGGCATCAGCACCGCTAACACTGAAGCGAAATGCCAGAAGCGACTCATCATTTGCCGTTGCCCGTTGGGGAGCGATGGCTTAGGAGTCAGGTTTGAATCCCTATCACCTAAGGCTTTTCAATTTTATGAGCCGTAAGGGTCTCATAAAAGCATTTTCTTCCTACGATTCGAGAGGATCTCACAGGTGTATATTCTCTTTAGAAATCGTGAGGATTCTTAAGTGTGTTGCTTCTTTGTGAGTCGTAAGGATCTCCCGCAGGGATTTTCTCCTCACAAGGTCGAGAGGACTTTGCGAGTGTATTTTATCTCTTTTCACGAGTTTGCGCCCTTTCGGGTTTTCACAAACTCGCCGGCAGTCCTGCTGTTTTTACTCACGGAGCCCTTTCGGGTTTTCATCCGTGCCCGTTTTGCTCGTGGACATACCGTTTTTTTTCCGTGTTGGTGGGACTTTGAAAGTAGTCTCACCGGCAGGACTTGGGAGAGATAGGGGTTGTTTACGCCCGTGGATTGTATACGGTTTTACAGGATGTATGATCTAGCCCGTAGGGCTAGTGTGCTCAATTCTCCTGTGACTTAGAGCATTCACGCGTAGTATTTCTTGAGATATCGGCCATTGATGGGTGGCATGGGCCTTTCTCCCTCGACACTTATTAGTTGGTAGGATCCTCCGTCGAACACTTTCTCGATGACGTATGGTCTTTCCCAGTTTGGCTTGAATTTTCCCTTGGCATGTCGATTGGGGATGATCGGTCTTTTGAGGACCAACACCAATTCGCCTTTCTTGAAAGCGTGGAGACGAGTCATCTTGTCATAGGCCCGTGGCATTTGGGCTCGGTACAGCTCCAGATTTTGCTGTACCGCGAGCCTTTTTTCTTCGAGGGCGTCGAGCTCTTCAGGAGCACGTTTTCCTCCTCCGTCAACTCGTGCTGAACGACCATTCTTAAGCTTGGAACTTCGATTTCGAGGGGGAGAACCGCCTCCACTCCGAAGAGCAATGAGAATGGAATTGACTGAGTTGGAGTACGGTGCGTGGTACGATATGCCTACAACGCCTCGTGAAGTTTGAGATTCCAGTCTCTTTTGTTAGTTGAAGCATTTTTCCTCAGGAGCTTGCGTAGAGTCTTATTGAAGGCTTCGGTTAGCCCATTGACCCATAGATTATAGATGGAGGAATATCTCCAGTCTATCTTGTGCTGAGTAGCAAACCTTGAGACTTTGAAGCTCTTGAAAGAAGGTCCATTGTTAGAAATGATTTTTCTTGGTATACCGAAGCGGTATAGAATATTATGTTGGAAGAATGTCAGAATATCTTCTGTCTTGACTTCTTTTAGCGGGACAAAAAATAGTCTGTTGCGGCCAGTATGAACCGGTGGCCTCTGGATGACGGAGGATCAATTGGGCCAACTATGTCGGTTCCCCAGACTTCGAAGGGCCATGACGCCACTGTAGGATGCAACAGATTGGGGTGCTTATGAATGAAATCACCGTGAATTTGGCAGATATAACATTTCTTTGCATGCTCTCCGCAATCCCGTATCATGGTGGGCCAGTAATATTCAAGCCGTTTAATTTGAAGTCGCATCTTGGGGCCAGATTGGTGAGCACTGCAAACGCCCGAGTGAACTTCTTTCATGACCTTTTAGGCTTCGGCCAATGACAGACACCTGAGCCAGAGTTGGTCATATGACCTGCGGTATAGCGTGTCATTTACAAACACATATCGGAGAGCTCTCTTCTCCAGCTGAATCCTTGCAGATTTTCTTTCGGGCAGCTTGTCGTATCGGAGGTACTCTATGAAGGGTTCTCTCCAATCGGGCTCGTCTTGGATGATCGAAGCTTTTTCGGCAGGACTGTTCTTCTGTTTCGCGCTTTCCTCTTCTCGTAGAGAGACTGGGGGTAGAATTTGCCGGCGCCTGACGATGATCAGAATTTCGTCCATGTTAGGATCAACCAGCTCCTTGGTTAGACGAGCGAGTATGTCAGCCTTTCCATTCAACGCTCTAGATACTCTCATTAGTTCAATGTGAGTGAACCGTTTCATGAGTTCCACTACTCGGCCTCTGTACCGAGCTAACTCGGGTTTGTATATCTTATAGTCGCCGCTTACTTGGTTGACGACGAGCTGGGAGTCACCGTAAACCCGTAGCCGAAGGATTTCCATTTCTATGTCGAGCTCTAGACCGGCTATCAGAGCTTTATACTCAGTCTCGTTGTTTGTGCGAGGCTTGGTGAGAGCAAAAGAACGCCGTAGGGTTCCCATCGATGGCGTGATGAACACTAATCCTATCTCTGCTTTTATCTCCGGGACGCTTGATTTACTGGAGGTCCTTATTGATGAGGCCCCATCGAAGTAGAGCTCCTAACATGGCTCGTCATTCTCGAGATGCAACACTTATTCGTCGGGTAACTCGCAATTGAGCGGTGACCCCTCTGGTATGGGATGAGCAGCGAGAAAGTTCGCAAGAGCTTGCCATTTACTGCTTTCTGAGGAGTATAAACTATGTCAAACTCAAGTAGCATGACAGCCTATCTTGCCATTCTGCCGGCTAGGCTTGCTTTGGTCATCTAGTGTTTGAGCGGGTCGATCTTGGAGATCAGCATAACCCGATGAGCGAGCAGATAGTGCCTCAGCTTCTTCACAGCAAATATCAGAGCCAGGCATTGCTTTTCAATTGGGGAATAGTTGTGTTCCGCCCCGACTAGAGTTCGACTGAGGTAGTAGAGAGCATTTTCTTTTCCCTCCTCGTTGTTCTGGGCAAGGAGCGCACCGAGTGACTCATCTAGCGCGGCAGTGTAGAGAATCATCGGTTTATTTGAAACGGGAGCGGCCAGCACTAGAGGGTGCAACAGGTACTGTTTGATGCTTTCGAACGCTTTTTTGACATTTGGCATCCCAGACAAAAGAAGCTTCTTTCTTCATGAGCTTTGAGAACGGTCTACATCTTCCCGATAAATTTGAGATAAATCTCCTTATATAAGCAAGCTTGCCTTGAAAAGATCTTAGCTACGTCAGACTCTTCGGAGGGGGCATCTCCATGATGGCCTTTATCTTGGATGGGTCAACTTCAATCCCTCGATGTCGGACTATGAAGCCCAGGAATTTTCCCGATGACACGCCAAAAGCGCATTTCAGATGATTCATTTTTTGATCGTACTCCCTCAGTCTGGTGAGAACGGTCCTAAGATCTTGGATGTGATCGGTCTTGGCTTTAGTCTTGACGACCAGATCATCAACATAACATTCGACGACCTTATGGATTAGGTCATCAAAGATATTGGTCATTGCCCTTTGATATGTAGCACCTGCGTTCTTCAGTCCGAACGGCATCACTTTGTAGCAGTATATTCCGATCGGGGTTCGAAATGCTGTGTGCTTCTCATCCTCAGGCGATATCTTGATCTGATTATACCCAGATGAACCATCCATAAAGGTGAACAACTTGTAATTTGAGGTGTCATCGATCATCATTTCCATGACCGGTAGTGGGAAGTCGTCTTTAGGACATGCCTTGTTGAGGTCCCTGAAATCGACACAAATTCGGATCTGCCCATTTTTCTTCTTCACTGGGACTATGCATGCGATCCAGTCCGCTTATTTCTCTTCACTGATGAAGCCAACATCGATGAGCTTCTTGGTTTCCTCGATGACCTTTTCTTCTAGTTCCCTTCTTATTCTTCGAGGAGCTTGTTTGACTGGCTTAGCATCAGGAGATATACCCAGTTTATGCATGGCCACTTCAGGGGAAAGTCCAGGCATTTCTTTATACGTCCACACGAAGCAGTCAACGAACTCGTGCAGCAGGGCGATTATCTGCGCTTTCATTTCCGCTGACAAGAGTGAGCTAATGTAGGTCGGCCTTGGATTATCGGGCGTTCCTAAGTCAATCTCGTCTAGCTTGTCGAAGGTTGCTTGTCTGCCATCTTTGAGCTCTTGAGGAGCTTCTTCTGGCTCGGCTAGCTTGTCTTCATTATTTGACTCTTCGCTGGCTTCCCCAATATAGATCATGTAGCATGCCTTAGAATCAGGCTGGATGAAGCCTATGCCCCGTCTATCTGGAATTCGCCCATCGATGAGTGCTCGGACCTGAGGCGGATGCCATAGCCTTCATAAAACTTTGCTTCGGACTCCGTTTGATATAACCGGCATCCGCACTTTTTGAAATATTCCCGCATCTCGGGTGCATAGTATCTGGGATTGAGGACGGCTCTTATGCCTCTCTCATAGGGAAGGCATGCGACAGACAAATCGTCCGGGTGCGCAATGGGGTTTGATCCATAAAATAGGATGCTCTTCTGTCCACTTTTCCTTTCGGGAACGTAGAAAGTTTTTAGCTGGTCCACGGTAGAGACTGACAATGCATCGAGCTCTTTGCACATCCGTTCCGGCATCCTTATGATGGCCAGGGACCCTTCTACAATTTCGAAGGTTTCTCATAGTTTCGCTTGCTGCATGGGGGTCCAATCTTCACAGCTGTTGCACGGCAGGTCCTCTTTTTCCGACTCTTCAGTGTCACTGCCAAGATGAGGGCGGACTTTGCCGCTAGATGGGCTTTCAGTATCGGAATCGTCCGTATCGCTACCGAAACGAGGGCGAGTTTTACAAAAGGACGGACTTCCAGCGTCGGACTCATCAGTGTCACTACCGAAACGCTGGCGCACTTGGGCGTTTTTGCTTTTGAAAGTGACAGCCGGCTGAGATTTGCTTTTGAGTCTTGGGGCCGCTCTATCCCTAGTCAGTTGTGGCTTAGCATTTTGGTGGTTCATGAATACCGAGAATCTTCATATCGGACTTCATGCACACCGAACAGCTGGATGTCTCCATCAATGCGTCTTTCTTCGCCATTTTTAGTATACTTCATGCATTGATAGAGAGTTGACGGAATGATGCCGTAATCGTGGAGCCACGGCCGCCCCAAGAGAATTTTATAAGACGTGTCAGCGTCGATCACGTATATCTTAGTTTCGGTTTGCAGATCTCCAAATTTGATTGGCAAAGTTATAGACCCCAGAACTTGCGGGCAGTTTTGATTGAAGCCTTGAATGACAATCCTTTCTCTTGACAGGTGTCGGACGTCCATTGACAAACTCTTCAGAGTCCGCAAGTTCATGATGTTCACTGAAGACCCCGGATCAATCAATATGCGATTAATCCGATCTCCGTCGCTGTACCCGGTCACGTAAAGCGGTCGATTATGCTCAGCTGTTCCCAGTAGCAAGTCTTCGTCCTTAAACGTGACTGCGACGGCATGCAGAGTGTACTGGGCTTCTTTCATATTAATTTCCGCAAAGCGAGCCTGATACCGCTAAGGGTTTTGTAAAGCATGAATGAGAACATCTCTAAGCTCTTTAGATAGAACCAAGACATCGTAGATGCTAAGGAGAGATGGAAGCTTTCGGAGATCAGCCAAGACATTGTAGTCCACTGAGGAAGGACTTGAGTTTTCATTAGCCGGCTCTCTGCCATCTTCCTCATTAGCCACCTGTTTTTCCTTTTCTTTTTGGGCGTTTCCCTGATTTGGCGGTAGAGCCCTGCCGCTTCTAAGCTGGATTTGGTTGGCCTTTGTGGCGAGCTCCTCGTCCTCTTCGGAAAAACAGAGCTTCTTCTCAGAGTCGCTGCCAAGATGGATGGCGTAGCAGGTCACTACTGGGATCTCTTCATTGGAGTCTTCTTCTAACTCCTCCAGAATTTCAGTCGCTTCTACAGGGAAGAACTCTTTCAATTGAATTAGAATTCTTTCCTTCTGTTCATAGTCTTCGAGAGAATCAATATATTTTTGAATGGTCAATCTCCCTGCAGACTTTTTTTCGCATCGAGCTCCACTTCTCTTCTTTTTGAGCTTTTTGGATTTTGAGCCTGATGGAGCTGGATTGGCAGCTGGTACGGTAGGATTCTTCTGCCCTTCCCATTCCGTTCTGGGCTCTTTCCGAAATAGCTTTAGCATCTTCTTCGTCTTATTAGATATGTGCGTACTCCACGGGGGTCGCGGTGAGTCTGTTTCATTTCTCAGGGCAGCGGGTTCGGCTGTCTGCCCCCAGAAGACTTCAGCTTCTGTCTGTATAAAGTTGGTGGTTGCAACTTTATTGTTCACCAACACACTTTTGGACAGCTCGATCTCTCCAGCTTTGTACTGCTTCTCGACCCAGTCCTTGAAGATATAGCAATCCTCGATCGCATGGCTCACTATTCGGTGGTACGGGCAATACAGGGGATTGTCGGTCATTTTGCTTCTTGATGTCTTTTCGACTCCGGCAATTGTAGACCGTTGTTCAAGGCATTTTTGAATATCTTGCGGACCTTGTCCCTTCTGAAAGAGTAAACTTTGTTCTTTTTCTCTTCTAGGGAAGGCCCATCTCCTCCCAGCAATGGCTTTCGAGACCGGTTGGTCTTGGATTCGCCCGCCCTTCGCTTTTCTTCATTGTCTGACGCATTGAAGACATTGGTACTGCTGGAACTCCCGCTTCTATGGTTGTCGTCCCGCTTGCTTTTCCAAGTCTTGTCTCTCTGAGAGTTCGGGGTAGACTCTTGCTTCGAGCGTTCCAGTATTTGGACTTTCTTGGTTAGCTCTTGAAACGTCTTGAGGCCTGTTGTACACAAGAATGGGACCATCCAATTGCTGAGGTTCCTAATGAGAAGGCTGACGGACTGGTCCTGCTCTAGCGGCGGTTCGCACTTGATTGTGAGATTACGCCATCGGGCGATAAAGTCGGTGTTGCTTTCATTCTTCTCCGGCTTGGTCCTCACAAGGTCAGCAATGGAGATTTTATCACTGATACTCATGAACTTTTGCCGAAACAGAGACTCCATTTGGGCAACGGTAATGACGGACCCGTCTGGTAAACTCGCGTACCAGTCAAAAGCGACACCGGTCAGGCTGTTGACAAACTGACGAAGAAGGAGCGCATCATTGCCCCCTGTATTTCCGCACGATGCTTTAAGGTGGGCGATGTGCTGATTTGCATTTCCTGTCTCGTCAAATCTTCCGAACTTAGGAATGACGTAGCCGCTCGGGAACTCGATCAGATCGTACTGTGTGGGATATATCCGCCCACTACTGCCAATTTCTTTTTGAGCTTCAGCTTCGGCCACCAATGTTTTAACCTTGCTGGTGACCAAATCTATTATCCAATATTGTGTTAGCGAGATAGTGTTATCTGGGGCCAAGGCGTCCCTAGAAGCGGAATGTGGCCGGCTTTCGTGCGTCTCAACGAATCTTGGACCCAAAGGGAGAGGCATCGGCCGCTTCGGATTGTCGTCATCCGGCTCATGAGTAGCGACTTATGCTTGATTGGGAGGCGCTCGAGCAATTTGAGCCGTAAGCGGAATCACCACGTTCGTTAGGTCGTCAATTTTCGAATAGAGCTTGGCCATCTCTTTATCTTTGCTCCTGAGCTGTTTTCGAAGCTTTTGAAGCAGCTCTTGCTCCGCGGTCCTGAGGCGGAAAGTCAGCTCTTCCTCGCTGTCCGAGCTTGACTCTGCATGGACCGAGGGGTCTTTCTTCCTATCATCCTCATCGAGAGGGTTTTCTTTATCCAGTGGAGGCGGCTGTTCTTGGGAAGCGACAACCACATTCAAGCCAGATTGGGCTTGGGATGTGGTGGCTCCATCCTTGCTTTTGCTGCGAAGGTTGTCGCTGGGGCGTCCGCCCGCCATATAGACCGTATGGATAATATATCCAGCCGTCTTTTTATTATCGGCGGCTGATTTCACAGATCGCTGTCTTGACTCCCTTGTTTCGGTAGCGGGCAATCGATTGAAGGCGGCTGGCCTGACCGAATTCTTGAATGGTGCTGACACTTCCTTTTTGGTTTTGCCCCGCTGTTTTCGCGCGGCACAGAGCGCCTGATAGACTCTTGAAGAGACAGTGTCATAATTTTTCTGTTGGGGGCGGGACACGTCTCTTCATAGCAACGTTCGGACCGTTGTTTTCTTGATTCTGGCGGTCATAGCATTTTTCTGAACCCACCTCAGAGGTTCGAAGGAATTGCTGATTTTTACGGCCGACTCAGCCGTCGTCGTGGAGTAACCCTGCTCTTGGAGCCTCACAAGATTTCACTTGGCCGAAGTCCTGGCCCTCTTGTTGGTTCGATACCTGAGCCGGTTCTGCCTTAACTTTTCTGTTTTAAGCACTTGGCAGACTTCGGCTCTTCGGGAAGACGCCGTAGACCGGACGATAAAGGATTTTGGAGATACGCTCGATTGCGCATTTGTTGGAGTCATCGCCTGAGCTCGTCCGCAACATTTGCTGTTGCCCTTTGTACTGGAAGTCTTGCCCCCAGCTGGAGCGCCAGAGAGTCGTTCAGACACTGTCTTAAGCTTCGGTTGTGGTGCCTTAGCGATCACAACATTCAGCCTCTTGCCCCTTGAGACCGGCTCGGCCACCTGTTTTGCCGGGATTTTCGCCAGATAAGCGCTTCCAGCAGGGTAGATGATGACGGAACTAAACTGGTGGGGCAGTTCCTCCCACTGTCGACTGAGGCTTGCGGGAAGAACCACACGAGCATTGATCTTAACCACGTACGAGGTCGGGGTCGCGCTGGAAGCTGAATTCGTCTTGGGAGACATTGTCGTTGAAAGTTGATTGCTGTACGGAAAAAAACATTATTTTAGCACAAACATCGTTATATATGTTAAATGAGTTTGCATGAACACTTGACCCGAGGTATGGGAGGAGAGAAAGGTCCCACCGGGCGTGCCAGAATCTGTAGGGTGTTTTTTGTCACCCTATTAAGATGGGAATGCGCGTGCGCTTGTCAGGTGCATTACAGACTCCCCCTGCTTAGGGTAGGCCGGGGTTTATTGATTGCGGGGATCCAAATCTCCGGCAACTGCGGACTAAGCTGCCGTTAATTACCTCTTGCCTTTGGAGCGAGAGAACCTCCGATTAACGGGTCGGACAGGTCATGCGAACTCATTTTGCAGTGTATGTGTGTCGTGTTTTGAAACGGGTTTTTGGATATATCGTGGACGCTCGGGCGCTAGCGCTTTGGGTGCTAGCGCTCTGAGCGCAAGGGCGCTCGGGAGGCAAAAGGGACTTGGTCCCTGCAATGGGAGTTGTACTCCCAGAAAGGAGCACTTATTATTTTGTGTATATGTATATATATGAGGAGTTAAACTCCTAAGATATTTTGAAGTTGATGAAGGGGGCTTCTCCCCTTGAGCCCTGGATCTTCCCCAAAGTGGGGTTTCTGGAGATGAGTCTTCTTCTTCTTTCTTTGTTGGCCGGATCTTGAAGATCAAGAAGTATGAGATTTTAAAAATCTCTCCTTTCTGAGATCTGATGGAAGATCTGAGTTCCCGTTTGTGGGTTTTGTGGTGAAAAACTATTTAGTTTTATAAAAGAAAGAGTAAAACTCTTGATTTAATTCAAAAGAAAGAAAAAAGTTTTAGAATCTTGAGGAAGGAGAAGATCACAGATCTTGATGCTTTTTTAGGAGAGAGAAAAAAGTTGTTGGGATATTTTCATTATCCTTGCCTTTATAGGCTATACACTTTACATATAGCCCCTTGGGCTCTACAAAAATGACATTTTGCCCACCCCATGGCTCATATGCCATTTCTTTTCGCACATAAGCCATGGGCTTTACAAAAATTTGGCTTTATGCCCATTTTTCTTACATTCATTCATAAAATAAAAATAAAAGAAATACAACAAAATTATTTATTACAAAATTTTTATTTTGGCATGGGGGAAGGCCGGCCGTTTCATGTTCGGGCTCGACCCGGGTATTGGCCCACTTGACCTGGGGCTTGGGCCCATTTGGCTTGGGGTTGACTTTGATTTTGACTTGGTCAACCGGAGTGTAAATTTTTATCCCAACAGTGACATTCACGTTGATGTTCTGTGTTGTATTGTGCTTGTTGGCTGGATCGTCGTGATAGATAGCTTGGGTGCAATGATAGTACAGTTTAATTTTATTTGTACATTTGATATCGCGGGGCGAGCGTCTGACATGTGGACTGCCGTCACTGCCTGTTTGTATATTATTTATTTGGGGCACGACCGGGTTGAGGTCGATGTCACCGTTGTATATATTTTTCTTTTCTGTACTAAGATTACCCCACGATGGAGTGCACGGATAGCCGGATTCTAGAGGGCAACGGGTTTGCATCTCATGGCGTTGATACCGAGGGGGCCTCACTTTAGAATTGGCAGGTTATTCGCCGCACTCGTAGGGGGTATAGGTTGACCCAAGAAGGGGTGCTCAAGTTACCGGATTCTGTGAAATGCCGGGTGGCCCATTCACTTTGATGAAGAGGGTTGCCTCACTTCTGGTTTTGGCGGATAACTTGCCGCACTCGTAGGGGTCTAGGTTTTCATTGCATAGGCTATCCACACGACCAGGGGAACGTCGAGTTTCACTTGCGGCTCAAAAAATCCCGGGGCTCCCAGATTATCTGTATTGTTCTGTGATGCTTATCGCTTATTTGTGATGTTGCATTTATCATGCCTGGAGCGATTATTATATATTGTTATATATATACTAGTAGATATTATATATGTTTTACACCTGCGCTAGTCCAGCCCCCGCTCTGTCGTTAGTTAAGTAACCTAACGGGTGATGACGAGCCCAGTGGCGAATGCGGACTGCATATACGTACATCATATTTTCGTTCTTTTGTGGTGTGATTAATTGATTGGATTGCGTTGATTCAGATCAATGCAAGGAAAACAAACATAATTGATGTTGTTGGAACAATTTTAAAAAGCTGTTATTACAAGGACGTCTTCTTTTGTTTCGCGCAGCGGTATTCGGTTATGAATATCCAGCACCTCATTCAACGAGGCAAGAGCCGAGATCCCTTCACTGTGAGTGACCTCTTGGGCAGAAGTTTGTATCAGGGTAATAACTTCACTATAGTCGATTACTTTTTGTTTTGCATCGTGGTATTCAGTTGGAATATCCTGCACCTCATTCTACGAGGAAAGAGCCGAGATCCCTTCACCGAAAGTGACCTCTTTAGCAAAAGTTTTCGCTTCTATATATTTGTAAAAAGTTATCCGGTTCCTTCAATGATATCAAGTTCATTACGTTAAAGGTTTTTCGCCAAAAACCATTCATAGCCCTCCGTCATTTCAGACGGGTAGCACTTAGTACTCATGCTATGTCTGTTGACCTTCGTCAAGGCATAGTGTATGGTAGCTGCTTGTTACTTTTCTGTTTCATAGATAGATGCGTTGGTTTGGGACAGTCGTACAGTCTTGTTGGCCTTAGTCAAGGATGAGTACGGGTGAGTTCAAATTTACCTGGACAATGATGGGTAGAACTTGACATGTGACTTATGATTTGTTGGCCGTAGTCAAGGTCATAAAAACATGGGGTAAAAATCACATCGGGAGTTTCAAACATACAGGAAATTTGCCAGGCATGCGCATACTTTCTGGAGTGATAACTTAAGTGGATTCCATCATGTTATCATTTAATGATAGTTGGATCCCGATTCCCACTGATGAGTTGGTTTACTTCTTAGATGATTTTAGATGATCCCGACTAATTCTTCTTTTGGGTTTGGAGAAGAATTTGAGGATACAATGGGAGACATCCTGATTAGATAAATTGATTAACCATTCTGATTTAGATTAGAGTGCACGCTGAGTGTTTCTTTTCTCTCTCTCTTTGGTAGCGACCATGACCCGACCCTAGACTAGAACTCATAAACCAAGTTAACCGAAGCTTCTTAAAACACACTGGCTTTTGGATTGTCAGAGTTGCATACTTCATTGCCACTCCTACTTTTACCCTTTGCATTTCTTCGGAACATTCCGTATCACTACGAAGATCCACATTTATTGGATTTGACCATCGTATAGTTACATACGAACTCGAAGAAACTTGTTTCAGATTCGAAAATGGTTTCCGGTTCTGGAGAAATTGAATAGGACTATTCAATCGTCTTTTCCTTTTACCTTTTCTCAGGTTGTGAGGGCTCCTAGGATTAGGAGATGGTACATCTATTGCATTTATTGGATAGTCTTCTTCCAAACCATAGTCAGGTGCCGAAAGGTGGGAAAGTAAGAAAACCAATTAGTCTAAGTGTGGTGTACAGAAGGTAATAAGTAAAGACAAAATAAAGGGATTGAAAAGAGGGCAAAGTAAAATGCGACTGTTATCATTCATGACTGCAACCGTGTATATCATCGCCACTCCCATTTCACCTTTGAATGTCTCTAGAACACCCCGTATCACTTCGAAAATCCACATTTATTGGATAATCCATCGTATAGTTACATATGAACTCGAAGGAACTTGTTCCAGTTCGAGAATGGAATCTGGTTCAGGAGAAATAGAATAAGAATTATTCAGTTGTCTTTTATCTTTACATTTTCTCTGGTTGCGAGTGCTCCTAGGATTAGGAGAGCACCTATTACGCTTATTGGATAGTCTTCTTCCAAACCATAGGCTGGTGCCGAACGGCAGGAAAGGAAGAAAACCATTTAGCCTAAAGGTTGTGCACAGAAGGAAATAAGTAAAGACAAATAAAGGGATTTGGAGAGATGGAAAGGAAATATACGGTTACAGTCATGAATCTGGATAATGGAAGATACATTACTAGGAATACCCCGGCTACCCCTTCGAAACATTTTCATGTTTCAGTTTCACTATGCGTTAATTGAAAACTGATTTCCCAATTAGATCCTTACTCCAGAGTATGTATTTACCAGGTTTGATTATCACATCTGTATGGTTTTACAGATGATGAGTGGAAATAAGTTATTGTCACGCCCCGCTTCCCAGAGTACGCTAAATTGGGCACGTGACATAGCTAACCATGCTACCTGTGGGTAGGAAGTATCCATCCACAGTCACATTACGGCTGTAGAGATATCAAGAACAAAATAAAACTATCTAAAACATGTCCATAAGCCAAGATAACATGAGTCAAAATAATAAAAGTGCGGAAGCAAAAGATCCAATACAAGTAACTGGAATGTATGTCCCATAATGCGGGCTCACATTAGGAATAAACTGCAGAAAATAAAGGAACTAGCTATTATTGGAACCCACAGCTCAGCCTGCTGGCTGAGTACTCCTACTCGGACTGCAGCAGCGGTACAGAATCTAGGCCATACAAAACTCAGACGTCAGCGCGTCATGTCATCAAGTAATAAAATATGAACAGAGTAATAGGCAATGCCAATATAAACATGAAGGAAAAGCAGGTGTAACAGTAATATAAATTAGGCAGTGCATGGTAGTGTGCAGTGAGTAAACTAAATTGTTCTATTGGGTTTTCTACTCTATAGTCTTTGAAATCAAATTGATGAATCATCGATGTAACTCAATAGTATCCCGTGCATGTCCGGGACCACGTTCTACAGACTTTCGGGCTGAAACCGAGACGTGCCGCTAGGCAGTAAAAGGTAGCAGGTACAGACGAGTGATGTCAGCATCATCACTCTGGGGCTGAGCTAGCCCGTAAGACTGATCAGAAAAGGTATCGAACTGTTGAGTTACAAGTCAGGTTTCACCATTGATTTCCCCATACCCCAAGTTATAAGTGTTCAAGTCAGGTATTCAGTAATCAAGAACTAATGCCAACACATGATCAGGTAAGAGCAGATTTGTCTGGATAGACAACAGGAACGGTCCGTGAGGACTACATGTCAGGTTTGTTGGCATTAGACACAAGATCAGGTAACGGGTCGATTCATAGTACAACAGGTCAAGTCCAGTAGTGTACGGTACCATGTCGGGTCAATCGATATGTGTGTAGCAAGTCATGTCAAGGTGTAAACGATATCATGGGTGTGCTCATAATCAGCTAGCATAATCAGGGTCATAATAATCAAGCATGGTTATCAACAACATGATCTAAGCAATGAGTTAAGCAATAAGCAGATTTTATATATTTTGCTGTACAGTTATCAATTGTGTTTAACAGACAGTGTCAGCATAATGTGAATACAGTATGATAGATGTAAATGCTGAAACAGGTTAATAAATATGGATGCGACTACATGTATAATCTGTTTAATGAATGCAGTTGAAATTAGACCGGTTAAAGTTGCACGCGGATATCTAATAGGCTAAACTGGAAAAAGGGTATCATAGCAATAAACAAATGTGATCTATCATATACAGGTGATTGTTAGATGTAAATAATCAGATGCAAGATTAAGTTTCACGTTCGGAATCATAAAATGTGTAACGAAACCTTATACGGTTAACTTGAAATCTTTTCTTTCGATTCTAATTAGAGATTTAACAGGAAATAAGTAATTTAGCACATGAATAGTTTCAAATAGCATGTAGCAAGTTTCACTTGTCTCGACGGGTCGCGAAACGGAAAACGGAACGTTACGCGTCGGCGGGAAAAAATCGCGACGCGCGCACGGTTCACGGAAAGAACCCAAACGACGAACAATGAAGCCACACGGGTCAGGGTTCCTCACTGGGTCGACGGGAAACGTCGCCGGCACGGTCGGATTCCGGCAACCCATGAGAGCAGTAAGTATAAAGATCGGAACGGATGCATAGAAAAAGAAAAGAAACGAATAAACAGGAAAGGAGAAGAGAGAGAAGACTCACTGTGGTTTAGAGGGAAGTTGCGAGGTGTTGACGGCGTCGATGTAACTCCGGCGATCTACAGAGGTATTCCCTTATTTTATATTTTCAACAAAAAAACAGAAAAGAAAAACTTAAAGAAAAGCATAGGAGGAAGGAGAAAAAGAACTGAGAGAGAGAGGTGCTCACTGTGGTTGCAAGGCTGTGGTTGCAGGGTTGGAAGTCGTCGGCCAAGGAACTCCGGCAAGAAAGACGGCGAAGCAGCAACGCTTAGGGTTACAGGGTAGGGCCTCGGGTGCTAGGGTTTGGAATTGAACGGGGTTGTGTTGTGGTGTACGTGCAGGATTGACGCTCGAGAAAGAGCAGAGGAGAGAAAGAAGATGATGACGGGATGGAGTTGGCGGCGAAGAGGTGGTGAAGGTGCAAAGAAGTGCTCGATTAGAAGTTGCAGTAGGTTCCTTCGGAGGAGAACGAAGGAGAAGGAGGTGCTGGGTAGAGGGTGACGAGGGAATGCAGAGTGGTCGACGAGGGTTTAGGAGCAGGGAAGAATATAGGGTTGGGGTTTAACTTTCATGGGTTTCTCGTGGCGAGGCCTTAAAGAAGACAGAAGAAAGAGAAGTGGATGCTTAAGGGAGGTGACCAGAACGCGCTCGCGGTGACGGGAATCGAGGAGTGCACAGTACTCGCGCTCGGAGAGAGAAAGAAGAGAGAGGAAGAGAGAGAAAGAGAAAGGGAAAGGAGAGAGAGGGAGTCGTGGGGCTCGGGCTTTAGAAAGGAATTCGCTGATTGGCTGATGAATTATAAATTGGTTGGGAAAACTTTAGAGAAGATTTTAATTGGTTGGGGAAGTGGGGCCTAAGGAACACAGTGCAAAAGTTTACAAAGATTTGTTTTGTTGGTTAAGGGAAAATATGGTGAACGGCCGAGATTCCCTAACTGAGATTTATTATCTACTTTGATTGTTAACAATCCTTAGAGTAAAATATTATTTGAATAATTTTATTGGTTTAAATTTTGATAACAGTCTAAACAACCTCTTAGGCTGATTTTTAAAATTTAGAAAAAAATAGGATTTGGCGCAACCGCAAAATATTTCAGAATTGCGCCCGGGTCGGGTCCAAAATTTGAATTCGAAAAATGAAAATTATTGGCGGGTTCCAAGAATTAAAATGAAGTATTTTACAATTAAAAAGCATACCTCTAAGAACGGACGCACGTGCGTGCGCGTAGCCATCCAAACACGTCCGTTTCACTGAACGGGACGAGAACACTATACAAGGACGCCACTACAGGTTTAGGGGTGTCACGCAGGCCATGACAAGTATTTTTACTTTAATTTTGATGACTTAAAATTGTTATATGCAGAATTTGATTTGTCGGGTAAATTACAACGAGCAACAGTCAAGTAAGATCAATGAAATAAATACCACACACCATTCATACGGTAACTGAAATTAGTAGAATTAGACTCGGTTGTTACAGTTATTGGGAATTAGGTGATTATATCCTCATTATATCGGAATTCGTTGTAATTGGTGATATTTGAGGAAATCGCCTGGGGTTTTGCCTGACGGTAAATATTTGGTTTTGAATATCCGTTGTTATGCACCAATTTCAAACTAATATATCTGTACGTTTATTTTATAAAGTGAGATATAACTTTTTGAAATTATGTCCATGACATTTACCTATATCAGTTGATGATTGGATAAGGAGCATTAAATAACGGTGTAATTCTTCTTAACCATAGTACAATTTTCAACCTACGACGCACATGGTTTGAGTTATTCAACTCAGGAGACTTATACAAAGTATTGTATGTTGTCCAGTGTCCATTAGGACAGAGGGGTTGGTTCTCGTACTATATTTTGTTTACTTGTGACATCTCCAGTTTTAGACAAGTATTTCATAGAAATATAAGGTCCAAGTTACGAGAAGTTATAGATACAAGAATAAAGTAAATAACCACGTAATGCAAGTATCAGGATTCATCGAGGTGATCGAAGATGTAGATACTTGTGTTTGGTATCAGTTCATAGTAATAGTTTTGAGAACTTGTTTCTCCTCCAGATTACTCATATTTGGATGCACTCCTAGTTGAGTAATGCTGATCGTCCTCTCCATTTAGTTGACATGCACTGGAGATAGCTGCATGATTTGAATCTGGTTCTAATTAACTCAGTGTCTCTGTTTCTATATTGTATATAGAATGGTTCATATTTTAACGATGTTAAGGTATATGGAGTTGTCCGGCTTATACTTAAAACCAGACTCTGGATAACTTAAGACACGTTTCTGTAATGGCAATTTGTGGGTTATCTCGGGCTATGACGAGGGTTAACTTTCTACCATCTGGAAGATCAATGGTGATATTGTTCTTGACTCGCCACAGTTTTAGCAAAATGGACTTTTTCAGAAAACAGTAGTGGGAGTATGGTAGAACTGGAAGTGATTTCAGAACCACAAGCGATTACTGAAAATTTAATAGAACATAAAGATTCAATCGGGTTTGACATTCCATTAGCCACTCCGCAGATATGGTCGGTAATCTCAGGCACCCGAGAGGTGCTTCGGTATCCTCAAAGACGGTGACAGGAAGGTTCTTGTTTATCCAGATTTACCATTACTGTTGTTCTAGACTATGGGACCTGGCAGAGGATGAGTATAGCGTCGTTCTAAACTAGCTTTAGAAGTGCACGTGTATATGACTCTGCCAGAGGGTTGTTATAGTCAGTGGGAGCAGCGGAATTATAGTTGACAAGTAGCTTGTCTCTATTTATAGACTAAAGCAAGTATAGCGGAGATAGATCATTTATTTTTGATGTGACAGTCATAGGATTTGACTTCATCAGAATAGGAGATAGATTTGTTAAGAAGGTAGTAGGGTGTGATGTCCTGGTATTTGGATGACATGCACTTTGTAGGAAGTGAAATTCCTACACTACGGTCGGTTATACTGTGGTTGTCACAAAGTTGTTTCTCCACATAAGATATGGATATAATTTCAGACATTCTGGTTACTAGTTTTATGGTTTTAGATCTAGATTTGGGTAGTTTCCCAATCTGGGCACTTAGACATTATTTTAAAGGTGTTTTAGAATGGTCGATTCCTGGTATGGTGGTGTACCTGCAGGTGATGAGTCACCCTCTCTAAAGGTGTCATACAGACTAAAGGGGAGAGGGATGTGCATGATTGTCATATCACTTGCTTAGGTAATTGAGTCAATCATGAGATGTCAAGTACCACATAAGATGTTTTTGCACTAGCTGCAATAAGTTTATATATATTAATCCAATTCTCGAGAAACATTCGGAAGCAGTTTACGAACATAAGTGGATGTTCTAGGGATTTGATAATGGCAGCATCCTTTGGGAGACGGTTATCATTTCAGGCTTCTAAGGTGACCTGGATGACAGAGTGACTGTCAGAGGTATAGTTTTATCTCTTGACGAGGGGCAGTAGTTTGGACATATGGTCCAAGCGGATACTGAGAGAGGTATGGCACAAAATACTGATTAAATTCAGTGGACGATACAGTCTGAGAAGTTTACTGGATTTGGAGTTCATTTGTGAACTGGGTCCTATCAAATATCCAGACATATTCTAAGACAGGTATTGCTCATTTCGGAAGATGGTTTTCTCCGCGAACTTGAGATAAAGAGAGATATAGAAAGAAACATTGGAGCGGATCCGCTCATTGAGGCTATTTTTCGAACGCAATAGTTTTACTAACGAGCTTTGTGAAATTGATTAGTATAGAAGTTGGGTGTTCGGTATCACACGGGCTGTGAGTATGCGACACCGCATTAATTAGCCTTAAGTGCAAGTGGGAGATTGTTGGCTATAGCGCCCTCAAGTCAATTATTGGATCGCAGACATGTGATTGCAATGATTGAGAGATGACCTATACCGGTAGAACAGTCTTACTCGAGATGATAGTATGCTATCTGGTTTGTCTTTATCATCGTGTGCATGCTTTATGTGACATTACCGATCACTATTACATGTTGATAGAGCCCATAGGATTCTTGCTTGACTACCAGCAGTATGATGATGATCATATACGTGAGAGCTGGACGGTCTATAAGCACATCCTTAAAGTGTCCCTAGTCGTAGGAGTTTCGAGACTGGGAATCGATACTCCAAGAGTAGACTAGTGTATACTGATCGAGACCCCGACGAGGGGCGGTGGCCGGTCTCACAAGCCATTGGTGTCAGTTGGTTCACCTAAGATGTATACAGTTGCTCATTGGGTTATGAGTACACCGGACGGACTCGCCGGAAACATGCTAGTTGGTATTATACATATTGTCAGACAACAGTTTCCTGGTGACATGTGTACAGGTTAGTCTATCGACCTGAGATCGTCATTTGTCTCGTGTGAGTTCCCACTGTGTTTTGATTACTACCCTACTACGGCTCAAAGGAGTCATGAAAACAGGTTTTAGTTGGGTACAGTCCCAAGCACATGGAGGCAGTGAGCGGATCGTCAGGGAATTCGTCTCTCCCGGTATTGGGGGTTGATGTCGCGGTGTGCACGGATGGCCATCACCAGAAATTCTTGGCCAAGGTAGTCGAGAATTACTGATCTAGGATCGGTAGTTTCTCAGGTGGTGATAGGTTTCATGCCGACACTAAATATCGTGTTATTAGGGGTCTGACTTTATCCACCTCCATAGACTCGATATGCGATATTTATAGACGAACGGACCGGACTGTACGGATATTGTCACTGTCAGGCTCAGTAGGAGTTTCAGGATGAGTTTGCTTGTCGGCCTCCCTTTCGCTCAATACCTGATAGCCGTTACGTACAGCCAGTGCTACTGACGTGCTTGTGGTTAAACCCACTGCCAGCGTATTGACGAGTCTTTAGAGTCCCACACAGAGGGTTTCACTGCTTCGGGCGAAACTTTGTAGAGACCGTATGGTTTGATGGCAGAGTTCGATCATATACGTACACTTGTGCACGGATCATGATCTGACGGATAATACCAGCGGCCTTTGGTTTAAACCAGATTCTAGTATTATATTATTGGATTATTTTCGTCTCGTAGTATTCGTATTTGTCGGAATACGGATGCGGGTATGTATATACGGATGATGGATATTTTTGTAATTCGTTACAAGTTTACTTTAGAAGATACTATATCATTTTGTTATTAAACATTTAGGGTTTTAAATGTTTATTTGGTGTGAAAAGTGTGACTCATTGTTTTGGCATGGTTCATGCATGCACTTGGTGACTCATGGTGGTGGGTCATGGTGGCATGATGAATTCTTTGTTTGTATTGTGAGATATTTGTAGTGAGCATGTTAGATATTTATTCTTGAGATGTTTTCTTTAATTGCTCACAACAAATACTCACAACACACAACACAAAAGAAAAAGGCAGCCATTTCTTCACTTACTCTTTTCTTTTCTTGAGCTCACACTTCTTCACATGGCATCTTCTTCGACCTCCACTCAAACCCTCTCATGAGTTGAGAATCGTTGGGTGTATTGAGGCAAAATAATCATAAACTCTTTCTACTTCATCTGGACTATCTAGGCTAGCAAAATATATACCCAAGTTACTTCGGTTTTGAGGTCGGAGCCCGTTTTACTAACTCTCGAAGTGGATCGTCTTCGATGTGGGGAGACCGGATATCAAATATGATCAAGGAAGCCGCGAGAAGTTTGGGACAGAGGTTGAAGACCGAAGGACACAGATCGATCAGTATAACCTCTTTAAACTCCTTTTATATAGCTAGTATAGGGTTGATGGTACGATCCGCAGATTAGGGTTCCGTTAGCGCTGGTTTCTAAAAGTTTTTGTTTCGCATTTGACCACGGAATGATGGCAACTTCTCTAAGGCGATTTACCATTTGGCGACGTGTTATTTTTGTCTCCTGCATTGCATTGCATATTTGTAAAATGTTCATACAAAATAAACAATATATATAATTGTAGACTAAAATTTGAAATGCTATAAAGGATCTTCTTATGTTGAAACTTCAAAATTTTAATCATTGAACTAATCTTCCCACAGCGGAGATTTAGACTGCGTTGCTATTAGTTTTGGAATTGGGATGAACGGAGATGTTGGGAGATTAGGACTGGAAGAGCTTGCCTCACTGCTAGCTTTCACCATTGTCTTACTCTGCACGCTGCCTTCCATGTCACTCTGCACACTGCGAATGATTGTTTATATCACAGGTTCACAATGATACTTGATATCCCTATTTATTCCTAATTCAAGCTAAGCTATAAGAAATGAGACGCATCTCTAAGTCAAACTGAGAAAAACTAGCATGCAAATACTGTGATAGACAGAAGTGGTACGAAAAGGGCACCTTACCTTAGACTTTTTTCTTTTATCTTTGTTTTGCTGGATATTGCAGGTGGCAACAAGGAAGAAACTAATGGGTATATATAGCATGAAATTGTGGCATTTAAACATACTTAAAATACAAAATTTCCTCTCAAGTTTCCGATTAGTGACCAAGGAAGAGTAACCTAGCACAAAAAGCTAATGTTCATGGAACCGTTTAATTTTTTGAAGTTTGGTCCTCAAGCTGCTCGATGTGACAAAGAACCCCTAGACATGTCACCCTATAGATGCATTACCCCCAATCGATGGCTCGCATGAAGCATATCTCACAAGAAGCAGATGATATCCTTCATGTGAATCCATTTTATCCTTTGAAGCTTGCTTCTTAAGCAATATTAAGATACAAAATTTGGACAAATCTCCCACTGGAGATATATTACCTCTCAAATTTTAAAATGTGTATACACTTCCGTGGATGTTCCCATTTTTATGCCTGATATGTTCAAAAATTGTTGAAATCTTGTGTATATTTTTGCTTGTTTTTTTTATAGCACCTGACAATAAAAAATAACACGAGCTTACCCCTTAATGCACTTTCCTTTCCCTCACTTCCTTTTGAGCCGCAATGTTTAAGGAATAGAAGTTGGAGAATGAAAGAAGAACAAAAGAACTGCAGAAGTAACAATAAGGTTTTACAACATATGTATCATTATAAAAATTCCAAATGGCAAATGAAATACAAGACAGAGTCAAATGGAACATGTTTTCAACTGGTGAACAAATATTTCCGGTTCTATTGTTATATAGGAGCTGATCCATTCATCGACTTAGACGTCCAGAATAATCTCTTTTGCTTTGCTCTTTATTATTTGATAGAGGATTTTATGTTCTTCCTTTCTAGGAATCCATAAATATGCTTATATTATAGTATGAACACTAAGAGCCATGGTGAATGGTGATAATAAATAAGTTGCATGAGGAGTTTGTCCGATATAAATATTCTTAATGCAAATTTTTTATTATATTCTGTATTAATTCTCACCACTTGATTTGCTTAGCAGTTAGTTTCCTGTGAAGTTTGTGCGAAAGAGAAAATGAAAAGCAAAGAAATACTCCTACAGTCTTACTTATATTAGTCAACTATTATGATCTTTATCATCTAAGATGTGGATACGTCAAATTTCATGTGATTCTACCACTTTTTCACCGTCGAATTGGCAATGTAAAAAGTTCTATTGTCAGTAAACCGTTAATTTTGCACCGACTAAATCAACTGTGAAAAAGTGGTAGAATCAAATAAAATTTGGTGTATCCACATCTTAGATGATAAAGATTAAAATGATAAATGCCGATCGTCGAAAAAATTCATGGCGGGTGTATTTTTTCGATGCCATAGGAGAAAATTCCCTCCTATGGCACCTTTCCTCAATTATTCCCATAATATATATGCTTTCTGAAAAAAGGATCATTATGACTTTATTTCAAAATGTTCACTGAAACTGAGTTTACTATATCAAAAAATCTATATGGTTTTATCTCTGGGCTTTCTTTCATATGTATTGTATCTTGCAGAATTTTATGAAACTTAATAGTTCATGAATTAACCTGACATTCACCATTTGAATACAGATCAAATGTAGATTCTGTACTCGTAAGCCCATTTTCTTACGTTGAATCAGGAAACTATATTTTAAATAAAGCAGGGTCTGTTAGTTTCCTATTAAGCCTGAATAATTTTATCTGAAGCATTTCTTTACATGCTTCTTGCAAAAAAAAAAATTGGATCGGATTTGAACAGAACTAACCTTTCGTTTGGTTTTCTTCGCAGGCTGTTGATTATGTAGTTCTCAAGCTAGGAAGCTCAATGATCTTTGGGTACTATTTCTGATCTTTATTTCCATTTTTATTTCATGTTGTGTTCAATTCTTCTTCTGGATAGTTAAATTTTGTTATATGGGTATTGATTTTATCTATGAGTGGAATTTTTCAATTTTTTTGTAGTTGTAGATAACCTGCCTTCACTCGATGAATGCTGAATAAAGGTCCAACCATGTTTTGTATAGTTCTTGCATCAGTTTGGTATAGAATGATTACATTAAAAATTTGCTAGTTTGATCTATTGAATTAATTGGTATATCTTCTATGTTAAAGCAAATATCATCTCTTTTCTACAATTGTAACTATATTAATTTGGGCAATCCTTAGTGGTAGAGGCAGCTTCAACTACGATCCTATCACTCTTTCACAAAATCACCCTCTTCCTTGTTGCAGCACATCCATCTCAACGTGTTTTTATAGTTTACAGTCATTCTTCCTACATATATTGCTAGAAATACAGTTTATATGTAGATATAGCTTACAGATCAAGCTATATTTTGTGCTACGTGTAAACTACCTAATTTAATCGTCCTTTCTCCAAGGTTGAGATTGGCGATGGATCAGAATAATGTGTTAAACACAATAAATATTGTTGGAGCTTCTTGAAGATAATTTGTTTCCTCATCTTGACTCAATATGGCGCAAAAGATTGCCGCATGGTTCGATAAGCATTCGACGAATGAAATGAATTCCCTTAACTCACAACACTCCTAAATTTTATGGAATTGGAAATTTGAACAACTCATCTTTACTTTACATAGGGTTTTTTGATTAATAATTTGTTATTAACTCATATCAGATAATGCTCTAGACAATAAATTGAATAACCTTTCTTTGCAACTATCTTATACTAGTAATTTACACTTGCCATGCATGTATATATCAAATTTCAATGAATTTTTTTGTTTTTTTATTTTCGGTTATGAATCTTGGTTGGATTTTTTATTGTTTATTTAATTAATTTTTCTTGAAGAATGGGAGTGCCTAGCAATCAATTTCAAAATAAAAAGCCCCCTTCCTTTTGCACTATAGTAGAGATATGACACCAAACTACAAATTTTGACGAGAAAGGCTTAAAGGATCATAATCATTCTACACGTTCACAAGGTTGTTTCTTTTAGCCTTTCCTCATCTCTGCGTAAAATGCCTCCATATCATTACTCTTTTAATTCTCCAAATTTTATATCTAGGTGTCATATTAAGATGCTTTTGAAAGTCAGCCACAAGCTAAATTAATAATAATGAAAGAGCATAAAATGAGGAGCTGAGGATATATAAGCGATTCAATCTTATTTAAATTTTTTGGATACATGATATGCTTCTAATCTCATCTCGCACACAATTTTTATTGGCTTCAATTCAAACTATCAAACTTGGTGCTAACCGATGCAGCCATGAGCTGCAAAAGAAGAATGAGTAAAAGTTAATCAAAATGTTAAGAAAGGTAATATCTAACAGCATAGTGAATCATGCTCGTATACAATCAGATTGCGAGGCTGAGGACCATTTCTGCATTCCATGACAACAATGTCTTCTAATGCATAAATGTTCCAAATTACTAGTTAAATGCATAGAACTTAAAGAGCGATTTGAAAGTTGATGCGACATTTTGGCACCTTCAAATTGGAAATATTAGCATATGAATTGAATATATACTATCAGAAATTCAGAATAATATTAGATCTTAATCAACTATTTAAAAGTTGTATCGTATACATTATTTGTGAAACAAAAGAATTGTTCTACTCATAACAAAAACACGAGAGTTTGTTAACAATGAATTATGATTCTACCTATTATTAAGTAGCACACCCTAATATGAAAATGTTAGGGGTTAGTTATGAATTAATTTATTCCCCCTTAAGATAGGTCACATTATAGTATATATTTAGGTTAGAAACATAGTAATATTTTTATTCAAATTCGTTGAAGATTTTAATTTAGATCCTACAATAACTTTTGATTTGGTAAGGTATTCAAAAAGTAAAGATAAAATTCATGATAAAGTAGCCCAAATTTCATACTGATTAACCTAATTCTTTTAGCTACCTAATTTTCATATGACTATTAGCTAATAACCGCGACTAATAATAGTTATTAATTTTGGAATCTTACCTCAGTGCTGCAAGTTCTTATAGTAGAAATCTAGAGCCCGTCATCTGCAATAACTTCTCTAAGGCGATCAACCATTTGGTAACGTGTTATCTTTGTCTCCTGCATTGCATCACATATTCGTAAAATATTCATAGATAATAAACAATATAATTGTAAACTAAATTTTGAAATGCTATAACTGTTTTTCTTACATTGAAATCCTTCGAAATTGTACTCATTGAACTAATCTTCTCACACGGTAGAGATTTGGATAGCATTGCTATTAGTTTCGGAATTGGGATGAAAGGAGATGTCGGGAGATTAGGACCAAAAGAGCTTCCCTCATGGGTAGCTTTCTCCATTGTCTTACTCTGCACGCCACCCTCCATGTTACTCTGCACACCGCAAATGATTGTTCTTGTCACAGATTCACAATGATACTTGATATCCCTATTTATTCCTAATTCAAGCTAAGCTATAAGAAATGAGACATATCTCATAGTAAACAGAAGTGGTACAAGAACGGCACCTTACCTTAAGACTTTCTTTTTCTTTTATCTTTCTTTTGCTGGATATTGCAGGTGGCAACAAGGAAGATGCTAACTGCAGGTATATATAGCGTGAAATTGTGACATTTAAAACATACTTAAAATACAAAATTTCCTCTCAAGTTTTCAATTAGTGACCAAGGAAGAGTAACCTAGCACAAGCAGATAATATTCATGAAACCGTTTGATTTTTTAGAAGTTTGATCCTCAAGCTACTGCTCATGTGACAAAGAACCTAGACATGTCACCCCTATAGATCTATTACCTCTTAACTGATTGCTCGCATGAAGCATATCTCATTACAAGCGGACGATATCCTTCGTGTGAATCCATTTCATCCTTTGAAGTTTGCTTCTCAAGCAATATTAAGATACAGAATTTGGACAAGACTCCCACTAGATACATTACCTCTTGAATTTTAAAAAGCGTTAAGACGCTCGGTGGATGTACCCATTTTACTACTGATATTATAAAAAAAATTGTCGATATCTTGTTTATATTTTTGCCTATTTTCTTATAGCACCTGACTGCAAAATATAACACGGGTTTACTCCTCTCTTTCCTTTCCCTTGCTTCCTTTTCTATTAGAGGACGGACCCACATAGAGCCCAACGGGGGCACGTGCCCCCGCTGAGATTTTCAAAGAAGAAAAGTCCCTATTTCGATCTATTAATTCAAATACATTTAAATGAGGGTGTGTGTGTGTATGTGTGTGTGTATTGTGTTTATAATCCTAACATAAAGATGCATTTGCTCAGTTGGTAGTGTGGCTCTTTTAATTGCTTGAGGCTATGGGTTCAATTTCCATAATTGGCATTTTTTTTATAATAATTACTAATCCTATCATATACCCTTTTCATAAATCTTGTTCGTAAACACTTACTACTAGCATAACCA
The DNA here is from genome assembly GCA_030015575.1 of Agapanthus africanus. NCBI lineage: Eukaryota > Viridiplantae > Streptophyta > Magnoliopsida > Asparagales > Amaryllidaceae > Agapanthus > Agapanthus africanus. The sequence continues at coordinate 160,155,507 of JASDDO010000024.1, forward strand.
AAACCCAACAAATGTCTTCCTTTTTTCCAAATTAAAATTGAGAAAAAATCGAGAAAAATATATAGCTTCGGGTGCCGCCCTATCTCTCTCCCTTCCCACACACATAGATATAAATAAATGCATACACGCACACATATGCACCATATGTGCACTAATATAAGATTGTCTTCCCAAATGAATAGTTGTTATGCCAAGTCCAACCTATAAAGCCTAGGAAAAAACGTATAACGATTGAAATTAATTTTATATATTATGCATTTGGTCTTTTCGATGGAACATTACTGTATATTGTGCTCATGTTGACCGAAATTCCTGGGTCCGCCACTGATTAGAGCCACATTATTTAAGGGAAAGAAGTTGGGAGAATGAAGAAGAACAAAAGAATTGCAGAAGTGACATATCCATTTATGCATCAATATAAATATTCCAAATAGCAAATGAAATATAAGACAGAGTCAAACGGAACATATTTTCAGCTGATGAACAAAGATCTCCAGTTCTATAATTATATATGAGCTGATGTGTTCACCAATTGCTGTCAAGACATCCAGAACAGTCTCTTTGCTTTGCACCTTATTATTCGATAGAGGATTTTATGTTCTCTCTTTCTAGGAATCCATAAATATGCTAATATAGCAATATGTATGCTAAGAGCCGTGGTGCTAAGCAGTAGTTTGGATAAGGAGTCTGTCCTGATAAAACTTTGATCAAGTTCTTTTAATGTCATTTTGCATTTCTTTTAATGCTTTTTTTAACTGTTCGTGTTTTTGTATGCCATGTTAGGGCCTTTACATCGGAGCTTACATCGAAGACCTAATATATAAACTTTTTAAAGTTTTCGTGTTAGCTATGTATTAAACCATATTTTCTTTTTCTTTTCTGCAGGAAACGCATGACATTTCTGTATTGGGGCAAGGGCAATCTGAATGATGAGCATCAGGCTACAGTTTTATTGAAAAGGACCGAATCATGTTATGATTTATGAGCTTTTTATCATTGAAGAAGCATTTACAAGCTGTGTTTTCGAGTTTTTTAGATTAGATGCTTATATTTTACTGGATTGTCAAAGATTTTGAAGATGTAATTGTGTTTCATATGAAAGAACAAGCACAGTTTGGCTGTTAGATAACTAGAATCTTCGACCTGCTGTCCCGAAATATAACCTTTGTATGAATTTTTATATTCGGAATATGGAAATTTAGTTAGATTAACGATCTTTCAGTTAAAAAGGATCATCATGATTTTGTTCAAGATGTTCATTGAAACTGACGTTACTGTTTCCAAAACTCTGTTTGGATTGGATTGAATCTATGAGATTTCTTTTTCATATATATGTTATATCTCGCTGAATTTTTTAGAACTTCATAGTTCATGAATCAACTCTACATTTACCATTGGGATACAGATCAAACGTAGAAAGCCCCTGTTCTTTATTTGAATTAGGGAACAGTCGTAGCAGGATCTGTTCGTTTAGGTGCTTCAAGCAATTGTTTTGTTTCATATGAAGCAGCTGACGAAGTAAATTAACAGCTTATAATATCAATTTATCCTCTTCATTTTTTCAGAGAAATAAATATTGATATATCTTTACTATTAATGTGGAAGGGGAGGGTTTTTTCAAAGTGAAATGGTCAATTTTTTTTAGGATGATGCATGACACGAAAAACTTTCATGCTTTTGAGAAAACAAAGTTTAAGAATCTGCTAATTTTTTTAAATCATAAAAAATATTTAAATCTCTACTCATGTCGATAAAACCATTTATTATCTAAACTAGAATTTTTTGAAATATTCTTAAATATTTTGTTCATGATGATAACACAAACAAATATGCATCACACCTGCAAAACTGCTATATATGATTTTAATTGATAAAGTTTATAAAAGCATCTTGAAATTTTGTCAGGAAAATACCGTACTTTATTTATTTTGAGACTATTTAGTCAGTACAAGGTTATTTTGTGACTATTCAGTCCATTCGTTGTTAGGTTGCGGTGTTAGGGTCGCAACAATTGCGGACCAAGACGGAATTAAAAATAAGAATTTTACAAGTAAACACCGCAAACCGAAATCCCAAAATCATCCAAAAACTAATGGTTGTCAAAAACTAGAGAGCAAAATAAACTAAACTAGGAGTTTAGAGAGGGCTACAACCTTTATAACATGTCCACTCTCTAGTGAAAAACTTAAGCTGGACTCTATGTCGTAGGAATCGAGTTTACAAGCGGACTTCCTCGCCGAAAATAATCCACTTTGAAGGAAACCAACCCAAACTTTAACTTCACAAAAGAACACTTTTTTGTGAAGCAATCTGCTCTCACAAATTGCTAGAATGGAGAAGAAGATGATGTAGTAAGCTCACTCTCTTGTTCTCTCTCTTTTCTTTTCTCTTTTTCTTTTCCTTCTCTTTTCCCCTCCTTAGAAAATTATGAAGAGAACGAGAATGGATCTCATTCTCATATGCCTCTTCTTTCTCTCTCTTCCACTTGTCCTAATAAAGAGGATGGGTCTTTGAGCGGCCCCCACCTCTCCACATCCCTTCATTTTGTCATCTAATGACAAAAGGTATTTGTATCATATACAAATACATGTATGTATCATATACATACAAATGAGAGAGAGAGAGAGAAAGAGAGAATATGTATCACATACATATACGATATATGTTTCATATACATATATATTTATAAAGAGAGAGTATATATATCAAATACATACACATATTATGTATCATATACATAATAAAAAGAGAGAATACACACACTAATGTGTGAGACAGAAAGAATGTGACATGATATTAGTATACATATTATATATATGTTTTATTAAATCAACACTTGATTTAATAATCTGGCTTTATAATAAACCGGCTAATATTATCAAATGTTCAATTAATGTACGTATATCATATACACGTGTTTAATTGGACTCCTGCACGTATCATCATACGCACGCTATATCGTTTCGCCTGAGCTGGGAAACTCTCTGTATGTGACTCTAAATACTCAACAATACATTGACAATGAGTTACTGGATCATATCCACAAGCACGTCAACGACACTACCTGTACGTAACGGCTACCCAGATATATGCCAAAAGAAAGGTCGACAAGCAAACTCATCCGTACCCAACAGAACCTATCAGTGACAATCACCGTACAGTTCGGTCTCTTCGTCAAAGAGTGTCGCATACTAGGTGTCGGGGGTTGATATTGTCAGACCTCCAATAACCTAAAAAGTCATGCCAACTGATGGCACTTATCAATTTATCCCAATCGTCCTGGACAAAGACTTATGGTTATAGTCTATCAAGCACAGGGCGACATCAACTCTCTATACCGGAAGAGACAAATCCCATCTCGATCGCTCACTTCCTCCATGTGTTTCGGGACTGTACCCAACTAAAACCTGTATGCACGGCTCTTTAAAACCGTGGTTGGATAGTAATCAAAGTATAGTGGGAACACACACAAGACACTATGACAATCTCAGGTCAAAAAACTACCATGTACTCCTGTAACCGGAGAACTACTATCTGAAAATAGGTCGGCAAGTCCGTTTAGTATACTCATTCTCCAATGAGCATCTGTATACGATCTTTAATGTCAAACACCTGATAGCTGTGGGACCAACCATCATCCCAGTCGGAGTCCAGAAACGTATACACTAGTCTACTCTGGAGTATCGATATTGTCACGCCCTACCCCTCAGTACGGATGGTATGGTCCACTCTGGCCAAAACCGCACGGTTTTGTCTCTTCGAACGAACTGGACTCGAGAAGGGCCACTTCCCAGGAGGTCAGCCATCCTAGGATTTCCCTAGCCCGAGCACGCTTAACGGTTCACCCAAAAGGCGCCTCCGTATTGTAGGGTGGTATCATTACATTTATAATACAGATTTGTCCTCTTTCGTTTTATGTTTCGAAGACCTGATCAAATTGTTCTACTATAGGTGGTTCCCCCTACTCCTCCCTACTTAGAACAATGGTTCGTCTTTAAGCCACAGACTTGCTATTGAGAGCCGGCTCTAATACCATAATGTCACGCCCCATCCCTCAGTACCGATGGTATTGTCCGCTTTGGTCGAAACCGCACGGTTTTTTCCCTTTGTGCAAACCGGACTCGAGAAGGGTCATTTCCCAGGAGGTCACCCATCTTAGGATTTCCCTATGCTTAACTTCAGAGTTCTTTGAAGTGCCGGTTCACCCGAACCACCTACTATAGAACAATGAGATCAGGTCTTCGTAACACAAAGCGAATGAGGGCATATCTGTATTATAAATGTAATGATACCACCCTACAATACGGAGGCGCATTTTGGGTGAACCAGCAGCGTGCTCGGACTAGGGAAATCTTAGGATGGATGACTTCCTGAAAAGTGACCCCTTCTTGAGTCCGGTTTGTACCAAGGGAAAAAACTGTGCGATTTCATCCAGAGAGGACAATACCATCCATATTAGGGGTGGGGTGTGACCTTAATGTATTGTCTGCTCTACCCGAGTTAGTGGGGGGAGGGGGGGTGAACCACCTACTGTAGAATAGTGAGATCAGGTCTTCGAAATACAGAGCGAAAGATGGCAGATCTATATTATAAATGTAATGATACCGCCCTATAAAACGGATGCGTCTTTTGGGTGAACCGGCACTTCGAAGTTAAGCGTGCTCGGGCTAGGGAAATCCTAAGATGGGTGACCTTCTGGGAAGTAGCCTCTTCTCGAGGCTGCTTTGCTCCAAGGGACAAAACAGTGTGGTTTCGGCCAGAACGGACAATACCATTCATACTAAGAGGTGGGGCATGACATTATGGTATCAGAGATGGTCCTTAATAGTAGGTTTGTGATTCGAGGACGAACAATTGTTCTAATTAGAGAGGAGTGATGGGAAACCACCTACTGTAGAACAATAGGATTAGGTCTTCGAAACATAGAACGAAAGAGGACAGATCTATATTTTAAATATAGTAGTACCGCCCTACAATACAGAGGCGCCTTTTGGGCAATCTGGCATTTCGAAGTTCAAAAAACTCCGAAGTTACACGTGCTCGGGCTAGGGAAATCCAAGGACGAGTGACCTCCTGGGAAGTGGCCCTTTCTAGAGTCCGGTTCGCTCCAAGGGGCACAATCATGCAGTTTCGGATAGAGCGAACAATATCATCCATACTGAGGGGTGGGGCATGACATCAGCTTGGGATGCTCAGCCGAGTAGGGGTGCGATGGCTTTTGCAGTCTCGGATTCAGTGCTGCTTAGTCTTGATGGTGCTCGGGTTGGGAAGGAAGAGAAGAAGAAGACGACGGTGATGGAGACGAGGTTTGGTGCTCGGTCACAAGAGATGCAGAGAGGAGATGGGTTTTTGAAAAGAGCATAGGAGGAAAGGGATCGGGCAGGGTTAGAGAGGAAAGAGACATGGGTTTAAAGTGGCCCCTTCTAGTATCCGGTTCGCTCCAAGAGACAAAACTGTATGGCTTCGGCCAGAGCGGACAATACCATCTATACTGAGGGGTGGGGCATGGCATCTTCTTGGGATGCTCGGCCGAGTAGGGGTGCGACGGCTGTTGGAGTCTCGGGTATGGTGCTACTCGGTCTTGATGGTGCTCGGGTTGGGAAAGAGGAGAAGAAGAAGAAGACGGCGATGGCGACAAGGTTAGGTGCTCGGCCACGAGAGATGCAGGGGGAGATGTTTTTTTGAAAAGAGAGGAGGAGGAAAGGGATCGGGTAGGGTTAAAGAGGAGAGAGATATGGGTTTAAATAGGATGCACACTTTTGCACAAAAACTGAAAGTTCCTAGTGCCCTCGCCGCGGCAACCGCGGCCGATGTGGAACCAAAAAACTAAAACTTACAAGAGAAATTCTAGAATGGGTAACCTCCTTGGAAGTGCCCCCTTCTAGAGTCCGGTTTGCTCCAAGGGACATAACCATGCAGTTTCGGCCAGAGCGAACAATACCATCCATACTAAGAGGTGGGGCGTGACATTGGCTTGGGATGCTCAGCTGAGTAGGGGTGCGACGGGTTTTGGAGTCTCGGATTTGGTGTTGCTCAGTCTTGATGGTGCTCGGGTTGGGAAGGAGGAGAAGAAGAAGACGCCGACGATGGAGATGAGGTTAGGTGCTCGGCCATGAGAGATGCAGGGGCAGATGGGTTTTTTAAAAGAGAGGAGGAGGAAAGGGATCGGTTAGGGTTAGAGAGGAAAGAGACATAGGTTTAAAGTGGCCCTTTCTAGAGTCCGGTTCGCTCCAAGGGACAAAACTATGCGGTTTTTGCCAGAGCGGACAGTACCATCCATACTGAGGGGTGGGGCATGACATTGGCTTGGGATGCTCGGCCGAGTAGGGGTGCGACGACTGTTGGAGTCTCATGTATGGTGTTGCTCGGTCTTGATTGTGCTCAGGTTGGGAAGGAGGAGAAGAAGACGACGGCGATGGCGACGAGGTTAGGTGCTCGTCCACTAGAGATGAAGAGGGGAGATGTGTTTTTGAAAAGAGAGGAGGAGGAAAGGGATCGGGTAGGGTTAGAGAGGAGAGAGAGATGTGTTTAAATAGGATGTGTATTTTTGCACAAAAACTGAAAGTTCCTAGTGCCCTCGTCGTGGCAGCTGCGGCCGATGCGAAACCAAAAAATGAAAATTTACAAGAGAAGCACTAGAAATTAATCGATCGTTCCAAACACTAAACTAGAATACAAGCTTGTAAGGTTCAGGATTATAATCTTTGATGCGTGTCTACCCAATCGTGGAAGACCCCTTCAAGCTCCTCGTAGACCGTCTGGAATAAGCTTGATAGGCGACCGCCCTTACCGAAAATGATCCACCCGAGAGAACCGATCCAAATTTTAGCTTCACCTAGTGAAGCAACTGACACTCCAAACTTGCTAGGAATGGAAAGTGGGGATGTAGGAATTTTCCACTATAATTTTCTCACCAACACAAAGCTCAAGAGATCAATCAAGAAGGAGGAGGAGGTGAAGAAGTAACCATAACACATAATGAGCTTAGTGTAGAATGAAAGTGAGAGAATGGCTTCATATCAATTTTTAACAATTAAAGAAAATATCATAACAATTTTAGTAACAAACAAATAAAGCCCATCTCTCTTTACATTTCTCAACCATGCTCAACGCCGCCTCACCTAGCCACCTCATCATCATGAATATTCACAAATGAGGTGTCCTCCTTCTAGAAGTATTCCGTATAAATACGGAATACAACCCGATATACGTATAGAAATACATATACGCGTATCCATATGAAAATACGAATAGCCAAGAGAGAGAAAATGAATAGTGAACAATAATAATAGAATATATATATATATATATATATATATATATAAATTATTAAATCAAAGCTTGATTTAATAATCCGGCTTAATCCTAAACTGCTAGTATCATCAATCGTCCGATTAAAATCCGTATAGCTTGTACACGTATTTAATCGGACCCCTGTATGTACCAACATACATCATCTATATCATATCGCCTAAACTGGGAAAATCCTCTGTGTGGAACTCTAAAGACTCAACAATACGCTGGCAGTGAGTTACTGGATAAATTCATAACCACAAGCACGTCAGCGACATTAGCTGTACGTAACGGCTATCCAGGTATATTCCAAAAGGGAGGTCGACAATCAAATCCGTCCGTACCCTACTGAGACTGAATATGATAATCTTCGTACAGTCGGATCTCTTCATCTAAAATTATCGCATACCGGGTCTAGAAGGTGGAAAAACGTCAGAACTCTAATAACCCGATAAGTCATGTCGGAGTCAAGCTCATCACCAACCGAGAAACTACTGAACTTATATCAGTAAATCTCATCCACCGTGGTCACGGATTTAGGATGATGGCCAACTGAACACAGCGCGATATCGACTCCTAATATTAGGAGAGACGAATCCTCGACAATCGCTCTCTATGTGGCTCGGGATTGTACCCAACTAAAACCTATTTGCACGACTCCTTTGAGTTGTGGTAGGGTAGTAATCTAAGTACAGTAGGAATTCACACGAGACAAATGACGATCTCAGGTCAAAAGACTAATATGTACTCATGCCACCTGAGAACTTTCATCTGACGATAGATATAATACCATTTAGAAGTTCTCGGCAAGCCCATCCAGTGTACTCACCTCCAGTGAGCACCTGTTGTAACACCCTAGTTCATTTATACCATATTCTATTTGGGTATTTTCCTAATCTTGTGAATTAGTTCATATTTGTTTTGGGTGCGAATAGCATATTTGGCATCTGTGTTTAGTATCCGACCCAACCCGCATGCTTGAAACCCCTTATGGTTCTAGATTACGACATATCCTTGCTAATACAGAGGATCCGTGCACACATATGTGCTCTATATACCTGTATCATATATTTGGCATCTGCATATATTTTAAATAATATAAATATAACCAAATATAATATTTTTTAACATCTAGCATGGCCTGCACCATACCCCATATCTTGTGATTGTATCCGTATATCGTGTTCACTTCCTGTTGGATGAAACATACTCGTTTGGATCGCTACGTGTTTGTATATGTATCCGTTCTTTGGGGGGGTATCCATTTTCTCTAACCGGACATCGCATTATGGTTTTGGTTGATACGTATATTATCCGTATTTTCAAACTAAATTTTTAGACAGAATCCGGGTATTTTTCGGAATATATTTGATATTAGCTTTAAACCCCAGTTATATATATATATATATATATATATATATATATATATATATATATATATATATATATATATATATATATAATATACTTTTAACTAACTATATATTTTTAAACCCTAATAAATCCTCACCGTCTCTTTCTCTCTCTCTCTCTCTTTATATAATATATTATTAACCTAATTATAATAAACACAACCCTCTCCTCTCTCTTCCTCACCTCTCTCTTTTCTCCCTCCTCTACCGTGAGAAAGCCACGCCCTAACCCTAACCTCATCCTTGCCGTTGTCGCCACCACCCTCGCCTTCATCCCCTCACCATCTTCTTACCCTCATCTTCTTCCTCACCTCTCTCCAACCCCCGACCAAACCCCGAGCACCATGAACCCAACGCCAGAACTCCCTAGACCTCGCCGTCGATCATCTCGCAACCCCAGACCTCGCCTCATCACCACCTTCTCCACCTCCTCTCATCCCTCTCCATTCCCGAGAACCAAGCAACAACCCCTACGATGCCAACCCACGACTTCTGCAACCCAAGAAAAACCTCACCGCCGGTCACCTAACCCATCGTCGCCATCACTCGACCTCACCTTTACCTCCTCATCCCCTTGTCGTCCCCGAGCCCTGCATCTTTCTCCACCCAAAGCCACCCTAACCTTGCACAGCACCCCGTGACCCCTGCAGCAACACCCATCGTCCGCACCCCTCACCGCCGATCACCCACGACCTCGTCATCATCTCTATTCTCTGTCCTAGAACCCCAGAGCCAACACCAGAGAACAATACAACCCCTCTTCTTCTTCTTCTTCTTCTTTCTTCTTTCTTTGCTTTCTTGCTTTCTCGGTTCTTGACGTCGCCGGAGTCGCCCACGTCGCCGACGATCCGGGCGACCCAATCGTCGTCATCATCCAGCGTGGTCACTGTTGGCTATAGTGCTTTCATGGAAATTATTGTAATCACAGGCAGGTGATTACGATGATTGAAAGAGGACCTATACGGATAGAACAACCTTATTCAAAATGATAGTATGCTATCTGGTTTATCTTTATCATCATTGTTGGGATCGAAAATTGCACCCCGGTTGACCAAGTCAAAGTCAAGGTCAACCCCAAGCCAAGTGGGCTTATGCCGGAATCGAGCCCGAACATGAAGCGGCCGGCCTCCTCCATGCTGAAATAAAAAATCATGTAATAAATAATTTTGATGTAATTTTTTATGCATGAATGGGCATAAAGCCAAATTTTTGTAAAGCCCATGGCTTGTGTGCAAAAAGAAATAGCACATGAGACATGGGATGGGAAAAATGCAGCCCAAGGGGCTATATGTAAATGTGTAAGCCTATATAAGGCAACATGATGATGAATAAAGCATACACTTTTCATTCTCTCAAACTCTAGGGTTTTTGTGCCTCCTTCTCCTTCCTCAAGGTTCTAAACCTTCTTCCCCCTTTTCAATTAAATCAATAGTTTTATTCTTTCTTTTCCAAAACTAAATAGTTTTTCACAACAAAACCCACAAAGGGAAACTTAGATCTCCCATCAGATCTCAAAAATAAGAGAATTTTAAAATCTCATACTTCTTGTTCTTCAAGATACAGCCAACAGAGGAGGAAGGAGGAGACCCATCTCCAAAAATCCTATCTTGGGAAGATCCAGAGCCAAAGGGAGAAACAAAGCAGCCTCCTTTGATCATTTCTAAATATTTTTAGGAGTCTAACTCTATTCAAGATCTATTGGAGTTCAACTCCATAAGTCAAATCGAAAGTACAGCCCCCAGTGCAGGGACCAAGTCCCTTTTGCAGCTGACGCCTAGCGCCCGTGTACCAAGCACGTGGGGCGCTGGCGCTCCGGCGCACAGCGCCCGCGTGCCAGGCACATGGTGCGCTGGCTCTCCGGCGCACAGCGCCCGCGTGCCAGGCACGTGGGGCGCTGGCGCTCTGGCTCACATCGCCCGCGTGCCTGGCACGTGATGCGCTGGCGCTCCGGCGCACAGCGCCCGCGTGCCAGGCACGTGGGGCGCTGGCGCTCCGGCGCACAGCGCCCGCGTGCCAGGCACATGGTGCGCTGGCGCTCCGGCGCACAGCGCCCGCGTGCCAGGCACGTGGTGCGTTGGCGCTCCGGCGCCCGCGTGCCAGGCACGTGATGCGCTGGCGCTGTGGCGCACAGCGTCCGTGTGCCAGGCACGTGGGGCGCTGGCGCTCTGGCTCACATCGCTCGCGTGCCTGGCATGTGGGGCGCTGGAGCCTTCTCCCATGCATCCTTTGGATGCCCTTTCCCTTTTATATATATATATATATGTATATACACACACACACATACTCCACGATACTGTCCCTGTTAGAAAAAAAAATTTCTAACGGGGCGCTGCCCCGCATCCCGCAAGGGGGCTGCTAGCCCCCTTGACCCCAGCCCGCTATCCGGGTAGCGGGACCCCCGTAAAAACTCTGCGAGGCCCTCGATATATCCAAAACCCCTTCAAAACACAACGCTTCATATTGAGTTCGCATGACCTGTTTGACCCATCAATCGGAGGTTCTCTCGCTCCATAAGCGAGGGGTAATTAACGGCAGCTTAGTTCGCGGCTGCTGGAAATTCGGATCCCCATAATTAATAAACCCCATCCTACCCTAGGCAGGGGGAATCTGTAGTACGCCTGACAAGCGTGCGCGTATTCCCATCTCCGGGGTGACGAAAAATACCCTACAATCATGTACATGTATTATATAGTATTACAGATCACTATTACATGTTGATATAAGCCCATAGGATTCTTGCTTGACCACCAGCATTATGATAGCGATCATATACGTGAGAGCTGGGTGGTCTATAAGAACATCCTTAAATGTCCCTAGTCGTGGGAGTATCGAGACTGTGCATTGATACTCCATAGTAGACTAGTATGTACTTATTGAGACCCCGACGAGTGGCGGTGGCCGGTCTCACAAGTCATTGGTGTCAGTTAGTCATCTAAGATGGTATACATGTGCTTATTAGGTTATGAGTACACTGGACGGACTCACCAGGAATATGCTAGATGGTATTATACCTATTGTCAGCTAGCAGTTCCCAGGTGACATGTGTACAGGTTAGTCTGTCGACCTGAGATCGTCATTTGTCTCGTGTGAGTTCCCACTGTGCTTTGATTACCACCCTACCACGGCTCAAAGGAGTCCTGCAAACAAGTTTTAGTTGGGTACAGTCCCGAGCCACATGGAGGCAGTGAGCGGATCGTCGGGGATTCGTCTCTCCCGGTATTGGGGGTTGATGTCGCGAGGTGCACGGGTGGCCATCAGCAGAAATTCTTAGCCAAGGTAGTCGAGAATTACTGATTTAGATCAGTAGTTTCTCAGTTGGTGATGAGGTTCATACTGACACGAAATGTCACGTTATTAGGGGTCTGACTTTATCCACCCCCCTAGACTCGATATGCGATACTCTTAGATGAACGGACCGGACTGTACGGAGATTGTCACGGACAGGCTCAGTAGGGGTTCGGATGAATTTGCTCGTCGACCTTCCTTTCGCTCAATACCTGGATAGCCGTTACGTACAGGTAGTACCGCTGACGTGCTTGTGGTTAAACCCACTGCCAGCATATTGACGAGTCTTTAGAGTCCCACACAGAGGGTTTCCCTGTTTCAGGCGAAACGATGTAGAGGTCGTATGGTTTTACGACAGGGTTCGATCATATACGTGCACTTGTGCACGTATCATGATTCGGATGGATAATACTAGTGGGCTTTGATTTAAGCCGGATTCTAGCATTATATTATTAGATTATTTTCGTCTCTTTGTATTTGTATTTTTCGGAATACGGATACGGGTGTGTATATACGGATGAGTGATATTCTTGTAATTTATTACAAGGTGCTTTTAGAAGATGCCACATCATTTTAGTTTTTACCATTTAGGATTAAATGGTTAATGAGGTGGAGAGATGAGGTGTGATTTGGCATTAAATGAAGCATGGATTTGTGGTGACTCACATGGTGACTCATGAGGTGACTCATGAGTTATTATTGTGGCATGCTTGATTTATATGTGTTGTGAAATATTTTGTGCGAGTGGATTTTTCTTTTGGTTCACAACACTTGGCCATTTTTCCTTGGTTGCTTCATGCTTCACACTCTCATTTCCTCAAGCTTCTTCTTCTACCTCCACCCTAAAAGTCTCATGTGTTGAGAAACCTAGAGTGTTTGGAGACAAATTAATGGATAATTAGATTCTACATCCTCTAGGCTATCTAGTTTGGCGAACTAGGTACCCTAGTTACCTCGGCTATGAGGTTGGAGCTCGAACTACAAATCCTCAAGTGGATCATCTTCGATGAAGGGAGACCGGCGATCAAGCTTGATCATGGTGGTCTCTAGGAGCTTAGGAAGATGGTAGAACACCGAAGGACTCGGATCATTCGGTATAACCATTCTAAACTCCTCTTTAGTTTGCTAGTTTTAGGTTTATGGTAGATCCGGGTTATAGGGTTGTTCTAGTGCTAGTTTTGAAAAATTTTGTTCCGCAAACGGTTACGGTAGATGTCCAGGGCGCTGGCATAACCCAACATGGTATCAGAGCCAACCCATAAACCCTAAACTAGCAGTTTAAATGAAATTTAAAGTAACAAAACCGAAACAACTCCGAAATAATACGGAAAATATTCAAGTTGCTGTCGATTTTTTCAAGTCTTCTAAATTTTTTTTAAACAATTGCAGAAGGCTATTCATCTTGTAACTAGAACACCATTAAAACACGAGCCCCAAAATCCAAAATTTGGCCAGCGAGATTGCCAGAAATCCCGGCCTGGCTGGTCCTGTTGCATTTTTGGGACTTGTAATTTTTAGGGTGTTCTAGTCTCTTGAATATTGGTTTTTAGGTATTGTTTGTTTTTGCCCAGATTACATATTATGTTATCTTTGATATTTGGGCAATACGGAGTATTTCGAAGTTGCTATTTTTAACACCGTTTAAAAATTTTCAGTACATACATTACTATCTGCGACCGTGAATACCATTAGAGCGGTATAACTCGTCTAACTACTATATGTTCTATTAGACGGGTTTACAAACATGATATTCATGTTGATGTTCTATGTTGTGCTGTGGCTGTAGTTGGATTGTCGTGATGGATAGCCAGTGGTGCAATGACAGTTGTACAGTTCGGATTCATTTGTACATTTGATATTGCGGGACGAGCATCCGACATGTGGACTGCCGTCTCTGCCAGTTTGTATATTATTTGTTTGGGGCACTGATTTATTCGAAAAGAGTGTGTTTGTAGTTAACCGCAATCAGAACGGTGTCGTGTGTAGCTAGACCGAGATGAGTACGGGTCGTCCTCTGGGAAACGTGGAACCTTTTACTTTTACTTTAGATGTGTTGAGAAAGAGAGGAGAGATAAAGAATTTTATAGAATGGTTTCTAGATCTACGTTAAACAAGAATGTAAAATATAGATCTAGATTATTTTAGAGACTTAGATAATATAATAAGAAGGCTTGTAGGGTTCGTTAGGATTTAGTAGTTATGGACGATTAATTAAAAGTTACCCTTTTTATCCATTAATAGATTTAGAACTAGAATGACGGTGATGCGTGTAGATTAGGGTTTCTGGAGGGAAAAGGAATCCCACTCTTAACCCTTATCTCGACACGGAACTCCGTTCCTATCTAGCCTTTACCAAAACAATCATTAATCTAATCTCTAATCGCGGTCGGAACTAGCAAACAATTGCTAGCGCGCCCGATTAGGATGTTAATGATTCTTTTGATAAAGTTCCTAAACTTTATAGGACTTAAAAAGGGTTTAATTATTTTCATCGTCCATTAGCCTACCCTAATCCTACGAACCCTAACAAGCGGAGAATTACTCGCGCATGTTGGGAAAAGAAGATGAAAAGAAAGAGAGGGAAAACATAATGTAAAAAAAAACAATTAAATAAAATAACTACCTTTATTAATCGACTTCTTCAAACTACACTTTTAATCCATAGAAAATGATTACAACTAGTTGCTTCTCGATCTTTCCTAAGGAGGTAGTCGAACAGTCGATGATCAGCCTGGATGCGTGAGCGTCGGGGGCTTCGTGATCGCGTCGGCTTGATAGCTTTTCTAAGAGGTTCTCGGTGCCCTTTTATAGTGCAAAGCCAGAATCTTATTGTTGAAAACTTGGTAAAATTTAGCTTTGATTCACCCCAAAAAATCTTGCGCTCTAACTCCCTGGAATTGCGGCGGATCCGCGGCCCAAGGGTGGGTTTGGCCGCGGATCCGCGCTCAATGGGTGAGATCTTTTTATGAGTTTTCTTGGGCTTGCATCTTGTGACATGTGGCAATCCTAGGCACCTTCAGAATCTTTAAATCTTTTCTCGGTTGCTTCCAGACTTGGTCTCCAAGTTTTGCTTCTTAATTTGGCAAGATTTCTTCAACAACTTGATTTGTTTGATAAATTCTGCATAACAACTTGGGAAATTCTGCACAATAATCTCAAATAATATTTAGTAGGCTTATTTCTACTAGGATTTGGTCAATAGATTTATTTGCATACATTTTCCTACCAAATGATAATTAAAATATATTAACACATGGAAAATTGTTGTTTTAACACATAAACCCTCATATGTATAATATATTATATTAAAGTCCTTTTTTAATATAAAAATGGTAGGGAAAATGTAATACAAATGTGCAGTTTTATCAACTGAACAAATACCCCCAAACTTATCTTTGATCGTCCCGAGCAAACTAGTTTATTTAAGAGGAGAAAAAGAAAGGAGAAAACTAAGCACACTTTCGTAGGCAGACACGATTGTACTGAGCACGTGCAACAAGCCGTTAAACCTCTAGGTGTCCCCAGTAGGAGGAGTGTTGTCTCCTGAGGGTTTTCAGCGGATTACACACACAAAATCCAATAAAAAAAGAAAGATGGTGAAATTTACATATAAAGACAAGAACCATAAAAGAAATACTTTGAAAAGAAGAGTTTCCAACTATGCTAGCTTTTCAGTTGTCATGAGCGCTATCTTAATAGTCATGAAAAAATGTTAGAAATCACATTACCCCTCAATAAAACATCGTCTTTATTCTTCATTCCTACCTTTCTTCCAAACATTGATCATATAACCTCACGTGTGTGAAATGGACATCCCTGCACTCGGAGAATTCAATTCAAGCCATCATACTCTTGTCCATCTACCTTAGTACTTTTTAATTTAATGAATATTAAAGATTTGCTCACACATTTTCATGCGACCGTTAATACTTCTTGAGGTACTAACAGACCGATTACTTATATGCTTGCTGATTAGGTGATAATATTTTCCTCGTCTTGCACCACCTAAGGCTTAGCAGTGACTCCCAGACCAGTTGGCCTTAGGGCACTAGGTGAAGAGGCACCCTCGCTATATTTTTTTTATTGCTGCCTTGGCGATACAAAACCAGTGTTCATTTTTTTTTTCCATCATTTTTATATTTTCTTCATTTTTTTTCACTTCCTTCATACTTTGGCTTTTAGACAAGAGCATTTCAAGGTATCCTCTACTATCCCGAGTTTCAAGACCTGTGTAAGTGCATATAGTAGGGTATCAACATTCAAATGTTTGGTTTCCAGAATAGAAACTATTTTTCAGACTTATTTTTATCCTCAGATTAGTGACTTCCTTCATTTTACTAACCCTTGGGACAACAGCTCATAACTACTTATTACTAGTTCGTTTAAGAAAACTTCTAATTTTCTTGGTTTTCTTAAACTATTCCTATCTTTTGGATGTAATTTTTCACTTTCTATTCTTTTGTTATATAAAAAAAAATTTAATGCCCAGTGTCAAAGATAATTCAGTGAATACAAACCTCCCCCCCAAACCTGTTTTCAGCAGTGTCCTCACTGATGTAGAATATGGACCTGTATACTAAGGGAGAGATACAAGGGGTAAAATAATAATTAAATGAAAAATTCCCCCAAACTTATTCTTTGACACGCACAGATATTCAATCAAATCATATATTTTTTTTACTCACCTCCATTCTTAAAATGTGAAAAAGTTACCAAAACATGGAGGTGAGGCGGAGGAAATTTAGTTTTGATAAAGCGGCTCCTGTAAAAACAGGAGCTCCTCCGCGGGGTCAGCAGAAAAATACGGTTTTAATCTATGCCCATTTACTTTAAAAATCGAACCGTTTTTCAAATTTTCGACTTCAACTGCCCCGTGCGGGTGTACATACCGCACCACAAAAGGTCCTTTCCAACGAGATTTAAGCTTACCCGGATGAAGATGGAGACGGGAATCGTAAAGAAGGACTTGTTGCCCCGATGTGAAGGTTTTTCTAAATAGATTTTTATCGTGGAACACTATAGTCCTATTCTTTACTATTACCGCATTATCGTAAGCTTCATCGCGGAGTTCGCTTAGCTCATTCAATTGCAGCTTCCGATAGCTGCCCGCATGATCAAGATCAAAATTAAGCTCTTTAATAGCCCACATTGCCTTATGTTCGATCTCGACAGGGAGGTGGCATGCCTTCCCAAACACAAGACGGTATGGAGACATACCAAGATCGGTCTTATAAGCGGTGCAGAATGCCCAAAGAGCATCCGTCAATTTGGTTGACCAATCTTTACGGTTCTTAGAAACCGTCTTCTCCAATATCTGTTTGATCTGCCTATTTGAGATCTCAGCCTGCCCGCTTGTTTGGGGATGATAGGGCGTAGAAAGCTTGTGAGTGATTGAATATTTCCGCATCAAGGCCTCGAAAGACCTATTGCAGAAATGTGTCCCGTTGTCGCTAATGATAGCGCGAGGGTGTCCGAATCGCGAAAAGATGTTTTCTTTAAGGAACTTAATGACAACTTTGTTGTCATTAGTGCGACACGGTATAGCTTCCACCCACTTCGAGACATAATCAACCGCTAACAAGATATATAGATTCCCAAAGGAGTTGGGAAAAGGGCCCATAAAATCAATACCCCAAACATCAAATATTTCCACAACCAATATAGGTTGGAGCGGCATCTCATTCCTTCGTGAAATCCGACCCAAATGCTAACATCGCGGACAAGTTTTGCAATATTCAAATGCATCTTTAAATAATGTTGGCCAATAAAAGCCACATTGCAAAACTTTCTCCGCCGTTTTTCGAGGTCCAAAGTGACCGCCGCATGCCTGATCGTGACAAAATGATAACACGCTCTTGAATTCATCGTTAGGGACACACCTGCGAATGATTTGATCGGAACAATACTTGAATAGATATGGTTCATCCCAGTAAAAATATTTTACTTGGGATAAAAATCGAAGTTTGTCTTGTTTCGACCAATCGCTAGGTATAAGTCCCGTCGCAAGATAGTTCACGATATCCACAAACCAAGGTTCGTAGGATACATTCAAGAGCTGTTCGTCGGGAAATGAGTCATTTATCGGCACGGTCACAGTTGGCGAAGAAGTGATGCGTGAAAGATGGTCGGCTACAACGTTTTCACATCCACTCTTGTCTTTGATGACAAGATCAAATTCTTGTAACAATAGGATCCAACGTATTAGCCTGGCCTTCGCATCCTTCTTCGATAAAAGATGTCGTAGGGCGGAGTGATCTGTGTAAACCACAATAGGCGAGCCAATCAAGTAGGGTGAATTTCTCTAATGCAAATACAACTGCCAAGAGTTCTTTCTCAGTAGTTGTGTAATTTATTTGTGCATCATTCAAGGTCCTACTTGCATAGTAAATTACATGTGGCATCTTATCAATATGCTGTCCCAAGACAGCACCAATAGCAAAATCTGATGCGTCACACATAAGCTCGAACGGGTGGTTCCAATCCGGAGATGATAGAACGGGGGCTGTAGTGAGTGATTCTTTAAGCGATTCAAAAGCAGCCTCACAATCCGAATCGAAGTGAAAAGTAGTGTCCTTGGCCAATAGAAGGGTTAAGGGTCTAGCAATTTTGCTAAAGTTCTTAATAAATCTCCTATAAAATCCTGCATGACCAAGGAAGGATCGTATATCTTTGACGCAATTGGGACGAGGGAGGTTTTGAATGACATCTATTTTAGCTCTGTCGACCTCAATGCCTTTATGTGAAATTATATGTCCAAGTACAATACCTTCTTGGACCATAAAATGGCATTTTTCCCAATTCAAAGTCAAGTTCTTATCCTTACAGTGGGTAAGAACAGCGTCAAGATTACGAAGGCAGTACTCAAAGGAGTCCCCAAAAATGGAGAAATCGTCCATAAAAATTTCTAGAAAATTTTCCACCATATCTGAAAATATCCCCATCATACACCGCTGAAATGTAGCGGGAGCGTTGCATAACCCAAAGGGCATCCGTCTATAAGCAAAAGTTCCGAAAGGACAAGTAAA
Source organism: Agapanthus africanus (assembly GCA_030015575.1). NCBI lineage: Eukaryota > Viridiplantae > Streptophyta > Magnoliopsida > Asparagales > Amaryllidaceae > Agapanthus > Agapanthus africanus. The sequence continues at coordinate 160,174,522 of JASDDO010000024.1, forward strand.
AGTGGTTTTATCTTGATCCTTTTCGGCGATGGGGACCTGGTTGTAACCAGAGTATCCGTCCAAGAAACAGTAGTATTCGTGTCCCGCTAATCGTTCCAACATCTGTTCAATGAAAGGTAGAGGGAAGTGATCTTTCCTCGTCGCGGCATTGAGTTTCCTGTAATCGATACATACGCGCCACCCAGTTTGGGTCCGTGTTTGGATTAACTCATTAGCCTCGTTAGTGTGACCGTGATGCCAGAATTTTTAGGGACCACATGAATTGGACTTACCCATTGACTATCAGATATGGGGTAAATTATTCCACTATCAAGGCACTTGACGATTTCTTTCTTTACCGCCTCCTTCATAACGGGATTTAACCGTCTTTGTGGGTCTCGGGTTGGTTTGGCTTCATCCATCAGATGTATGTAATGTTCAACAATTAAGGGACTAATCCCTTTGATGTCAGCCATTGTCCAACCAAATGCTTCCCGATTCGATCTCAACACTGCCAAAAGTGCATTCTCTTGCTCTAAGGCTAGAGAAGCGGAAATAATCACTGGCAAAGTCTCATTCTCTCCTAAATATGCATATTTAAGATGAGAAGGTAGCGGTTTGAGATCAAGAATTGGTGGAGAGACAATAGAAGGTGGGGTAAGCGAATGATATTCGGACTCCCGAAGAGGTTCAAAACTTGCATAAGATATTGACTCGGAAAGTGCTGCTGACTTTTGCAACGAGTCAACGGGTTCAATCTCAAGGTCGGACTCATTGAACATATCCTCACTATAAAGTGGTGCAAGATCAAACGATGTCTCATTAGTGTTGTCGAGAACATCAAAGCAAAGCTCCTCATCCATGCAGCTTTCGGAAGCTATCTCGTGGATGGAACAAACATCCAGCAATTGAGCAGAAGGTTCTGATGGCTGACTTCCTAGCTTGTAAATATTAAGCTCAATTGTCATTTTCCCGAAGGATAAGTTCATAGAACCGTTACGACAATTAATTACAGCGTTAGAAGTTACTAGGAAGGGTCGACCAAGTATCACCGGGATTTGATTACGTGGGTTTGCTACAGGTTGTGTATCTAAAACAATAAAGTCCACGGGAAATATGAATTCCCCGACTTTAATTAACACATCCTCTAGTTCGCCCCGAGGTTTGGTGATAGATCGGTCTGCCATTTGGAGAGTACAATGGGCGGGTTTTAACTCTCCAATTCCTAACTGCTCGTATACTGAATAAGGAAGCAAGTTGACGCTAGCGCCTAGATCGAGTAAAGCACGATTTATATTTTTACCCCCAATAGAAATAGAGATTGTAGGACAGCCGGGGTCCTTACGTTTCTTTGGTATTTGTTGGGCAAAAGCTGTGCTAACATTACTTGTCATGAAAACCTTTTTAGGCACTTGAGTTTTTCTCTTCCTAGTGCACAAGTCTTTAAGGATTCTTGCATAAGATGGGACTTGTTGAATAGCATCTAGGAGAGGAATATTCACGCTAACTTGCTTAAACATTTCCACAATCTTTTCCATTTGCGGGTTAGGTCGGTTGGCCCTTAATCGGTTTGGAAATAGAGCTCGATCAATAAGTTTTGGGTCCAACGTTTTTGGAGAAGACTGTGGCGACGGATTCGATCCCAAAATTGGAGTGGGAGTCGACTTAGATAGATTTGGCGAAATGTTCGAGCCTTGGGGAAAACGGAAAATAGGCTCGGATGAAGGTGGAAGACTAGACGAATTAGGGGAAGAAGAAGAAGAAGGGGTATCAAATGTGTCACTATCATCAAATTGCTCACCCACTCGGTTATTCAGCACTCTCCCCGATCTCAACGTAGTAATGGTATTCACATTATGACTTTGTGAATGGCCAGGATTCGGTAGGGGTTGAGATGGGAGTTTCCCTTTCTCTCTCGCACTCATTGCGGCGTTTAACTGTGCGTTTGGTTTTCTATTGATTTAATACTCTCACCATGGGAGGAGGAGTTTTTCGTTAGGGTATCAATAGAAGACCTCATCTCGGCTGAAATTTGCATGGATTGTTTCATGAACATATCCAAAGTTTGTGCAAGTGAGTTGTCAGTACCGGCCACTTGTGGTGTAGAAATGTTGGCCGGATTTTGGAAATTTTGTGACTGAAAGGGGGGCTGATTCTGTGGTTGTGGTTGCTGTGGAGGAGGTCTTTGATAATTACTTTGTTGGTTTTGATTCCAAGCAAAGTTAGGATGATTCCTCCATCCTTGATTATATATGGAAGAATAAGGATCGTTTCTAGGTCGCTGCTGAAAAGCAGCATTAGCTTGAAACGAAGCATTCATAGGACATTCTTCCGTTAAGTGTGAAGGATCCGAACAGCAACCACAGACGGTCTTAGGAAGCGTGACCTGATTTAGGGAGAATGATGAGAATTTGTTCTCAATAGCGTCGAGTTTCTTCTGTATCGCTGCCATTTCGGCTTTCACTGCGATAGAAATATCGAGCTGGTGAATACCTCCCTTAGTTGAAGGTGGTCTTACGCTTTCCCACTGCAACGTGTGTTCAGCAAGGTCTTCCAGATATTTCCATGCTTCACCGTCATCTTTAGACATGAAATTGCATTGACACATTGTTTCAAGCATCTGCTTTGTCGCTGGATTAATGCCCTCATATATAATCCGACATAAATTCCATCTTTGTATTCCGTGATGGGGGCATTGGACAAGCAGATCTTTGAAACGTTCAAAGCACTTCCAAAATGGTTCATTGGGAAGCTGGGTGAACTGGTTGATCTCGCTCCTAATATGTGCAGTCTTATGATTTGGGTAAAACTTCTTAAGAAATGCTACGACGAATTCATCCCAGTTAGTGATAGAGTGTGCGGCAGTATTATAAAGCCATTTTTCTGCCAAGTCGCACAGTGTGAATGGGAGAAGACGTAAGCGCATAGCATCTAAAGTCAATTGTGAAGTACCCATCATTGCGCATACGTTCTCGAATTTGGTGATGAAAACGTACGCGTCTTCCGACTCAAGCCCGTGAAATTTGGGCAGCAGATTGATGTAGTGGGGTTTAATTTCGAAATTATCCCCGTTACGTGGTGGAAGAGATAGACAAGTAGGAAGAGGACCACGAATAGGATAGCATCTCTCTTGGAGAGAGATGCGCGGTGGATTCTGCTCACCTGCGGGCGGTGGCAGCGTGGTGTTATAATTAGATGGAGTGCCGTCCATCACGGTTGATGTGGTGTGTGGTAGGGGAAAAGAAGATGAAGAAGTACCGACTTCGGCGTCGATAGCAGGAACGCGGACAAGACGGGCACTAGGATCCCGTGTCCAGCCGAGCATGCACTAAGCAGGTTTAGTGCAAGTGGCAGCGTGTGTGTGATTTTAAAATTGGCTTGTTTTTGAAAAAGTGGGACTCAAGACAAATCACCCTAAGATGCACAAGCAACCCTAGAACTAAGGTCACCTAGGTCCAGTCTCTAGACCGCTCCTAGACTTCCAAAGGACAAGCCGCAGGATCAATCCTCTACCGCCTCCGTACTACCCATGTAGCCAGGTAAGTGCCAGGTAAGTGGGAAGGAACCACGTCGTGGATCTAATTAAAAACCACTAGCCTTTGTCATACTTGCCTAGGCACTACAAAAGTAATGCGGATAAACGATAGATTACCCACGACCTTCCTCTGTCCTTATTGAGCGCGACAGTCCTTAGAGTCTGGTCTAGATATTTTTTTAAATTAATGAAGGGGAGATCTATATGCTCGGTTTGTGATTTGTGGGGATTAGGAAGGGTGATGAAATCCCCACCTAATCTTGATTTGGTCTTTGCCCCTTAGAGTCCGTATTAAATATGCAAAACAAAACCAATCACAAAACTTTTGCAAAAAGATTTTTTTTAGCGGCGCAATTTTGCAAAGAATCCTGCAGAAAATAGATTTTATTGGATTCGAGGAGAGAGAGAAGGAGTTAAGAAAGATACCAGAGAATTCTGTGGCCCTAACTCTTCTATCCTGCCGCGATTCCGCCGCCAAAGGTGCCTTTATGTCGCGGTTCCGCCGCGTGGTAGAGAGAACAGTTGATGAAAAATTTTCTGTGATCTCCTTTGCTCCTCTGGATCTCTAAAAATGTCTCTGTTTCCTGTTTTCCTCAATTCTGTGACTCCAGATCTCCTTGCAAAAATCCACGCACAAATCGTTAAATATGCAATTTGCAGTTTTGTTTTAATAATGATATGGCTCGTCTAAGAATTCAACACAAATAGTAAAAATAAAAAATTACGCACGTATCCCCGGCAACGGCGCCATTTGATTTATTCGAAAAGAGTGTGTTTGTAGTTAACCGCAATCAGAACGGTGTCGCGTGTAGCTAGACCGAGATGAGTACGGGTCGTCCTCTGGGAAACGTGGAACCTTTTACTTTTACTTTAGATGTGTTGAGAAAGAGAGTAGAGATAAAGAATTTTATAGAATGGTTTCTAGATCTACGTTAAACAAGAATGTAAAATATAGATCTAGATTATTTTAGAGACTTAGATAATATAATAAGAAGGCTTGTAGGGTTCGTTAGGATTTAGTAGTTATGGACGATTAATTAAAAGTTACCCTTTTTATCCATTAATAGATTTAGAACTAGAACGACGGTGATGCGTGTAGATTAGGGTTTCTGGAGGGAAAAGGAATCCCACTCTTAACCCTTATCTCGGCACGGAACTCCGTTCATATCTAGCCTTTACCAAAACAATCATTAATCTAATCTCTAATCGCGGTCGGAACTAGCAAAGAATTGCTAGCGCGCCCGATTAGGATGTTAATGATTCTTTTGATAAAGTTCCTAAACTTTATAGGACTTAAAAAGGGTTTAATTATTTTCATCGTCCATTAGCCTACCCTAATCCTACGAACCCTAACAAGCGGAGAATTACTCGCGCATGTTGGGAAAAGAAGATGAAAAGAAAGAGAGGGAAAACATAATGTAAAAAAACAATTAAATAAAATAACTAGCTTTATTAATCGACTTCTTCAAACTACACTTTTAATCCATAGAAAATGATTACAACTAGTTGCTTCTCGATTTTTCCTAAGGAGGTAGTCGAACAGTCGATGATCAGCCTGGATGCGTGAGCGTCGGGGGCTTCGTGATCGCGTCGGCTTGATAGCTTTTCCAAGAGGTTCTCGGTACCCTTTTATAGTGCAAAGCCAGAATCTTATTGTTGAAAACTTGGTAAAATTTAGCTTTGATTCACCCCAAAAAATTTTGCGCTCTAACTCCCTGGAATTGTGGCGGATCCGTGGCCCAAGGGTGGGTTTGGCCGCGGATCCGCGCTCAATGGGTGAGATCTTTTTATGAGTTTTCTTGGGCTTGCATCTTGTGACATGTGGCAATCCTACGCACCTTCAGAATCTGAAAATCTTTTCTCGGTTGCTTACAGACTTGGTCTCCAAGTTTTGCTTCTTAATTTGGCAAGATTTCTTCAACAACTTGATTTGTTTGATAAATTCTGCATAACAACTTGGAAAATTCTGCACAATAATCTCAAATAATATTTAGTAGGCTTATTTCTACTAGGATTTGGTCAATAGATTTATTTGCATACATTTTCCTACCAAATGATAATTAAAATATATTAACACATGGAAAATTGTTGTTTTAACACATAAACCCTCATATGTATAATATATTATATTAAAGTCCTTTTTTAATATAAAAATGGTAGGAAAAATGTAATACAAATGTGCAGTTTTATCAACTGAACAAATACCCCCAAACTTATCTTTGATCGTCCCGAGCAAACTAGTTTATTTAAGAGGAGAAAAAGAAAGGAGAAAACTAAGCACACTTTCGTAGGCAGACACGATTGCACTGAGCACGTGCAATAAGCCGTTAAACCTCTAGGTGTCCCCAGTAGGAGGAGTGTTGTCTCCTGAGGGTTTTCAGCGGATTACACCCACAAAATCCAATAACAAAAGAAAGATGGTGAAATTTACATATAAAGACAAGAACCATAAAAGAAATACTTTGAAAAGAAGAGTTTCCAACTATGCTAGCTTTTCAGTTGTCATGAGCCCTATCTTAATAGTCATGAAAAAATGTTAGAAATCACATTACCCCTCAATAAAACATCGTCTTTATTCTTCATTCCTACCTTTCTTCCAAACATTGATCATATAACCCCACGTGTGTGAAATGGACATCCCTACACTCGGAGAATTCAATTCAAGCTATCATACTCTTGTCCATCTACCTTAGTACTTTTTAATTTAATGAATATTAAAGATTTGCTCACACATTTTCATGCGACCGTTAATACTTCTAGTAGGCTTATTTCTACTAGGATTTGGTCAATAGATTTATTTGCATACATTTTCCTACCAAATGATAATTAAAATATATTAACACATGGAAAATTGTTGTTTTAACACATAAACCCTCATATGTATAATATATTATATTAAAGTCCTTTTTTAATATAAAAATGGTAGGAAAAATGTAATACAAATGTGCAGTTTTATCAACTGAACAGGCACGACCGGGTTGAGGTCGATGTCACCCTTGTACATATTTTTTTTCTTTTCTGTACTAGGATTACCCCGCGGAGGAGTGCTCGGATAGCCAGGTTTCTAGAGGGCAACGGGCCCACATCTCATGGCGTTGAGACGGAGGGGGCCTCACTCTAGAATTTGCGGTCTATTCGACGCATTCGTAGGGGGTACAGGTTCACCCACGGTGGAGTGCTCAAGTTACTGGATTCCGTGAAGTGCTGGGTGGCCCATTCACTTTGCTGATTGGGGTTGCCTCACTTCTGGGATTGGCGGGTAACTTGCCGCGCTCGTAGGGATCCAGGTTTTCATTGCCTTGACAGGGAACGTCGTGTCTCATTTGCGGCTCAAATGAAACCCAAGTTTCCAAGATTATCCACCATTTTGTATTGCTTGCTGAAATTCTATGATGCTGCTTATATCATTCCTGGGACGAATGTTATATATATTTATATATATACTAGTAGATGTTGTATATGTTTTGCATACGCGCTAGTCCAGCCCCCGCTCTGCCGTTAGTTAAGTAACCTAATGGTGCATGACGGGACCCCGTGGCGAATGCGGATGTCATATACGTACATTGTATTTTCATTCTTTTCTGGTGTGATATGGATTAATTGATGGGACTGTACTAATTCTGATTAATGTAAGGAAAAAAAAACCTATATGATGTTGTTGGAACCAAGTTTTTAAAAAACTGACATTACAGACGTTCACTTTTGCTTTGCATAGTGATATTCGGTTATGAATATCCAGCACCTCATTCGACGAGATAAGAGCCGATATCCTTATATAGGGAGTGACCTCTTGGGCAAAAGTTTATGTCAGTGTAATAAATTCACTGTTTCCCTCAATCAGAGCAAAGCTCTGTTCAAAATTCAAATTTTGAAATAAAGTAACGCTTCAGATGTAGCGCCAAGTGCGCTGCGCTCTAAGCAGCGCACCACGTGTAAAGCACGGATGCGCTAGCGCCAGGTGCGTTGCACTATAAGCAGCACACCACGTGTGTGCTAGCGCTAGGTGCGCTGTGCTCTAAGCAGCACACCACGTGCAGAGCACGGGTGCGCTAGCGTTGGAACTAAAAGCTCCCCACCGTCAGATCAAAGATCTAATAATAATGATGAATCATTAATCAATCAGAATTAAATTCTGTTAACGAAAGATTCCTCAAAATCTTTCCAAACAACAATATTGTGCTCTGTGAATCAGAGCACCGTTGGATCAATGATCCAATGGTGATTAAAAATCACCAAAAGTACAGAATAAATTCTGTATGGAAAGATTTCCCAATCTTGTTAAAAACAAGAAGATTGCCTTCTGTAAATCAGAAGCTCTTGGATCAAAGATCCAACGGTAGGGAAATTCCCAAATCAATTGGAGAAAAGATCTCCTTAACTGATTGGACAAATCAGCTTGCCCTATGAAAAGGCTCCAAGACTTCAAGTCTCAATATACAAAAATACAGAGAGACAGAAGCATACAGAGAAAACTCCCCAAAAAAACTTTGAGAAATTCAAAGAACAAGAGCAAGCTCTCAGAAGAAGAAAACTTTCTTCAAGGTAAAAAGAAAAAGAACAGAGAGATGAAATCATCTCAAAAAAGAATTTACTTCTTTTTCTAAGATCATAGATCTATAAGACCGAGGTATTTCACATAGAGATCAAAAGATCTCATCATAAAATAAAAAGAAGAACATAACTCTTCTCACAGATCATAGATCTATAAGACAAATTGTCTTTCAGAGATCATCTCATCATAAAAGGGGAGAATAATTCAATTCTCTTAGGATCAATGATCCATAAAGGCGAAGCCTTTCACTAAAATAAGAGATTAAAACATCTCCTACAAAGTAATAACTTTTGTTCTTAGAATCTTGAGACAAAGTCTCTTATAAACGAGAATTTATTTCTCAGATCATAAAATTGATCAGATGCGCTTTGCGCTCTTAAACTGTGCTTCTGCGCTCTTGGACTGGCGCTCAGCGCCAAGCGTGACACGTGTCCCTCATATATGCGCCACTTAACAGTTAGCGCTTTGCGCTCTTGAACTAGCACACTGCGCTCATGGGCTGGCGCTCAGTGCCAAGCGCACCACGTGTCAATCACGTATGCGCCATTGAAATACTAGCGCTCTGCGCTCATAAACTGGCGCAATGCGCCCATCATCTGGCGCTTAGCGCCAAGCGCGACACATGTCCCTCACGTGTGCGCTACTCGGCAGAAGCGCACTGCGCTCTTTGACTGGCGCAAAGTACCAAGCGCACCACGTGTTACGCTGATAGAACATAAATTGTTCTTTAATAAGCCCAGGGCTATGAGGAATGCTCAACATTCAGTAAAAAACAAAAACACTGTCAGGGCCAAGCCCAAATAAAGGCCCAACAGCCCAAAATAAAATGTTAAACATTTTAACTTGATTGGACTTAGCCCAAGATTAGCCATAAGTCCTCAACTCATATTAATTGAGCCCATCTGCTCATAAATATTTTAACAGATCTTAGCCCCAAATTGGAATACAGATCTTTCATCCAACTCACATCGGTTCAAGGGTACATCTCTTTACTCCTCTGATATTTGTCGTTGTAATCCTTCAACGTCTTCAGAAAGGTGACGGGTCCCGACAACCACACATTTCATAGACTATGACGTCTTTAAACTGGACTGTGGGGTCCTTAAACTCATGGACCGAGATGTCCTTAAACTAAAATTGGACCGAGATGTCCTTAAACTAATCGATCGCAATGTTCCTAAACTAAACAATAGAGCCCAAATGATCTCTTGTTGGATCTAAACGATCCCGTTAAGTTGATCTTAGTCTAAAATTAGACTAACGTATCCTCAACAAACGTTTAAGTTGATCTTAGTCTCAAATGAGACTAACATATCCTTAAACCCAACCCCCAAACCCAAATCTAAGAAGATACGGATTTAAACTAATCCACGCCCTACGGGCGACAACATAAATTAGTCTCCGTATACAATCCACGGGCAACCAAAAACAAAACAAACACCCACGACACGAAGTGGCCATTTGGAGAAAGAGAAAGTGGTTACCGCGATGCGGTAGCGTAATTAACTGCAGGGGCTTGCGCCTGCAGGGAAGAGCGTCCCCACAATCAAAACCCCCTCAAATGAGGGGGAATCTGACGAAATCTGCTATATCGGCCGCATCCGTTTAAACCTTCGATACACGGTGTCATAAATCAACTTGGCATTTTCGGAGAGGTGGAAGGATAGCACCAATTAGCATCTACCCCGAAATTCAGGCAAGACGGGCCTGCGCGGTCGCGTCTCCGTTTTCGGCGGGGAACAGATTCTGGCATGCCCGGTGGGACCTTTTCCTCTTTCCACTCCACACTTCATGTGTCGTGTTTGTGAACGAATCGCGGTTTGATATGGTTGCCCTTGGGTTCGAGGTACTAAGATTTGGTTTTGCTCTCATGCAGAAAAAGAAATGGCCTCCAACTGCTCCAACTGCAACTGCAGCTCCCGTTCCACCTCATCTGGAGGTGTAACCTATGGGCCCCAAGCGGCCTCACTGTTCAAGATGCCGGTGGAGCAAGTAACCCAGGCCACCACTGGGCTGTTCTTTGGGACCATGATCCCACCGATGAGCTTCACTACCCCGCTGCTATCATAAGAAGCCCCAAAGAAGTCGGTCTTTGATCGGCTTACCACTGCCGTGGCCCCTCTCAATGGGTCGCCCAACTCCGCTGCCACAGTTTTCAACAGACTGGGCCAGAACACCAACAAGCCCGCGATACCTGAAGCAGCCATCTCAAAGCGGATAGCCATCCCGGCTCAAACGGACGAAATTATTAGAGAAGATTCTTCTGCCAAGAAGTCAGTCTTCACAAGGCTGGCTGTTCCGGCTCCCGCTCCAGGCGAATTCATCAAAGCTGCTTCCCCCGCCTAGAGGTTTGTCTTTGACAGAGTGGACGTCGCTTCTCAACGGGCATCGGTCTTTAAGAGGCTGATACCGGTGACAACTCTTCGCCAACACAGGGGGCATGAGGAAGTCACCCCTACAGCTAAGACAATCCCAACGGCTCGACACGCTCGACGTCGCCACTGGCGCCGAGTAAGGAAGGCTAGGGGCAGCTCCCCGTCTGGACTAACTCCACCAGCTCCCATGGTGGAAATCGATGTTGCTGTTCCAACTGGGAACAGTTTTGAACCGCTAAGGAGGGTGCGCAAAAACTCTCCGACTGCCGTGCTGAAAAGATCTCCCCCACCTGTAGAGAATGCTACATAAAAGAAGCCAGAGCAGCCACCTCAATGGTTGTCCTCTAAAATTTACAAAGTTTGGCGGCAGGTCTAGAAATCGGTGATTGACCAGGATTACTCTCGCCGATCAAAGAAAATTAAAGCTCGGCAAGAAAAGTGCCATCCCGTGGTACCACAGAAGATGCCATCCGTCTAGGTGCCCACTGCAACGGCTCCCTCAACGTCAACCGCTCACAAGAGATGGAGGCCGGAGAAAGCCCCTGTGGCCGCGGTGAACCGCAAAGACGCTGAATCTAAACGTCCCAAGTCTGGGGGCATGGTAACGCATACCGTTTATATGGCTTACGGAAAATAGAAAAGCCGTGCTTCTACGGGTCATCGACTACTTACTCGATCGATAACAAAGGCTCAGGAGCAGCAGCAGCAGAAACTTCAGGAGATGCTAACTGCAATGGCCGCACTCACTGGGCCGAAAGACAATCCGGAGACCTCAGAACAGCGTCAGGAACAAGAAACTGATGCTGATTTCCTCCGAAGAATGCTCGAGAGGAAAGAAAAAGAGGCCGCGGAATAGGCGGCCAATATAAAACGAATGGCTCCTTTGTTCCAAGACATGGCTGGGATGATGTTACAGCCGGAACCTCCAGCTGAAGACCCCCCGATTATCATTGAAGATGACAGAGGAGAGACATTGAACCCTCCTCTGGCTCTTTCAGCAGCCAAGGAGGAGACCATCTCCAAGGCCGCTCTGGATGATTACATTGCTCAGCAAATATGAGTTCACCAGGCGAACGAAGCAGCTGGGAAAATTGTTAAGACTGGACGGCCCTATCCAGGCTGGTATGACCAAATAAGGTACCTGCCGGGATATACGATCCATAAATTTCATGTATATAAAGGGACGGGGAATCCGCATCAGCACGTCGCTCAATTCAGAGCCTTGTGCAGCAACACCGGATGTGATGATAAACTTCTGCTCCGCCAATTTGTTGGCAGTTTATCGGAGACGACGTTCGAGTAGTATTCGGAGCTTCCCAACGACTCCGTCTAAATATTTGCAGAGATGGAGCTTCTATTCACCCAACGTTTCGCGAGTGCTAGTGAATGCACCCCAATAACGGCATTGATCAATGCCAGGGTGAAACCTGGCGAGACATGGGTTCAATACGCAATACGATGGCGGAATTTATGGTCAAAATGTGAGCAGCGCATCGAAGAAGAACCGGCAGTGGGCATGTTCGTGGGCACTCTTGACCCTCAAGCGACCATTTCACAATTCATGATGTTCTTCAAGCCGACCACCTTCCAAGCCCTAATCGACAAACTGGCTCAAATGGACCAGATGGGCCACCGGCCTTCCTCTTCGAAGGCGGAGCCGCGGAATGAAAAAGGGAAAGGGAAAGCGACCTTCGTCGCCAATGCTCAACAGCAGTCCAGTGTTCCAAAATTAATGGATCGACTAGACGAGAGACGGCGATACTATAATGAAAAAATAAAGCGGCCTTATTCGTTTCTCCGGGACAAAACAAGGAGATTGTTCGAGCTGGCGGTGCGCAATAGGCTCATTAATTTGCTGAATCTAAAATACCCATTGCAACCCGGCGAGGCTAATAGTCCCAATTATTGCCCCTACCACCAAGCAGTAAACCATCCAATTGAAGATTGGTTCGTCTTTAAAGGCTGGATCGATGACCAATACCAACAGGGCAAATTCGCACTATCCGAGAATTGGAAAGTAAGCCCGCCACAACCGCACGCTCTCAAAAAGACGGACACACCGGGGGCATCATGCTCTTTTATAAAATAAGCCCCATGGGAGGTCGTTCTTTCAGCCAAGATGAAAAGAATGCTGAAAGATCTCCAAACATGTCCGGCAATTAAATAGAGAAGTCCGCTGGAACCCGAGATCATTGAGGGAATGCTGAAGCCGCGCCCAACTCCAAAGATTAGTGGTGATAGTCAAAACACCCACACCCAGCCGTCAAAGTCTTCGAAGAAGAAGAAGAAGAAGACCAAAAAGCCCGTGAAGCTTAGTGACGAGCACACGGACCTGCAAAAATATATCGACGCGCTGGAAGAATATAACCAGAAGGCGCGGACCTCAGTCACACTCCAAGAATTTCTCAACCACGTCCTTGAGGACAGACATGATGACAATGGAGAAGACTCGTGGGATGAGCTTGAAGATTATGTGGCAAGCTGCCATGTGATCTCTCACTCGTCAATAAACGATGAAGAAGCTCCTTACGCAGAGAAACTGGGGGCAGATCCTGAGCCAGAACTTTTAGGACCATCAGACGAAATAATTGATGCATTCCTAAACGAAGCTCTTTTGAAAAGCAAAGCTGATCTAGAGTGCGAGATGACCATATTTGAAAAGGCCAAACGCCGGCGACTGGACGAAAGGGTCGAGACATTCCCGCCAGATCAAAGTGCATCTGTCGCAAATAAAAGAAGGTTCAAAACGAGGAAAAGGTTGGCCAAAGCCATATCGATGGGAATGAATCTACCACCCTCCGAAGGAAACACTCCTGATGAAGCGGATATACATCCTAGCTACTGCTTATACCATCGAAGGATTGCGCACCCCACCGAAGAGTGCAACGCTTTTAAAAGTTGGTGGCAGGGATATGTTGCTCACCGACAACATTTCAAGCGGATGAAACACAAAACTCGTCGGGAACAAAGAAATATGACCGAGGAGCGTAAAAGAACTGCCGGCAACTGTCACATGGTCAACGCTGGGGGATCGCAAGTTCTCACCTTCGGGAGTGACTCTGACGAAGAAATGACTCTTGGCCCTCTCTTTAAAGAATCCACCTCGGGAAAAGAGGAAGGACCGAAGAGCTGCGAAAACATTCAGCTGCGCAATCGTACGCTGCCTGAAAAGAATCTCAGGCCCGCGGATAGTGGGTCGAATAAAAAGGATAAGGGGAAAGAAAAGTTCCCTGAGGACATTGCCCTAATTGATCAAGCCGTCAAAGAGCTGACAGCCAAGGATCCGCCAAAGAAAAACAAGGTGGATTACAATGTTCTAGAACACTTGAGGAAGCTACCTTCGCAGCTAAGCATTCTCGATGCCCTCTTGTTATCAAAAGAAGCAAGAGACTCTCTGATCAAGGCGTTACAAGAGCCCGAACAGTTCCAAGCTTTTCTCGCCGAGGAAAAGATGAAGGACGAGCTGAAAGAAGTGCATACGGCCGATGTCACTTTTGGCGATGAAGATCTTCTCCTCGGGACGTGTGAGCATAACCGTCCCCTTTATGTCTCCGGATACTATCATGATATCAAGATAGGCAAAATCCTGGTCGACAATGGGTCCTCCGTTAACCTCCTCAATGTAAGAGTGTTAAAAGAAATCTGCATGAGCGTTCAACACCTCGCTCGGGATAAGATCACTATCTCCGGGTTTGACTCCCAGTCATTACGGACGCTCGGGTCTGTGATACCGACGTTGCGTTTTGGGATACTAGTCACGGACATCAAGTTTCACATCATTGATGCTAAGACCTGCTATAACTCTTTACTCGGTCGGCCTTGGTTACACGAGTACAACATCATCCCTTCTACACAACATCAGTGTATGAAGTATTTCAAGGATGGTCTCAAGTACACTGTGACAGGAGAACTAAACCCATTCTCTATGAACGAAGTCCGCAAATATGAGGATGCCAAGTACTTCTTACCAGATTTCGAAGACACAGAAAGATGTCGCAAACCGGAGGACAAGAACAAAGCTATCACCACTATTTCGGTCTTCGGGAGTGACACCGAGGAGGAAGAAGAAATAGTTTATTCAGGGCCGTCCCAATGCAATATGCCGGGACTGTCCACCCCTATTCTGGTCTTCGGCAGCGACTCGGAAGATGAGATCAATGCCATATTTTCCGTTCGGCCATCAATACAAACCTTCGCTGATGATGATCAGAGTTTGCAAATCTCCATGGTTCCGCGGGAGCATTACAAAGAGCTCGATGCACTTAATGCCTATAGTGTGCAGGAACTGTAGACAGTCTACGTCCCTCCCAGGCGAAGAGGTGAAAAGGCGATCCTCTTTTATCAATCCACGGAAACCAAAGTGGAGAAAGAAATTTGGCATGGTGCCGATTCTACACTTGACAGGCTCCAACCCATCCGTCTGCCTAGATATTACACAGAATGCTTAAAAAGGCTCTTAAGATGCCAAGGTGTACCCCTTAAGCAAACCGCTCGACAAGCCCAGTTCTATAACAGGATCTGGAGCGTTCCCGGAACTCAACGAAAGTTTCCCAACGGGAGGATGGAAACGATCGGGCTTGGATATATTCAATCCAAGAAACGGGAGCGATTCCGCGGCTGCTACGTCATACATGACTTCGATAAAGAAGGAGATGCTCTGTGGGAAGATGCTAACCCTGAACCAAAACGAGCTCCCACCGTGAAAATGTCTAGCCCGTCGTTCGAAGAACAGATGGACAAGCTTATAAGGGAAGCGGGTCAAAAGGTTCGAGATGACCATAATCGCGAAATGGCCATCTACGAGAAAGCCAGGACGCAGTGCCTCCTTCAGCAGGCTATGGAAAATGACAACGCTCTTTGTCGCCAGCCCGTCATACAAAAGACCCGACGCAGAGGCAAAAATAAACCAAAGAACGGGAAAAGCGTTCGACAGCGACAAAGCGGGACAAAGAAGCCACGTGATCGAGAATCGAGTAACCAGGATTCGTCTCTTATAAAGAAGATGGGTCGAGCGTATTCTTTTTCCCGAGACAAGACACAGAAGACATTCGATTTTATCATAAAACATCATATGATAACGCTCCCGGAGTCCAAGCACCCCGAGCAAGCAGGTGAGGTTCATCATCCAGACTATTGCTCCTATCACCGAGGGATAAGACATCCTCTCGAAGACTGCTTCACATTCAAAGACTGGGTAGAAGACCAGTATCAGCAAGGTAAGTTCGTTTTATCCAGCAGTTGGAGGGTAACCCCGCCGCAGAAGTATGAACCGAAAGCCACATATGCAGCGAGAATGGAACCAGATCAATATCGATCTTGGAAGCGATCTCGCACCTGTCACGTGATAACGCTGTCGGAAGAAGAACCCAAGGATATGGATGACCTTTCTTGGCGCTTCGAAAACAATGAAGATGAGGTGATCTTAGAATTTCCACCGGCCCCAAAAGAGCTGGAAGATGGGATACATACTACTGCAGATAATCTCAAGAAAATTGACTTGGGGACGGTAAGTGATCCGCGGCCGACATTCGTCAGTAAGCTGTTGTCTAAAGAAAGGGTGGCTACGTTAAAAGACGTGCTCATGCAGTATAAAGATTGCTTCGCATGGAACTATTCCGAGATGCCAGGACTAGATCCCGAGATTGCTGTGCACAAATTGGCTATATCTCCAGACGTCAAACCAATCAAACAAGCACCGAGAAGAATGCGGCTCGAGCTTGAGATGAGCATCAATGCCGAGGTCAAGAAGCTAATCGACTCCAGCTTCATCCAAGAATTTCAGTACCCTGACTGGATCGCCAACATCGTCCCGGTGATGAAGAAAAATGGGACAGTGCGCATATGTGTGGACTTCCGGGATCTCAACAAAGCTTGCCCGAAGGACGACTTTCCAGTATCGGTCACTGAGCTGATGATAGATAATACGTCCACTCACGAAGTTTTCTCCTTCATGGACGGCTCATCAGGATACAATCAGATAAAGATGCATCCTGAGGACCAGAAGCATACCGCTTTCCGGACCCCTTTGGGCATATTCTGCTACAAAGTGATGCCTTTCGGTCTAAAGAACGCCGGTGCCACCTATCAGAGGGCCATGACGAAAATCTTCGATGACCTCATACATGAAATCGTCGAATGCTATATCGACGACCTCGTAGTTAAAAGCAAATCATACGAGGAACATTTAGAGCATCTGAAGATCGTATTTCAGCGCCTCCGGAAATACAATTTGAAGATGAACCCTCTCAAATGCGCGTTCGGAGTTTCCTCGGGCATGTTCCTAGGATTCGTCGTCCGACACCGAGGCATCGAAATAGACCCGTCGAAGATCAAGGCGATCATGGAAATGCCTCCGCCAAGGATTCTCAAGCAGCTGCGGTCTCTCCAAGGAAAGCTCGCGTATATCCGGCGATTCATAGCCAATCTTTCCAGAAAATGCTGCCCCTACAGTCACTTGATGAAGAAGGGAACCCCGTTCGTCCGGGATCTCAAATGCCAAAGCGCACTGGATGAAATCAAGCAATACCTGCAGAATCCGCCGGTGCTGACCGCTCCAGTTAAAGGAAAACCTCTCGTCTTGTATACAACAGCCCTCGAAGATTCTTTAGGCGCGCTGTGGGCATAAGAAAACGACCATGGGAAAGAGAGAGCCCTCTACTACTTGAGTCGAGTTCTACTGGGGGCAGAAAACAATTACCCCCCATTGAAAAACACTGTCTGGCGTTGATCTTTGCAATAACGAAGCTTAGACACTATGCGTTGGTACATGAGGTCCATCTTATATCAAGGGTGGATCCTCTTAAATATTTGATGTCAAAGGCTATATTGACGGGATGGCTCGCTAAATGGGCCCTGCTCTTGATGGAATTCTCGATAACTTATCGTCCTCTCAAGACAGTGAAAGGCCAGGCCATCGCCGACTTCCTCGCTGAGCATCTGATACCTGCCGACTCTCCCCTGAACCGCGAATTGCCCGACGAGCACGCGTTTGACACGATCGACAGAGAGAGAAGAGAGAATGATACTCAATGGGAACTCTACTTTGATGGAGCATCTTCCATGAAGAAGCGCAAACAAAGCACCCCCATAATCAAATCCGGGGTGTGCCTCATCTTCTTGACTCCATAAGGAGGGATAATGCGCTTTGCCTTCTCCTTAACAAAGCCGATGACGAACAATGAAGCCGAATACGAAGCTTTGGTAGCAGGTCTTAAGATCGCCGTCGACATGGGAATTGAGAATCTCCTCATATACGGAGACTCCCTGCTGATCGTTAGCCAAGTAAACGACGACTATCAA
Source organism: Agapanthus africanus (assembly GCA_030015575.1). NCBI lineage: Eukaryota > Viridiplantae > Streptophyta > Magnoliopsida > Asparagales > Amaryllidaceae > Agapanthus > Agapanthus africanus. Next base: position 160,192,262 of record JASDDO010000024.1, read on the forward strand.
ACGTGCAAACCAGAGTTGGTGAAATACGGCGAGAGAGTACAGCAACTCCTGACTCAAATCCGTGCCTATGCCTTGGAAAGCATACCACGCGCGGAAAATAGCAAGGCGGATGAATTAGCCAAGCTCGCTAAAGAACCGGCCGACGAGAATCTCGATGACATGATGATCGTTGTGCAAAGCCGTCGGGTTCTTGCACCGGCAGAAATATCTCCGGAATCGTCTGAAGAAAAGGAAGCGACCAAGAAAACAGCCTTACAAATAAAAGACCAGGAAAAGGCTAAGGATTGGAGAGAATTCTTTATAGACTACTTCAAATCTCGTCGAACGACTGAAGACACGTCCTCAAGATATCAGCTCATGAAATGAGCTCTATCCTTCGCCTTTGTCAATGATACTCTGTATAATAGATCGTTTGACTCCCTATGGCTAAGATGCCCGGGACCTGAAGAGGCAAAGAGAGTCGTCCAAGAAACTCACAACGGACTCTGCGGTTCTCACCAAGCCGGCCCGAAAATGAACCTGAAGATCAAAAGGATGGGCTACTATTGGCCCACGATGATCCAGGACTGCTTCGAATACGCGAAGCAGTGCCACTCGTGCCAGGTTCACGGGGACTTTATCCATCAGCATCCAAATCCACTACACCCAACGGTGACTAGCTGGCCATTCGAAATGTGGGGAACCGACATAATCGAGCCCATCGAACCGTCATCGTCCCGAGGACATCGATTCATTTTGGCGACAACTGATTATTTCTCCAAATGGGCAGAAGCAGTACCGCTAAGGGAAGTGAAGACGGAGAATATCCTCCATTTCTTCAAGACACACGTCATTTATCGGTTTGGCACTCCGCGACGGATTATCTCCGATAACGGGCCAGCCTATAGAAGCTACAAGATCAGCCACTTCGCACAACAGCATAACATAGACTGGAGATATTCATCGGTCTATAATCCCCAAACTAACGGTCTAGCTGAGGCTTTTAACGAGACCTTAATGAAGATCGTGAAAAAGACGGTGTCTCGAAATAAAAGGGACTGGCACGAAAGACTGCATGAAGCTCTCTGGGCGTATCGAACTACGTTCAAAACGGTTACAAACACAACGCCGTATGCATTGGTATTCGGCACAGAAGCGGTACTCCCTCTCAAGATAGAGTTACCCTCTCTACGAGTGGCGGTTCACTATGAGCTAACAAACGAAGAAAATGCTCATCTTCGGCTTGAGGAACTTGATGCCCTCGACGAAACTAGGCTCATGGCGCAAAAAAATCTGGAGGCTTATAAAGCAAAGATGACGCGCTCATATGAGAGATTGACTAGGCCGAGAATATTCCGCCAAGGCGAACTCGTGCTAGTGGTCAAGAGACCTATGATCCCCAATCGTGCTAAACGGGGGAAATTCGAGCCGAACTATGAAGGCCCGTATATCATAGATAAAGTTTACCAGGGTGGTGCCTACCTACTCATAGACATGCATGGTGAAAGACCTTTTAGGCCAATAAACGGTCGCTTCTTGAAAAAATACTATGCCTGACGAATCACGGCCTAGGTCAACGATAGATGACGACGCCTGTGTCCGCTCGCTATCTTTCTAAGCCCAAACTCTATAAGCAGTAGCCGGTTTTCGGACCGAAATGTCCTAAAACTAACAACGGACCGAAATGTCCTAAAACTAACAACGGATCGAAACGTCCTTAAACTAACAATGGGCCACTATGTCCTAAAACTGGCTATGGACCGAAACGTCCTTAAACTAACAATGGACCACTATGTCCTAAAACTGGCGACGGACAGAAACGTCCTTAAACTAACAATGTACCATTATGTCCTAAAACTGTCTGTTGACCGAGACGTCGATAAACTACTACGGACTGCAGCATCCCAAGGCTGACACAAAAAAGTAAAAAATAAAAAATAAAAAAAGAAGAAACGGTATGTCCATAAGCAAAATGGGCACGGATGAAAACCCGAAAGGGCTTCGTGAGTAAAAACAGCAGGGCTACCGGCGAGATTTTGTGAAAACCCGAAAGGGCGCAACCTCGTTAAAAGACACTTGGAAGGTCCTCTCGACCTTGTGAGGAGAAACCACCTGCGTGAGATCCTTATGACTCATAAGGGAGCAACACACTTAGGGATCCCCACGATTCCTAAGGAGAAATTACACTTGCGAGATCCTCACGACTCGTAAGGAGAACCCTCTTATGAGACCCTCACGGCTCATAAGATTCAAAAGTCTTAAGCTACAGGGATCTGAACCTGTTCTTAACCCATCACAACCTCCAATTCTGCCCTACAAGCGGTTCAATGCTGACCCTTGTATACAATCCACGGGTGCGAATAAACTTTTCCCTAACAAAGTCTCATCCGCGACTAGGGATGTGTTTACACGGTGAACAACCCTTGTAAGTCCTCTCGACTTATAAGGAGAAAACACTCTTGTGAGATCTTTACGACTTACAAGAAGCCATACACTTGGGAATCCTCACGATTCTTAAGGAGAAAACGCACCTACAAGATCCTCACGACTCGCAGGGAGAAATACCTTTATGAGACCCTTACGGCTCATGAAGTCAAAAGCCTTAGTCGACAGGATCCTAACCCTGTTCGCTAAGCCACCTTTGTTCGACATCGACAGAGGCAAATGATGATTCGCTCCTGGCAATATCCCAGTTGTAGCGGTGCTGATGCCAAAATCGGCGTCTAATTCTAAGCTTGCAGCGAAAAGCCAGCGAGCTACACATGCATACGAAATAGCCGAAATGATGGGGCAGCTTGCAACAAAATCAGCAAGTAAAAATGTATGCATACAAAATAGTCGAAATGATTAGGCAACTCGCAATAAAAAGCGGCGAGTAAATAAAACAAACAGCCAAAATGATTGGGCACCGCGAAAAATAGCCGAAATGATTGGGCAATTGTGACTTTCGCGATATAAAAGCTGAAATGATAGAGTATCGCGGAAAGAAAAATATATAAAATGAAACTTTTTGCCCTACAGGTGAGATCACATCGATCCCTGTATACAATCCAGGGGCACAAATAAAGAGGGAACCATGCCTTCCCCGCAGGCTCCACCCGAAAGAAGCCAAGTCTTGACGGTTCACAGACAGCCTGGAGATCATCTCAACATTCGTCTCATTACAACAGACGCAACATCAACAAAACGGAACCGCGGCAACTCTCAGTTCCATGACTCGGCGGTGCACAGACAACCAAGAGTAAACCCCCGACTCCGTGAAATGCGGATAAAGTCAACCCTTCCTGATTTCGTGGAATACGACCTGTGTCAATCCTGACCCCGTGGGAAGCATCCAGAGCAAATCCTGGTCACGTGGAACACGGCCTATGTCAATCCTGACCCCGTGGAAAACATCCAGAGCAGAACCTGGTCCTTGAGGAACACGACTATGTCAATCCTGACCCCGTGGGTAGCATCCAGAACGGATCCTGGTCCTTGCGGAACACGGCTATGTAAATTCTGACCCCGTGGGAAGCATCCAGAGCAAATCCTGGTCACGTGGAACACGGCATATGTCAATCCTGACCCCATGGGAAGCATCCAAAGCAAATCCCGGTTTCGTGGAACACGGCCTATGTCAATCCTGACCCCGTGGGAAACGTCCAGAGCGGATCATGATCCTTGCGGAACACAGCTATGTCAATGCTGACCCCGTGGGAAGCATCTAGAGCAAATCCCGGTCATATGGAACACGGCCTATGTCAATCCTGACCCCGTAGGAAGCATCCAGAGCAAATCCTGGTCATGTGGAATACGGCCTATGTCAATCCTGACCCTGTGGGAAGCATCCAGAGCAAATCCTGGCTTCGTGGAACACGGCCTATGTCAATCCTGACCCCGTGGGAAACGTCTAGAGCGGATCCTGGTCCTTGCGGAACACGGCCTATGTCAATCCTGACCCCGTGGGAAGAATCCAGAGCAAATCCTGGTTTCGTGGAACACGGCCTATGTCAATCCTGACCCGTGGGAAACGTACAGAGTGGATCCTGGTCCTTGCGGAACACGGCCTATGTCAATCCTGACCCCGTGGGAAGCATTCAGAGCAAATCCTGGTTTCGTGGAACACGGCCTATGTCAATCCTGACCCCGTGGGAAACATCTAGAGCGGATCCTGGTCCTTGCGGAACACGGCCTATGTCAATCTTGACCCCGTGGGAAACGTCCAGAGAGAAACCTGGTCCTTGTGGAACACGGCTATGTCGATCTTGACCCCGCGGGAAGAGAAAAAGAAAAAGAAAAACCCAAGTAGCACACTTTCATAGGCAACACGATTGCACTGAGCACGTGCAATAAGCCGTTAAATCTCTAGATGTCCCTAGTAGGAGGAGTGTTGTCTCTTGAGGGTTTTCAGCGGATTACACCCACAAAATCCTATAATAAAAGAAAGAAGATGAAAGTTATGTACAAAGATAAGAACAATAAAAGAAAGAACTTGAAAATAAGAGTTTCTACTACACTAGCTTTTCCGTTGCCATGAGCCCCATCTTAATGGTCACGAAAAAATGTTAGAAATCATATTATCCCTCAATAAAATATCGTCTTTATTCTTCCTCCCTATCTTTCTTCCAAATATCGATCATATACCCCTACGTGTGTGTAAAAGACATCCCTACACTCAGAGAATTAAATTCAAGCTATCATACTCTTGTCCATCTTCCAAAGTACTTTATAGTCGGTGAATAATTTTGATAAAATTGCTCACACATTCTTCATACGACCGTTAATACTTCTTGAGGTACTAACCAACCGATTACAAAATGTGCCCGCGTATTTAGGTGTAATATCCTCGTCTTGCAACAACTAAGGCTTAGCAGTGGCTTCCAAACCAGTTGGTCTAGGGCACTAGGTGATAAAGCACCCTCGCTATATTTTTTTATGTTGTCTTAAGTAATTACAAAACCAGTGTTCATTTTTCTTCACCATTTATACTTCTTTTTTATTTTTTTATTTCATACTAAGGTTTTTAGACAAGAGCATTTCAAGGTATCCTCTACCATCCCAAGTTTCAAGATGTGTGCAAGTGCGTATGGTAGGGTATCAACGTTCAAATGTTTAAAGAGTTTGTAGTAGAGCATTTGATTGATCTTTGTGAAAGAGTGTTTGTAGTAACCGCAATCAATAACGGTGTCGCGTGTAGCTAGCCGAGATGAGTACGGGTCGTCCGCAGGGATACGTGGAATTTCTAATTTTTCTTTAGACGAGTTAAAAAATAAAAGAAGAAAGGAGAATAGATTCTAGATGTATGATAAACACGGATGTAGAATATATATAAGAAGATGCTTGAAGGGCCCGTTAGGATTTAGTAGTCATGGATGACTAATAAAGATGATTCCTTTTATCTTTTGATAGATTTAAAACTAGATAGATAGTGATGAATGAGAATTATGGTTCTTGGAAGAAACTAAGGTTTCCCCACTATTGACCCTTATCCCTTCATTGATCTCTATTCATGTCTAGCCCTTAACAAAACAATTGTTAATCTGATCTCAAATCGCGGTCGAGACTATCAATAAATTGATAGCGCGCCCGATTAGGATGTTAACGACTGTTTTGCTAATGTTTATAAACTTCATAAAACTTAAAAGAAGTTAAAGTATTTTCTCATCCATTATTCTACCCTAATCCTACGAACCCTATCAAGCGAAGAATTACTCGTGCATGATAGGGATAGAAAAAGAAAGGCTAGAGAAGGAAATCATAATGCAGAAATTAAATGCTAAATAATTAATCTAATGATCTACCTTTATTAATCAACTTCACAAGTACAAATCCTATGAGTTTAGATTACAAGAGGAAGAAATTGCTATCGATCTCTGCCTCGTAAGAAGTAAATGTTCCGTCGAATCTCACGTCGCTTTATCACGACAAATCGCGGAACTGTCCTGGATCACTTGTTCTTTGACGGTGATTTGCTTCGTATAAAAGGTGATGATTTCTAAGTTTAGCCCTCGGTCTTATTTATAGTCACAGTAGATACAAACCCTAGATCTCAGAGCTTAAGATATATTGATACGATCACCCCCAGAAAATCTCAGATCCAATAGCCACTAGAGAGCCGCGGATCCGCCGCGTATTGGGGCATTTAGCCGCGGAAGCGCCGCATCTTGGAAGTGTTAGGATCTCAATCTTCTAGGTTTTATACATGTTGACATGTGGAGATCTTCTAGAAATCTAGAATTTGAAAATATTTCCTAAGTCTCTGCCAGTATTGATTCTTCGATTTTAATTAAATATCATCGGCAGATTTTTGATTCCCGACATCTCGATATCCTGATCTCCTGACCTGAGCCAAATCTTGCACAATATCTCCATGAGTAATATTAGTAATATTTTTTATAAAGATATAATCTTAATCATTTTATATGGTAATAATTCTTTAAGCAATTTTATTAAAATTATTTGATATAATATGCATAAAAAATATTATATAAATATTATATGCATATATTTTCCTTCATAATATTAATTATAATATATAAACATATGGTAAATAGTATTTTGCAGAGAAACCCAAATATGTTCTATATTTATAATAAATATCTTTAAATATTTAAGAAAAGTAAGGAGAATATTATATCAAATGTGCGATATTTTCGACTGAACAAATACCCCCAAACTTAACTTTGATCGTCCCGAGCAAACTAGTTATTCAAGAGAGAGAGAGAAAGAAAAAGAAAAACCTAAGTAGCACACTTTCGTAGGCAACTCGATTGCACTGATTACGTGCAACAAGCCGTTAAACCTCTAGATGTCCCTAATAGGAGGAGTGTTGTCTCTTGAGGGTTTTCAGCGGATTACACCCACAAAATCTTATAATAAAAGAAAGAAGATGAAAGTTACGTACAAAAATAAGAACTATAAAAGAAAGAACTTGAAAATAAGAGTTTCTACTACACTAGCTTTTCGGTTGATATGAGCCCTATCTTAATGGTCATGAAAAAAATATTAGAAATCACATCATCTCTCAATAAAACATCGTCTTTATTCTTCCTCCCTATATTTCTTCCAAATATCGAGCATATACCCATACATGTGTGTAAAATACATCCCTACACTTAGGGAATTCAATTCAAGCTATCATACTCTTGTTCATCTTCCAAAGTACTTTATAGTCGGTGAATAATTTCGATGAAATTGCTCACATATCTTTCATGCGACTGTTAATACTTCTTGAGGTACTGACCAACCGATTACAAAATTTGCTCACACGTTTTGGCGTAATATTCTCGTCTTGCAACACCTAAGATTTAGCAGTGTCTCCCAAACCAGTTGGTCTAGGACACTAGGTGATAAAGCACCCTCACTATATTTTTTTATGTTGCCTTAAATAATTACAAAACCAGTGTTCATTTTTCTTCACCATTTATACTTCTTTTTTTCTTTTTAGTATTCCATTCTAAGGCTTTTAGACAAGAGCATTTGAAGGTATCCTCTACTATCCCAAGTTTCAAGATGTGTGCAAGTGCGTATAGTAGGGTATCAACGTTCAAATGTTTAAAGAGTGTTTGTAGTAGAGCATTTGATTGATCTCTATGAAAGAGTGTTTTTAGTAACCGCAATCAATAACGGTGTCGCATGTAGCTAGCTGAGATGAGTACGGGTCGTCCGCAGGGATGCGTGGAATTTCTAATCTTGCTTTAGACGAGTTGAAAAATAAAAGAACATAGGAGAATAGATTCTAGATCTATGATAAACACGGATGTAAAATATATATAAGAAAAGGGCTTGTAGGTTTCGTTAGGATTTAGTAGTCGTGGATGACTAATAAAGATGGCTCATTTTATCTTTTGATAGATTTAAAACTAGATAGACAGTGATGAATGAGAATTGGGGTTCTTGGAAGAAACTAGGGTTTCCCTAATATCGACCCTTGTCCCTTCACTGATCTCTATTCATGTCTAGCCCTTAACAAAACAATTGTTTATCTGATCTCAAATCGCGGTTGAGACTATCAATAAATTGATAGCGCACCCGATTAGAATGTTAACGAGTCTTTTGCTAAAGTTTATAAACTTCATAAGACTTAAAAGAAGTTAAAGTATTTTCTCATTTATTTTTCTACCCTAATCCTATGAACCTATCAAGCGGAGAATTACTCGCGCATGATGGAGATAGAAGAAGAAAGGATAGAGAAGGAAATCATAATGCAGAAATTAAATGCTAAATAATTAATCTAATGATCTATCTTTATTAATCAACTTCACAAGTACAAATCCTATGAGTTTAGATTACAAGAGAAAGAAGTTGCTCTCGATTTCTGCCTCGTAGGAAGTAGATGTTCTGTCGAATCTTACGTCGTTTTATCACGTCGAATCGCGGACCTGTCATGGATCACGTGTTCTTTGACGGTGATTTGTTTCGTGTAAAAGGTGATGAATTCTAAGTTTAGCCCTCGGTCTTATTTATAGTCACAGAAGATACAAACCCTAGATCTCAGAGGTTAAGATATATTGATACGATCATCCCCAGAAAATATCAGATCCAACGGCTACCAGAGGGCTGCGGATCTGCCGCGTATTGGGGCATTTAGCCGCGGAAGCGCCGCATCTTGGAGGAGTTAGGGTCTCAATCTTCTGGGGCTTATACATGTTGACACTTGGAGATCTTCTAAATATCTGGAATTTGAAAATATTTCCTGAGTCTCTGCCAGTATTGATTCTTAGATTTTAAACTAGTTATTCAAGAGAGGGGGAAAAAGAAAATCTTAAGTAGCACACTTTCGTATGCAACACGATTGCACTGAGCACGTGCAACAAGTCGTTAAACCTCTAGGTGTTCCTAGTAGGAGGAGTGTTGTCTCTTGAGAGTTTTCAGCAGATTACACCCAAAAAATCCTATAATAAAAGATAGAAGATGAAAGTTACGTACAAAGATAATAAATATAAACGAAAGAACTTGAAAATAAGAGTTTCTACTACACTAGCTTTTCGGTTACCATGAGCCCTATCTTAATGGTCATGAAAAAATGTTAGAAATCACATCATCTATCAATAAAATATCGTCTTTATTCTTCTTTCCCATCTTTCTTCCAAATATCGAGTATATACCCCTACGTGTGTGTAAAAGACATCTCTATACTTAGAGAATTCAATTCAAGCTATCATACTCTTGTCCATCTTCCAAAGTACTTTATAGTCGGTTAATAATTTCGATGAAATTGCTCACACATCGTTCATGCAACCGTTAATACTTCTTGAGGTACTAACCAACTGATTATAAAATGTGCACGTGCATTTAGGCATAATATCCTCGTCTTACAACACCTAAGGCTTAGCAGTAGCTCCCAAACCGATTGGTCTAGGGCACTAGGTGATAAAGCACTCTCGCTATATTTTTTTTATGCCGCCTTAAGTAATTACAAAACCAGTGTTCATTTTTCTTCAATATTTATACTTCTTTTTTTCTTTTTTCTTATTTCATACTAAGGCTTTTAGACAAGAGCATTTCAAGGTATTCTCTACTATCCCAAGTTTCAAGATGTGTGCAAGTGCGTATGGTAGGGTATCAACGTTCAAATGTTTAAAGAATGTTTGTAGTAGAGCATTTGATTGATCTCTGTGAAAGAGTGTTTGTAGTAACCGCAATCAATAACGGTGTCGCGTGTAGCTAGCCGAGATGAGTACGGGTCGTCTGCAGGGATGCGTGGAATTTCTAATCTTACTTTAGACAAGTTGAAAAATAAAAGAAGAAAGGAGAATAGATTCTAGATTTATGATAAACACGGATGTAGAATATATATAAGAAGAAGGCTTGTAGGGTTCGTTAGGATTTATTTGTTATGGATGACTAATAAAGATGACTCCTTTTATCTTTTGATAAATTTAAAATTAGATATATAGTGATGAATGAGGATTAGGGTTCTTGGAAGAAACTAGGATTTCCCTACTATTGATCTTTGTTCCTTCATTGATCTCTATTCATGTCTAGCCCTTAACAAAACAATTGTTAATCTGATCTCAAATCGCGGTCAAGACTATTAATAAATTGATAGCGCGCTCGATTAGGATGTTAACGATTCGTTTGATAAAATTTACAAACTTCATAAGACTTAAAATAAATTAAAGTATTTTCTCATCTATTGTTCTATCTTAATCCTACGAACTCTATCAAGTGGAGAATTACTCGCGCATGATGGAGATAGAAGATGAAAGAATAGAGAAGAAAATCATAATGCAAAAATTAAATGCTAAATAATTAATCTAATGATCTATCTTTATTAATCAACTTCACAAGTACAAATCCTATGAGTTTAGATTACAAGAGGAAGAACTTGCTCTCGATCTCTACCTCGTAGGAAGTAGATGTTCCGTCGAATCTCTTGTTGATTTATCACGTCGAATCGCGGACCTGTCGTGGATTACTTGTTGTTTGACGGTGATTTGTTTCGTGTAAAAGGTGGTGATTTCTAACTTTAGCTCTCGGTCTTATTTATAGTCCCAGAAGATACAAACCCTAGATCTCAGAGGTTAAGATATATTGATACGATCACCCCCAGAAAATCTCAGATCCAACGGCCACCAAAGGGCTGCGGATCCGCCGCGTATTGGGGAATTTAGTCACGGAAGCACCGCATCTTGGAGGAGTTAGGGTCTCAATCTTCTGGGGTTTATACATGTTGACACATGGAGATCTTTTAGATATCTGGAATTTGAAAATATTTCCTGAGTCTCTGCTAGTATTGATTCTTCGATTTTAATTAAACTTCATCGGCAGATTTTTGATTCCCGACATCTCGATATCCCGATCTCCTGACCAAAGCCAAATCTTGCACAATATCTCCATGAATAATGTTAGTAATATTTGTTATAGAGATATAATCTTAATCATTATATAAGGCAATAATTCTTTAAGCAGTTTAATTAAGATTATTTGATATGATATGCATAATAAAAATATTATATATATAATATATGCATATATTTTCCTTCATAATGTTAATTATAATATATAAATATATGGTAATAGTATTTTGCAGAAAAACCCAAATATGTTCTATATTTATTATAAAAACCTTTAAATATTTAAGAAAAGTAAGGAAAATATTATATCAAATGTGCGATATTTTTGACCGAACAAATACCCCCAAACTTAACTTTGATCATCCCGAGCAAACTAGTTATTCAAGAAAGGAAGAAAAAGAAAAAGAAAAATCTAAGTAGCACACTTTCGTAGGCAACATGATTGCACTGAGCACGCGCAACAAGCCGTTAAACCTCTAGGTGTCCCTAGTAGGAAGAGTGTTGTCTCTTGAGGGTTTTCAGTGGATTACACCCACAAAATGCTATAATAAAATAAAGAAGATGAAAATTACGTACAAAGATAAGAACTATAAAAGAAAGAATTTAAAAATAAGAGTTTCTACCACACTAGCTTTTCGGTTGCTATGTGCCATATCTTAATGGTCATAAAAATATGTTAGAAATCACATCATCCCTCAATAAAACATCGTCTTTATTATTCCTCCTTATATTTCTTCCAAACATCGACCATATACCCCATATACGTGTGTAAAAGAGATCCCTACACTTAAAGAATTCAATTTAAGCTATCATACTCTTGTCCATCTTCCAAAATACTTTATAGTCGGTGAATAATTTCGATGAAATTGCTCACACATCTTTCATGCGACCGTTAATATTTCTTGAGGTACTAACCAACCGGTTACAAAATGTGCTCGTGCATTTAGGCGTAATATCCTCGTTTTGTGACACCTAAGATTTAGCATTGGTTCCCAAACCAGTTGGTCAAGGGCACTAGGTGATAAAGCACCATCGCTATATTTTTTATACTGCCTTAAATAATTACAAAACCAGTGTTCATTTTTCTTCACCATTTATACTTCTTTTTTTCTTTTTTCTTTTAATTTAATACTAAGGCTTTTAGACAAGAGCATTTCAAGGTATTATCTACCATCCCAAGTTTCAAGATGTATGCAAGTGCGTATAGTAGGGTATCAACGTTCAAATGTTTGGCCTCAAGAATAGAAACTATTTTTCAGACTTATTTTTATTCTCAGATTAGTGATTCTCTTCATCTTACTAACCCTTGGAACAACGGCTCATAACTACTTATTATTAGTTTCGTTTAAGAAAATATCCAACTTTCTTATTTTTCTCAAACTATTTCTATCTTTCATATGTAATTTTTCACTTTCAAACTTTCATTATCAAAATTTTTTGTGCTTATATTTATGATAATGCAAAATAATGTGTGAATAAGCACAAACCTCCCCCAAACCTGTTTGCTGTAGTGTTCTCACTGATGTCATCTGTTAAGCATAAAAAAAATCTGTAGATTTGGGAGGAAAAGTTATCAAAGGGGACAAGAAATAATGAAACTGAAATTCTCCCCCAAACTTATTTTTAGCTCACAATTTTATAAAAACTTTCTTTTCATGCAAGAGCCAAAATATATTTCACTTCCCTCCCAAACTTGAGTAAAATAGTATTAAACATTTAAAATTATGAGGGGGGTTAAAATTATTGGTCAATATAAAGTTTTACAAGGACCAAAATCCAACACCAACCATTCAAAGAATTTATCAATGTGACAATATAGTTAGTGGAAGATCAGAGATTTGAAGAAATGGGGAGATAGGAGGCGGAATCGATCAGGTTTACGTCTCGGTTGTAGAGATGGAATAGTGATGGTGAACGAAAACGAGAATGTGAATGATTAAGAATGGGTAGAATAGTCACATTCTCGTATGGGATAAGAAGAAATGGTGGTGGTTCAACTTCTTCGGGTGGAGGTTGATTAATCACAAAATCCGTGTCGTTTAGGAATGTAAGTTCGTAGGCGAAGATATTTTCGAAACTTTCATCGATGGTCCGATTGAACATTTGAATGTCAATAAGTGTCACGCCAGAATTCAACACACTTGATTTGTCAAAAATTATGGAGGTAGGAGACTCAAAAAGCTCATCTACCTTATTCTTAAAAGAGTCTAAATCAAGTTGTCTTTCTAGAATTATCGAACTCTAAGTATCGGTGTGTAATTTATCAAAACTCGATAGAATTAAAGGAAGATTAGAAAAAGAACCAAAGAAAATGTGTGACGAAATGGGTAAACGAATTTGTGTGTCGACCATTGTTGAACCAGATGTGGGAAATGAAGGCTGAATATCGTTCTGCTTTTCGGTCATGCATTTATCATCAATTTCCTGACACATATGGGGTTTGGGAAAAACAGTTAATCGTTCGAGATGATGTTCACACGGAGGTGAAAGGACATGTTGAATTGGTGAGAAAAACTAATCCAAAAATGTGGGTTCATCATCCAATATATCCCTAGCGTCAATATTCTCAATCAAGTGAAGATTAAAATTCTCAGACACCTCATCAAAAGCATGGTGTTCCCCTCCGAACGGCGGCCGAGACGCGGGGACGTCTGTGCCTGGGGTTCGGGGCAGATGCTAATTGGTGCTATCCGTCCACCTCTCCGAAGATGCCAAGTTGATTTATGGCACCGTGCATCGGAGGTTTGAACGGATGCGTCCGATGTAGCAGACTTCGTCAGATTCCCCCTCGCTTGAGGGGTTTTTGATTGTGGGGACGCTCTTCCCTGTAGGCGCAAGCCCCTGCAGTTAATTACGCTACCGCATCGCGGTAACCACTTTCTCCTTCTCCAGATGGTCACTTCTTGTCGTGTGTATTTATTTTATATTTTGTTGCCCGTGGATTGTTTACGGAGACCGAGTTATGTCGTCGCCCGTAGGGCGTGGACTAGTCCAAATCCGTATTATCTTAGATTTGGGTTTGGGGGTTTGGTTTGAGGATACATTAGCCATATTTGAGGCCAAGATCAACTCAAACGTTTGTTAAGGATACGTTAGTCTAGCCTGAGACTAAGATCAACTTAACGGGATCGTTTAGATCCGACAAAAGAGCATTTGGGCTCCATTGTTCCAGTTTAGGGACATAGTGGTCCATTGCATGTATGGCCGTCGGGACCCGTCACCTCTCTGATGACGTTGAAGGATTACAACGACAGATGTCAGAGGAGTTCAGAGATGTACCCTCGAACCAGAGTTAATTGGGGGGATCTATAGTCCAGTTTGGGACTAAAGTCTGTTTGAAAGGTTTAAGGATTCGTTAGCCATATTTAAGGCTAAGATCAACTTAAACGGGATCGTTTAGATCCGTCAAAAGAGCAGACGTGGGCTCTATTGTTCCAGTTTAGGGACATGGTGGTCCATTGCTAGTTTAAGGACATTGCGGTCCATGGGTAGTTTAAGGACATTGCGGTCCAATGTTAGTTTTAAGACATCTCGGTCAAGGTTAAGGACGTCGTAGTCCATGGGTTTAAGGACCCCACAGTCCATTGTTAGTTTTAAGACATCTCGATCAAGGTTAAGGACGTCGTAGTCCATGGGTTTAAGGACCCCACAGTCCATTGTTAGTTTTAAGACATCTCGGTCAAGGTTAAGGACGTCGTAGTCCATGGGTTTAAGGACCCCACAGTCCATTGTTAGTTTTAAGACATCTCGGTCAAGGTGAAGGACGCCGTAGTCCATGGGTTTAAGGACCCCACAGTCCATTGTTAGTTTTAAGACATCTCGGTCAAGGTTAAGGACGTCGTAGTCCATGGGTTTAAGGACCCCACAGTCCATTGTTAGTTTTAAGACATCTCGGTCAAGGTTAAGGACGTCGTAGTCCATGGGTTTAAGGACCCCACAGTCCATATGGGTGTGTTTAAGGACGCATTAGTCCGTTAGTTTAAGGACGCATAAGTCCGCGGGTTTAAGGACCCCACAGTCCGTATCTTGGTTTAAGGACGCATAAGTCCATGAGTTTAAGGACCCCACAGTCCGTGTTGATGTATGGTTGTCGGGATCCGTCACCTCTCTGAAGACGTTGAAGGATTACAACGACAAATATCAGAGGAGTTCAGAGATGTACCTTTGAACCAATGAGTTGGTTGAAAGAGCAGATGTGCTCAGTTCAAGACGATTTGAGGACTTATGGCCAGTTTGGGCTAAGTCCAATTATTTTTGAAATATTGGCCCTCTGTTGGCTCATTGAAAGAGAGGCTTTGCCTCTAGAAACTTAGCCAATTGGGCCAATGCCTAGTGTTAAACATTAAAGACCAATCAGTGTTGAACACTGGGAATGAAATTGATGAGTCAGTGTTTAACACTAAAAGATAGTTGGTGTCAAACACCCGCAACAAGGCTTTCAGATTAGTGTTGAACACTAAAACAGACCAGTGTTAAACACTGGCAACAGAAATCCCAAATTAGTGTTGAACACTAAGGTAATCAGTGTTGAACACTGCAAATAAAGTTCTTTGCTTAGTGTTGAACACTAAGGCCAAACAATGTTTTAACACTGGATTCAGGGGTTCCAATTTAGCGTTAGACGCTGAGGCAAGAGGGGTCACGTGGTAGTACGTGAGGGCGCCCTCCCCTCGTTCGTTCTGCTGAGAAGATCGCGTCTTTTGGAGCATCACGTGTCATCACGTGACGGGTGTTTAAATGAAGTATGTTAAAGCCTCTGCCAAGGGTCACGTGGGTCACGTGAGGCACTGCCTCAAAGGGGCTCTCTGTAGATCTTTTTAGGGGTCACGTGGTGACACGTGACCCTGCCTCTATGTATGTTGTTTAGAAGATCTGTTAATCCCTTTCAGGAATTAAATTCCTCGTAGGGTTGAACCCTGACAATAATTTCAGAGGAATTAAATTCCTACTTCCTTTTAAAGAGTTGAACTCTGAATTTTCTGTAGGAATTAAATTCCTTATATATGTGAAGAACTGAATAGGGTTAAACCCTAATAAAAGCTTTAAGGAATTAAACTCCCACTCTCTGTTAAAGAATTATGATTAAGGGAATTAAATTCCCGTTGTTTCAACAGAACTAAGTTCTTAACTAGGGTTAAACCCTGTTTCTTTTTGTTCTGAAGGAATTAAATTCCCATAACACAGGGTCAAGCCCTAATTTTATTTTAAAGGAATTAAATTCCTATAGTTCTGTGAGAATTAAATTCTCGTGCTTCCATTCCCTCTCTATGCTTTGGATCTGCATGGCAGGATCTCAACCCATTGAGAATTAAATTCTCAACTTCAAGGGGAGATGTGCACTTTACAGATCCTCCATCAAAGAGAGAAGAAATATGTCCTTCTGTTTTATATCAGAGTTAAACTCTGTTGAGAATTAAATTCTCTTTTCTTTCAATGAAACCTTCCCTTTCTTACCCAGGGTTTTCTTTTGCAGAAGATCCAAATTCCTCAAAAGTATCAAGGCTCTCTCTCTTCTCTTCCCTCTGCACATATATCTTCTTGTGTGTCTTTTGGCTCCTATTTATAGGAGAAGCAGCCGAGTCAATTAGTTTTTGATGAATCTTTCATTGAGAGATTTGATTTGCATCCATCATTCGTTTTGGACCTTTGGATTATTAGGTGAATTTTATTCACCATTGGATTTTAAATCCAGAGATTCTCCTTTGTTATTTCGGTTAGATTTAAAGGGGAAATCTTTCCAAATTCGAGATTTTCCCACAAATAGATGATATTTAATCACCTTTAAATCTTTAATCCAATCGGTTCCTTTGGAAAGATTTGAGAGGTCTTTTCTCAGAATTTAATTCTGTTAACAGATAGGCTTTGAAAGCCGGTCACGTGTGGCCACGTGACCCTTGGTCACGTGTGGGCACGTGACCCCCTTGGAACGAGCCCTCTTCTTCTTTTTGCGCTCTGCCTTCTGGCCGCTGCTTAGCCGTCACGTGCCACCACGTGACCCCTGGTCACGTGTGAGCACGTGACCCTCGTCTGGAGCCTTTTCTTGATTTAACCGGAGAATGAGTCTGCTGCTTTTAAATGTCACGTGCCAACACGTGACTGCTGGTCACGTGTGAGCACGTGACCCTTTCTGAAGCCCTTTTCTTTGATGTGGTCGGGAAATTGAATCTGCCTTGCCGATACTTTTAGATGTCACGTGTCAACACGTGATTGCTGGTCACGTGTGAGCACGTGACCCTTTTCTGAAGCCTCTTCCGTAGGCTTTCCTGATTTTAAATCAGGAAACAAATGCCCCCACAGCGTTGTTCTCACGTGTCTGCACGTGAGTGCAACGCTGTCACCTTTTGTGACCGTTGGATTCCTCTAGGGATTTAGGGAGATGAAACGTCTCCATCACCTCCTATAAATACTCACATTTCTTCAGAAGAGCCTTCACTTTTCTCATCTTCTTCTTCTGAGAACTTTTTTCCCTTGAGAATTTAATTCTCTTCCTCCAAAGCTTAGTTCTCTGCCTCGAAACATTTTCAGAGTTTAACTCTGTTTAAAAGGACTCTTCCTCCTCAGGTAATGGTGATCGAAGCACCTTCGTTTTGACAATACTCTCTGGATTTTAAATCCATATCAAGGGTTTCCCAAAGAACCCATTTTTCTCCAAGTTCTTTAACCAAAATATGAGACCACTTAACCTCCAACGGTAGATCTCTCAGGGTTTAGATGATCCTTAGGGAGATGATGATGGCGGTTCAAATCCATGGAATTTAATTCCATCCCAAAAATGTTTCTGGGAATTTAATTCCCTTCTCTTAATAAGGAATTTAATTCCAATGAAGGACTCAATTTCTTCACACGGAGGCTTCTTGGGGTCTCTTGACCCGAGGTTGTTCTTCTGCAATTAATGAAATAGGAGCTTTGTAATGATGTCTTCTGTGGGAATTTAATTCCTTTGATCTTGTTGGATCCATTGTAGAGCCCGAGACAGATCCTGTTGGGGGAATGTGCATGGTCATCATTCTTTATTTAACGAGGGTATTCCCTTTGTTTTATTATAACTATTTGGTCTCATTATTAATGAGCCGTCATCCGGATTCTGTGGGGCCCATGTGTTTTGTAGCCAATGGTCCTAGAAAACTCTGCTGTTGCTTTCTTTAACTAGTCTTCATGTTCATGCATGGATATATATTGCTGACTTTTCTTTTAACGGTCTTCTTTTATTGGATTTCAGGTGCGATGGCTTCTGTTCTGTGCTTTCCGTTTTCTCACTCGGAGGCTGCTTTTCCTCAGTCACCATCTGATGAGGAAGCGATGGCGATGATTCGGGCCCATGACCCGAACTGCACCAACCTTCTTCAATGGGGATCTTGGTATAGTCAGATTATTCAGTGTCGCCGGAGTTTTCTTTGCGCAGTACCGACGGAGCCCACTTTCCCATTCTTACCGATGGACCCTCCGAGGACGGTTTTTGCTGTGGAAATGCCCAACTGGACACCAACGGGGAGGCTCGAGCCTTCGACGACCGGTATTCCGAACCATCCGATCCCGGCCATAGACATCTTGGGGCGGCGTATCTGCCAGGGTGAGGCCCACCCGTGGGGGAAAATTTATAAGATAGGGCTTACTCCTCGGCATCCTACGGGCTACCTTCTCTGGGCTTGCTACATCCTTTCTGCCCATCGTGCGCGGTTGCAGAAAGTCGGGCTTTATCAGGCCATATACGCGTCACTATTCCATTATAAGTCCCTGCATGTCTAGTGGGTTAAGGCGTTTTTGAACCAATGGAATCTTCCCACCAAAACTTTCATTCTAGGAGATCGCGAGGTCTCGATCTCTCTAGCAGAATTCTATGACATTTCGGGGTTGCCAATCAGGGGTAGTTTGTATGAGGAGTTGCTGCCTTCTGACGAGTACATTTTCGAACCCGAGCTCGCCCCGGTTGACGGCCTGTCTGCTGAGAATGCCGTTCGCCACAAGCGCCCCAGTTTAATCAAGGCGCTAGGTATCTTCGACCGATTATTCACCGAATCCGAAGAGCAGGGTGTTACTTTCAAGAGCTTCATTGCTCGTTTCCTTCGCGAGGACGCCTTATCGAAGACAGCCCCGAAGTTTGCCAACATTGGAGACCCCTTTGGGTTCGGTTCGAAGAAGCTGCCGACCACTGAATCAGATTTACCTCAGTACTACATCCCTATTATGTCGCCGATATCTTTTGAATCCATTGCTGTCCCAGGCATGGACGAGGAGACGTTCTTTGTGGGGTTTGTTAGTGTTTGGCTCAGTTGGTTCGTTATCCCCATGCATCGCCGCTTCATGAGAGCCTCGGTCATCTACCCGGCTCATCGTATTGCTGAGGGGACGCGGTTGTCCATCGGCATCCCGGCCTTGGCGCACCTCTATCATGGATTGGGCACCGCAGCTAATACCTCTACACCCGGCGTGGATGTAGTGAAATTTTCGCTTCATTATTTCACGTCCTTGGTCGAAATGCATGTGCTGGGGGCTTTCGCTATGCATCAGAGGCCCGCTTTTTACGACGCCTATCCCTTCCCGCGACTTATGCGACTGGTGGGTGCTTCTGCTGCTGACCCGACTCAATTCGGGGCTATTCGGGTGCTGATTTCTCCTCATGCCGCCGCTGGCGGGTTGGTTTTTAATGATCGGGTCTTGTCTACTCCTTCGGGTCCCGTTCAACAACTCTGGGACCAGTCGAAAGACAACGCACCTTCTTTGAAGCCCCGGGAGGCCGCGCATTTGTATACAATTAGACCGGGCTACTTGGTGTTTCGCCAGGACAGTGCAGCTCTTTTTATACGGTACAATCCGCATCGATTCGCCCGGCAGCTTGGATACGACCAGGGTGTTCCTTTCGAGGCTTTTATAGTCGCCCCGATCCCTTCGCTCGATGCTGTTCGCGATGCCGCTCATCATTTCATGAGGCTGAACACCGGCTCCCGTTTCATGGTCCCTGAAGCTGAGTACATGCCCCGGTGTGTGGGTGCATTTACAGGCTGGTATCTTCATCGGATCAGCCCAATTATTCTTGAAGAAAGAAGGGTGCTTCTTGGTCATGACGCCCCTCCTCAGGTTTCGGGGGCTAAGCTACGACCGAGGGTTCCGGTCCGCTTCCCTTTGAGGGAGATTGGCACCGCGCTCATTCCGGGGGAGTCAGGGGTAGACCTTACTCCAACAGCTGGTATGCCCTTAGGTTCCCGATCGCGGGGTAAACGGGCCCCAGTAGTAGCACCCCTGCCGGTGGCGGCACCGCCCCCTGTGGCGTCGACAATGGCGATGTCATCCTCTCGGTTGTGGCACCGAGAGAGAGTAACAGGGATGAGGGCGCTGAGGGCGATGTGGGCCAGCGCCGCCCTAAGGCTTCGCGAGGGAGGAAGCGGTCATCCTCAGCGACCGGCTCTGGGTCTAAACGGCGGAGGAAAACGGCCACCACCCTGCTTGATTCTGTGGCGGAGTCTGAGCCTATTCTTGAAGACGAACCATTGGCCCTGCAAGAGTCAGACGCTGGACTTCTCTTTCCGAGTTCGGCTGATGAGGAGGCCGCACAGTTGGCTGAGGCCATACGGCGTTCAAAAGACGCGTCTCATAACGCCAAGGTTCCGAAGAAGTCTTATCCCGCTGTAATTTTTTACGAAGACCCTTCGTGGATTCGGCGATTTATCGGTCCTTTGGAGGAATGGGGGGAAAGGGCTTTGAAGCAGGCCGCTTCAGAAGACGCAGCTGATGCACTTTCTTTATGGACCGGCGGTCATGAGTCTACCCTTGAACCCCGGCGAGCCCACCTCCTTGAGAAGGAGCAGCGGCTTGAAGAAGCCATATTGAGGGCTTCTTTTCGTATAGGTACGTTGTGCTTCTTTTGTAGTCTTTCCGATTATTTATGCCCGTGCATATGTATCATTATTCTTATTTGGATCGTGCAGAATCTTCGACGCCGGGGAGCTCCCTACGGGCCCATTAAAGCTAAAGCCCGCCGAAATTCTCAATGAAGCCTTGCTTGATGTGGAGGAGGCTGATGAGGCTGCTCCTCTCATGGTAGAGCCTCCAGCGGCGGTTCTTGATCAGGGAGCGCTTGCCCCTTTGGGGGAGGCTTCTTTGGAGGTCGCCGCCCCAATGACTCTTACTGAGGGCGGCCCAGAGGCTGGAAGAGAGGTAGTCGGGACTACTCTTCCTTTGTTGGAGCCTGAGGTCACGGCGGAGACCGTTGAAGCTGCTATCCCCCCGGCTCAGAATGGGAGGAGTGTTGAAGGTATCCCTCTGCGTTTTAATTTAGCAACCCCTTCATAGTCTGAACTCTTTTATCTTTCCCAGAATTGCGCGGTTTGGCGGCCACTATCGCGGATCTGTCGCCTCGACAGTCATTTCAGCGTTTATTGGAGATGGCAGCTCCGCAGGCGATCTCCCCTCAGCGTATTGTCCTTTCCTCTGGGCAAGGTTAGTGTCATTCGCCATTTTTTTACCATAGCATTGTTACTATTTCGCGAAATGACGTTGATGTCTCTTATAGTTTTGGAAGCTGACGATGAGGTCGAGGTCGTTGAAGGGCCAGGGGAACCTTCATCTCCTACTTGCATGACTGTCGGTGAGTGACATTTTATTATAGTCCCGTTCGTTCTGCGTTTAAGAGTTTTACTGACATTTCCCAAATTTGAACAGCCCTGCCAGTCTCCATGGCTTTGGAATCGCGCATCGTGATGCCGCCCGACCCTTATGCTTTGCGGGCTTCAGAACACTTGGCCCAATTGAGCATTGTCTCCCTATCATCTTTCGTCGAGGAGCTCCGTGCTGGTAGCGCGACCACAGCCGAAGCGTTTGCCGCTGAAGCTAACGGCTCTCTTCCTTTTCTCGCCACCTATCATAGCGAGGAGGTGGTGCAGGTCTGGGTGGAGTTCTGTAGGAAGGTGGAGGCTTGTTTGTACGCTCTCGAATGTTCTCGCCTTTCCTCGGAAGCCGTGGCTGCAAAAGAGGAGTTACGGGGTCTGATAGCACGATGTGCGGCTAACATGACGTCATGCGAGAAGAGGCTTGGCCGCAAGTTCTCGGAGAGGGAGCTGGCTTCTAAGGCGCTGAGTGAGCTTCATGCCAGCCTCACAGCCAAGGCCAACAAAGCATATGAACTCTGGCGGGTGCTTCAGGAGTCCATAAAAGAGGTGGTGGCTCTCGATAAAGCTGCCACGTTCACTCGTGAGAGGGTCGAGGCTCATAAAGCCACCGAGAAAGAGCTTGAAGCCCGGCTTGCTTCGTATCAGGCTCAGCAAGCTCAGGCGGAAGCTCGTCTTCTGGAGATCTTGCGTCATGAAGCCGTGGCTCAGCAACAGAACGATGAGCTGGTAAAATTATTGCACCGCCCGCCGGCTTGAGGACTTGTATCTTTTCTCCTTTTTTGTACATACTCATGAATGAGAGTATCTCTTTTTTTGTTTCTTTCATAAATTGTACTTTGTATCTATTTTGGTTTATGAATAAAAGATACATTTTTTCCTCTCAATGGTGTGTCCCCTTTTCATTGAATGTATTCTGCGGATATTCTACCTTGATCTCCTTGCAGGACAGCGATGGCTCAGGATTCAGGGTTAAGATCTTCCTAAGACTTTTGCATTTTATGAGCCACGAGGGTCTCATAAAGAGTTTTTCTCCCTACAGGTCGAGAGGATCCCATAGGTGTAAGTTCTTCTTAAAAATCGTGAGGATTCTTAAGCGGGTTTTCCCTTGAGAGTCGTAAGGATCTTACAAGAGAGTTTTTCTTCCTTACAGGTCGTGAGGACTTGTAAGTGCTGGATGTGGTCACCCTTGTCCGTGTTTTACGGAGTCAGGGGTTTCTCCAGGCATCGTAGTTTAAAGACATTGCGGTCAAGGTTAAGGACCTCATAGTCCGTGGATTTAAGGACTCCACAATCCGATGTTAGTTTTAAGACATCACGGTCAAGGTTAAGGACCTCATAGTCCGTGGATTTAGGGACTCCACAGTCCGATGTTAGTTTTAAGACATCACGGTCAAGGTTAAGGACCTCATAGTCCGTGGATTTAGGGACTCCACAGTCCGATGTTTGGTTGCAGGGACCCGTCACCTCTTTGAAGACGTTGAGGAATTACGACGCCAGGTATCAAAGGAGTGAAGAGATGTACCCTTAAACCAAGGCAGAATCCGTAGGGAATCGGGGTGGTTGATCTTTAGTTTTAAGACATCACGGTCGAGGTTAAGGACATCATAGTCCGTGGATTTTAAGGACTCCACAGTCCGGTATTTGCTCTGGATGCTTCACACGGGTTCACTGCCGTGCTTGGCGAGGACCAGGCTCCGCTCTGGGCGTTTTCCGCGGGGTCAAAGAGTGACGTTATCCGCGTTCCACGTAACCAGGAATTTTGCACTAGATGCTTCACACGGGTTCACTGCCGTGCTCGGCGAGGACTAGGCTCCGCTCTGGACGTTTTCCACGGGGTCAAAGAGTGACGTTATCCGCGTTCCACGTAACCAGGAATTTTGCACTAGATGCTTCACACGGGTTCACTGCCGTGCTCGGCGAGGACTAGGCTCCGCTCTGGATGCTTCACACGGGTTCATTGCCGTGCTCTGCGAGGACCAGGATCCGCTCTGGACGTTTTCCACTGGGTCAAAGAGTGACGTTATCCGCGTTCCACGTAACCAGGAATTTTGCACTAGATGCTTCACATGGGTTCACTGCCGTGCTCGGCGAGGACTAGGCTCCGCTCTGGATGCTTCACACGGGTTCACTGCCGTGCACTGCGAGGACCAGGATCCGCTCTGGACATTTTCCACGGGGTCAAAGAGTGACGTTATCCGCGTTCCACGTAACCAGGAATTTTGCTGATTGTATCCGCATTTCACGGGATGGAGGTTTGACTGTTGGCGATATGTATACCACCGAGCCATGGAACCGGGAGTTGCCGCCGTTCCGCTTAGCTTGAAGTTGTGTCCGTCGTTACGGGACGAATGTTGGGATGATCTCTAGGTCGCTTGTGGCCAGTCGAGACTTAGCTTCTTTCTTGGGTGAAACCTGAGGGGGAGGTATGTTCCCTTTTTGTTTACGCCCTTGGATTGTGTACAGGGTGTGATGGAACATCACCTGTAGGGCATAAATTTTATTTTTATTTATTTATATTTTGTTTCATTTTCCGCGATGCTCTATCGTTTCAGCTTTTATATCGCGAAGGTCGCGATTGCCCCATCATTTCGGCTATTTTTCGCGGTTGTTCCCCCAATCAGAGCAAGGCTCTGTTTAAATTTTGAAAATTCAAATTTTTGAAGCAACGCTTCAGATCCCGTGCGCTGCTCGCAACGCGCCACGTGTCAGAAGTTGACACGGCAGCACAACGCCCAAGGCAGTGCGTCCAATCAGAGCAAGGCTCTTTAAAAAAACAAAAGCAACGCTCAGTTGCGCAAGGGCACCGCTGCGCGACACGTGTCTGTGCAGTTGCGCGAACACTGTTGCGCAAGCGCACCGCTGCGCGACACGTGTCTGCGCAGTTGCGCGAGCACGACTGCGCAAGCGCACCGCTGCGAGACACGTGTCTGCGCAGTTGCGCGAGCACGAGTGCGCAAGCCCACCGCTGCGCGACACGTGTCTGCGCAGTTGCGCGAACACTGTTGCGCAAGAGCACCGCTGCGCGACACGTGTCTGCGCAGTTGCGCAAGCACGACTGCGCAAGCGCACCGCTGCGCGACACGTGTCTGCGCAGTTGCGCAAACACTGTTGCGCAAGCGCACCGCTGCGCGACACATGTCTGCGCAGTTGCGCAAGAGCAGTTGCGCAAGCGCTTCATTGTGCGACACGTGTCACTCACTGGGGGAGTTGCGCAAAACAGAATAAATCTTGTTGAAACAAGAAGATTTTCTTGTATAAGGCAGGGGCCTTTGGATCAAAGATCCAACGGTGGGGAAAATTCCCCAAATCACTCAGAGAAAGATCTCTTTAACAAATTTAACTAATTTATGAGCACTATAAAAAGGATCCCAGACCCCATTTCAAAGGGCATCAACATCTTGCTAAAAGAAAAAGGAGAGAAAGAGAACTCTTGAGAATTCTGGAAGAATACAAAAAAAAAAAGGTAAAACCTTTAAAAGAGAAAATTCTCTTGGGAACAGATCATTGATCTAAGAACAAGATCATGGATCTTCAATAAATAAATAAATAAGTAAATAAAATAAAAAAAGAAGTAGTGCCTTGCACTTGTTACGAACCCTTGGTTCTCTGAAATAAGGAAAAACAAGAAAAGAAGAAAAAACTTATTTTTCTTTAGATCAAAGGATTAAAAAAGTGCTCTGCACTTCTGTTTCTTAAAAATTCTCAATGCAATGCATTGCTTGAAGGGCCAGGCCCAAATTAAATTGCAGAGCAATAAAAGGGAGGGCCCAAATGAAATTGATGCTCTGCATCATTTTATAGAGGGCAGAGCCCAAACAAAATTGATGCTCTGCATCATTTATAAATGGGCAGAGCCCAAACAAAATAATAAATAATGCAATGCATTATCTTAAAAGGGGCAGAGCCTAAATAAAGGTCCAACAGAGACCAAGATTTAATGCTATGCATTATTAAAAATGGGCCAAGCCCTAGCACAGGCCTAATAGGCCAAAAAACAAATAAAAGTGTTGAATATTCTGAACTGGACTTAGCCCAATCGTGGCCGTAAGTCCTCAAATTAAATTGACTGAGCACAATTGCTCTCTCTCTCTCTCTCTCTCTCTCTCAAATCAATTTATATCCGGTTCGAGGGTACATCTCCGAGCTCCTCTGACACATGTCGTTGTAATCATTCATCGACGTCAGAGAGGTGACGGGTCCCGACGACCACATACGTCAATATGGACTGCGGGGTCCTTAAACTCGTGGACCGAAACGTCCTTAAACTAATGATGGACCGAAACGTCCTTAAACTAATGATGGACCGAAACGTCCCTAAACTAATATCGGACCGAGACGTCCCTAAACTAATATCGGACCGAGACGTCCCTAAACTAATATCGGACCGAGACGTCCCTAAACTAATATCGGACCGAAACGTCCCTAAACTAATATCGGACCGAGACGTCCTTAAACTAATATCGGACCGAGACGTTCTTAAACTAATATCGGACCGAAATGTCCTTAAACTAATATCGGGCCGAAACGTCCCTAAACTAATAATGGACCACTACGTCCCTAAACTGGAACAATAGAGCCTCCAAATGCTCTTTTGCCGGATCTAAACGGTCCCGTTTAAGTTGATCTTAGCCCCAAATACGGCTAACGTATCCTTAGACATTTAAATGAATGATAAAACTCCAAATCAACTTTGGTTCAAAGGTACATCTCTGAACTCCTCTGACACCTGTCGTTGTAATCCTTCAACGACGTCAGAGAGGTGACGAGTCCTGACGGCCATATATTAAATGAATCACTACGTTAAGTTGATCTTAGTCTAAAACAGGACTAACGTATCCTTAACAAACGTTTAAGTTGATCTTAGCCGCAACGCGATTAATGCATCCTTAAACTAAAAACACCAAAACCAAATCTAAGTAAATATGGATTTGGACTAATCCACGTCCTACGGGCGACGGCATTACTTAGTCTCCGTATACAATCCACGGGCAATCACAAACAAAACAAACACCCACGACACGAAGTGAAATTCTGGAGAAGGAGAAAGTTGTTACCGCGAAGCGGTAGCGTAATTAACTGCAGGGGCTTGCGCCTGCAGGGAAGAGCGTCCCCACAATCAAAAACCCCTCAAGCGAGGGGGAATCTGACGAAGTCTGCTACATCGGTCGCATCCGTCTAAACCTCCGATACACAGTGCCATAAATCAACTTGGCATCTTCGGAGAGGTAGACGGATAAAACCAAATAGCATCTGCCCCGAATCTCAGCGTCAGGACATCGCAGTCTTGTGCGCCGCCTTTCGGAGGGGAACAGATTCTAGCACGCCCGGTGGGACCTCTTCCTCTTTCCACTCCACACTTCGTGTGTCGTCTTCGCGAACCAATCGCGGTTTGTTAACGGTTGCCTTTGGATTTCCAAGTTACTAAGATTTGGTCTTTTGTCTGGCGCAGAACTCAAGATTCAATGGCCTTCAACTGCACCAACTGCTCGAAGTGCCACTGCAACGGACGCTCCACCTCCCCCGGAGGTGTAGCATATGGGCCCCAAGCGGCTTCCTTCCTCACTCTGCCAGTAGACCAGGTGACCCAAGCCACCACTGGCTTATTCTTCGGGACCATGATCCCACCGACAGGCTGCTCTATGCCAATACTTGCACCGGAGGTGAACAAGAAGTCGGTCTTCGACCGGCTCACTGCCATGACGGCCCCTGTCAACGGGTCGCCCGCTACCAAACCGACAGCCTCTGTTTTCACCAGGCTAAATTAGAACTCTAAATTGGCTGTCCCAAAGAGGGCAACGGCCGCTGTTCCGGAAGTCGTTAAGGCGGCTTCTCCCGCCAAAGAGTCAGTCTTTTCAAGACTGATGATTCCTGCTCTTGCCCCTGCACGAAGATCTGTCTTTGACAGATTGGATATTACCCCGCAAGGGACAACCTCAGTCCATAAAAAGTTAACACCGGCGGTGCCTCATTCAGACAGGGGACAAAAAGAAGTTTTCTCTATCTCTGAACCAATCCCAATGGCTCGTCGTGCTCGACGTCGCCATTGGCAACGAGTGAGGAAGGCAGGGGGCAACTCCCCCTCAGGGCTAACTCCACCGGCTCCAGTGGTGGAAGTCAACGCTGCTGTTCCAACTGGGAACAGCTTTGAGCTGCTGAGGAGGGTACGTAAGAATTCTCCAACCGCTACACTGAAAAGATCTCCTCCGCCTGCGGAGAGAGCTCCGGAAACAAAACAAGAACAGCCCCCTCAACGGCTGTCTTCAAGAATTTATAAAGTTTGGCGAAGGGTTCAAGACTCTGTGATTGACCCAGGTCATTCTCGTCGCCAGAAAAAGGCGAAGGTGGATAAAGACAAGGATTGTCCCATTAAACAGCAGGGGACAGCAGCTGCTAGGGTGCCCCCTTTAATGGTTCATTCAACCTCAACGGCCCATAAAAGAAGGAGGCCGGAGAAAACCCCCGCGTCAGCGGCAAAAGTTGAAAATGGTGAACCTAAACGCCCCAAGTCAGGGGGCATAACAGTTCATACGGTTTACATGGCGTTGGGAAAAGAAGACAGTCGTACATCCACGGGTCATAGACCGCTTACACTGTCAGTGACCAAGGCTCAGGAGCAGCAACAGAAGCTCCAGGAAATGATGAACGCTATGGCCGCACTTACAGGGCCGAAAGAAATCCCGGAAACATCCTCAGAAGAACGTCAAGAACAAGAAACGGACGCCGAATTCCTTCGGCGCGTGCTAGAAAAGAAAGATAAAGAAGCTGCGGAGCAGGCAGCCAACATAAAGAAAATGGCCCTCCTGTTCCAGGATATGGTGGGTATGATGATTCAACAAGATCCACCTGCTGGAGATCCCCCGATCATTCTTGAAGACGATAGGGGAGAGACATCGAATCCTCCACCGGCTCTATCCGCAGCTAAAGAGGATACCATATCAAAAGCTGATTTGGATGAATACATCGCCCAGCAAATACGGGTGCATCAGGCGACTGAAGCAGCCGGTCAGGTCGTAAAGACAGGGCGGCCATATCCGGGTTGGTACGATCAGATTAAGTACCCGCCAGGTTATACAATTCCTAAGTTCCATGTCTACAAGGGGACGGGCAATCCTCATCAGCATGTGGCCCAGTTTAGGGCGCTCTGCGGCAACACCGGCGGTGACGACAAGCTATTGCTTCGCCAGTTTGTTGGAAGCTTATCAGATACGGCGTTCGAGTGGTATTCTGAACTCCCAAATGACTCTATTAAAACCTTCGCGGAGATGGAGCTGCTGTTTACTCAACGTTTTGCAAGTGCCAGTGAACGTACCCCGATGACGGCACTGATTAACGCCAGGGTAAAACCCGGCGAGACGTGGGTTCAGTACGCTATACGATGGCGGAATTTATGGTCAAAGTGCGAGCAGCGCATTGAAGAAGCTCCCGCAGTTGGTATGTTTGTGGGAACCCTCGATCCACAAGCAACCATCTCACAATTTATGATGTTTTTCAAGCCAACTACCTTCCAGGCGTTGATTGACAAACTAGCGCAAATGGATCAAATGGGCCATAAACCCCCTCTTCCAAGGCCGGACTCCCGAAATGACAAAGGGAAGGGAAAAGCGATCGTCGTCGCTAATGCTCAACAACAACCAAGCGACCCAAAGCCAGTGGCTCGTCAAAATAATATGCGCCCGTACGTACCCCTTGAGGATAGGATGGGACGTCCTTATTCCTTTCCCCGCGATAAAACGAAGAGGTTATTCGAGCTGGCGTTGCGCAACAGACTCATAAATCTGCCGGATCCAAAACGTCCGTTGCAACCAAGTGACGTCAACGAGCCCAACTACTATCCTTATCATCGAGTACTAGGCTATCCGATCGAAGATTGCTACGTTTTCAAGAATTGGCTTGAAAACCAGTACCGACAGGGCAAGTTCGCGTTATCTGATAAATGGAAGGTGAATCCCCCGCAGCCCTACACCTCTAAGGGGACGAATACGCCGGGGGCAACATGCTCCGTCATTGAAGAAGCTCCTTGGGAGGTTGTATTATCAGCCAAGACAAAGAGAATGCTAAACGATCTTCAGGTATGTCCAGCAATCAAGTGGAAGAACCCGTTGGAACCGCAGGTCATTGAAGGGATGTTGAAACTGCGTACAACTCCAAAGACTGATGGTGGTGGCTCAAACACTCGCAACCAGCCGTCAAAATCTTCGAAAAAGAAGAGGAAGAAATCTAAGAAACCCGTGAAGCCTGGCGACAAGCGCACGGACTTACAAAAGCAAATTGACGCGCTAGATGAATACAACCAAAAGGAGACTCCCATTACGCTCCAAGAGTTCCTCGATCACGTCTTTCAAGAAGGAGATGAGAGAGAAAGTTCATCAGATGAATCCGAGGAATATGTAGCGAGCTGTCATATGATCTCCCATTCGATCACGAACGATGAAGAGACTTCTGGCACTAAAACGCTGGGGGCAGATACTGAATCAAAAATTCCGGAGCTATCAGTTGAAATGATTGACGCGTTCCTTAACGAAGCTCGACTGAAAAGTAAGGCTGATCGAGAACGCGAGATGGCTATATTTGAAAGGGCCAAGCGCCAGCGACTTGATGAAAGAGCTGAGGCGATCCCGCTGGAGCAAAACACCTTCGCTACCGACAAAAGCCAATTCAAGATAAAGAAAAGGTTTGCTAAGGCCACATCAATGGGCATGAAGCTACCATCCTCTGAAGGAAAAATTACTGGTGAAATAGAACTGCACCCCTCCTTTTACTTATATCATCAGAAGGTTTTGCACCCTACTCAAGAATGCAAAGCTTTCGATAAATGGTGGCAAGGATATGTTGCTCGTCAACAACGCTTCAAGCGGGAAAAGCGTAAAACTCGTCGAAAACAAAGAGATATGACCGAAGAACTTAAAAGAACTACCGGCGATTGTCACATGGTTAACACTGCCGGGTCACAAGTGCCTACATTCGGGAGCGATTCTGATGAAGAGCTGGAACTCGCCCCTCTCTTTAAAGAGTCAACTTCGGGAAAAGAAGAAGAGCCAAAGGTTTGCGAAAATATCCAGCTACGCAATCGGACGTTACCTGAAAAGAATCTCAGACCCTTAAACAAGAAAGATAAAGGGAAAGAAAAGGTTTCTGAGGATATTACTCTAGATGACCAAGTTGCGGAAGAGCTAACCGCCAAGAATCCGCCGAAAAGAAATAAGGTGGATTACAATGTCTTGGCGCATATGAGGAAGCTTCCCTCACAACTCAGCGTTCTTGATGCCCTGTTACTATCAAAAGAAGCGAGGGATTCTTTGATTAAAGCGCTACAAGATCCGGACCAGTTCCAAGCCTTCCTGGCCGAAGAAAAGATGAAGGATGAGTTGGAAGAGGTGCACACGGCCGACGTTGCTTTTGGCGATGAAGACCTTCTCCTTGGGACGTGCGAACACAATCGCCCTCTCTATGTCTCAGGATACTGCCATGATATAAAGATAGGCAAAATCCTAATCGATAATGGGTCGTCTGTTAATCTCCTCAACGTGCGGGTGTTGAAGGAAATTTGCATGAGCGTCCAGCACCTTGCGCGGGACAAGATCACCATCTCCGGGTTCGACTCCCAATAGTCAAAGACTCTTGGATCTGTGATATTGACGTTACGCTTCGGGTTGCTCGTCACAGATATTAAATTCCATGTCATAGACGCCAAGACATGTTACAATGCTCTGCTCGGCCGACCATGGTTACACGAGTACAACATCATCCCTTCTACACAACATCAGTGTATGAAGTATTTTAAGGATGGTTTCGAGTATACCGTGACGGGAGAACTGAACCCATTCTCTGTGAACGAGGTCCACAAATACGAAGACGCCAAATACTTATTACCGGATTTCGAAGACACGGAGAAGTGTCATAAGCCGGAGAACAAAACTAACGCAACCATCCCTGTCTTCGGCAGCGATACCGAGGAGGAGGAGGATATAGTTTATTCGGGTCCACCCCAATACACCGAGCCGGGACCATCCGCCCCTTCACTGATCTTTGGTAGTGATTCAGAGGACGAAGTCCATGCTGTATTCCCTGCTCGGCTTTCAATACGAGCTTCTGCTGATGAAGAGCGAAGTCTGCAGATAGCCATGGTGCTGCTTGAACATTATAAAGAACTGGATGCACTTAATATTTACAATGTAGAAGAGCTGCAAACGTTCTATATCCCTCCCAGGCGAGAAAGTGAGAGAGCAATTCTGTTCTACCGCTCTGAAGAAACCAAGGTGGAAAAAGAAATCTGGCATGGCGCGGATTCTACGCTCGACAGACTTCAGCCTATCCGTCTCCCCAGATATTATACGGAAGGTTTGAAAAAGCTGCTGAAATGCCAGGGGATATCCTTCAAGCAGACCGTTCGAAAAACCAAATTCTATGATAGGGTCTGGAATGTTCCCGGGACTCAACGCAAGCTGCCTAACGGGAGAATGGAAACAAAAGGGCTTGGATACATCCGGTCAAAGAAGCGAGAGTTACTACCTGGCTGTTACGTCGTGTATGACCTTGACGAAGAAGCGGATGCTCAATGGGAGGACGTCAATCCTAAGCCAGTGAAAGTTCCAGATGCAAAGGAGCCCAGTCCGTCGTTCGAGGAACAAATGGGCAAACCCATAAGGGAAGCGGGTCGAAAAGTCCGAGATGATCACAATCGTGAAATGGCAATCTATGAGAAAGCCAAAACGCAGCGCCTCCTTCAACAGGCAGTAAAAGACGAAGATGCTGCCCCATGTCAACCTGATACAAAAAGGGCTCGACGCGGAGACAGGAACAAGTCGAAAAGCCAAAAAGACGCTCAACAGCAACAAAGCAGGGCTAAGAAGCCACGCAAACGGGAATCGAGCGTTATTGATCTATCCCTCATGAAGAAAATGGATCGAGCATACTCGTTTCCTCGGGAAAAGACGAAGAAGATACTCGATCTTGCCCTAAAGCGTCGAATGCTTACATTGCCGGAGTCTAAACACCCCGAACAAGCGAGCGAAGCCTCACACCCGGACTATTGCTCTTACCATCGAGTGATAGGTCATTCTCTTGAAGATTGCTTCACCTTCAAGAATTGGGTCGAAGATCAGTACCAGCT
Source organism: Agapanthus africanus (assembly GCA_030015575.1). Lineage (NCBI taxonomy): Eukaryota > Viridiplantae > Streptophyta > Magnoliopsida > Asparagales > Amaryllidaceae > Agapanthus > Agapanthus africanus. The sequence continues at coordinate 160,224,736 of JASDDO010000024.1, forward strand.
TGGTAAATTCGCTCTGTCCGACAAATGGAGGGTAGCACCACCACAAAAGCACGAACCCAAGGCCACGAAAGAAAAGCCAGTTCCATATTTGAACTGGAAGCGAATTCGTACCTGTCACATGATAACAATACTAAAAGAAGAACCCGAGAACATGGACAGCCTTCCTTGGTGCCTCGAAAACAGCAATGATGAGGTAATCTCGGAATTTTCCCCAGCTCCGAAAGAACTGGAGGATGGAATACATACCACTGCAGATAACCTCAAGAAAATCGAGTTGGGGACGGTAAACGATCCGCGACCGACATTCGTCAGCGAGCTGCTGTCTGAAGAGAGGGCGGCTGCGTTAAAGGACGTCCTTGTGCAGCATAAAGATTGCTTCGCATGGAACTATTCCGAGATGCCGGGACTAGATCCAGAAGTTGTTGTACATAGACTAGCAATATCCCGGAACATCAAGCCGGTCAAACAAGCGCCGAGAAGAATGCGACTCGAGCTTAAGATGAGCATCAATACCGAGGTCAAAAAGTTAATCGACTCTGGCTTCATCCAGGAAGTTCAATACCCTGAATGGATCGCCAACATCGTCCCAGTGATGAAGAAAAATGGGACAGTGCGCTTATGCGTAGACTTCTGGGATCTTAATAAAGCTTGCCCGAAGGATGATTTCCCAGTGCCAGTCACCGAACTGATGATAGACAATACATCCACTCATGAGGTTTTCTCCTTCATGGATGGCTCATCAGGGTATAATCAGATAAAGATGCATCCCGAAGACCAGAAACACACTGCCTTCAGGACCCCTCTAGGTATATTCTGTTATAAAGTGATGCCCTTCGGTTTAAAGAATGCCGGTGCCACTTATCAAAGGGCCATGACAAAGATCTTCGATGACCTTATACACGAAATCGTCGAATGCTATATCGACGATCTCGTGGTTAAAAGCAAATCATACGAAGAACATCTCGAGCATTTGAAGACCGTATTTCAACGCCTTCGGCAATACAATTTGAAGATGAATCCTCTTAAATGTGCGTTCGGGGTTTCCTCGGGCAAATTCCTGGGATTCATCGTCCGACACCGAGGTATTGAGATAGATCCGTCTAAAATCAAGGCGATCATGGAAATGCCTCCGCCGAGAACTCTTAAACAGCTGCGATCTCTCCAAGGAAAGCTCGCATACATTCGGCGGTTTATCGCTAATCTTTCAGGAAAGTGCCGTCCTTACAGTCACCTGATGAAGAAGGGAACCCCATTCGTTTGGGATCACAAATGCCAAGGCGCACTGGACGAGATCAAGCAGTATCTGCAAAACCCTCCAGTGTTGGCTGCTCCAGTTAAGGGAAAGCCTCTCATTCTTTACACGGCCGCCCTTGAAGGTTCTTTAGGCGCATTATGGGCACAAGAGAATGACCAGGGGAAAGAAAGAGCACTCTACTACTTAAGTCGGGTTCTGCTGGGGGCAGAAAGCAATTACTCCCCCATTGAAAAACACTGCCTGGCGTTGATCTTCGCAATAACAAAGCTTAGACATTACGCATTAGCGCATGAAGTCCATCTCATTTCAAAGGTAGACCCTCTCAAATATCTAATGTCAAAGGCCATATTGATGGGACAACTTGCTAAATGGGCCCTGCTCTTAATGGAGTTCTCGATAACGTATCGACCCCTCAAGGCAGTGAAGGGTCAGGCCATAGCCGACTTCCTTGCTGAGCACCCGATACCTGCCGATTCTCTCCTGAATTGCGATTTGCCAGAAAAGCATGCGTTTGACGCAATCAACGGTGGTGATACCCGTTGGGAGCTTTATTTCGATGGAGCATCTTCCATGAAAAAGCACAAACAAAGTACGTCAATGATCAAATCGGGAGTATGCCTTATCTTCGTGACCCCACAAGGAGGAATAATGCGCTTCGCCTTCTCCTTAACAGAGCCGAGAGCGAATAATGAAGCTGAATATGAAGCTTTGATAGCAGGCCTCGAGATCGCCATTGACATGGGAATTGAAAGCCTCCTCATATATGGGGACTCCCAGCTAGTCGTCAGTCAAGTGAACGGCGATTACCAAACATGCAAACCGGAATTGGTAAAATACGGTGAAAAGGTGCAACAACTGCTAACCCAAATTCCCTCCTACACTTTGGAGAGCATAGCGCGCGTGGAAAACAGCAAAGCGGACGCACTGGCCAAACTTGCTAAAGAATTGGATGACGAGAACCTCGATGACGTTAGAATCGTGGTACAAAGCCGTCGAGTGCTTGCCCCAGCAGAAATATCTCTGGAATCATCCGAAGAAAAAGGAGCGAACGAACAAACAACCCTGCAAGTAAAAGATTGGGAAAATACCAAGGATTGGAGAGAAATCTTCATAGATTACTTCAAGTCCCACCGAATGCCTGAAGAAGCGTTCACAAGACATCAGCTCGTGAAACGAGCCCTGTCTTTCGCCTTCGTCAACGATACTCTATACAAGAGGTCATTTGATTCTTTGTGGTTGAGATGCTTAGGACCTGACGAAGCGAAAAGAGTCGTCCAGGAAGTTCACGACGGACTCTGCGGTTCTCATCAAGCAGGCCCTAAGATGAAGTTGAAGATAAAACGGATGGGCTACTACTGGCCCACGATGATTCAGGACTGCATCGAATATGCGAAGCAATGCCACTCATGCCAAATTCATGGGGACTTCATCCACCAGCACCCAAATCCACTACATCCAACGGTGGCTAGCTGGCCATTCGAAATGTGGGGGACTGACATAGTTGGCCCTATCGAACCAGCATCGTCTAGGGGACATCGTTTCATCTTGGCGACGACTGACTACTTCTCTAAATGGGCAGAAGCAGTACCGTTAAGAGAGGTGAAGACGGAAAATATCCTCCACTTCTTCAAGACGCATGTCATATATCGATTTGGAACTCCGCGACGGATCATCTCCGATAACGGGCCAGCTTACAGAAGCCACAAGATCAGTCGCTTTGTGCAACAGCATAATATAGACTGGAGATATTCCTCGGTTTATAACCCGTGAACCAATGGACTAGCTGAAGCCTTCAACAAGACATTGACAAAAATCATAAAGAAAACGGTGTCCCGAAATAAGAAAGATTGGCACGAAAGACTGCAAGAAGCTCTTTGGGCATATCGAACTACATTCAAGACGGCCACGAACACAACGCCGTACGCGTTGGTGTTCGGTACAGAAGCAGTACTCCCCCTCTAGATAGAGTTACCCTCTCTACGAGTGGCAGTCCACTACGAGCTGACGGACGAAGAAAATGCTCACCTTCGGCTTGAGGAGCTTGACGCCCTTGATGAAACCCGGCTCATAGCGCAGCAAAATTTAGAAGCTTATAAAGCAAAGATGACGCGCTCATACGAAAGATTGACCCGACCGAGGACATTCCGCCAAGGCGAACTCGTGCTAGTGGTCAAAAGGCCTATGATCCCCAATCGCGCCAAGCGGGGAAAATTCGAGCCAAGCTATAAAGGCCCGTACATCATAGACAAAGTCTACCAAGGTGGAGCCTATCTACTCATGGACATGCACGGTGAAAGGCCTTTCAGGCCTATAAACGGTCGCTTCCTGAAGAAATACTACGCCTAATGAGTTATGGCCTAGGTCAATGATAGATGACGACGACTATGTCCGCTCTCTGTCTTCCTAGGCTCAATCTCTATAAGCAGTACCCAGCCTTCTCAATAACGGACCGAAACGTCCTTAAACTAACGACGGACCGAGACGTCCTTAAACTAGTGACGGACCGAAATGTCCTTAAACTAATAGCAGACCGAAACGTCTTTAAACTACTACCGCAGTATCTTTAGGCTGACAAGATATAAAAAAAAATATAAAAATAAAAAGAATAAAAAAAACGGTATGTCCATAAGCAAAAAGGGCATGGATGGAAACCCGAAAGGGCTCCGTGAGTAAAAACAGCAGGGCTACCGGCGAGTGTTCGTGAAAACCCGAAAGGGCGCGATCTCGTAAAAAAAAAAGAAAGAGAAAAAAGAAAATAAAAAGATAATAAAAAAAAGGGTATGTCCATAAGCAAAATGGGCACGGATGAAAACCTGAAAGGGCTCCGTGAGTAAAAACAGCAGGACTACCGGCGAGTGTTTGTGAAAACCCGAAAGGGCGCAACCTCGTTAAAAGACACTTATAGGGCCCTCTCGACCTTGTAAGGAGAAACCACCTGCGTGAGATCCTTACGACTCACAAGGGAACAACACACTTAGGTATCCCCACGATTCCTAAGGAGAAAATACACTTGCGAGATCCTCACGACTCGTAAGAAGAACTCTCTTATGCGACCCCCACGGCTCATAAGAGTTGAAAGTCTTAAGTCACAGAGACCTAAACCTGTGCTTAAGCAACCCCCACAACTTCCGATACGGCCCTACAAGTGGCTCAATACTGACCCTTGTATACAATCCACGGGCGCGAATAAACATTTCCCTGACTAAGTCTCATCCGAGACTAGGGATATGTTTGCATGGCAAACAACCCTTGTAAATCCTCTCGACTTACAAGGAGAAAACCCTCCTGTAGGATCCTTACGACTTACAGCGGAACAATACACCTAGGAACCCTCATGATTCCTAGGGAGGAAATACACCTATAAGATCCTCACGACTTGTAGGGAGAAATAGCTTTGTGAGACCCTTACGGCTCATAAGGTCAAAAGCCTTAGCCGACAGGACCCTAACCCTGGTCGCTAAGCCTCCTTTGTTCGACAATGACAGAGGCAAATGATGATTCGCTCCTGGCGATATCCCAGTTGTAGCGGTGCTGATGCCGAAATCAGCGTTTAATTTCGGGTTTACGGCGAAAAGCCGATAGGCCGCCATGCATACGAAATGGCCGAAATGATAGGGCAACTTGCAATAAAAAGCAGCAAGTAAAAATGTATGCATGCAAAATAGCCGAAATGATAGGGCAGCTCGCAATAAAAAGCAGCGAGTAAAAATAAAATAAATAGCCGAAATGATTGGGCACCGCGAAAAATAGCCGAAATGATTGGGCAGTCGCGACCTTCGCGATATAAAAGCTGAAATGATAGAGCATCGCGGAAATAAAATAAAATAAAAAGAAGAAATGATAAAACTTTGGCCCTACAGTTAAGATCACATCGATCCCTGTATACAATCCAAGGGCGTAAACAAAGAAGGAACCATACTTTCCCAGCGGACTCCGTCAGACGACGAAGCCAAACCTCAACGGTTCATTTCAACCGAAGAAGCCAGTGACTTCAGCAAAACTCCTCGACTCACGGATACAAACACTCCTTGACGAGAGCCTTTTGATTCGCGTCGACTCGCAGAGCCACCAGAGCCTCTGTGGGAACCCTCGACTCGTTTCAAACCCCAAGGAAACAAATAATCCTTGGCGCTTGGGAAACAAATAATCCCTAGCAAACTCCTCGATTCACGGATACAAACACTCCTTGACGAGAGCCTTCTGATTCGCGTTGACTCGCAGAGCCAACAGAGCCTTTGTGGGAACCCTCGACTCGTTTCAAACCCCAAGGAAACAAATAATCCTTGGCGCTTGGGAAACAAATAATCCCTAGCAAACTCCTCGACTCACGGATACAAACACTCCGTGACGAGAGCCTCTCGACCTACGTCAACTCGCAGAGCCACCACTGTCTCCGCGGGAGAATTCCCGGTTCGTCCCACCTTACAAGATGAAGTCTCGGGCAGCAAAGATTGAAAAACTTGCTTCCTGAACAATGGGGCCCTGCAAGTCAATCCAAAATGGTCTCTTGCATACTATTCACGGGTCTCACTCTCCGAAGTCGATTTTCGACAAGGAGGGAAACAACCGCTTACGGGTCCTCTCGACTCGTAAGAGGGAAAAATTCTCTTGTAGGATCCTTACGACCTACAAGAGAAAACCACACTTAGGAATCCTCACGATTCCTAAGGAGAAAAATCCACCTATGAGATCCTCTCGATCCGTAGGGAGAAAAGTCTCTGTGAGACCCTCACGGCTCATAGAGTTGAAAAGTCTTAGGCGGCAGATCTGAACCTGCGGCCTAAGCCATCACTATCTCTCGGAGAAGTTAAGTTATCGGCCAATAAGGTTCATCAAAGATATCATGCAAAAAAAAGGGGGGCGGAGAAATGACACAAGACATTACAAAAATATGCATCTTTTATTCATAAATGTTGATCGAGTACAGTATACATTGTACTAAAGAATAAAAAATGCATATACATCTATTTTATAAGTACAAATGATACAAGGAGAATTACTGAGAAGGAAGCGTCTTGCATAGATTCAGCAATTGCCCGCATACTTCCTTCCACGCCTTCTCTTGATCAGCTGCCACCGCCAGTTCGGCCTCTACTTGAGCCCGCTGCTGCCTGAAGGATGCAAGCTGTTCCCCAACAACCTGCTGAGCTGCTTCACGGCCTCGGGCATCACACTCGGCGGCATCAAGCTTCCGCCTCAGTGCTAGCCCATTAGAGATACGCTCCACAAGGCCTTCAAAGACGGCTTTCACTTCAGCAGCATTCGTCCTAATTTCAGCGCGCAGGCGAGCGGTTACGCTTGAAGATTCCCGACGCTCCTTCAACCGTAAAGCTGCTTCCCGCTCCAAATGGAGGAGATAAGAAGCGCTTTGCTTGAGCCAGGCTGTCCGTTCGGTGCTCATGACCAAAACTTCGGGAGAAGGGCGCGTCGTCTCCAACCGATGTAGGCAGGCCTCGACCTCCCTGCAGTGGTTAACCCAAGATTCGACGACGTCTTCATTGTGAAAGTTTACAAGCGCCGCCAACATTGGGTTAACTTCCACAGCGAAATCTGCAGAAGAAGGGAGAGCGTCCGCGTTAAGCTCTTCGATATACCCGCTCAGCATGCCCAAACTCATCACGGCACCCTTTGAAGATGGACGTTTCAAGAAAGGGCCTGCCGGTGAAAGGACACGAGACTCAAGAGGGATCGGAGCCGGAACGATAGCTGCAAAACAAAACATGGTTAGACGATGGTTCAAGAGATGTTAAAGAATCGTCAAAAAGGAAATTTACTATACCAGCTGCAGCAGATGGTAAAGCTGGAAGGGCCGGTGGCGTGGCAGGTCTTGCTTCCCCTCCTTCAATTCGTGGCACTACAATAAGGAAGAGGAAAAGTCAGAAATCATCCCATTGCTAAAAAAGGGGGGGAATAAAGACATCGAAATGAAAGTATACTCACCGGCACCACTAGAAGAAGAAGCGAGTTCGGACGGGAAGGAGAAGTGTGGGAGCAACACTTGGTATAGATGATCAAAGAGCACTCCTGAAAGGACACAGTGGTATGACGTTAGTCCATAAGCTACACGTTTAAAAGATTAACTTGTGAGTCGCAAATCCATACCTTCCAACATCCGCAATGGCACAAAGGAAAGCGGGGAAGTGACCACCGCCAAAGCAGTAGTTGACGGTGCCCCTTCAAGCAGTGGAGCATCGGCACTGGCCGCACCTGCATAAAAAAAAAAAAACAGAAGCAAACTTGTTAGAAAAGATTGCAAGATAAAAAAAAAAGAAGAGAGAAAATAATAGTAACTCGAAATTTACCCGACGAACTGCCAGCCGAGACTGAGGCAATTCCTTCCTCCATTGACATTAGGCCACCGCCCGTGACCTCGTCACCCGACTCAATGGGAACCGCTGTTGCACTCGCAAGCCCTGGAGAAGGCGGGGGAATATAGGCGGGGAGGGCTATGATTGGAGCAATGCCAGATTCCTGAGAAAGAGCAGCTGGCTCGTCCTCAGGAATCGTGGCCACCTCACCCGCTACTCCTTCGGGTCCTGCGGTCACGGTTGTCTCGTCCACCGTCGCCGCGAGGTCTCCAGCCTCAAACGCCTCACCTATTATTACCCTCGGCTCGCTTATGACGATCATTTCATCTGCCGCCACTTCAGGGTCGACATCCATGACCCTCTCGGCTGTAGATCCCCCAACCTCTGCTTCGGGTCCCGTGGCCCCAACGACGCGCCTCACCGTCGGCTCGGGTTCGGCAGGCACCGCTTCCGCCGTTTCCCTGGGTTCAACGGTCTCCGCCTCCCCCTCAGTCGGACTAGGCCCTGCAAGATGGAATACATATGAGCCAATGGCTTTATAATTCTTACAACAAGGCTCTGAAAGAAATGCTACCTGAAGAGGATTTATCGTTTGCACTTCGGGCCGCGCGCGCCACTTGCCTATAAGCAGTAGATAGGACGACAGGGGCCTCTTCAGAAGGAGTGTCAGCGCGAGGAATAGTGCTAGGGCCCGCTCCCGTGGCCAAAGCAGCTCGGCGCGCCTTTGCTTCGCGTCTCAGCCGCTTCCGCTCTTCCCGAGCCATTGAGACGGATGCCACTAGGGCTTCTCTAATTGAGGCGTCCTCGTCCGTGAATAGGGATGCCTCCAGATTTTTCAGGGCATCCCTCGTCGTCTTGTCAAGTCGAGGCCCCTCCAGCAGCCTCGACGGGACCGGGACTTCAGTAACAGGCTCAGGAAGGATCCCCGCATCAACTGCTATAACCCTTGCAAAGAAACGAAAGAAGGTTAGGTTGACCATCAGAAAAGATGACAAACTTTCCTTATAAAAGAGAAAGGGGTGGGACATACCAACGCCGGCTAAAGGCGCTTCTCCTCCTCCTCTTGGAAGGTTTTCAAAGAGGCAGCAATAGCCTCTTCGGAAGAGACACCTGTTGAAAATCGGACGAATATTAGTTAAAGATAATAATAAAAAGTGCAATAAAATGACGAAGAAAGTGGCTGATGATTACCTGACTCAGCGAGTTTACTCAACATCGCTTCGAGCCTCGCCGATCGCTCCGAAGCTGCAATGGCGGCAGCCAAATTAATGTCTGCAGGGTCTACCAAGAAGCCCTCGTTACTGCCATATTCACTTATGCCTTCGTTGGGAAGGCTAAGGATCGCATCAAGGGAAAGGGCGGACTTTTTCTTCTTCTGTCCGCCAGCTTTAGATCCACCCGGAATAGATTTGCGCTTGGCAGTTATTTTAGGGCGGCGGGTCCCAATATCTGCTCCTACGCCAGACTCTGGCGATACTACATTAGCCGCCTTCGTGGGAGCACGGGGCGCCGGTGGTACATCCATCGTAGCAGGCAGTGGCAATCCACGCGGGAGGCTCAACACGCGTGGTCGATCAACTCCGGCATCTTTTATCGGGAGAGTAACCTGGAGCCTTGGCTGCAAGGGAGCCTTGCGATCACCACCGGGAGGCGCACCTCTACGGTCAACCAGCATACGCTTCTCCGTTAAGATGATTGGTCCCATAGCATGCGCATACCAGGCTACATATGAATGGAGTATCTTAGGGGCACAGCTGGGTTCACTAATGAAGAAATAGGAACCTGTGTTAAGCCGTGTAAAATGATGCATCGCATTCTTTATCCCCTCTGGGCCGACCACGGGCGTTTCCAAGAAAGCTTCCAGCGGGATCCCTTGGTTGTAGCTTGACTGCCGGGCAAATCGGTGTGGGTTATATCTCATAAACAAGGCTGTTTCATTCTGCCTGAACACTAGATAGCCCGGCCGGATGGAGTAGAGATGGAGGATTTCCCGAGCTTTCAATGCAGAAGCCCCATCTTTGAAGTCATCACGCAGGGGCACCACTGACTTGGTGGTCTCTAAGCCTATGGTTATGACCTTATCCACAAAGGAAACCTTCGCTCCGACCAGATGTGGACGAAGGAGCAGCCCTCTAGACTCCCGTGGGGCTAGAACCACAATTGAAGCCCCGACCAACCGCATGACTCTCGGGAGTCTGTATTTCTCGAAGAAAGGAGGAGTCTTGTGGGCACCAAACACCCCTCGCACATGCATCTCCATCCAAGAAGTGAAGTAGTGCGTCGGGAAGTTAGCAGGCTGTACCCCAGGCTCACTGGCGTCCGCCGCTATGCTAAGTCCATGATAAAGGTAAGCCAGCCCGGCGATTCCTACCGATAACTGCAAACCGGCCACCATCCGATGCGCTGGGTAAAAGACAGAGGGCCGCATGAGGCGGGGGTGCATGGGTAGTGCAAAGTTGCTTAGCCACAAGCCCAAGAATCCAATAAAAAAGGTTTCCTCATCCATGCCTGGGACGGCAATTTCCGAGAAAGCAGCAATGGAAGCGTTGGGGAGATAGAAATCCTTCTGATCATTTTCCGATACGGGTCGGCGGTCCAAGCCAAAACCAAAAGGGTCATCAAGCTGAGCGAACTTCTCGCTCTCCTCTGATAGGAACTCTGGGCGAATAAAGCGAGCAATAAAATCTGTGAAACTGACGCCCCGCTCGCCCGATCCCAAATGGAGTTTCTCATAGATCTCCAACACCTTCACCAAGCCCGGATACTGATGCTGAATGGCATTTTCCAGAGTTAAGTCAAACACCAGCTGCTTGGTGGCAAAGACGTACTCGTCAGGAGGAAGCAGCTCCTCGTAGTGCTCTCCCCTCATTGGTAGACCCGAAATCTCAGTGAATTCCTCCAAGGAGATAGAGACTTCCCTATCCGTCATCAGGAAAGTGTGAGTGAGGATATTCCATTGTTCAATAAAAGCCTTGACCCACCACGTTGGAGGAGAGGGATACTCGAAAAGCGAAACGTAGATGGCTGAATATAAACCAATCCTCGTTAGATGAGTCCTTTTCGCCGATAAGATGTACCGAGCCCATTGCAAATATCCGGCCGGGGGTCGCGGGATCAGTCCAATATTGTAAGCCTGTCCCCAAGGGCGTGCTTCACCCTGACAGATTCGCCTCCCCAGAATATCTATTGCCGGCGGCGGCTGCACCGGGATGGCACCGATCGCAGGCTGGAGGAGGTCATCAGAATTCCAGTTTTTAACCTCCACGGCATACTTGACCGGGGGTTCGTCTGCATAAGGGATCGGGACTGTAGGCTCAGACGGCGAGGCGGAACTGAAGCTGCGACGGCCTTGGATGATCTGGCTGTACCACCTTCCCTACAGGTGGAGCTTTTTGCACTCAGGGTCATGATCTTTAATGAGAGCGAACGCCACCCGGTCCACCGGCGAATGGGGGAACCCTCCTTCCGAGCGAACAAAGGGGAAAGACAAGTCGCCGGACATATTTCCTGTAGAAAGACAAAAGTAACCGTTCGCGTTCCGACACTTGGCATTTTGAAATCCTACTCCACACTGTGATGTAATGGGTAGGGGACAAAAAGGGGGACCCACAAAATCTGGATGACGGTACATCATTTAATAAGACAACCCCATCATTAGATGAGACTGTCAATTAATGAGAAGGTCCCCAAAAGAATAGCCTCACTGATGGGAAATCCCTAGAGACAAGGAGAAATATTCTCTCTCAGAGCAAAGCTCTGTCACAGAGTGACATTTGTCAAACTCTGGTCTCAGAGGAACAAGATTCTTTAAAAGAGCATAGCTCTATGGTAATGGTGGAAAGATCCATCAATTTTATTTAGAAGAATTAGAGTTTTGGAGTCTTGAAAAATCCATGAAAATTTATAAGACAAAAATTTTCTCCATTTATCAGATCTAAAAAGATCTACATTTGATCAAAGAGCAATGCTCTGTTCATGGGTTAGAACCCATGGATCAGATCTCTGTAAATCTGTAATTTTTTTTGAGAGCAAGGCTCTGTTGAAGAAACCCCAAAGGGGTTTTTCTTTAGATCAAAGATCTATAAGAGCAAGGCTCTGTTAATTAAATTTAATTTAAATTAATTTAATTTAATTAATTTTACCTAGAGTGATTCTAAAACTGGAACTTTGAAGTTCTCACAAGAGCAAGGCTCTGGAAGTTCTTAAGCAAGAGCAAGGCTCTGAAATTCAAATTCTTGAAAATGGTAAAGAATTACCAAGGACCAAGGGTCCTATTTATAGGCGCCTGCGCCTTTTCAATTGACCCCTTTGATCCGACGGTCAGGATCTCGCCACCGCTGCACTCACGTGCGCACCATGTGAGCGCAACGGTGGGGGGGCATTTGTTCCCCCTAATCAGAGCAAGGCTCTGTTTAAATTTTGAAAATTCAAATTTTTGAAGCAACGCTTCAGATCCCGTGCGCTGCGCGCAACGCGCCACGTGTCAGAAGTTGACACGGCAGCACAACGCCCAAGGCAGTGCGTCCAATCAGAGCAAGGCTCTCTAAAAAAACAAAAGCAACGCTCAGTTGCGCAAGGGCACCGCTGCACGACACGTGTCTGCGCAGTTGCGCGAACACTATTGCGCAAGCGCACCGCTGTGCGACACGTGTCTGCGCAGTTGCGCAAGCACGAGTGCGCAAGCCCACCGCTGCGAGACACGTGTCTGCACAGTTGCGCAAGCACTGCTGCGCAAGCGCACCGCTGCGCGACACGTGTCTGCGCAGTTGCGCGAACACTGCTGCGCAAGCGCACCGCTGCGCGACACGTGTCTGCGCAGTTGCGCAAGAGCAGTTGCGCAAGCGCTTCATTGTGCGACACGTGTCACTCACTGTGGGAGTTGCACAAAACAGAATAAATCTTGTTGAAACAAGAAGATTTTCTTGTATAAGGCAGGGGCCTTTGGATCAAAGATCCAACGGTGGGGAAAATTCCCCAAATCACTCAGAGAAAGATCTCTTTAACAAATTTAACTAATTTGTGAGCACTATAAAAAGGATCCCAGACCCCATTTCAAAGGGCATCAACATCTTGCTAAAAGAAAAAGGAGAGAAAGAGAACTCTTGAGAATTCTGGAAGAACACAAAAAAAAAGGTAAAACCTTTAAAAGAGAAAATTCTCTTGGGAACAGATCATTGATCTAAGAACAAGATCATGGATCTTCAATAAATAAATAAATAAGTAAATAAAATAAAAAAAGAAGTAGTGCTTTGCACTTGTTACGAACTCTTGGTTCTCTGAAATAAGGAAAAGCAAGAAAAGAAGAAAAAACTTGTTTTTCTTTAGATCAAAGGATTAAAAAAGTGCTCTGCACTTCTGTTTCTTAAAGATTCTCAATGCAATGCATTGCTTGAAGGGCCAGGCCCAAATTAAATTGCAGAGCAATAAAAGGGAGGGCCCAAATAAAATTGATGCTCCGCATTATTTTATAGAGGGCAGAGCCCAAACAAAATTGATACTCTGCATCATTTATAAATGGGCAGAGCCCAAACAAAATAATAAATAATGCAATGCATTATCTTAAAAGGGGCAGAGCCTAAATAAAGGTCCAACAGAGACCAAGATTTAATGCTATGCATTATTAAAAATGGGCCAAGCCCTAGCACATGCCTAATAGGCCAAAAAACAAATAAAAGTGTTGAATATTCTGAACTGGACTTAGCCCAATCGTGGCCGTAAGTCCTCAAATTAAATTGACTGAGCACAATTGCTCTCTCTCTCTCTCTCTCTCTCAAATCAATTTATATCCGGTTCGAGGGTACATCTCCGAGCTCCTCTGACACATGTCGTTGTAATCATTCATCGACGTCAGAGAGGTGACGGGTCCCGACGACCACATACGTCAATATGGACTGCGGGGTCCTTAAACTCGTGGACCGAAACGTCCTTAAACTAATGATGGACCGAAACGTCCCTAAACTAATATTGGACCGAGACGTCCTTAAACTAATATCGGACCGAGACGTCCTTAAACTAATATCGGACCGAGACGTCCCTAAACTAATATCGGACCGAAACGTCCCTAAACTAATGATGGACCGAAACGTCCCTAAACTAATATCGGACCGAGACGTCCTTAAACTAATATCGGACCGAGACGTCCCTAAACTAATATCGGACCGAGACGTCCCTAAACTAATAATGGACCACTACGTCCCTAAACTGGAACAATAGAGCCTCCAAATGCTCTTTTGCCGGATCTAAATGGTCCCGTTTAAGTTGATCTTAGCCCCAAATACGGCTAACGTATCCTTAGACATTTGAATGAATGATAAAACTCCAAATCAACTTTGGTTCAAAGGTACATCTCTAAACTCCTCTGACACCTGTCGTTGTAATCCTTCAACGACGTCAGAGAGGTGACGAGTCCTGACGGCCATATATTAAATGAATCACTACGTTAAGTTGATCTTAGTCTAAAACAGGACTAACGTATCCTTAACAAACGTTTAAGTTGATCTTAGCCGCAACGCGACTAATGCATCCTTAAACTAAAAACACCAAAACCAAATCTAAGTAAATACGGATTTGGACTAATCCACGTCCTACGGGCGACGGCATTACTCAGTCTCCGTATACAATCCACGGGCAATCACAAACAAAACAAACACCCACGACACGAAGTGAAATTCTGGAGAAGGAGAAAGTTGTTACCGCGAAGCGGTACCGTAATTAACTGCAGGGGCTTGCGCCTGCAGGGAAGAGCGTCCCCACAATCAAAAACCCCTCAAGCGAGGGAGAATCTGACGAAGTCTGCTACATCGGTCGCATCCGTCTAAACCTCCGATACACAGTGCCATAAATCAACTTGGCATCTTCGGAGAGGTAGACGGATAAACCAAATAGCATCTGCCCCGAATCTCAGCGTCAGGACATCGCAGTCTTGTGCGCCGCCTTTCGGAGGGGAACAGCGGTGCCCAATCATTTCGGCTATTTATTTATTTTCTACTCGCTGCTTTTTATTGCGAGTTGCCCCATCATTTCGGCTATTTTTCATGCATTCATTTTTACTTGCTGCTTTTTATTGCAAGTTGCCCCATCATTTCGGCTATTTCGTAGGCATGTGTGGCTTGCTAGCTTTTTCGCCGCAAACTTGGATTTTAGGCACCGATTTCGGCATCAGCACCGCTACAACTGGAATATTGCCAGGAGCGAATCATCATTTGCCTCTGTCGATGTTGAACAAAGGTGGCTTGGCAAACAGGGTTAAGGGTCCTGTCGACCAAGGCTTTTGACTTCATGAGCCGTAAGGGTCTCACAAAAGTATTTCTCCCCACAAGTCGTGAGGATCTTGTAGGTGTATTTTCTCCTTAAGAATCGTGAGGATTCCTAAGTGTATGTTCCTCTGCAAGTCGTAAGGATCCTACAAGAGGGCTTTCTCCTTATGGGTCGAGAGGACCTACAAGGGTTGCTCATCATATGGACTTATCCCTAGTCACGGGTGAGACTTTGCTGGGGAAATGTTTATTCGCGCCCGTGGATTGTATACAAGGGTCAGTATTGAGCCCCTTGTAGGGCAATATCGAAGGTTGTGGAGGATTTGCTTACGAACAGGTTTAGGTTTCTGTAACTTAAGACTTTCAAATCTCATGAGCCGTGAGGGTCCCATAAGAGAATTCTCCTTACGAGTCGTAAGGATCTCGCAAGTGCATTTTCTCCTTAGGAATCATGAGGATCCCTAAGTGTGTTGCTCCTTTGTGAGTCGTAAGGATCTCACGCAGGTGGTTTCTCCTTACAAGGTCGAGAGGACTCTGTAAGTGTCCTTTAACGAGGTTGCGCTCTTTCAGGTTTTCACAAACACTCGCCGGTAGTCCTGCTGTTTTTTACTCACGGAGCCCTTTCGGGTTTTCATCCGTGCCCCTTTTGCTTATGGACATACCGTTTTTTTTTATTCTTTTTCTCTTTTTTTTTACAAGGTCGCGCCCTTTCGGGTTTTCACGAACACTTGCTGGCAGCCCTGCTGTTTTTACTCACGGAGCCCTTTCGGGTTTTCATCCGTGCCCCTTTTGCTTATGGACATACCGTTTTTTTTATTTTATATATTTTTTATTTTTTCTTTCTCTCTCTTTTTTTATCTCGTCAGCCTAAAGATGCTGCGGTAGTAGTTTTAGGGACGTTTCGGTCCGTCGTTAGTTTAAGGACGTTTCGATCCATCGATAGTTTAAAGACGTTTCGGTCCGTCGTTCAGGGGAAGGCCGGCTACTGCTTGTAAAGTCTGAGCTTAGGAAGATAGCGAGCGGACATAGTCGTCGTCATCTATCATTGACCCACGCTGTGGCTCATTAAGCATAGTACTTCTTTAAGAAGCGGCCGTTTATTGGCCTGAAAGGCCTTTCACCGTGCACGTCCATGAGTAGATAGGCTCCACCCTGGTAGACCTTGTCTATGATGTACGGGCCTTCATAGTTCGGCTCAAATTTTCCCCGCTTGGCACGATTGGGGATCATAGGTCTTTTGACCACTAGTACGAGTTCGCCTTGGCGGAATGTCCTCGGCCTGGTCAATCTTTCATACGAGCGTGTCATCTTTGCTTTGTAGGCCTCTAGATTTTGTTGCGCTATGAGCCGGGTTTCATCGAGGGCATCAAGCTCCTCAAGCCGAAGGTGAGAATTTTCTTCGTCCGTCAGCTCGTAGTGGACTGCCACTCGTAGAGAGGGTAACTCTATCTCGAGGGGGAGCACTGCTTCCGTCCCAAATACCAACGCGTACGGCGTTGTGTTCGTGGCCGTCTTGAATGTAGTTCGATAAGCCCAAAGGGCCTCTTGCAGCCTCTCGTGCCAGTCTCTCTTATTCCGGGAAACGGTCTATTTTATGATCTTCGTCAAGGTCTTATTGAAGGCCTCGGCCAGACCGTTAGCTCGTGGGTTGTAAACTGAAGAATATCTCGAGTCTATATTGTGCTGCTGCGCGAAGCGGCTAATCTTATGGCTTCTGTAGGCTGGCCCATTATCGGAGATAATCCGCCGTGGGGTTCCAAACCGATAGATGACGTGCGTCTTGAAGAAGTGGAGGATATTCTCCGTCTTCACTTCCCTCAGTGGTACTGCTTCTGCCCATTTGGAGAAGTAATCAGTTTTCGCCAGGATAAAACGATGTCCCCGGGACGATGCTGGCTCGATGGGGCCGACTATGTCAGTCCCCCACATTTCGAATGGCCAGCTAGCCACCGTTGGGTGTAGTGGATTCGGATGTTGGTGGATAAAGTCTCCATGAATCTGGCACGAGTGGCATTGCTTCGCATACTCGAGGCAGTCCTGGATCATCATGGGCCAGTAGTAACCCATCCGTTTAATTTTTAACTTCATCTTTGGGCCTGCTTGGTGAGAACCGCAAAGTCCGTCGTGAACTTCCTGAACGACTCTTTCTGCTTCGTCAGGTCCTAAGCATCTCAGCCATAGAGAATCAAACGATCTCTTGTATAGAGTATCGTTGACGAAAGCGAAAGATAGAGCTCGTTTCATGAGCTGATGTCTTGAGGACGCTTCTTCGGGCATTCGGTGGGACTTAAAGTAGTCTATGAAGACTTCCCTCCAGTCCTCAGCCTTCTCATGGTCTTTTATTTGTAGAGTCGTCTGCTCAGTCGCTCCCTTCTCTTCGGGTGATTCCAGAGATATCTCTGTTGGGGCAAGCACCCGACGGCTTTGTACCACGATTCTTACATCATCGAGGTTTTCGTCAGCCAGCTCTTTAGCAAGTTTGGCCAACGCGTCTGCTTTGCTGTTTTCCGCGCGCGGTATGTTCTCCAAAGTATAGGAGGGAATTTGGGTAAACAGTTGTTGCACCTTTTCGCCGTATTTCACCAATTCTGGTTTGCATGTCTGGTAGTCGCCGTTTACTTGACTAACGACCAGTTGGGAGTCCCCGTATATAAGGAGGTTTTCAATTCCCATGTCAATGGCGATCTCGAGGCCTGCTATCAAAGCTTCGTATTCGGCTTCATTGTTCGTCCTCGATTCCATTAAGGAGAAAGCAAAGCGCATTATCCCTCCTTATGGGGTTACGAAGACGAGGCCTACTCCCGATTTGATTATGGGGGTACATTGTTTGCGCTTCTTCATGGAAGATGCCCCGTCAAAATAGAGTTCCCATCGGGTGTCACCGCCGCCGATCGCGTCGAATGCATGTTCGTCCGGCAAATCGCAGTTCAGAGGAGAACCGGCAGGTACTGGATGCTTAGCGAGGAAGTCGGCAATGGCCTGGCCTTTCACTGCCTTAAGAGGTCGATACGTTATTGAGAACTCCATCAGGAGTAGAGCCCATTTAGCGAGTCGACCCGTCAATATAGCCTTTGACATCAAATATTTAAGAGGGTCCACCTTTGAGATGAGACGGACTTCGTGCGCCAACGCATAGTGCCTGAGCTTTGTTATCGCGAAGATTAACGCCAAGCAATGTTTTTCAATGGGAGAGTAGTTGCTTTCTGCCCCCAGCAGGACTCGACTTAAGTAGTAGAGTGCTCTCTCTTTCCCTTGATCGTTCTCTTGTGCCCATAATGCGCCTAAGGAACCTTCGAGGGCGGTTGTATAAAGAATGAGGGGTTTTCCCTTGACCGGCGCAGCCAACACCGGAGGGTTCTGCAGGTACTGCTTGATCTCGTCTAGTGCACCTTGGCATTTGTGATCCTAAACGAATGGAGTTCCCTTCTTCATCAGGTGGCTGTAAGGACGGCATTTGCCTGAAAGATTGGCGATAAACCGCCGGATGTATGCGAGCTTCCCTTGGAGAGACCGCAACTGTTTGAGGGTTCTTGGCGGAGGCATTTCCATGATCGCCTTGATCTTAGATGGATCTATTTCGATGCCTCGATGTCGGATGATGAATCCCAGGAATTTACCCGAGGAGACTCCAAACGCGCATTTGAGGGGATTCATCTTCAAATTATATTGCCGAAGGCGTTGAAATACAGTCTCCAGATGCTTTAAATGCTCTTCGTATGACATGCTCTTTACTACAAGGTCATCGATATAGCACTCGACGATGTCGTGTATGAGGTCGTCGAAGATCTTTGTCATGGCCCTTTGATAGGTAGCGCCGGCGTTCTTTAGACCAAAGGGCATAACCCTGTAGCAGAATATACCCAAAGGGGTCCGGAAAGCGGTATGCTTCTGGTCTTCGGGATGCATCTTTATCTGATTGTATCCTGATGAACCGTCCATAAAGGAGAAAACCTCGTGAGTGGACGTGTTATCTATCATTAGCTCGGTTACTGGTACGGGGAAATCGTCCTTTGGACAGGCTTTATTGAGATCCCTGAAATCCACGCATATGCGTACCGTCCCATTCTTCTTCATTACCGGGACGATATTGGCGATCCAGTCGGGATACTGGACTTCTTGGATAAATCCAGAATCGATCAGCTTCTTGACTTCGGCGTTGATGCTCATTTCAAGCTCGAGTCGCATCCTTCTTAGCGCCTGCTTGACTGGCTTGATATCTGGGGATATTGCTAATTTATGCACAGCAATCTCCGGATCTAATCCTGGCATCTCGGAGTAGTTCCACGCGAAGCAGTCTTTATGCCGTAGAAGCACGTTCTTTAACGCAGTCACCCTTTCTTCAGACAGCAGCTCGCTGACAAATGTCAGTCGCGGGTCATCTGCCGATCCCAACTCAATCTTCTTGAGATTATCTGCAGTAGTATGTATGCCGTCTTCCAATTCTTTTGGAGCTGGCGGAAATTCTGAGACCACCTCATCATCGCTGTTCTCAAAGCACCAGGGAAGGTCATCCATGTTCTCGGGCTCTTCTTTTAATATCGTAATCATGTAACAGGTGCGAATCCGCTTCCAGGACTGAGGTGGATCCGGTTCTGCTCTTGCGGCTTTGGGTTCGTGCTTTTGTGGCGGCGTTACCCTCCATCCGTTGGATAAAGTGAATCTGCCCTGTTGGTACTGGTCCTCGACCCAGTTCTTGAAGGTGAAGCAGTCTTCGGTAGGATGTCCTATGGCTCGGTGATAAGAGCAATAGCTCAGATGAGAAGCCTTGTTAGCTTGCTCAGGGTGTCTAGATTTTGGAAGCGCGATCATTTGATGTTTTATAGCGAGCTTGAGTAACCTCTCCGTCTTGTCTCGGGGGAAGGAGTACGCTCGACTCATCTTCTTCATGAGGGACAAATCCGAGCCGTGCAATACCTGATCACGTAATTCTCTAATCCTGCGTCGTTGTTGTCGGCTCCTCCTTCCGCTTCTTGATTTATTTCCGTCTCTGCGTCGGCCCTTGCGTACGACGGGTTGACAGGGAGGAGCATCTTTGTCTTTTGCAGCCTGTTGAAACAGACGTTGCGTCCTGGCCTTCTCGTAGATGGCCATCTCACGGTTGTGGTCTTCCCGAGCTTTTTGACCCACTTTCCTGATAAGCTTGTCCATTCGTTCTTCAAACGACGGACTCGGCACTTCAATTGCGGGGTCTAGTTTTGATGAGGGGTTGGCATTTCCTGACAGGGCGTCCTCTTCTTCATCAAATGTATATATAGCGTAGCTACTGTGGGCCCGTTCCCGTTTTCCGGTTCTCGCGTATCCAAGCCCAAGTGTTTCCATTTTCCCGTTGGGCAATTTGCGTTGAGTCCCAGGGACATCCCAAATCCTGTTGTAGAACCGAGCCTGTCGAACAGTCTGTTTTAAGGGTACTCTTTGGCGCTTCAATAGCCTATTTAATCCATTTGTATAGTATCTGGGCAGACGGATGGGTTGGAGCCTGTCGAGTGTAGCATCCGCGCCATGCCAGATCTCTTTCTCTACTTTCGACTCTGAGGATCGGTAGAATAGGATCACCTTCTCACCCCTTTGCCTGGAAGGGACGTAAAATGTTTGCATGTCCTGCACATTGTGAGCTTGAAGTGTGTCGAGATCCTTGTAGTGTTCTCGCGGTACCATGGTGATTTGCAAACTATGATCATCGCTAGGGGGTGCTTGTATTGACAACCGATTGGAGAACACGGCATTAACCTCATCTTCTGAATCACTTCCGAAGACCAACATGGGGGCGGACGTCCCCAGGTTGTTGCGTTGAGATGGCCCGGCATAAACTATCTCTTCCTCTTCTTCGGTATCGCTCCCGAAAACAGGGATGGTGGCGGCGGCTTTGTTCTCCGGGTTGCGACACCTTTCTGTATCCTCGAAATCTGGCAAAAAGTACTTCGCATCTTCGTATTTGCGGACTTCGTTCACGGAAAATGGGTTCAACTCACCTGTTACGGTATACTCGAAACCATCCTTAAAGTACTTTATACACTGATGTTGTGTAGAAGGGATGATGTTGTACTCGTGTAGCCAAGGACGACCGAGCAAGGCGTTGTAGCGGGTCTTGGCGTCAATGACATGGAATTTGATGTCTGTGACGAGAAGTCCAAAGCGTAATGTTAGTATCACGGATCCGAGAGTCCGTGACGATTGTGAATCGAAACCGGAGATAGTAATTTTGTCACGAGCGAGGTGTTGCACACTCATGCAGATTTCCTTCAACACCCGAACATTAAGGAGATTGACGGAGGATCCATTATCCACCAGGATCTTGCCTATCTTGATATCATGGCAGTATCCAGAGACATATAGGGGACGGTTGTGGTCGCACGTCCCGAGAGGAGGTCTTCGTCACCGAAAGTGATGTCGGCCGTATGCACTTCCTCCAGTTCATCCTTCATCCTTTCAGTGGTGAGGAAGGCTTGGAATTGCTCAGGTTCTTGTAACGCTTTAATTAGTGAGTCTCGCGCTTCTTTTGATAATAGGAGGGCATCGAGAATGCTAAGCTGAGAAGGTAGCTTCCTTAGGTGCGCTAGGATATTGTAGTCCACCTTACCCTTCTTGGGAGGGTCTTTGGTAGTCAGTTCTTTCATGAACTGGTCATCTAAAGTGATATCCTCAGTGACCTTTTCCTTTCCCTTATCTTTTCTACTCGCGGGCCCGAGATTCTTTTCTGGGAGTGTGCGATTGCGCAGCTGAATGTTCTCACAGGCCTCCGATTTCTCCTCTTTCCCTAAAACGGATTCTTTAAAGAGAGGGCCCAGAGCCATTTCTTCATCAGAGTCGCTCCCAAAGGTGAGAACTTGTGACCCCTCGGCGTTAACCATGTAACAGCTGCCAATAGTTCTGTTGTGCCCGTCGGCAGTACTCCTTCGTTCCCGACGAGTCTTGCGTTTCATGCGCTTAAAATGTTGCCGATGAGCAACATATCCTTGCCACCATATCTTAAAGGCGTCGCACTCCTCCGTGGGGTGTGAAATTTTTCGATGATATGCGCAATAATCAGGGTGCCTCTCCACCCCATTGAGCGTGTTTTCTTCCGAGGGTGGTAGCTTCATTCCCATTGACATGGCTTTGGCAAACCTTTTTCTCGTCTTGAATATCTTCTTGTCTGCCCCAGATGCTTTTCGATCTGGCGGGAGTACTTCAACTCTTTCGTTCAGTCGTCTGCATTTGGCTCCTTCCGATGCGGCCAGCTCCCGCTCCTGCTACCCAAAGGACATCGGTCTTTGACAGGCTAACACCAGCAGCGACCCCCCACCTACACAGGGGGCAAGACGAAGCCATTCTCACCGCTGGACCAACGTCGTCCGCTCGACACGCTCGACGTCGCCATTGGCGCCGAGTAAGGAAGGCTGGGGGCAACTCCCCCTCCGGGCTAACTCCATCAGCCCCGATGGCAGAAGTTAATGCTGCTGTTCCAACTGGGAACAGCTTCGAGATGCTAAATAAGGTGCGAAGGAATTCTCCTACTGCAGTGGATATATGGGTGTGTTTAAGGACGCATTAGTCCGTTAGTTTAAGGACGCATAAGTCCGCGGGTTTAAGGACCCCACAGTCCGTATCTTGGTTTAAGGACGCATAAGTCCATGAGTTTAAGGACCCCACAGTCCGTGTTGATGTGTGGTTGTCGGGACCCGTCACCTCTCTGAAGACGTTGAAGGATTACAACGACAAATATCAGAGGAGTTCAGAGATGTACCCTTGAACCAATGAGTTGGTTGAAAGAGCAGATGTGCTCAGTTCAAGACGATTTGAGGACTTATGGCCAGTTTGGGCTAAGTCCAATTATTTTTGAAATATTGGCCCTCTGTTGGCTCATTGAAAGAGAGGCTTTGCCTCTAGAAACTTAGCCAATTGGGCCAATGCCTAGTGTTAAACATTAAAGACCAATCAGTGTTGAACACTGGGAATGAAATTGATGAGTCAGTGTTTAACACTAAAAGATAGTTGGTGTCAAACACCCGCAACAAGGCTTTCAGATTAGTGTTGAACACTAAAACAGACCAGTGTTAAACACTGGCAACAGAAATCCCAAATTAGTGTTGAACACTAAGGTAATCAGTGTTGAACACTGCAAATAAAGTTCTTTGCTTAGTGTTGAACACTAAGGCCAAACAATGTTTTAACACTGGATTCAGGGGTTCTAATTTAGCGTTAGACGCTGAGGCAAGAGGGGTCACGTGGTAGCAAGTGAGGGCGCCCTCCCCTCGTTCGTTCTGCTGAGAAGATCGCGTCTTTTGGAGCATCACGTGTCATCACGTGACGGGTGTTTAAATGAAATATGTTAAAGCCTCTGCCAAGGGTCACGTGGGTCACGTGAGGCACTGCCTCAAAGGGGCTCTCTGTAGATCTTTTTAGGGGTCACGTCGTGACACGTGACCCGCCTCTATGTATATTGTTTAGATGATCTGTTAATCCCTTTCAGGAATTAAATTCCTCGTAGGGTTGAACCCTGACAATAATTTCAGAGGAATTAAATTCCTACTTCCTTTTAAAGAGTTGAACTCTGAATTTTCTGTAGGAATTAAATTCCTCATATATGTGAAGAACTGAATAGGGTTAAACCCTAATAAAAGCTTTAAGGAATTAAACTCCCACTCTTTGTTAAAGAATTATGATTAAGGAAATTAAATTCCCGTTGTTTCAACAGAACTAAGTTCTTAACTAGGGTTAAACCCTGTTTCTTTTTGTTCTGAAGGAATTAAATTCCCATAACACAGGGTCAAGCCCTAATTTTATTTTAAAGGAATTAAATTCCTATAGTTCTGTGAGAATTAAATTCTCGTGCTTCCATTCCCTCTCTATGCTTTGGATCTGCATGGCAGGATCTCAACCCATTGAGAATTAAATTCTCAACTTCAAGGGGAGATGTGCACTTTACAGATCCTCCATCAAAGAGAGAAGAAATATGTCCTTCTGTTTTATATCAGAGTTAAACTCTGTTGAGAATTAAATTCTCTTTTCTTTTAATGAAACCTTCCCTTTCTTACCTAGGGTTTTCTTTTGCAGAAGATCCAAATTCCTCAAAAGTATCAAGGCTCTCTCTCTTCTCTTCCCTCTGCACATATATCTTCTTGTGTGTCTCTTGGCTCCTATTTATAGGAGAAGCAGCCGAGTCAATTAGTTTTTGATGAATCTTTCATTGAGAGATTTGATTTGCATCCATCATTCGTTTTGGACCTTTGGATTATTAGGTGAATTTTATTCACCATTGGATTTTAAATCCAGAGATTCTCCTTTGTTATTTCGGTTAGATTTAAAGGGGAAATCTTTCCAAATTCGAGATTTTCCCACAAATAGATGATATTTAATCACCTTTAAATCTTTAATCCAATCGGTTCCTTTGGAAAGATTTGAGAGGTCTTTTCTCAGAATTTAATTCTGTTAACAGATAGGCTTTGAAAGCCGGTCACGTGTGGCCACGTGACCCTTGGTCACGTGTGGGCACGTGACCCCCTTGGAACGAGCCCTCTTCTTCTTTTTGCGCTCTGCCTTCTGGCCGCTGCTTAGCCGTCACGTGCCACCACGTGACCCCTGGTCACGTGTGAGCACGTGACCCTCGTCTGGAGCCTTTTCTTGATTTAACCGGAGAATGAGTCTGCTGCTTTTAAATGTCACGTGCCAACACGTGACTGCTGGTCACGTGTGAGCACGTGACCCTTTCTGAAGCCCTTTTCTTTGATGTATTCGGGAAACTGAATCTGCCTTGCCGATACTTTTATATGTCACGTGACAACACGTGATTGCTGGTCACGTGTGAACACGTGACCCTTTTTTGAAGCCTCTTCCGTAGGCTTTACTGATTTTAAATCAGGAAACACATGGTTTTCAATTAATTTTGGTTCTAGAATGGATGTGTAAAGATCAAAAGGATTGGGTGTGGTTTCACTTGAAATGAACTCTTCACAATCGGGTAAATCAGACACTACAAAGTCACACAACTCATCAAATCTTATATCTTCAATTGGTGAATCATTTGGTGTACTCGATAGATTTGTAAAACTGGAGTTGTGGATTTCAATTTGGGATGGGGAGGTTTGATTTGGAAGGGTGTACTGCTCTCTCTCACTACTCAAATTCTCAATTTGACCTATTGCCGTATCATACATTGGAAAATTTTGAGCTAATTGGAAACTAGTTGCTCGTTCATTGGGTTGTATGAGGGCGGCCATGGACATATTCAATTCCTCTATGTGGTGGCGCGATGCTACCCGAAATTATTCCATTGTCCGTTCAAGACTAGACATGGGTCGGTAAGGGATTTCAGCAGAAAATTGAAATTCTTGTGGATAGGTAAAACTCCCAAATGACTGTTCAGAAGAAATATCTAGAGAAGGTGTAAAAGTCGGGTAGGATTGATAGGAATCGAATGGTTGTAAAAATTGGACAGGAGTAGGATCAACATTCTGATAAGAAGAATATTGATATTGGTTGGTTGGTTGGCGACTGGCAACAGATGTCATATACGTCGCAAAACGAGTAGCAATGTATTCCTTAGAAAGTGATGGTGTTTGTTGTCGTAATGGTTTGACCGGATTGAAACTTTGACTTTTAGCCCTCGCCATATGCTCAACGATGGACATGCGTCTAGGAGTTCCCTCACACTCTTTAAATAGAGTATCAACATAAGAAGATGTAGAATTTTGATGCGGTTGATAGGACCTGGAGTGAGGTGTCCAACTGTTTCTCTCCGCTTTCTCTATCCGATCTCTTAAAGACATTATAGAGTCGGAATTTTGACCAAAGCAATTACGAAAACAAGAAATATCTGGTTCGGGATAGCAAAGCTCGGCAAGAGTTCGTCTGTTTGGGTTACCCATTATAAGAAGGAAAGAGGAAAGAGGAAGGGGAAAGATTTAAGCTATAGTTGGATTGTTTTGGTTTGGAAGTGGAACTTGAGGGTTGACTCAACAAATCACAAAATGCACAAGCAACTCTAGAACTAAGGTCACCTAGGTCAAGCACTAGACCGCTCTTCGACTTCCAAAGGACAGGTCGCAGGATGAATTCTCCACCACCTCTTTATTACTCTTGTGGCCAGGTAAGTTCCAGGTGAGTAGGACGTATCCGCTATACGAACCACCGAAAATAGCGGGTCTAATTAAGTAACCACTTTTCGTAGGCACACTTGCCTTAGACACCATAAAAAAAATGCGGATAAGCGATAAATTACCTACGACCCTCTTCTGTCCTAATTGAGCGCGACGGTTCTTAGGGTCTTGGTTTAGATATTTTTAAATTAATATAGAGTTATGCGGATGCTCGTTTTGTGATTTGTGGGGCTTAGGAAGGGTGATGAAATCCCCACCCAATCTGAATTTTGGTCTTGCCCCTTAAAGTCCGTATTAAAAATATGCAAAAACAAACCAATTACAAAACACGTAAAACGATTTTTGAGCGGTGATATTTTGCAAAGAATCCTGCAAAAAATAAAATTATTGGATTTCCAAAGGGGAGAGAAAGAGTTGAGGAATATACAGAGAAATTTGGATGCACAACTCAACATTACCGCAGCGGTTTTGCCGCCGTTTGCATGAAATAGCTGCGGTTCCGCCGCAGAAAAGAGAGTTCTTTGTTCAATTTTTTTCTCTGTGGTCTCATTTGCTTTTCTGGTCCTCTATGAAGATCTCTGAATCTCGATTTCCTCATTCAAGTGACTCTAGATTACCTTGTAAAAACGCACACTAATCGTCAAATACACAATTTGCTATTTTATTTTTATGATATGGATCGAATAAGAATTCAACACGAATAGCAAGAAGAAGAAAAAATTACGCACGTCCCGACAACGGCGCCATTTGATTGATTTCTGTGAAAGAGTGTTTGTAGTAACCGCAATCAATAACGGTGTCACGTGTAGCTAGCCGAGATGAGTACGGGTCGTCCGCAGGGATGCGTGAAATTTCTAATCTTACTTTAGACGAGTTGAAAAATAAAAGAAGAAAGGAGAATAGATCCTAGATTTATGATAAACACGGATGTAGAATATATATAAGAAGAAGGCTTGTAGGGTTCGTTAGAATTTAGTAGTCATGGATGACTAATAAAGATGACTCCTTTTATCTTTTGATAGATTTAAAACTAGATAGATAGTGATGAATGAGAATTAGGGTTCTTGGAAGAAACTAGAGTTTCCCCACTATTGGCCCTTGTCCCTTCATCGATCTCTATTCATGTCTAGCCCTTAACAAAACAGTTGTTAGTTTGATCTCAAATCACGGTCGAGACTATCAATAATTGATAGCGCGCCCGATTAGAATGTTAACGATTCTTTTGCTAAAGTTTATAAACTTCATAAGACTTAAAAGAAGTTAAAGTATTTTCTCATCTATTATTCTACCCTAATCCTACGAACCCTATCAAGCGGAGAATTACTCGCGCATGATGGAGATAGAAGAAGAAAGGATAAAGAAGGAAATTATAATGCGGAAATTAAATACTAAATAATTAATCTAATGATCTAGCTTTATTAATCAACTTCACAAGTACAAATCCTATGAGTTTAGATTACAAGAGGAAGAAGTTGCTTTCGATCTCTACCTTATAAGAAGTAGATGTTTCGTTGAATCTCACGTCGAATTGCGGACCTGTCGTGGATCACTTGTTCTTTGACGGTGATTTGCTTCGTGTAAAATGTGATGATTTCTAATTTTATCTCCCGG
This sequence comes from Agapanthus africanus, assembly GCA_030015575.1. Lineage (NCBI taxonomy): Eukaryota > Viridiplantae > Streptophyta > Magnoliopsida > Asparagales > Amaryllidaceae > Agapanthus > Agapanthus africanus. Next base: position 160,252,241 of record JASDDO010000024.1, read on the forward strand.
TCTTATTTATAGTTACAGAAGATACAAACCCTAGATCTCAGAGGTTAAGATATTTTATTACGATCACCCCCAGAAAATCTCAGATCCAACGGCCACCAGAGGGCCGCGGATCCGCCGCGTATTGGGGCATTTAGCCACGGAAGTGCCACACCTTGGAGGAGATAGGGTCTCAATCTTCTGGGGCTTATACATGTTGACACGTGGAGATCTTCTAGATATCTGGAAATTGAAAATATTTCCTGAGTCTCTGCCAATATTGATTCTTCGATTTTAATTAAACTTCATCGGCAGATTTTTTATTCCCGACATCTCGATATCCCGATCTCCTGACCTGAGCCAAATCTTGCACAATATCTCCATGAATAATGTTAGTAATATTTTTTATAGAGATATAATCTTAATCATTTTATATGGTAATAATTCTTTAAGCAATTTGATTAAGATTATTTGATATGATATGCATAATAAAAATATTATATAAATATTATATGCATATATTTTCCTTCATAATGTTAATTATAATATATAAACATATGGTAAATAGTATTTTACAGAAAAAACCATATATGTTCTATATTTATAAACACCTTTAAATATTTAAGAAAAGTAAGGAAAATGTTATATCAAATGTGCGATATTTTTGACTGAACAATGCACATACCTTCTGGAGTGTGGTGACGAGAGTGGATTCCATCAAGTTATCATGCGATGATAGTTGGATCCTGATTCCTACTGTTGAGTAGGTGTTACTTCTCGGGTGATTTTAGATGATCCCGACTAATTCTCATTTTAGGATTTGAAGGAGAATTCGAGGAAACATTGGGAGCCATCCTGATTAGATTAAGTGATTAACCAATCTAATCTAGATTAGAGTGCACGCTGAGTGTTTTCTCTCTCTCTCTCTCTTTCTCTTTGGCATCGACCATGGATTGACCTTAAAAACTCATGAACCAAGTTAACCGAACCTTCTTAAAAACACTTTGGCTTTTGGATTGTCATTTAGTCGCATATTTCATTGCCGCTCCTATATCACCTTTACATTTCTCCAGAACATTCTGTATCACTATGATGATCAATATTGCTTGGATAATCCATCGTATGGTTACATACGAACTCAATGGAACTTGTTCCAGTTCGAGGATGGATTTTGGTTCTAGAGAAATTGAATAGGATTATACAATTGTCTTTTATTTTTACCTTCTCTCAGGTTGCGAGGGCTCCTGGTATTAGGAGAGTACACCTATTGCGTTTATTGGATAGTCTTCTTCCAAAACATAGGCAGGTGCCGAAAGGTAGGGAAGGAAGAAAACCAATTAGCCTAGGTGTGGTGTAAATAAGGTAATAAGTAAAGACATATAAAGGGATTAGATAAAAGGCAAAGAAAATTATGTTAGTTATATATATGCCTTAGAGGCCATTGTTGTACATATGATGTATATTATAATGGATGCTTGGATATATATATAGAGGACTTTCTTGCTCGTCATGATAGTATGCTATTTGGTTTCACTTTATCTTAACATGTTGACTTGTATTAGTTTACTGTCTTGTTCTCACATGTTGATAAAGCCCTTAGGATATGTACTCGACTACTGGGACTATGATGAGATCATACTAGTGGGGCCAGCGTAGTCTATGAGTACATCCTATAATTGTTCCTAGTCGAGGGTGTATCGAGACAGGGCATCGATACACCAGAGTAGACTAGCGTATACACATCTTGACCTATATGATGGGCGATGGATGATCCTATATCCATTGGTGTTTGACATCAGAGATGGTGTACGGGTGCTCAGTGGAGACTGGGTACACTGAACGGACTCGCCGAGAACTCCCAGATGGTATTATACCTCACGTCAGATGGCAGTTCTCTAGTGACACTGGTACATGTTAGTCTGTAGACCCGAGATTGTCATAGAGTCTTCTGTGATTCCCACTGTGCTTTGATTTCTACCTTACCACGTCCAAGAGGGCGTGCAAAACGGTGGATTTTGGGTACAGTCCCGAATCCCATGGAGGCAATGAGAGATAGGAGAGGTTTTGTCTCTCCTGGTATAGGGAGTTGATGTTGTGCTGTGTTTGATTGGCTATAACTGGAACTCCCTGGACAGGACGGATATTGAGTACTACTGGTAAGTGTTATCAGTAGGTTCTCGACCTGTTATGAGCCTCACATCGACACGACTTATCGGTTACTGGGGTCTGACGTATACCACCCCTAGACTAGATATGCAACATATCAGACGAAGAGACCGGAATGTACGGTAGTGTTACTGATTGGATTCACAGGAGAATGTACAGGCTTGCTTGTTGATCTTCTGATCGCTCAATACCTGGGTGGTTGTTACGTTTAGCTGACCGCTTGCAACTTGTGGGTGTTTGATATGATCATCACCTACTGCCGGCGTATTGACGATTCTTTAGAGTCCTACACATAGGTTTCTTGACTCAGGAAAAACGGAGTAGGAGCACATATGTGATATGTGCGAGACCGAGAATAAAATGATATGAGATACTGTATTCTATTCTCGCGATATTTGATATCAGCCGGGTCATCGGATCAAGTGTTGATTCGATGAATCGGTAAATGAAATATTGGTTGGTTATATGTGATATAGCCGGATTGTCGGATCAAGTGTTGATTCGATAATTTAATATATAATTATATATGTGATATATTATATTACATTATCTAATATTGGCTCGCTTTATTGATTCATTTCTCACCGGGTAATACATTGATATATGCGATATATGTTAATTGTATTATTTTCTTTTGTTACAAAAATATATTATATATATGATATATAATATTGTAACAAGTTATGTTTACAAATGCAACATGATTAGTGGAGATTAAACATGGTTAGGGTTTGATTTGAGTTAGTCTTTTCTTGAAGCTTCTAGAAGCTTTTGTTTTGTTTCTTGCAAAGATATTATGTGTTGATATTTTGGAGATATTTTCCTAACCCAACCCACACCCTTTAACCCTAGTTAAATCTCTACAATGGTTAAGTCTTTCTTGACTTAACCATGGTTGCAATTGTAATGATAATAAGAATTCATTATTCATCACAAAAGGAATGATTCTTCTTCTTCTTCCTTGAGCTCTTGAAAAGCTTTCTAGGTTTTTCTTTTGTGATGTATTAGTGTGAAAAATTGATAATAAAAGAGAGCATAAATCCTACTTCATCATCCTCATCTAATCTAGCCAATTAGATTAGGGTGTTCACTTCATTAATACTTGATTAGTGAGTGAGAGCTTGAGTTAAAGAAATTTCAAGGTAGATCATCTTAGAAAAGGAAGACTTCAAGCAAGCATGGATCATTCGGGTTGTGGAGCTTCTCTTGTGTCCGGGAGATCATGGATCACGGCGAAGGGACTGCTACTCGGAGCTTATGAAGCGAAGGAGCGGACTACAAAGGTTGTAATCCCTCTCTCTTAGTTGTAAAGATGTTTACTTGCATGTTTAACCCTAATTATCTAGCAAAAATCCTCGCTTTAGGTTGTTCGGCACGTCTAAATTTTAAATCGGGCATGGTTGATGCCTTATAGACCCTTGTGACAGTGCCTAGTAACCCTACAGTGGTATCAGAGCCTAGCTAGAGCATTAGGCGACGTGTATACGAAGTTAAAAGTCCGATCGAACCCCGAAATGTCAAAATTGACCCCCTCTCTGGAAATTTTTTAAAAATATGATTTTTTTCCGTATTAAAAATACTCAGAAAATTCAGCAGGCAATTCTAAGGATAACTGTAAAATACGAACCCATAATACCCTAAAGTCGCCGCGGAACCGCGGCAGGAGCATGCTTCGCGCGGCGGTTCCGCGGCCGAACTTGGATGTTAGGGGCTCGTATTTGAAGGGTTAATCCGTAGGTGTTAGTACATACTTCTGGGAATTTTTAATATTACTCAAGTGTTGAGTGTTCTGGAGATCCTTTGTATTCGTTGATTCGATCGGAAGGTTTAATTTCGTTTAGTTTTCCAGATAATTTAGAACGTGTTAAAATGTTCGAACGGATATCAATAACTCGCTTTTTCCCGACACGAAAATTTCAAGTGTTGAATATTTCTTGAGTTTAAAACTTTCGGAAAAACATGCAAGCATATCTGTGGACCCTCTAGAAGAACATAACCTTAACTCGATTATGTGATCGTCAAAACTTCCACTGAACCCTTGGGTTTGTGGTAGTTTAGCGTTGCCACATGTGAGGTGTCGGTTTGACCCTTCTACGGCTGGTTCATTGGGGGCGGTGACATGTTCTAGGTTTTTTGAACTCCGCTCAAGTGTTGAGCTATTAGGGAATTCTTGGGTGTTTGATTATTCGATCGGAAAGTTTAACTTTGTCTATTTATCTGGAATGTGATACAATATGTGGAATTCATATAGTTAGACATGAAATGCGAAGTATGTAATATTTCGGATTTATGATGTTTAAAATGGTTGTGGATTCCAAATGTTGTCGTTTTACACTTTCTTTTCTGTGACCGTAAGCGTAGTATGTGGTGTATCGCCGGCTTCATTGCTATACATCAACGACAGTCGGGATACACATACTTGCTTACGTTGATGATATGAGATATTATGTGTTGCTGTGATATGTTATATTGGATCGTCGTGTTCTGAATAGCCGGGGGTTTTATGTGAGATGAGGGTTTTTATTTTCATTCATGTAAAATTCATTTGTATATAATATTCTTTTATTGGGGCACTTCCGGGATGAGAATGATGTCACCATTGTATATTATTTACTTTTCCGCATTAGGTGGACCCGAGGAGGGGAGCACAAGCAACCGGGTTCTAGGGTCCAGTGGGAGGCCATCTCGAGGAGTCAAGACCGGGTCTCCTAACCCTAGAATTGGCAGAGTTGCTTGCCGCTCTCGTAGGGGTCTAGGGATGTGGGTTTGGCTATTCATCGCGACCGTGGAATCCGTGTTTTATACAGGATCGATGTAAAACACGGACGTCCTAGAATATTCAATATTTCATATGTTATCTTCTGCTGCAATGTTCTGTGATGAGATTATATTACTGCCTGAGACGAATGCTTATAATATATATATATATGTAGATATATAAATATTACTGCTTTCGTTTCTTCTGTGATGCTTAGGAAGCATAATTGATGGGATTTATTAATGAGATTAATAAAAAAAAAGAAACCTAAAAGATGTTGTAGAATCAAAACTTTATAAAAAGGTAGCTACAGTCTTGCTTTACACAGCGGTATATATGATATACCCTGCACCTTATTCGATGGGGAAAGAGCCGAGATCTCTTCACCGGGAGTGACCTTTTTAGCAAAACTGGCAGATGCTACAAACTCACGGTTTAGTTTTTGACAGCTTAAATAGTTCTTGCTTTGCACCGCGGTATATATGATATACCCTGCACCATATTCGATGGGGAAAGAGCCGAGATCCCTTCACCGGGAGTGACCTCTTTAGCGAAACTAGAAAAGCCTCAAAAACACTCCTTTTCAAAAATCACTTGTTTCTACAACGATATCAAGTTCATTACGCTCATGGTTTTCTGAAAAACCTGCATAGCCCTCCGTCATTTCAGATAAGTGCTACTTAGTATTCGTGCTACGTTTGTTGACTATGTAAGGCGTAGTGTGCGGTAGCTAATTAGTGCTTATCTGTTAAAACATGAGATGTGATTGGATTAGGGTAGTTGTACGACTTTGTTGACTATGTTAAGGGTCGTACAGGTGGGTTTAATTCAATTGGAAAATGACGGGTTGAACTTGGCTAGCAATTATGATTTGTTGACTATGTTAAGGTCATTAGTTGCTAGGGGCAAAAGCATTATCAGGAATTTCAAGTGTTGAAATTTGCAATGAGATTGTATATGTAACACCGGAGCCCAATACTACTATTTTCTGTTACTGGTTGAGCATTAGATATTACTCATTTCATTTATCTTGCTTGTTTGGGTCTTACTGTAAAATTTTATCTGGCAAAGTCATTTCTGCATATAACAAATTTTAGCATCTAAAGTGAAATCAAAATTATCCATCTTGGCCTACTCGACACCCCTAGCCGTGTGGTAGTGTCCGTGCATCGAGTTCTCGTCCCGTTCAGTGAAACGGACGAGTTTGGACGGCTACGCGCGTGTACAGGTGTTCGACTTGGGGGTATGCTTTTTAATCATAAAACATTTCATTTTAAAATTTGGAACCCGCTTAAAATCCTATTATTTAAATTTCAAATTTTTGGACCCAACCCGGGCGCAATTTGGAAATGTTTCATTTAGCGCAAAAATCCCAAATTAATAAAATATTCGAAACCTTATAATATTCGTTATAATATTCTTACTGTTAGTTTTTAGATTCTTAAATCTTTAATATTAAATCTTTTTTTAACAGTTTAAATCTTTCCCTGGCCAATCATGGGGCTCTTAACCCCCGTGGGCCCCTCCAATCTCTCTCTTTCTCTCTCTCTACCTTTCTATATCTCTCTCTCTCTAACCCTCTCTCTCTCTCTCCCCCCTATATATATTATCCTTTCCCCCCCTATAAATTTTCCCAGAACGAACGAGAAACCCGTCGCGACCTAGCCCTAGCCGCCTCCACCGTCGCCACCGCAGCTCCGACGCCGGCGCCAGCGCCACCGTTGCCCTCGCCTTCGCCTCCTCGTACCAACCTCGACTTCCCCTCCTTCTCCCCGTGTGCACGGCGCCGCAGCAACCCCGGACAACCCCCGTGCCTTCTCTGTACGGCCGGAGACGTCGCCGGCGATCTTCGTCGTCGTCACCCGCGCCACCTTCGGCACCTCCTCATCACCTGCGCGCACCAGCCCCCGACCACCTCCTCTCCCTATCCACTTTCTTTCCCTTTTCCATACCCGCAGCCTTAGCCCATCGCCTGCAGCCTCCTCGCCGGCGCCCCACCGCCGTCGACCCCATCGCTGTCACGCCCTCTGCAACACCAGTAAGCCCTCTCTCCCCTTCCTCCTTCCTTTTTCCCCTCCGGTTTATCCTTGGCTGTGCATTGAATCTATGCAGCTGGTTTTTGTAGTCGCTGTTCGCCGGAATCTGGCTGTGCCGGTAGCGTGTCCCGACGATCCAGCGAAGTACCCTGACCCGTGAGATCCCTTGGTTCGTTGTTTGGGTTCAATCCGTGAACCGTGCGTCCGTCGCGAGTTTCCCCGCCGACGTTTTCGTTCAGTATTCCCGGTTCGCGACCCGTCGAGGAAAGTACCCCTTGCTACATGCTATACAATATTTACATATTCATTAATGACACCCTAAACCTGCTATTTTAACTGTAGTATTATAAGTCCCATTTTTATGTCAATGTTGTTATATATTATTTATCATTCAAACTTGGAACCTACCTGTTGCAATTGCCGTAGTGAACCTAATAACCATACTTACAGATTTTAATTTCACCTTCACTAATAACGTAGCCTATGGCACCTTATCTACCGTTTACGTCATTCAGACACTTGTATACATTTAACCTGCTTAAATTGTGATTCCATCCATGGAACCTGTATATACTTATAACATTGCATCCATGAAGTCTTAAACTTATTAAAATGATTAAAGGGCTATAACTGTCTTACTGCATTCTTGTAATGTTGAAATCCTCTCTGTGACACAACTAATAACTGTACTGCAAACTGAGTGCATCTGCCTATTGCTTAATTCATTGCTTATATCATGTTGTTGATGACCATGCTTGATTATATAACTGATTGTGAATTCACATATGATATTGTTCACAACTTGACCTGACTTACTACATGTATATTGATCTACCCGACATGGTACCGTATACTGTTTGACTTGACCTGATGTACCATGACTTGACCCGTTACCTGATCTTATGTCTAATGCCAACAAACCTGACATGTAGTCCTCATGGACCGTTCCTGTTGTCTATCTAGACAAACCTGTTTACCTGATCCTGTATTGGCATTAGTTTCTTGATTACGGGATACCTGACTTGACTTACACATATAACTTGGGGGTATGGGGAAATCAGTATTGTAACCGAACGTAACTCCAAGGGCCATCCTATTGTTTGCCGTTTTTTCCGGGCGTTACGGAATATCCTATTGTTTGCCGTTTTTCCGGGCGTTACGGAATACCCATTGTTTGCCGTTTTTCCGGGCGTTACGAAATACCTATTGTTTGCCGTCTTTCCGGGCGTTACAAAATAACTACCGACGAGTTACGATGAGGATTACCTTACCTGGTTTCAAAGACTTTAGAACAGAGAACCTGATAGCACAGTTAGTTTACCCACTGCACACTACCCTGCACTGCTCTGATTCATATTATTGCTACTCTTGCTTATTTCATGTTTATATTCGCATTGCCTGTCTATTATGTTATTACTTGATGACATGACGCGCTGACGTCTGGGTTTTGCATGGCCCAGATTCCGTACCGATGTTGCAGTCCGAGCAGGAGTACTTCAGCCAGCAGGCTGAGCTGTGAGTTCAGTAGTAGTTAGTTTTATTTCCTGCATTCATTTCCTGATGTGAGCCCATATTATGGGACATACCTTTCAGTTATTTGTATTGGATCATTTGCTTCCGCATTTATTTATTATTGACTCTTGTTACTCTGGATTATGGACATGTTTTAGATAGTTTGCTCTTGTTCTTGATATCTCTACAGCCGTAATGTGACCGTGGATGGATGCTTCTTACCCACAGGTAGCATGGTTGGCTATGTCACGTGCCCAATCTAGCGTACTCTGGGAAGCGGGGCGTGACATGGTTCTTTTGGTATCAGAGCCATAGGATAGTCGGGTTGATTCTTTTGTAGTTGGGTATTGTACCCAATACACGAATCAGAATACTCGCATTTAGGAAACATGTCCTGCCACCTTGCCGTTTTACCATTCTTGAATCACATTCTTCCTGATTATATCTTTTACGATGTGCAAACTTCCTTTGCATATCGACTCGAAAACCTGATTCCTTGCTATCTCTAGGACTTAGGCGACTTGGATGGAGTTATGTAATTGTGGCTATGATACCGCGGCATAGTTACAATGCGGCACTCTATTTAAGTAACTTGGAGTTCTAGCCTTGATCTATATTTTGAATCTATCATCATACTAATGTTGGGTATTTTGATTTCAGGAATATGGCAGGTAAGAATTTGAAGACGTACCAAAGGCGTGTGGACGAAGCCGCCATGCTTGGAGTGATAAGAGGAATGCTGGAGAATCAAAAGAGACAGACCGAGCTGATCCAACAACAAGCGGAATCATTCCAGGAAGGTTTGTGGACCGTTCAGCAGTCCATAAGCAGTGTTGTGGCCAGACCAGTGGATCGTGTGGGTACCGTGGCGGATTTCAGGAGACTGGGTCCGTCTGTCTTCACTGGCCTGGAGGAGCCTTTGCCAGCAGAACAGTGGCTGGTTGATACGGAGAATTTACTTGTAGCGGCACAGATTCCAGAGGATAAGAAGGTGGATGTAGTACGCATCCAGTTGGTAGACTACGCCCGGGAATGGTGGCTTGTAGAAGAGACCCGCTTGCCCAAGCCGATCAGTTGGGCGGATTTCTCGAAAAGTTTCTTGGAAAAGTTCTTCCCGCGGACTGCACGGGAGGAAATGGAGGAAAAATTCGTCAGTTTGAAGCAGAACGGCGCACCTATAGATGTGCATGCAGCTGAGTGGACGAGACTCAGTAGATTCGCTGGACCTTTGGTTGCCAACAGTGCTGATAGGGCAAGAAGGTTCATGCGCAGTTTGGATGTGGACATCCAGAGGCAGATTGTCTCCCTGGGTTTGACCACTTTCTCACAAGTACTTACAGCAGCCCGAGAGCAGCAGAGGCTAACTATGAAGACCGGGGGTACATCACAGCCAGCAGTTACAGCACGGAAGCCAACATTTGCACCAAATCGAGCACATGGACACAAGGGTATTCCGGTGGACAGGCGTGGCGTTGTACCAATGAAGAGGCCAGTTTTGCCCGAGCATAAGGGAAGAGTGGTGTGCGATTACTGCCAGCGACCGGGTCATTATCGCAAAGATTGTTGTAAGAGGCTTGGACTTTGTCTTATTTGCGGATCAGCGGATCACACCATTGATACTTGCCCGTCGAAGCTACGGTTAAAGGAAGATACTCAGAAGCCACCGCAGAGACAGTTTCAGGAGCAGAAGCTGATAACTCGAGGACCCAATCAAGCTCGAACCTTTACCCTGACGGCTGAAGAGGCTAAAGCCCCAGAGGAAGTCGTTTCAGGTACCCTACTGGATCTTTGTTTTCTCGCATTAGCGTTATTCAATTCTAGTGCATCCCATTGTTTTATGTCGTCCAAGTTTATTACTATACACTCGAAGGATTGCACGACCCTGTTTAGTTTTGGGACATACACATTGGGAAAGGGAAAAATCTTAACTAATAGAAGATATAAGGATTGTTCTGTTATTGTTGGCGGTCGGGAGTTAATTTCAGATTCCTTGGTGTTTGTTACCGGCAATTGTGAAATCGTCTTGGGAATGGATTTCTCGGCACTTCCCACGCTCACTCTAAGCGTAGAGTAAAGAAAGAGAATTCCTGATTCCCGGACATCCAGAGGTTTGTTTTAAGGAAGCAGTTCTGTCGGGCCAGTCGAGTTTAGGGCTAGGCCGACAAATGATATTCTTGCATCAGTGGGGGATTGTAAAGACGAAGCACCAGCTGTAGTTGAGAGTTCATGGACGGGTTCGAGGACATCTCGGGTTTACCGCCGAAGCGAGACGTGGAGTTCGCAATTGATCTTATTCCTGGTGCAGCGCCAGTATCTAAAGCGTATTACCCTATGGCACCAGTAGAATTGGAAGAAGTCAAGGAGCAGGTTGCTGAATTGCTTGAGAAGGGTTGGATTCGAAGCAGTAACTCGCCTTGGGGAGCTCCAGTTCTTCTAGGAAAGAAGAAGGATGGCACAAGAAGAATGTGCATCGACTATCGAGAATTAAACAGGGTGACTATTAAGAACAAGTACCCTATCCCTCGCATTGGAGAACTTTTCGAGCAGCTTAGTGGCACGAGGGTATTCTCGAAGCTGGATTTGCGATCTGGATATCATCAGGTTCGAGTGAAAGCAGAAGATATTTACAAGACGGCGTTTCGAACTCGATATGGACATTACGAATACTTAGTGATGCCCTTCGGAGTAACGAATGCGCCGGCAATACTCTTGGATTTGATGAACCGAATCTTTTCACCGTTCTTGGATCAGTTTATTGTGGTATTCATCGACGACATTCTGGTTTACTCGAAGAGTTTTGAAGAGCATGCTGAGCATTTGAAGATCGCACTACAAGCGTTGAGGCAAGAGAAGTTGTATGCAAAGATGAGTAAGTGCGAGTTTTGGCTGGAGAAAGTGAAGTTTTTGGGGCATGTTGTGTCTGGCAATGGAATTGTCGTCGATCCAGAAAAGATTGCATCAGTTCGAGATTGGCCGATTCTAAAGAATGTTGTGGAAATAAGAAGTTTTCTTGGACTCGCCGGATATTGCAGGAGATTTGTGGAGAACTTTGCTCGTCTGGTGGAGCCGTTAACCAAGCTTACATGCAAGGAGGTACCATTTGTATGGACGGATAAATGTGCATTAGTTTTGAGACGTTGAAGCAGAAGTTGATAACCGCCCCTATTTCGACCGTGCCAGACAATTCCGGAGGATTGGCGATTCACAGCGACGCATCTGGGAAAGGATTGGGATGTGTTTGATGCTGCATGGGAAGGTTGTAGCTTACGCATCGAGACAGTTAAAGACCCATGAGAAGGATTACCCAACTCATGACTTGGAACTTGCGGCTGTGAATTTTCGCTTTGAAGATTTGGAGACACTACCTTTTGGGCGAAAGGGTCGAAATTTTACTGATCTTTAGAGCTTGAAGTAAGTGTTCACACTGAAGGAGCTTAATATGAGGCAACAATGCAGTATGGGTGATTGTTGATCGGTTGACCAAGACAGCTCACTTCATTCCTTTTCGGGTTGGTCAATCAACAGAGACTTTGGCAGAGCGGTACATGCAAGAGATTGTAAGATTGCATGGAGTACCAGTGAGCATCGTGTCCGATCGGGACACTCGGTTCTTATCACCCTTTTGGCAGAGTTTACAGGAAAGTTTGGGGACTCAATTGAAGTGCAGCACAACTTATCATCCTCAAACTGATGGTCAGGCGGAAAGAACGATCCAAACTCTTGAGAATATGTTGAGGGCATGCATGTTGGATTTCAAGGGTTCTTGGGAGGATCACCTGCATTTGGTGGAGTTTTCTTACAACAACAGTTTTCAGACAACTATCCAGATGGCTCCATTTGAAGCTTTGTATGGTCGTAAATGTCATTCACCTGTTTGTTGGGATAATGTCGGTGAACGAAGATTATTGGGACCAGATTTGGTTGTGCAGACAGTTGAGAAGGTTAACACTATCAGAAATCATATGAAGGCAGCACAAGACAGATAGAAAGGTTGGGCTGATACGTCGAGAAGACCTCTAGAGTTCGCCGTGGGTGATTTGGTACTCTTGAAGATATCACCGACTAGAGGGGTGATTCGTTTTGGAAGTCGAGGAAAGCTTAGTCCTCGATTCGTCGGACCCTTGAGATCTTGGAGCGTGTTGGTGAGGTAGCGTATCGTTTTGCGTTACCGCAGTCCTTGGCGAATGTGCACGATGTGTTTCACGTATCTCAACTATGAAGGTATGTTCGAGATGAAACACACGTATTGGATCATTCGGAGCCAACAGTACGAGAAGACTCGACTTTTGAGGAACGACCGATTGAAATCGTGGATCGAAGGGAAAAGGTTCTTAAGAACAAGGTGATCCCTCTTGTGCTTGTTTCTTGGGGTAATCGCTCGCATGGAGAGTCCACTTGGGAACGAGAAGATGAAGTCCGGCAGAAGTTTCATCACCTTTTCTTGTAGTCGTCTATCCTTGTATTCTTGGAATTTCGAGGACGAAATCCTTTTTGTAGTTGGGTATAATGTAACACCCGAGCCCAATACTACTATTTTCTGTTACTGGTTAAGCATTAGATATTACTCATTTCATTTATCTTGCTTGTTTGGGTCTTACTGTAAAATTTTATTTGGCAAAGTCATTTCTGCATATAACAAATTTTAGCATCTAAAGTGAAATCAAAAATATCCATCTTGGCCTACTCGACACCCCTAGCCGCGTGGTAGCGTCCGTGCATCGAGTTCTCGTCCCGTTCAGTGAAACGGATGAGTTTGGACGGCTACGCGCGTGTACAGGTGTTCGACTTGGGGGTATGCTTTTTAATCATAAAACATTTCATTTTAAAATTTGGAACCCGCTTAAAATCCTATTATTTAAATTTCAAATTTTTGGACCCAACCCGGGCGCAATTTGGAAATGTTTCATTTAGCGCAAAAATCCCAAATTAATAAAATATTCGAAACCTTATAATATTCGTTATAATATTCTTACTGTTAGTTTTTAGATTCTTAAATCTTTAATATTAAATCTTTTTTTAACCATTTAAATCTCTCCCTGGCCAATCACGGGGCTCTTAACCCCCGTGGACCCCTCCAATCTCTCTCTCTCTCTCTCTCTCTAACGTATCTCTACCTTTCTATATCTCTCTCTCTCTCTAACCCCCCCTCTCTCTCTCTCTCCCCTATATATATTATCCTTTCCCCCCCTCATAAATTTTCCCAGAACGAACGAGAAACCGGTCGCGACCTAGCCCTAGCCGCCTCCACCGTCGCCACCGCAGCTCTGACGCCGGCGCCAGCGCCACCGTTGCTCTCGCCTCCGCCTCCTCGTACCAACCTCGACTTCCCCTCCTTCTCCCCGTGTGCACAGCGCCGCAGCAACCCCGAACAACCCCCGTGCCTTCTCTGTACGGCCGGAGACGTCGCCGGCGACCTTCATCGTCGTCACCCGCGCCACCTTCGGCACCTCCTCATCACCTGCGCGCACCAGCCCCCGACCACCTCCTCTCCCTCTCCACTTTCTTTCCCTTTTCCATACCCGCAGCCCTAGCCCATCGCCAGCAGCCTCCTCGCCGGCGCCCCACCGCCGTCGACCCCATCGCTGTCACGCCCTCTGCAACACCAGTAAGCCCTCTCTCCCCTTCCCCCTTCCTTTTTCCCTTCCGGTTTATCCTTGGCTGTGCATTGAATCTATGCAGCTGGTTTTTGTAGTCGCTGTTCGCCGGAATCCGGCTGTGCCGGTAGCGAGTCCCGACGATCCAGCGAAGTACCCTGACCCGTGAGATCCCTTGGCTCGTTGTTTGGGTTCAATCCGTGAACCGTGCGTCCGTCGCGAGTTTCCCCGCCGACGTTTTCGTTCCGTATTCCCGGTTCGCGACCCGTCGAGGCAAGTACCCCTTGCTACATGCTATACAATATTTACATATTCATTAATGACACCCTAAACCTGCTATTTTAACTGTAGTATTATAATTCCCATTTTTATGTCGCCAATGTTGTTATATATTATTTATCTTTCAAACTTGGAACCTACCTGTTGCAATTGCCGTAGTGAACCTAATAACCATACTTACAGATTTTAATTTCACCTTCACTAATAACGTAGCCTATGGCATCTTATCTACCGTTTACGTCATTCAGACACTTGTATACATTTAACCTGCTTAAATTGTGATTTCATCCGTGGAACCTGTATATACTTATAACATTGCATCCATGAAGTCTTAAACTTATTAACATGATTAAATGGCTATAATTGTCTTACTGCATTCTTGTAATGTTGAAATCCTCTCTGTGACACAACTAATAACTGTACTGCAAACTGAGTGCATCTGCCTATTGCTTAATTCATTGCTTATATCATGTTGTTGATGACCATGCTTGATTATATAACTGATTGTGAATTCACATATGATATTGTTCACAACTTGACCTGACTTACTACATGTATATTGATCTACCCGACATGGTACCGTATACTGTTTGACTTGACCTGATGTATCATGACTTGACCCGTTACCTGATCTTATGTATAATGCCAACAAACCTGACATGTAGTCTTCATGGACCGTTCCTGTTGTCTATCTAGACAAACCTGTTTACCTGATCCTGTATTGGCATTAGTTTCTTGATTACGGGATACCTGACTTGACTTACACATATAACTTGGGGGTATGGGGAAATCAGTATTGTAACCGAACGTAACTCCAAGGGCCATCCTATTGTTTGCCGTTTTTTCCGGGCGTTACGGAATATCCTATTGTTTGCCGTTTTTCCGGGCGTTACGGAATACCCATTGTTTGCCGTTTTTCCGGGCGTTACGGAATACCTATTGTTTGCCGTCTTTCCGGGCGTTACGGAATAACTACCGACGAGTTACGATGAGGATTACCTTACCTGGTTTCAAAGACTTTAGAACAGAGAACCTGATAGCACAGTTAGTTTACCCACTGCACATTACCCTGCACTGCTCTGATTCATATTATTGCTACTCTTGCTTATTTCATGTTTATATTCGCATTGCATGTCTATTATGTTATTACTTTAGGACATGACGCGCTGACGTCTGGGTTTTGCATGGCCCAGATTCCGTACCGCTGTTGCAGTCCGAGCAGGAGTACTTCAGCCAGCAGGCTGAGCTGTGAGTTCAGTAGTAGTTAGTTTTATTTCCTGCATTCATTTCCTGATGTGAGCCCGTATTATGGGACATACCTTTCAGTTATTTGTATTGGATCATTTGCTTCCGCATTTATTTATTATTGACTTTTGTTACTCTGGATTATGGACATGTTTTAGATAGTTTGCTCTTGTTCTTGATATCTCTACAGCCGTAATGTGACCGTGGATGGATGCTTCCTACCCACAGGTAGCATGGTTGGCTATGTCACGTGCCCAATCTTGCGTACTCTGGGAAGCGGGGCGTGACAGTATACCTTCTATGAGATAGATGGATCCTGATACTCACTGCGAGTAAAAGTTACTCTTGAGAGAATTTTACACAGGACAATTAGCCGATCAAGTAGGTGTCTAGAAAGGTGTTAACGGGGTTAAGCCTCTGGGAAAACAAGGTTTATTTTAATTAGGTCCGTGCGAAAGCACGGGGAACCTCCCTCAAAGTACCAACACTGATCTGGCTGAAAGATTGACGAAATTGTAGGGTGTAATTAATCCCGGCTAATCTTACCTTTTAGGATTTAAATGGAGATTTGATGAAAATTGTGAGAGACATCCTGATTAGATAAGATAATAACCAATCTAATCTTGCAAGAGCATACGCTAAAGTGTTTCCTTCTCTCTCTCTCCAGGTAGCAACCATGTCAGGCCTTAATCAAGATAATAATATTGATGTATTGATTGAACCCGCTTATTATACTGAGCAAAGGAATGTCGGTCCCGTTCTTTCTTATAAGTGTTATAAGACTGAACAGGGAATAGGACAAAATCTGGATTCTCACGCCGCCCAAACGAAGAACAAGTATGTTGATGCATCTTCTTCGGGTGTGTTAGTTATTGAGAAATATTTCTCAGTTCACCCTACGTCCTGGGTATTAGATACCGGATCGGGATCCCACATATGTAAATTATTATGTGGGCTACGTAAAGGTAGAGAACTGGGAAAAGGGTGATCATTCCGTACAAGTAGGGAATGGTACAAATATTGCAGCCAAAGCAGTTGGCGAATATCACCTTGTATTACCAAGTAATAATACATTGATTCTGAATGAGTGCTATTATATACCGAACATGATGTGCAACATTATATCAGTTTCTTTATTAAGTAAAGAAGGGTATAATTTTGTAATACAGGATAATGTTATGAACATCTTTCTAAATCAAAAGTTGATTGGATCAGGCTCGTTACATAATGACATATTCATTCTCAATCAAAATACAGTCCTTAATATACAAAACACACACAAGAGGAAGAGTTCAGAAATGAACGAATCCTTCTTGTGGCATTGTAGACTTGGTCATATCAATGCGACACGGCTAGCTAAGTTACATAAGGATGGATATTTGAATCCGTTTAAATTATCATCTTATGATACTTGCCATTCATGTCTCAAAGGTAAAATGACCAAAACTCCGTTTAGTGGACACGGAGAAAGAGTTGAGGAACTCTTAGGACTGGTACATAGTGATGTATGCGGTCCCATGTCTATACATGCCAGGAACGGTTCTTCCTACTTTATTATATTCACTGACGATCTCTCTACATACAGATATGTGTTCCTGATGAAACACAAGTCTGAAGCTTTTGAGAAATTCAGAGAATATAAGAACGAAGTAGAGAACCAAACGGGCAAAAGTATTAAGATCCTTCGATCTGATCGAGGAGGAGAATACTTGAGCAATGAGTTCCTGGACTATCTAAAAGAGAATGGGATTCTCTCTCAGCTTACTCCTCCCTATACACCACAGCACAACGGTGTATCGGAGCGGAGGAATCGTACCCTATTAGATATGGTGCGCTCTATGATGAGCACTGCTGAGTTGCCTATTTCCTTCTGGGGTTATGCACTTGAGAAAGCAGCATACCTATTGAATCAAGTTCCATCTAAATCTGTACCTACCACACCATATGAGATATGGAGTGGGAAGAGACCGTATCTTAAACGAGTTAAGATATGGGGTTGTCCGGCCTATGTCAAAAGGCAAAATCCGGACAAACTCGAGGCACGATCAGTTCTTTGTAAGTTTGTGGGATATCCTAAGAATTCCCAAGGATATTTTTTCTACCACGCTGAAGAACAAAAAGTGTTTGTTTCTCAATATGCCACCTTTTTAGAAAAGGAATTTCTTGCAAAAAAAATTAGTGGCAAAGAGGTAGAGCTAGAAGAAGTTCCAGCACCACAAACTACAACTGATAATTTATTGGAACCAGAGGATTCAGTAGTGCCCAACGAACCCCAGCCTCTCCGCCGATCTAGTAGGGTTTCTCATCCACCTAAGAGATACTACGATTTTCTCGTTGATGGTGGGAGCGAGGATTGCATCATGGAAGATGATGACCCGACTAGTTTCGAGCAGGCCATCACGAGTGGTGACTCTGTGAAATGGCTGGATGCTATGCGATCTGAGATGGAATCCATGTACACCAACAAAGTATGGACTTTGGAAGTTGCTCCTGAAGGGGTAAAACCCATTGGGAGCAAATGGATCTTTAAGAAGAAACTTGGTGTAGATGGAAAAGTTGAGACTTACAAAGCTAGACTTATTGCAAAGGGTTTTCGTCAACGACCAGGTGTGGATTATGATGAAACTTTTTCCCCGGTGGCTATGCTTAAGTCCATCCGGATCTTACTTGCCATTGCTGTATACCATGACTACGAAATCTGGCAGATGGATGTTAAGACCGCCTTTCTAAATGGTGATTTAGAAGAGTGCGTGTACATGACTCAGCCAGAGGGCTTCGTAGATAGTGGGAGCAGCAGAAAGGTGTGCAAAATGCTTAAATCCATTTATGGGTTAAAGCAAGCATCGCGAAGTTGGAACATCTGCTTTGATGTTGTAGTCAAAGAGTTTGACTTCATCAAAAACGTAGATGAACCTTGTATATATAAAAAGGTTGTAGAGAGTAAGGTTGTCTTTCTCGTATTATACGTCAATGACATACTCTTGATAGGAAATGATGTTCCTATGCTGCAATCGGTCAAGCTCTTCTTATCACAAAGATTCTCAATGAAAGATCTAAGTGATACCTCCTGCATACTGGGAATTATGATCTATAGAGATAGATCTAAATGGATACTGGGATTGTCCCAATCCAGGTACATTGACACCATACTAAAGAGCTTTAGTATGGAAGAATCCAAGCGTGGGAACCTACCCACGATCTCTGGACTCACTCTCTCCAAAGAGATGTCTCCCAAGACTGATTTGGAGAGAGCCCGCATGCAAGGGATACCCTATGCTTCGGCAGTAGGCTCTATCATGTATGCGATGTTATGTACCAGACCCGATGTAGCATACTCACTAAGTATAGTGAGTAGGTATCAAGCAGATCCTGGAGAGAGTCACTGGATAGCTGTGAAGAACATTCTCAAGTACTTGAGAAGAACTAAGGAGATGTTTTTGGTGTATGGTAACGGGGAACTCCAGGTGGAGTCCTTTACCGATTCGAGCTTTCAAAGTGATAAGGACGACTCTAAGTCGCACTCGGGATTTGTTTTTACCCTCAATGGAAGGGCGGTGAGTTGGAAGAGTTCCAAACAGGATACCGTTGCAGACTCGACGATGGAGGCTGAATACATCGCTGCCAACGATGCTGCCAAAGAGGCTGCCTGGATGAAGAAGTTCATTACTGAACTTGGTGTGGTTCCGTCCATTGAGCATCCAATACCTTTGTATTGCGATAACAATGGAGCTGTGGCTTTGGCCAAGGAACCCAGGTCCTATCAGAAGTCCAGACATATTCTGAGGCGGTACCACCTGATCCGGGAGATAATTGATCGCCGGGAGATCGGGTCAGGAGAGTTGATACGAAGGATAACACCGCAGATCCACTCACGAAGGCCATTCCCCAGACACAGTTTGAGAGACTCTTTGGGATGCTGGGTATGAGATACTACAACAGCTGGCCTTAGTGCAAGTGGGAGATTGTTAGTTATATATATGCCCTAGAGGTCATTATTGTACATATGATGTATATTATAATGGATGCTTGGATATATATAGAGAGGAATTTCTTGCTCGTCATGATAGTATGCTATTTGGTTTCACTTTATCTTAACATGTTGATTTGTATTAGTTTACTGTATTGTTCTCACATGTTGATAAAGCCCTTAGGATATGTACTCGACTACTGGGACTATGATGAGATCATACTAGTGGGGCCAGCGTAGTCTATGAGTACATCCTATAATTGTTCCTAGTCGAGGGTGTATCGAGACAGGGCATCGATATACCAGAGTAGACTAGCGTATACGCATCTTGACCCATATGATGGGCGATGGATGATCCCATATCCATTGGTGTTTGACATCAGAGATGGTGTACGGGTGCTCAGTGGAGACTGGGTACACTGAACGGACTCGCCGAGAACTCCCAGGTGGTATTATACCTCACGTCAGATGGCAGTTCTCTGGTGACGCTGGTACAGGTTAGTCTGTAGACCCGAGATCGTCATAGAGTCTTGTGTGATTCCCACTGTGCTTTGATTTCCACCTTACCACATCCAAGAGGGCATGCAAAACGGTGGCTTTTGGGTACAGTCCCGAATCCCATGGAGGCAATGAGCGATAGGAGGGGTTTCATCTCTCTCGGTATAGGGAGTTGATATTGTGTTGTGTTCGATTAGCTATAACTGGAAGTCCCTGGTCAGGGCGGATATTGAGTACTACTGGTAAGTGTTATTAGTAGGTTCTCGACCTGTTATGAGCCTCACATCGACACGACTTATCGGTTACTGGGGTCTGACGTATACCACCCCTAGACTAGATATGCAACATATCAGACGAAGAGACCGGACTGTACGGTAGTGTTACTGATTGGATTCACAGGAGAATGTACATGCTTGCTTGTTGATCTTCTGATCGCTCAATACCTGGGTGGCTGTTACGTTTAGCTGACCGCTTGCAGCTTGTGGGTGTTTGATATGTCATCACCTACTGCCGGCGTATTGACGATTCTTTAGAGTCCTACACAGAGGTTTCTTGACTCAGGAAAAACGGAGTAGGAGCACATATGCGATATGTGCGGGACCGAGAATAATATGATATGAGATACCGTATTCTATTTTCGCGATATTTGATATCAGCCGGGTCATCGGATCAAGTGTTGATTCGATGAATCGGTAAATGAAATATTGGTTGGTTATATGTGATATAGCCGGATTGTCGGATCAAGTGTTGATTCGATAATTTAATGTATAATTATATATATGATATATTACATTACATTATCTAATATTGGCTCGCTTTATTGATTCATTTCTCACCGGGTAATACATTGATATATATGCGATATATGTTAATTGTATTATTTTCTTTTGTTACAAAAATATATTATATGTATGATATATAATATTGTAACAAGTTATGTTTACAAATGCAACAAAATTAGTGGAGATTAAACATGGTTAGGGTTTGATTTGGGTTAGTCTTTTCTTGAAGCTTCTAGAAGCTTTTGTTTTGTTTCTTGCAAAGATATTATGTGTTGATATTTTGGAGATATTTTCCTAACCCAACCCACACCCTTTAACCCTAGTTAAATCTCTATAATGGTTAAGTCTTTCTTGACTTAACCATGGTTGCAATTGTAATGATAATAAGAATTTATTATTCATCACAAAAGGAATGATTCTTCTTCTTCTTCCTTGAGCTCTTGAAAAGTTTTCTAGGTTTTTCTTTTGTGATGTATTAGTGTGAGAAATTGATAATAAAAGAGAGCATAAATCCTACTTCATCATTCTCATCTAATCTAGCCAATTAGATTAGGGTGTTCACTTCATTAATACTTGATTAGTGAGTGAGAGCTTGAGTTAAAGAAATTTCAAGATAGATCATCTTAGAAAAGGAAGACTTCAAGAAAGCATGGATCATTCGGGTTGTGGAGCTTCTCTTGAGTCCGGGAGATCATGGATCATGGCGAAGGGACTATTACTCGGAGCTTATGAAGCGAAGGAGCGGACTACAAATGTTGTAATCTCTCTCTCTTAGTTGTAAAGATGTTTACTTGCATGTTTAACCCTAATTATCTAGCAAAGATCCTCGCTTTAGGTTGTTTGGCACGTCTAAATTTTAAATCGGGCATGGTTGATGCCTTATAGACCCTTATGACAGTGCCTAGTAACCCTACAAATTACGACTGCTATCATTCACGACGAAACAACATATACCCCTGCTACTCCTATATCACGTTTGCATTTCTCCGGAACACTCCGTATCACTATGAAATCCATATTGTTTAGGTATGCCATCGTATAGTTACATACGAACTCGAAAGAACTTGTTCCAGTTCGAGAATGGTTTCCGGTTCGGGAGCAATTGAATAGGATTATTCGGTTGTCTTTTCTCTTTACCTTCTTTCAGGTTGCGAGAGCTCTTTATATTAGGAGAGTACACCTATTGCGCTTATTGGATAGCCTTCTTCCAAATATTAGGCTGGTGCCGAAGGGTAGGGAAGGAAGAAAACCAATTAGCTTAAGTGTGGTGTACAGAAGATAATAAGTAAAGACATATAAAGGGATTGGAGTGAGGGCAAGGAAATATACAGTTACAGTCATGAATCTGGATAGTGAAAGAGGAATTACAAGGAATACCAAGCCATCCCTTCGAAATATTTTCATGTTTCAGTTTTACTGTGCAGTGTTAATTGAAAACTGTTTTCCCAATTAGATTCTAACTCCAGGGTATGTATTTACCAGATTTGATTCTCACATCTGTATGGCGTTACAAATGGTGAGTGGGAGTAAGATATTAGAAATTTGGTGATTAGATCCTCTATATATCGGAATTCTTTGTAATTGGTGATATTGAAGGAAATCGCCTAGGTTTTGCCTAACGATAAATATTTGATTTTGAATATCCGTCGTTATGCACCAATTTCAAACCGATATATCTGTACGTTTATTTTATAAAGTGAGATATAACTTTTTGAAATTATGTATATCATATTTACCTATATCAGTTGATGGTTAGGTAAGGAGTATTCAACAGCGGTATAATTCTTCTTAATCATAGTACAGTTTTCAACCTGCGACGCACAAGATTTGAGTTATTAAATTCAGTGGAATTATACAGAGTATTGTATGTTGTCCAATGTCCGTTAGGACAAAGAGGTTGGTAATCGTACTATATTCTATTTACTCATGACTTCTCTAGTTTTAGACAAGTATTTAGTTGAAATACAAGGTCTAAGTTTTGAGAAGATATAGGTAAAGAATAAAGTAGAGAACCATATGTTGCAAGTATCAGGATTTTTCAAGATGATCGAAAATGTAAATACTTGTGTTTAGTATTCCGTTGTAAATAATAGTTTTGAGAACTTTCTTCTCTTTCAGGTTACTTATAAGTGGATGCATTTCTTAATGAGTAATATTGTATAGCCTTCTTCCATTTGGTTGATATGCACTGGAAACAGCTGCATGATTTTTGAATCGGGTTCTAATTAAATCAGTGTCTTTGTTTCTATATTAGATATATAGAATGGATTCATATCTTAACAATATTAAGATATATAGAGTTGTCCGGCTGATACTTAAAACCAGAATCTAGATAAACTCAAGCCACGTTTCAGTAATGGCAGTTTGTGGGTTATCCCGGGCATTGACGATAGTTAATATTCTACCATCTGGATGATCAATAGTTATATTATTCTTGACTCGCCGCAGTTTTAGTAAAATGGATTCTTTTCAGAAAATATTAGTAGGAGTATGGTAGATTAATAGTTATATCATGTTTATCGTTTTTCCAGACGTTACGGAATAATCTTGTTATTGTGGTCCCGTGAGGAATGAACGGGGTATAGATTGATGGGTTACGATGAGAATTACATTAATTGATTTCGAAGATTTTAGATTAGATAACCTAGAAGCCCAGTTTTAGGTTACACATCACATACACACGTACCTCACTGTTTATATTCATGCTGTTGATTTATATTCATGTCTATATATCTCGTTACATCCTGGTTATTATTGTTATTTTGATGTTATGATGCACTGACGTCTGGGTTTTGTATGACCATGTTCCTCTATCTCTATCGCAGGCTGAACTTGAGTACTTTAGCTGTCAAGCCGAGTAGTGGGAAATTGAGTTTAGTGATGCTTAGTTTAGCTTATTTTTCCGCACTTTTATTTCTTGATATGAGCCCATATTGGGACATATTTTTCTTGACTTTTTTATTTTGGCAAATAGACATGTATTAGGTAGATTTTATATTTCACTGTTCTTGATATCGTATAGACAGCCGTAATGTGACTGTGGAGAGATATTTCCTAACCACAGGTAGTATGGTTGGCTCTGTCACGTGCCGTAGTTAGCGCTCTGGAAAGTGGGGCGTGACACATATATACTATCTTAGATGACACAACACCAATGGCTTGTGAGACCGGCCACCGCCTCTCGTCGGGGTCTAGAAAGTTATACACTGGTTTACTCCAGAATATCGATACCCAGTCTCGATACTCTCTCGACTATGGACATTTAAGGATGTGCTTATGGACTACCCATCTCACACATATATGCTCGCCATCATAATTCTGGTAGTCAAGAAACAATCCTACGGGCTTCATCATTATGTATTAGCAACACGTAATAACAAGTAAAACGTATACATATCAATGATAAAGACAAACCTGATAGTATACCATCATTTCGAGTAAGACCGTTCTACCTGTATAAGTCCTTCCTTAATTATCATAATCGCCTACCTGGAATTACAATAATTGTCTTGAGTGCACTATATCCAACAAAAACTCCAAAATCAAATTTGTTTAAAAGATTTTCAAGAATTTTCTATTATCTTACCATATCTCTTTTCTATATTTTTTTTATTAATACTATCATAATAATATATAATTTTTTTACATATTTAATGTTTGTGTTTGTGTATTATATGATAAAGATAAGTTATAATATATACATAAATACATTAATAATTAATTAGTAAAATATGAACAACATATTTATTTATCTTAAATAAAATATTAAACTCCAATTAAAATGGTTTTATTTGAGTAAATAATAACTAATGTCATAATATGTCGTACAAGTCTTCTAGGATGTTACATTTCTATTTTTTGTTTAATTTGTTCTATTATTTCTTATTTTTAAGTTCAAATGGAGAAAATGAGTGGGAGAAGACAGTCGAAGGCCTCGTCATGTCAAGATATTAGGATGAGTATTGATATTTCTTTTCAAAACTATTATTTCTAGATAATTTAGAATGGATGTTTGTATTTTTTTTCAGGAGTATAAATCGTGGAGCAATCGATGATTCGAGGCGTCTTGACTCTTGAGAATTCATTCATATGATATTTGTAACTGTTTTGTAATTTGAACTTTGAATTTGTAATCGTGTAATTCAGTAATTGTGTATTTGAGTTTATGTTTATAATTTTTAATGTTCGAGTTATTGTATATAGGTATATGTAAATTGTTTTAGCCTCTAGTTTGGATTTCAATTCATACTTCATAGAGTATTAGTTGTGTTTCAATGTGTTTATCATGCTGTAAATTGTAAATGTTAATAAATAATAAATGTATCGTTTTTTTTTCTATTTTTAAAAATATTTAATTGTATGGAAGGTAACTTCCGTTTGCTTGTCTAAACTTGTTATCCTGGGCTGCTGCCTTTTGGAAAAAACCGTTTTTAACATGATTTTTTTAAATAAAAAAACCGGGTCGACCCAATCGATTTTGATCTGAACCGAACAGGTCCAGTTGGATTCAATGTCGATTTCGGATTTGAACCAGATAGTTTTCGTCCGGTTTTCTAAGATGGGTCGATTCGGTTCAGCTCGGATTTTTGTTTTAGAAAACCGATCCGAACCGAACGTTGCTTAAACCTACCTACACCTCCCCCTACTCCTCCCCCCTCCCCTATTTGTTCCTCCTCCACTCTGACCTTCCCCACACCCTCCATCTTCTTCTTCATCATCATCCCCTCCGCTATCCCTTTTCATCCCGCCTTTCCTCCTCCCGCCTCCCCAATCTATTCCCCTTCCACCCAACCTCCATCACCCATCATCATCATCATCATCATCATCATAACGACTACCATCTCCTTCCACCAACGGCCACCACCACCCTTACACCGACCTCTCCTTGAGCTCTCCCTCCACCACCTCCTTCCTTGATCCCTAAAATCGCCACCGCCTCCACCATCATCAACTCCTCCTTTTTCCCGTCCACCACTTCATCATCATCACCGCCGCCATTCCTTTCAAACCGACTTACCCTTGAGCCCCCCTTCTTTTCCGACCCTCCCCTTTAACCCTACCTCCAAATCCTAGACGCTATGATCTTCATCCTCATTATCATGATAAAACTTAATTAGATTTTAGTTTTTTAATTTTTTCTGAAGAAAAATAATGAGGATAGAATTGTCTTTTTGCTATAAATTAATGCTTTTAGCTTGGATCCATTAGATATGATGGTTTTCTATAAATTAAAAAACCTAATATAGCAGCTCCCAGTGTTCCCTAGATTCTCCCACAGTATTTTTGTTGTTAGTTTCCCTTTCTCCAATGAAATCCATCCACGTCATCGAAGCATTAAAGCATAAGCGAACCAAGAGGTGCATCGTACACGCTTTTTCTATAAATTAAAAAACCTAATATAGCAGCTCCCAGTGTTCCCTAGATTCTCCCACAGTATTTTTGTTGTTAGTTTCCCTTTCTCCAATGAAATCCATCCACGTCATCGAAGCATTAAAGCATAAGCGAACCAAGAGGTGCATCGTACACGCTTCCTGGATATCGCGCTTATTAAACTCACGAGAGGGGGGCATCGTTTTTGTTTCTAGTCTCTTCGGCATTTCCGCATTCGCTATGGGTCTGTTTGGACGACTCCATAATTTTGTGTTTGATTGTGTGATTTAGATTTGTAGAATTCCATTGTTTTTTATGGGGAACCACCACAAAATAAGAATTCTTAAATCCTAAAAAATTTATAGAATTTGTAAGGTATTCATTATATTTTTAGATGTGATCCGGATAATTTATTTATTTAATAACTCTCTCTCTATCTATCTCTCTTTAAAATCCTCAAATTCAAATCTCACAAATAAAGATTTTTCAACAACCAAATAACGATTTTTCAACAACCAAATAAAGATTACAAGTATCTACAAATTCAATACTAGAAATCCAATACCAATCAAAGAACAAATTACCAAATCCAGAAATTTTCAACCGTATTGCTTTACAATTCAAATTTCATAATCTTGCAACCAAACAGCCCTCCTTCTTTCGATCTCGGTGAGTTTTCCCCCCTTTTTAATTTCAACTTTTGATCTAAAATTAATCGCGATGAAATGCTAGAAATTTTATGCTTTTATTTTCTTCATGTATCGGCCGAGAATCGATTGCTTTGATTGAGTAATTTTTGTTAAATAATTGCATTATGTTTCTGAAGTAATTGCTAAATTTGTGATATACAGTAAAACCTCCGTATAGGAATACTCTATATAGGAATAACCTCCCTATAGTGATAAAAAGTCCCGGTCCCGACTCGGGACCAGTTATAAATAAGAATAACCTCCACAGTGTGATATTCCATACTTTTTCCAAGTCCCGCCTGTACTAATTTACCTCTATATAGTAATAAATTGGCATTAAATTTTAAATAATTTTTTATATATATAAAAAATACATAAAATTACTTGGCTATTACAATTGAACTTAAGATGACATAAATTACTTAACTACACAATTGAACTTAAGATGACATAAAGTACTTATTCAAAGTTGTTTGGGACAATGACTTAATTTTTTGAGTTACTACCATATCCTTTAACTTGCGAGTTCGTAGTAACTCGTCACCACAATCACCTTCTTGTTGAATCCAAAACATTTCTAACTTATCCAACATGTTTGAAGCTTCTCGACATGACACCTTTTCTATTTCCACACTATCGTCTTCCGGATTATCACCTTGCGCTTCTTACCTTATTGCCGCCATGATTTCTTCTTCAGTTAAGGCATACACTACTTGTTGCTCATTTGGATGATTGAGAAAAACATCCATATCCATTTGATTATTATAGTGAAGTTCTTTAATTTGATTTGTCAAATCTGAAACTATTTCTCGATCCTCCTCATCCAATTCTTTTGTAACTTCTTGGTCATCGGCACCATCGGTTCTAATTTTGCAATGCTTAAAGCAATTTTTGATTGTCTGTGGCTTCACATCTATTGACCATGAAGCAACTGCATTTACAATTCCATCTAATAGAGATACCTTTGATGGTTCTAAAACACGATCTTCAATTCGTTTCAAGAGTAAACGATTAAATCGACGACGATAATAACCTTTAAAATTCCTAATGATGCCTGCATCACAAGGCTGAATTTTGGAAGTGCTGTTTGGTGGTAAGAACAAAACAGTTGTGTGGCTAAGAGGTGGCAGATTATCATTTTTTCCATGTGCTGTACAATTGTCCAAAATAAGCAAAACATTTCTGTTCAATCGGCTATCAAACCACTTTAGCCATTCCACGAAGAGTAAAGACGTCATCCATGCATTTGAATTTGCTCGATAAGTACAATTAAAATTATCACGGTTGACATTTTTGAAGCATCTGGGATTAAGAAACTTACCAATCATCCAAAGAGGAAGCTTGTCAGAGCCATCACCATTGCAACAAATAACAATTGTAATTCTTTCTTTATTTTGCTTACGTCCTTCTAACTGTTTCGTTGCAAGAGAGTTATCTGCTTGCATTCGATAAAATAGACCGGTTTCATCCATGTTGTAAATGTCCTTCCATTCCCATTTGTCAAGTTCTTCTCTTATTGCCGGCAAACTTGCTTCAATTTTCTCCATATCAACAGAGCCACTCTCCCCGAAACGACGAAAGGATCGGATTGCATGTCGCTGCTTGAACTTATCCAACCACCCATTTGAAAATTCAAAAGGAGCAGCTTCTGGATACAATCCCTTTAAGAATATGATTCCTTTTTCTTTTAATAAATCACCAGAAATATTTACAAACTCTTGATTGCACAAAAACCATTCGTAAAGTGCAGACTCCATTAGAGGATACTTTACTTGTTTTTGACGTTTTGCATTCGGGTTCGAAAGCACTTCTCCTTCATGGTCGGTTGAATTTTTCATTATCTTAGATATTGCTGACTGTGACAACTTAAGTTGATGGGTATTTTCTAACCATATCGCAAGATCTTTTTGCTTCCAATCGGGGTTGTCTTGTTTCATTTTTCGCAACTCATGACGTATACTTTCACTAATTTGAGTTCGTTTGATTTTAGGTGCCATGTTTGGATTGAAGAAGAAAATTATGATATGAAATAATAGTTAAATTCATGATAAAACTAGCTTATATTTATATGAATGTATTGATGAAATGCACATCCATAAATTTTAATTTTCCAAGATGCATATGGCTGAATTTTGAAGGTCTAAGAATTTTGACTTGTTAATAAGTTTGAAGGTCTATATGAATTTTGAAGGTCTAAGAATTTTGACTTGTTAATAAGTTTGAAGGTCTATATGAATTTTGAAGGTCTAAGAATTTTGACTTGTTAATAAGTTTGAAGGTCTATATGAATTTTGAAGGTCTAAGAATTTTGACTACTATTTTTTCAAAAAAAAATCTAATTTTTATATATAAAACTCTACTTAAGAATAACCCCCCTATAGTAATATTTTTCCCCGGTCCCAAGGATATTACTGTATAGAGGTTTTACTGTAGTTGGATTATACGCGTTTCTTGGGGGGTCAAATGGTGCGGATCGTTGCTAAATTTGTGAAATAATTGTATTATCATAAGGCAAGAGGGATGTATTGCATCATATTAGTAACCAAAAGTCAAGATCTAGGGATGTTGAAGGAAAAATAGCAGGGATTATTTCAATCCACATATAATCTCCCAAACCAAAAAAGAATCATTAATTAATGCATGTAGTGTTTCCATGTAAGAAGTTTTCTAGGAAAAAAATATTTTTTTGTAATCGGAAGGTACATCATTGTTGTATGATATGTTGGTTGACACCAATAGTTCATCATCTTCTATTAGTACTCTTTGAAGTTGATCAGCCATGTAACTGACGCTCAATCTCTTTCTCCTATATCATATCTATTTAAATAGAATTGTGTAAAATCAACCAAATATAATTAACAATTGTAATTCAAATTTTTTTCCCTCACTGCAGAACTGTTTGAAATTTTTTGTTATTCAACTTGTCTTTTCACGCGAAAGAGATTTTGATAACGCTGTTATTAGTTTCGGAATAAATAACATGAGATGTTGGCCTATTAGTACTAGAAGAGCTTGCCGCATGGGTAAGTTTCTTCATTTTCTTCTATTGCATACCACTTACCATGGAAAATCCTATTTTTCCAGTAAATGACAAAATAAAACAAACCAAGCTGTGTAATAAAAACGAAAGATCATATAGTATACCAAGTTGATTTGGGCTCATTTTTATTTGATTAAGGTCACTACTGACCTTATTTGTTCTTCTCAAGAAAATTATGTCGGTTGATCCCAATATGCTCGGATCATATAGTATACCAGGATTTTATATTCTTGATATCTCACTACATTACAGTTTTGTTTCAAGATTAACTATATACTTCACCAAAACATGATCATGTAATAGGATTAGTTTCTCGATTTTCTTCCCCAGTCATTACAAGTTTTTGTTCTTTTATCTATTTGATTTTGTTGTCTTATATCAGGGTTTACCAACAATGTCGACGATCTCTGTCACAACTCCCTCCCCCTTCAAAACCTACATGAAAACACAATACTACTCAAATCTCATCAACCCTTCCACCCTCACTTTCGCCAAGAACCCCCTAACACAATTTGGCGTGCATTAATCATCGAACTCTTTACGAGCAACTGCAATGGCCACATACAAAGTAAAACTCATAGATCCAGTGGGGAACGAGCAAGAGTTCGATGCCCCCGATGACGCTTACATCCTCGACTCAGCGGAAAACATGGGTGTCGAGCTTCCTTACTCGTGCCGGGCTGGCGCTTGTTCCACGTGTGCGGCGAAAATAGTGCAAGGGTCCATGGACCAATCCGACGGGTCGTTCCTTGATGACTCTCAGATTGAGGAAGGGTATGTGCTGACTTGCGTTTCGTACCCTACTTCTGATTGTGTGATTCAAGGAAGGCGAGTTGTATCGATCATTGAGCTCTGGCGGCCTTGTGGCAGTAAAAGTTTTCGGTTTCTTTTTTTGTTAATCTTATTCGCAGTAAAAAAAAAAAACTTTTAGGTATTGTGGTATTAGAAACCATTGTAGAATGTATGACCAAGATGGAATGTGTGCTCCTGTATTGGTTGTTGGTAGTTCAAACATTTTGCATTGTTGCTTACACTAAAATTACCCTAAACCATCGCTGTTTTCGTTACTGAGCTACCTTAAAGATCTTACTAAATACAGCAAGCTCCTTTAAAGTGCTACATCTAAGGGTATTTATATTTGTAGTTGCTAGATATTTTGGATTTCGATGGTAGGTTGCAGCTGCATGTGAGCTAGGATGGCCTGTGTAATTAAAGCCTTCGGCCATTGAGACTGTTAATATATAATGTGTCCTTAAAAATTAATATCCTTAAGAAATCATTGCGGAACGCTGTAAATTTTGAATGTGATTTTACATTTCTGTGTATTTCGTGATAATTATTGGACATTTAGTTAAGATGTTGGTCTCTAAATAATCAGCATATTGGGCTGCCATTTGAAATGTGCTTTATATCTTCCTATGTCTGGTCTTGGAACATGAAATGAAAGATTACCGGGAATTCTCGCATTTCTGGGAATGGAATGACCGATTCTCTAATTTCAAAGAATTTTGTATTAACGTGCTTGGTATATTTTAATCATTCCCGGTAATATATCTATGTGCAACCGTCGATCGGCAGCAAGACTGGAGGAGGGCTGGTGGATGGCGGCAAGACTGGCGAGCCGTCGGCAACAGGCTGCGGAGCCGCCTGGTGACGAACTACGGCCGACCGGCAGGTGACCGGAGGCCGGTCGGTCAGCGGACGACTGACGATGGGCGGCAGGGCCGGTCGACCAGTGGGTGACGAAGGAGGCCGGCAGCGAATGGTCATGGCTTATTTCATATTATGCGGGAATATTTCTCGGCAGTTTAGGATAGACATGTTTTGGGAGGAATATGATTATTATGAAACGAGGTCATTTGATTACCATGGTAATCCTATATTCCCGGTAATATTATTTACACCTAAACAAATATGGTAATATTTTATGGTAATTTAGTATTACTTCCTTCCAAACCTACCCTATGGGTTAAATGGAAAAGAAAAAGAAACGAGACTTGCATGCCCAAACTGCAATGGTTTTTCATATGAGCCAGTGGGGCTACTGGCTATTTTGCAATTAAGCATCTGAACCCCACTAGTCCATGTGAGAGGCCGCTGCAGTTATGGGCATGCGCGGTCCCTGCAGGCCCCGTTTTCTTGAGAAAAAACACGGCATGTTTCAAACTTGTGGAAAAAACCTTAGGCCTTTTGCTCTCGTTAAAAACCCCGGCCCCAATTAAAACCTCATTTATAATATTTGCATGTAATATCTAAAAGGTTGCTTGTAATATCTTAGCCGCTGGAGGGAATAAAGTCCTAAATGAAATACGGTCTAGGGTTTTTTCACAAAGATTTTGAACGGCAGGTCCTTCCCAACAATTTTGAAAATTATAGGGGGGTTTTAGACTACTCTTGAGTGGGTTGGGGACTTTTTGACAATACACCCTATCATAATCATCAAGGATTTTATGAAGGAGA
Organism: Agapanthus africanus; assembly: GCA_030015575.1. Taxonomy (NCBI): domain Eukaryota; kingdom Viridiplantae; phylum Streptophyta; class Magnoliopsida; order Asparagales; family Amaryllidaceae; genus Agapanthus; species Agapanthus africanus. The sequence continues at coordinate 160,284,613 of JASDDO010000024.1, forward strand.
TGAACATGAGACTCATTACTAATCGATGGCAGCTCAATATTGATCAGTTTAGCAAAGTGCTAACAATGATGTTTTGCATTCTTGCAACTGGTGATACTTGGAGAAGAATATATCAGCAGAAAAAAATAGCACATCACTGAAAGGGAAAGAAAACGTAGTTGACTCCAATAATGGGTACTTTAGTGCATGGAGACATGCAACAATAGGTGTTCAATTTGGAATAAAGTTTCACTTCATTGTGGATTAGAGAGATGGGATACAAGATAGGGAGGAAAGTGAATAGAAAAGTTCCAAAGGGGGGAAAATCTAGGGAAAACTGTTTCCCAATATCCAAAAAGGAATAGGCCATAACTTTAAAAATTCCTTTAATTAACTTGCTGACCTTTTTAGTTCTAATACCCTTTTTTATAAAAACCACTATAATTATTACATAAATTACTACATTTTATAGTAAAACCAATATATACATGAAAACTACTATATTTATATAAAAAGTTAAAACCAGTACATCTATCTAAAAGACCATTACTTTTATCAGTGAAACTGTTACATTTAATTATCTTGTTTTTTAATTTTTTCTTAAAGTTCTTCCTTCTTCCTCCACCCTCACCTTCGCCTTCAAACTCGATCAAATCAAAATTTGTTTTTTTTCATCAACTTTAAATTACATATTTTTTTATTCCAAAAAATTCAACATTCCTATAAAATCAAAATTATAAGCCACTGTAAAAAGGTTTTAATTTTTATTATGGGTTCCATTTTGTTTTGCCAAGAAAAAGGAAAGAAAAAAGAAGAAATATTAGAGTCGTTGAACTTCTTAACGAGAGTTGTTGATGGGCATTTGATTTGTTGAGATATTGGATTAGTTAAAAATCACTTGGAGATGGATGTAGAGAGAGATATGAATGAAAAGTTAAAAACTTATGAGAAAGAGAAAGATGGAGAAAAGAAAGATAGGGACAACATGGGTAATAACAAAATAAAATTATAATAAATAATATCAAAATTGCACGGCAAGGATTTAAACAAAGGAATCCTTGGTACTTGGGGTTTATTTTCAGTAGGTATCTTTTTATTTTTCTTTAACGAACCTGGTTAAAGTTTGATTTATTAAATCTGCAGTGATTGTTTAAATTTTTAGCAACTATAATATTCTTTTTAAATTTTTTTTGTTTAAGAACTATTTTAAAGCCCTTTTAGCGTTACTGAATCTATATGATTTTCTTAACAAAAAATTTGATGACTTAGATCCTTTGAGAATTAAGGATTTTTCTTAATTTTCTGAATTTTAAATTTGGAAAAAAAACGTGAGAGTGACACACGCCCTCTCATCTTCTGGTTATAATAGTAGAGATAATGATGAATTTTCATTATCTTTTATATGTCACCTAAACAAATTTGCGACAAATGCTGTATTTTCTTTTGTTTATGTTTTATGAATCAAACATAAAATGTTTTTTGGATTTGGAATCCATTTAACAAAAGTGAGAAATGTCCACACAATGGAGTTGGGGGTAATTTTATTTATAGCAAATGTAGCATGCAACATTTGTCACATGCATAAAATGTTGCAATTTTTTTTTGTTGCTAACCAAACAAACCAAACAATCCAAAATGAAGTACGCGTCGAGGATGAATCAGATCTTATTTCTCTTTTTAAGTGTTCGATGATGCTCATAAGTGGGAGCTCCTCAGATCATAACACGTGGCAAAAGACGTGTCCCGATGCACACGGAAATAGGGCAAGAACTACACATTGAAAGCGTCTCCCGGGCTATTGTCCGGCTGCCTGGACCCAACCTTCGAGGATTCCCTGAACATTCCTGTGCTCGCCAAGTAAACGGCCATTGGCTCCCCGCCGAGCCCTCCTACACGCCGAGCTTCTTGGCCCTTCGCCTTCGAGCTATCTCGAAGCCGAACAAGCTCGGCCTCCCACCCTCTTTAAGGCCTCTCGCCGAGCTAGGCTTCCTCGGTTCTATCAAGCGACCTAGAACGCAGATCACCGGCGTCTCTGCCACGGCTCCGCGAATCTCGCTAGAAGCGAGATATCCGCCGTCCCACGATCCCGCGTTCCACCCCGTCGCATCCCCTATTAACGAGCATATCTCGTCATTAATGGGGGATCCCGCCATTCTCGCTGGCGTAACGGCCGTCGAGAATCTCGCGGCCGCTAGACCATGGCTGCCGCTATATAAACCCCTCTCTCAGACGACTCAGGTAAGGCAATTATTATCCAATAGGCCGCTACTCTGCCCAAATACCTCGACTAACTTGATCGTCGGAGGGTCCACGGTGGTACAACCACCCCGGGACTTCTTTGCAGGTAGCTCGGCTTCACACCAAACCAAACCCATTGAGATCCACACGCCTCAGGAGACAGTCCTCAAACCCAATCTCAGCCGTTCGCCAACGCTGTCGACAGATCGTCGGAAGATATCATCTGAAGGAGATCCAGAGATCCATCAGTTGGAACCGTCTGTGGGAATCTCGAAAATTCCACTCATCGAAAGTTGATCTTCCGATCTTAAGCTGATGGCGAGTGATCATCGCGACGATCCCAGCACTAGCCGCCGTCCTCCCCACAACGGGGGCGCGGAAGGATCCTCTCCTCCCCCTAACGTCGTTCACGCCCTGTCTGCATGGATCGACAGGCTCACATCCATCGTAGATACCCTTGTCCGTGTCCAAACAGCTGGACAAGCCCCCCAGGTTGCTCTTCCCCTATCTCGGGGCCGTGACCTCCTCAGAGGGGGTGATGGCACTGCCCACGCTGGCATGACTGAACAACATCTCGCTATTTCCGGCGGCTACTGATCCCCCGTGGAGACCAATTCAATAACCCGCTAGGCACCTCACAGCTCCACGCCGAGGTCTCATGAAAGAGCACCCCGCCCCGAGGCCCATCGCGCTCCTGTCCCTCCCGAGGAGGTGTCGGTCAGCTCGCTTGCTCCCAGGCATGGCCGGCACCCTCTCCCTTGACAAGATCGCGCGGATGGCGCTCACCACGGTGGCTCGAGGACGACCTCGCCAGGGGACTTGAGGAGCCTCATAGAACGAGACCGGAACCACGGCCAGGCACAGGCCGCCAGCGGGTGGGGCCATAACTCCAAGTACGCCGAATCCTCGGGATACCACGACCGCCTCGATGCCCTCGAAAAGAAGATCGAAGGTATACATCGGAAGAGTCGTCCTTCGAGCAAGGGGGCCAGGTATGCCGCCGAATTGCTTACGAAGCCCTTCACTGAAGAACTTCCCGCTGTCCGCGTCTCCTACAGAAACAAGCCTCCAAAGGTGGCCCTCTTTGAAGGAAAGTCCGACCCGAAAGACCACATAGACGTGTTCACGGCAGGGATGAGCTTCTAGGACAACTCTGACGCCGGCCAATGCTGAACGTTCCCCGCCACTCTCATCCGCGCGCGGACGAGATTGGTTCCGAGGACTCACGCCATGCTCCATCTCTACCTTCGATGAGCTGGCCGCCCAGTTCCTCAGGCATTTTGTCGGGAACAGACGGCAGAAGCGGACCGTCGATTACCTCTTCACTATAAAGAGCGGAGACAAGGAATCCTTCAAAGAATACGTCACCCGTTTCTACAACGCTCTCCTTAAGGTCCCAGAGCACCGGAACGAAACTGTCATCACAACCCTTAGGTCGGGTCTCAGGCACAAAGAGTGGCTCCGCTCCTTTGCATTAGCGCAGCCTAAGATCATGGCCGAGGTCAAAGCCTGGACCGAGTGAGAAATCCAGCTCGAGTCCAAGGTAAATGCGAACCTACCCCGGAGCGACTAGGCCGATCAAAAGAAGAGGGGTAGAGAAGAGCAGAAGAGGGTTGACCGACCAAAGCCATACTCCCCGAAGTTCCAGGAGTATACCCCGCTCAACATCTTACAGACTGAGCTGTTGGAGGAGGCAAAGGGCGAGCGATTTTTCAAGCTCCCTCCGGTCACTAATAGGGCGGCCAAACGGACACGAGGCCCTTACTGCACCTTCCACAGGTCGTAGGGACACCTCACCAAGAACTGCAAACGGCTCCGCGACTACATCGATGAGTTGATTCGCTCGGGGCACCTGGCAAAGTACTCGCGGGAAAAGCGACAAGCAGACCGGGAGCAAAAGAACCATCCCCCTCCCGGCGAGTTGACGATCGGCCAAATCATGGTCGTATCAACGGGGAGTGCGCCTGGAGCCGGCGAGATTCAACGCCTCCTGTCGGTCGAGGGGACTAGCAGCCAGCCCCGAAAGAAGAGCAAAGCAGCCGAGCCCATCACCTTCACCGACGAGGACCTCCACGGGATATCCTTGCCTCACAACGACCCCCTGGTGATTACAGCATGGATCCACCTCTACGAGGTTCAAAGGATACTAGTAGACTCGGGGAGCTTGGCAGACATTCTTTTCTACGACTGCTTTTTACGTATAGGGCTCGGCCCGTCGGACTTGAGGCTGACCGCCCACATTCTGTCGGGGTTTATTAACCACACCATCCCGGCAGAAGGAGTGGTCTCCCTCCTACTTAACATCAGGGAGGGAGGCCACACACGAACCGTACCAGTGGAGCTCATCGTCGCTAGAACTCCATCGACCTACAATATCCTCCTGGTACGCCCGACGCTAAATTCCCTTCGGGTCCAGATCTTGACCTACCACCTCGTGATCAAGTTTCCACTCGACCAAGGGGGAATATGCCGGGCCTACGGGAACCAGAAAACCGCAAAGACTTGCTTTACAGCGAGAACTACGCCCGAGAAACGAAGCGGCGACCTTGAAAGCGCAGGTGATTTCCAAAGGTCCTTGGAAGCTCGGGAAGAACAAAAAGAAATTTGAGGGGCCCCGATGGAGCCGCTGACAGAGATCCCCCTCGTCGAAGGGGACAGTGAACGAACCGTCCAAATCGGGTCACTCTTAACGGAGGCCCGGCACGACGAATTTATCCATTTCCTTAGAAGAAACTCGGACGTGTTCGTTTGGACGCCCTCCAACATGCCCGGGATCGACCCCAAAGTAATTTCACATAAGCTCGAAGTCGACCCGACGGTCCGACCCGTCAGGCAGAAGAAACGAAGTTTCGCGCCGATCAAACAAAGGGCGATCGAGGACGAAGTTGACAGATTGCTTGCAGCCAACTTCATTCGAAACGTAGCATACTCAGAATGGCTGGCGAATGTAGTAATGGTTAAAAAAGCAAGCGGGAAGTGGCGAATGTGCGTCGACTTCACAGATCTCAACAAGGCCTGCCCGAAAGACAACTATCCCCTTCCTCGGATAGATCAGCTCGTCGACGGCTCAGCATGCCATGAATTACTCAGCTTCATGGACGCTTTCTCCGGCTACAACCAGATCCGTATGAACCCGGCAGACGGAGGGCGCATCGCGTGCGTTCCTGATGCGCACCTTAGGGGCCCTTGTCGCCGCCCGACGGCGAGCGACGAGAGTAGCCCATACTCTAGGGGGCAAGCCCGACACAGATAATGCAGAAGAAGAACCCTCTCGGCTATCTATAGACAAAGAGGCGAAAGACCCTTTGGACTCAGCCCCAACAACTGAAGCCTCATCGTCCGACTCAACCCTAACTATCTCTACAGACTTCTCAGATGAAGACATCTAACATGATTCAAGGGAATGGGCACGCCGGGGAAAAACCACGGGTGATCCGATCTAAAAGGAAGGAGCACTGGGCAATCTTTGGCAACGAAAGTGAATTATGGTGGAAGTGTTGGCCCTAGGGGGTCCTCTCCTATTTATACACTCCAAAGAAAGTATCTAACGGCCCAGATCGATTCCCGCCAAAACAAAACGTCGCGTCTGCCAGCCGTCAGAGCTCCATGTGGCGATCGGCCATTGGGGACGTCCCTTCAGTTGCAGGTGACAGCGACAGCCTGTCGCGTCTGCCTACCCACGACCGACACGTAACCCGTAACCCAACTGGCGACGGCTGGAACGACGCCCCCTCTTTAAAAGCGCGATCATTTCATTGATCTGCTGACGCCATCGGTGATACGCGTGAAGATTCAGGTGAACAACGAGGCGACACGTGAGCCCGAAGGTCGAAACGACGTAACCACCAAACGCCATGCCGTTCCCGGGCGATCCGCATTATGATTCCTTGGCGCCAAAATGAACAAAAGAAAAACTGAGCAGGCCACTCTCGACCCGACCGATGAATAGGTCAAAACGTGAGTGGGAAGCTAATGATGAAGCTCACAAGTGGTGTCTCCTCAGATTACGACACGTGGCGGATGACATGTCCCGAAGGCTACGGGGGTGGAATAAATGAATTACATCGGAGACATTCCTCGGGATCCCCTTCTCGAGGATCGTATCCGACCTTTCGGGAGACCTCCCTGAATACATTCCACCTTCACCTAGGAAACTATCAACAGCTCCTCCGAGCTTTCTCAGTGAGCAATCCAGCAGCCGGACTTGCACCCTTCCTCTTTTGCTTGTCTCCGAGCTATTGCAGAGCTGAGCTTCCTCGGCCTCCCGGCTCGCCTCCGAGCCATCTGCCGAGCTAAGCCTCCCCGGCTCTCCCGATCAACTGAGAGCGCAGAGCCCTAGCGCCTCCGCAATGGCTCCGCGTATCTTGCCAGAGCGAGATATCCGCCATCCTACGTCCCGCGTCCCCCGCTGGCGCGTCCCCCCATTAACGAGCGTATCCCACCATTAATGAAGGAATCTCGTCATTCACGCGGACGTAACGATAGGGGTAACTGACGGCGAAGAACCCACACCTGCTCGCTCCATGCGACCACTATAAAAAACCCTCTCTCAGATGACTCAGGTGAGGCAAATTTGATTCCAATAAGCCACTATTCTGCCAATATTCCTCGACCTAACTTGATCGTCGGAGGGTCCCGCGGTGGTCACCCACCCCGGGAATTACTTGCAGGTTGCTCGGCTTCCGCATCAAATACAACCTATTGAGATCTACACGCTCAACCACAGCCAAGCCAAATCTTAACCGTCCAAGACGCTCGTTACCAGATCGATGGAGGACGGCATCTGAGGGAGATCTCAACCTCCATCAGACGGCTTGATGAGTTACATGTTCTTATTTTTGATGTCTCTCATAACTGGACACATATGAGAGGCATGTTAATAATTTCTCATTTGTAAGGGAAAGATATTATTTATTAAATAAGAGTTATATACATACCAAACTTTCTTTATTGTTATAACTAGAAAATTTCTAGGGCTTTTCCTTTCCCAATCAACAAGCGGGAAACTCTATAAACATACACTTATACCCCATAATTTTTATTATTTATATACGTTTCATTCGTAAATTGTTCTGTTTTAACCCTGCTTTATTCAAAACTTAAATTTTCTACATATTATCAATAACACTATGGTAATTACGAAACTAAATTAAAATTGATCAAGAATACTAAAGATCATATATTGTAGCTAAACAAAAACTGAATCCCAAATAAAATCTATGTTCATTTTGATACACAATGCTAAAAGTTATTTCCAGGTGCATCGCAAGTGTCATAATCTAGTAAAATACAGTACTAACATATCATAATAAATACCTAATGCTTTCTATATGAACACTTTAAACCATACTTACATCCAAAAAAAACTTTCAGTTTTAAAGGTCTCTTTACTTTTTCACTTGTTGGCTGCATATATAGCAAAATTAAATAGGGTTTGGGCCGAGCTCGGCTCTATGGCTAAGCTCGCATGATCCGGCCCCCGGTGATAAACTGTGCTCAAGGGCATACCCATAGAATACAATACTATATTATACTATATTGATAAACACTAAAAGTTTATGTTATTTATCTGAAATTTTCAAATTTTAGAGTATTTATCAATAATAAAAAAAAGAGTATTTAGTCACCAACGGTCAAACAGTGTTAGAAAGGAAATGGAAAGATATGATTAGTTGATATAATCCAAGAAAAGCGCGGTGAATCTCAAAAACAGTAGAGAAACAACTGTCCATGATGAGAGAATGTACACGTGGCATTCACCAGTTGCTTCTCCCCTTCCTCTTCTTCTTCAATCTCGAGCTCTCTCTCTATATAACTCTCACACGCAAGCAGCAGCAGCGATAACACATAGATTTCAGCTCTAATTCCTAAATTTGAATCAAAGACTTGATTTTTATTCCTTTTTCTTGTTTACATGAGAAATTTGGATCTGAGATTAATGGAGCGCTCAAATCGATTCCGATTCCTCTTCGTCTTCTCATTACTCGTCTCAGGTTCGAATCTTTCTCCATCTCTCTCTTCTGCTCCGATTCTTGATTCTTCGATCGATTTTTAGCATATTGATTTGATCTTGATCTTGATACACATTGGAGTTGTTGATTCGGTTCGTTTCTTCAATTTCGCTGGAATTTGATGGAGTACTGTAGATCTGCAGTCGAATGAGATTCGTTTTTTATATAAAAAAGAAGTGATTTTTTTGGAAATTTCCCCTCCTTTTTTCTTTTATTCCCCTTTTTTGGTAAGCTTTTCTTGTTTGTGAATCTGTGATAGCGTTTATCTTTTCTTAATTTATGAGATTAATGTTGACTTCCATCAAGCAATTGATTGCTTGAGAAATTTAGATTAGCTGTCAATTGAGTAAAAAAAGAATTTAAAAACAAAAAAGAGAGATTCTTGGATTATTAATTCGGGGCATTGGTCTGTGCTTCATTATCTTAAGTTGGTGGTTAGATGAAATCAAGTAAAAAGATTTGGGTTTGGTAGGAGTGGAGAATATTGTGATGATTTTAGGACCTGTCGTTTATATTTTGGTTGGTGAGGGGCACTTTAGTTATTATAATGTAATGGGGAAGAATGAAGGTAGACACATGGTATAATTCATGTTTCAATGAACTTATCTTAGATTTAGTATTTATTTCTTGTTGTAGTAAAGTAATGACATGGGATTGGCACCATATATATCCCTTGAAATAAAATCCATCGGCATAAATTTTGACATCATTTGGTAGAAACAGGTTATCCATGGTCCATGGTGGTATACAATACGGAAGGTAGTTAAGAATTTGTAAGAAATAAAGAATATCCTTTAAAATGGGATTCGGTTTTGATAAGGGGGAAATTTTCTTTCAACCTTATCGATGGATAGGGAGGGAAATGGTTTTGATAAGGGGGTTATTTTCATCACCGACACACGATACATGCTAAAGAGAGCTACACAAAGAGTATTCTTTAGTTAGCTAGAGTATCAGAACTTCGAAATGTAATCCAATGGAGTTTTTATTTAAAGACCCATTTGTTTTTCACCTTATCAAAACCCTGCATAGATTAGAAATGATATGGCGTCTTCTATATCCATTCTGCTATAATCAATCCATTGTCCTTGAATTTTACAGGTCAGTTTCTCCAAATCTTCGCCATCTCCGTCGGAATCAACTACGGCCAAATTGCCAACGACCTCCCTTCACCGACCCAAGTAGCAAAACTCCTCCAATCCCTAAACATCAGCAAAGTTAAGCTCTATGACGCCGACCCCAACGTGCTAACCGCCTTCATCAACTCGGATGTCGACTTCATCATTGGAATCGGCAACGAAAACGTCGCAAACATGATGAACCCCTCAAACGCCCAAGCTTGGCTCCAGCAGCAGGTGCAACCCTACATCCCCTATACCCGCATCACTTGCATTACAGTCGGAAATGAAGTAATCTCAGGAAATGACACCGTGCTGAAATCTAATCTTCTCCCTGCAATGCAATCTGTGTACCAAGCTTTAGTTTCACTTGGACTGGATAAACAAGTTAATATAACTACTGCACATTCCCTAGAAATTCTGGGAAATTCGTTTCCACCCTCTATGGGCTCTTTCCGCCCGGATGTTGCCGAGTACATTCAACCTATTTTAAACTTCCACTCAATGACAAAAACCCCGTTCCTGATAAACGCCTATCCTTACTTTGCCTACAAAGCAAACCCTGGCTCTGTCTCATTGGATTATGTATTGTTTCGTCCTAGTGCTGGAGTTATCGATCCAAACACAAATCTAAACTATGACAATATGTTGTATGCTCAGATCGATTCGGTTTATGCTGCGATTCAAGTGATGGGGCATGCGGATATCGATGTGAGGATCTCGGAAACGGGTTGGCCTTCAAAAGGGGATTCTGATGAGCCCGGGGCTAACCCGGAGAATGCGGCGGTTTATCATAGTAATTTGTTGCAGAGGATTGGAATGAACCAAGGCACGCCGATGAGGCCATCAACGCCTATTGATATTTATGTGTTTGCGCTGTTCAATGAGAATATGAAACCGGGGCCAACCTCAGAGAGGAACTATGGATTGTTTTATCCTGAAGGAACGCCCGTTTATAATATCGGGATCCATGGGTACCTTCCGTTTGTGATGTCATCGTCCGAGTTGGTGGTAAGAAAACTGAAGCTTTTTATATATGATTACTGAATTATTTGTTTGGGGTTTCTCCATATAACACCCTTGTAGTTTACCCATATATAGCTCTTATATCCCCCTCAGGTGATTTATTAGCAGTGCAAACGCCCCCTCTGCTCATCAACCAAAAACACTGAAATTCAACTTAAACAACTCAAATGATTGTGAGAGGTTGCAAGTTGGATCCCCGGAGGGGGTGATTCCAAAAAAAAAAACTCAAATGATCGTGTTGTTTAGAGTTGAATTTGAGCATCTTCAAGGGTTTTGGATGATAAACAGAGGGGTCGTTTGTACCGATAGATTATTTCATGGGGTATAAATGCTTATATTAGATAAACTACAATGGGATTTTCTGCAATTATCATCACCCTTCATCTGCGTCTCTCCATTACAGACATCACTAAATAATTCATTAATCGTGTTAATTTTGATGTTCTATTATTAATCGATAACAGTCTTAGGTTTATTTTTTATCAAAACGAAGGCAAATACCCCAGTGTTTCATTTAATGGAAATTTTAACGAAACATCAACTCTTTAAAAAAAGAGAACAGAAAAAAAAACTAAAATGAATACATCAACCGCACAACACTGACCCCATCCATTTTCTTCTGCAAAGATTGTTTTTAGTCAAAATCGCATTATTGAAGACCAACCACATGAATATCCTAATCTTTAAAGGCACACCATAGTCTTAGGTTTATTGAGTGCTAATAAATCTGTTGAGTGGTTATAAGTGCGGCACTAGGGATATATAAAGGGTGTTATACGGAATTATCCTTTCGTCTTTTTATATTCTTGATACTCCTGTGGCTTTCATGTCTGCTTTTCTTTTCATTTGTCCTTCTTTTCGTTACTTTTCGCTCCGGATAAAACGGCCCTCGGTGATGGTGAATCACCACCCCTATCCGGTGGTCCGATCCTGCTGCTGGATTCTTATCTTCATATCAAAATAATTGGCCGCCTCTGCTTATCAAGGTGATGCTCTTATAAAATAAGGTCCACAAATACCCAAGTGGAGATAACACCTTCTTTAGTTTCTTTTATTTTCACGTAAGGGATCAACCTAATTCTTGTTGGCATGTGCCTTCTTTTTATTTTCCCACTTGACAAAGCAAAATTACAAAGTTGCAGGGCCCTTTGATTGCTAAATTCTTTTTGTCGGATCTTAATGCTTTTCAGAGTCCAGTTTAATTAGAAAATGGAAGATGAATTGGATGAAAATGTTTGCACATAAGATTTCATTGGCATATAACCAAAACCTATTGTTTTGTAGCAGGTGATTCCATGGTTACGTTTGTATATTTTTGTGGTAGCTGTTCTAATCTTATTCAGACAAGTAGAAGATTTATAGTCCTGAACTGGGTTCAGAACAAAGCAATGCTTGAAGGCATCTTTAACCCACGATGTGACATCCGTCGTCTTCAATCGTCGTCAATGAGGTATTTGATTGATACATTATCATCCTTTTGACTTACTTTCCAGATTCTTTTGTTTACGAAGATAGTTACAGACTGTTGTTAGATTCAACTTTTGTATGAGGATTTTAGTTTGGTCATGCGTAGCTCTCGAGCCAATCGTTTTCGTCGTCTCAATCATTTAAAACTTCTCCAATTGAAACGATGTCTGAAAGAGATTCTATATTCTTATTGCCAACCCAATCCTCATCTTGTCTGTGATGTTGGCTTCTCTTTTGCGACCGTTCAAATGCTTGAAGCTTCCTAAAAGTTTCAATTGATTCATATTGCTTTTCAGCTAAGATTTCATAGCAGTACCTCAAATTTTCAGCACTTTTCCAAATAAATACGTTAAGCTCTTCTTGCTACAAATAACTACCCTGTTGTTTGTAAATTGCAAATGAATATGTTAAACTTTCGTATTTTACCGTCTATCGGTTTTGACGATCGACTTCTTAGTTATTTGACAAAAAGCAGTGTAAGAGAGAAAAAAATGAATAGTTTATTATATTTTGCAGGGTAATTATTTGTAGCAGAGGAGGACTCGAGGTATATATCTGAAAAACATTGATAGTTTTAGGCATTTTTGTTAAATTTAGCCTTACTTTTCAATTGGCCTTTCACGCTGTCCGGTCATATTTATTTCCATAATTATCATAAATTTTAATTGGGCCTATGTCTTAAAAACATCCATGTAGTTTAACCTAATTCCTAAAAAACTACTTGGGCATTTTCCCCTACCCAATAACCCTCTTGTACTTTAATTCCGTTTCCTACTTGATCACACACCGTTAACTCTAATCTTAACCTGAAATAATATTTTTGTTCTTAACAAAAGCCATCCTAATTTGAGACCAAGGGCACCGGCCCACAACTCGAGCAAGGGCATCAATCCCCAATTTCCCAAATGTTTCTACGTTAGTGGATCTAGAGCGCAAAAAATTTATGCTCGTCAAATTCTCATCCTAATTCAAACTAGCATTTCATCAAACACTCGTGCTACAAACACAGAGAAAGCTCGTCTCTCAATTCAAACAAGCATTTTATCAATTTATCAAATATTTGGTTCCATAAACACACACAAAAAAAAGCATAACATTGATCCAAGTAAGGATATAAGATTCATAACATAAATCCATTACAATCACAAGAACTTTATATTGTCTATTTCACTTCAAAATTAGTACAATTACATGAAAGAAAATCAAGATTATAACCAACATTATCAAAATACTTGCACAACTAATGTTGTTGGAGTTCACCACAGCCGAATGAGTAGACCTACGTCTACAAATCGTCATCACTTGAGCTTGTCTTACAAATTTAAATAACCTTAAAGAAGAAGAATTGGGGATAGTTTGATTTTAATTTCAGGAAGAAGATAGGTAGCCATTTATTGGGTATACAGGGCAATATTGGAAAAGAAAAAAGAAAAATAAGGTTATGTGCATTACACGTGCTCGTTTCCATCGATTTTCCAAAAAACTTAACAAAATAAAAGTAGAGGGGGGTTAAGAGGTAACTGAATTAAAGTATGCGGGGTTATTGGGTAAGTGAAAAAGCTCAAATAGGATTTTAGGAATTAGGCCAAACATATAAGTACTAAGTACGCCTTTTAATTATATGCTAATGTCTTTAACCGTTTTGTGCAGGACCAAATTGCCACCAAGAGCCATTATCAGGAAGTATAATTTATATGCTATGATCTTATTCTTGAAGGAAATCAGTTAGTGATGTGACAATCAGAGCTTGTATTAGATACTAACAAATTTTGATTAAATGCGGATTCTTAATTTGGTTCAAAATAAGGTTGTTGCACCATGTAGATTGAATATAAAAGAATAAACCCAAGCACTAATGGGGGTTAGATATTTTGATATGGAAATGCTAATAAATATTTCCTTTCTATATATACAAATCACATGTCGAATTATGTGGAATTCCATTTACTTGCCCGTTTTGGTCTATTAGCTATGGTGAGTGGTCATGGATATGATGGCAATGGAAAAGACATGTTTGTTGTGATATATATAGGGTTGAGCTGCCCAAGATTCGAAAATTTGCGGTGAAATGGACAGATTTTGCAATTTTTTTTATTTTTTTCTCAGTCCTGACTCCTTAGCCTTATCCAAGCACACACCACACCCACACACGCACAGGCCCTACAAGCACAACACACGCATGCAAGCATCCAGGAGACCCACGAATTTTGTTTGCTTCGGGTTTTCAATATTTTGTTTGTTATGGCTTAAGAAAATCGTGATATTTTCAAATTTTTCTTCGTTTCTCAATATTTTGTTTGTTATATAGCTTTGAAAATTACGGTATCTTAAAAAATCCCAAAATTTACCTGTAAGCACACAAAAATCACAAATTTTTAAAAATTTTATCAAAAAAAAATTTTAGTCTCTTAGAATTTTTAATATTTCGCATACAGCACAAAAAAATCACGAAATTTTTAAAAATCTCAATATTTTTTGTTATATTCAATTTTCAAGATTATGTTTGCTATATAGCACACAAATATCGCAAACTTTTTACCGATATCAAAATTTTATATTTACTTCTGTTTTTCAATATTTTGCTTTTATATAGCACACAAAAATCGCTAAATTTTAGCATATCTTAAAAAACAAATGTTTTCTTCCGTTTCACAATTTTTGTATATCAGCACACACAAAATCATGAAATTTTAAGAACTCTTAAAATTTTATGTTCCTTTCGGGTTTTTTTATTATTTTGCTTGATATATAGGGCATGAAAAGTGCAATATTTTCAAAAATCCCAAAATCTTTCGTTTTCTTCGGTTTTCAACATTTTGCTTGCAATACCAAACGAAAATCGCTAAATTTTCAGAAACTCAATTTTTTTTGTGTTTTCTAAATTTTTCCAATAGTTTGCATGATATAACACATGCGCATTGCAAATTAAAAAATCTCCAAAAAATCTGTTTACTTTATTTTTTATTTATTTTACATGCTATTATAGCACATAAAAATCATGGAATTTTAAAATTTTCACAATTTTATTTATTCTTCGGTTTTTCAAAACTTTACTTGCTCATATTTTTGAAAAACTTTAGGGTATCAAAGAGACTAAAAGCTATATGAAGTAAGAAAAGAAAAAAAATCATCAATTGCTACTTAATAGCTAACAGAACAAAAAAAAATCCGATCCGAATGACTGAAACTTTGAATGACTAGGAACCCTTGGAAACACACAAAATTCATGAAATTTTAAATAATCCTAACCATGGGTTTGAAAAAGAGAGAGAAACAATGTGAGAAAAGAAATTCTAAAGTGTACTCATTTCCTATTCCACCATCCTCTACTAGACTAGCACTTTAGTTTAGAGTGTTTGCTTCACTAATTCTTTGGTTAGTGAAGTAGAAGCTTGAGTTCGTATTCCCTCGACGTAGATCATCTTCGGGCTCGAAGACTTCAAGCAATACCACTGCCTCTTCTCATGGAGCCGTCCGAGAGTCCGGGTGTTCGATGATCACAGCGAAGGGACTACTACAATGAGCTTTAGGAGTGAAGGACCGATCTACAAAGGCACTTAATGTTAAAGAGTTTAACTTGCATGTCTTACCCTAATTATATAGCAAAGATTTTGTTTAGAGTTATTCGGCACGGCTAAAATTTTAATCGGGTATGGTTGATGCCTTGTAGAACCTTATTAGAGTGTCTAGTAACCCTACAGTGACTTTTTAAAATTTCCAATATTTTGTACGCTGGTACAAGAAAATTATCAAATTTTCAAAAATCGTAAAATTTTCTATTTTCTTTAGTTTTTTAATGCTTTGCTTGTCATAACATACGAAAATCTTCAAAAATCTCAAAAACTTTCTGTTTTTTCCAATTTTTCAATAATTTTTGTTTGCGATAGCACATGAAAATCACATAATTTTTAAAAGTCTTAATATTTTTTTGCTTTCTTCCGTTTTTCAATAATTTACATGTTATAACTCAAGAAAAACGTAAAATTTTCCGTTTTTTCAATATTATGCATGTTATACCATAAAATCACGAAATTTTCATAAATCTCAAATTTTTTGTTTCCTTTGGAATTTGACATGCTAATAAAACATGAAAATATCAAGCTTTTCCAAAAATGTCAACTTTTCTGTTTTCTTTAACTTTTCCATATTTTTATTGAATACCAAACAAAAATCGCAAAATTTCTCTCAAAATTTTTCTTTTTTCGATTTTTCTATATTTAAATCGTGAAATTTTTCAAAATTTTGCCAGTAAAATCTGAATAGTGAAAGAAAAATAAAAAAAATTAAATAAGAGGACCGATCAGAATTTTTACAATGATAAATATTGGATAGTTAGTCAAAAAAATTCATGACCCGAGTTTATAAACGGGATGCTTGATGACAAACTTTTCATTAAGATCCAAGTTAGATAAGAAAATATTTCAAGAAATACTCTCATGCATTTATATTATATGGATATATTGAAAAAAGGAGATAAAAAGGCTTATTTCTTGAAAACGCTCCTGTAGTTTGGTCTAATTCTTGAAAACCTACTTAAGCTTTCTCCATTACTTAATATCCTCTTGTACTTCAATTATATTACCTCATAACCCCATGTACTTTTATTCTGTTAAGTTTTGTGGAAAAACGATAAGAAATGAATCATGAGTAACGCCCGTGAACCTATATTTCTTTTTTTTCCTAACACTATTGCACTTTATACCCATTAAAATTGATACCCACCCTTCCTCTCCAAATTAAAACTATACAGCTAGCATTTGTTCTTCTTCTTTAGTGTTTTCTGTTGTATGGTGGATCAAGTGATGGCAAACTCCCGGCATCGGTCTACAACATCAATAGTATCTAAATTGATAAAAAGTGAAAACATACAAGGAAGAAATATAAGCAAATCTGACGATTTAGGATTGCAAGAGAGAGTGCCTTTAATTTTCAGAAAATCAGATAAAACCCTAGTTCAAATTTGGGAAATCCAATTACCGCTTGCACCCTCAACTTTAGCACATCCACTATCCGTTGGCAACTTTGAAGAATTGGGGATGGATGTCGTTGCTTGAATTGAAAACGGATGCCCTAGCACTGAAATTAGAGAAAAAGAAGACATTTTTTTCACTTTGGGAAGGGCAAATATGTCTTTTTGCTAGTAATTAACAGCATGAGGTTAAGAGATAACAAAATGAAAGTATGAGAAAACTCAAGTAGGTTTTCAAGAATTAGGCCAAAGCACAAGGTTGTATACAAGAAATAAGCCAAAAAAAAGCAGCACCGTTGGTGCCTAGATTGGGTGGGGTGGGGGGGGGGGTGAAATTTGTATTAACATTAGAATTCTTAAATAATTTTTTTTTAATACAGGTCTAAACAGGACCTAGATTTTATTCATCCAAAAACTGGTGCTAGTACATCCAAGTGCAGACATTTGCACAAACAAAATACAACCCATATACTGGTTACAAATATCTGAGCAAACTAGTTATAACCCTAATAGCAAATTCTGATAAAAGGAATTTCTGATAGATCAGACCGGCAAGGTTTTGTAATGAGCTGGGAAAGATTAAATGATGCATTAAGAACAAGAGCATTGATCAAGTAAAGCCTCCTTAGATAAGAAATCAACAACCCTGTTCCCCTCTCTAAAAATATGCTGGACTTCAGATTGTAGGACATTGAGCAGGAATTGGATAGCTTTAACAATATATTTCATTTTCCGAGGCACACTGCATTGCTTATGTATACAATCAACTAAAATTTTAGAATCGGTCTCAATTAAGATGTTGTGTAGATTCATGAATTGGCATTTGCAGTAGTCCATCCAGTAAAGTACTGGCTTCAGCAAGTAACACCTCCCCTTTACCATAAAAAATTTTGGTTGCAGCAACAATCTCCCCCTTCTAATTCCTTATAACTAAACCACCTGCAGTATTTTTAGGCTCAGGGGATTGAGCGCCATCAACATTAAGCTTGTACTTATTTTTGGGAGGCCTTAGCCAGTGAAAGGGTTTGAAATGTTTAACTTTAGAAGAATGCTCGACAATATCAGAAATACCAAAATTTTCCTGAACACTAGAATCGGCAGCTGAAATAAAGTGTTTGTTGTGAATATGACCTAAGCATCTCATGTCTGCTATAAATTTGATCCAAATAGCATCAGCAGAAATGGGGTGATTTTGAAACTTCATCTCACATCTAGCTTTTCAGAGATTCCACAAGAGTAAATGAGGTATCCACTTAGATATGAAAGTCAAGGGCTTAGTGCTATACCGATATTCAAAACACTCTGTTAATGTGTACCATTCACAGTGAGCAATATCAATCTGAAAAGCAATCAGGACCTTATTCCATAGAGTATTAGCAAGCTCACCATTAAGAAACAGATGATTGAGGTCCTCTCCTTGAGGGGAATTAGTGCAGCACATACATTTACTTGGGAGAGAAAAACCTATTTTCTGAATTGCTGAATCTAAAGGAAAAGCTGAGGAAAACATCTCCAAGTAAAGAGGAGAATATTTTTGAGCAATTGCTTATTTTTTCAGGAACTTAGCATGAAGAACTATAGAATTTGAGGATCTCACAATGTCCCAAGCAGATTTTAATGTAAAATGCCCCTGGATAATTGGCTTCCAAATGAGGCAATCAGGAAAGGAGCCAGTCATATAATTGTTTGCTAGAATGTCACTTAAGACTCCTTGGGGAATCAAGTGCTGCAAGTTTGAGAAATCCCAACCATTACTTGTCAAAATTTCCTCAATAAATAAAGGAGAAAAATGACCACTTGCAACATTTTCAAGAGGGAAATCTTCATGCCAAGTATCTTTCCAGAAGTTAATATTGCCTTGAGAATATCTTTTAACACATGATAGAGGAGGATTTTGGAGCAATCAAAGTACTATGCTTTGTGTATTTCTGCCTCAAAAATTAAGCCCACAAAGAATCTCCACTTTCAAATTTTCACGCTTTTTTAATGTTGAAATCTAAAGGCAACATCAGATAAACTTCTAACATTGAGACCCCCCCTTCATCTATAGGTTTGCAGATTCTCCACCAGGAAATCCAATGGTGATGCTTTGAATCATTCCAAAAGAAATTAGAGATTAAAGAGTTGATTTTGCCAATCACAGCATTTGGAGGATTGCAGGCAGCCAAAATATGCATAGGCATTGACATAAGAACACGGTTGATGCTTTAAGGTTATTGTTTGTTCCATTTGCAAAGATGATGGTATCATCAGCATAAAGAAGAGGAGAGATCACAGGGCAGCCATGCTTGGTTTTATAAGGTGATAGGTTTTCAGTTTTCATCATTATACCAATCCATATGCTCAAGAGTTCTGATGCAATAATGAAGAGAGAAAGGGATAAAGGGTCACCTTGACGAATCCCTCTGGTACCTTTGAAATAGCCACCAGGTTGTCCATTGACAATAATAGAGAGGTGTTGAGTTTGCAAGCAACCTTTGATAAGCTTGATGAAATGAGAAGAAAAACCAAAAGCGTCCAGGATTTGAAAGATAAAATGCCATTTCAATCGGTCAAAAGCCTTCTCCATGTCAAGTTTGAAGATAATATTGTGACCTCTTGCCTTTTATTTAAGTCTTGAACCAATTCTTGAGCAAGTACTATGTTATCAGCAATATTCCTGCCTTTAATGAAATCACCTTGCCGTGAAGAAATGATATCAGGGAGAAAATTAGAAAGTGTATCAGCAATCAGTTTTGTAAAGATTTTATTAAAGACATTGCATAAACTAATAGGTCTAAAATCAGTAATACGAGAGCAAACTTTCCTTTTAGGAATGAGGCAGATAAGGATAGAATTAGAGCTTTAGGCACCCTGCCAGTAATGAAGAAATGTGAAGCAGCATCTAGGAGTTCAGACTTAATAATGTCCTAAGCTGAAGTATAAAATCTCACTGAAAAGTCATCAGGGCCAGGAGCACTTTCATGTTCGATAGAAAAAATGCAAGCTTTCAGTTCTTGTTCAGTAGGGATGGATGGTTGTGAGGACAGTGTTGTGAGAATCATTCGTGGTTTCGGCCGAAACCACCGATACGTGGTGGTTTCGTATCGGTTTCGGCGGAGACCGATAAGAAACCAACCATGCAATATTGTTTTGGCCAAAACCTTTAAAAACTTATTTTTTATACCATTTTTACCGTCATTGTGATCATTGTAGGCCTTCGTTGTTAGAAAACCGCAAAAAAGTGAACTCAAATCCTATATTAATACTTATCTAAGTACACTTTTCAATATACTTTGCATCATGGCTGGATTTTTAAATACTAGGAGCATTGTCTTGTAATATAGAAGCATAAATTTAAGTATTTAATATATCTATACTTATGTATGTTGTATTACTGTCGAAACCGAAACCCGGACCGAGATTAGCGAAATTAGCCGAAACCCAGCAAAACTAATAAAATTATGAGAGACCGAAACCGAAACCGAGTTCTCGAACCTTGGTGAGAATTGTTCAACATTGAGGGGATAGTGGAGCTATAATCAAAAGTAGAAGTGGTATTAGCAGAAGCAAATGCAATTTTAAAATGATTAACAGCCAAGGTGATGAGGTTTTCTTGACCATCAACCCAGATATCATTTGAATCCTGAAGCTTCATTATTCTGTTACTGCATTTTCTGACTTTGGTAATAGTGTGAAAGTACCTAGTATTCTTATCACCTTCCTCTAACCATTTAATTCGAGAATTTTGCCTCCAAAATATTTTCTCTTGATGCAGGGTTTCTTTAAAAATATCTTTAGCATGCCTCAAATTCTGAAACTTTTGCCTCTGAATCCTTGACCTTGTCCTGAATATTGACAAAAACATCCTTGTTCCAGATTCTGAGGTGAGCCGTAAGTTTTTTGAGCTTCTGAATGAATATGTAGATTGGATCAGTAAAAATCTCCAGAGGGATTCCTAGATAGTTTGAATAGTGAAAGTATAGTTAGGATGTATGGGCCACATACTATAAAATTTAATAGAGTTTAGACCAAATTGAACATCTGAGACAGAGAGTAAGAGAGGTGCATGATCAGAACATCCCCTGGCAAGATGTAATACATGGAAATCAGAGAAAGCGTTAATTCAAGTATGATTGACAAAGCATCTGTCAATTCTAGACCAAGCTCTTAGAGGTTCATCTTGAGAATTGCAATAGATGAATTGTGTGCCAGAAAAACCACAATCAATAAAAGCACAAAAATCAAGCATACTGTTAAACTCATCCATACTAGAAATATTAGGTCTTCCGCTTCCCTTCCTTTCCTGAATAGAGGAGATGGCATTAAGGTCTCCTCCTACAAGCCAGGGGGTGGAGATGGCAGCTTTAAGTGTGACTAATTCTTCCCATAGAAATCTTCTTTCAGTGTAAGAGGTTTTACCATATATAGCAGTAGGAGTGCAAGGAGTTGGAGTATCAATC
This sequence comes from Agapanthus africanus, assembly GCA_030015575.1. Taxonomy (NCBI): domain Eukaryota; kingdom Viridiplantae; phylum Streptophyta; class Magnoliopsida; order Asparagales; family Amaryllidaceae; genus Agapanthus; species Agapanthus africanus. Next base: position 160,305,863 of record JASDDO010000024.1, read on the forward strand.
CTGATAGTTATTTGCTGCTCTGATATGGAGATAGTAGAGATATTGAAACCTTTTTTTAGAGAAGATCCAGAGTTTGCTTTTGTTATTTACAAAAACAGTGAGTAAAACCCAGTTGAAAAGCTATGAACTGAGCTTTGTGTGCTTCCAATAAAGGCTCCGTAATACAGAAAAAATCAACCTTGTGAGTATCGGTTATGTCCTTTATTCTATTCTGGGTTTTAGGGTTAGCAATACCCCTAACATTCCAGAAGCAAAAATTCATTGGGAGGAATCATAGAACTTTTTCTGGGTCCTCTTGGACCCCCTTGTCATTTTTGCATGACTTCTATACAGGGTTTTTTCTTCTTAGCATTCTTTAAATTCAAGTTTCCAGAATTATCCTTTGGGAGCTACAAAAGGAAATTTTCTGCTACAAAAGGAAATTTCCCATCTGTTATGAATTTCAGCTTATCAAAAAGATTCAGGAACAAATGAAAAGGTTGGGTAATTCTTGCCTGCAACTTTATTAGCTGTCTGAGGAGACTTGGACATGCTTATTTCATTCATTGCAGTTTTATTCTGAACAGTTCCCAAACTTGAGCTCTTAACAAGAAGTTTCTTTGATAAAGAGCAAGTATCCAAAACTTTATCTTGATATTCAGTAATTGTGACCTCAGAAACAGCATCAGTTGGAGCTTCAACAATAAAATCCAGGATAAGGTCATTATCCTTAGATTTTGAGCTGGAAGCAGAATCATTAGACAGATTGATTATGCTTTTTCCTTTTTCCGCTGATGAAATGACTTGATAGCTATCAGTGTCAATATACTAAGCAGAAGAGGCCAGGCATCCATCAGAGGTAATATTCTGAGCCATAACAGGTTGCATAATTGAGAAGCTGGGTGAAGCAACAGTGAAAACTTGCTTAGGCGAGAGAATTATCAGTAAAGTTCCTGGAAGAAGTATGCTTATTTTTAGCATGCACTTTTTCGCTGTCTACAGGAATAATAGAAGATTTAATGCGGTCATCAGCTAAGTGTCCATGCTTGAAACAGGTGGAACAATAGAGAAACTTCTTTTCAGATTTAAAGGCCTGAGGAAATTTGTAAGTAGGATAACCAATCCAAATTTTAGTAGGGAGAGATTTTTTGAGATCAAGCTCAATGCAAACTCTAACTCTATCAGTTCTGGAACAACTTAGAGTGGAAGCATCAAAAGCAATTAAGTTTTCAATGGGCTTAGTTATGGCTCTGAGCATGGATTCATGGTAATAATTGGGCGGTAAATATGGTAAAATGATCCAAAGCAGGAACCACATCAGGTTCTTTATGAGGTAAAAAGGTTGGAGTCCATTTAAAGAATCTGAACAAGTAATCATGGATATAACAGTACTCTTTAAGCCATATACAATGAAAATAAAAGAGATTTTAAAATCTCATGAGCAAATGTCTTCTATCCAGTTGAGTTATGAGTAAGTCATCTTTGATACCAAAATTCTTAACGAGATGCAATTTTATCTCAGAAAAGGATGGTCTGTCATAAGAGCACTTGGCAATAAAAGCAAATTGAAAAGGAATTAAAGACTAATCTAGCTCATCTTGTGAAAATATGATGGCAGGATCACCCCCAAATGTAAGCCCAGGTTCTTTCTCTTCGATCTGAATCACAGGTAGATGAATATTTCTCTGAAGAACACTAGCATAAGATTGAATCAACCCAGATCCATGATTATGCCCCATGATTTGATAAAAAAATCAGCACAACCTGAGACGAATCAGTATTGAAGCCATCCGCAACAGAATGAATCCAAATCGAGAGTGATAAGAATGCAATTAATGAAATCAAAATGGTGAGAGGATGAATTGAACCGAAATCGAGAAGAATGGAGAGATTTGCATGTGAGATTGAAAGAATTGGGGATCAATTAGGGCAGAAATGCCCTAATCGCAATCGCCTCTCTCTGACATCAGCTTCAACTATATAGCCTGATATCTATTATTTATAAGTTGATGCATATGTGTTCACGCCCCACCCCCAATACAGAGAGTATTGTCCGCTCTGGCCGACCAGGGGGCACTTCCCATGAGGTCACCCATCCCAGAACTTTCCTGACTCGAGCACGCTTAACTATGGAGTTCTCAAGCTCATGTAGTGTCGGTTCACTTAAAAGGCGCCTCTGTATTGAAGAATGGTATCATTCCATTTATAGTACAGATCTGCCTCTTTCGAAATGTATTCCGAAAAGTCTCCATTGTTCTACAGTGGGTCCCACGGACTCAAGAGATGGCCCCCACGGATTCAAGAGGTGGCCCCTGCCCACTTAACACGACACTTGACGTGGCACTTTGTTCCGTGTGGCACTTTGCTTCGTGAACAAGAACCGGGTCCCGACATTCTCCCCACCTTTGAACAATGGTTCGTTCTCGAACAACAGACCTACTATTGAGGGACCAGCTCTGATACCATCAAAACCATGTCACGCCCCGCTTCCCAAAATACGTAAAGCGAGAGATGACTAGGCCAGCCATGCTCCTACGGTCAAGGAATAATCCCGCCGTAGTCACACTTCGGCTTCTAGCATTACATGGTAATCAGTAAACAAAGCACAGTGGTAAAGGAAACACATCACTAAAATATTACATCAAATTCCATTGTTCACAAATTACAAATAAACAAGAAGAGCTACTAACCAAGTTCGAATACACGATCTCTTTAGGGAAAGCAGAAAAGAAGAAAAAAGGTACTTCAGACTAGATCTCCGCTAGCTCGAAAGGTAAATCCGACTCCTGCGCTGGTTCTTCCTTGAGGTCTGAGCATGCATATTCAGGTCGTCAGAGCGACGTAATAGCAATATTATAATAATGATATGAAACAGGCAAATAAGGTAACAACAGTGAAAGTAAAATGCGGATAATCACTATGTCACTAAATGATGCAAAGTATGATCTGTGTCCCTATCGGTCTCTAAGTCATATTTGAAATCGTATAATGGAAAGGAGGATCATGTTTAACGGGAGTCTCGTACATACCCGAGACAACGGCCCACACGTCCGGGACATAACCCTGTCAGCCGGATCGCTAGATCCTACCTAATATATATAAGAATCATTGTTCGAATGATCATCCTCTAAAACAAGGTCCCGCTAAATACGATGCTCTTTCCACTTCGATTTCCCCTTTTTCCCCAAGTTTACACTATTGATGATTATGATTTAGTCGTGTACAAGTATACACCAATAACACGGTTTTGTCACTGTTCACTGTATTAATCACTGTCACGAATCATTCACTTTCCATTGGTGTACTTGACGCTCCTAAACCAATATCATTCACGCACGACAATGCAATGTCCACTTAATACTAGCACGCACTATCACTATGTATATGGCAGTAGGATAAGGTATGTACATTTATGCAGTTAACAAGTCATGTGTGATATGAACTATTATGCACGTCATAAGCTTACAAAAATTGCAGTAATTCATATGCTCAGAATTTAGCGAAACGATACAAAGACGGTAACAAGTAGACTTAGTCATCAGTTCAGCAAAATTTGTTTCAGTGCGATCGGATTACTGGTATTCAATTTACAGCCATTTCAATTTAAGTGCTCGCTGCAGGAAATTCAGTTTCTGAACTGAACGTCCATTTCGCGGCACAATTTTCACCCAGTTGGGCTCAGAATTTAGCGACGCTACAGTTGAATGAAATATAGGTTTTTCAATAGGGTTTTCAACGCACTAGACGGATTCTCAATCGCGTCTCTACGTCAGAAATTATGCACTGTTCAACACTAGGGTATCAGTCATGTTTCTGTTTGGGACTGCTATGTGTCCTGATCTTTTAAATTGCAGTTTAAATAGCAAACGACGATATAAAGGGATGAAATCACTTGCGTTATTTAGCTAACAGATTGATCTTCAATAAAATGTAGGGTTCCGCAACATACAAGTTCAGGAAGCGAAGGGGTAAGCATTATGAGACATAAAACAACAACCAAGGCTGCTCTGGACTGCAGTCCAGGGCCGCCCTCCGAGCCAGTTCTCGTCATATTTTCAGTACAGAAACAATTAAAAAGTTATATATGGTTCCAGGTCGTCGAGTCGGCTTCGATTCGAGCCCTAGAACGCATCATTTCAATATGTACACAATTAATTGTGATTTAAACAAGTTTCAGGTGCGGGAATTTCTCAGTTTTTACGGTGTAATTGGGGTGATCGTTTAAGCCAGCAACGATCGTATTTTTCAGTCAAATTTCAACACAAGGTTCATTGCCAGACGGACCAGAATATGCAATCGAGTTACGTCAAATTAAATAAAGGTTTTTGTTCGAGTTTTGCATCGAACACATACACTGTTTTAAGTCGCATTAAATGTTCATGTGAATTTTAACGGTATTTCTAGTTCTAGTAAAATAAATAGCATGAAGCAAGTAGGTAACTTGCTTGGAGACGCTTTGGCGACGCACGGCAGCAGCAACGGCACAAACACGCGACGAACGGCGCGGCAAGGGTTCGCGGCCTCGGCTCACGTTCGGGTTCGTCGTCGGAGTTGCTCGGGGATGTCTCGCGATTCCTGGAAGCGGAGTGAGATGTTGTGGATCTCCTGGGGCGTGCTAGGGTCGGCGATGGTCGGCGGTGTCGCTTCGGCGATGGGCAGCAGGGGGTGTTTGGATGTGTGCTGGAGTTTAGTGGTTTTTAGAGAGGGGGGGAGGTAGTGGGGCTCGGGTGTGGTGACGGTGATGCGGAGGGTGCAAAGGCGTCGACGAGGTGGTTCGGGTGCAATGGATAGCTCGTCGGCGTGAGGTGCAGGTGGTGGCCGAGGGGAGTCGAGGGTCGGCTCGGTGGCGGCTGAAGGTGCAAGGGAAAGGTGGTGGTTTGGGTTTGTGAGAGGGAGTGGGGGAGGAAGGACGAGGAGGTTGTCGTCGTCGTCGATGAGGGCTCGAAGACAGTGGGTTTGAAGATTGGGGCGGGGAGTTTTCTTGAAGAGAGGAGATTTGAGAGCGAGAGTGATGAGGGGGAGAGAGTTTGAGACGAGAAGAGGTTGAGGAGCGTGCGGCCGTGGTCGCGGGGATGTGGGGCAACGGCGCGATCGTGGGCAAGGCGACGTGGGTACGCGCAGGGGGAGAGAAAACAAAAAGGAGCGGGAAATGGACATGGGGGAAGAAGGAGAGGGGTAATGAAGCGGGTCGGGTTTGTAGGGTTGCGGGCTTGGGGAAACGGGCTGGGCCGGCTAGATTAATTAAATTTTATTTATGTTGGGCTGAGGAAGTTGTGGGCTGGGGAAATTAAAGTTTAATTTATTTGTAGAGGGAAAGGAAAGAGAGTGGGCCGGCTGGGGATTTTTATTTATTTTCTTTGGTTTTAATTAATTGTTTGGGCTGGGTTGTTTATATTAATATATTTTTGGTTTTAGTTTTGGGCTTTGATTTTTAATCGCTCAGGAAAAATAATTAGTAAAACTTGAGCAACCAAATACCTACAAAAATCACGAGGAAAAATAGGGAAGCAATCGGGGGACTAGGAAAAATATATGAAAATTTTATTGATGAGAACGGGGATTTACATCAACAATACTCTCTGTATTGGAGGTGGGGTGTAACATAATGGTATCAGAGTCGTGTTTAGTAACAAGGGATAACATTGACTACACTGTATTACATTATTTTCGCTTCACTATTCCTGATTTTCATCCTTGAATCTAATCATATCCTTTTGAATCTTCCATCGATATGACGTCCCCGAACGACCACTCCTCGGACTCAAGTTCTCAGGATCGCACGGAAAGAATACTTAGTGCACTGACCTCTTTCGCAGAAGCTCAGGAGAGGAAGACGGACTTACTCGCCGAGGGACTCAGGGCTATTACCGCTGCAGGGGGACCCTCCGCACTCATTACCGCCTCCGAGGGCACTGCTCCACCAGCTTACTCTGCTAGAGCTGGCACCGTATCAGATTTCCGGAGGTTGCATCCAGCTGCATTCACAGGGCTAGCCGAGCCACTCGAGGCCGAGCAATGGCTTGTGAATATGGAGAACTTACTGACGGCCGCCAGGGTACCGGAGGAAGATAAAGTGAATGTGATAAAGATCCAGTTGGAAGATGAAGCCCGTACATGGTGGTCAGTGGAAGAAAGCAGGCTAGACAGGCCAATTGAATGGAGCAAATTCAAGGAGTGCTTCCTGGACCATTATTTCCCTTCCACCGCCAAGGCTGAGATGGAAGAAATATTCATCCTACTGAAGCAGAATGGCCGCCCCATGGACGTATATGCGGCAGAGTTCAACCGTCTGAGCCGATTTGCTCCATACATGGTCGCTTCAGAGGCTACCACAGCCAGACGCTTCTTGCAGGGACTTGATTTCGAGCTGCAGCAGTTGATCGCGTCACTGGAGTTGCGGACTTTTGCACAGGTACTCAACGCGGCGAGAATTCAGGGGAAATTAATCAACAAGTTCAGGAAGCCCCCGGTCGTTCCAGCACGTACCCATGCACCTTCTCGAGGAGCCATACCTGTTCACAGGCCTGGAACGACGCAGATGAAGCGTTCGTTCGTGCCCCAGCATCGCCCCGAGAGACAGAACGTAGTTTGCGGCTACTGCAATAGAGATGGGCATACCCAGAAGGACTGTCGCCGCGCCAAGGGACAGTGCTTGATTTGCGGATCCAGTCAGCACAGGATTAGCGGTTGCCCCGAGCGAGCAGAGTTACAGGGAGGTTCCGGACCACATGAGCAGAGGCAACCCTACACGGCTCACGGTCAGGGACAGGCTTTCACCTTGACCGCCGAGCAGGCAGAGGCTTCAGGGGAAGTTGTTACAGGTACTCTACTCGTGCATTCCTTGCCAGCTAGAGTACTATTTGATTTTGGAGCATCGCACTATTTCATATCTGAGCATTTCATTGATACACACTCCATACCACATGAACCACTAACCAAGGGCTGGGAGATATATACGGGTAATGGCGTTATAATATCTAGTCAAGAATGTAGATCATATCTGGTTGTAGTGTGTGGCAGGGAATTCTATGCGAATTTCCTTTTGACCAGGACAGGCAGCTATGACGCAATTCTCGGGATGGATTGGATGAGTACCTTCTATGCAGTTATTGATTGCCGAGTAAGAAATGCGATCTTCTGCATTCCCAATCACCCGGAGTTTATTTTCGAAGGCGGAAGCGAATCTTTGAAACCAGCCAAGTATAGAGCCAAGCCAAAAGAGCTGACAGCTATGGAGATTGATGATAGCGCAGCCCCAGAGATTGTTTAGGACTTTCTGGACGTATTTCCTGAAGATTTACCAGGTCTACCACCTTCACGCGTCTTGGAGTTCTCGATCAATTTGACTCCAGGTACAGCACCAGTTTCCAAGACCCCGTACAGAATGGCAACGGTTGAGTTGGCGGAGTTGAAGAAGCAAATCGAAGAACTATTGGAGAAGGGATTTATCCGGCCGAGCGTTTCACCGTGGGGTGCACCAGTTCTGTTAGTGAAGAAGAAGGATGGATCGCTGCGGATGTGTATAGATTATCGGGAGCTGAACAAAGTCACAATAAAGAACAAATACCCAATCCCGCGCATCGACGACTTATTCGATCAGCTAAGTGGGGCCAAGGTATTTTCGAAATTGGATCTCTGTTCTGGATCTCATCAAATCAGAGTAGCAGCCGAGGATGTATGCAAGACGGCTTTCAGGACCCGATACGGACACTATGAGTTCCTCGTGATGCCGTTCGGTGTTACTAATGCTCCAGCGATATTCATGGACTTGATGAACAGGGTGTTTGCAAAGTACTTAGACACGTTTGTCGTTGTATTTATCGACGACATACTTGTCTACTCGAAGACCCGGGAGGAGCATGTTGAGCATTTGCGCACGGTTCTACAAATTCTTCGGGAAGAGAAGCTGTATGCGAAATTGAGCAAGTGTGAATTCTGGCTCGACAAGCTTCAGTTTTTGGGACACATTGTTTCGGGCGAAGGCATCTCAGTGGACCCGGCAAAGATAGAATCTGTCAGAGATTGGTCAACGCTGAAGTCTGTGGATGAGATCAGAAGCTTTCTGGGATTGGCAGGATATTATCGGAGGTTCGTCCAAGACTTCTTAAGAATCGCTGAACCGTTGACGAGGTTGACACGGAAGGATGTACCATTTGCGTGGATAGAGGGGTGTACACAGGCATTTGACACACTGAAATAGAAGTTAACCACGACGCCTATTCTTACAGTACCAGATGATTCCGGTGGTTTGGTGATACATAGTGATGCCTCAGGGAAGGGATTAGGCTGTGTTCTGATGCAGCACGGCCGAGTGGTTGCTTACGCCTCTCGACAGCTGAGAAATCACGAGAAGAACTATCCTACGCATGACTTGGAGTTAGCTGCAGTAGTCTTTGCGTTGAAGATTTGGAGGCACTATCTATTGGGCGAGAAAATGGAAGTGTACACGGATCATAAAAATCTGAAGTACGTCTTCACTCGGAAAGAACTAAACATGAGGCAGCGCCGATGGCTAGAGCTGATGGCGGATTACGACTTGGACCTTCAGTATCACCCAGGGAAAGTAAATGTTGTACCAGATGCTCTCAGACGCAAGCCAGCAGCCATGATGTTGACCAGTCAGAGGAGCATTATTGAGGATTTTCAGAGACTCGAGCTTGAGGTCGTCACACCGAGCGCACTCAGTCAATTTTGGCAACTACAAGTGCAGTCTTCCCTTGTGGATCGCATCAAGGCTGTACAAGCGGATGATCCTCGATTGAAAAAGTTCAGAGCGCAAGTAGAAGCCGGGCTGAGAACGGACTTAATCATACATGAAGACGGTTCTCTGAAATTCGGTAGCAGACTCTGCGTGCTCAGAGGAGATGTTCGAGAAGAAGTACTGGCTGAGGCGCATAGTTCAGCTTATTCTGTGCATCCGGAAGGTACAAAGATGTATCGGGATCTAAAGCAGCATTTTTGGTGGAACGGGATAAAGCGGGAAATTGCACGGTTCGTATCCAGATGCTTGGTCTGCCAGCAGGTGAAGGCGGAACATCAGAGGACAGCAGGGCTGCTGCAACCACTTCCGATACCAGAATGGAAGTGGGAGCATATTACCATGGATTTCGTGACGGCCTTACCACGGAGCCCTATGGGCAATAACGCCATTTGGGTTATCGTCGACCGCCTCACGAAAGCTGCACACTTCTTACCATTCCGAGTGGGACAGTCGATAGAGTCACTGGCAGAGAGATACATGCAGGAGATAGTGCGACTTCACGGTGTTCCAGTCAGCATTGTGTCAGATCGAGACACCAGATTCATGTCGCACTTTTGGAGGAGCTTACAGGAGAGTTTGGGTACCCGCCTCAAATTCAGCACAGCTTATCACCCGCAGACGGACGGACAGTCCGAGCGTACGATTCAGACGCTCGAGAATATGTTGAGGGCCTGCATGTTGGATTTTCAGGGTTCCTGGGAAGACCATCTGCATCTAGTCGAGTTTTCTTATAACAACAGTTATCAGGCTAGCATCCAGATAGCTCCTTTCGAAGCACTTTACGGACGGAAGTGTCGATCCCTAGTGTGTTGGGATGATGTAGGAGAGCGAAGATTACTGGGTCCCGAGCTCATTGTTCAGACAGTCGACAAGGTCTAAATGATCAGGCAGCATATTAAGACGGTTCAGGATCGACAGAAGAGTTGGGCAGATACCAACAGGAGGGCACTAGAATTTGAAGTCGGAGATCACGTGTTCCTGAAGATTTCCCCTACCCGTGGAGTTATCAGGTTCGGAGGTCGGGGAAAGCTCGGTCCCCGTTTCATCGGACCTTTTGAGGTGCTGGCGTGCACAATACCTTCCATGTGTCTCAGTTGCGGCGTTATGTTCGAGATGAGAGCCATGTTCTGGACTATTCGGAGTTAGCTTTGGGTACCGATCTATCATACGAGGAGTAGCCTACCACCATCCTCAACCGCAGAGAGAAAGTGCTGAAGGACAAGGTCATTCCATTAGTCCGAGTGTCTTGGGGCGGTCGTTCCCCGGGAGAATCTACCTGGAAGCGGGAGGAAGATATTCGTGCACGTTTTCCACATCTCTTTATTTAGTACTTTGTTTCATTGTATCCTTGTTAAATTTCGAGGATAAATTTTTTGTAAGGGGTATGATGTAAATCCTCGTTCCCATCAATAAAATTTTCATATATTTTTCCTAGTCCCCCGATTGCTTCCCTATTTTTCCTCGTGAATTTTGTAGGTATTTGGTTGCTCAAGTTTTACTAATTATTTTTCCTAAGCGATTAAAAATCAAAGCCCAAAACTAAAACCAAAAATATATTAATATAAACAACCCAGCCCAAACAATTAATTAAAACCAAAGAAAATAAATAAAAATCCCCAGCCGGCCCACTCTATTTCCTTTCCCTCTACAAATAAATTAAACTTTAATTTCCCCAGCGCACAACTTCTTCATCCCAACATAAATAAAATTTAATTAATCTAGCCGGCCCAGCCCGTTTCCCAAGCCCGCAACCCCACAAACCCGACCCGCTTCATTACCCCTCTCCTTCTTCCCCCACGTCCATTTCCCGCTCCTTTTTGTTTTCTCTCCCTCCGCGCGTACCCACATCGCCTCGCCCACGATCGCGTCGTTGCCCCACGTCCCCGCGACCCCGACCGCGCGCCCCTCAACCTCTTCTCGTCTCAAACTCTCTTCCCCTCATCACTCTCGCTCTCAAATCTCCTCTCCAAGAAAACTCCCTGCCCCAAGCTTCAAACCCACTGCCTTCGAGCCCTCACCGACGACGACGACCTCCTCGTCCTTCCTCCCTCACTCCCTCTCACAAACCCAAACCACCACCTTTCCTCTGCACCTTCAGCCGCCACCGAGCCGACCCTCAACTCCCCTCGGCCACCACCTGCACCTCACGCCGGCGAGCTCTCCATTGCACCCGAACCACCTCGTCGACGCCTCTGCACCCTCCGCATCACCGTCACCACACCCGAGCCCCACTACCTGCTCCCTCTCTCTCTAAAAACCACCAAACTCCAGCACACATCCAAACACCCCCTGCTGCCCATCGCCGAAGCGACACCGCCGACTATCGCCGACCCCAGCACGCCCCAGGAGATCCACAGCATCTCACTCCGCTTCCAGGAATCGCGAGACATCCCCAGACAACTCCGACGACGAACCCGAACGCGAGGCCGAGGCCGCGAACCCTTGCCACGCCGTTCGTTGCGCGTTTGTGCCGTTGCTGCTGCCGTGCGTCGCCAAAGCGTCTCCAGGCAAGTTACCTACTTGCTTCATGCTATTTATTTTACTAGAACTTGAAATACCGTTAAAATTCACATGAACATTTAGTGCGACTTAAAACAGTGTATGTGTTCGATGCAAAACTCGAACAAAAACCTTTCTTTAATTTGACGGAACTCGATTGCATATTCCGGCCCGTCTGGCAATGAACCTTGTGTTGAAATTTGACTGAAAAATACGATCGTTGCTGGCTTAAACGATCACCTCCAATTACACCGTAAAAACTGAGAAATTCCCGCACCTGAAACTTGTTTAAATCATAATTAATTGTGTACATATTGAAATGATGCGTTCGAGGGCTCGAATCGAAGCCGACTTGACGACCTGGAACCATATATAACTTTTTAATTGTTTCTGTACTGAAAATATTGCGAGAACTGGCTCGGAGAGCGGCCCTGGACTGCAGTCCAGAGCAGCCCTGGTTGTTGTTTTATGTCTCATAATGCTTACCCCTTCGCTTCCTGAACTTGTATGTTGCGGAACCCTACATTTTATTGAAGATCAATCTGTTGGCTAAATAACGCAAGTGATTTCACCCCTTTATTTCGTCGTTTGCTATTTAAACTGCAATTTAAAAGAGCAGGACACATATCAGTCCCAAACAGAAACAGAACTGATACCCTAGTGTTGAACAATGCATAATTTCTGACATAGAGACGTGATTGAGAATCCGTCTGTTGCGTTGAAAACCCTATTGAAAAACCTATATTTCATTCAACTGTAGCGTCGCTAAATTCTGAGCCCAACTGGGTGAAAATTGTGCCGCGAAACGGACGTTCAGTTCAGAAACTGAATTTCCTGCAGCGAGCACTTAAATTGAAATGGCTGTAAATTGAATACCAGTAATCCGATCGCACTGAAACAAATTTTGCTGAACTGATGACTAAGTCTACTTGTTACCGTCTTTGTATCGTTTCGCTAAATTCTGAGCATATGAATTACTGCAATTTTTGTAAGCTTATGACATGCATAATAGTTCATATCACACATGACTTGTTAACTGCATAAATGTGCATACCTTACCCAACTGCCATATACATAGTGATAGTGCGCGTTAGTATTAAGTGGACATTGCATTGTCGTGCGTGAATGATATTGGTTTAGGAGCGTTAAGTACACCAATGAAAAGTGAATGATTCGTGACAGTGATTAATACAATGAACAGTGACAAAACCGTGTTATTGGTGTATACTTGTACACGACTAAATCATAATCATCAATAGTGTAAACCTGAGGAAAAAGGGGAAATCGAAGTGGAAAGAGCATCGTATTTAGCGGGACCGTGTTTTAGAGGATGATCATTCGAACAGTGATTCGTATATATATTAGGTAGGATCTAGCGATCCGGCTGACAGGGTTATGTCCCGGACGTGTGGGCCGTTGTCTCGGGTATGTACGAGACTCCCGTTAAACATGATCCTCCTTTCCATTATACGATTTCAAATTTGACTTAGAGACCGATAGGGACATAGATCATACTTTGGATCATTTAGTGACATAGTGATTATCCGCATTTTACTTTCACTGTTGTTGCCTTATTTGCCCGTTTAATATCATTATTATAATATTGCTATTACGTCGCTCTGACGACCTGAGTATGCATGCTCAGACCTCAAGGAAGAACCAGCGCAGGAGTCGGATTTACCTTTCGAGCTAGCGGAGATCCAGTCTGGAGTACCTTTTTCTTCTTTTCTGCTTTCCCTAAAGAGATCGTGTATTCAAACTTGGTTAGTGGCTCTTCTTATTTATTTGTAATTTATGAACAATGTAATTTGATGTAATATTTTAGTGATGTGTTTCCTTTACTACTGTGCTTTGTTTACTGATTACCATGTAATGCTAGAAGCCGAAGTGTGACTACGGCGAGATTATTCCTTGACCGTAGGAGCATGGCTGGCCTAGTCATCCCTCGCTTTACGTATTTTGGGAAGCGGGGCGTGACAATATGAGAAATGGTATGAAGGTCTTTTCATACTGCTTAAATTCTTTTATATTTGAAAATTTGTTACATCTTCTGATCTTGACAGTCTAAAATTTATACAGCAACAGAAATTCTAGTATTGATATATAAGAAAACATCCAATTTACTACTCTAAGAAGAGAGAAGGTAACAAGGCTTCTATACATTTTGGACTACAGAGGAACTAGTATGATATTCACATACAAAAATTATACAAGAACAAAAAAAACCAAATATGCCCTCCTTGTGACTTAATACATAATAAGAATCGTTACCTTCTCAGCAAATTAGCAACAAAGATTGCTTTCTACAGAGAGCAGTATAAATCTCAGGGCTTTAAGCAAATAACTTATCAATCTGATCTCTCAAGCTCTTTGAATCTGCGATCCCATTCCCTGGCCTCGAGATCTTGGTCTGAGACATCTTTCTCGGTGCTGTACACTATCCTATCCGAACTAATTACCTTCCGGGTTGCCATGTCTCGAGCACTCAACAACTATAGATGGAACCAATATCATAGATTTATGTAAGAAACTATATTTTACCCTAAAATTGAAAGAATCAGTGTGCTCAGATTTAACAATACTAGTGATTGACAAGTGTAATGCACATGTATGTATAATAAGTAATTTCTGAAGAAATTTTTTTATGTGAGAGATAGATTCTGTTAGATGTGAATGAAGATTCTTTTGTTTTATATCCAAACCGTGCCAAAGATTTCGAATTTAAAGCTTTTTGTTAGTGTATTATTCCAAATCCACATTTGAATAATCAGTTATCCAAAACAAATATTTCTTCTAACAAACTAAGTTGTCTAAAATTAATTTTTGTCAAAATACATAGGGCGTAGATATTCAATTTTTTAAGAAAAAATTATGCCACATGTCATGCTACGATTCACAATGGGATTTCAATTTGAGACCCCCTGCCCTTTTGAATTAAAAATAGAGATGAATGACACGCACACATGCATCTTTTTCTGAAATGCACGGGGGGGGGGGGGGGGGAAGACCAGAGTACATCTCATCAAGTTTGGAACTGTAGACACAAGCATGCAATGATTATGCATAGGAAACAAACCATGTGCGTGCACAGATATGGTTGTAAACCACGCATGCACACAAATATGTACCATAAGGAACCTCACAAACTCTACGAAAGCATAAAGTGCAGTGTTAATGTGTTTATAAGATAAATCAATAAAATTACCTTCCTTCTGAGAGTTGAATCTGGCATTTCAAGCACCTGTGCTCGTTGTTTTCTACCCAGATTCCTCTTCTCAATGTCTGCATTCCTCTTCCGCATGAGGAACCATCGAAACAAGGGTATTGCGAAAAAGGAAGCAGCATATACCTGAGAATTATCGGTTGTATTGGTGATTTTAATAGAAAATGCTAAATGAGATACCAACTGAAAGCGTGAAACTTTCAAAAATATATGATAATATATTCTGTCAAAAATTAATAAAGAGCACATAAATAACATTAAAAAAAATAATATACAGAATCAATTATAGACCTTATAGTTGTACTCTTTAATTTGGTGAAATGATATTTTGCATACTCTCGTTACATTTCCATAAACTACCTTAAGGTTCTTTTGATAACTATAGACTCCTTGAGCTTTGGCTTTTACATTTCCTAAAATACCCTTTATTGTAACACTTTAAGGGAGGTCACTGTAATGGGGGGGGGCAGCCTTAAAAGTAGTCCAATGAAAAACAGCTATATTTATGTATGTTTTAGTAAATTATGGTTTCATATAGGGAACTAGGTTTAGTAAACATTTCCCTTGCACAAAGTTTTGACCAAGTAGCACATGACAGTCAGAGGTATTAAATCAGCTCTCAAAAGTAGCAAAATCTTGAGAGAGAGAGAGAGAAATGCTTGTTGCCAAATATATGGAAATAAACTAACCTGGAGTAAAGGAAAAATTTCGGTAACAAAAGAAATGAAGCCAGCAGGTGCAACTCCAGGACTCCTTCATATCAGAACATCATATTAGAACTAAAAATTAAATATAAAACGATTAGTAATACACAGGGGCAAATAAATTCAGTACTTTAACATGGTACCCAGAACAACAATTCCAAAAAGATTGAGTGCTCCCAGACCAACAACCATTGCTTTCTCCGATGCTCCTGCTTTACTGCAAAACCACAAGTTTTATGATAAGAAACTTAAAAGCAGAACACTGGAGCTACGTCAACACTTGCAAACTAAAGCTTCATAAGAAACTCCTGCTGAATGGCTATTTCAAGCTGTAACGAAGAGTGCTAGCATCACCTAAGGCCACATTTCAATCGTGCATACGTGTTTCATTTACAAAATACAAAGCATAAGGGAAGCTCATTGGACAGAGAAGCAGTGACATTCAAGAACTTAGATATTACAAGGACAGGTAACAATGCTAAAGAATTTGCCCCAATTTGCACCACCAGCATATAAAAGTGCAATAATGGGAAAGATAATGATATATTTTCATCATCATCATAGTAAAAAAAAAATTGGCATGTTAATTGTTCACCAAAATCATAATCATGCTATAGCCCAAAGAAGTAGGTACTGTCAAGTTTTCATTTCCTAACTAACCTTGATAGTTAGCATATTTACAGCTCATGAAAATGGTTTTAAAAAATTTGCAATGGTTTTAAAAAATTTGCAAAATTTTTGTTTATCCAAAATGATTGACATTTGGCATGCCATTTATTTCCCGCAAAAACAAAACAAAAAAAAGTGGGGAAGTTTAAGTCATTGATTGTGTGCAAGCTAACATGCCACATAAACAGTCCACGGAAATCGATAAAAATGTCAAGTTTTTATTCCATAAAATTATTAATATTTGGCATGAAATAGCCAACAGAATTTAATAAAATTGACAAGTTTTTTGTTCATAAAAGATCGATAACCCATGAAAGTCGTAAGAGTTGGTGAGTTGCAATTTTTTATTTCCATGGTGTCATTGCTGACATCTTATATATTCCATGATAATAAGATTTGCACAATATTTGTTCCCAAAAAACGTCGATATTTGTTGTGCTGTTACATAATAAACATGGGAATTTTTCCTTTAAAGTCGTTGATTTCTTACATGCTATATAAAAAATCAATTAAAAGTTTTCAAGTTCCACATAATCATCAATATTTTGCATGCTATGTAACCACAAAGTTTGGTAAGGGCGGGCCTTTCTTAGTTCAATAAGGGCCTGTTGGTAAACGAATGTGGAAAAGAGCTACCACTTTCCTACTTGAAAGGGTGAATTTGTAGAAAGGAATAAAAGGGATGGAGGGGATTATTGGAATAAAACTTTGAAGTGATCCGTGTCGGAGTTAAAATCTTAACTCTTAGGATGTTTAAAATACTTATAAGTATATGTTCCCAATGATCAAGAAAAACTTGATGAATCAAGTCCAAAACCTCGGGGCTCATGATAAGAAGAGCAAGCCAAAGGCTTGTTCATTACAGGTGGGACCCCTTTATCTTAGGGGAGCCCCTTGAAACAACTCGAAAATGAGTTGTCATGAGGCATCCCCTATCGGAATGCCCCCTCCCAATACCGGGGAGGCCTCAAAATAAGGCGTCCCGACACTAGACAGTATCGGGATCCCCTTTACCAGAATAGGTTTGACCTATACGTCAGGAGATAGTTGGTGGATTTCCACCACCCCCACTCTCCTGAAACCTAGGGATGGCTAAAGTTCTATGAAGAAAAGACGGAGGAAGAAGAAGAAAGAAGGTGGGTTGAAGGAATGGGACACCCTTCTCTCTCCCTCTCTCACTCGCTCTCTCTCCCTCGATCAAAAAGAGAGGATGAAAACTCATATGAGTTTTCAACCCTTATTGGCAGAGCTCGAAGGCCATGGTCATGGCTTTCATAAAGAAGACGAAGACCCGGAACACAATGTGTTCTTGATCCCCATGAACTGAACCAAGAACATGGGATGATCATCCCATGTTCTGCATTTTTCTGAAATAGGTCATCCTATTTTCTAATATATAAACAGAGATAGATAAAACTATTTCTAAAAGGACATTAATCAAAACTCTGTCCTTCTTGTTCAGATATAAGTGATCACTTAGAGGCAAAAAACCGTTTAGTTAGCTTAATAACGAGTGAAAACGTGTCTCTGAAAACATTATGACTGACATATATCTATAACAGACATATATGAATGGGATATTCCATTCATGTCCCGAGACATGAAAATTATGTCTTCAAGACCTTCATGAATAGGGAAACCCTATTCTCAACCCACTTGTGAATAGGAATATCCTATTCAATTATCAGGCATGCAAAGCATGTCTGTTTCAGTGAATGCAGCACCAAAAGCACTGCACCCATCACATAAACATGGCCCCCCAAGCCATGTTTTTACCTTTGAACACAAATCTATGTGTTCATCCTGCACAAACTATTGAGAATGGAATCACATTCTCGGTAGGAGCATGAAACCCAAATAAATGAGTTTCGTCTCAGAAAACTCTATACCAGATTTTCCTGACCTGGCCTGAAGCGGCCATCGGGAAGCCCAAAAAAGGCCTCCCGGCTGATTCGGGATCCCTCCCGTTCCCTCTGGAGCCCCAAAAATAGGCATCCTTAAGCTGAAACATCTCTGTTTCTTCTTTGTGGTGTGGACCCCACCTAAGGTGTCCCAGTTACACTCCAAATGAAGTATTACCCACACTTCAAAGGAAGTGGTTTTGACACTTCAAATGAAGTGTCTAGGGACCCCTCCTGGTCCTTCGGAGGCCCCAAATTGGCCTCCCGAGACAAACATTTCTGTTTCTTGCTTGGTGTGGACCCCACCTAAGGTGTCCCACCCCACAATTCAAATGAAGTATTACCCACACTTCAAATGAAGTGAAACTTACATTTCAAATGAAATGTTCAGGACCCCACCTAGGGTGCCAACACCTTGAATGAAGTGATGTGGCCCCTATATAGGGCAGTGTGCATCAACTTTTACCAAGTTGTCACTAAAACACCCCCAAATATTTCTTTTCAACTCTCAAACGCGAGCCCTATGTAAATTTACATTCTTTTGGAAAATATCAATGCATTTACATTCAAAATTGTATACAAATTTGAACAAAATGAATAAAATATGCATTCTTTTGTTTGACTTATGCTTGGTATTTACTTTACTAATATATATATATGCAGTATGCAGGTGTGTCCTGTGACAATTGGGTGTAATTAACAGTATGCACATGCGCTGCCGGAAGTCTCGAACCCAGGACATTTTGATCAACTTCTAAAACACTAAATAACTTATTTTGTTTAAACTCACCTTTGTTTCAACGTTCAAATGCTAGAGGTTCCGAAGAGGATAAACAATCACATGAACGACAGGGTAACTAAGTAATGGAGAGTTCAGGGGGTGGGTAATGACCGCGATGTGCTCTATACAAAAGTTGGTTGTTTTCAAAATAGGGTATATACTTGAACGGGTTTTCTCTAACTTGCTCTAAAAAAAGAAAGTCCGGTACTCTGGCTAGACACTTAGATGAATTAAGCTGGCTTAACATACATTGTAGGCCCACAATAAATCTGATTCAGCTTTTGTGTAACGTGATTGTCAGAAAACTAGGATGAGATCATGATAACTCCAGTCCTCCCTATCTGATTATGAGAGATATCAAAGAAGTAACAAGGAAATAAGAAATTAATAGTAATAATTAAAAAATGCAGGAAGATTACTAGTAACAACAAAAAAAGGCGAGCCTATTTAGCAGAAAATAGTCTACTCTTGAATTCATCATTTTAGAGATATATAACTCGTCCATAATAAATTTTGACTTCCAAAGTCAAGACAAAAATATATATTCACTGAGGGGCCCGATATAAGAACAGTGATCGCTTATAACATGAATTGTTGAAGAAACTTACTTTAAACTTTACTGAAATTCGTACATACAGGCCAAATAAAATTCTAATATCACGCATTAAATTCTCACAGCCTCTTTATTATCTAAGGCATATTATGCTATTAGGCATTCAACATGAAAACATATCCTGAATGTTTAATGTGACATAAGCTGCCAGCCTTTTGCAGAACCGAAGACGAAGTCAACCCCAAAAAGGCAGTAGAATTCTTACTGTAATCTTATCAGCCAGTAGATGTAAATACTAACCTGAAGGACCACTTTTTCTCCTCAAAATATTTCTCAACCCCATTAACCCACTCAGCCCATTTTTTCCCGACATATTCCTTTCTCCCCACCCTCTGGGATGAAGCAGTTCGTTGCAAGGATGGAAAACGATATAATATGTTTCCCTGCATAACAATTGAAACCTATATTGAGAAACATGCTACTTCTAACTTTATGATAGTTCTATAGTAGTATAGTACTTGCTAACTTTTAGGGTTTTACTTCATATACATTTTTTTTGAGAGAAAAAAGGTGGGATAATTAGTGCCTTGTACTTCATGTACATTGTTCGCCAAAATCCATCGGTTTAAAGATGTTTTCTTAAAGTTGTGTCCTAAACCATCTTAGGTTTAGAGCTCACTAATGGTAATTTAAAGTATACCCGGTTTGTTTCTTCTTGCAAATCAAGTCATTTTTTCACTAGACACCTATATTCATGTAGGCCAAAGGCTCACATTAGAGGAAGCGCTAGGTGGAAGTTTTGACTGATATGCATTGTTATTGCATAACTCTTCAGGTTAAGCTTTTCATTTAACTGGTTACATGAGGATGGGGGTGTTAAAGTTTTAAGTTTGTGTGACTATAGTAATAGTACTATTGATTGTTATGTAGACTTGTAGGTCTCGATTACCAATCAGGTTTGCCACGAGTCTGAGGAGCTGGTCATGGTAGTAATAATGTAAAATATAATAATCGAATTCATTCTCAAGTATCTCCATTCCTCATGTTTATGATGCTTATGTTGTTTTATAAACTTATAATGTTCACAAAGAAATTCACAGACCTCATCATCCACTTCGGGATGTCCATCAAAGCGCAACAACACAGGTAAGACATATGAGTCATCATCCTGTTCCTGTCCAGAGAAAGGAATATGCTAGTGTGACTAACATAAACGAAAAATGGGCCTAGGGCAGCTAAGTGCTAACTGCCAACTACCGTGCTTCAAGACAATGCCAACAAGAAGAGATCTTTCACTGATGGATATGAGTGGAGCATTAAAATGTAAAATTATAAAGAGAGACCAAACCATAAAGTGCCTGTGCAAAAGAGTTTACTTGAAATGTTTGTAAGGTACATAGAAGTATTTAAAGAAAGTTGAGAAGTAAAAGGAAGTTTCAAGCACATTTAAAAAAAGGAGGGTGTCGAAAGTTCTAATTTTTTATGTGGCAACTATGCCAAATTACCAAATACAGTAAATAGTTTGCATACTGTTGCTTCTTTGGTGGGCATAACATCTAGGTATGGAGCAAGCTCTTCTGCACTGACCACACCACCATTTGAGGTAATATATTGTCCAATCTGCGAAAAGAACAGAAGCTAAAACTGAAGGCAAGAAAAGAAGATAACTCATATATATTTTGGTATTAAAAATTGACACAGAGGGTTTTTCAATACTATGCACCACAATCGGCACTACAAATGCCCAAATCAAGAATAGCAAACAAAGTAGAAGCTGTTATAACAAGACAAAGCATAAAACATTCTGGAAAACATCTGAATCCCTAACGCAAGTTTATTGCTTAGAAATGCTATATCTGCCAAAGATTGAGCACTAAGAAATTTTATAAATATTCAAGCAAACCCCGTGGTGCATTTTTGGCAAGTAACAGGGCAACAAATGGAAATTTAGAGGGAGAACCTAGTTAATAAGTAAATTAGATATAGCCACAACGCCAACTGCGTAAAAATTCAAGTTTCTTACCATCCCAAGCCTAGCAGCATATCAAGTTATCAAGGAGACTGACATTCAAACAAAGGGAACTAGGGAAAGTTACATGCAATGCTACAAAGTGTAATTAAATACAATTACGAAGAATAGAACGATATAAAAAATGCTAGAACAATGCGCAATTACAAAACCGACAGAAGGTAAAGAAGAGTTTCGGGAATTATAAAAAGGCATGACTTCCACCTCTTGAATACAATATACACCTTTTTGACAAAATTATTATGCTAGTTTGGGTTTTCTGTTAAAAAAAGTATTAGATTCTTCAAATATTACAAATGTTATTGTATCTTTGTGAAAATTTAAGCTAAACAAGCAAGAAAAAAGGAAGAGAATATCATTGGAATACAAATAATACCAGTTTCCACCGCTCCTCTTCAAGTCCTTGATTTGGATCTCCATCACCAAACACAAATGAGAAAACCTGGAGTAAATATGAGATATGTAAAGTTCTTGTTATTTTCGAAGGAGGAGGAAGGCACTAAAGTATTAAACAAATCGTTCAACCCTTTCGTATTACAGATTCAACAAAGTTCATTCCATCATTTGTTCTGGTCTGCCGCCTCCTGTAGTGGTATGGATCCCAGTACCTGTAAAGGAAGAAATCTGAGATACTCAATCTGCATGATTCAATAAATTTATAATGGAATGAAACTTTTTAAGAAGATGCGTCCATTCACTTCCATGAAGCATAGGCAGAGATCTAATTATCTGATACATCTACAGTAAACTGTTAATAAAAGAAAATAAACCATTGGATGTAAGCATTGTAAAGCTGGGGTGAGTACTTTAGCATACTTCTGAATTTTCCAGCTTGAGTTAATCTAGCTGGAAAGGTACCCATCAAGTATACTGTCACAGGATTCATGGCAGAGACAACGATGAGCATGATACACTCACCAGGAAAACGGGAGAATATTTGGTTGCATCACTATATGAACTTGGGTACTGCTTGGATGCATTCATGCATGAAATTTAGATAAATATGGATGAGATATAATAAGAACATGTAAACGATCAAGTTGACAAAGTAGTACCTTAAATTTTTTAAACGTCAAAAGCCCCAAACCTGCTATAAGATGGGCTATGTGTTCAGCATGTACAGGAAATAGGTGTCTTTGGATCTTTGCGTCTCTGTTTTCTTTTCTTATTCTCCGTTTATTATTTTTTTTTATTTTTTGTTTGGGGTGGGGGTGTCTCCTATTAGCACCAGGAACACCATTCACACATGTATAATTTGCTACTAAATTATAATTCACATCCAGGCTCTCTTCTCTTGGCAGTTCATGGAATCGCGGTCGCATTCACCAACGGATGTAGCTTAGTTGAGTTGAACCATGTAATTCTTCTTGTGTGTGTATTTTTTTTTTGTGTGTATTTTTTTTTGTGGTGGTTTTTTTTTGTATTTTTTTTGTTGGGGGGTTGTTACAGATCTTGTTTCTTGATCCTGTCTCCTGGTTGCTTCAATAATTAATATTCTCCATTGCCACACCCCACCCCAAAAAAAAAATTCTATTACCAGAGTTTTTGTGATGATATAGAAAGGTAACACAGGTATTCCCTTTATGCATAGTAAAGTCAATAGATGAAGAAGAAAGCAACACTTGCATCAAGCACTGGTAGAAATAATAAATGCTTTCAGTAGTACTGTGATGCTGTGGGTGCTGGGTGCATGTTTCATCAGTAGGCCATGAAGCTAGCAAATATTAGGTGTAAATGTGTAATGTGCAAGCTAAATCATCATTCCAGAATTCTCCTAGACAAGAAAGGGTCAAGATAAAGAAGGAACAACAAGAATATAGACTAACCAAAATAGATCAGATGGGCGGAAGAAAAATGTAAAACCAGAGTCGTAAGACCTCCCTCCACGCCTTCCACGATTGTCTTCATCACTGCAAGCAATAATCCACGACACTCAGAATGAGAAGATTGAGTTTAAGCAGAAAAAGGTTTCAGGGATGGGAAGAAAAAGTTAGAAGTGAAAACAGGATACCATCGGTCAGAGCACCTTATAGACTGTAGAAACTTTAACATAAATATTGAGACGATAAATTTAACATCAGGGTTTACGCATTACCTTCTACTAGAAATAAGTGCAATGATTGCTGTGTATACAATAACTATTGACGCAATAAGTGCTGTCCCAAAAGAAACCCTGATCACGTACTCAGCTCCTGCCTGCAAATATTGAAAAGAAAAAGATTTTGCATACTTGGTCCAAGAGTACTGTAATAATATTTGGCACAAGATGAATAAGACTCCCGGTACCTTCACTTTATCAAGCAGAGGTTCTACTTTCATTCTAAATGATTTTCCAGCCAACTTTGACCTGTAATCCCTTGGGAAAACATAAAGCACATCGCCTTCATCTGAAACCTATCAATACCATCTTGAGATAGATTGCCTTATGAAGACAGATAAACTCAAAGAACCAATTAACTCTCAACAAAAGGAAATCATACAACAGAATATCAATGCTGATCAACATTAGTTTCTTGATGATTAATAAAGAAAGGGTTAATATCACAAACACCCCAGTGGTTTACTCTGTGTGGCACTTATACCTCTCAAAGTATTTTTTTTGGCGCAGGAACCCTGTGTTCATTAACCAAAACCCTAAATAGTGCTAAAAATGCTCAAATTGAATTCTAAGTCAAATGATTGTTTGATTTTGATTTAGAACTTGATTTTGTTGTTCAAAGTTGAATTTGAGCAATTTTTTTAAGAATTCGATTGATGAGCAGCGGGGGCGTTTGTGCCAATCAATTGCTTGAGGGGGTATAACTGCCACATAGGGTAAAGTACATGGGTGTTTTGTGCAATTAACCCTAAAAAGGTAAAAACATAAATTTTATCTATGGTGAAATATATGGAGTAAAACTTGCCATTCTTGTGCTATTATAGTTTCTAGTTTTTAGCACGTGTGATGCATATGGACTGAAAGAAAATTGTGTTCTATATAGATAAAAAATAATATATGAATTTATGAGAGTGTCATCTCATTATCTCAAAAACTATTTTCTTAGGGTGTGTACAAAAGGCATAGATTGATGCCATCCATTGTGATGATATAATAAAAATAATACCAATATCTAGTTGTAATGCGTAATATAATCTTCTATTTTAATGATAATGTGGGTATAATACAAATTCTAGCTCGTTATAATATTACATTGTAATAAAAAATTTGTATGCATTCATCCTTTAAATGATCCTTCAATAGTTTTATGGACCTTTTAATAGTTTTATGGATCTTTTGAAATTGAAAACATGAAAAATATATAATGGAACATTAAAAAATAACATGAATGAAGTAATGAAAGGTAGAGATATTATTGGAAAAAGGAGGGGGAGTAGAGTAAGAGAAGGCCAAAAGAAATATTAAATGTTAATTGATGATGCGAGCGGCCTGGGATGGAACCAATTTTGAAAGGATATCACTTTTTTTTTTATAAAATTTTCTCACAAAACTAAACGCCAAGTACATCTACATAAAAGGGAAAATTTAATTTGGGGGCTCAAAGAGGTTTGCATTATAAGAGTGAAGATAGTGTCCTGTACCTAGAATTCATGAAGAGTAAAACAAGAGTATATATACAGATATACATGTTCCAGGCATACATGCATACAAAAATACCAATAAACCCAACATATTGTTGTGTGGTGCATATAAATTTGATAGAAAATCATATCAAACATTTGTAGCCATGTTGCCCAAATCTTAGCTATTAATAATTATCTACAAACTAGGACAATTGTTAAGGTTTTTGTACGCTTATGAGTATAGTACACCCTGTGTTAATATTCTACCATCTACGTTTAGCCTTCAACCCAATGTCAAAAGTGATTGACGAAATAGTGCCCTTTCAGGTAATCAATGTTTTCTGTCATGATATTAGATTGCAATCTCTTCGTTAAGTTCTCATGAGCCATGATGCATAAGCCTAGAAAATCATGCGCCAATTCTTTTGTTTCCAACAAATTAAAAAATCTTCAACATCTGTTAAAGCTTATGTCGACAGCGTTATAAGCAATATAATTTAGTTCTCTAATTGTCTGCCAATGCATCACTTATTCAAGTTTTTCCATTATTCTAATTACTCAATATCAATCACAAAAGCCAATCCAATTAATCATTTGATTACCTCCAAAAATCCACCAGCATCAGCAGCGAGAGCCTGAAGAGCTCTCTCAGCCTCATCCAACTTGAGCCCCGCTCTACTCGCCACATCCCCAATCGTAACCCTACCACCATACGAATCAACGGCCTCCATCGCTCGATCCCTCACATCGGACGGCAGCTTATCAGTCTCCACACCTCTCCCAGGCCTGATGCCCGCAGGAATCTCGCCGCTGGCTCTGACCCCCGAAACCCTAACCCTAACCCTAACATCCCCAAACCTTTGAGAAGATCGAAGGCAAATGGAAGTGGAGAAGTGGTGGGATTGGCGAAGGAGCGAGGGTTTGGGGATGGGGTACTTGTAGGAGATGAAGCAGGAAGAGATTGAAGCCATGGATTACCTTTGAGGTTAGGTTTTGTTGAATTTTCTAGGGTTTCGACATTGGGAGAAGATAGATGAGGGTTTTGGGTCGCTCTCTAGAGCTCTCCACTGAGTGGCTGGAAATATTTGGAAGACGGGACTAATCGCAGAGGAAGACGAATTTTGTGGATAAAATTGCAATTTAGAATTTGGATTTTTTTTCTATATCACGCCCCAGATACTTTATTATTTTAATATACACCTTGTATTTTTAAATTTTGTTGGATTCAGTTTGTATTACACCCCCAAATTCTATTTATTTTAAAAGAAAACCTTTAACTTAACTTTTTTAGTTTTAAGTTAACAGCCGACCGAAACCATTAAAAATAATGTAATGAAACTACATCAAGTCTAAAAAAATCAGTTCAACGAAAGGGTTAAAAAGGGAAATTTATGGGCATGTGCCACATTTTTTTTTCTCTCTCTTTATATATATCTTCAAACATCTCCGTTCATCCCAATTCCAAAACTAATAGTAACGCTATTCAAATCTCCGCTGTGGGGGAAGATTAGTTCAATGATTAAAATTTGAAGGATTTCAACGTAAGGAGATCCGTTATAGCATTTCTCAATTTTATTTATATGTGTGTGTGTGAGGTTAATAGAGAAAAGATGCCATAGGAAGGAATTTCCTCCTATGGCGTCAAAAAATACATCCTCCCTTATTTTTTCCGGCAATCGGTATCTACCATCTCTATCGTTATCATCTAAAATGTGGGTATATCAAATTTCATTTGATTCTACAACTTTTTCACCGTTGATTTAGTGGATTCAAAATTAACGGTTTACCGATAATAGAACTTTTTACATTGTTAAATCAACGGTGAAAGGTTTGTAGAATCACATGAAATTTGGTGTACCCACATCTTAGATGATAACGATGAAGATGGTTGGTGCGGATTGACGGAAAAAATGAGAGAGGGTGTATTTTTTCGACGCCATAGGAGGAAATCCCCTCTTATGGCATCTTTTCTCCATTATTCTCTCTTTCTGTGTGTGTGTGTGAACGATGGAGAAAAGATGGCATAGGAGGGAATTTCCTCTTATCGTGTCGAAAAAACACACTCGCCATCGTATTTTTCGACGATCGGAATGCATTATCTTCATCGTTATCATTTAAAATGTGGGTACACCAAATTTCATGTGATTATACAACTTTTTCACCGTTGAATTAGTGGGTTCAAAATTAACGGTTTACCGACAATAAATTTGGTGTACCCATATCTTAGATGATAACGATAAAAATGATGCATTCCGATCATCGGAAAACATGATGAAGGATGTGTTTTTTCGACGCCATAGGAGGAAATTCCCTCCTATGGCATCTTTCCTTCATTACTCTCTCTCTCTCTCTCTCTATATATATATATATATATATATATATATATGATATTAATGAAGGAAATGTGCTGTATGAGGGAATTTTCTTCTATGGCGTCGGAAAAATGCATCCTCCATGATTTTTTTCGACGATCGGCATACATCACCTCTATCTTTATCATCTAAGATGTGGATACACCAAATTTCATGTGATTATGTCATTTTCACCGTTAATTTATTTAGTGCAAAATTAATGGTCTACCGACAATAAAACTTTTTACATTGCTAATTCAACGGTGAAAAAATGGTGGAATCATATGAAATTTGATGTATGCACGTCTTAGATGATAACGATGATGATAATGGATGCCGATCGCCGGAAAAAATGGTGGAAGTTGTATTTTTTCGACGTCATAGATTGTATTTTTTCGACGCCATAGGAGGAATCTCCTCTTATGGCCTCTCTCTCTCTCTATATATATATATATATAAAAGGTTAAGGAATTTTCTCATATTGTCACGCCCCGCTTCCCAGAGTGCGCTAAGATCGGCACGTGACAGAGCCAACCATACTACCTGTGGCTCCACAGTCACATTACGGCTGTCTATAAGATATCAAGAACAGTAGAAATAAAATAAACTATCTAGTACATGTCCATGAGCCAGAATAAACGAGTCAAGAAATAATATGCGGAAGCAATAGATCCAAGTAACAATAACAATCTGGAAAGTACGTCCCAAATACGGGCTCACGACAGGAAATAAAAGTGCTGAAAGAAACTAAACTAAAATACTAACAGGTCCTCACTGCTCGGCCTGCTGACTGAAATACTCCTGAACGGCCTGCGATAGGAAGAGAGGATCTGGGCCATGCAAAACCCAGATGTCGGTACGTCATAATATCAACAATAATACAATCAGGAGGTAACAAGACATGCATGCATGAGTATGAACAGTAACAAGAATATAACAGTATCACGAACAAGGAACATTGAAGGGTATAAGCACATGTGATGTGCAGTGAGTACTCTAAACTGTGCTACTATGTTATCAATTCTAAAGTCTTTGAAATCAATTAATATAATTCTCATCGTAACCCATCGGTGAGTATTCCGTAACGCCCGGAAAAACGGCAAACAATAGCTATTCCGTAACGCCCGGAAAAACGGCAAACAATATGATAGCCCTTTGAGTTACGTTCGGTTACATTCTTGATTTCCCCATACCCCCAAGTTATATGTTCAAGTCAGGTATTGCCAATTGATATCTAATGCCAACACAGGATCAAGCCGGTACAGGTTTTATCTATGCAGACAACAATAACGTCCATCAGGACAACATGTCAGGATTGTCGGCATCAGAAACAGGATCAGGTAACATGTCAAGTAGTGATATATCAGGTCATGTCAGGTAATGTACATGTATCAAGCGGGTGCTCATAATCAAACTGTAGCAAGTATTGAATCATGGTGAAAGTACGGATGTACAATAAAAGTATGGATGCACAAATATCGATCAGGGGTTACATCATGACTAAGTAAGATGCACAATATCAAGCATGGGATACTAATGTATTAATAATATGAGTTAATGTAATATGGGGTGCAACTAGTTATGCATAATTAATGGTATGGATACACAAATAAACATGGATGCATAAATAACTATCAGGGGTTACAACTATAGCTTCATGACTTATGTAGGATGCACATTATCTAGCATGGGGTGTTAATGTAGCGGTAATATGAAATAACGTATTATGATATTCAACCAGATATGTAATTAATGGTATGGATGCACAATATCGATTGGGGTTACATCTACAGCTTCAAGACTAAGTGGGATGCACATTATTAAACATGGGATGTTAATATGACAATAATATATAATAATGTGATCTGTAGATGCAACTACATGTATATTAAATGATATGGATGCAAACGGGTATCCGAAAACGGTAAACTTTAATATGGATGTACAATGCATTCAACATGTGATATTTTTATTCATATGGATGCATAATAATATACCTAGCATGTAGCAAGATGAATTAGCATGTGACTAGATATGTAAATAGTGATATGGATGCACACGGATGTCCGAAGACAGTAAAATAGTAAAATGATAATGTGGGATGCACAACTAAACAATATGAAATGTTATTATTCAAATGGGTGCAGTATATTGTAACATAGCATATAACAAGATAAACTTGCATGCAACTAAATATGAAATAAATTGTACGGGTATGAACGGGTATTGTAAAACTGTAAAACTATAACTTGGGATGCATAATTTAAAATACATGTATTATATTTATTCAAATGGATGTGAATATAGTAACATAGCATGTAGCAAGATAAACTTGCCTGAACGGATCGCACGACGGATGCGTACGGCACGTCCGACGTCGGGTAAACGTCGCAAAACCACACGCGCGCACAGGACGGGTCCAGGAAAGGCAAGAGCATGACCACACTGGTTGGGGTTGTCCACTGGATCTCTCGGGTCGTCAGCGTCGAGTACGGCTCCGGCGGGTGACCGGAAAACGGAAAGCAAGAAGAAGAAGAAGAAAGAGAAGAGATGAACTTGTTGATCTAGGGTTTCTGGGATAGAGGAGAAGGCGAGGAGGTGGTTGTGATGACGAGTGCACGGAGGCGACGGGGTCGGAGCTCTGGCGAGAAAGCAGGTGAAGCTAGGTCGTGAGTTGTTTAGTTGCGGGGTTGTTCGGTTGAGGGTTTCTTGATGGCTGTAGGGTGAGGGTGGTGGTGATGGTGGTGGAGTCGAAGGGGGTGATGAGGATGACGGGGTATGGTCATTGACGGGGTTCCGGCGGTGGAGGCGATGGGTGTCGGGGTTCCTGCTGTGCAGGGAAAAGATGGTTGTCGGGGAGTGTTACGGTGGGTGTGCAGGGGAAAAGAGAGAGGTCGAGAAGGGGAAGTCGACGGCTAGAGGGGACAGAGGCGATGGTTAGGCGACAACGGCAGTGAGGCGACGATGATGAGGGAAGCGATGGGTTCACATGGGTTGTGGGTCTGTGGCGGGGAAAGAGAGGAGGAGAAGAGCAGGAAGACGAGGAGGTGGTGACGAGGGTGAGGAGGTGGTCGACTACGACGAGGTGAACGTCGACGACAAGGACAGAGGTGAGGCGGCGGACGTGGGTTTGAGCGGGAAAACGAGGTGAGGAAGAAGGGGAGAGGAGGAGGTCGAGCAGGGGAGATGACCGAGAGGATGAGGGATCTCCGGCGGCGAGGGCGACGGCGAGACGAGGTCGTAGGCGAAGGCGTCGGTTGGTCACAGTGGGTTCGATCGCGATAAATAAATGAAAGAAGAGCTGAGGGAGAGAGAGGACGTATAAGTGCAGGGATTAAAAAAAATAATAATTAATATATTTGAATAGAGAGAGAGGTCTGTTAGATCAGTTACAGAAATCTTTAAAGAAAATTTAAAACCAAATAAAATATACTAATGTAATTGTTAACAGTTGAAAATCTTAATAATAAAATATTTATTGTAATTGAGATTTTTGGCTATACAAAAATAGTCCAAAACACGCTCGGGTCGGGTCTAAAATTATGGTTTGAAAATACGGTTGATATACGTGTCAACCAAAACCAAAATTAGATATCCGGGGTAACGAAAATGCATACCCCCAAGAACGGATGCACGTAGCATGCACGTAGTCATCCAAACAAGTCCGTTTCACTGAACGGGACGAGAACAAGATGTGCGGATACTACCACAGGGTTAGGGGTATCGTGCCGGCCATGCAATGTATTTTTAAAGTATTTTATATGACTTTAAATGTTATATAAAAATGCAGATGCCAGATAAATTCCAATATGCAGAATGTAAGATAAAATGAAAGTGCACGGATCCACGAAACAAGCCAGGATAAATCATAGACAGGAATCAAGACGGGTTTCCAGCAAGCGAGTCGGGTCGGATGCAAATACAGATGTCCAAAACACTATTCGCACCCAAAACACAGTAAATCAGGAAAATAGCATAATAAAGAAATGCGTGAACTAGGACTGGTATAAATGAACTAGGGTGTTACACATATGGTGAAACTGCACCCTCCATGATTTTTTCGACGATCGGCATACATCACCTCCATCTTTAACTTCTAAGATATGGATACACCAAATTTCATGTGATTATACCATTTTTTCATTGTTGATTTAGTTTGTGCAAAATTAATGGTTTACCGAAAATAAAACTTTTTTATATTGGTAAATCAACGGTGAAAAAATGGTGGAATCATATGAAATTTGGTGTATGCACATCTTAGATGATGATGATGATGATGGATGCCGATCGTCGGAAAAAATGGTGAAAGTTGTATTTTCGACGCCATAGGAGGAAATTCTCTCCTATGGTCTCTTTCCTCACTCTCTATATATGTGTGTGTGTGTGTGTGTGTGTGTGAATAATGGAGGAAAGAGGCCATAGGAGGGAATTTCCTCCTATGGCGTCGAAAAAGTACGTCCTCCGTCATATTTTCCGACGATCGGAATCTATCATCTTCATCGTTATCATCTAAGATGTGGGTATGCCAAATTTCATGTGATTCTATAACTTTTTCACCGTTGATTTAGCAATGTAAAATGTTCTATTGTCGGTAAACCGTTAATTTTCAACCCACTGATTCAACGGTGAAAAAGTTGTAGAATCATATGAAATTTGGTGTACCCATATCTTAGATGATTACGATGAAAATGATGAGTGCCGATCGTCGGAAAATACGATCGAGGGCGTACTTTTTCGACACCACAGGAGGAAATTCTCTCCTATGGCATATTTCCTCCATTATTCTCTCTCTCTATGTAACACCCTAGTTCGTTTATACCAGTTCTAGTTCATGTATTTCTTTATTTATGGTATTTTCCTGATTTACTGTGTTTTGGATGCGAATAGTGTTTTGACATCTGTATTTGCATCCGACCCGACCCGCTTGCTTGAAACCTGTCTTGATTCATGTTTATGATCTATCCTGACTTGTTACGTAGACTTGTGCACTTTCATTTTAATTTATACATTGCATGGCCTGCATGATACCCCTAATCCTGTGGTAGCGTCCGCACGTATTGTTCTCGTCCCGTTCAGTGAAACGGACTTGTTTGGATGGCTACGCGCACGTACACGCATCCGTTCTTGGAGGTATGCATTTTCGTTATCCGGATATCCAATTTTAATTTTGGTCGACACATATATTTTTCGTATTTTAAAATTGAATTTTTAGACCCGACCCGGGCGTGTTTTGGACTAAGTTTGTATTTACCAGAAAATCAAATATTTTTATTAAAAATTATCACAGTTTAAATTTATTTAACTAATCATATCTTTTCCAATTTAAAATCTTAACTTTCTAACAATTTTAAACAACCTGACATCTCTCTCTCTCTTCCTTTCTTTTTCTCTTTCTCTCTCTTCCTTTTTCTCTCACTTTCTCTCGCTGTCTCTCTCTCTCCTCTCGAGCCCTCTCTCCCCTCTCGCGGCTACTGTTCCCTTCTCGAGTCGCATCACCGCCTTCCTCTTATACTCACCTTCCTTCTATTCTTCTCTTCTTCTCTTCTTTACAACCCCCGATCCCCCGCGAGAACCCACTGCAAAAGGAAACCCTAACCCTAGACCTAGCCTCCTCTGCCCTCAAAACTCGACCTCGTCACCACCTCCATCTCATCATCTCCTCCTCGTCGTCGTCATCTTCTTCTTCTTCCTCCCTTCCCGAGCCTGCACACTAAAATCCCTGCACACCCAAACCCTAGTTCCTCAACCCATCTCGTCGCCGACCACCTCGCCGTCACCACCCCATTCTCTTCTCCTCCTCATCTTCATCCTCTTCTCCTCCTTCTTTCCTTTTTTTCTTCTTTCTTAAACCCCGCACCAAAAGAACCCTAGCCTGCACCTTGTACCCTCGTCGGAGCTCCGTTGATCCCATCGTCGCCCTCACCTCTCTTCTGTTCCCTGCACAGAAACCCCAGTGAGCCAAACCCTCTTCTCTTTCTTCTTCTTCCTCTTTTTCTTTGTCTTTCTCTTTTTCTTGAAATCTTGTTTTTCTAGCGATCGCTGGAGTCGCGTCGCCGCTGCCGATCCAGACGATCCAGTGAACATCCCTTGCTCGCGTGATTACCTTCTTGCCTTGCCTGGACCCGTCCCGCGTGCCGTGTGTGCGTTGCGACGATTTACCGACATCGGACGTGCCGTACGTATCCGTATTGTGGTCCATCGAGGCAAGTTAATCTTGCTGCATGCTATAATACAATATACTGCACCCATTTGAATGTTAACATCACATAATGTTTAGTAATGCATCCCACATTACCATTTTTACCATTTTACTGTTATACAGCGTCCGTGTGCATCCATATCATTATTTACATATCCAGTTGCATGCTAATTCATCTTTCTACATATTAGGTATATTATTATGCATACATATGAATAAAAATATGACATGTTGAATGCATTGTACATCCATATTAAAGTTTTACCGTTTTCGGATACCCGTTTGCATCCATATCATTTAATATACATGAAGCTGCATCTACAGATCATATTAGCTCATATTATTAATACATTAGTACCCCATGCTAGATAATGTGCATCCCATTTAGTCTTGGAACTATAGTTGTAACCCCTGATAGTTAGTTATGCATCCATGTCTATTTGTATATCCATACCATTAATTCTGCATACCTAGTTGCACCCCATATTACATTAACTCATATTATTAATACATTAGTACCCCATGTTTGATATTGTGCATCCTGCTTAGTCATGGTGTAACCCCTGGTAGATATTCGTGCACCTATGCTTTTATCGTACATCTGTATTCTACCCTGATTCAATACTTGCTACATTTTACTGTTGGGCACCCATTTGATACATGCACACTACCTGACATGACCTGATATATCATTACTTGACTTGTTACCTGATTCTGTTTCTAATGCCGACAACCCTGACATGTTGTCCCGATGGACATATCCTGTTGTCTGTATAGACAAACCTGTACCTGCTTGATCATGTGTTGGCATTAGAGATTTATCAATACCTGACTTGAACACATAACTTGGGGGTATGGGGAAATCAATGATGAAACCTGACTTGTAACTCGACAATTCGATGCTTATACTGATCAGTTTTACGGGCTAGGCCAGCCCCGGGATGATGCTGCTGACATCATTCGTCTGTGCATATTACATGTTTACTGCCTAGCGGCACGTCTCGAATTCAGCCCAAGAGTCTTGATCGTGGTCCCGGGCATGCACGGGATACTATTGAGTTACATCGACGATTCATTAAATTGATTTCAAAGACTTGAGATTAGTTAACCCAGTAGTTTAGTTCAGATTACTCATCGCACGTCACATGTGCTTATACCCTTCACTGTTTCTTATTCGTGTTACTATTATACTTTATTTACTGTTTATACTCATACCTGCATGACTTGTTACCCCCTGATTATATTATTGTTGATATTGTGACGCGCTGACGTCTGGGTTTTGCATGGCCCAGATCCGCCACCCTTGTCGCAGGCCGAGCAGGAGTATTTCAGTGAACAGGCCGAGCAGTGAGAACCTGTTAGTATTTTAGTTTAGTTTTCTTTCAGCATTTTCATTCCTGATGTGAGCCCGTATTTGGGACGTACATTCCAGATTATTATTGTTTATTGGATCTATTGCTTCCGCATATTATTTCTTGACTCGTTTATTCTGGCTCATGGACATGTACTAGATAGTTTATTTTATTTCTACTGTTCTTGATATCTTATAGACAGCCGTAATGCGACTGTGGAGGGATGTTTCCTATCCACAGGTAGCATGGTTGGCTCTGTCACGTGCCGATTTTAGCGCACTCTAGGAAGCGGGGCGTGACAGGGTTTGTTTGGTATCAGAGCCATAGGATTTAGGTTAATCGGGTTTGATTCTTTTGTAGTTGGGTATTAGACCCAATACACGAATCAGAAAACCTGTAATTAGGAACATGTCCTGCCACATTGTTATCGTGATTCTTGAATCACATCTTTCTCTTGACCCTTATCTTGAGGACATGCAAACAACTTTGCATCTCGGCTTGAAACCTTTTGGTTCCTTATTGTTTATCTCTAGGATTTGGGCGACTTGAGTGGAGTTATGTGATTGTAACTATGTACCGCGGCATGGTTACAATGCAGTACTCTATTTAAGTAACTTGGATTTCTAGTCTTGATTCATATCCTTGATTTGTGGTCTTTATTCATTGCAAGTTGAATCTTTTTATCATACTAATCCTTTTCGATGTTTTGGTTGCAGGATCATGGCAGACAGAAATCTACGATCGTACCAGAGGCATTTTGATGACGCCACTTTGCTTGGAGTAATACGTGGGATGCTTGAGGACCAGAAGCGGCAAGTCGAGCTGAACCAGCGGCAAGCCGAGGCTTTTTAAGAAGGTTTGCGGACCGTCCAGCAGTCCGTAAACAATGTTGCGGCCAAACCAGTAGAGCGTGTAGGTACCGTGGTGGATTTCAGGAGACTTGGTCCATCCATTTTCACTGGTTTGGAGGAGTCGTTGCCAGCAGAGCAGCGGCTGGTTGATATGGAGAATCTGCTCGTTGCGGCACATATTCCGGAGGACAAGAGAGTGGATGTCGTACGCATCCAATTGGTGGACTATGCCAGTGAGTGGTGGCTGGTCGAAGAGACCCGTTTGCCCAACCCGATCAGTTGGGTAAATTTTTACAGAGTTTCTTGGAGAAGTTCTTTCCGCAGACTGCACGGGAGAAAATGGAAGAAAGGTTTATCAGCTTGAAGCAGAATGGCGGATCCGTGGATGCATGCGGCTGAGTGGACACGGCTCAGTCGATTCGCTGGACCTTTAGTGGCCAAAGAAGCTGATAGGGCATGAAGGTTTATGCGCAGTTTGGATGTGGACATCCAGAGGCACATTATATCTCTGGGTTTGACCACTTTCTCGCAAATGCTTAAAGCGGCCAGAGAGCAGCAGAGCTTATCAGTGAAGACTGGGAATGCGCAGCAGCAGGCAGTTGTGGTGCGGAAGCCGACGTTTACTCCAAACCGAGCGCCTATACGCAGAGGTATTCCGGTGAACCGACGTGGCGTGATGCCGATGAAGAAGCCCGTCGTAGCCAATCAGAGAAAGAGCATGATTTATGACTACTGCCATTTACCCGGACACGTGTAGAGGGAATGTCGAAGGACGCGGGGACTTTGTTTGGTTTGTGGATCAGCGGATCATACTATCAATGCTTGTCCGTCGAAGTGTCACGCCTCGCTTCCCAGAGTACACTAAAACGGGCATGTGACATAGCCAACCATGCTACCTGTGGGTAGGAAGTATCTATCCACAGTCACATTACGGTTGTAGAGATATCAAGAACAAAATAAAACTATCTAAAACATGTCCATAATCCAAATAGCATGAGTCAAGAATAATAAAATGCGGAAGCGAAAGATCCAATACAAATAACTGGAATGTATGTTCCATAATGCGGGCTCACATCAGGAATAAAATGCAGGAAAGAAAAGCTAACTACTGCTGACACTCACAGCTCAGCCTGTCGGCTGAAGTACTCCTGCTCGGACTGCGACAGCGGTACAGAATCTGGGCCATGCAAAACCCAGACGTCAGCGCGTCAAGTCATCAAGTAATAACATATGAACAGGGTAACAGGCAATGCGAATATAAACATGAATAAAGCAAGGGTAACAATAATATAAATCAGAGCAATGACAGGTAGTGTGCAGTGAGTAATCTAAACTGTTCTATCGGGTTTTCTGTTCTAAAGTCTTTGAAACCAAATTGATAAATCATCGATGTAACTCAATAGTATCCCATACATACCCGGGACCACGGCCCCAGATTCTCGGGCTGAAATCGAGACATGCCGCTAGGCACCAAACAGGAATGTGTACAGATGAATGATGTCGGCAGCATCATTCCAAGGCTGGCCTAGCCTCTAAAACTGATCAGAACAAGTAGCGAACTGTTGAGTTACAAGTCAGGTTTCACCTTTGATTTCCCCATACCCCCAAGTTATATGTGTATGTCAAGTCAGGTATCCCGTAATCAAGAAACTAATGCCAACACAGGATCAGGTAAACATGTTTGTCTGGATAGACAACAGGAACGGTCCATGAGGACTGCATGTCAGGTTTGTTGGAATTAGACACAAGATCACGTAACGGGTCAGGTCATGGTACATCAGGTCAAGTCAAGCAGTATACGGTACCATGTCGGGTGAATCAATATGTATGTAGCAAGTCAAGTCAAGATGTAAACGATATCATGGGTGTGCTCATAATCAGTTACAAAATCCAGCACGGTTATCAATAACATAATCTAAACAATGAATTAAACCATAAGCAGATTCAATTAATTAGCAGTACAATTATCAGTTGTGTTTTCAGAGATGATTTCAACAATATAAGAATACAGTATGACAATTTTGGCCGTTAAATCATGTTAACAAGTTTTAAGAACCTTTTAGGTGCAATGATTTATATATAGGTTCAATGGACGGAATCCCGGCAAATACAGATTAAATGCGCACAAGTGTCCGAATGGAGTAAAGCTATAGAGAGAATGCCATAGACTGTGACAATAGTGGAAATGTGATTAAAACATACAAATGTGATTATTAGATGTAATACAGTAATTGCAAACGGTGGCTTTTCAAGTGTGGAAGATAAAATGATATAACATGAAATTGAACACGTAAAATGGGAGATTATAATACTAAAGTTAAATTGTAGGTTCTAGAGTGTCATCAAGTATATGTAAATATTGTTTAGCATGTAGCAAGGGGTACTTGCCTCGACGGGTAGCGAATCGGGAAAACGGAACGTAAAACGTCGGCGGGAAACTCGCGACGGGCGCACGGTTCACGGAATGAACCCAAACGACGAACAGTGGAACCACACAGACCAGAGTACCTCGCTGGATCGTCGGGACACGTCGTCGGCACGGCCGGATTCCGGCGAGATGCAAAACAGCGAACGATCAAGAACGCAACAAGAAAATAAAGAAGAAGGGAAGGAGGATAGAGGAGGGGGTGCTCATGAGGATCTGTGAGAAGGCTGCGGTCGTCGACTGCGTCGACGGGGTTCTGGGCACGGCCTGCAGAGAAACCATCGGTCGATCAAGACTTGATCTGAGAAAAGAAAGAAGGAGGAAAAAGGAGAAGAAGAAAGAGAAGAGAAGAAGAAGACACGGGCAAGGCTCACCGGGGTTTGTACGACGGCTGGAGTACGGAGATGAGGCTACTGGCGGCGATTCCCGGCGGTGTAGATGTGCAGTGGGCTCGCGGTCGCCGGAGCAAGGTGCACGAAAGAAGAAGAAGTGGATGTGGATGTGACGAGGGTGAGGAGGCGACGAGTTCTGTGATGACGGCGTCGGCGCTGGGGCTACGGCGGCGAAGGGAGACGGTGGCTAGGGTACGCGGGGTTTGGGTTTGTGCTGGAAGAAAGAAATGGAGGGGGAGGAAACCTTTATATATAGAGAGGAGAGAGAGAGATATATAGGGAGAGAGAGAGAGAGACGGGAAAAGAGAGAGAGAGAGAGGAGAGAGAGATAGAGAGAGATAGAGACAGGGAAAGAGAGAGAGAAAGAGGAGAGAGATAGAGAGAGAATTTGGGGAGGAGAGAGAAAGTGAGAGAGATAGAGACGGGGAGAGAGAGAGAGGAGAGAGATAAAGAGAGGTAAGGTGGGGCCCACGGGGGTTAAAATGAATCTGATTGGTTGGGATTGAAAATATAAAAGATTTAGGAAATGGGGAAAATATATTATATGGGTATTTAAAATATATTTGACGATTTAAAATATATTAGAAATTGGGATTTTGGCGCAAAGTAAAATATTTCCAAATTGCGCCCGGGTCGAGTCCAAAAATTTGAAATTGAAATAAGAAAACTTTAGGCGGGATCCAAAATTTAAAATGAAGTGTTTTACAATCAAAAAGTATACCCCCAAAACGGACACACGTACGTGTGTGTAGCCGTCCAAACTCGTCCGTTTCACTGAACGGGAATTGAACACGATGCACGGACGCTACAACGGGGTTAGGGGTGTCAAGCATGCCATGGCGAATATTTTTAATTTTATTTTAGATGCCTTAAATTGTTATAAGCAGAAATGAATTGTCGGGTAAAAATTTATACTTGCAACAGTCAATTAGGATCAATGAAATAAATACCATACACCAACATACGGCAACAGAAACCAGTAGCATTGGGCTCGGGTGTTACATTATACCCAATTACAAAAGAATTTCGTCCTCGAAATTCCAAGAATACAAAGATAGATGACAAAATAACTACAAGAAAAGATGAGGAAACTTCTGCCGGATTTCATCTTCTCATTCCCAAGTGGATTCTCTATGCGAGCGATTACCCCAAGAAACAAGCACAAGAGGGATCACCTTGTTCTTAAGAACCTTTTCCTTTCGATCCACGATTTCAATCGGTCGCTCCTCAAAAGTCAAGTCTTCTCGTACTGTTAGCTCCGAATGATCCAATACGTGCGTTTCATCTCGAACATAGCTACGGAGTTGAGATACATGAAACACATCGTGCACATTTGCCAAGGACCACGGTAACGCCAAACGATACGCTACCTCACCAACACGCTCTAAGATCTCAAAGGGTCCAACGAATCGAGGACTAAGCTTTCCTCGACTTCCAAAACGAATCACCCCTCTAGTTGGTGATATCTTCAAGAATACCAAATCACCAACAGTAGAGGTCTTCTTGACGTATCGGCCCAACTTTTCTGTTTGTCTTGTGCTGCCCTCATATGATTTCTAATAGTGTTAACCTTCTCAACTGTTTGCACAACCAAATCTGGTCCTAATAATCTTCGTTCATCGACATCGTCCCAACAAACAGGTGAACGGCATTTACGACCATACAAAGCTTCAAATGGAGCCATCTGGATAGTTGCCTGAAAACTGTTGTTGTAAGAAAACTCCACCAAATGTAAATGATCCTCCCAAGACCCCTTGAAGTCCAACATGCATGCTCTCAACATATCCTCAAGAGTTTGGATTGTTCTCTCCGACTGACCATCAGTTTGAGGATGATAAGCTGTGCTAAACTTCAATCGAGTCCCCAAACTTTCCTGTAAACTCCTCCAGAAGTGTGATAAAAACCGAGTGTCCCGATCGGACACGATGCTCACCGGTACTCCATGCAATCTTACAATCTCTTGCATGTACCGCTATGCCAAAGTCTCTGTTGATTGACAAACCCGAAAAGGGATAAAGTGAGCTGCCTTGGTCAAACGATCAACAATCATCCATACAGCATTGTTGCCTTTTGGACTCCGCGGTAAAGCCGTCACGAAATCCATGGTTATATGTTCCCACTTCCATTAAGGAATCGGAAGTGGTTGCAATAAACCGGCAACCCTTTGATATTCAGCCTTAACTTGCTGACACACCAAGCACTTTGCCACAAAGCGAGCAATCTCCCGTTTCATGCCTTTCCACCAGAAATGCTGTCGAATATCTCGGTATATCTTTGTGCCTCCAGGATGTACAGAATAAGCTGAACTGTGTGCTTCTTTCATAAGCTCTTCACGAATATCTCCCTTTGGCACACATAAACGGCTACCATACATCAACGAACCATCTTCGTGGATTAATAAATCCGTTCGTAGTCCGGCTTCAACCTGTTCTCGAAACTTTTGCAGTCTAGGATCCTGCGATTGTGCTGCTTTAATATTCTCGATCAACGATGAATGTACTTGCAGCTGCATCAACTGTCCCGAAGAATGCGGTAGCACAACCTCCAAGTCGAATCTTCGAAAATCTTCAACGAGCTCCTTCTGCGTAGTTATACCTGAATTGCTGGTAACCGACTAAGCGCATCCGGCACGACATTAACCTTCCCCGGATGGTACTTAAGATCAAGATCGTAGTCAGCCATCAGCTCCAATCATCTACGTTGCCTCATATTAAGCTCTTTCTGTGTGAACACATACTTCAAGCTCTTATGATCAGTAAAAACTTCGACCCTTTCGCCTAAAAGGTGGTGTCTCCAAATCTTCAAAGCGAAAATCACAGCCGCAAGCTCCAAGTCATGAGTTGGATGATTCCTCTCATGGGTCTTCAACTGTCTTGATGCGTACGCTACAACATTCCCATGCTGCATCAAAACACATCCCAATCCTTTCCCAGATGCGTCGCTGTGAATCACCAATCCTCCGGAATTGTCTGGCACGGTCAGAATAGGGGCGGTTATCAATTTCTGCTTCAACGTCTCAAAAGCTAACGCACATTTGTCCGTCCATTCAAAAGGTACCTCCTTGCGCGTAAGCTTGGTTAACGGCTCCGCCAGACGAGCAAAGTTCTCCACAAATCTTCTGTAATACCCGGCGAGTCTAAGAAAGCTTCTTATCTCTGCAACATTCTTTGGAACTGGCCAATCACGAACTGTTGCAATCTTTTCGGGATCGACGGCGATTCCATCGCCAGACACAATATGCCCCAAAAACTTTACTTCCTCCAGCCAAAACTCGCACTTACTCATCTTCGCATATAGCTTCTCCTGTCTCAACGTCTGCAGTGCGATCTTCAAATGTTCTGCATGCTCTTCAAAACTCTTCGAGTAAACCAGAATATCGTCAATGAACACCACAATAAACTGGTCCAAGAATG
This sequence comes from Agapanthus africanus, assembly GCA_030015575.1. NCBI lineage: Eukaryota > Viridiplantae > Streptophyta > Magnoliopsida > Asparagales > Amaryllidaceae > Agapanthus > Agapanthus africanus. The sequence continues at coordinate 160,347,506 of JASDDO010000024.1, forward strand.
GTGAAAAGACTCGGTTCATCAAGTCCATGAATATCGCCGGTGCATTCATTACTCCGAAGGGCATCACTAAGTATTCGTAATGTCCATACCGAGTTCGGAACGCCGTCTTACAAATATCTTCTGCTTTCACTCGGACCCGATGATATCCGGATCGCAAATCCAGCTTCGAGAATACCCTCGCGCCACTAAGCTGCTTGAAAAGTTCGCTAATGCGAGAGATCGGGTACTTGTTCTTAATAGTCACCCGGTTTAATTCTCGATAGTCGATGCACATTCTTCTTGTGCCATCCTTCTTCTTTACTAGAAGAACTGGAGCGCCCCAAGGCGAGTTACTGCTTCGAATCCAACCCTTCTCAAGCAATTCAGCAACCTGTTTCTTGACTTCTTCCAACTCTACTGGTGCCATTGGATAATACGCCTTGGATACTGGCGCTGCACCAGGAATAAGATCAATTGCGAACTCCACGTCTCGCTTCGGCGGTAAACCCGATATATCTTCAAACACGTCCATAAAATCACGAACAATAGCCGGCTCTTCACTTTTATCAACTTCCATTGATGCAAGAATATTGTTTGTCGGCCTAGCCCTAAACTCGACTGGCCTGACAGAACTGCTTCCTCCAGTGAAGCTAAACTCGGGATGTCCGGGAATCTGGAAAATTACTTTCCTTGCCCTACAATCAATATGAGCGTGGAAAGTGCCAAGAAAATCCATTCCCAAGACGACTTCGTGGCTGCCCGTATCAATCACCAAGAAATCTGCAAAAAGCTCCCGTCCGCACACAACAACTGTACAATCTTTACATTCCCTACTAGTTATGATTTTCCCATTCCCAGTGTGTATGTCCCAGAAACTAGACAGGGTCGTGTAGTCAATTGAGCGTGTAGTTAAAAACTTGGATGACATAAAACAATGGGATGCACCAGAATCAAATAACGCTAATGCGGGAAAACCATGAACGAGTAGAGTACCTGAGACAATTTCTCCCGACGCCTTAGCTTCTTCAGCTGTCAAGGTAAAAGCTCGAGCCTGATTAGGTCCTTGAGTCAGCTGTTTCTGTCCCTCGAACGGTCTCTGCGGAGGCTTCTGAAAATCATCCCTCGTACGAAGCTTCGACGGGCAAGCACTAACGGCGTGATCTGCCGCTCTACAAACCAAACAGAGTCCCAGCCTCCTTCGACAATCATTTTGCATGTTGTAATACCCAGCTCCTTTTATACCAAAATCCGTATTGTGTCACTTTATAATTTTGTTTATAATTTTATTTCTCCTAAAGCCCATTCCCTTTTTATTAAACCAAAACCCAAACCAAATCTATCAGTTTCTTTTATAACATCCCAGCCCTTTGTAATTTTCTCATTATTTTATTTTATTTTTATTTAAACTCAAAACCATAATTTTCCCTTCAACCATTTCCTTAAGACTAAACCCTAAAACCTAATTGATCCCTAGAGCCCATTCCTCAGTTTTTTAGAAAGGGAAATTGATTTTTGGCAGCCTAACCCAGCCCAGCCCGTTCACCCTCCCCGGCCCACTCATTTTAATCCATTTTCCCTTTTTAAAATCCCCGGCCCTCTCCTTTTTTCCCCTTAAAATCCTCTGGCCCATTTCCTCCGGCCCACTTCCTCTAATTTCCCCAAATAAATTCTTTCTCCCCTACCCGTTTCCCCAACAAACCCGACCCGCTTAGCTCCTTCTCCCCCAACGGTTATTTCCTTCATTCCTGCGTGCGATCCGCTCCCTCCGCCGTCGCCCCCGCTCTCGCGACGTTACACCCACGACGCGCGCGTTTTCCCCCACGGCCCGCTCCCTCAACAGCACTCCTCTCTTCCCCTCTCATCCTCGTCTCCACTCCTCCTTTTCTCTCTGCAGAACACAAACGCTCGAGGAACCCACAACACCTCCTCGAGTCCCTGCCGACGACGAGGACGACCACCGTAAACACCTCGTCGACTCCCTCACTCTCTTCTCTCCATCGATAGAGCCCTCGCCTCAACTTCTCCAGCCATTTCCCCCCCCCCCCCACACACACTGCCCACTGAGCTCAGCCACCGAGCTTCCCCGCCGCCGGCAAGCCCACTGCCCTGAGCCCCTTCTTCGTCATCGCCCCTGAACTCTCTCAGATATCTCTCTGCAACTCTCTCTCTCTCTCTCTATCACTCACTCTCTATCTCTCTGTTCTCTCTCTACATCTTCCCCTCTCTAACTGCCTCTCTCTCATTTCTCTCTCTCTCTGTGCCCTCTCTCTTGTATCTCTCTCAGTTCTCTCTCTCTCTCTTCCTTAGTACTCTCTCTCTCTCTAACACTCTCTCTACCAGCCACCACAGAGCACCCCCCACTTCCAACATTCGCGAGTCGTTCCCGGACAAATCCGACTACGAAACTGAAACTCGAGCCAAAGTCGTGCAAACCAATTCACGCCGTTCGTCGCGCGTTCGTGATATTGCTGTCACCGTACATCCCCGAGACGTGTCCAGGCAAGTTCCCTACTTGCTACATGCTACCTTTTGTTAATTACAAATCAACATCGTATATATTACATGCTGTACTTTCCGTTAGATTATTTGACATAACTGTTCGATGCTTGTTCTCATAGGAAATCATTATGTAATTTGACGGAACTCAATTGTATAAGCTGGCCCGTATGGCTGTGAATCTAATGTGTGAATTTCATTGGAAAATATGACCGTTAACTACTAAAACGACTACCCCCAAGGTTACTAGAAAAACTGGAATTTTATTGTACCTGAAAACCGTTAAAATCACCATATATTATATACATAATGGAATGTTGCGTTCGAGGGCTCAAATCGAATCCAACTCAACGAACTTTAACCCTATGCTAGTTTCCAGATATTCCTGCACTTAAACTGTGACGATATCTGGATCGGAGTGCGACTCTGGACTGCAGTCCAGAGCGACTTCAATTATTGCTTGCTGTTCCGTAATGGGTACCACAGGATTTCCTTAACTCGTAGGTTGCAGAACTCCACTGTTTATTGTAGGTGAACCTATTAGCTAGACAACACAAGTGGTTTCATTCTGTTTCGTTATCGTTTGTTATTTAATCTGTAATTTAATAGATCGGGACGCATAACAGTCCCAACAGAATTAGAACCGACATATTGGTATTGAATAGTGTATATCTCCTGACGTACAGACGCGATTGAAGATCCGTCTATTACGTTGAAAACCTTACTGAAAACCCTATATTTCATCAAACTGTAGCATCGCTAAAATCTGATCCCAACTGGGATTAAAATGCATTGCAAAACGGACTTCTGATTCTGAAACCGGATTTCCAGCCGCGAGCGCTTAAAATGAAATGGTTATAATTAATGATCCTGGAACCCGATTGGCCTGAAACTAAATTCAATGGATAGATAACCGGACATACTATTTATTCCCCGTTCATTGTTTCATTAAACTATAAACATATAACTTATGATAAATCATGCAAGTGGTTGAATACTGTTTCATAACATCCTAATCATGCTTATATACTGTTCACGCATCATATCATACACATGTCATTGCATTGATAACCTAGTGATAACATGCATTACCCAGTGTTAGGTATTAGTGATGATTGTGGCAGGTACGTCAGTGTTTGTGTATCAGTGAATAAGTGAAAGTGATACGTACTTGTACACAATCAGTGAACCTTATCATTATATTGCATTGTCGACGTCTGTGGGGCACGTGTACGTGTGACTATAAGCGGTATGAGACACTTATGGAAGCTCTTGCATGAGTGTCACAGATAAGGCACCAGACACTGCCATTTATCTTAGGTATTAGTCGGGACGTGCTTGATGGAGGTCCTGCCTCCAGTTCTCGCGCAGACTTGTCACGGATCGATTAGTATTTAGGGTTATGGTTAGCGTTTGATATAGACCACGGGGTGTGGGGTAGTTTAAGTGTGAGTTCAACAGAATCTCGGGAGTTCCATGCCGGCTTATATATTTAGGGAGATATATGGAGATTTACAGGGTATGTGATTATCACCGTGATATACATGTTGGGCCCGTGGTCCCTTGCCCTTGGGTTCTATCCTTGGGTGGAGGACACTCGCGAGTGGTTGACTCTCACACTTGGACTGACGATAGGCTTAATGACCTGTACAGTGAGACTTAGAGACTGATAGGGATACTGGCATTGATATATCCTACTTACTGTGTTGACATACGTGGCATATCGTTCTACTGCTTTTACTGTTCCGCTGCATTGATTACTGCATATTCATATCCATGTTGTTATTGATTTACTGTTATACATATCTATTACTACTGCTAGAATTATCACATGATTATATATATATATATTATTGCTATTGTGTCGCTCTGACGACCTGAGTATGCATGCTCAGTGTGAGGAGAAGATTTAGCCTGGACCAGGACTAGACGCACTTCACGGACATCTTGTTTAGATATCCAGAGTTATATCTTTTGTTTCCCATTAGATCAGTTCATTTTACTGTTTTGTTCCCGTTACTGCATTTCTCATTACCTGAGCATTATTTACTGTTTACCATGAAAAACTAGAAGCCGAAGTGTGACTACGGCAGGACATTCCATTGACCGTAGGAGCATGGCTGGCCTTGTCTACCCCTCGTATTCCGTATTTTGGGAAGCGGGGCGTAACATATGTGGCCAGGTAAATTGCAGTAGTTACAAGTCATGCTCTTTCTTGGATCGATGACAACCGGCTTCTTCATGGGTGCTACACCTCGACGGTCCACTGGAATACCTCTGCGACCATGAGCTCGGTTCGGTACAAATGCTGGCTTCCTTACCACAACTGCTGTCTGCTGCAAACTCCCCTTCCTCTCGGATAAACTCTGCAGCTCTCGGGCTGCCGCAAGTACTTGTGAGAAAGTGGTCAAACCCAGGGAGACAATCTGCCTCTGGATGTCCACGTCCAAGCTGCGCATGAACCTCCGTGCCCTGTCTGCATCATTGGTAACTAAAGGTCCAGCGAATCTGCTGAGTCTTGTCCATTCTGCTGCATGCACATCTACTGGTGCTCCATTCTGCTTTAGCCCGATGAACTTCTCTTCCATTTCCTCCCTTGCAGTCCGCGGGAAGAACTTCTCTATGAAACTCTTTGAAAAATCCGCCCACTTGATCGGCTTGGGCAGACGGTTCTCCTCCACAAGCCACCATTCTCGAGCGTAGTCCACTAACTGAATGCGTACCACATCAACTCTTTTCTCATCTAGAATCTGTGCTGCAATAAGCAAGTTCTCTGTGTCAACTAGCCACTGCTCTGCTGGCAACGGCTCCTCCAAACCAGTAAATGTAGAAGGACCCAAACGCCTGAAATCTGCTACGGTCCCTACTCGGTCAACTGGTTTAGCTCCAACATTGTTCACAGACTGCTGAACGATCTGCAAACCTTCCTGAAACGATTCCGCTTGCTGCTGGATCGGTTCGGTCTGTTTCTTTTGATTCTCCAGCATTCCCCTTATCACTCCAAGCATGGCGGCTTCGTCCACACGCCTTTGGTACGTCTTCAAATCTTACCGGCCATATTCCTGAAATCAAAACACCCAACATTAGCATGATGATAGATTCAAAATATAGATCAAGGCTAGAACTCCAAGCTACTTAAATAGAGTGCCGCATTGTAACTATGCCGCGGTATCATAGCCACAATTACATAACTCCACCCAAGTAGCCTAAGTCCTAGAGATAACAAGGAATCAGGTTTTCGAGTTGATATGCAAAGGAAGTTTGCACATCGTAAAAGATATAATCAGGAAGAATGTGATTCAAGAATGGTAAACGGCAAGGTGGCAGAGCATGTTTCCTAAACACGGGTATTCTGATTCGTGTATTGGGTACAATACCCAACTACAAAAGAATCAACCCGACTAACCTATGTCTCTGATACCAAAAGAACCATGTCACGCCCGGCTTCCCAGAGTACACTAAAATAGGCACGTGACATAGCCAACCATCCTACATATGGGTAGGAAGTATCCATCCACAGTCACATTACGGTTGTAGAGATATCAAGAACAAAATAAAACTATCTAAAACATGTCCATAATCCAAATAGCATGAGTCAAGAATAATAAAATGCGGAAGCGAAAGATCCAATACAAATAACTGGAATGTATGTCACATAATGCGGGCTCACATCAGGAATAAAATGCAGGAAAGAAAAGCTAACTACTGCCGACACTCACAGCTCAGCCTGTCGGCTGAAGTACTCCTGCTCGGACTGCGACAGCGGTACAGAATCTGGGCCATGCAAAACCCAGACGTCAGCGCGTCAAGTCATCAAGTAATAACATATGAACAGGGTAACAGGCAATGCGAATATAAACATGAATAAAGCAAGGGTAACAATAATATAAATCAGAGCAATGACGGGTAGTGTGTAGTGAGTAATCTAAACTGTTCTATCGGGTTTTCTGTTCTAAAGTCTTTGAAACCAAATTGATGAATCACCGATATAACTCAATAGTATCCCGTACATACCCGGGACCACGGCCCCAGATTCTCGGGCTGAAACCGAGACATGCCGCTAGGCACCAAACAGGAATGTGTACAGATGAATGATGTCGGCAGCATCATTCCAAAGCCGGCCTAGCCTCTAAAACTGATCAGAACAAGTAGCGAACTGTTGAGTTACAAGTCAGGTTTCACCTTTGATTTCCCCATACCCCCAAGTTATATGTGTATGTCAAGTCAGGTATCCCGTAATCAAGAAACTAATGCCAACACAGGATCAGGTAAACATGTTTGTCTGGATAGACAACAGGAACGGTCCATAAGGACTGCATGTCAGGTTTGTTGGAATTAGACACAAGATCAGGTAACGGGTCAGGTCATGGTACATCAAGTCAAGTCAAGCAGTATACGGTACCATGTCGGGTGAATCAATATGTATGTAGCAAGTCAGGTCAAGATGTAAACGATATCATGGGTGTGCTCATAATCAGTTACAAAATCCAGCACGGTTATCAATAACATAATCTAAACAATGAATTAAACCATAAGCAGATTCAATTAATTAGCAGTACAATTATCAGTTGTGTTTTCAGAGATGATTTCAACAACATAAGAATACAGTATGACAATTTTGGCCGTTAAATCATGTTAACAAGTTTTAAGAACCTTTTAGGTGCAATGATTTATATATAGGTTCAATGGACGGAATCCCAGCTAATACAGATTAAATGTGCACAAGTGTCCGAATGGAGTAAAGCTATAGAGAGAATGCCATAGACTGTGACAATAGTGGAAATGTGATTAAAACATACAAATGTGATTATTAGGTGTAATACAGTAATTGCAAATGGTGGGTTTTCAAGTGTGGAAGATAAGATGATATAACATGAAATTGAACACGTAAAATGGGAGATTATAATACTAAAGTTAAATTGCAGGTTCTAGGGTGTCATCAAGTATATGTAAATATTGTTTAGCATGTAGCAAGGGGTACTTGCCTCGACGGGTCGCGAATCGGGAAAACGGAATGTAAAACGTCGGCGAGGAAACTCGCGACGGGCGCACGGTTCATGGAATGAACCCAAACGACGAACAGTGGAACCACACAGACCAGAGTACCTCGCTGGATCATCGGGACACGTCGTCGGCACGGCCGGATTCCGGCGAGATGCAAAACAGCGAACGATCAAGAATGCAACAAGAAAATAAAGAAGAAGGGAAGGAGGATAGAGGAGGGGGTGCTCATGAGGATCTGTGGGAAGGCTGCGGTCATCGACTGCGTCGACGGGGTTCTGGGCACGGCCTGCAGAGAAACCATCGGCCGATCAAGACTTGATCTGAGAAAAGAAAGAAGGAGGAAAAAGGAGAAGAAGAAAGAGAAGAGAAGAAGAAGACACAGGCAAGGCTCACTGGGGTTTGTACGATGGCCGGAGTACGGAGACGAGGCTACTGGCGGCGATTCCCAGTGGTGTAGATGTGCAGTGGGCTCGCGGTCGCCGGAGCAAGGTGCACGAAAGAAGAAGAAGTGGATGTGGATGTGACGAGGGTGAGGAGGCGACGAGTTCTGTGATGACGGCGTCGGCGCTGGGGCTACGGCGGCGAAGGGAGACGGTGGCTAGGGTACGCGGGGTTTGGGTTTGTGCTGGAGGAAAGAAATGGAGGGGGAGGAAACCTTTAGATATATAGAGGAGAGAGAGATATATAGGGGGAAAGAGAGAGAGAGAGAGACGGGGAAAGAGAGAGAGGAGAGAGATAGAGAGAGGAGAGAGAATTTGGGGAGGAGAGAGAAAGAGAGAGATAGAGACAGGGAAAGAGAGAGAGAGGAGAGAGATAGAGAGAGGAGAGAGATCGAGAAGAGAGAGAATTTGGGGAGGAGAGAGAAAGAGAGAGATAGAGACGGGGAGAGAGAGAGGAGAGAGATAGAGAGAGGTAAGGTGGGGCCCACGGGGGTTAAAATGATTCTGATTGGTTGGGATTGAAAATATAAAAGATTTAGGAAATGGGGAAAATATATTATATGGGTATTTAAAATATATTTGACGGTTTAAAATATATTAGAAATTGGGATTTTGGCGCAAAGTAAAATATTTCCAAATTGCGCCCGGGTCGGGTCCAAAAATTTGAAATTGAAATAAGAAAATTTTAGGCGGGATGCAAAATTTAAAATGAAGTGTTTTACAATCAAAAAGTATACCCCCAAAACGGACACACATACGTGCGCATAGCCGTCCAAACTCGCCCGTTTCACTGAACGGGACGAGAACACGATGCACGGACGCTACAACGGGGTTAGGGGTGTCAAGCATGCCATGACGAATATTTTTAATTTTATTTTAGATGCCTTAAATTGTTATAAGCAGAAATGAATTGTCAGGTAAAAATTTATACTTGCAACAGTCAATTAGGATCAATGAAATAAATACCATACGCCAACATACGACAACAGAAACCAGTAGCATTGGGCTCGGGTGTTACACGAAGCTTCGTTTGAAGGATGATGTTCAGAGGCCACCGCATAAGCAGTTTCAGGGGCAAAAGCGGTTGATTCAGAGACCCAATCAAGCTCGAGCCTTTACCCTGACGGCTGAAGAGGCCAAGGCTTCAGAAGAAGTTGTTTCAGGTATCCTACTTGTTTATAATTTTCCCGTATTGGCATTATTCGATTATGGTGCATCCCATTGTTTTATGTCGTCCAAGTTTATTGCTACACACTTAATTTCTTGCACGACCCTGTCTAGTTGTTGGGACATACACACTGGGAATGGGAAGATCATAGCTAGTAAAGAGTGTAAGGATTGTTCAGCTGTTATTTGCGGACGGGAGTTATTTGTAGATTTCTTGCTGATTGATACCGGCAGCTATGATGTTGTCTTGGGAATGGATTTTCTCGGCACTTTCCACGCCCACATTGATTGTAGGGTAAAGAAAGTAATTTTTCAGATTCCCGAACATCCGGAGTTTGTTTTCGCTGGAGGAAGCAGTTCTGTCGGGCCAGTCGAGTCTATGGATAGGCCGATAAGAACCGTTCTTGCATCGATGGATGTTGATAAGGAGGAAGTGCCAGCTGTAGTTCGAGAGTTTATGGACGTGTTCGAGGACATCTCGGGTTTACCACCAAAACGAGATGTGGAGTTCGCGATCGAGCTTATTCCTGGTGCAACGCCAATCTCAAAGGCGTACTATTCAATGGGGTGGAGTTGGAAGAAGTTAAGAAGCAGTTTACTGAATTGCTTGAGAAGGGTTGGATTCACAGCAGCAATTCACCTTGGGGAGCTCCAGTTCTTTTAGTCAAGAAGAAAGATGGCACAAGGAGGATGTGCATCGATTATCGAGAATTAAACCGGGTGACTATTAAGAACAAGTACCCGATCCCTCGCATTGGCGAATTGTTCGAGCAGCTTAGTAGCGCGAGGGTATTCTCGAAGCTGGATTTGCGATCCGGATATCATCAGGTCCGAGTTAAATCAGAAGATATTTGCAAGACTGCGTTCCGAACTCGGTATGGACATTACGGGTATTTAGTGATGCCATTCGGAGTCACGAATGCACCGGCAATATTTATGGACTTGATGAACCAAATCTTTTCACCATTCTTGGATCAGTTTATAGTGGTGTTCATCGATGATATTCTAATCTACTCGAAGAGCCTTAAAAAGCATGCAGAACACTTGAAGATCGCACTGCAGACATTGAGGCATGAATGACTATATGCAAAGATGAGCAAGTGCGAGTTTTGACTTGAAGAAGTGAAGTTTTTGGAGCATGTCGTATCTGGAGATGGAATCGCCGTTGATCCTGAGAAGATTGCAGCAGTTCAAGATTGGCCGATTATGAAGAACGTAGCAGAGATCAGAAGTTTTCTTGGACTTGCCGGATATTACAGAAGGTTCGTGGAGAATTTTGCCCGTTTGGCTGAGCCTTTGACCAAGTTTACGTGCAAGGAAGTACCGTTTGTATGGACGGATAAGTTTGCATCATCTTTTGAGGCGTTGAAGCAAATGTTGATAACCGCTCCTATTTTGACCGTACCAGACAGTTCCGGAGGATTGGTGATTCACAGCGATGCATTTGGGAAAGGTTTGGGATGTGTTTTTATGCGGCATGGGAAGGTTATAGCCTACGCATCGAGACAGTTGAAGACCCATGAGAAGAATTACACAACTCATGATTTGGAGCTTGCAGCGGTGATTTTCGCTTTGAAGGTTTGGAGACACTACTTACTGGGCGAAAGGGTCGAAGTATTCACCGATCACAAAAGCTTAAAGTACGTGTTCACACAGAAAGAGCTCAACATGAAGCAGCGTAGATGGTTGGAGCTGATGGCTGACTATGATCTTGATCTCAAGTACCATCCGGGGAAAGTTAATGTAGTGCCGGATGCGCTTAGTCGGTTGCCAGCAATTCGGATGTTGACTGCACAGAAGGAACTTATCGAATATTTTCGAAGATTCGAGTTGGAGATCGTGCTACCGCATTCTTCTGGACAGTTGATGCAGCTACATGTACAGTAGTCGTTGATCGAGAGTATTAAAGCAGCGCAGTCACAGGACCCAAGATTGCAGAAGTTTCGAGAATAGGTCGAAGCGGGACTTCGAACGGACTTGTTGATTCATGAAGATGGTTCGTTGTGATATGGTAGCCGGTTGTGTGTGCCAAAAGGAGATATTCGCGAAGAATTTATGAAGGAGGCGCACAGTTCCGCATATTCCGTACATCCAGGAGGCACGAAGATGTACCGTGATTTACGACATCATTTCTGGTGGGAAGGTATGAAAATGGAGATCGCTCGCTTTGTAGCGAAGTGCTTGGTGTGTCAGCACGTTAAGGCTGAACATCAAAGGGTTGCTGGTTTATTGCAACCACTTCCGATTTCTCAATGGAAGTGGGAACATATAACCATGGATTTCGTGACAGCTTTACCGCGGAGTCCAAAGGGCAACAATGCAGTTTGGGTGATTGTTGATCGATTGACCAAGGCAGCTCATTTCATACCGTTTCGAGTTAGTCAGTCAACGGAAGTGTTAGCAGAACGGTACATGCAGGAGATTGTGAGATTGCATGGAGTACCTGTGAGCATCGTTTCCGACCGTGACACCCGATTCTTATCACACTTCTGGAGGATTTTACAGGAAAGTTTGGGGACGCGATTGAAGTTTAGCACAGCTTATCATCCTCAGATAGATGGCCAGTCGGAGAGAACGATCCAAACTCTTGAAGACATATTGAGAGCTTGCATGCTAGACTTCAAGGGTTCGTGGGAGGATCATCTACACTTGGTGGAGTTTTCTTACAATAACAATTTTCAGGCGACTATTCAGATGGCTCCATTCGAAGCATTGCATGGTCGTAAGTGTCGTTCACCTGTTTGTTGGGACGATGTTGGAGAACGAAGATTGTTGGGACCGGATTTGATCATACAAACAGTAGAGAAAGTTAATACTATCCGAAATTATATGAAGGCAGCACAAGATCGACAGAAGAGTTAGTTCGACACATCGAGAAGACCTCTAGAGTTCGCTGTTGGTGATCTTGTATTCTTGAAGATATCACCGACTAGAGGAGTGATTCATTTTGGGAGTCGAGACAAACTTAGTCCTCGATTCGTGGGGCCTTTCGAGATTATAGAGAGTGTTGGAGAAGTGGCTTATCGATTGGCTTTACCACTGTCTTTGGCGAATGTTCATGACGTGTTTCATGTATCTCAACTCCGTAAGTATGTTCGAGATGAAACACACGTGCTGGATCATTCGGAGCTGACTGTAAGAGAGGATTTGACCTTTGAGGAACGACCGATGTCGATTGTTGATCGAAGAGAAAAGATCCTTAAGAACAAGATTATCCCTCTCGTACTTATTGTTCCCCTCCGAAAGACAGTGCAAGAATGGAGACGTCTTGCCTGAAATTCGGGATAGATGCTAATTGGTGCTATCCGTCCACCTCTCCGAAGATGCCAAGTTGATTTATGGCACCGTGTATCGGAGGTTTGGACGGATGCGGCCGATGTAGCAAACTTCATCAGATTCCCCCTTGTCTGAGGGGTTTTTTGATTGTGGGGACGCTCTTCCCTGCAGGCGCAAGCCCCTGCAGTTAATTACGTTACCGCATCGCGGTAACAACTTTCTCCTTCTCCAGAATTTCACTTCATATCGTGGGTGTTTGTTTTGTTTGTGGTTGCCCGTGGATTGTATACGGAGACTAATTTATGTCGTCGCCCGTAGGACGTGGATTAGTCCAAATCCGTATTTACTTAGACTTGGGTTTGGTGTTTTAGTTTAAGGATACGTTAGCCATATTGAGGCTAATATCAACTTAAACGTTCGTTAAGGATACATTAGTCTGATTTGAGACTAAGATCAACTTAACGGAAAGAGCATTTAGGGGTTCTATTATTCCAATTTAGGGACGTAGTGATCCATTTAATATATGGCCGTCGGGACCCGTCACCTCTCTGACGACGTTGAAGGATTACAACGACAGGTGTCAGAGGATTTCGGAGATGTACCCTTGAACCAAAGTTGATTGGGGGTCTTATAATCCAATTTGGGACTAAAGTCTGTTTGAATGTTTAAGGATACATTAGCCATATTTGAGGCTAAGATCAATTTAAACGGGATCGTTTAGATCCAACAAAAGAGCGTTTGGGGGCTCTATTGTTCCAGTTTAGGGACGTAGTGGTCCATAGGTAGTTTAGGGACATTGCGGTCCATTGCCAGTTTAGGGACATGGTGGTCCATGGGTAGTTTAAGGACGCATAAGTCCATGGGTTTAAGGACCCCACAGTCCATATCTTGGTTTAAGGACGCATAAGTCCATGAGTTTAAGGACCCCACAGTCCGTGTTGGTGTGTGGTTATCGGAACCCGTCACCTCTCTGACGTTGTTGAAGGATTACAACGATAGGAATCAGAGGAGTTCGGAGATGTACCCTCGAACCAGATGTAAATTAATTTAGGAGAGCAGCCGTGCTCGGTCAATTTAATTTGAGGACTTATGGCCATGATTGGGCTAAGTCCAATTAAAAATATTCAACGTTTTTATTTATCTCTGGCCTATTAGGCCTGTGCTAGGGCTTTGCCCCTGTTTAATAATGCGCTCCATTTTTTGATTTGTTTGGGCTCTGCCCTTTTATAAATGATGCAGAGCATCTATTTTGTTTGGGCTCTGCTCTTTTATAAATGATGCAGAGCATCTATCTTGTTTGGGCTTTGCCCTTTTAATGCATTGCATTTTTATTTTGTTTGGGCTCTGCCCTTTTATAAATGATGCAGAGCATCTATCTTGTTTGGGCTCTGCCCTTTTAATGCATTGCATTTTTATTTTGTTTGGACTCTGCCCTTTTATAAATGATGCAGAGCATTTATTTTGTTTGGGCTCTGCCCTTTTAATGCGTTGCATTTTATTTTGGCCTGCTAGGCCTTTTGGATTTGGGCCTGGCCCTTCACTAAACAATGCGGTGCATTTGTCAGGCGCTTTGCGTTAATCATTAAGCGCAAGCGCTTATGGTGGTGACACGTGTCACGCAAGCGCAGTGTGCTGCGCCAGTGCGCTGCGCTGTTGCGCTGCTGACACGTGGCGCGCTCTGGTGAGTTGCGCCAATTTCAGAGAGCAATGCTCTATCTTAAAAGCGCATAGCGCAAGTGGTTTTGGTGCTGACACGTGGCGCTCTCTGGTGGCTTGCGTCAACCCAGGAGCGCAACAGTGCAGTTTTGCAAGTGCAAGGCACTGTTTCAATAACTTAATCCAATTTTGGATTCAAGAAAAGAATCTTTAAGATTCCAGAACCAATGGTTCATAAAAAAGCGCAAGGCATTATTATTATTTGTTTTTTTTATTGAAGATCATTGATCTTGTTCTTAGATCAATGATCTATTCAGAAGAAATTCTTCTATTTTATAAAGGTTTTTACTTTTTTCTTGAATTTTCTTCAGAGTTCTCTCTGTTTTTGAAGTTCTTGATCTCTCACAATGTTGATGATCTTTTGAGTTGGGGTCTAGGGGTCTTTATATAGTGCCCACAGATTTGTTAGGTTTGTTAAAGAGATCATTCTCTGAGTGATTTGGGGAATTTTCCCCACCGTTGAATCTTTGATCCAAGGGCTTCTGTTTTACAGAAGACAATCTTCTTGTTTTAACAAGAACAGAAGGATCTTACTAGAATTTTAATTCTGTTTGGCGCAAACGCCCCAGCGCGTGACACGTGTCGCGCAGCGCAGAGCGCAGCGCAACTGCGCTGACACGTGTCGCGCAGCGCACAACGCAGCGCAACTGCGTTTGCACTGACACGTGTCGCGCAGCGCAGCGCTTGCGCCACTGCGCTTGCGGAATTGCGCTGACACGTGTCGCGCAGCGCAGCGCTTGCGCAACTGAAACGTTGCTTCCTTTAATTTTTATTTTAAATAGAGCCTTGCTCTGATTGGACGCGCTGCCTTTGGCGCTGCGCTGACGTATCAGCTTTTGACACGTGGCGCGTTGCGCAAGAAATTTGAAGCGTTGCTTCAAATTTTGAATTTTTGAAATTCGAACAGAGCTTTGCTCTGATTGGGGGAAACAAATGCCCCCCATCGTTGCGCTCACGTGGCGCGCACGTGAGTGCAGCGGTGGCAAGATCCTCACCGTTAGATCAACTAAGGAGTTGAAGGGGCGTAAGCGCCTATAAATAGGACCCCTGGCCCTTAGTAGATGATTACCATCTTTTAAGAAATTTGATTTTCCAGAGCCTTGCTCTTGTTTTCAAGAACTCCAGAGCTTTGCTCTCATTTCCAAAGTTAGAAGAACTTTAGATAAAATTAATCTTAAATTGAATTAATTTTAATTAATCTTAACCAAAAGAGCCTTGCTCTCATAGATCTTCTGATCTAAGGAAAACCCCTTTGGGGTTTCACCAACAGAGCGTTGCTCTCAAGAATCCATAGATCTACAGAGATCTTGTTCATGGGTTCTAACCCATGAACAGAGCTTTGCTCATGGATCAAAATGTAGATATTTTTGATCTAAAAATGAAGAACTCCTAAGAGTCTTCATGGATCTTTTAGGATCCTAAAAAATTTAATCTTTTAGGAGTTTAAAGAAAGCTTTTTTTTATAGATTTTCTCATCATTATCACAGAGCTAGGCTCTTTTAAGGAATCTTATTCCCCTGAGACCGGAGTTTGACAAGTGTCACTCTGTGACAGAGTTTTGCTCTGAAAGAGAAGATTTTCTCCTTATCTCTAGGGATTTTTATTATTAATGAGAATGTTCTCTTGGGGATTAACTGACAATCTCATCCAATGATGGGGTTGTCTTATTAACTGATGCATTGTCATCCAGATTTTGTGGGTCCCCTTTTGGTCTCCTATCCACTGCACTGCAGTGTGTTGTAATTAATTTTAATTAATTTTTAATTTAATTTAATTAATTAATTAAAAAAATTTAAACGGCAAGCGTTGGAATTACAACACTAACGGATAATTTTGTTCCCTTACAGCGAACATGTCTTTCGATACTTCATTCCTATTTGCTCGTTCGGAGGAAGGATTTCCTGAAGCGCCCAAGCGCCCGTGGACCGTGAAGCCCTAGCCATGATCAGGGACCACGACCCGGAATATAGGAATCTTCACCTTTGGGGGTCGTGGTACAACCAAATTATCATGGGTCGACGGAGTTTTTCGTGCGCAGTACCGTCAGAGCCTATTACGGCGATCCATTATGCCAGCCCACCCCCGGTGCAGTATGCCGTGGAGATGGTCGATTGGATTTCAAAGGGCTTTCTTCATCCTGCTATAGATGCAATTCCGGTTCAGCGTCCTATGGTTTTGGATATCCTGGGACGCCGTATTTGTCAAGGCGAGGCGCGACCTTGGGGGCAATCATATAACATATGTCTGATCCCCCGCCATCCAATCGGCTATCTGCCATGGGCTCGCTATATTCTATCGGCGAAGAAGTCACAGTTGATAAGGCTAGGGTTGTACACTGCAGTTTACGTTTCCCTCTTCCAATATCCCACGCTTCCTTCCTGGTGGTTTAAGGCCTTTTTGGAGTAGTGGAACATTCCTACTCACACTTTCCTCGCAATGGACCGGGAAGTGTCGATTTCTTTGGAGGAATTCACAGAGGTCTCCGGCTTACCGGTTATAGGGGAGCACTATGAGGAGTTGCTTCCTACAGACGAGTATGTCTTCGGTGCTAAGCCGGCAGTAAGGGGCCTCACTCCGGAGAATGCTGTTCAACATCAATTTCCAAGTTTGATCAAAATGTTGAACATCTATGAGGCCCTTTTTATCGAACGTGGGAGCCGCGGAGTTAGCTTCGAGGATTTCATCGCTCGATTCCTTCACCCTAACGTCCTCTCGGCAGAAGCTGCTAAGTTTGCCACACTTGATGACCCTTTCGGTCTAGGTTTGGATAACCTGCCGGCGAAGGAAATAGACCAAAATGGTTTTTTCCTTCCTAACTCCCCAACCGTGTCTTTTGCGGAAGTTGCAGCCCCCGGGATGGACGAGGAGACCTTCTTCTTCGGATTTCTTAGGCTATGGCTGAGTTGGTTTGCGCTTCCGATGCATTCTCGCCATATGCGGCCCTCTGTCTTTTACCCAACTCACCGGATGACTATTGGGGTAAAAGTGGCTGTTGGGATCGCCGGCTTGGCACACCTGTATCACGACCTTAGTCAAGCGGCGGATGCTAATGAGCCTGGGGTACTGCACGTGATCTTCCCGATGCAATACTTCGTATCATGGCTCGAGCTACATAGATTGGGCGTCTTCGGTATGCACAAAAGGCCCTCGTTCTATGACAGGTGCAGCTTCCCTCGGATCATATGACTGATTGGCGCCTCAATTGTGACTCCATCGCCACGGAATGCCAGGGGTTTGCTTCTTCGCCCCCACACCGTTGGAGACGGAGTGTCTTTTATTGACAAAGTGTTGACTATTGGAAAGGCATCTACCACTGCAGTGCGGCCATTGCAAGACACTTTCAAAGATGGAGCCTCAGTTTTGACGGCCCGGGAGACCCTCCATCTATATTCCATCAGACCGGGCTTCCTGGTGTTTAGGCAGAACGGTGCGGCGATTTTCATGAGATATAACCCGCATCGTTTCGCCCAACAACTGAGCTACAATCAAGGGGTACCATTGGAGGCTTTCCTATTGGAACCCGCTGCTACTGAGGAAGGGATGGAGAACGCGCTGCATCACTTCATGCGTCTGAATACAGGCTCTCATTTTTTTATCAGCGAGCCGGCTTGCGCCCCACGATTCCTCAATTCATATGCAGAATGGTACAATCACTCGACGGGCGCCGTTATAAAGGAAGAAAAGCGATTGCTGGTCGACCGTAAAGGTGCGCCTCCAGGTAGCGACCGCAAAGCTCCTCTGGTGCCAAGGACCCCGGTAGTTCCCCCGCTGAAAGATGCTAGAACCGGACCACCGCGTGTGTAGAGTCCTCCACGCAGATTGCCGCTTCCCGATACTGTGAATGCACCACCAGCGCCTTGTGCTCCAGTGGAGACAGTAGTTGTGGCTTCGCCGGAGTCTGGTGTGGGCGCGGACATCGGGACCTACCGCCCCAAGGTGCCTGCAAAGCGCAAGTCGATCCCGGGTGCACCTAGGGCTGGTAGGCAGAAGAGGAAAAAGAAGTCGCTCTTCACAGCTGACGTTGCGTTCGGTTAGGAACCCCACGCTCCTTATAGCGAGGGCCTGGGTGAGTACGGGACCAACAGGGGATTAGTTATGCCGTCGGATGACACGGACTTGGAGGCCGCCATCGCAGTTTCAGAGCGATTGGCGAGGCGCGACGCGTGGCTAGCTAAGCTCGCGCAATCGGGTAATTACTAGTTGCATTTTTTGTTGCATCATATCTTTATTGTTGCCTTTGACTAACGTTTTCCCCTCTTTTCTTCAAACAGGCATCACCACTGAAGAAGCCATTGCTGCTTCCCTCAAAACTTTCCAAGAGGAGGAACGACTCAGAGTGTCCTTAGGCCTTGGTACATTTCGATTCATCAAGTCTTTTATTCTCCTTTTGTTATGGTCGATCTAATCCCCTTTTTTAATCATAGGAACCACAATGCCGGTCCCGCCAGGTGACGCGGAGACCATTCCCGGGCCAGCCGCTGATGTTTTGGCCTCTTCGGGGCTACCGCGAGAGACCCGACTTGAAGAGCTGATGAGAGATGCCTTGAAGGCTCTGGAGGCAACTCTAAACGAGGATGACGACACCTTGATGAAGGAAGCGTCGAAGAGGTCCATCGCGACGGCCCGGGAGGAGAGGAAGCGGTTGAGGTGCGAAGCGAAGGCACACAAGGCTGCTTTGGCCATTGGAGCGGGCCCAAGCACCGTCCCTCGTGCTGATACTCCCTCAGAAGAGCCCCCGGTCGCCTTGTCTACAGCTCATAGGCAGGCTGTGCGCGCAAATAGGGAGGGTAACGATAAGTCCACCTCAGGTAATTTTTCTTTCAAAATTTTGTTATAAGAATAATAAATCTGTCGGTTCTTATATATTCTGTCCTGTAGGACCAAGTCC
The DNA here is from genome assembly GCA_030015575.1 of Agapanthus africanus. NCBI lineage: Eukaryota > Viridiplantae > Streptophyta > Magnoliopsida > Asparagales > Amaryllidaceae > Agapanthus > Agapanthus africanus. The sequence continues at coordinate 160,366,472 of JASDDO010000024.1, forward strand.
AACCGAGGGGGAGGCGGAAACAGTCGAACCTGAGGGGCCAGAGGAAGAGGTATTGGTCGAACCCGAGCCGATGGCGGACGACACAACCGGGATTGCCGGGCCCGAGCTGGTGGCTGACGAAATGGTCACGTCTACTATGGTTGAGCAGGTGGCCGATGCCGAGCCCGAGGTAGCAGCGGACGGAGCGCCTGAGACCGATGACCCCGTGGCGACGGTGAACGATACAGCCGTGACTGCTGAGCCCGAGGGAGTAGCGGGTGAGGTGGATATGATTCCTGAGGACGAGCCGACCGCTCTTTCTCAAGAGTCTGGCAATGCTCCGATCATTGCTCTCCCCGCCTACGGCCCTCCGCCGTCTCCTGGCTTCGTGAGCACGACGACAGCCCCCGTGGAGTCTGGGGATGAGGCCACGGGTGGTGGACTTATGTCGATGGAGGAGAGATACGCCTCCGTCTCGGCTGGAGGCTCATCAGGTAAATTTCGGATTACCGTCCCCCTTTTTTTTATCTTGCAATCTTTCCTGACAGGTTTATCCTTGTTTTTTAACGCAGGTGCGGCCAGTGCCGATGCTCCATTGCTCGAGGGAGTGCCGTCAACTACTGCCTTGGCGGTGGTCACCTCTCAGCCCTCCCTTGTACCATCGAAGATGTTGGAAGGTATGGGTTTGCAACTTATTAGTTTTATCTTTCAGACGCATAATTTATGTACTAAAATCATACTGTTGTGTCTTTTCAGGAGTGCTTTTTGACCATCTTTATCAGGTGTTGCTCCCACACTTCTCCTTCCCATATGAACTCGCTTCTCCCTTTAACGGCGCTGGTGAGTATAGTTTCCGACTGATATCTTTCTTTTTCAGTGATGGAATTATTTCTAACTTTTTCTCGTCCTGACTGCAGTGCTACAAATCGAAGGAGGGGATGAAAGATCGGCCGCGCCACCGGCCCTTCCGGCCTTGCCACCTGCTGCAACTGGTATAGCAAACTATCGCATTGATGACCCCCTTTTTTGTCTTTCTTAAAGTGTCATCTAATCGTATCTTGTTTTTTCAGCTGTCGTTCCGATCTCGGCGCCCTTCGAGCCTTGTGTCACAATGCCGGCAGGCCCTTTCCTGAGACGTCCGTCCTCGAAAGGCCCCGTGAATAGTCTGCGCATGTTGAACGACTACATTGAGGAACTCGACGTCGAGACTCCTACGTCTGCCGCAGATTTTGCTACGGCAGTTAACCCAATGCTAGTGATACTCGTAAACTTCTATAACGAGAGCATCGTCGCGTCTTGGGTTAATCACTGCAGGGAGATCGAGGCTCGCCTGCATCAACTGGAGTTCATGCGCCCTGCTCCCGAGACCCTAGCCGCAAGCCATTAAAGAGCAGCGTGGATTGAGCAAAGCGCTTCTTGCTTCCACCACTTGGAACAAGAAGCGGCTTTAAGGCTGAGGGAATGTCCAGAGTCTTCAAGCGAGACTGCTCGCCTACGTGCTGAAGTTGAGGCGAACGCTGCCCAGGTGAAGGCTATCTTCGAAGGTCTCCTGGAACGCATCTCAAATGGGCTGAACTTGAAGCAGAAACTCGACACTGCCGAGTGCAATGCCCAAGGTCGCGAAGCAGCTCAGCAGGCCGTTGGGGAGCAGCTTGCGTCCCTCTTGCAGCAACGGGCTCAAGTGGAGGCAGACTGGCGGTGGCGGCCGATCAGGAAAAGGCATGGAAGCAAGTGTGCGAACAACTGATAAGGCTATTTAAGACGCTTCCTTCCCAGTAGCTGCCTTTGTATCAATACACCTGTAAAAATTTTCTTTTTTTATAAAAATAATATGTATCCATTCTTTATTCTTTTGTACGATTCACCTTGTATTTGATTGAAGTTAATAAATAAAGATACACATTTTTTCTTTGCAATGTCTTGTATGCTCTTTTACTTTCTCTCCTTTCTCTTATTATCGGCGTGTTGTCTTAACAAACACGGTTGACAGATAATAGAATAAACATCTTAGTTTTTTTTATGAAATAACGATGGCTTAGGCCGCAGGTTCCGATCTGCCGCCTAAGACTTTTCAACTCCATGAGCCGTGAGAATCCCATAGAGACTTTTCTCCCTACGGATCGAGAGGATCTCGTAGGTGTATTTTCTCCTTAGGAATCGTGAGGATTTCTAAGCGCGTTTTCTCTTATAAGTCGTAAGGATCTTATAAGAGAATTTTTCCTCTTACGAGTCGAGAGGACCTGTAAGCGGTTGTTTCCCTCCTTGTCGAGATTCGACTTCGGAGAGTGAGACCCGTGAATAGTATGCAAGAGACCGTTTTAGACTGACATGCAGGGTCCCATTGCTCAGGAAACAAGTTTTTTAATCCATGCTGCATGAGGCTTTATCTTGCAAGTTGAGACGAATCGGGAATTTCCAACGGAGACACTGATTTCTCTGCGAGCCGACGCAAGTCAGGAGGCTCTCATCAAGGACGCTAGTTTCCCTGAGTTGAGGAGTTTGCCAAGGACACTTGTTTCCCTGGGGTTGAAATGAATCGAGAATTTCTCGCGGAGACGCTAGTTTCTCTGCGGGTCGACACGAATCAGGCTTTTCTCATCAAGGACACTGGTTTCCCTGAGTCGAAGAATTTTTCCGAAGACACTGGTTTCTTCGGGGTTGAAACGAATCGGGAATTTCTCGCGGAGACACTGGTTTCTCTGCGAGCCGACGCGAATCAGGAGGCTCTCATCAAGGACGCTAGTTTCCCTGAGTTGAGGAGTTTGCCAAGGACACTTGTTTCCCTGGGGTTGAAACGAATCGAGAATTTCTCGCGGAGATGCTAGTTTCTTTGCAGGTCGACGCAAATCAGGATTTTCTTCGTCAAGGACACTGGTTTCCCTGAGTCGAAGGATTTTGCCGAAGACATTGGTTTCTTTGGGGTTGAGACGAATCAGGAATTTCTCGAGGAGACACTGGCTTCTCTGCGAGCCGATGCGAATCAGGAGGCTCTCATCAAGGACGCTAATTTCCCTGAGTTGAGGTATTTGCCAAGGACACTTGTTTCCCTGGTGTTGAAACGAATCAAGAATTTCTCGCGGAGACGCTAGTTTCTCTGCGGGTCGACGCGAATCAGGATTTTCTTCCTCAAGGACACTGGTTTCCCTGAGTCGAAGGATTTTTCCGAAGACACTGGTTTCTTCGGGGTTGAGACGAATCGGGAATTTCTCGCGGAGACACTGGTTTCTCTGTGAGCCGACACAAATCAAGAGGCTCTCATCAAGAACGCTAGTTTCCCTGAGTTGAACTGATCTGTGGTGGTCTTTCAGGTTTTATATAAGTTACCGTCAAGACCGTGAAGCTAGGAATTTGATCTTCGCTTCGTTTGCTGGCACTGCGTCTGCTGTATTGAGACGAATGTCGCGGTTATCTCTAGGCTGTTGGTGAACCGTCGAGATTTGGCTTAGCTTTCTGGCAGAGCATGTTGGGAAGGTGTGGTTCCCTCTTTGTTTGTGTCCTTGGATTGTATACAGGGATCGATGTGATCTCAACTGTAGGGCAAAAGTTTTATTCATTTTTATTGTTTTATTTCCGCGATGCTCTATCATTTTAGCTTTTATATCGCGAAGGTCGCGATTGCCCAATCATTTCTGCTATTTTTCGCGGTGCCCAATCATTTCGGCTATTTATTTTATTTTTACTCGCTGCTTTTTATTGCGAGTTTCCCAATCATTTCGGCTATTTCGTATGCATACGTTTTTACTTGCTGCTTTTTATTGCAAGCTGCCCCATCATTTCGGCTACTTCGTATGCATGTGCGGCCTACTGGCTTTTCGCCGTAAACCTGAAATTATACACCGATTTTGGCATCAGCGCCGCTACAACTGGGATATTGTCAGGAGTGAATCATCATTTGACTATGTCCATTTCGAACAAAGGTGGCATAGCGAACAGGGTTAAGGTCCTGTCGACTAAGGCTTTTAACTTCATGAGCCGTAAGGGTCTCACAAAGGTATTTCTCCCTACAAGTCGTGAGGATCTTGTAGGTGTATTTTCTCCATAGGAATCGTGAGGATTCCTAAGTGTATGTTCCTCTGTAAGTCGTAAGGATCCTACAAGAGGGTTTTCTCCTTGTAAGTCGAGAGGGCTTATAAGGGTTGTTCATCATGCGTACATATCCCCAGTCATGGATGGGACTTGGTTAGGGAAATGTTTATTCGCGCCCGTGGATTGTATACAAGGGTCAGTATTGAGCCACTTGTAGGGCAATATCGAAGGTTGTGGGGGTTGCTTAAGCATAGGTTTAGGTCTCTGTAACTTAAGACTTTCAAATCTTATGAGCCGTGAGGGTCCCATAAGAGAGTTCTCCTTACGAGTCGTGAGGATCTCGCAAGTGTATTTTCTTCTTAGGAATCGTGAGGATCCCTAAGTGGGTTGCTCCCTTGTGAGTCGTAAGGATCTCACGCGGGTGGTTTCTCCTTACAAGGTCGAGAGGACCCTGTAAGTATCCTTTAACGAGGTTGCACCCTTTCAGGTTTTCACAAACACTCGACGGCAGTCCTGCTGTTTTTACTCACGGAGCCCTTTCGGGTTTTCATCCGTGCCCATTTTGCTTATGGACATACCGTTTTTTTTATTCTTTTTATTCTCTTCTTCTTTTTTTTTTACGAGGTCGCGCCCTTTCGGGTTTTCACGAACACTCGCCGGTAGCCCTGCTGTTTTTACTCACGGAGCCCTTTCGGGTTTTCATCCGTACCCATTTTGCTTATGGACATACCGTTTATTATATATTTTTTTATATATATATATATTTTTATTTATCTCGTCAGCCTAAGGATGCTGCGGTAGTAGTTTAAAAGACGTTTCGGTCCTTCATTAGTTTAAGGATGTTTCGGTCCGCCATTAGTTTAAGGACGTTTCGGTCCGTCATTAGTTTTTTAAGGACATTTCGGTCCGCCATTAGTTTTTAAGGACGTTTCGGTCCGTCCAGGAGAAGGCTGGCTACTGCTTATAAAGTTTGAGCTTAGGAAGATAGCGAGCGGACATAGTCGTCGTCATCTATCATTGACCTAGGCAGTAACCCGCTAAGCGTAGTATTTCTTTAGGAATCGACCATTTATTGGCCTGTAAGGCCTTTTACCGTGCATATCCATGAGTAGATAGGCTCCACCCTGGTAGACCTTGTCTATAATGTACGGGCCTTCATAGTTTGGCTCGAATTTTCCCCGCTTGGCGCGATTGGGGATCATAGGCCTTTTGACCACTAGAACGAGTTCGCCTTGGCGGAATGTCCTCGGCCGAGTCAATCTTTCATATGGGCGCGTCATCTTTGCTTTATAAGTCTCCAGATTTTGTTGCGCTATGAGCCGGGTCTCATCGAGGGCATCAAGCTCCTCAAGCCGAAGGTGAGCATTTTCTTCGTCCGTCAGCTCGTAGTGGACCGCCACTCGTAGATAGGGTAACTCTATCTCGAGGGGGAGTACTGCTTCTGTACCGAATACCAACGCATATGGCATTGTGTTCGTGGCTGTCTTGAACGTAGTTCGATACGCCCAGAGAGCTTCTTGCAGTCTCTCGTGCCAGTCCTTCTTATTTCGGGACACCGTCTTCTTCATGATCTTTGTCAAGGTCTTGTTGAAGGCCTCGGCCAGACCGTTAGCTCACGGATTATAAACCGAGGAATATCTCCAGTCTATATTGTGTTGTTGCGCGAAGCGACTGATCTTGTGGCTTCTATAAGCCGGCCCATTATTGGAGATGATCCGTCGCGGAGTTCCAAACCGATATATGACGTGCGTCTTGAAGAAATGGATGATATTCTCCGTCTTCACTTCCCTCAGTGGTACTGCCTCTGCCCATTTGGAGAAGTAGTCAGTCGTCGTCAGGATGAAACGATGTCCCCTGGACGATGCTGGTTCGATGGGGCCGACTATGTCAGTTCCCCACATTTTGAATGGCCAACTAGCCACCGTTGGATGGAGTGGATTTGGATGGTGGTGGATGAAGTCCCCATGGATTTGGCATGAGTGGAATTGCTTCGCATATTCGAGGCAGTCCTGAATCATCGTGGGCCAGTAGTAGCCCATCCGTTTAATCTTCAACTTCATCTTTGGGCCTGCTTGGTTAGAACCGCAGAGTCCGTCGTGAACTTCCTGAACGACTCTTTTTGCCTCTTTAGGTCCCAGACATCTCAACCACAGAGAATCAAATGACCTTCTGTACAGAGTATCATTGACGAAGGCGAAAGACAGAGCTCGTTTCATAAGCTGATGTCTCGAGGACGCATCTTCGGGTGTTCGACGGTATTTAAAGTAGTCTATAAAGATTTCCCTCCAATCCTCGGTACTTTCCCGATCTTTTATTTGCAGGGTCGTTTGCTCAGTCGCTCCCTTTTCTTCGGATGATTCCGGAGATATTTCCGCTGAGGCAAGTACCCGGCGGCTTTGTACCACGATTCTTACGTCATCAAGGTTCTCATCAGCCAGTTCCTTAGCGAGCTTGGCCAACGCGTCCGCTTTGCTGTTTTCCGCATGCGGTATGTTTTCCAAAGTATAGGAAGGGATTTGGATCAACAGTTGCTGCACCTTCTCGCCGTACTTCACCAGCTCTGGCTTGCATGTTTGGTAGTCGCCGTTTACTTGACAACGACCAGTTGGGAGTCTCCGTATATGAGGAGGTTTTCAATTCCCATGTCGATGGCGATCTCGAGGCCTGCTATCAAAGCTTCGTATTCGGATTCATTGTTTGTCCTCGGCTCTATTAGGGAGAAAGCAAAGCGCATTATCCCTCCTTGTGGAGTTACAAAGATGAGTCCTACCCCCGATTTGATTATAGAGGTACTTTGTTTGCGCTTCTTCATGGAAGATGCTCCATCGAAATAAAGCTCCCAATGGGTATCATCAACGTCAATCTCATCAAACGCATGTTCGTCTGGCAGATCGCAATTCAGAGGAGAATCGGCAGCTATCGGATGTTCAGCGAGGAAGTCGGCAATGGCCTGGCCTTTCACTGCCTTGAGAGGTTGATAGGTTATCTAGAACTCCATCAAGAGCAGGGCCCATTTAGCGAGCCGACCTGTCAATATGGCCTTCGACATCAAATATTTAAGAGGGTCCACCTTCAAAATGAGACGGACTTCATGCGCCAACGCATAGTGTCTGAGCTTTGTTATCGCGAAGATCAACGCCAGGCAGTGTTTTTCAATGGGGAAGTAGTTGCTTTCTGCCCCCAGTAGAACTCGACTTAAGTAGTAGAGTGCTCTTTCCTTCCCTTGGTCGTTCTCTTGCGCCCATAATGCGCCTAAGGAACCTTCGAGGGCGGTTGTATAAAGAATGAGAGGCTTTCCCTTGACCGGAGCAGCCAACACTGGCGGGTTCTGCAGGTATTGCTTGATCTCTTCTAGCGCGCTTTGGCATTTTTGGTCCCAGACGAACGGGGTTCCCTTCTTCATCAGGTGGCTGTAAGGACGGCACTTGCCTGAAAGGTTGGCTATAAATCGCCGTATATACGCGAGCTTCCCTTGGAGAGACCGCAGCTGTTTGAGAGTCCTTGGCGGGGGCATTTCCATGATTGCCTTGATCTTTGACGGATCTATCTCAATACCTCGGTGTCGGACGATGAATGCCAGGAATTTGCCTGAGGAAACTCCGAATGCACACTTGAGAGGCTTCATCTTCAAGTTGTATTGTCGAAGGCGTTGAAATACGGTATTCAGATGCTCGAGATGTTCCTCGTATGATTTGCTTTTCACCACGAGGTCGTCGATATAACATTCGACAATTTCATGTATAAGGTCATCAAAGATCTTCGCTATGGCCCTCTGATAGGTGGCACCGGCGCTCTTAAGACCGAAGGGCATCACCTTGTAGCAGAATATACCCAAAGGAGTCCAGAAGGCGGTGTGCTTCTGGTCTTCGGGATGCATCTTTATCTGATTATACCCTGATGAGCCGTCCATGCAAATAGATTTTCCTTTAGCTTTCCTGTGTGCATTTTCAAGCGTTATTGATGATGCTTGATATCAGTGGTCTTCCAGATCAAGGCACGTGGCAGATGACGTGTCCCAGAGCGTACAAGAAAGGACTTACAGTGGCCGACCAGACCACACCTACGCTCGTCCTACCGAGCGAACGCTGGCTCGCCTCTGAGCCCCCTGCACAACTGGCCTCCTTGGCTTCACAATTCGTCTCCGAGCTACCGCAAAACCAAGATACCTTGGCTCTCCCGCTCGTCCGCGAGCTCTCCCGCCGAGGTCATCTTCCTCGGTCTCATCGACCGACCAACAGCACCGCTTGCAGGCGTAACCGCCATCCCGCGAATCTCGCCATGCACGAGATCTCAGCCGGCCACATCCCACGTTCCACGCCACCATGATCCCCCATTAATGAGCCTGTCTCGACATTAATGGGAGGTCCCGCTCATCACGCGGGCGTGACGTCAGGAGCGTAACGGTCGGCGTGATTCTCGTGCCTGCTTCGCCTACTGATCAGTCGAAAATATTGCATTTTTAACACAGCAATTTCTCTACTATTTGCAATCATCTAAAGGTGTTCGGTATGAATGTAGCACATATTAGCAATTTGTCGGTAAAATACCAAATAACATGTGTTATATATTACAACCGGAATTTTGAGGGAAATTGAGTGTTTATTGTCGCACGCATGATCTTTTGTATAGCGCAATACTTGTCTCGAGATTGTATGCAGGAAATTCCAGGTAAAGAGCTGAAACTGCTAAAAGTGCTGATAAAAATACGCCAAGTCCAAGACTTGTGATCTGGCAGTAAACAAGAAATCACAATGAGATTCCTGACATACAGTAAAGCCCTCAAAAGCCAACAAAGAACAGCCCAGAGAAATGAAGCACCAACTCCACCAATAGGCCGCGGATCCACGGCCAAGTTGGCCTATCCGCCGCGGATCCGCGGTTCTCTTGACACATCAGCAAGCCAAATTCTCCCATGTGCTTCATCGTAACGGCCAAGCTTCCAGAAGACTCTCTAAAGACCACGTGGCTTTTTCCAGAAGGCTCGGCCTAACTACCTTACCCTAGAATATTCCTCATTCTAGAATATTCCCTCCAACAAACTTCTTCTAGAAGACTCTCTCTAACAATCTAGCTTTGGAGGGAAGATTGAAATGAGGTGATTATAAAAAGAGATCTAGATCTAGGGTTGGGGGTTGTTGAAAATTGAGCCAACAATTCCGCAAGTTGAGTGACACAACTTGCAACTCAAAACCCTAGCCCAAATACAATTCAAAATCCACATCAAGATTCATCGAGTACCGACACAAAGCAAGCATCCACAATCCTTTTTGAAGCGACTGTTGGGGTAAAAATTTACACCCCGGTTGACCGAGTCAAAGTCAAGGTCAACCCCAAGCCCAGGTCCAGCGGGCCCATGCCCAAGTCGAGCCCGCGGCCAGCCTCCCCATGCCAACAACAAAATCATATAATAAATAATTTTTATGTAATTTTTTATACATGAATGTATGCAAAATGGGCATAAAGCCAATATTTTGTAAGCCCATGGCTTATGTGCAAAAATGAAATGGCACATGAGCCATGGGATAGGCAAAATGCCAATTTGTGAAGCCCAAGGGGCTATATGTAAATATGTGGGCCTATAAAAGGCAACATGATGATGAATAAAGCAACACTTTTTCATTCCCTTAAAAAACTAGGGTTTGTACCTCTACTCTCTCTTTTTCAAGTTCTTTCTCTTCCTTTTCATTTTCCAAATAAATCAAGAGCTTAGCTCTCTTTTTTTTTAAACTAAACAAAGTTTTACCATAAATTCACCTCCCAAGACTCCATCAAGAGAGGAAAAAATGGTCTCTTTTTTTATCATCCAAGATCTAGATCTTGGAGTTTCAAGAGAACCCATTTTGGGTTTCTTCTCAAAGGAGGAAGGAGAAAATCTTTTGGAGTTCAACTCCACAAATAAAATTCTTTTGGAGTTCAACTCCACAACCAGAAAAATTAATTTGGAGTTTAACTCCACTACAAAAATTCTTTTGGAGTTTAACTCCACAGTAAAAATCTTTTTTTTGGAGTTTAACTCCATATTAAATCTTTTTAGGAGTTTAACTCCATATAAAATTCTTTCGGAGTTCAACTCCGCATTTAAAAATCTTTTGGAGTTCAACTCCACAAATAAAATTCCTTTGGAGTTCAACCCCACAAATAAAATTCCTTTGGAGTTTAACTCCACTACAGAAATTCTTTTGGAGTTTAACTCCACAAAAAAATACTTTTTTTTTGGGAGTCTAACTCTACATTATATTTTTTTAGCCATATAAAATTCTTTTGGAGTTGAACTCCACGTATATAAAAAATAAAAATAAAAATAAAAATCCGCGGCCCTTTTTTTGCCTCAGCATGTGAGGGGTCACATGCTAGCATGTGACCCCCCTCACATGCTAGCATGTGACCACCTTTCACATGCTAGCATGTGACTCCCCCTTAGCATGTGAGGGGTCACATGCTAGCATGTGACCCTCCATGTCACATGCTAGCATTTGACCCCCTTACATGAGTGGTCACATGCTAACATGTGACTCTCCATGTCACATGCTAGCATGTGACCCCCCTCACATGAGGGGTCACATGCTAATATGTGATCCCACTTTTTAAAAGAAAAATTCTCTTTTCTTCTTTTTTCCTTCTTCTTTTTTTATTTAAAATAAAAATAAATAAATATATTAAATAAAAATAAATTATAAATAATATTTAAAAATTAAAAAAAAAACATAATTATTTTCTTTTCTTCTTTCTTTTCTTTATTTAATCCTTTTTTTATTTAAAAATATATAAAATAAATAGAAAATAAATAAAAATAAATTATAAATAATATTTTAAAATTAAAAAAAATAATAATAAATTTTATTAAAAAAAATCTCTAAATATTTATTTACTTATTTATTTTTGTTTTTATATATAGAAAATATATATATATATATATATATATCCCTTTTTTTACAAGTGGAACAAAACAAAAAAAATACACACGCACACCAACGCATTGCATATTGAGTTCGCATGACCAGTTTAACCCGTCAATCGGAGGTTCCTTCGCTCCAAATGCGAGGGGTACTTAACGGCAGCTTAGTCCGCGGCTGCCGGAGATTCGGATCCCCACAATTAATAAACCCCAGCCTACCCTAGGTAGGGGGAATCTGTAATGCGCCCGACAAGCGCGCGCGTATTCCCATCTCAATGGGGTGACGAAGAACACCCTACAGATTCTGGCACGCCCGGTGGGACTTTTCTCTCCTCCCATATTTCGGGTTAAACGTTCATGCGAACTCAATCAATTTACATGTCTATATTTATACTAAAATAATGCTCTTTCATGCAGGTTTTCAAGCAATCGCCTTTCAACAATGTCTCCAATGATGAACTCAGCTCCCATCTCTTACACGATGAAGATGGACTCCAGGACGATCCTCCCAGCCAGTCTTGGGTGACAGTAGGAGGAGCCGCTGCTACCGTTCGGCTCTATTCTGTTCGTGCCCGCTAACGCCATTCCCGCTCATCAAGCTACAGCAACAGACAGACCGGTCTCGAAAGGAAAGAGACCAAATGTGGTGATCTCGAGGGCGCCCCAAGCCAAACGCAAGTCAGTGTCTGAACGACTTTCCTTGGCCCCAACTGGGGGCAAGGCCATCAACACCAACAAAGCTACAACGAGTCTTGAGCAATCTCCAGCGACGCCTCCGACAACTGCTCGATTGGGTGTCTTCTCAAGCCTCCCCATCACTCAGCCTATGGCGGCTCCCCGAAGAGCAGAAGCCTGCCAAGCGCTTAAGGCAGAGAAGCTGAGGCAGAAGCGGCTCAGATATAGAGCCAACAAAAGGGCTGGGGCTCTGGCCATGTTAAAATTTATGAATTTCCAAAGCCCGGATCGCTCCGCGAAACCAGCTGCCAGTGATGAAAGAATGGCTGAATGTGTTATCCACACTGTCTACATGGCCGGACATGAAGAAACGAACCCTCCTCTTCTTCACAGCCATGGTGATGATATGGTTGACGCTACCCAGTATCGGCTCGATCTAAATGATGAAGAGCCCGCTCAGGCCGATAAGCCAGAGGAGCCCGTGGTTCCTACGGAATTGAGCTCAGGCAATAAAGATTACCCGGTTGTTATAGCCGGAACTACAGAACAAGCATTATTCCAATGGCTTCAAAGGCAATTTCAGGACAGGGATGAGAAGATGGCCGGGGTCTATTCCAAAGTCGACGAGCTGGCAAACGTCGTGGCGGATCTCGCGACCTAAGTCGCCCGATTGCAATTATAGCAGAATCAAATTTTAGCTCATAAGCCAGGGATTGATACCCGGGGACAGCCAACTGATATCCCTTTCAACCTAAAAGCGGAGCGCCTTCGCGAAAAACGGCCGCAATCAGCCTCCAGTCCCTCCGATACATACGCCGGGGGGGGATCGCCTCTGAAAGAGAAGCTGGAAAAGGTCTATTCCTTCAAGAGGGAAAAGGTCCACAAGATATTCAGGGACGCCCTAAGAAACGGTCTACAACTGCCAGAATCAAAGAGACCGCAAGAAGAGAATATGACCGCCGACCCAAAATATCGCCCCTATCATAGGGTGATAGGTCATATCATTGAGGGCTGCTTCGTCTTCAAAGATTGGGTCGAAAGGCAATACAAGATGGGAGAGATAGAACTGTCTAAAGGAGTGTTAGCAAACAGTCAAGCTACGATCACTGATTAAATGCAAATGGAGACCGAAGCCTTTCGGGAACCTAATCCTCCCAGACATGTGCCTCGAGGACCAACATCGGTAAAGGCGCCTACTCCAATGGAGAGAAAGAAGAAGGTATACTCCTTCAGGAGGGATGAAGTCCGCAAAATATTCATGGACGCCTTGAACAACGGTCTGCAACCGCCTGTTCCAAAGAGGCCACAGGAAATGAACATGACCGGCAATCCCATATACTGCCCATATCATAGAGTGGTGGGTCATACCATCGAAGACTGCTATATTTTCAAAGATTGGGCAGAGGACCAATATAAGCTTGGAAAAACCTCACAATCCTTGGATGTATCGGCAAGCCACGGAGCTAGGTCATCAACACAGCTCCGCCAAGATCAAAGTTCAAGGAGCTGGGATAAGCAAAGATGACCCCCACGTCGTTAAACTGGGAACAATCGACCTCTAAGTCGTTAAACTGGGAATGTAAAAAATATATATATGTGTGTAAATAAACAATAAATGTGTAAATAAAAGAAAAATAAAGAAAAGCCGAAATGATGGGGCAACTCGCAATAAAAATCAGCGAGTAAAATAAAGATGAAAATAAAGCCAAAATGATGGGGCAACCGCGAATAAAAGCCGAAATGATAGGGCAATCGCGATATTCGCGATAAAAAAAGCTGAAATGATAGAGCAATCGCGGTAAAAAAGAAACAAAAACAAAAAAAAACAAAGCAACGGCGAATGATGAGTCGCTCCTGGTACCATATTCCAGTGTAGCGATACTGACGCCAACAAAAATTCAAATTTCCAAAATTCTCCCAGCCCTACGGTTAGTCCCCAAATTGACTACCGTATACAATCCACGGGCTGAAATAATTCTCATCATACCCATGCCCCACCGTAATCACCAGTTACGCGGCTGGTCTCCGCCTTTAGAGTTATGCTCCATTGAGAAGACCCACTCATGTGTCCCCACGATACATGAGGAGAACAAACCTTTGTGGGATCCTTACGACTCACAAAGGAAAAACACACTTAGGAGTCCTCACGACTCCTAAGGAGAAAATACACCTGCGGGATGCTCACGACTCGCAGGGAGAAAATGCTTTTATGGGACCCTCACGGCCCATAAAATTGAAAAGCCTTAGGCGATAGGGACCTAAACCTGTCTCCTAAGCCATCGCTCTGCCAACAAGAGTAGGCAAATGATGAATTGCTCATGGCACCTCTGCTTCAGTGTTAGCAACGCTGATGCCGGCCCCCATCCCAAAATTCTAAGCTCGCCATCAATAGACCCCTAAGTCTTTAAACTGGAAACAGATGACCTCCAAGTCGTTAAACTGGAAACAGCAGACCTCTAAGTCGTTAAACTGGAAACAGATGACCTCTACGTCGTTAAACTGGAGACAGATGACCTCTATGTCGTTAAACTGGAAACAGATGACCACCAAGTCGTTAAACTGGAAATAGCAGACCTCTAAGTCGTTAAACTGGAAACAGATGACCTCTACGTCGTTAAACTGGAAACAGATGACCTCTACGTCGTTAAACTGGAAACATATGACCTCTACGTCTTTAAACTGGAAACAGATGACCTCTAAGTCGTTAAACTGGAAACAGCAGACCTCTAAGTCGTTAAACTGGAAACAAATGACCTCTACATCGTTAAACTGGAAACAGATGACCTCTACGTCGTTAAAATGGAGATAGATGACCTCTACGTCTTTAAACTGGAAACAGATGACCTCTAAGTCGTTAAACTGGAAACAGCAGACCTCTAAGTCGTTAAACTGGAAACAGATGACCTCTACGTCGTTAAACTGGAGACAGATGACCTCTACGTCGTTAAATTGGAAACAGATGACCTCTACGTCTTTAAACTGGAAACAGATGACCTCTAAGTCGTTAAACTGAAAACAGTAGACCTCTAAGTCTTTAAACTGGAGACAGATGACCTCTAAGTCGTTAAACTGGAGACAGTAGACCTCTAAGTCGTTAAACTGGAAACAGATGACCTCTACGTCTTTAAACTGGAAACAGATGACCTCTAAGTCGTTAAACTGGAAACAGCAGACCTCCAAATCGTTAAACAGGAAACAGCAGACCTCTAAGTCGTTAAACTGGAAACAGATGACCTCTACGTCATTAAACTGGAAACAGTAGACCTCTAAGTCTTTAAACTGGAAACAGATGACCTCTAAGTCGTTAAACTGGAGACAGATGACCGCTAAGTCGTTAAACTGGGAACGAGGGAAATCCACTCATGTGTCCTCACGATACATGAGGAGAACAAACCTTTATGGGATCCTTACAAGTCACAAAGGAAAAACACACTTATGAGTCCTCACGACTCGTAAGGAGAAAATACACCGGCGGGATCCTTACGACTCGAAGGGAGAAAATGCTTTTATGTGATCCTCACGGCCCATAAAATTGAAAAGTCTTAGGTGATAAGGATCTAAACCTGTCTCCTAAGCCATCGCTCCCCAACCCCCAAGTGGCGAATGATGAGTCACTCCTGGTACCATATTCCAGTGCAGCGATGCAGACGCCAACCAAATTCCAAATCCCATACCCCAATGGCGAATGATGAAGTCGCTCCTGGTGCCATATTCCAGTGCAGCGATGCAGACGCCAACTGTTAGTTATATGTATGCCCTAGAGGCCATTACTGTACATACGATGTATATTGTAATGGATGCTTGGACATATACAGGGAGGACTTTCTTGCTCGACATGATAGTATGCTATCTGGTAGTACTTTATCTTAACATGTACTCTGATTGTCTCTATGTTACATGTTGATAAAGCCCTTAGGATATATACTCGACTACTGGGACTATGATGAGATCATACTAGTGGGGCCACGGTAGTCGACGAGTACATCCTATAACTGTTCCTAGTCGAGGGTGTATCGAGACAGGGCATCGATACACCAGAGTAGACTAGCGTATACGCATCTTGACCCATATGATGGGCGATGGATGATCCCATATCTATCGGTGTTTGACATCAAGGATGGTGTACGGGTGCTCAGTGGAGACTGGGTACACTGGACGGACTCGCCGAGAATTCCCAGATGGTATTATGGCAGTTCTCCGGTGACACTGGTACAGAGTAGTCTGTTGACCCGAGATCGTCATAGAGTCTTGTGTGATTCCCACTGTGCTTTGATTTCCATCATACCACGTCCAAGAAGGCGTGCAAAAAGGTGGCTTTTGGATACAGTCCCGAATTACATGGATGCAATGAGCGATAGGAGGGGATTCGTCTCTCCCGGTATAGGGAGTTGATGTTGTGCTGTGTTCGATTGGCTATAACCAGAAATCCCTGGCCAGGGTTGCTGAGATTTACTGGTAAGTGTTATCAGTAGTTTCTCGAACTTTTATAGACCTCAAATCGACACGACTTATCGAGCTACTGGGGTCTGACGTTTACCACCCCTAGGCGAGATATGCAACATATCAGACGACGAGACCGGACTGTACGGGAGTGTTACTGTTTGGATTCACAGGAGAATGTACAGGCTTGCTTGTTGATCTTCTGAGCGCTCAATACCTGGGTGGCTGTTACGTTTAGCTGACCGCTTGCAGCTTGTGGGTGTTTGATATGATCATCACCCACTGCCGGCGTATTGACGATTCTTTAGAGTCCTACACAGAAGTTTCTTGACTCAGGAAAAACGGAGTAGGAGCACATATATGATATGTGCAGGACCGAGGATAATGTGATATGAGATACCGTATTCTATTCTCGCGATATTTGATATCAACCGGGTCATCGGATCAAGTATTGATTCGATGAATCGGTACGGATAAATATTAGTCGGTTATATGCGATATAGCCGGATTGTCGGATCAAGTGTTGATTCGATAATTTAATGTATAATAATATATATGATATATTAAAATTACATTAACTAATATTTGCTCACTAAAAGATTCTTTTTCTCACTCGGATAATACATTGATATATATGCGATATATGTTAATTGTATTATTTTATTTTGTTACGATAAATATTATATATGTGATATATAATATTGTAACATGATATGATAACTAATGCAACATGTTTAGTGGAGTTTAAACATGATTAGGGTTTGGATTAGGGTTAAGCTTTCTAGATGTTTCTAGAAGGTTTTGGTTTTGTTTTGTGAAAAATATTTGTGTGTGACTCATCTTTAACCTAACCCTAACCCTACTTAATTCTCTACATGAGTTTGCTTGACCATGGTTGCATTATTCATCATATTATTTCTTTTTCTATTCATCACAAAAGGAATTCAATCATTATTCATCTTCTTCTTCCTTCATTCTTTCATGAAAAAGCTTTATAGATTTTTCCAAGTGATGAATAAATGTGAGAAAAAGATAAATAAAGAGAGCAAAAATCCTACTTCATCATCCTCATCTTCCCTTGCCCTTTAGATGAGAGTGTTCACTCAATTTTAGTGAGTGTTAGCTTGTGTTAATGAAACTTCAAGGTAGATCATCTTTGTATCGAAGATCGGAAGCAAGACTGCATCTTTCTCTTCGTGGAACCTCTCGAGAGTCCGGAACCCGATGATCGCAGCGAAGGGACCTCAACACGGAGCATATGAAGTGAAGGACCGGATCAACAAAGGTTGTAATCCCTCTCACTTAGTGTTAAAGTTGTTAACATGCTAGTTTTCGCCTAATCTCTAGTTTAAAGATCCGGCTTCGGGTTGTTCGGCACGGCTAATTTTTTAATCGGGCATGGTTGATGCCTCGTAGACCCTTGTGCGGGTGCATAGCAACTCTACAGTGGTATCAGAGCCAAGCTAGAGCTTTAGGCGAAGTATAGACGAAGTTTAAAGTCCGATCGAGCACCGAAACCCCGACACGGAACCCTCTATGTACATTTTTCAAAAATGTGGTTTTTTCTGAATTAAAAATTCTCAGAAAATTCAACCACCGACACTCCGGGCCGGGGAAAATTCGATCAGCGACACTCCGTGCCGGGAAAAGTCAACCACCGACACTCCGCGCCGGGGAAAAGTCGATCAGCGACACTCCGTGCAGGGGAAAAGTCAACCCTGTGCCGTGGAAAAGTCAACCCGACACTCCGCGCAGGGGAAAAGTCGATCAGCGACACTCCGTGCAGGGGAAAATTCAACCAGCGACACTCCGCGCCGGGGAAAAGTCGATCAGCGACAGTCCGCGCGGGGGAAAAGTCGACCAGCGACACTCCGTGCCGGGGAAAAGTCGATCAGTGACACTCTGTGCTGGGGAAAAGTCAACCCGACACTCCGCGCCGGGGAAAAGTCGATCAGCGACACTCCGTCTCGGGGACACGTCAAATAGCGACACTCCGCGCCGGGGAAACGTCAAGCAGACACTCCGTGCCGAGGAAAAGTCAACCCGACACTCCGCGCCGGGGAAAAGTCGATCAGCGACACTGCGTCTCGGGGAAACGTCCTACCACAGGCACTCCGTCTCGGGGATACGTCCTACAGCAGGCACTCCGTCTCGGGAATACGTCCACAGCAGGCACTCCGTCTTGGGGAAACGTCCTACCACAGGCACTCCGTCTCGGGGAAACGTCCAACAGCAGGCACTCCGTCTCGGGAAAATGTCCTACCACAGGCACTCCGTCTAGGGGATACGTCCTACAACAGGCACTCCGTCTCGGGGAAACGTCCTACCACAGGCACTCCGTCTCGGGGAAACGTCCAACAGCAGGCACTCCGTCTCGGGGAAACGTCCTACCACAGGCACTCCGTCTCGGGGAAACGTCCAACATCAGGCACTCCGTCTCGGGGAAACTGTTGGAGATAGTGCCCTCAGAGTCAATTATTGGATCACAGGCACGTGATTGCAATGATTGAGGGGAGGACATGTCGCAGTAGGACAGTCTTACTCAAGATGATAGTATGCTATCTGGTTTATCTTTATCATCGTGTACTGTTTCAGGTGACCTTAGGAGTCACTATTACGCGTTGATAGAGCCCCTAAGATTCTTGCTTGGCTACCAGCAGTATGAGGGCGATCATATAAGTGAGAGCTGGAGTCTATAAGCACATCCTTAAAAGGTCCTTAGTCATGGGAGTTTCGAGACAGGGCATCGATTCTTCAGAGTAGACTAGTGTATACAGTCGAGACCCCGATGAGGGGCGGTGGCCGGTCTCACAAGCCACTGGTGTCAGTTGGTTCACCTAAGATGTATACAGGTGCTCATTGGGTTATGAGTACACCGGACAGGACTCGCCGGGAACCTGCTAGTTGGGATTATACCAGACGTCAGATAGCAGTTCCCAGGTGACATGTGTATAGGTTAGTTCATCGACCTGAGATCGTCATTTGTCTCGTGTGAGTTCCCACTGTGCTTTGATTACTACCCTACCACTGCTCAAAGGAGTCGTGCAAACAGGTTTTAGTTGGGTACAGTCCCGAGCCACATGGAGGCAGTGAGCGGATCTGCAGGGGTTCGTCTCTCCCGGTATTGGCGGTGAGGTCGCGCTGTGTCTAGGAGATCCAGAACATGAAAAGTCTTTGGCCAAGGCAGGAGATTTGCTGGTAGGTATTCCAGTAGTATCTCAGGGTGTTCTGGGATACACTCCGACACGACTTGTACCGCTTTTGGGGGTCTGACTTTTACCAACCCCCTAGGCCCGCCATGCGATGCTCATAGACGAACGGACCGGACTGTACGGATATTGTCACTGACAGGCTCAGTAGGGTGTCAGGATGAGTTCGCTCATCGACGTCCCTTTTAGTCAATAGCCGGTAGCCCGTCACGTATGGCTAATACCTCTGACGTACTAGTGGTTGAATCCACAGCCGTAGTATTGACGAGTCTTTAGAGTCCACCACACTCAGTTACTCAGGTTTCGGGCGAAACGCTGTAGAGGCCATATGATGATATGGCAAGGTTCGATCAGATACGTACGGTATTGCACGGATCGTGATCGGTCGATTTTTACTAGCCGGCTTTGGTTTAAGCCGGATCCTAGTATTAGATAGTGTAGTTTTGTCTTTTTGCATTTGTGTTCAGTGGGAATACAAATGCGGGCATGTATTTGCAGTAGTGGGGTTTTCCTGTAATTTATTACGGGATCAGTTTTCTGAAGTTGCCTATTTGCATTCCGTTCCGGCCGGTTTTTCTTCATTCCTTCTCGGCCGGACTTTCTGATGGAGGGTGTTAATTGCAAGTTTGCAATTAACATTTAGTGGAGGGGTTTCTTGCATTATTGTAGCCTCTTCATCATGAGATTCTATTCTAGTCCATTCATTTGCTTTTCTTATGATGGTTTGTGAGTGGATTGAAATGGAAATTGGTGTGACAATTTTCTCATACATTCATTCCCTTTCTTCTCTTGATTTTCTTTTATTCTTTTTCCTCCACCCATTTTTGAGAGTGGGCCGGCCATATCTTGTGAGGGGTGAGAGAGAGAGGTTGATATGGGTGGAAAATCTTCTCATCTCATTCCTAGAAAATTTGAGAGTTCCATTTTCTTTCTAAAAGGTTCATTCTCCTCCTCACATCCCTCCATCAAGGTACCTTCATAAACCCTAAAGAGACATGGCTACTACACTATTCTATAGCAAGTCTTGGACGCGTCGGCTAGCCAACTTCGCACCCGAGTTACCTCGGTTAAGAAGTGGTAGCCCGTAAAAGATTCCGGCTACGTGGTGCCCTTTTCGACAAGGACGTGACGGACGGAGATTCCGCGGGAGATCGGAGTGGAGACGAAGACCGAAGGACACGGATCGCTTGGTATACTTCTCTACTCATCTTTTAGTTTGCTAGTTACTAGGTTAATGGCCCGATCCGGGTGAAAAGTGCGTGGTGGTGCCGGTTTGCTAGTTTGCAAAATTTTCGTTTCCGCGTTTTCCGGCGTAGGATCGACGGCCGGGGCGTCTCCGCGGACTTACATTGATATCAGAGCCACGCCATTAACCATGCCTAGCTTGCTCTAGTATGTTTAGAACTCGATTGAACAAAAATCCCCAAAAACCGTATTTTCCATTGCTTCATGTTTCTGTCGAAATTTTTTCTGCTCCAAAAATTTTTCAGGTCATTACAGAAACACAAGCAGGGAATTCTAAGAATTCTGGTAAAATTTGATGCAGTGATCGCTTAGTACGGCCGCGGAAACGCGGCTAAACCCCTGATTTGGCCGCGGTTCCGCGGTGGGAAGGTGTGATCATTGCACCAAAATTTCCCAGTAGGCTTTAGACTTGTAAATAGGGGTTTTGGGATATTCTTTTTGGGCCCAGATTTTCTGTAAGTGCTACAGTACTGCTTGGGGCCCACTTTGATAAATTTGTTCGATCGGATATTTTAAACATGCCAGTTTACAGTATTTACATTATATCTGCGACCGTGAATGCCACTTGATCGGTAAATCCTGTCTTACTGCTATAGCCCGGTTAGACAGATTTGCGAACGTGACATTCACGTTGATATTCTGTGATTGTGCTGTGTTGTTGCGGATCGGTCGTGGGGGATAGCCTGGATGCAATGTTAGTACAGTTTTGTTTTATATGTACATTTGATATTGCGGGGCGAGCATCCGACATGTGGACTGCCGTCACTGCCTGTTTGTATTATTCTTTTGGGGCACGACCAGGTTGCGGTCGACGTACCCGTTGTATGTATATTTTACTTTCTGTACTAGGATTACCCCGCGGAGGGATGCACGGATAGCCGGGTTCTAGAGGGAAACAAGCCCGCATCTCATGGCGTTGAGACAGAGGGGGCTTTACTCTAGAATTGGCGGGCTATTCGCCGCACCCGTAGGGGGTATAGGTTGACCCAGGAGGGGTGCCCAAGTTACCGGATTCCGTGAAGTGCTGGGTGGTCCATTCACGTTGCTGAAGGGGGCTGCCTCGCTTCAGGTTTTGGCGGGTAACTTGCCGCGCCCGTAGGGGCCTAGGATCTTCATTGCACAGGCTATCCACACGACCAGGGGAACGTCGGGTTTCAGCAGCGGCTCTGTGAAACCCGGAGATCCCAGATATCTGTATTGATCTGTGATGCTATACATTTCTGTGATGTTGCATTTTATCACGCCTTGAGCGAAAAATATATATATATTATATATATATACTAGTAGATGTTGTATATGTTTTGCATCCGCGCTAGTCCAGTCCCCGCTCTGTCGTTAGTTAGCCAACCTAACGAGTGATGACGGGACCTAGTGGCGAATGTGGATGGCATGTACGTACATCAGTATATTTTCGTTCTTTGTGGTGTGATCAATTGATGGGACTGCGTTGATTCGGATCAATGCAAGATAAACAAACCTATTCTGATGTTGTTGGAACACTTTTTCAAAAAGCTGTTATTGCAAGGGCGTTCTCTTTTGTTTTGCATCGTGGTATTCAGTTGGAATATCCTGCTCCTCAGTCGACGAGGCAAGGGCCGAGATCCCTTCACCGGGAGTGACCCCTTGGACAAAAGTTTGCGTCAGGGCAATAACTTCACTATAGCCGATTACTTTTGCTTTGCATCGTGGTATTCAGCTGGAATATCCTGTACCTCATTCTACGGGGAAAGAGCCGAGATCCCTTCACCGGGAGTGACCTCTTTAGCAAAGGTTTTCGTCACTATATTTTTCTAAAAAGCTATCAGTTCCTTCAACGATATCAAGTTCATTACGTTAAAGGTTTTCGCCAGAAACCATTCGTAGCCTTCCGTCGTTTCAGACGGGTAGCACGTAGTATTCATGCTATGTTTGTTGGCCTTCGTCAAGGCATAGTGTATAGTAGCTGCTTGTTGCCTTTCTGCTGCATAGATAGATGCGTTGGTTTGGGACAGTCGTATAGCCTTGTTGACCTTCGTCAAGGGCTTGTACGGGTGGGTTCAAATTAACCTGGACAATGACGGGTAGAACTTGACATGTGACTTATGATTTGTTGACCTTCGTCAAGGTCATAAGAGCATGGGGCAAAAATCCACATCGGGAGTTTCAAAAGTACTGAAACTTGCCAGATATGCGCATACCTTATGGAGTGTGATAGCGTGAGCGGATTCTGTCACGTTATCATGCGATGATAGTTGGATCCCGATTCCCACTGATGAGTTGGTTTACTCCTCGGGTGATCCCGGCTAATTCTTCTTTCAGGTTTGGGGAAGAATTTGACGTTACAGTGGGAGGTTTCCAGATTAGATAAAGTGATAACCATTCTGATCTAGGTTAGAGTGCACGCTGAGTGTTTCTTTTCTCTCTCTCTTTGGCAGCGACCATTGACCCGACCCTAGACTATGACTCAGTGACCAAGTTGACCGAACCTTCTTAACACTGGCTTTTGGATTGTCAGAGTTGCAGACCACATTGCCACTCCTACTTTTACCATTTTTTCCAGGACACCCCATATTACTACGAACGTCCACTTCCATTGGACAAAACCATCGTATGGTTATATATGAACTCGAAGGAATTCGAGGATGGTTTCCCGTTCTGGAGAAAACGAATAGGACTATTCAGTTGTCTTTTCCTTTTTCCTTCTCTCAGGTTGCGAGTACTCCTTGGTTTAGGAGTAGTACACCTGTTTCCTGATTTAAAATCAGGAAAGCTTCTGGGAGAAGGGCCAGAAAAGGGTCACGTGCTTACACGTGACTAGCAGTCACGTGTTGGCACGTGACACCTAAAAAGCATCATCAAGTCGAGTTCCGTCTCCTGACTACGCTGAAGAAAATGGGCTTCAGAAAGAGTCACGTGCTCCCACGTGACCAGGGTCACGTGGCGACACGTGACATTTAAATGCAAGCGTCGAAGACACACAAGTTCTCTGATCAAGTCAAGAAAAAAGGCTTCAGAAGAGGTCACGTGCTTCCACGTGACCAGGGTCACGTGTTGGCACGTGACGTTCAAGACAGCAGACTCGTCCTCCAGACGAATCAAGGAAGGAGAGTTCAAACAAGGGTCACGTGCTCACACGTGACCAGGAGTCACGTGGTGGCACGTGACGTTTAAGCAACGATCAGAAGACAGAGCGCAAAAGAAAGGAAAAGGCTCATTCCAAAGGGGGTCACGTGCTCACACGTGACCATGGGTCACGTGGTTACACGTGACCGGCTTTCAAAGCCCTTTTTGTCAACAGAATTAAATTCTGAGAGAAATGCAAATCTTTCCAAAGGAACGCAACTATATTCATCCAATCAAATTAAAGATTCAGAGGTCATTTATTTATGGAAAATCTCGGGTTTGGAAAGATTTCCCCCTTAAATCTAACCAAAATAACAAGGGAGAATCTCTGGATTTGAAATCCAACGGTGAATAAAATTCACCTAATAATCCAAAGGTCCAGAATGAACAATGAATGCAAATCAAATATCTCCACGAAGATTCGTCAAAAACTGATTGATTCGGCTGCTTCTCCTATAAATAGGAAGGAAGAGATACAAAATACAGACATGCACAGAGAAGAAAAGAAAGAAAAAAGGAAGGAGAGCTTTGATACTTTGAAAAGACTCGGATCTTCTGCAAAAAACCCTAGGTAAGAAAGGGAAGGCTTCTTGAAAACAAAGAGAATTTAATTCTCAACATGTAAAACAGAAGAATATATTTCTTCTCTCTCTGGCAGAGGATCTGCAAAGTGCACATCTCCCTTAGGTTGAGAATTTAATTCTCAATGGGTTGAGATCCTGCCATGCAGGTCCAAAACATAGAGAAAGAATGCAAGCATGAGAATTTAACTCTCACAGAATTATAGGAATTTAATTCCATTAGAATAAAATTAGGGCTCGACCCTGTATCATGGGAATTTAATTCCTTCAAAATAAAAGAAGCAGGGTTTAACCCTAATTGAGAACATAGTTCTGTTGAAACAGCAGGAATTTAATTCCCTTAATCATAATTCTTTAAAGACGGGAAGTTTAGTTAGGGTTTAACTCTATTCAGTTCTTCACATATATGAGGAATTTAATTCCTACAGAAAACTCAGAGTTAAACTCTATTCCAGAATACAAGTCTTCGAAAGGAAGTAGGAATTTAATTCCTCGGAAATTTGCAGCCCGAGAAATGTAATTCCTGAGAAAGATCAACAGATCCTCTAAAACAACATACATGGAGGTAGGGTCACGTGCCACCACGTGACCCTCTCAAAAGAGCTACAAAAGTCCCTTTGAGGCAGCACCCCACGTGACCCACGTGACCTTGGCAGAAATTCTGATACACAGGCATTTGAATGCCCATCACGTGATGGCACGTGAGGCTTCGAAGGAAATGATAACTTCAACAGAACAAATGAAGGAAGGGCGCTCTCACGTGCTGCCACGTGGCTCTTCTTGCCTTAGTGTTTAACACTAAAATTAAAAACTCTCAAGCCCAGTGTTAAATCACTGTTGGGCCTTAGTGTTTAACACTAATTCGAAAAAGCCTTATTTGCAGTGTTCAACACTGATCTGCTTTAGTGTTTAACACTAATTTGAAAAAGCCTTATTGCTGGTGTCTAACACCAATTATCTCTCAATGTTGAACACTAACTTGTCAACCGAGATGTCATTCCCAGTATCCACCGCTGATTGCTCTGAAGCGTTTAACACCAGGCTTAGGCCCAATTGGCTAAAGGGATAGAGGCAAAGCCTCTCCTGACTGGACTTAGCCCAAGCTGGCCATAAGTCCTCAATTTGTGATTAACTGGGCCGATAGGCTCATAACATAATTGATCAGTCTTGACCCAAATTGGGCCAAGGACTATTTAATCCACCCCGGTTCTAGGGTACATCTCTTCACTCCTTTGATACTTGGCATTGTAATCCCTCAATGTCTTCAAAGAGGTGACGGGTCCCGAAGACCATTCATGATATGGACTGTGGGGTCCTTAAACCCATGCATAATACAAAATTCTTGGTTACGTGGAAAGCGGATAACGTCACTCTTTGACCCCGTGGAAAACGTCCAGAGCGGATCCTGGTCCTCGCAGAGCACGGCAGTGAACCCGTGTGAAGCATCCAGAGCGGAGCCTGGTCCTCGCCTAGCACGGCAGTGAACCCGTGTGAAGCATCCAGAGCACATACCGGACTGTGGAGTCCTTAAACCCATGGACTATGACGTCCTTAACCTTGACCGAGATGTCTTAAAACTACCAACGGACCGCAATGTCCTTAAACTACCCACGGACCGCAATGTCCTTAAACTACCCACGGACCGCAATGTCCCTAAACTAGAACCATAGAGCCTCCATATGCTCTTTCGTCGGATCTAAGCGGTCCCGTTTAAGTTGATCTTAGCCTCAAAGATGGCTAACGCGTCCTTAAACCTTCAAGCAGACTGGACTATGAATCCCCCTAATTAACTCTGGCTCGAGGGTACATCTCTGAACTCCTCTGACATCCGTCGTTGTAATCCTTCAACGTCGTCAGAGAGGTGACGGGTCCCGACGGCCACATAGGCGATGGACCGTCACGTCCCTAAACTGGAACATTAGAGTCCAAACACTCTTTTGTAGGATCTAAACGATCCCGTTAAGTTGATCTTAGTCACAAAGTTAGACTAACGTATCCTTAACAAACGTTTGAGTTGATCTTAGCCTCAAGTATGGCTGACGAATCCTCAAACCGAACCCCCAAACCCAAATTTAAGATAATGCGGATTTGGACCAGTTCATGCCCTACGGGCGACGACATAACTCAGTTTCCGTAAACGATCCACGGGCAATAAAACATAAAACAAAAACACACGACACGAAGTGACCATCTGGAGAAGGAGAAAGTTGTTACCGCGATGCGGTAGCGTAATTAACTGCAGGGGCTTGCGCCTGCAGGGAAGAGCGTCCCCACAAT
The DNA here is from genome assembly GCA_030015575.1 of Agapanthus africanus. NCBI lineage: Eukaryota > Viridiplantae > Streptophyta > Magnoliopsida > Asparagales > Amaryllidaceae > Agapanthus > Agapanthus africanus. The sequence continues at coordinate 160,392,901 of JASDDO010000024.1, forward strand.
CAAAAACCCCTCAAACGAGGGGGAATCTGACGAAGTCTGCTACATCGGACGCATCCGTCTAGACCTTCGAGACATGGTGCCATGAATCAACTTGGCATCCTCGGAGAGGTGGACGGATAGCACCTATTGGCATCTGCCCCGAATTTCAGGCGAGACGGCCCCCACGTCCCGCGTGTCCGTTCGGAGGGGAACAACACCTATTACGCAAATTGGATAGTCTTCTTCTAAACCATAGGCAGGTGCCGACCGGTAGGGAATGAAGAAAACCAATTAGCCTAAACGGTGTACAGAAGGTATTAAGTTCAGACAAAGCAAGGGATTAGTAAGAGGGCAAAGTAAATTGCGACTGCTATTCACGACCAAACCAAGTATTTCTTCGCCAATCCTAAATCACCTTTGTATTTCTCCAGGACACTCCATATCACTACGAAGATCCCAAGTTTATTGGATAATCCATCGTATGGTTATATACGAACTCGAAAGGAACTTGTTCCAGTTCGGGGATGGATCCTGGTTCAGGAGAAATAGGAATAAAGTTCATTCAGGTATCTTTTATCTTCACCTTCTCTCGCGTTGCGAGTGCTCCTAGGATTAGGACAGTACACCCATTATGCTTATTGGATAGTCTTCTTCCAAACCATAGGCTGGTGCCGAACGGTAGGGAAGGAAGAAAACCATTTGGCCTAAAGGGGTGTACAGAAGGTAATGACTAAAGACATATAAAGGGATTTGGAGAGGTGGCAAAGAATTATACGGTTACAGTCGTGAATCTGGATAATGGAAGAGGCATTACTATGAATACCAGCATACCTCATCGAAACATTTCAATGTTTCAGTTTCACTGTATACTGTTAAAAGAAAACTAATTTCCCAATTAGACACTTTCTCCAGGTTATGTATTTACCAGGTAGGATTCTCACATCTGTATGGCTTTACAGATGATGAGTGGGAGAAGTTATTGGGAATTAGGTGATCATCCTCATTATATCAGGATTCGTTGTAATTGGTGATATTTGAGGAAGTCACCTAGGTTGTTTGCCGGACGACAAATATTTGGTTTTGAATATCCGTTGTTATGCACCAATTTCAAATTGATATATCTGTACGTCTATTTTTATAGAGTGAGATATACCTTTTTGAGATTATGTCTATGACATTTACCTATACCAGTGGATGGTTAGGTAAGGAGCATTGAACAACGGTGTAATTCTTCTTAACCATAAGTACAGTTTTCAACCTACGACACACAGTGAATGAGTTGTTAGACTCAAGGGACTTATACAGAGTATTGTATATTGTCCAGTGTCCATTAGGACAGAGGGGTTAGTCCTCGTACTATATTCGGTTTACTTATGACTTCTCTGGTTTTTAGACAGGTGTTTCGTAGAAACACAGGGTCCGAATTTTGAGAAGTTATAGGTATATGAATAAAGTAGAGAACCAGGTATTGCAAGTATCAGGATTCTTCAAGGTGATCGAAAATGTAGATACTTGTATATGGTATTCAGTTGATAGTAATGATTAAGAGAACTTGCTTCTCTTTCAGGTTACTCATAATTGGAAGCACTCCTAAGTTGAGTAACGCTGATCGGACTCTCTCCATTTACTTGACATGCACTGGAGACAGCTGCATGATTTGAATCTGGTTCAATTAAATCAGTGCTTCTGTTTCTATATTTGATATAGAACAGTTCATATCTTGACATTATTAAGATACGGGGAGTTGTCTGGCTTATGCTTAAAACCAGACTCCGGATAACTCAAGGCACGTTTCTGTAATGCTGTTTGTGGGTTGACCCGGGCTCTGACGAGGGTTGATATTCTACCATCTGGAAGATCAATAGTGATATTGTTCTTGACTCGCCACGGTTTTAATTAAAAATGGATTTTTTCAGAAAACAAAAGTGGGAGTATGGTAGAACTGGAAGTGATTCCAGAACTGCAAACGATTACTGAAGGTTCGATAAGAACCTAAAGATTCAATCTGGTTTGACATTCCATTGGCCACTCCGCAGATTTGGTGGGTAACCTCAGGCGCTCGAAAGGTACTTCGGTATGCTCAAGGACGGTGGCAGGGAGGTTCTTGTTTACCCAGACTTGCCATTGCTGTTGTTCCAGACTGTGAGACCCGGTAAGAGGATGAGTATAGCGTCCTTCTAAACTAGCTTTAGAAGTGTACATCTATATGACTCTGCCAGAGGGTTGTCGTAGTCAGAGGGAGCAGCGGAAGCATTGGTGGACATGTGGCTTATGTCTATTTGTAGACTAAAGCAGATATAGCGGAGATAGATCATCTATTTCTGATGTGACAGTCATAGATTTGACTTCATCAAAATAGGGGATGGATCTGTTAAGAAGGTAGTAGGGTGTGATGTCCTGGTATTTGATGACATACACAGAGTAGGAAGTGATATTCCTATACTACGATCGGTTATACTTTGGTCGTCACACAGTGGTTTCTCCACACAGGACTTGGATATTATATCAGTCATTCTGGTTACTAGATCTATGATTTTAGATCTAGATTTGGGTGGTTTCCCAGTCTGGGTACTTAGACGGCATTCTATGAGTATTTAGAATGGACGACTCCTGGCACTGTAGTATACCTGCAGGTGATGGAGTCACCCTCTCTAAAGGTGTCTTACAGACTAAAGGGGAGAAGGATACGCATGATTGGCAGATCACTTGCTTAGGCAATTGAGTCAATCATGAAATGTCAAGTACCACACCAGATGTTGTTCTTGCAGTAGGTGCAATAAGTTGATATTCATCCAATCCTGGAGAAACAATCGGAAGCAATTTTAGAACTTAAGTGAATGTTCTAGGGATATGATAACAGCATTCTCCTTTGGGAGACAGTTATCATTCCAGACTTCCAAGGTGACCTGGATGGCAGAGTGGCTGTCAGAGTTATAGTTTTTCCTCTGACGAGGGGCAGTATTTTGGACAGGTAGACCAGGTGGGAAGGTATGGCGCAGGATACTGATTAAGTTCAGTTGACGATACAGTCTAAGAAGTTTGGATTTGGAGTTCATTTACGAGCTAGGTCCCATCAGACATCCAGACACATTCTAAGACAGGTATTGCTCATTTCGGGAGATGGCTTTCTCCGCGAACTTGAGATAGAGAGAGACATAGAAAGGAACACCAGAGCGGATCCACTCACTGAGGCTATTCCTCGAACGCGATAGTTTCGCAAACGAGCTTTGTGAGACTGACTAGTAGAGAAGTTGGGTGTTCGGTATCACACGGGCTGTGAGTATGCGACATCGCAATAATTAGCCTTGAGTGCAAGTGGGAGATTGTTGGAGATAGTGCCCTCAGAGTCAATTATTGGATCACAGGCACGTGATTGCAATGATTGAGGAGAGGACATGTCCCAGTAGGACAGTCTTACTCAAGATGATAGTATGCTATCTGGTTTATCTTTATCATCGTGTACTGTTTCAGGTGACCTTACGAGTCACTATTACGCGTTGATAGAGCCCCTAGGATTCTTGCTTGACTACCAGCAGTATGAGGGCGATCATATAAGTGAGAGCTGGAGTCTATAAGCACATCCTTAAAAGGTCCCTAGTCGTGGGAGTTTCGAGACAGGGCATCGATTCTCCAGAGTAGACTAGTGTATACAGTCGAGACCCCGACGAGGGGCGGTGGTCGGTCTCACAAGCCACTGGTGTCAGTTGGTTCACCTAAGATGTATACAGGTGCTCATTGGGTTATGAGTACACCGAACAGGACTCGCCGGGAACCTGCTAGTTGGGATTATACCAGACGTCAGATAGCAGTTCCCAGGTGACATGTGTACAGGTTAGTTCATCGACCTGAGATCGTCATTTGTCTCGTGTGAGTTCCCATTGTGCTTTGATTACTACCCTACCACGGCTCAAAGGAGTCGTGCAAACAGGTTTTAGTTGGGTACAGTCCCGAGCCAAATGGAGGCAGTGAGCGGATCTGCAGGGGTTCGTCTCTCCCGGTATTGGGGGTGAGGTCGCGCTGTGTCTAGGAGATCCAGAACATGAAAAGTCCTTGGCCAAGACAGGAGATTTGCTGGTAGGTATTCCAGTAGTATCTCAGGGTGTTCTGGGCTACACTCCGAAACGACTTGTACCGCTTTTGGGGGTCTGACTTTTACCAACCCTCTAGGCCCGCCATGCGATGCTCATAGACGAACGGACCGGACTGTACGTATATTGTCACTGACAGGCTCAGTAGGGTGTCAGGATGAGTTCGCTCATCGACGTCCCTTTTAGTCAATAGCTGGTAGCCCGTCACGTATGGCTAATACCTCTGACGTGCTAGTGGTTAAATCCGCAGCCGTAGTATTGACGAGTCTTTAGAGTCCACCACACTCAGTTACTCAGGTTTCGGGCGAAACGCTGTAGAGTCCGTATGGAGATATGGCAAGGTTCGATCAGATACGTGCGGTATTGCATGGATCGTGATCGGTCGATTTTTACTAGCCGGCTTTGGTTTAAGCCGGATCCTAGTATTAGATAGTGTAGTTTTGTCTTTTTGCATTTGTGTTCAGTGGGAATACAAATGCGGGCATGTATTTGCAGTAGTGGGGTTTTCCTGTAATTTATTACGGGATCAGTTTTCTGAAGTTGCCTATTTGCATTCCGTTCCGGCCGGTTTTTCTTCATTCCTTCTCGGCCGGACTTTCTGATGGAGGGTGTTAATTGCAGGTTTGTAATTAACATTTAGTGGAGGGGTTTCTTGCATTATTGTAGCCTCTTCATCATGAGATTCTATTCTAGTCCATTCATTTGCTTTTCTTATGATGGTTTGTGAGTGGATTGAAATAGAAATTGGTGTGACTATTTTCTCATACATTCATTCCCTTTCTTCTCTTGATTTTCTTTTATTCTTTTTCCTCCACCCATTTTTGAGAGTGGGTCGGCCATATCTTGTGAGGGATGAGAGAGAGAGGTTGATATGGGTGGAAAATCTTCTCATCTCATTCCTAGAAAATTTGAGAGTTCCATTTTCTTTCTAAAAGGTTCATTCTCCTCCTCACATCCCTCCATTAAGGCACCTTCATAAACCCTAAAGAGACATGGCTACTACACTATTCTATAACAAGTCTTGGACGCGTCGGCTAGCCAACTTCGCGCCCGAGTTGCCTCGGTTAAGAGGTGGGAGCCCGTAAAAGATTCCGGCTACGTGGTGCCCTTTTCGACGAGGACGTGACGGACGGAGATTCCGCGGGAGATCGGAGTGGAGGCGAAGACCGATGGACACGGATCGCTTGGTATACTTCTCTACTCATCTTTTAGTTTGCTAGTTACTAGGTTAATGGCCCGATCCGGGTGAAAAGTGCGCGGTGGTGCCGGTTTGCTAGTTTGCAAAATTTTCGTTTCCGCGTTTTCCGGCGTCGGATCGACGGCCGGGGCGCCCCCGCGGACTTACAGAAACGTCCTACCACAGGCACTCCGTCTCGGGGAAATGTCTAACAACAGGCACTCCGTCTCGGGGAAACGTCCTACAGCAGGCATTCCGTCTCGGGGGAACGTCCGACAACAGACACTCCGTGCCGGGGACACGTCTACCAAATTGCTCTGGGCCAGAGAAACGTCTACCACAGACACTCTATATCAGATACGGATCAAGCGTCGACCGTCCACGTCGTAAAAAGGGCAGCACATCCCAAAAAGTGGGAACTAAGACAAGTCGCCTCCATGTGAAAGAAGATCCATCAATTTCATGCACACGACTCACATATGCGGCGTGCATTTATTGATGGGGGGCAATTTGTTGGGGTAAAAATTTACACCCCGGTTGACCGAGTCAAAGTCAAGGTCAACCCCAATCCAGGTGGGCCCAAGCCCAGGTCCAGCGGGCCCATGCCCAAGTCGAGCTCGCGGCCAGCATCCCCACGCCAACAACAAAATCATATAATAAATAATTTTTATGTAATTTTTTATACATGAATGTATGCAAAATGGGCATAAAGCCAATATTTTGTAAGCTCATGGCTTATGTGCAAAAATGAAATGGCACATGAGCCATGGGATAGGCAAAATGCCATTTTGTGAAGCCCAAGGGGCTATATGTAAATATGTGAGCCTATAAAAGGCAACATGATGATGAATAAAGCAACACTTTTTCATTCCCTCAAAAAACTAGGATTTGTGCCTCCACTCTCTCTTTTTCAAGTTCTTTCTCTTCCTTTTCATTTTCCAAATAAATCAAGAGCTTAGCTCTTTTTTTTTTAAACTAAACAAAGTTTTACCATAAATCCACCTCCCAAGACTCCATCAAGAGAGGAAAAATGGTCTTTTTTTTATCATCCAAGATCTAGATCTTGGAGTTTCAAGAGAACCCATTTTGGGTTTCTTCTCAAAGGAGGAAGGAGAAAATCTTTTGGAGTTCAACTCTACAAATAAAATTCTTTTGGAGTTCAACTCCACCACCAGAAAAATTATTTTGGAGTTTAACTCCACTACAAAAATTCTTTTGGAGTTTAACTCCACAGTAAAAATCTTTTTTTTGGAGTTTAACTCCATATTAAATCTTTTTAGGAGTTTAACTCCATATAAAATTCTTTCGGAGTTCAACTCCGCATTTAAAAATCTTTTGGAGTTCAACTCCACAAATAAAATTCCTTTGGAGTTCAACTCTACAAATAAAATTCTTTTGGAGTTTAACTCCACTACAGAAATTATTTTGGAGTTTAACTCTACAAAAAAATACTTTTTTTGGGGTGTCTAACTCCACATTATATTTTTTTAGCCATATAAAATTCTTTTGGAGTTGAACTCCACGTATAAAAAAAAAATTTGCAGACCTTTTTTTGCCCCTGCATGTGAGGGGTCACAGGTTAGACCCCCCTCACATGCTAGCATGTGACCACCTTTCACATGCTAGCATGTGAGGGGTCACATGCTAGCATGCGACTCTCCCTTAGCATGTGAGGGGTCACATGCTAGCATGTGACATGTGACCCTACATGTCACATGCTAGCATGTGATCCCCTTACATGAGCGGTCACATGCTAACATGTGACTTTCCATGTCATATGCTAGCATGTGACCCCCCCTCACATGAGGGGTCACATGCTAACATGTTCTCTTTTCTTCCTTTCTTCTTCCTTTCTTCTTCTTCTTTTATTTAAAATAAAAATAAATAAATATATTAAATAAAAATAAATTATAAATAATATTTAAATTTTTTTAAAAAAACATAATTATTTTCTTTTCTTCTTTTCTTCTTTCTTTTCTCCATTTAATCCTTTTTTTATTTAAAAAAATATTAAATAAATAAAAATAAATTATAAATAATATTTTAAAATTAAAAATAATAATAATAAATTTTATTAAAAAAATCTCTAAATATTTATTTACTTATTTATTTTTGTTTTTATATATAGAAAAAATATATATATATATATATATATATCCCTTTTTTTACAAGTGGAACAAAACAAAAAAAATACACACGCACACCAACGCATTGCATATTGAGTTCGCATGACCAGTTTAACCCGTCAATCGGAGGTTCCTTCGCTTCAAATGCGAGGGGTAATTAACGGCAGTTTAGTCCGCGGCTGCCGGAGATTCGGATCCCCACAATTAATAAACCCTAGCCTACCCTAGGCAGGGGGAATCTGTAATGCGCCTGACAAGCGCGCGTATTCCCATCTCAACGGGGTGACGAAAAACACCCTACAGCGACGCCGATTCTCATCCGAGCAAGAGATCCATGAAGATCCACGACTCAAGAGATCGATGCGAAGCTAGTTCGACGATCGAGTTCTCTCCTCAATTCTTGTAGTCTTGAGTGAATTGTAACGAAATGTTGAATAATAAAAGGTGAAAATTCTTGAACTTGCTTTTCTTTACATTTGAGCATTGTGATGAGTTCTCAATTCTTGATTGTTTTCTTGTTCATGATGTTTGAGTGAAAACTCCGCTCGTGGAGGAATCGAGAAAATAGATAGATGATGATGATTACATTCTTGAACGATTCTTAAGTCTTATGAGTTTTGTAAACTTCAGGAAATTAAATCATCGACAACCTAGTTTCGAGCGAGAAGCTTTCTTGAATGTTTTCGCTCTTAATTAGAGATCAACGATCGATGATTGAAATTCCTAGAGGCTAGAATTTGAATGCTAATTAATGAAAGAACAAGGGATATGATGAAGAAACCCTAGTTTCTTCAATAGATCCCTAATTCTCGTTGATCGTCATCGATCTAGCAACAAATCATCAATAGATAAGAATTTGTAATCCTAATTCTTCATCAATCACTATCGATTGGATCGATTCCTACGAGCCTCTTTACAAATCTTGATAATTCATTTGATTTGGACAATTCTTGATTTTTGATTCTTGATCTATAGTATTTCATGATATTAGATCTAGTTCTTTATAATTCTTGAGACTAAATTTCAAAATTCTTGAATCATTTTCTTTTCTCTCCTTTAATTTTCAATTCAACTAAAACAATTACGATCAAATCACATTTTCCCTGCGGACGATCCGTATTCATTAACGCGCTACACCGACACCGTTAATTGATTGCGGTACAAATATTTTTGATTGTGATTACTTTTCATTCCATATAAATTCACGATATAAAGATACGATCAATCACCTACTGCCACCGCTATATAATCCCCTTCTTCAGACGGTTCAAGTAAGCCATTTTTTAACTCCACTAAGCCGTTACTCTGCTCGGATCTCTGGTCTAACTTGATCGTCGGAGGGTCCTCGGTGGTACAACCACCCCGGGACTTCCTTACAGGTAGCTCGGCAACCGCAACCTCAAACCCATTGAGATACACACACCACATGAGCGACAGCCTCCAGATCCAATCTCAGCCACCCATCGCCGCCATCAGCAGATCAACGGAAGGCAACATCTGAAGGAGATTTAAGCCTCCATCAGCTGTCGTCGTCTGTGGGAACACACTCTTGATTCCACAAAAACAAAAGTTTGCCTCCCAATCTTGACCTAATGGCGAGCGATCATCATGATGATCTAAGCACCAGTCGCCGCCTCCCCCTCAACGGAGGCGCGGATGAACTTCCTCCGCCGAATGCCATCAACGCCCTCGCCGGCCGGATAGATCGACTCGCGTCTGTTGAGGAGGCGCCGATCTGCGTCCAAACGGCGGAGCAAGATCACCATGTCGCCGCTCCCGCGCCTCGGGACCAGGACCCCTACAGGGGGGAGAAAACTCCGTTCGCGTCGGCACCATCGACCACCGCCTCCCTACCTCCCCCGGCCGCAGATCTCCCGGACCTGTACGTTCTGAGACCCGCTGGGCACCCAACAGTTCGACACCGAGGTCCGTCTCGAGAGCGCCTCGCCCCGAGATCCTCCACGCACCTGTCCCTCCCGAGGAGATGTCTTTCAGCTCGCCTGTTACCAGGCATGACCGACATCCCCTCCCTCGACGGGGTCGTACGGACGGAGCCCGCCGTGGCGGCTCGAAGACCACCTCGCCGGGGGATCTAAGAAACCTCATTGAGAGGAACCAGAGCCGCGACCAGACGCAGGCCTCCGACAGCAGAGGCCTGGGAGCAGAATGCGCCGAGTTGTCGGGATACCACGGTCGACTCGATGCCCTCGAGAAGAAGATCGAGGGTATGCACCGGGAAGGACACCGTTCGAGCGACGGGGCTAAGTACGCCGCCTACTCGCTCGCAAAACCGTTCACCAAGGAGCTGCTCGCCGTCCATGTCTCCTCCCGCAACAAGCCCCCAAAGGTCTCCCTCTTCAACGGCAAATCTGACCCGGCGGACCACTTGGATGCATTCACCGTGGGAATGAACTTCCAAGGCCACTCCGATGCTGCCCAGTGCCGAGCTTTCCCGGCCACTCTTATCCGCTCCGGGTGAGACTGGTTTCGAGGACTCGAGCCGCGCTCGATCTCAACCTTCGACGAGCTGGCCACACAATTCCTCGGCCACTTCGTCGGGAACAGGTGGCAGAAGCGCACAGTCGACCATCTCTTCACGATCAAGAGTGGGGACAAGGATACGTTCAAAGCATACATCACCCGCTTCTACAACGCCCTTCTCGAGGTTCCAGAGCACCGGGACGAGACGGTCATCACGGCTCTGAGGTCTGGTCTTAGGCACAAGGAGTGGTTACGCTCCTTTGCATTAGCGCAACCTAAGACCATGGCCGAGGTGAATGCCTGGACCGAGCGCGAGGTCCAGCTCGAATCCGAGGTGAATGCAAATCTCCTCCGGGGAGAGCAAACCGACCAAAAGAAGAGGGCAAGAGAAGAGAAGGGGACCTGAGCGGCAAAAGTCCTATCTCCTAAAGTTCCAGGAGTACACCCCGCTCAATGTCTCCCAGGCGGTGCTACTAGAGGAGGCCAAGGGCGAGGGGTTCTTCAAGCTTCCCCCGGTCCCGTGAATGGCCTCAAAGCAAATCCGGGGCCCTTACTGTGGCTTTTATAGGTCGCTGGGCCACTCCACGGAGAGCTGCAAACAACTCCGAGACTATATTGAAGAACTTATCCGTTCGTGGCACCTCGCGGCGTACCTAAGGGACAAGCGGCAAGCCGACCATGAGCAGGAGCAGCGTCCCCCTCCCGCCGAGCTGACCATCGGCCAGATCATGGTAGTGTCAGCGGAAGATATGCCTGGTACCCACGAGGCTCGGTACCCTATGCCGGGCATAGATGGCAACAGATATCGGGGGGGCTCAAGCTGCATAAATAAGAACATCTACTAACATGTTTTTTTAAGCAATGTACACCTTTCTTGAGATCTTTTGTTCATATAATAAAGGGATCAATAAAGCATTGCAGAAAAGAAAAAGAATCTTATTTATTCAAGAGGTACTATAGGCTCCTTAGCCGTACATAAGAAATATATATTACAACAGCGGGGAAATGGGGTATCGCGGTACTCTGAAGATATTTCCATCAGCCAAGCCCTTGCGGCGTTTAACCTCTCCCTTCGATGACCCCCGCTAGTATCGGCATCGAGCCTCAATTGGTAGCACTCAAGAATGAGCGCTTGCGAGCGATTTAGCCGGCTCACAGAGATCAGGCCAAAACGCCTCAGAGACCTCAGCTTGCCAATGGCCTCATCTTTCAGCTGCTCGGATAAGGGGTTGTAGAGCCCCGGCGATGCCCTACAGATGGAGTATATCAGTAGCTGGATGAGGGAGGAACGCCGGGGGAGCAGTCGGCCGAAGTGGTCCTCGATCCTGCCTATAACCAACTGCACTGTGTCATCGGTGCAGTACGGGTCATAGAGATACACGTCCTCGAAGCTTATGATGTCTTCGATGGTGAAGGGGAAGTCCTGCATTTTTGCGTTTCGGGTGTGAGGAAGAAGTAAACAACACCCCCTCAGTTTTATAGCCCCCAAACGGCCCCCGGAGTTCAACGGTCACCCGTTTCACCTACGACAGTGTCGCCACATAGCAGAAGCCGCGCCGCTCGATGCGAAACCGAAACGACACTCCGTCGCTTCGCATTCCCCACACAGTCGTGACACGTGTCGCCAGCGACCGTACCTCTTCCCGGTGCGCCGACTGGCTGTCAAAGTCAAAGCCCTCATGAAAAGGCGGCCCTGCAGCTATCTTGCTCGGCTATCCCTGGCTGGTAGCTTCCCTACCCCACAATGCCAGGGATCTAAGCCCTCACTAAGAGGCAACCGAGCAGCTTCCCTGCTTGGTTCATCCTTGGCAGGCCTCCTACGGCCCCTCCAGCGCCAAGGACCTAAGCCCTCACCAAGAGGCAGCCCTGCAGCTACCCTGCTCGGCTATCCCTGTCTGGTAACTTCCCTGCCCCACAACGCCAGGGATCAAAGCCCTCGCCAAGAGGCAGCCCTGCAGCTACCCTACTCGGCTATCCCTGGCTGGTATCTTCCCTACCCCACAACGCTAGGGATCGAAGCCCTCACCAAGAGGCAGTCCGGTATCTCATACCCAGGACGTAAAGGATACTGAGAAACAGTTCTCTGTTATGAACACACCCGAAGATGATGCATCATCATGTACTTTCTTCGTTTGGGCGGCACGGAAATTCTGGTAATCCTCTATTTCCTGCTCGGTCTTATAACAATTATAAGTTGGAGCGGGACCAACGTTCCTTAGTTCAGTATAACAAGCGGGTTCGGTCAATACATCCGTATTATTATCTTGATTAAGGCGTGACATGGTTGCTTCCTGGAGAGAGAGAAGAAAACACTCAGCGTATGCTCTTGCAAGATTAGATTGGTTATTAATTTATCTAATCAGGATGGCTCCCACTGTTTTAGTCAAATCTTCCTTCAAACCCTAAAAAGAAAGACTAGCCGGGATTAATTACACCCTATAATTTCGCCAATCTTTCAGCCAGGCCAGTGTCTGTACTTTGAGGGAGGTTCCCCGTGCTTTCGCACGGACCTAATTAAAATAAACCTCATTTTCCCAGGGACGTAACCCCGTTGACACCTTTCTAGACACCTACTTGATCGGCTAATTGTAATGTGTAAAACTCTCCCAGGAGTAACTCTTACTCGCAGTGGGTATCAGGATCCAACTATCTCATAGGAGGTATGCAATCTCATTGCAAATTTCAACACTTGAAATTCCCAATAATATTTTACCCATAGCGTCCTATGACCTTGACGCAAGCCAACAAACCATAGTCCGCTAGTCAAGTTCAACCCGTACATTTCCCGATTAAATTAAACCAACCCGTACGACCCTTGACGTAGGCCAAAAAAGTCGCACGACTACCCTAACTCAATCTCATCATATGCTTTAGCAGATAAGCATAAATAGCTACTGCACACTACGCCTTGACGCAGGCCAACAAACGTAGCACGAATACTATGAAGTACTTATCTGAAATGACGAAAGGCTATGACAGGTTTTTATGAAAACCTTTTGCGTAATGAACTTGATATCGTTGTAGAATCGAGTGATTTTGAAAAGGAGTGTTTTCGAGGTTTTTACTAGTTTTGCTAAAGAGGTCACTCCCAGTGAAGGGATCTCGGCTCTTTCCTTATCGAATAAGGTGCAGAATATTTCACAAATACCACTATGCAAAGCAAGAACTAGAAAATCAATCAAAAGACAAAATCGAGGGTAGTAGCATCTGTCAGTTATTGCTAAAAAGGTCACTCCCGGTGAAGGGATCTCGGCTCTTTCCGTATCGAATAAGGTGCTGGATGTTCTACAAGGAACACCGCTATGCAAAGCAACAACTAGAGCTACCTGTTTTTGAAAATTCGATTCCACAACATCTTTAGGTTTCTTTTATTTCATTAATCTCATTAATGAAGTCCCGTCATATTAAGTTACATAAACATCACAGATAAATACAACGTATGCTTATGCCATCCGCATTCGCCTCGATGTCCCCTCGTGCACCGTTAGCTTAGGTAACTAACGGCAGAGCGGGGCAGTGCTAGCACGGGTGTAAAACATAAGCAACGTTTATATAATATATCATATATACTATATCCAGTATCTATCTCAACATATATCAAATGATCACATCACAGATATCGCAGCAGAAAACAACATATGAAATATTGGGTATACTAGGATTTCCGTATTTTATTTTAAGCCTGTATAAAACACGGATTCCACGGTCGTGATGAATAGCCAATCCCACACCCCTAGATCCCTACGAAAGCGGCAAACAAGCCTACCAATTCTAGAGTTAGGAGACCCGGTCTCGACTCCTCGAGATGGTCTCCCACTGGATCCTAGAACCCGGTCACTTGTGCTCCCCGCCTTGGGTCTATCCTAATGCAGAAAAGTAAATAATATACAATAGTGATATCAACCTCAATCCGGAAGTGTCCTAATAAAAGAATATTACATACAATGAATTTTACATGAATGAAAATGAAAAACTCTCATCTCACAAAAAAAACCCGGCTATTCAAAACACGACGATCTAATATAACATATCACAGCAACACATAACATCACATGTCATCAACGTAAGTAAATATGCGTATCCCAATTGTCGTTGACATATAGCACCGAAACCGGCGATACACCACATATTACACTTACGGTCGCAGAAAAAAAAGTGAAAAACTACAATAGTTGGAATCCGCAACCACCTTAGATATCACATGCCTAACCAAATGAATTCCTTAGATATCACATGCCTAACAATTATAAACCCTGCATTTTAGTCTCGATATTGAAAACACATTTTAATATCTAGTCGGGCAATTCAACAAGATTCCCGACATCCTGATCGAATGCTCGTCGAAAACTTTAGTAGACGGCCGCACCCCCCGATACCGTCGACGAAGTGCACTAAGGCGGAACACCGCTGCCGCAAGCACCCGAACGGATGCTTTTGACGACGGGGTTCTCCTACAGTCACTTGGTCGGGGCTATGGGGCGTGGTTATCTATTAAGTTTACCTGGCGAGTATCCGCGTACGCAACGTGATTGTGACGGACTTTTGATCTCATCAAAATCCCGTGGCAACCGATCATCTGAGACTAAACTGCTAGATTTATAACATTCAAATTAGTTATCTCATAACTACTTGTGGATTCCAAATATTGTATCCCATCACATAATATCCGGAAGACGATAAACTCTTCGATCGATTCATTAAAATTCCACAATTTCCTGACAGCTCAACACTTGAGCACAGTTTTAATAATACCCAGAAAATGCCACAGTACCTATGAACCAGCCGTAGAAGGGTCAAACCAACGCCTCGCATATGAAAACGCTAAACTACCACAAACCCTAGGGTTCAGTGGCGGTTTTGACGGTCACATAATCGAGTTAAGGTTTCGTTCTTCTAGAGGGTCCACAGAATCGCTTGCATATTTTTTCGAATAGGTTAAACTTGGAAAATTGGGTTTTTGACATTTGATCGAACTTTTTAATTTCGTCTAGACAACATGAGAATAACCCGAAACAATATTAAAAATACGAATACGAAACACTCCGAATTGCTTATAGTGTAAAATTACATCACATGCAAAATTAGCAAAAACAAACAACACCAGAAACACCAAAACCCAGAGCAGAGAACATGAAAAAAATTTGGGACCAAAATTCCAATCTGGGGCCGGCCACCTCGGATTTCCCCCCATGTGATCGGCCAAAATCCGAGCACAGGGTCCCAATTTTCTTCCATGTTCATGTATTTACTCAAATATGATTCTGCACTTGTTTAAAAATTTTTTTGAAAACAATTTAAAATCGACAGAAAGTGAGTTTCCGTGTTTCAAGTTTCGGAGTATTTCGGTTTCGTAATTCTAACAAAATCTGTATAAATTTCTAGCATGGCTCTGATACCACTAAAGGGTTACCTAGCACGGCAGCAAGGTTTTGGGAGGAATCGTCCATGCCAAATTCAAAAATTTGCCGTTCTAGCTAACTCTAACTAAGAATCGTTAACTAGAAATCGACGGAAATATAAATGCAAACACTTTGCAAGTCTAGTGAGCAAGTAATACAACCTTTGTAGACCGGTCCTTCACTTCAATAGCTCCGTGTAGTAGTCCCTTCGCTGCGATCGTAAACTCCGGACTCTAGAGAGGCTCCCATGAAGAAACGAATATGCTTGTTTCGAAGTCTTCGAGGCCGAAAATGATTTACGTCGAGGAGACACTAACCCAAGCTATCTTTTCACTAACTATGGAATTAGTGAAGCAAACACCCTATACTAAATGACAAGTAGTAGAGGATGATGAAGTAGGAAGTGAGCTCACTTTAGATTTTATTTTCTCACACTTTTTCTCACAACTCCATTGAAGCTAGAAAGCTTTTTTGAGGAGGAGGAAGAAGAAATGAACTCATATGAAAAATGAATAATTCTCCAAATGAATAATTGCAACCATGGGTGAGTTAAGCCCTCTCATGCCTAACTCATGTAGAGAATAAACCAAAGGCAAGGGTTAAGGTTGAGTTAACAAATATCTTAAGCTATGACAAAAGAGTGGACTTAGTCCAAGCTTGAATTATTGACTAAGTCCAACTAATTTGTGATAACTTAATTCATAAATATAAAACCCTAATTTAACCCTTGCATGGTCTAAGTCTCATACACCCATCTTGCATGTATTATCAAGCATGACACAATACATGTACACAAATATACATATCACACATATATATACAATGAGCACATCAAGTGAGAAAAGAAATCATAAGTGAGCTAATACTAGTTAGAGTAATGTAATATATCAAATATATAATTATACATTAGATTATCAAATCAACTCTTGATTTAATAATCCGGCTATATCACATATAACCGACTAATATCATGTGTAACAACTTATCGAATCAACACTTGATCCGATAACCCGGCTATATCGCATATAACCGACCAATGCCACAAATCGCGAGATTAGAATACGGTATCTCATATCATATCAATCTCGGTCTCGCACATATCACATATGTGCTCCTACTCCATTTCGCTTGAGCCAGGAAACCCCTGTATAGGATTCTAAAGACTCGTCAATACGCCGGCAGTAGGTGATGATCATATCAAACACCCACAAGCCGCAAGCGGTCTGCTAAACGTAACGGCCACCCGGGTATTGAGAGATCAGCAGATCAACAAGCAAGCCTGCTCACACTCCTGTGAATCCAATCAGTAACACTATCGTACAGTCCGGTCTCTTCGTCTGATATGTCGTATATCTCGTCTAGGGGTGGTAAACGTCAGACCCCAGTAACTCGATAAGTCGTGTCGATATGAGGCTCATAACGGGTCGAGAAACTACTGATAACACTTAGCAGTATATCTCTGAAGCAGCCTTGGCTAAGGACTTCCTGTCATAGCCAATCGAGCACAGCGCAACATCAACTCCTAATACCGGGAGAGATGAAACCCCTCCTATCGCTCATTGCCTCCATGTGACTCGGGACTGTACCCAAAAGCTACCGTTTTGCACGTTATCTTGAACGTGGTAAAGTGGAAATCAAAGCACAGTAGGAATTACACAATACTCTATGACGATCTCGGGTCTACAGACTAACCTGTACCAGTGTCACCAGAGAACTGCCATCTGACATGAGGTATAATACCATCTGGGAGTTCTCGGCGAGTCCGTCCAGTGTACCCAGTCTCCACTGAGCACCCGTATAATGTCTCTGATGTCAAACACCAATGGATATGGGATCATCCATCGCCCATCTATATGGGTCGAGAAGCTATACGCTAGTCTACTCTAGTATATCGATGCTCTATCTCGATACACCTACGACTAGAAACATTTGAAGGATGTACTTAGCGACTACTCTGTCCCCACTAGTATGATCTGCATCATAGTCCTGGTAGTCAAGTACTCATCCTAAGAGCTTTATCAGCATGTAATATAGAGACAATCAATGCACACGTTAAGATAAAAAGCAACCAGATAGTATACTATCATGTCGAGCAAGAAAGTCCTCCATATATATGTCCAAACATCCACTACAATATATATCGTATGTACAGTAATGGTCTCTAGGACATACATATCACTAACAACGATAACGTGGCTACAGCGGCGGCAGGGAAGAGGTCGGGAAGGAGGATCAACGACGGGAGGTCGAGGAAGGAGGAGGGCGACGACGACAAGAAGGAGGGCTAGGACGACGGTGACGAGGAACAGAAAGGTGATGGCGACGAGGTGAAAAATTAAGACGACGACGACGAGGTCTGGGACGACGACGGCGGCGACGACACGAAGGAGGGCTAGGGCAACGGCGATAAGGAGGATGGCTAGGGCGACGGGAGGTCTGGGATTTAAATGACGGCGATGAGGTCTATGGCGATGATGGCGAGGACGAGCTCGTGAAGGACGAGGAGGCGACGGGGAAAATTTGGGGGGAAATTTTTGGGGTAAGGTTAATTTTGCGGTAATTTTGGGCGTGGGGGATTTTCTTTTTTATTTTTTTAATTGTCTGACTTTGCCTTTACGGTACCAACTGTATGGGTTTCTTTTGCGGCACCGTAGGGACAACGAAAGGAAATTAATAAATGTTTTATAGTCTTTGCCCATACGATTATCGTAGCATGCCCCTACGGTGGAAACCGTAGGGGCAAACAAAAATTGCCCCTAGGTATTTTCCAATCCAGAGGGACAACCCATATATTGTAGTAGTGCAAAAGAAATATTTACTAACTATCCAAGTATTGGAGTATCCATATGTCTATGAAATGATATGCCTTCTCTATGAAGTAGGTGTGAGAGCAGGTCTAATTGCATAATAAGTATCTTGCAAATTAAAATAAAAGTCATGCAGTTTATGGTTTTTTTTTAAAATTAATAAATGAAGCGATAAGTTCATATAATTTGATCTACATAATATATCAAAATATAAGCCTTGCAGTTAGAGCTTTTGTGTTGCATCAAGTAAGTTCAGCATGAGAAAGAGATGTGAATTGAAAGCCATGCCGTTTGGGTTTTTTAATCATTGCATGCATCAAGTGAGTTCTGTTAGGATCTTCACAACTTTATGTTCGGTCTACGATATAGCCGAATGTGTTTGGAGGAGAGAATGGATAGAGAATGGAGAAAGTATCAATAAACTATTCTTATATTTTCCTTGCTCTCTTAAAAACTTTACAAAACATCTCCTTATATAGGAGTTTACATGCCCCTTCATTATGACTCTTCATAATACCAATTGATTACAATAACCGTTACATATCCTTTCATTAAACCTATTCATGAATTGGTATCCCTTCCTTTTATAACCGATGTCTCTTCAATTCTTTGTAACCGAAAACAAGTTTAATTTCTAACATGCTCCCTTAAACTTGTTTTACCATGCCGATCTTTCCTCGCAATTTTGTGAACACTTCAAATTTTAGGGGCTTTGTAAAAATGTCGGCCAGTTGATCTTGTGATTTGACATGAACTAGTTCGACCTCTTTCTTCCTCACATGTTCTCTGATAGAGTGATACCGAGTATCAATGTGCTTGCTTCGTTCATGAAACACTGGATTCTTCGCCAGTGCTATAGCAGATTGGTTGTCCACATACATCGTCGTAGGTCCTTCCTGTTCAACCTTTAGATCTTTCAGCAGATTTCTTAGCCATATAGCATGGCAAACTCCAGCCGATATAGCAACGTATTCGGCTTCACAAGTTGATAGTGTCACTATCGGTTGCTTCTTGGAACACCAAGTAAATGCTGATTCACCGATGAAGAAAATGTATCCTGTCGTACTTTTCCGGTCATCTATATCTCCTCCCCAATCGCTATCGGTATATGCATATAATTCAAAATTGTTAGATTTCGAATAGAACAAACTGAAATTTGGTGTACCTTTGATATATCTCAATATCCTTTTCGCCGCTGATAAATGTGTCAATTTCGGTTCTTCCATGCATCGGCTGATCAAGCCGACTCCATATAGAATATCCGGTCTTGTGCATGTAAGATACCGAAGACTGCCTACCAAGCTTTTAAAATGCGTCGAGTCCACATTGCTCCCTTCATCGAACTTTGATAATTTTGTTCCGCAGTCTACTGGGGTATTGACCGAATTGCTTTGCTCCATATTGAACTTTCTCAAAATCGACCGAGCATATCCTTCTTGGGATAAGAAAATCCCATTCGGTCTTTGCTTTACCTCTATTCCCAAATAATATGCCATCTGACCGATGTCGGTCATTTCAAATTCTTTAACCATCGAGCTTTTGAAGTCATCGAACATACGTGGATTGTTTCCTGTGAAGATGAGATCATCCACATATAAACATACTATAAAAATATCACATTTTTCGGACTTCTTTATGTATAATGCATGCTCATAAGGACACTTCATGAAACCGTGTGCTTGGAAGTATATGTCGATTCGACTATTCCATGCTCTCGGTGCCTGCTTCAGGCCATATAAAGCCTTCTTTAGCTTCAGTACTTTCGACTCATGTCCTTTCTTCTCATAACCGAGTGGTTGCTAGATGTAGACTTCTTCTTCAAGATATCCATTGAGGAATGCCGATTTAACATCCAATTGATATATCTTCCAACTGAATTGAGCCGCAATAGCAATGATCAGTCGAATTGTCTCGAGTCGCGCTACTGATGAGAAAACTTCATCATAATCAATGCCAGCTTGTTGTTTGTAGCCTTTGACCACTAACCTTGCCTTGTATCGCTCGATTTCTCCCTTAGCGTTCTTTTTCTCCTTGTACACCCATTTCACTCCTATGGGTTTCTTGCCTTTGGGAAGTTCGGTGATCTCCCAAGTTCCATTTCTCTCAATAGCACTGATTTCTTCGTCCATTGCTTCTTTCCACCTTCGGTCTTTGACCGCTTCTTCAAAATTCATTGGCTCGCATTCGACAAACAAACAAAATAATGTTAGATTATTTTGCATTTCGGTTACCTCATATAACTCGGTCATAGTCCTCGTCCTTGGATTTCTTGGTGGAGTTGAACTTGACGACGCTTCGGTTTGTGGAGAACCGACTTGAGGCGAATTGAACCGAGGTGTTGTTGCAGGCGATGGAACATCAACTTCGACTTCATTTCTTTTCTTTTCTTCTTGACCGAGTACTTCATTCGGTCTGCCGCTTTCGGCTTCATCGCTCCAACTCCATGAGCTTTCTTCATCAAATTCGACATCTCGGCTAACAATGACCTTCTTATTGACTGGATCAAACAGCTTGTAGCCTTTGGTTCTTAGATCATAACCGATAAAAATCAACCGAGAACTTCGGTCATCAAGTTTTACTCTCTTTTGTTCGGGGACATGAGCATATGCTATGCTCCCGAAAATTTTAAAGTGACTTACATTCGGCTTATAACCATGCCACATCTCCTGCGGTGTTACATTTTGTAGACTCTGGGTTGGGCATCGGTTTAGAATGTACACAGCACATGCAACCGCTTCTGCCCAAAATTCTTTCGGCATATTTTTACTACTCAACATACATCTCACCATGTCTAATATGATTCTATTTTTTCGTTCGGCCACTCCATTTTGTTGTGGTGAATAGGAGGCCGTTAAGAAATGCCGAATCCCATTTTCTTTGCAAAAATTTTCAAACTCATTTGAAGTGAATTCTCCACCTCGGTCTGACCTGACCGATTTCAAATAAAACCCACTTTCTTTTTCCACATTCATTTTGAATCTTTTAAAATTTTCAAAAACTTCCGATTTATTTTTTAGAAAATATACCCATGTTTTCCTTGTGAAATCATCAATAAATGTTAGAATGTACCTTTTTCCACCAAATGAATTTGGAGTAATTGGTTCACATACATCGGTGTGGACAAGTTGTAATGGCTCCTTGCTTTAAACCCGGCTTCTTTTGGAAAACTTGCTCGGTGATGTTTACCAAGTAAACACCCTTCACATAACTCTTTCGGTTCATTCATAATCGGCAAACCTTTGACCATGTTCTTCCTCGCCAACAAGTTTAGTCCGCCGAAATTGAGATGTCCATACCTCATATGCCATAACCGAGCCGAATTTTTCACCGATGATTTTAGACACTTTGCTTTACCATATTTGATATCCAATAGAAATAGCCGATTCTTCGTCATCTGCACTTTTGCTATCAACTTCATTCGGTTATCTCTTAAGAAAAGAGTTCGATCCTTTAAATGAATATCGAAATTTTTTTCTAAGAGTTGTCCCAAACTCAAGATGTTGTTTTTCATATTCGGCACATAATACACATTTTCGATATATTTTTGTGATCCATCTTTCAGTCGAATTAAAATTTTACCTTTGCCTTTTACTGGTACCTTCGAACAGTCACCGAATGTGACTTGGCCACTCACCGATTCGTCCAAGTCTACGAACATGTTTCGCTTGCCATACATATGATTACTTGCACCAGTATCGAGATACCAAGTGTCGGCACTTTCTTCGTCACCTTTAAAAGCCAGCAGAAGTACATCGTCATTGTAATCTTCTTTCTCCACAAAGTTTGATTTTTCCTCGACTGTTTTTCCCCAACAGTCTGCTGCGTAGTGACCGAATTTCTTGCAATTATAGCATTGAACATTCGGTCTCCCTCTTCCACCAGTCGATCGTCCTCGGCCTCGACCTCGGCCGAAATTTTAGCTTTGGCTTCTATCGTCATTGTTTTGACCTCCTCGACCATCTTGTCCTCGACCGAATTGACCTCGGCCACGGCCTCTTCCTCGGCCGCGTGTATTTCCTCGATTTCGGTCATTTTGACCATTTTCAACCGAACCACCTTTCAAATTAACTTGTGTTTGTAGTAATTTTTCAATCGGTTCTTGCTTTTTCACGAACCGTTCTTCGTGGGCTTTTAGTGAACCCATCAACTCATCTATCGTCATTTCTTCAAGATTCTTTGACTCTTCAATTGAATACACAATGAAGTCAAACTTCGGTGGTAGTAACCGAAGAATTTTCTCTATCACCCTTACATCCTCTATTTTTTCTCCGTTCCTCTTCATTTGGTTGACCACCGTAAGCACTCGGCATTATAGTCAGTCACCGATTCATTCTCCGCCATTTTTAACAATTCAAACTCCCTCCTTAGTGATTGTAAGCGTACCTTTTTAACCTTCTCGACTCCTTGGAAGGTTTTCTCAAGTATCTCCCACTGTTGCTTTGCATTAGTGGCAGCCGAAATCTTCTCGAAAGTCGAATCATCGACACCTTGCTCGATAAAGTATCTTGCGGTACAATCTTTCTCGAATAATTTTTCGTGGGTCGTTCTCTGAGCTTCCGTCAGTGCAGCTTCATCTTGAGGCCGATCATAGCTTCGGACCACCACATCCCAAGCGCCTACTGCTCCCAAAACAGTCTTCATTTTGATGCTCCAATTTTCATAGTTATCTTTGGTGAGGCGTGGGGCGTTGTACGAGAGTGTTGTCTTCGACATTTTCTTCGAACCTTGCTCTGATACCACTTTGTTAGGATCTTCACAACTTTATGTTCGGTCTACGATGTAGCCGAATGTGTTTGGAGGAGAGAATGGATAGAGAATGGAGAAAGTATCAATAAACTATTCTTATATTTTCCTTGCTCTCTTAAAAACTTTACAAAACATCTCCTTATATAGGAGTTTACATGCCCCTTCATTATAACTCTTCATAATACCAATTGATTACAATAACCGTTACATATCCTTTCATTAAACCTATTCATGAATTGATATCCCTTCCTTTTATAACCGATGTCTCTTCAATTCTTTGTAACCGAAAACAAGTTTAATTTCTAACAAGTTCTCCGTGAGTCACTCATCAAGAGGGAGGGAGTGTGTGTGTGTGTGTGAGAGAGAGAGAGAGAGAGAGAGAGAGACGGAGGGAGAGAGGGAGAGAGGGAGAGAGAGTGTGTGTGAGGGATTCACCATTTTCCTGCCACAGGGTTGAGTTCTCTCTGAAGAGAAGGATATCTTTTATGAGGAAGTTGGTTGGGCCAAGGAGGGTTATTTATACAAGCTTTCAGGTCCCGCAAGAGAACCACCATAATATTTCTCTCAGGACACTTTTACATAAATGCAGGTTCTTTTTATAAATCCATTACACAAATTTAAATGCAGAATTTCCTATGTTCTTTACACTTGAACTATTAACAAATTTGTAATTTTATACAGTGTGATCCTAACAACCATTTTTTTGCTTCAGAACTACTGATTATAGGTGAAAAAAATTCTTACAATAATGTAATAATCGATTTTTTCTCTGAGATAGGCAAACAAAGTCATTTCCATAATTCATTTGTTGAACTAAGATATTTCGTTATGAACTTGTTACAATGAAATATTCTTTATTTCTACAGTTCCTATTATATATGATAATTCTTATGTGTTGTGCTTGAATTAAAGTTCGTGCTTACTTTTTTTTAAGGAAAAATTGGGGCTATTGAGGCCCGTCTAATGTTCATGCATACTTCGAATAAAATGGAAAAGAAACTAAAAAACAAAGCAAAATATAAATGTTCATGCAATACGTTTTTTGTTATAGAAGCTCATGCTTAGATGGCAGCATCATGGTTAACCTCTTTATTTTCTTTTCTATATAATTATTTTCTTTGTTATATCCTATTTTCTTGATTAATTTGGTCAACATCGAAGTGAAACTTCCCTTAATCAAATATCTTTCCGTGGCATGCAGATAACATCGAATATTTTTCTTTTCAGGGTCAAGAATCTATTCCTTTCTGGCTTGGAGGAGGAATAAATGTTGAGCTGCATATTATTAAAGGTACATTGAATATGCCTTCACTTCTTAAACGGGGACTTAATTAGTACATTTGTGGATGCCATTATCATGTACCATACCTTATGGTTTGAATATAACACAAGATTTTTGTTGGCACAATGATAGTTATGCCTATATCCATGAATTTCTTCATGCTCCTAACTTGAAACTTTTTTTTTATATATATTACCTTGTTTTCAGCAGCAGTAGTGTGCATGTTCCAACCGAGTTATATTCTATAGAACATGAGTAATATTTGTTAAAGAGGTCTTGATGAAATCTTTATATCCTTTGCTTCAATGCCTGCGCATCATGGTGCAATATTATCTTTGTCTCTTGTTAAATAAACATCTCGCTTATACATAAGGCTGATTTGGACCTTATGAAAGAGGGAACATGAATAAAGATAGCTAGCACAGAAGAGAGAGAGAGAGAGAGAGAGAGAGAGAGAGAGAGAGAGAGAGATTAATAAGACATCTTAATTCTCCCAGCATTACTGCCTCAGCCGCATGAAAACCTATCATGATTTCCTTTTAGGTATGAACTATTGCTAATATTCTCCGCTTATTTTCTACCTTCAAGTGAGTGGAAAAAACCCAATAATTCATAGTAATTACATAAGGCTATTAAATGAATGAGTTGTAGGCTCTCTTTTGTTCATCTAAATGGCACTTCAATTATGTAATCCTGGTGACATGTAGGACTTAGGGAATAACTATAATCATCTTATATTTTTTTTACTTGAATTTGACAAGATTCTTGCAAAGTGATAATGAGAATGGAACAAGGTATTAGGTTGTGGAGAAAGATATATTCCTTGATCATGTTAATTACTGCGAACTCTTTCATCACTTTAAATATTTTTCTCTGGTCGATAATTGAGAAAGATATATTCCTTTGATCATGTTAATTTTTGCGAACTCTTTGATCACTTTAAATATTTTTCTCTGGTTGAAAACCTTTGACCTTTATTCTGAGAAGAAATTTTCAATCTAGAAGCGGCGGAGAAATATGTTCCCAGTGATAGAAGCATAAGAGTTGACTGTAGGTTCATTGCTATAATGACATTCCATGGTGCATGTTTTGTTAATCTTTTAGGTTGAAGCACACAAAAAACACAAAATTTGGTTATTTCAACAATTACAGTTCAGGATTCAATTATTTTTGGATTCATTTGTTTTCGATATTGCTCAATATGCTCTACAGTTAATATCCAGATATAATAAAATAAAATATGACCCGATACGACGATGTCCGCTCTTCATCCTAGAAAAAGTCACTTATTAGAATAAAAACGCGTGTAATTGATGCATGCGAATTTAATTGTTACAAAGGATATGTTAATACATCACTTTTTTCAGTGTAGACGGCCCTTAACATGATAGAATGGAAGAAGATGACCCCCTCGAAAACGCGTGTAATATATACAAGAGACTTGGGTCATATTGTTGAACTAAACTAGGTTAGTTCAAACTGTTCAAAAATAAACACTAGTTAATGTATTGGACAGAAAAGGGTTTTCTTATGGATAACAACAAAAGTGAGGTGACGCTCTATGGAAAGAGATAAAAAAAAATTTGGGTGGCGTGAGGTGGCGGGTGTGGGGGTGGGGGGGGGGGGGGTTGGGGGTAAAAATGTATTTTACCAACAAGTTTTTATTTATTTGATGAGCTTCTACTTTTGTACTATTGCAAAAGGACTTGTGAATGAGAAAAGTTTTCAGAGTCTCATCAAGAGACAAAGCGAATCCCCAAATGGCGCATCATGAAGAAAAGGAACTTGGAACCCTCATCTCCTAACAAACATGATTCCATCAAGGTATTTTCTTATCCCTTATCTTATGCACACCCATCACTTTTAAGTATGCTATGAATATGCCCAAATGCTCATCATATTTAATATGGGTGGTATTTGATTTCATGCATGTAAGGTGTTTGTAATAATGTCCGAATGGTTTGTATATATAGAGATTGCTTAAAATCATATTGATTTGAGGTCTGGTGCTTGAATTTTGAGGAAAGATGGAGATAAATCGCCGTGGTTTTAATATTTGAGTTAAGGTGTTTGTAATGATGCCATAGTGGTTGTATATGTAGGAAATGTTCAAAATTATATTGATACGTTTTGAATGCCTATGAAGATAGTGTTGGAAAGATGGAACGGTATTAGATTATGTATGTAAAATGAAGTTAGGAACCAGGCCGTTGTTTATTCCAAATTGTGGAAGTTTTCTTATTTGAATTCATCGTACAATCAGAGTTATGGTTCTTTTTTGGCCCATCTCATGAATCTCATGTGCTAGAAGCATGAGCGCGTCCTTATAACTCACAAACCATGGAGAGCTATAAATACAACTTGTTGTCATTTGCTTAACGGGCGCCTCTAATGCCTCTAATAACATATCGATAATTGGAGGGTTCCCTTTTTATTTATTCTAAATCACCACTTACACAACAACAAAAACTGTAATGTATAGTTACTGAATATGTAAATCCCTTCATCTTGGTGGTTGTGTTGTATTTTTTCCTTGTCACTAAATATGTTTGTTGACTAAAATTATCTTTTGTTTTAAGTCTTCGGGGATAAATTAGTCCGTATATTCTTTCCCCTCATTCAAATTGTTAGATAACTAAGAATATTTATATCCTGAGAATCCTCACACTGCCATCTTTCGGTGAAAGATATATATTCACCTTGTGTATGCTTGATAAAGGTGCGGCATGTTTCCTATCCATTTCAAGTCTTTACCGTCAATGCTCCTTGTTTCTCACAGTTTCTGCTTCCTTGATAGGCTTATGTGATTGATATGCTTCTTTGGTTAAGGACTACTAATATCTTCTTTATTCCATCTTTTCACACACACACACACACACACAAAACATTTTGGTCGGAATCACAGAATTATATTTTCCTTTTGCTTTCCTGATAATATTTCTCGCTTTCATATTTATTGTGTTGCATTTGATATTTATACATGGCAACTAGTGGGCATGATCCTTACGGGATCTATTACAGGAAAAATCATTTGCAAATGTTTGTCATTAGTTGTAATTGTTGATTGTGATTGAGAAATACTTGCCCAAATCTATAACCAAATCTTAAAGCCTAAAGGCCCCTATCATAAGCCCTAAGAGTTAGAAGCCAGCAGCATCATGCATGAGATTTGTTCTCATCATGAGGTCAAATCTCGTGGTCACAAAATCAATTGAGGACACGTGTCAACACGTGGTGCACTTGAGGAGTTTTCTTTTTGTGGTTATCATGCGATAGCCTGGGACTCGTGCACCTGGCAGGCTCCGGTTGGTTGGGCGAGTGGGAACGGTGACGTGGCGGCTCGCGGTTCGTGGAACTCTCGTGGCGAGATTTGTGACCGATTGGAAAAGGATTAATTCAGTTACTTGGATTAATCTGCTGACTTAAAAGTAAGACT
The DNA here is from genome assembly GCA_030015575.1 of Agapanthus africanus. Classification (NCBI taxonomy): domain Eukaryota; kingdom Viridiplantae; phylum Streptophyta; class Magnoliopsida; order Asparagales; family Amaryllidaceae; genus Agapanthus; species Agapanthus africanus. The sequence goes on from JASDDO010000024.1 coordinate 160,420,422, forward strand.
ATCTCCAAGCAAGCCTCTGCCTATATATGTATTGAAGATTAATTAAGCCCTAATTGACTATACTCCACACTAATCTATTATTTTTGTCCACGGCAAAATAAAGAGAGAGGAAGAGAGGTTTGTAGTAGAGAGAGATTACGCGTGTATTTGTGTGAGATCGAGAGAGTAGTAAATTCTCTTGTAATTCTTCGTTGAAAAGTGGAAGCGACTTGTCATCGGTTTGCAGGATTATATGCGAACTTGCATCGATCCTGGGTAATATCTTGTGTCCTTTTGCTTGTTGTGTTTCTGTTTTATTACTTTTTGGTTTTTCGTAGTTGCTGCGATAGATCTTTTTCATTAGTTCCGATTCGCACGTATCGATCATCCGCTGTGTACTTTGGTGTTATTTTAAGATTGATAAGTTTGACGGAAGGAACAATTTCAGTCTATAAAGATTGTAGATGACAACAAGTCTAAAGTAATAAGGAGTTCATAAGATGGTTTTCAAAAAAGAGAAGATTCCTTTGATGGCCACAAATATTCAGAAAGGAGATATCGATGATAAGGCTTTTAGTTCGATGCAGTTGAGCCTGGCTGACGAGATTCTATGCAAGGTTGCATAAGAAGGTTGCATAAGAGACAACGTGATGGAGTTTGGGATCTCCCTCAAATGTTGTCCTCCGTCGATCTTGTTGCCAGTGGGGCTGAACAGTTGAGATTTGATGTGAGGGTTGAGTGTGTGGATCTCAATGGGTGGTTGTTGACGTCGAGCTACCTGCAAGGGAAGTCCCGAGGTTGGAAACCACCATAGGACCCTCCGACGATCAAGTAAGTACCGAGAAATAATGGCAGGGTAGCGGCGTATTGGAGTGAGTTCGAGTTACCTGAGTTGTCTGAAAGAAGGGTCTATATAGAGGTCGAATGGAGCGAGCCAATGCGAGATTCTCGCCGTCCGTTACGCACCTGCGTCACGTTCGCGTTGATGGCGGGATACGCCCATTAATGGCGAGATACGCTAGCGTGAGATGCGGGACGTGGAGCGGCGGACATCTCGTTGTGGCGAGATACACAGCTGTTACGGGGGCGCTTGGGCTCCATTCTTTCGGCCCAACAGGGACGTTGAGCAATCTCAAATGTAGGATAGCTCGAAGATGAGCAAGTGAGCTGAGGAGTCTCAGATATATGACAGCTCGGAGACGAGCGAGTGAGCTGAGGAGTCTCAGCTATAGGATGGCTCAGAGACGAGCCATTGGCTGGCGGTCAGCCGAAGGGAGAACGTACTCCAGAGAGATCTTCTAAAAGGTCAGGCGCATCTCGGAGGCGAATTGCAGAGGAATGTCCCGAATGCACCACACTTATTCCCGCTCCGTAGCCCCCAGAAATCTAGTGGGTCTATGTGGACGACACGTCATCTGCTATGTGTCGTGATATGAGGAATTCCCATTTATGAGTATCATCACAATGGCCGCAGGTTTGTGGAGCATGCTAGAATCCTTGTATATGAAGAAATTTTTAACAAATCGTCTTTATCTTAAGCATCGTCTATACACATTGAAGGGAAAAAAGGTACATCAGTCAAAGACCACTTAGACAAACTCGATCAAATCATTATGGACTTGCTCAATGTAGATGTGAAGATTGAAGACGAGAACCAAGTTATAATCCTGCTTTGCTCTTTGACTTCTGAATATAGCCAGTTTGTGAAATTGATGATTTACAGCATAGATAAATTTTTTAAGAAGATGTTAAAGCGGGCCTACACAGGGAGGTGTTGAGGGAGAAGGTATTTGGTGATAAGGGCGGTCAAGACGATGTGCTGATTTTTAGAGGCCGTTTTAAGAAACGGTCACATGGTGGTTCCAAGAATAGAGCGAGCTCCAAATCGAGAAATCACACTAATGAAAAGTGCAATTATTGCAAGGTGAAATGCCATTGGAAGAGAGACTGTTAGAAATTCAAGGAGGATACTAAAAAGGAGTCTTCTAGTACCGCAGTTGTTATAGATAATTTAGATGATGACAACGATTGTTTCGTATTATCAGTTTGTGCATTCAGTGATATACATGATCTATGGATGCTAGATTCATGGAGTTCTTTCCACATTACTCCATATCGGAGTTGGTTTGCGATGTTTCGTTCTCTTAATGGAGATTCAGTCTTGATGGGGAATAATGCGGTGTGCAAGATTAAGAGAATTGGTTCTGTTCGGATACGCATGTTTGATTGGGTAGTGCGGACTTTGACGGATGTCAGATATGTGCCAGATCTGAAGAAGAGTTTGATTTCTGTAGGAGTTTTGGCGGGGATCGGCTGCAAATGCGTAGTTGATGGATGTTCCATGAAAATTTCCATGGGTTTATTTTTGTCTTGAAAGGATAGAATGTGAGGAACTTGTACTTTCTAGAGTGACAGTCGGTTATAGATGATGTTGATGCAGTCTATGTAGCGTGAATACTTACGATCGCCTTCTGTATAGTCCCCAAACGCGTTTCGGAGTTGGAAAAGCCTCCCCGAGCCGTGAATCGGCCATTTCCTTTTACTTTAAATCAAAAAATCGGTCGAAAACACTCGGATTCGCGTCCCCAACAAGCGTTTCGGGTCGGGTGAGAAGAACATTGTAACCGGGTCGGGTTAAAGCCCAATATCTAATAACTTGTTCACTTACCCAAAATTCCCATAAATTCTAAAGCATCGAACGAGAAGTCGAAACTCTCGGTCTCCTCCCCCAAGATCGAACTGGAAGCTCTGGCTCCGCATCCAAGATCGAAGCCGCCTCCTCCAGGATTGAAGTCGAAGCTCGACGCCTCCTCCAAGATCGAAGCTCAACGCCTCCTCCAAGATTGAAGCCTCCTCCACGCTCGAAGCCTCATCATCGATGCCTCTCGACTCGTCTTGACTCGAATTCTAGCCTCGATTGAAGCCAAGATCGAAGGCTTGCTCTCAGGTTCTCTCTCTTTCTCTCTCCGGGCAGACCCTCACTCTCTCTCATACTTTCTTTAATTATTAATTTATATGAAAAGCATATGAATTTTCTTACACAGCGTGTCATTCCATTCTGACACTTCATCTATTCATGAACTGTGTGGAAAATTCTTTTGTTTTCCAAATTGAAAGAAATATGTACATATAAATATTTGTATCGATAATTTACTTATGTATTGATTATGCCAATTTGGTCATCAAAATATATTCTCTTGCTGCACTGTGTAGTGGAAGAAATATAAATTCATTTAATGACTATTCAATTTAGTTGAATCATCTGCTATGATGCAACATATAGCATGTGCCGGATTCTTGTTTTGTAGCTGTTACTTATGCACCGACATAATATAGATACCTTGAGCGTTATCAACAAGAAGAGGGGGAGCAAGATGTTTTTATATTTTAAATTTTAAGCTTTTTTCTTATGATAATAAACATTGCTTAATTAGGTTGATTTTGTATTAGAATGGCTTCAAATTACGATGCTACTACTGTATCAAGTGATGATAAGCCTCTTAGGAAATATGTGACAAGAGGATACAAAGCGGGTAGAGGAGGTGCAAGTGTAAGTTGGAAATGCAATTTTTATAGTAAGCCTTACACAAGTTCATACACTCGCGTGAATGGTCATCTCTTGAAGATAAAAGGTAGTGGAGTTGGAGCATGTACTAAAATTCCGGCTGGCATATACAAGGATATGCTAAAGCAAGATAGAGAAGCGCTAGAGTTAATTGAACAAAGACTTCCGAAGTTTATACCGATGCCTTCTAGGAGTTCAAGTGGAATTGGAAGCGTTGCAAGTGTTGGTGATAAAGGAAGAAGAAATGATAGTGGAAGCTGGAGCGGGAGCAGGAGCAAGGACAATCCTATTTCAAATGCCTTTAATAACGAGAAGAAAGTGCATTTGCATGCGTTGATTGCTAGGGCGTTTTATTCGGCCGGATTGCCATTTAACCTAGCAAGGAATCCGTATTGGAGAGAATCTTATATATTCGCCGCTAGTCATAATTTTGTCGGTTATGTACCCCTGGGCTATAATTCATTGATAACCACCCTTTTGCTAAAAGAGAAGATCAATGTTTTAAAACATGTATTTATTCACTATTCGTTCGGGAGATATTTAGCGTTTAATCGGATTATTCGGTGATTAAATATTATATACAGATTATACAGCCATATATTTTTTAATATTATTTTAGTATAATTATTATATATAAAATGATTACAAATATATAGGATTATAGATATTGAAAATTTGAAATATACCTGACGCGTCCGAACAAAATTGGAAGATTGTGGGTTCGAATCCCACTGGATATGCATTCTTGTCAAAGGAATTTTTTGAAACACAATATATAATGTTTGCTATGCAACAAAAAATAGTTCATACCAAAAAACAAATTATACAGCAATGCAACATGAAACCCTGTAAATATAAGCTAACATTAGAGCATATATGCTAAAACCTAAAAGCATAACATCAAAATAATATATAAATATCTTATGTCGCTACTCACTGTCACATAAACATAAGCAAACACAAAAGGCTTACGGGCTACAAATAACTTCAAAATCAATAAAATATCAAACCGTATAATCACTGTTTAAAATTGGATAAACACCGTTGAAACACTGTTAAAATTGGATAAACACCGTTTAATTACTGTTTAAACCGTATAATCACCGTGTAAACGTTTTGACTGCATAATTGACCGTTTAATGATTTTACTGTTTGCTGTCACGGTTTACGTTAAAACGGCCGTTTAAACCGTTTTTTTGAACACTAGAGAAGATGAATATTGAAAGGAGGTTGAAGCCTATCCGAGCAATGTGGGTTGATGAGGGTGTTAACATTGTGAGCGATGGATGAAATGATTCCCAAAGAAGGCCACTCATCAACTTCACAGTGATAACAGATGGAAAAACGATGTTTCTTAAAACGGTTAATTGCGAAGGTCAAACGAAGGACAAATATTTCATAACATTTTTGATTAAAGAGGTGATTAATGAAATTAGGTATGAAAAGGTGGTTCAAGTTATTACCGATAATGCCGCAAATTACAAAAGGGCGGACCAACTCATTGAAAGTGTGTTTCCATCAATCTTATGGACTCCTTGTATGGTGCACACCTTTAATCTAGCTTTGAAAAACATATGTGCCACTAAGCATTCGGAAAACAATATGGCCACATATGAAAAATGCTCATGGACCACCGATATAGGCGGCGATGTCATGTTCATCAAGAATTATATAATGAATTATTCCATGAGATTGGCGATGTTTAACGAGTTTGTGAGCTTGAAATTGCTATTGGTTGCTGAAACTCGTTTTGCATCGATGATAATAATGTTGAAACGGTTCAAACTTACAAAGGGTGGTCTTCAAATAATGGTCATTAGTGATAAATGGAGTGTATATCATGATGACGATATGGAGAAGGTTAGGCATGTGAAAGAGAAAGTGTTGGATGATGAGGGGTGGGAATCAATTGATTATATGCTTTCATTCACGACTCCTATCTATGATATGATGCGATTTTGTGATACGGATAAGCCTTATCTTCACTTACTATATGATTTGAATCAATTTATTCTTTCTGCAAGACACTATAGTGAACAATGGCTCGACGATGATTCAAATCGAATTGCCCCCCATAAGAATCCAGAAGTTAGCAAAGAGGGTCAAATGTTTGAAAAATACTTTCCAACCTTAATGGATCGTAATAAGGTGACTAAAGAGTATGCGGAATTCATTGATAAGTAGAGGGATTTTTACAGTTATGATTCAATTCAAAATCGTTATCTTTTGAATATGGATTAATCATGGCTCGCCGGCCCCTTTACTTCAAACCATAGCCTTGAAGCTTCTAGCCCAACCCTCATCGTTTTCATGTGCGGAGAGAAATTGGAGTACTTACTATTTTATTCATTCAATTAAAAGGAACCGAATGACACTGCAACGTGCTGAAGACTTGATAAGTATTCATAGCAATCTTCGGCTTCTTCCTAGGAGAGAGGAGAAATACCATAAAGGGGAGTCTACACTATGGGATATTGCGGGCGATGGATTTGAGTCATTCGGGAATGTAGGTATATACTTGATAACGCTAACCTTTTGTTTGATGAGTCGGGGTTGGAGGTCTCCTTTTCGGAAGATGATGGTAGGGTTGAAGTTGATGCGTTGGAAAATTAGAACTTAATTGGTTGATAAACAAAATGTTTGGAGTGTATCCATTTTAGGTCTTTTTTGTGGTTTTATATTTCTATATGTAAATATGTGATGAAATTAAACTTTTGAATTGTGGTATTTAATGACTTGTTTTTTTAAATTCTTATGGTATATGACTATATGATATATGAATGTTATCTATGCTTGAGAGTTTTATTTTTATATAGTTCATGTCTATATTTTAGAATTCTATTTTTATATAGTTTAATGGTATTTTTTGTTATATGTGTAGATTAGATACTCTGAGAATTGAACTCGGACCTCTCGCACTTAAAGCGAGTATCATGCCATTTAGACCAAATACACTTCTTATTACTTGTTATACATATGTATATATTAATTGGTATTTATATTTAAATGATTAAAAATTCGAAAAAACGTTTTCCGTATCCTAGGTTTTTTGAAAATCGTGAATCGCGTATCCGTATTGTATCGTATCCCGTGCCTGTCTCCGTCCCCGTGCTACATAGGCTGCGGTATCTACTCGTTTAGATGATTCGGATTCGGCTAGATTGTGTCACTTACGGTTGGGCCATATTAGGGAGCCGAGTTTGAAGGTGCTTCGCAAGACGCAGCTATTTGGAGATGGGGATTTTGATATTCTTGATTTTTGTGAGGAGTGTGTCCTAGAAAAGCAGACAAAGGTGTAGTTCAGGACAACAATACATGATACGAAAGGGATTCTCACACTGATGTTTGGGGTCCAGCATCGGTTCTTTCGCGAGGTGGAGCCATATACTTCGTTTCCTTCATTGATGATTTTTCAAGAAAAGTCTGGGTATACATTCTTAAGTCTAAGACCGAGACTTTAGAGAAGTTTAAGACGTGGAAGGGCAGGGTGGTGAAGCAGACTGGTAGACACGTAAAGTTTCTTCGGTCCGATAACGACATAGAGTTTACTTCGCATGTATTTGTTGAGTTCTGCAAGTCATAGAGGATTGTGCGTCATTACACCATTCCGGGAGAACCTCAGTCAAATGGCGTTGCAGAACAGATGAATCAGATATTATTAGAGAAGACCAGATGTTTTCGGCTTACAACGGTGCTTCCAAAAGAGTTTTGGGCTGAATCCCTATCTACCACTGTGTATCTTATCAACAGATCACTATCGGCGGCGATAGATAAGAAAATTCCTGAGGAAGTGTGGATCGGGAAGGCTGGAGATTATATGCGGCTTCGTATATTTGGGTGCCCAGCTTATGTTCAGCAGAGGATCGATAAGTTAGAGCCGAATGCTAGGAAGTGTGTCCTACTCAGCTACGGAAGTGAAGCCAAAAGGTATAGGTGTCCTGAGAGCTAGAAGATAGCAATCGGCCGGCGTGTTACATTCGATGAGTCTGTGATGGTTCGTAGAAAACAGACTCGATCAGATGGTGAAGAGAGAACGGTTGCGCCACCAAGCGAGGTGGAGATCGACGTTCCGGTTCAGGATAGTAAGAGAGATGAGATGATTGATACTCATATTCAGGCGGAGGGTCCGATGGAGCCAGATGGTCCAGTACAGGCAGAAGAGCGGAAATCTACACGAGTTAGGCGTCCGCCAGTCAGACTTGGTTTTGTGGACATGACCGTAGTTAGTTTTGATAACGTGGCATTATATGCGTTGACTATTGAGCACGAGGAACCATCCAGTTACAGAGAGGCCCTGCAGTCTACTGATTTTCCTAGTTAGAGAGTTGCGATAGAGGGGGGATGGAGTTTCTTCATCAGAACGATACATGGGATTTAGTTGCTCTACCATAGGGCAAGCACGCGATCGGCTGCAAGTGGATCTTTAAAATCAAGGAGGGTCCGTCAGAGGTAGATGGCATTAGATACGATGCGAGATTGGTAGCTAAGGGTTTTGCACAGAGGAATGGTGAAGACTACAACGAGACATTTTCTCTCGTGGTTTGACATAATTCGATTCATGTTTTGTTAGTCATGGTTGCGGTTTATGATATGGAGCTAGAGCGGTTTGATATCAAGATTGCTTTCTTGCACGGTGATCTAAATGAGGATATTTATATACATCAGCCAGAGGGGTTCGTAGTCGATGATAAGAATGGCTATATTTGCAAATTGAAGAAATCTCTTTATGTTGGTGGCATCACACATCATGTCAGAAGTCAACAGGTTGAAACAACAGTTGAATCAAGAGTTCGAGATGAAAGATTTGGGAGCTGCGAAGAAGATACTTGGCATGGAGATTGTCAGGGAAAGAAAACGTGGTGAGTTGCGTCTGCAACAAAAACAGTATATCGAGAAAGTTCTCGCTCGGTATGAGATGGAGAAGGCAAACCCCGTGTCTACTCCTTTACGGGAGCACTTCATGCTTTCAGTGAAGTTATCACCGGGGTCGGATACGGACAGAGAGTACATGTCTAGAGTGTTATATACGAGAGAATTAGGCAGTTTGATGTATGCGATGGTTTGCACACGTCCATGTAGGGTATTTTTCGTCACCCCATTGAGATGGGAATACGCGTCGCTTGTCAGTTGTACTACAGGTTCCCCCTGCCTAGGGTAGACGGGGGTTTATTGATTGTGAGGATTTAAATCTCTGGCAGCCACGGAGTAAGCTGGCGTTAATTACCCATCGCCTTTAGAGCGAAGGAACCTCTGATTGACGGGTCAAACTGGTCATGCGAACTCAATGTGCAGTGTTCGTGTGTTGTGTTTTGAGGGGTCTTAGGTATATCGGGGGCCTTGCAGAGTTTATAAGGGTCCTGCTACCCGGATAGCGGGCTGGGGGTCAAGAGGGCTATCCCCTTACGAGATGCGGGACAGCGTCCCGTTAGAATTTTTTTCTAACGGGAAAAGTGTTGTGGAGTATATATAAAAAAAAGGTGAATAGCGTCCAAAGGACACGTGGGGGCCAGCGCCTCACATGCTCAGCACGCGGGCGCTGGGTGTTGGGCCACACGTGCTCGGCACGTGGGCGCTGGGCGCCCGTGTCATACACGCCCCGCACGTAGGCACCGGGCGCCACACGGGCCCGACACGTAGGCGCCGGATGCCGACGCTTCACGCGCCCGGCACATGGGCGCTGAAAAAGGGGCTTAGCCCATGTACTTACTCCCAATTGACTTTTGGACTTAAACTCCTAAAAGAAGGACAAGGAGCCTTAGCCCCTGCACTGAGAGTTGTACTTCCGATTGAATTTTGAAGTTAAACTCCTAAAAGAAGGACAAAGAGGCTTAGCCCCTGCACTGGGAGTTGTACTTCCGATTGACTTTTGGAGTTAAACTTCTTAAAAGAAAGACTTTTTTTCTTTTTTTTCCCGGAGTTAAACTCCCAAGAGATTTTCGGAGATGATGAAAGGGGACCCCTTTCTTCTCCCTTGAGCTTTAGATCTTTTCTTGAGCCTTGGATTTTCCCAAAATGGGGTTTTTGGAGATGGGTCTCCTTCTTCCTCCTCTCTGTTGGCTGGATCTTGGAGAAAAAGGGGGTTGGACTTAAAAATCACCCCTTTTGGGGATTTGATGGAAGACCCGAGCTCCCCTTCAAGGGTTTTATGGTGAAAAAGCAGTTTCTTTTTGAAAAAAGAAGAGTTAAACTCTTGATTTAATTCAAGAAAAGAGAGGAGGGTTTAGAACCTTGAGGAAGGAGAAGGGGGCACAGAACCCCAGACTTTTTTTTGAGAGAATGAAAAGTTCTTTTTGATTTTTTAATCATGTTTGTCTTTATAGACTACACACTTTACATATAGCCCTTTGGGCTTTGTCAAATGGCACTTGTGCCACCCCATGCCTTATGTTATTTCTTTTTGCACATAAGCCATGGGGTTTACAAAATTTTGGCTTTCTGCCCATTTTTCATACATTTGTTTCTAAAAAAGAAAGAATTATATTAAACTAATTTATTGCTTCATTCTTTTTGTCATGGGGCCGGTCCCTTCCATGCTTGGTCTTGATCTGGGCTTGGGCCCACTTGGCTTGGGGTTGACTTTGATTTTGACTTGGTCAACCGGGGTGTTATTTTTGACCCCCAACAGTCCAGACATCGCACATGCAGTAGGGATGGTCAGCCGATATATAGCTAATCTGGGTAAGGAGTATTGACAGACTGTAAAGTGGATTCTGAGGTACTTGAGGGGTACTACAGGGTTCAGTTTGTTATTCAACAGGGCACCACGGATGGTTGTATTGTGACAGGGTATTGTGACTCAGATTTACTGGTGATAGAGATAGACGGAGATTTACGACGGGTTACGTATTCACGTTGAGTATTGGCGCAGTGTCATGGAGATCGATGCTACATTTCATTGTCGCATTATCGACGACAGATGCAGAGTTGGTAGCTCCTACGTAGGCTATCAAGGAGGCTATATATTTGCATGGATTGATGGGTGGTTTTGGTGTTCCGCAGGAAAATACGGAAGTGTTTTGCGACAGTCAGAGCGTGATTCACTTCGAGCATCATACTTATAATTCGAGGACTAAGCATATCGAGGAGAGAGATTCTTTTTTCGAGAGTGAAAAGAAGTTTATTTCTCTTATGAAGATTGATACTCATGAAAATCCGGCAGATTCATTTATGCAGATCGTCTTAGTTTCCAAGTTCAAGATTTGATTGGACTTGATTTTCCTAGTTGCTTGATAAAGGCTAGAAACGACGAATTACAGTATTCCAAGGTATTTTCATGGAAGTGTTGAGATTTTACGGATTTTTTAATCATGATGGAGATTGTTGACTGTGATTAAGAAATACTTGCCCAAATCTATAACCAAAGCTTAAAGGCCAAAGGCCCATATCATGAGCCCAAGAGTTGGAAGCAGCAGCATCATGCATGAGATTTGCATGAGATCAAATCTCGTGTTCACAAAATCAATTGTCGAGGACACGTGTCAACACGTGGTGCGCTTGAGGAGCTTTCTTTTTGTTGTTATCGTGCGATAATTTAGGACTCAGAGCACCTGGCAGGCTCCGGTTGGTTGGGCAAGTGGGAACGGTGACATGGCGCTCGTGGCTCGTGGAAATCTCGTGGCGAGATTTGTGACGATTTGGAAAAGGATTAATTCAATTATTTGGATTAATCTGCTAATTTAAATGCAAGATTATCTCCAAGCAAGCCTCTGCCTATATATGTATTGAATATTAATTATATATGTATTGAATATTAATTAAGCCCTAATTATCGTTAATCCACATAGATCTATTATTTTTGTATACGGCTAAATAAAGAGTGAGGAAGGGAGGTTTGCAGTAGAGAGAGATTGTGCATGTATTGGGGTGAGATGGAGAGGCCAGTAAATTCTCTTATAATTCTTCGTTGAACAGTGGAAGCGATTTGTCGTCGGTTTGCAGGATTATGTGTGAACTTGCACCGAACCTGGGTAATATCTTGTTTTCTTTTGCTTGGTGTGTTTCTGTTTTATTACTTTTTGGTTTTACGTAGTTGCTGCGATCGATCTTTTTCATTAGTTCTGATTCGCACGTATCGATCATTCGCTGTGTATTTTGGTGCTATTTTTACAACAGTAGTAATATAAAAGAGAATACACAACAAGCAAAAAATATAAGAAATGATGATACAAATTGCGAAAAAGAGAGGCTAATCCCATTCTAAATTGCTAACTTTTACTTTAATTCATTTTCAAATCCATATGATCCCAATAAGATTTTACAATATTTGACCTTTACCATGGCTCGGTGAAGGAATATATTTTCCATGCGATTGTTTGATGAAGTTATGGCATGATACATAAACATTTCAAATCATTATAGCAGTTCTCCTCGTTCCTCATGCTTTTGCTTCTTCTGGGAGGAATATATATATATATATATATATATATATATATATATATATATATATATATATATATATATGAAGTTAATGGAGGAAAGATGCCATATGAGGGAATTTCCTCCTATGGTGTCGAAAAATACATCCTCCCTCATTTTTTCCGACGATCGGCACCCATCATCTTCATCGTTATCATCTAAGATATGGGTACACCAAATTTCATGTGATTCTATAACTTTTTCACCGTTGATTTAGTAGGTTCAAAATTAACGGTTTACCGACAATAAAACTTTTTACATTGCTAAATCAACGGTGAAAAGGTTGTAGAATCACATGAAATTTGGTGCACCCACACCTTAGATAATAACGATGAAGATGGCATCTTTCCTCCATTATTCTCTCTCTCTCTCTCTCTCTCTCTATATATATATATATATATATATATATATATTACCTGTGTTTCTTCGGTAAAGGACTAGTAATCATGGATTGATGTTTTGGTCGTTTGGGATCAGTTTGGGAGGGTATGGTCTGATATTTGGCTTAAACATCGGTTTCGGACAGTTTTGGCCAATTTTTATCAGTTTTAGAAATTGCCAACGAAAATAAGGTTGTTTCAATTAAAACTTAAGAATTTGGGGTTTGGGTGTTAGGATTTTGGGTTATGTTATGAACTGAAATTTATTCCGAAACCGAGACCAACCAAATCCCTTGGAAATGAACAAATTTAGAAGCACCACCACATATATAGTTCTCAAACCATTCTAGTAATCTCTTTTGCATCTTGTCATGCACATAGAGCATTGTCGACTGAATCATGCAAATATCTTTTCCTTCAGTTTTTTGTGTCTGTATCCATGCTTTCTTGTTATTATTGTGCTGTATTAGATACTCATATGTTTCTTCTGATTCAGTATTTTACAGCGGAAATTATATGCAAATTTTTGGTATTGGCTGTAACATTAACAAGAATACACTGTGAAAGATAAAAGAAAAGGTAGAGATGATACAAATTGTGAAAGAAAAGAGGCTAAATCCCATTATAATTGCAAACATTTACTTATAATAATAATATTTGTATGAGTCTGATAATAGATTACAAAGCTTGACCTTGTCCTATACTTCTCCAAAGAACAGCATGCGACACACATAATAGACATAGAGAAGGCCACATATATATTGTATATAGGGCCATGAAAACACGACAACAGTAAAGCGATCTGTAAATTGTCAAGAGGAGAAGACTTCTACTCATTCTTCTTTATTTCCCTTTATTAGTTTCTCTCTCTCTCTCCTTATTTAGCTATTTAGATTACTTGTACCATCTAATAATGCTGATCAAACGATAAGGATTTAAAGCCAACAGTTTTAATAGTTGCTTCCACATCATTGGCTTAATTACCACCTTCTCCCAACTCCGAACCCAAACTCTATCCCAACTCGACGTGGTGGAGGTGGTGGTGGTGGTGGAGTCGGAGTCGGGGTCGGGGCAGGCTCTGGTTCATTATATTCACTAAAGAGAATTTTATTTCCATTTTCGTAAGCGGTTTGGTTGCTCGCGATCTTGATACCACCGTCAAGCTCAGGAATATCTTTCAGTTTGGCCAAGTCAAACCTAAGGTTGACTTCATTGGCTCCTTCGTTTGCCCGGTTGTTACATCCGATCTCCACTCCCTTAAAGCGCGGGTCGCCTCCACCTCTTTGCGCCTGGCCCTGGCCGCCGCCACCGTATTCCCCATCACCTCCTTGACCCTGTCCGCCTCCGTATCCGCGCCCGCCGCCGTATCCTTCATCATCGTATCCTTGACCACCGTATCTACCACCATATCCTCTTGCAGGAGGCTGGGCCAGGCCGCCGCCTCTGCCCCAACCGTACCCCCTGCCAAATCCTCCAGCATATGCTGCAACCCACATTGGAGGGGGGCCTCCGCCCCAGCCAGGTTGTCCTCCCCATCCACCCCCATATGCTCCCCCTCCCCTTCCTCCTGGTCCCCCTCGTCCAGGGCCGCCCCTTCCTCTTGGAACTACAGCTCCATCACCATATCCTCCTCTCCATTGGCTTCCACCATTATATTCGTCAGGCTAATGACAATATATATCAAACCAATATAAGTTATATCAGCACTTTAACCTTCTATATATACAAGGAATGTGTGGAAAACAGACATATGCATGGAGAAGCATAAGCCATAATTTATATTATATATAATATTAACATAAAAGCCGTGCAATTTTAATTGTTTTTCCCCCATGCATTAAGTGAATTCTTAATTAGAAAGAGATGACCATTAATTAAGGGAGGGAGGGAGCTCACCATTTCCCCCACTGCTGGATTGCGTCCTCTCACCGATGATGAAGGTTTTCTTGTTGTGAGGCAGTTGGTTGTAGTTAAGGAGTCTATTTATACAACTTTCCAGGCCCCACAAGTTATCATAGAATAATTCCTCTTGGTTAACTTTTATATATGCAGGTTCTTTTTTGTTCTCTGTTTAGTTATACGGCACGTTTTCTGTCGAACAAATTATCCTAGGCAAGCAAGTTCAAAAAAATTATGTACATCATATTTGTATTTCTTCTCCCTCCCCCCCACCCCCCGCCCCCCGGTTTTCGGTATACAAAATTGCGATCATTAATTCATTATTTGAACTTAGGCATTCTCTATGATGACAAGGAACCTCGTCCATTACTTACCAAACCATGTTGTCATAACTCATAAGCTATTGGGCTTGAGTCTGATATTAGTGGTAGACTGCTGGAGGAATCACCAACTCCTTATGCATCTGTAGCTTGGAAATTAAGAATTTTTTTTTAGTTTCAGCGGAAGCATTATGAAAATAATCAAAGATGCTTTCTTACTTTTGATTACGTACTTTTAAACATTAGGATGAATTTAAGCAGAGTTTGGTAAGGCATGCTGCTGCTATTGTTCGATCGTATGGCATGTGATTATTATAGGAAGGCCAAAAGTTCTAGCATTTTCCCTCCTTATACTATTCATTAATAAACACCTCTGGTTTGATTTTTAAAGGTGCTAAAAAACACTTAGATGTTGTGTATCACTGTATGAATTAATGTTCATGTGTGCTTTCAGAAAAAAAAAGGTTGAGAGGAAAAAAGTGTTCATTCTTGCGTATTTGATGTAGAGCTCATGCATGCATAATAAAAATGCCTCATGCTTGCTGAAATTTTTGAATTGATCATGCAAATTTTAAACATATTTTTTATTTTATTTTGCATCCTGAACTACCTACACTAATTGGTGTACATGAGACTGAGATCTTTGTGATGCCTCTTGGATCATTTACATGCCACTGCATATCTATGGTTACATGTATGCAGGAATTTGGGAACTCTTAATATTAACTGTAATAAGACCCTCAATTACGGAAAAAAAGACATGCAAAAGTGACGTGCATTGACATGCAGATATCTCTGAATATTTTTTTCCTGTGGTTATGGGAACCTCCTCATCTTGGACAAGGAATATGTTTTCCGACCATAAAATTAATAAAGGTATGCAGAATGTGGAATTTACTTTTCTTTGCTATTGAGTACATATTTGGATGCCGTTGTTATGGAATAGAGCTTAACAATATTCGACCCTATCTGTTTTTATGGGCACAGATATGGATATGCCTATGCACTATTATTATTCATGTTACGACTAATCCACATGCATGCTTGACCTATATGAATTGGTTTTGTGCTCGTATTTTGATACTTTTTTCCATCTATCCATATAAACACATACATACCATATTTTCCCTCTATTTTAAGTAGTTTACTACCCCAACTTCTACCCATATATAGAAGCACGCACCCAGCTGCCATATTTCCCCCCTATTCTAAGTAGTCTACTGTATGTTGTGCTTGCATTATGCATTTTTATATTTGCTTCTTAATTAAAAATGTTTTCCTGTAGATATTTATGGACGGGCATGTTTGTTTGCATGGAAGTAATTACATGAAAGTATCGGAAGTAAGCTTACTTCCGGTACTTCGGTTGTTTATTTTGACGGAAGTAAAGTTTGAAAGTTACTTCACAGTGATAAGATGGATCCTATGGGGCATGGTTACTTCTAAAATTGTCTTCCCCTCATTTTGGATGAGAAATAACCATGAAACATAAGTAATAAGAAAAAGAATTAATTATTTGATCCTTCTCTTTATTACTTTCAAAAAGTAATAATATAATAAAAAAGCACCTTTTGTGTTTGTTTTTTATGAAACAAACATAAGTAACTTCATTTTTTACTTTCTTCTTCAAAAAACATACAAACAAACAAATATTGGATGTAAGATTTAGGTCTACTTCTATGACAACCTTTTTAGAAGCCACTTCAATATTATTTCCGGTTCTTCCAGTACTTCCGGACAACCAAACATGAAAAAAAGAAAAAAGAAAGGGAGAAATGCATCAGAAATGCCACATAAGAAGTGGAATTTTCTGCTCTTATATTGATATATTAATGAAGACATTTTATCCTTCCATTTCACCTTAGGCACATCAAAACGAAGCCTAAATTCCTTATAGATTTGACCTAACAATCATCTATTAATTGTTGTCTTCTTCAATAAGTGACAGACCTAACAATTCATGCTAATTTCTTATATCCGGAATCTATTAGTGAAAATTGGTGGGCTCCAAGTTTCTCTAGTGAACTGATCCTTTCCATTATGGAATCTCTTTACTTAATCATCAGTTAATCTAGTACATTAGTGTGTCAGTTGGGTTGGACCACATTCGCTTTTCCCAAAACCAGTTAGTTATGAAGATCCAAACCTGACCGGCTTATAAAGGGTAACCATGACTTGATTTAACTAACCCGATTAATTAGTTATTTTTTTGGTTCGTGTGGGTATATATATGTGTGTGTAAATGTATACCTATATAATAACATAAGTAGCATAAGAAAATATAAATTTCAAGAATCATTTGACTGATGGTTCAAATGATATGATTTTGGGGTATGATAACTCTTGATTTTGTAATAGGACCTAATTTAGTTTAATAGTTATTTTGTTTAATTGATCCAAACCGTACGTGTTAGTTGTTCCAAACCCCTTGACCCTAATTATTATGGGTTGTTTTTGGAATTGGCTCAAAATTGACACCTTGGTGATGTGCATGTGGGGTAAATTGGGGAACCTAACTATCCCTACTTTTTGCTAGATTTTATCATAAATTCTCGCCAAGTAGTAATGTCCTTTAGTGGGAAAGGAACAAGATACAGGTGCAATGGAAAAAGATATATATATTCTTGTCCAGTCAAACTAATATTGGACCCTTTCTATGTTCGCATAAAACTTTATATCTTTTCGTATTATTTTCAGTATAACTTTATTCTTAAAACAAGTTCAAAACATGTTGCCAACTAGGGAAGAGGAGGCCAAACCTATTTTATTAAGGGACAGGGCGGGCTCATATGGGTTCAATCCAAGGTTTAAAATCTCCTTATTGGTAAAACTATTGGACGATTACATTTGAGATTGCAATGGTCATCTAATTATTTGTTTCGGATTGAATATCAAATTCTATATATCGTTTTGACAAATGAAATTTTAAAATTAGTATTTTTTTTTATATAAATAGTGAAAGTATGAAACTTAATATTAGAACCTCATTGATGGTAAACCCAATTTTACCCGGGAGCAGACGGTATCGGTATCGCAACTCGGACGGTGTGGGTATTGCAACTCGGACGGTCGTTTTTTGGATTGGAAGCGGCAATCCCAGATTGAACCATTGTTCAACCTTGTAACCGATTATAATTATTCTCCCATCTCTTCCATCTTTCAAACTTTATTTATGGACCGTTCATCAGAAAAGAATGCCCAGGTAGTAAATTCTTAACCCATATACAATATATCACTAGGAATATTTGTAATCCAATGATAATCCTCACACTTGCCATCTTTCGGTAAGAGAATTTTTTTTTTGTCTGTGTAAATTATTGATACAGGCTAGTCCTTGTACCTATACTAGATATGCTTCGTTTCATATCTCATACTCCTAGCTTCAGTTTAATGCTCAAGCTTTGGATGGTGGACATCACTCCTATAATATATATTTTAAAGAATAAGAATATATATTCATTTGATGTGAAAAGCATTAATTATCAGATTCTTTTCTGGTAAGGGTTGTATAACATCTTGCATATTGTGATTATATATAGATGCCTGGATTTCCATAACCATGTTTAAAGGATCGAATTAATAATGTGTCTATTTTATTATTAGCATTATTCCATATAGATCGATGCTTATCTAAATGTTTTTAGCATATCCTAAGACCTTGCTATACATGAATTTTGATGATATCCTACATGCCTATGCTTATGCAAATGCATTAACAATGGATATGGAAATTCATATACTGCAGGATTTAACGAATGTAGTGTGTGTGTGTTGGGGGGGGGGGGGAGCTATCATTGAGTTCTATCATGAAGATATGCTTTCAGACTTGGCTATAGGTTGCGCGCGCGCATGTGCATGCATGAGATGAAGTATTGGATTGAATCCAATAAATCATAGATGGAGGAAGACCAGCTATGTTGAAGCTATGCTTTCAGCTTGGACTAAATGTTATATAATTATGAAATTAAAACATCCTCATATTTAACTATTTTCTTTTGAGAAAGTATGTTGATCTCAATAAGAGCTCTCCATTGAAAAAATTACTTTAGATCAATTTACTTTTGAGAACTGATGAAGAGACTAGGATGACATAAAAGATTTACACAAATTATATACAGTAACCTTTTTTAACAGTGCAGTAGATTGTTCAAAAGAGCCGGTTGCTATCGACTAGATTATAAACATAAATGTGAAAACAGCATGAGAGAGAGAGAGAGAGAGAGAGTAGGTTCATTTTGCGTGTGCAGATCTGTGCTCCTACTGGAGTTTGTGTTCTTTTGGAGAAATTGATGTATTAGGAATACAAAAAATTTCAAGTCTACAAGAAATGGTATTATAGTTAAATCGATTGCCAGGAAAACGGTAATTTAAGTCTCTACGTAATCATTAATGCTCAATATTCGTCAAAGAGCCTTTGCTCGAGCGGCAACGACACTCCCCCACTTGGTAGGAGGTCTTGGGTTCGAAGTCCCCTATTTGCAGTGGTAAGGAGAATTTTCAACCAATTACGTAGAAAGCTCCCGTAGGCTTAAGGGCCCACCCCCTCTCTCCTAAAGCCTATAGGCTGCTGCAAAAATAAATAAATAAATAATCCATTTAGAAGGTGAAGTGAAGGGGTGCTGTCCGCATTCATTATTAATAAGGCTCAACAATACATCAATGGGCGGTAGCTCAGTTGGTATAAATAAGGCACTTCCCTTCTTGGCGAGAGTGCGGGGTTCGAACCTCAGGTACCCAAAAAGGGGAGGAAGTAAGCCACACATTAATTTCGGAGGATTCGTGGATCCCCTTGGCATGGGTGTGGTGTGTGAAGGCTCAATGATGCATTATGAAGGCATAATTGAAAAGTCGTTCTCAATTCTCCTAGAATTATCACCATAGATGGTTCTAAGCATGCGTTTATCAACATCGATTTCTATACTTCCTACTTCTTTTTGTAAGTAGACCTTCCTTAAGTATGAGAATTCGTGGATCCCTTTGGCATGGGTGTGGTGTGTGAAGGCTCAATGATGCATTATGAAGGCATAATTGAAAAGTCGTTCTCAATTCTCCTAGAATTATCACCATAGATGGTTTTAATCGGATTTCGGCTTAAATTAAGGCGTCATGTTGTACCAATGAAGTTAAAGAGATTTTTTAACATGGTTTCTTTTCCCTGTTGTAAGCGTTGCAGATTATTAGGATGGTTCTAAGCATGCGTTTATCAACATTGATTTCTATACTTCCTACTTCTTTTTGTAAGTAGATAATTATGCTTGTAGGAATATACCTTCCTTGAATGATAATTATGTTTGTTTGATCAAGGAATAGGAAACTCCACTGCTTCTTTTCAAGCACCTAGACCGTCTTGGACTAAATCATGCAAATAAATTTTCCTTTAATTAGCTTTCCTGAGTGCATTTTTCAAGCGTTTTTTTTCCACTTCCGTTTTTTTCCATGCGTTTGGTAACTATATCTCATAACAAATTGGTTTTTCTCTCTGTGGAGGAGCACATGACGACATTAGATATCATATACAAATTTGGGAATGAGTCGGAATAATGGTAAAGAAGTTATAAATAAAGTAGTAAATATACAAAGATGACATGAACTGCGGACAAAAATAGATTTCTCGCATTCCATTCTGAATCACAAACGTTACTTATATTTATATTTATATTGCTATGAGTCCCATAGGAGGCTAGATTTATAGAAAGCTTCACCTCTGCTTACATTCTTCCATAAAAAAGCAGGAGATACACACATGGACATATACTGTCGGTGGATATAATTTTGTGACCATTGCAACACAATATTAAAGTGACAAATAAACAAGACTACAAGAGAAGGGGTCTTTCTTCTTCTTCTTCTTCTTCTTCGTTTATTCATACTTACGGTCGAGCGGTTTCATACCGTCTTCATAATTTATTTAGGCAATTAGATTATAAGTTGCAACAGCTAACTAAGTAGATGGGACGATAGGTAATAAAACATCAGCGATTCCAGTACTTGCTTCTGAATAACAGGGCTTTAATAAATATACCTTCTTCCAACTCTGAGCCCTATGCCTATCCCATAACCTGGTCTAGGTTCCGGAGGTGGGGTCTGGGCAGGAGGTGGGGTTGGGGCAGGACGTTCCGGCGGATCATTAGATTCACGAAAGTCAATCTTATTACCATCTTGCTTAGCGTATTGGCCGCTTGCAATTCGTAGCCCACCGGCACGTTCTGGAATATCTTTGAGCTTGGATAAGTCAAACCTAAGCGTGACATTATTTTCTCCCTTCTCACTAGTGTTGTTACTTCCAATCTCAACGCCTTTATAGCCTGGCTCGCGTTGAGTTTCTTGGACCCGTCTACCTTGCCCCCCACCTCCTTGGCTACGTCCACTGCCATATCCTCCTCTGCCACCGTATCCTCCTCCGCCATCATATCCACCGCCTCCATATCCTCCTCCGCCATATCCTCCACCACCATACCCTCCTCCGCCATACCCTCCACCACCATATCCTCCTCCGCCATATCCTCCACCATATCCTCCCCCCCATGCAGGTGGTTGGGCTTGACTCCCTCCTCCCCATTCGCCAGCGTATGCTCCAACCCACATTGGAGGTGGACCTCCACCCCATCCGGGTGGTCCTCCCCATCCCTCATCATATCCCCCTCCCCCACCCCCTCCCCCTCCTTCATTACCTCCTCCGGGAACTAGCATGCCTCCCCCTGCACCACCGCCTGGTCCTCCTCGGCCTCCGCCACTGTATTCAGTAGGCTGATGACAATATCAACCAATTTAAATACTCTCAGTTCAACCTTATATACAAGAAGTGCAAGTTGGCACCCACATAAACACAGACCACCATGTGTGTGTGTGTGGAACATACTTGAATGGCATAGATTTGAGTTTGGATACAGGATATGATACGAGTTGGTTTCGCCAATTTGCAAATGTCGAGAAGTAGTTGAATAGATAAATTTCTTGTTGTAAATATATAATAAAAAACTTATCCATTTAAAATTCTTAACTAAGAATACAGCAGCAGCAAACCCTGTATTCTTTCTACTTCAAGACTTCTCTCGGTAAATTTGCGGGATGTTAAATGATTGTTTTACTTATGTAAAGCAGTAGTTCCTGAAGAATTATTTTTCTAATTATTTTTGTATATTCTTTGTTAAGAAAGTGGTAAATTAAATTAATGCATCTATGACTCATATTGTATTTGTGCACCCCCGTATACTTGACATATAGTATATCCACGTATTAGTAATTTATATATGTTGGATATTTCTAGAATACAATAAAAAGTTTAGAAAGCACCAAATGAAATATTAACTAACTATCCAAGTATTGGAGTATCGATATGTATATGATATGATTCGCCTTCTCTATGAAGTAGGTGTGAGAGCAGGCCTAATTGCCTAATAAGTATCATGCATATTAAAATAAAAGTCATGCAGTTTAAGTTTTTTTAAAAATTAATAAATGAAGCGATCAATTAATATAATTTGATCTACATAATATATCAAAATATAAGCCTTACAGTTAGAGCTTTTGTGTTGCATCAAGTTCAGCATGAGAAAGAGATGTTTAATCGAAAGCCATGTCGTTTGGGTTTTTTAATCATTGCATGCATCAAGTGAGTTCCCTGTGAGTGTCACTCATCAAGAGGGAGGCAGAGTGTGTGTGTGTGTGTGTGTGAGAGAGAGAGAGAGAAGGGGGGGGGGGGGAGGGAGGGAGGGATTCACCATTTTCCTGCCACAGGGTTGAGTTCTCTCTGAAGAGAAGGCTATCTGTTGTGAGGAAGTTGGTTGGGCCAAGGTGGTTATTTATACAAGCTTTCAGGTCCCACAAGCGAATCACCATAATATTTCTCTCAGGACACTTTTACATATATGCAGATTCTTAATATAAATCTATTATACAAATGCAGGGTTTTCTTTGTTCTTTACACTTATACTATTAACAAGTTTGTAATTTTATACACTGTGATCCTAACAACCATTTTTTCTTCTGAACTACTGATTATAGGTGAAAAAAATTCGTACAACCATGTAATAATCGATTTTTTCTCTGAGATAGGCAAACAACGTCATTTCTATAATTCATTAGTTGAACTTAGATATTTCGTTATGAACTTGTTACAATGAAATATTCTTTATTTCTACGGTTCCTATTATATATGATAATTCTTATGTGTCGTTGTGCTTGAATTAAAGTTCATGCGTACTTCCTTTTTTTAAGGAAAAAGGTTGGGGCTATTGAGGCCCGTCTAATGTTCATGCATACTTCGAATAAAATGGAAAAGAATCTAAAAATCAAAGCAAAATATAAATGTTCATGCAATACGTTTTTTTTGTTATAGAAGCTCATGCTTAGATGGCAGCATCATGGTTAACCTCTTTTTTATTTTCTTTGTATACGATTATTTACTTTTTTATATAATTATTTTCTTTGTTATATCCTATTTTCTTGATTAATTTGATCAACATCAAAGTGAAACTTCCCTTAATCAAATATCTTTCCATGTCATGCAGATAACATCGAATATTTTTCTTTTTGGGGTCAAGAATCTATTCCTTTCTGGCTTGGAGGAGGAATACATGTTGAGCAGCGTATTATTAAAGGTACGTTGAATATGCTTTCACTTCTTAGACGGCGACTTAGTACATTTGTGGATGCCATTATCATGTACCATACCTTATGGTTTGAATATAACACAAGATTTTTGTTTGCACAATGATAGATATGCCTATATCCATGTATTTCTTCATGCTCCTAACTTGAAACTTTATATATATATATATATATATATATATATTACCTTGTTTTCAGCAGTAGTAGTGTGCATGTTCCAACCAAGTTAGATTGCATAGAATATGAGTAATATTTGTTAAAGAGGTCTTAATGAAATCTTTATATCCTTTGCTTCAATGCCTGTGCATCATGGTGCAACATTATCTCCGTCTCTTGTTAAATAAACATCTCGCTTATACATAAGGCTGATTTGGACCTTATGAAAGAGGGAACATGAATAAAGATAGCTAGCACAGAAGAGTGTGTGTGTTTATAGACAGACCAGAAGCGGAACTTGCATGTTGCTTTTATATTTGATAGATTAATAAGACATCTTAATTCTTCCAGCTTTACTGCCTCAGCCGCATGAAAACCTATCATGATTTCCTTTTAGGTATGAACTATAGCTAATATTCTCCGCTTATTTTCTACCTTCAAGTGAGTGGAAAAAAATCATAGTAATTACACAAGGCTATTAAATGAATGAGTTGTAGACTCTCTTTTGTTCATCTAAATGGCACTTCAATTATGCAATCCTGGTGACATGTAGGACATAGGGAATAACTATAATCATCTTATATTTTTTTACTTGAATTTGACAAGATTCTTGCAAAGTGATAATGGGAATGGAACAAGGTATTAGGTAGTGGAGAAAGATATATTCCTTTGATCATGGTAATTATTGCGAACTCTTTGATCACTTTAAATATTTTTCTCTGATCCATAACTGAGAAAGATATATTCCTTTGATCATGTTAATTTTTGCGTACTCTTTGATCACTTTAAATATTTTTCTCTGTTCGATAACCTTTGACCTTTATTCTCATAAGAAAGTTTTTTTCAATCCAGAAGCAGGGAAGAAATATATTCCCAGTGATAGAAGGATAAGAGTTGAGTATAGGTTCACTGCTATAATGACATTCCATGGTGTGCATATTTTGTTAATCTTTTGGGCAGTGCTGTATATAGGTCGAAGCACACAAAAAACACAAAATTTGGTTATTTAAACAATTACAGTTCAGGATTTGGTTATTTTTGGACTCATTTGTTTTCGATATTGCTCTACAGTTAATATCCAGATATAATAAAATAAAATTGGACCCGATATGACGATGTCCACTCTTCATCCTAGAAAAAATCACTTGTTAGAATAAAAACGCGTGTAATTGATGCTTGTGAATTTACTTGTAACAAAGGATATGTTGATACATCGCTTTTTTCAGAGTAGACGGCCCTTGGCCCTTAACTGAATAGAATGCAAGTAGATGACACGCGCAAATTCTTTTCTCTTTGCGTTTCAATAATTATTATTTGGTTACTCTATTTTCTGTGGGTCCAACCAGAAGCTTGTATATATTGACCCTTGGTCCAGTAAAGCCTCTCTCCAAAAGTCTCTGGCAGCCTCGGAACAATTTCTCTCTGAGGAGAGCATTCAAAAGCTAGCTGGTTATTATGGTGAGATCCCTCTCCCAACCTCAAACCACATGCCTTTTTGATTCATATTCTTGTTTTTTTGGGTTTATTGCATTTGACGAACTTCATCTAAATTTCAACCGTCCGTTATAATCTCTCAGCTGGCTTATTAGCACCTGACACCTCTGGAATTAGTCACTTCACAAGGTTAGAAAGTGTCATTTTTTGCCTGGATCGAGACTATACATAGGCGTGTCGGGCTTTTTGATTCATATTTTTTATTTGTTTAAGATTATTTGCATACACCACACTTTATTTATATTTTCGTTTTGGCTCATTTGGAGACTAATCTCAAGGGTGTCAAGTGCTAATAATCCAATAAGCCAGTTGAGAGTTTATAAGGGCTTGTGCAATTAACCCTCGTTCCCTATTACCTGCACTTTACTAACTTATGTCTATTGATCAGTAAAAGCATGGCAGCTCGAGGAGGAGGTTACAGTATTGATATCGGAAGCGGAAACTATGCAGCTAAATGCAACGATATCCGTGTCCGGAATGTCTTCGGACATCTTAAAGAGGGCATGCAAGTCGGAAGTAACAATGTCTCAGAGAAAGATAATTTCATTCGTATACGTGGTAATTCTAATTCTAATTCAACGATGCGAAATCTAGACGACAACAACGATACTGGGAAAGTTGGATGTTGGAGCTCGATGTTTGGAAACATGAACCCTATTACTCGGAAAAAGCTTGGGCACACTGGCAAAACAACGGATAATATCAAATAAATTTTTCTTTCAATGTTGAGGTTGAAACTTTATATCACCAAAGTTTGTTGTCTTGGATCTAAATTGTGATAATGTGAATAGTTTTGGAATGAAAACAATGTTAGCCTCATTTCATGATCTTAATCAGTTTTTTTTTTGGTTTAATTTTTCAACTGTTGGTGAATTGGGCTAATGCCTGCAAGTAATCTGATTATCTCAATTAGACTTTTTGTTTGGCTGAGGTCTTCAATGTTCATGCAAGCTTTGTTTTATTATATCTGATTTGTGATATTGTGAATGGTTTTGGAAGGGAATAGAGTATGAGCCTCTTTTATGGTTTTTAGTTCATATAATCTGTGTTGAATTCATTCTAAGTGGAATCTGTATCGATGGATATATATTCCTGGTGCTAATTGCTTAAAAAGATGTGAGTTAGGTTTTCAGAAGACATACTAATGAGTCTTTATGCAAAAGCAGAGAAGTTGTGCTCATGATCCACCTTCATAGGTAAAAGCATTTCCCTGCTTTGAAAAAGAAAAGTTAAAAAGCAAGGAAACATAGGTGAGGTAGTGATGGTGCTCGATATCGGTGATCTTCCAGATCATGACACGTGGCGGATGACTTGTCATAGGGCTCATAAGAAATGACCTACAGTGGCCGACCATACCACTCCTGTGCCCGTCCTACCAACAAACGCTGGCTCACCTCCGAGCCTTTGCACAATTGGTCTTCTCGGTCTACCAGCTCGTCTCCGGGCTACCACAGAACCAAGATACCTCGGTTCTTCTGCTCGTCCGCGAGCTTTCCCGTCGAGGTCATCTTCCTCGATCTCATCGACCGACCAACGGCACTGCTCACAGGCACAACCGCCATCCCGTGAATCTCGCCATGCGGGAGATATCCGCCGGCCACATCCCACGTTCCACGCCATCACGATCCCCCATTAACGAGCCTATCTCGCCATTAATGCGAGATCCCGCTCATCACGCGGGCGTGACGTCGGGAGCGTAACTGCCGGTGTGATTCTCGCGCCTGCCCTGCCTACTGCCATCGCTATATAAACCCCTTCTTCAGACGGTTCAAGTAAGCCATATTTTACTCCACTAAACCGTTACTCTGCTCGGATCTCTATTCTAACTTGACCGTCGGAGGGTCCTCGGTGGTACAACCACCCCAGGACTTCCTTGCAGGTAGCTCGGCAACCACAAGCTCAAACCCATTGAGATCCACATGCTTCAGAAGCGACAACCTCCAGATCCAATCTCAGCCACCCATCGCCGCTATCAGCAGATCAACGGAAGGTAACATCTTGGCGCGATCCAGGTCACGTCAGCCGGCGCCGTTTGTAGGAACTCTTTGATTCCACAAAAACAAAAGTTCATTTTCCGATCTCAATCCAATGGCGTGCGATCATCATGAAGATCCAAGCACTAGCCGCCGCCTCCCCCTCAACGGAGACGCTGACGAACTTCCTTCGCCGAATGCCATTAGCGTCCTTGCCGGCCGAATAGACCGACTCGCGTCCTTCGTGGAGGCGCTCATCTGCGTCCAAACGGCAGGGCAAGATTCCTAGGTCGCCGCTCCTTCGCCTCGAGACCGGGACCCCTACAGGGGGAGAGAAGACTCCGTCCGCATCGGCACTGCCGACCACCGCGTCACTACCTCCCACGGCCGCAAATCTCTCGGGCCAATATGTTCTGAGGCCCGCTGGGCGCCTTACAGTTCAACGCCGAGGTTCGTCGCCAGAGCACATCGTCCCTAGATCCTTCGTGCACCTGTCCCTCCCGAGGAGATGTGTAATGCCCGGTTCATTTATATACGCCTATATCCGTATTTCTTTTTAACGTATAAGATTTTTATTTATAATTATTTATTATTTTAAAACTCCCAAACTATTTTAATTCTTCCCCCTCTTTTCTCAGACCCTAATCTCAATTCCTCGCGTTCTTGTCCCATTTATATAAACCTCAATTTGTATACGCCCATCTCTTTTCATATTTTTATTTAAACTCAAAACCTTAAATTTTTTCCTTCAACCCATTTCTTTTACTCATTTAAAACTAAACCCAAATCAACCCATAATAACCCTCAGCCCAGCCTATTCCATTTTTCCTATTAAAATTCTTTTATTCTCGGCCCATTCATTTTTATTAATTATTCTCTAAAATTTTCAGACCCCGGCCCGTTTCTATGTTTTTCCCAATCAATTTCTTTTATTTTTCTCCAGCCCAACTCGTTCCCGGCCCGTTTCCCTTTTTCCCATTTAAATCCATTTCTTTCCTTTGTACTGGCCCGGCCCACTCATTCCCTTACCCGCGCCCGCTTCACGACCCGACCCGCTTCTCCTTTCTCCCCAACGGCTACTTCCTCATCTCCCGCGCGCGTTTCCTTCGCGACCCACTCCCTTCGCCTCCGCCTCCGCCTCCGCCCGCGTTACGCCCACGTCGCACGCCTGAGCTTCCCTCGCGGCCGTTTCTCACGCGCGCCCGCGACTCTCGCCAACTGACCCCGGCGACGCGCTCCTCCCTTACGACCCGCTCTCCTCAGCACCCCCTCATTCTCGTTCTCACTTCTCTCTCTCTAACCCTCTCTTTCTACTCCCTCGCCCACCACCATCGCCACCCCAATCTCCTCCTCATCTCCACCACCGAGCACCCATCCCCCGAGCTCCTCCTTCCTCCTCAACCCAAAACCCTCGAGCTCCTTCTCCTCCTCACACAACCCCACTCCTCTTAAACTCCACCGGAGCCTCGACGCCTCCAGCCACCACCTCTAGCTTCCTCCCTGCCACCGTCGATCACCCCCTTCGCCATTGTCGGGGCCTTTTCTTTCTCTCTCTCTCTCTCATTCCTTTCTCTCTTTCTCTGTACTCTCTCTCTCTCTCTCTCTCTCTCTCTCTCTCTGTCTAACACTCTCACCCATCCCCGGTCACCTCCTTTCCCCCAACACCACCCTTGCCTCCAAACTCCAAGCGACCCACTTCTAAAACCCAGGAACTCAACCAAGCCTTGCAACCGCTGTCGACCCAAGCACCACCAAACCCTCCTGCACTCCACTCCCCCGACGACGACGTCACGACTGCAGCCACCTAGCCACCGTCACCGCAGTAGCCTTCATCTCAGTTATCATCACCATCATTGTGGTTGTCGCAACTACCGTTGCCTTCATCGAAGCCTATCCAACCCCGGCATTTCATCGAACGCTTATAACTATCACAACTGCCGTGTAGTCGTGCCCGTGCATACCGTGCTATCAATTTGACGGTTCCAGGCAAGTATTTTACTTGCTTACATGCTATATACTCAAGTTACAATATTTAATTACATAGATCATGAAGTTACAAATTTAGATCAATTGTGTGCCATACCTGTTCGACGTGTGTTCCCAATGAAATTACTTACCTAATTTGACGGAACTCAATTGTATAATCTGGCCCGTATGGCTGTGAATGCAGTGTGTGAATTTCGTTGGATAATATGGCCGTTAATGACCAAAACGACTACCCCAAGTTTAACCGTAAACCTGGAATTTTCTTGTACCTGAAAACCGTTAAAATTACCATAAATTATATACATAATGGAATGATGCGCTCGAGGGCTCAAATCGAAGCCGACTCGACGAACTTTAATCCTATACAAGTTTCTATTAGTTTCTGTACTTAAATGGTGACAAGATTTGGCTCGGAGTGCGACTCTGTACTGCAGTCCAGAGCGACTCCAGTTGTTGTTTACTGTCCCGTAATGGATACCACCCTGTTTCCTTAACTCGTAGGTTGCGGAACTCCATTTTTTATTATAGGTGAATGTGTTAGCTAGATGATACAAGTATTTTCATCCTGTTTCGTTATCGTTTGTTATTTAATCTAATTTAATAGATGTGGACGTATAACAGTCCAGAACAGATTCTGAGATGACATATTAATGTTAAACAGTGTATAACTCCTGACGTGCAGATGCGATTGAGAAACCGTCTGTTGCGTTGAAAACCTTACTGAAAACCCTAGATTTCATTCAACTGTAGCGTTGCTAAAATCTGATCCCAACTAGGATTAAAATGCGTTGCGAAACGGACTTCCGATTCTGAAACCGGATTTCCAGCCGTGAACGCTTAAAATGAAATGGCTATAATTAATGACCCTGGAACCCGATTGGCATGAAACTAAATTCGATGGATAGATAACTGAACATACTATTTATTCCACGTTCAGCGCTTCACTAAACTGTAACCGTACGATTTATGATAAATTATGTAAGTGGTAGATTATCGATTCATGACACCTTAATCATGCTTTATATACTGTTTATGCATCATATCATACACATGTCATTGCATTGATAACTTAATGATAACGTGCATTACCCAGTGTTAGGTATTAGTGATGATTGTGGCAAGTACGTTAGTGTTCGTGTATCAGTGAAAGTGAAAGTGATACGTACTTGTACACAATCAGTGAACCTTATTATTCTATTGCATTGTCGACGTCTGTGGGACGCGTGTACGTGTGACTATAAGTGGTATGAGACACTTATGGAAGCTCTTGCACGGGTGTCACAGATAAGGCACCAGACACTGCCATTTATCTTAGGTATTAGTCGGGACGTGCTTGATGGAGGCCCTGCCTCCAGTTCTCACGCAGACTTGTCACAGACCGATTGGTATTTAAGGTTATGGTTAGCGTTTGATGTAGACCACGGGGTGTGGGGTAGTTTGAGTGTGAGTTCAACAGAATCTCGGGAGTCCCATGCCAGCTTATATATTTAGGGAGATATATGTAGATTTACAGGGTATATGATTATTACCGTGATATACATGTTGGGCCCGTGGTCCCTTGCCCTTGGGTTCTACCGTTGGGTGGAGGACACTCGCGAGTGGTTGACTCTCACACTTGGACCGACGATAAGCTTAGTGACCTATACAGTGAGACTTAGAGACTGATAGGGATATTGGCATTGATATAACTTACTTACTGTGTGGACATACGTGGCATATCGTTCTACTGCTTTTACTGTTCCACTGCATTGATTACTGCATGTTCATACCCATACTGCCATTGATCTACTGTCATATATATCTAATATCACTGTTAGAATTGTCATATGATTTTATATATATTATATTGCTATTGTGTCGCTCTGACGACCTGAGTATGCATGCTCAGTGTGAGGAGAAGATTTAGCCTGGACCAGGACTAGACAAATATCACAGACATCTCGACTTGCTATCCTGAGCTATATTCGTTTGTTTCCCCTCAGGTCAGTTCTTTACATTGTTTCATTCAGTTACCGCATTTCTCATTACCTGCGCAACATTTACTGTTTACCATGGAAAACTAGAAGCCGAAGTGTGACTACGGCAGGACATTTCCTTGACCGTAGGAGCATGGCTGCCTTGTCAACCCTTCGTATTCCGTATTTTGGGAAGCGGGGCATGACAAGATGTCTGTCAGCTCTCCTGTTACCAGGCCTGACCGACACCCCTCCCTCGACAGGGTCGCGCGGACGAGACTCACCACGGCGGCTCGAAAACTACCTCGCCGGGGGATCTAAGGAATCTCATTGAGAGGAACCAGGGCCGAGGCCAGACGCAGGCCTCCAACAGCAGATATAACAACCCTAAACTTTCTGTACAATTTTTTCAAAATTACAGAAAGGGGTATTTTTGCCTGAGCACAAGATATAAGTTTGTTTTGCTAATTAATAGCAAGAAGGAGCTTGTAGCTCACGCCCTGCTTCCCAGTATACGGGCAGAGGACGCGACGAGGCCGCTGTGTATTTACTCTGATGTAAATACGCTAAGCGTATCTAAGCAATATAAAAATAAATGCACAAAAGACAAGATATAATAAAACAGCAAGGTATTACCAATGAGCTACAAGCTCCTTAAATATATAAGTTTGTATTGTAAACTATATAAGTTTGTATTGTCTACCTTAAATATAGGTTTACATGATTCTCCAGTTACATCCATGATTCTACAGTTACATCCATTTACTGATATCATGGTTTCGGTAAGTCACCAAATTATACAATCTATATAGTTTACAATACAAGACAATACAATACAACTTTACAACAAAACATCTCGGGGTTTAAGGGGTAGATTGGTACGGAAGGTGTTAGAAGTGGCATGAGACAGTAAGATTTAATACACCTAACTTGAATCCAGTTGCTGTTGTACCGTGGCATAAACGGTTCCTTGTACTATACTTGCCTCCAGTCTCTGGCATATAGAGACTCCTCTCGTATACACTGGCATCCTTCTGTACCAAGCTACAAACACAGCGTTAACACAACATTATAACAATATAATACAACTTTAAAAGCTACCTTCTTTTTCTGTCTATTCTATTTTTCCCTTATCTTTGGGACTTACCGAGCAATTTGTTTGCTGACGACATTCTCTTTCTTTCTTCTTTGAACGTCGTCAGATGATTCGGATCTTCCAGAGATCGAGCCTACCAGTGAGGACTTGGACCAGCTTGCATACGATCCAGACCTCTAGCTACATTGTACACTTTTATTTCAGTAATTTTCCTTTTCTGTTATGCCACTGTTTAGGCATTGCTTTCTTCCAGATGTATTTACTTTCCATGCATTGTACAAAAAGAATGTGAATAAATAAAGTTGCTGTTTTATTATATCTTGTCTTTTGTGCATTTATTTTTATATTGCTTAGATACGCTTAGCGTATTTACATCAGAGTAAATACACAGCGGCCTCGTCGCGTCCTCTGCCCGTATACTGGGAAGCAGGGCGTGACAGCAGAGGCCTGGGATCAGAATGTGCCGAGTCGTCAGGGTACCACGGCCGACTCGACGCCCTCGTGAAGAAGATCGAGGGTCTGCATCGTGAGGGTCACCGTTCGAGCGACGGGGCTAAGTACGCCGCCGACTCGCTCACCAAACCATTCACCGAGAAGCTGCTCGCTGTCTACGTCTCCTCTCGCAACAAGCCCCCAAAGGTCTCCCTCTTCGACGGCAAGTCTGATCCGAAGGACCATTTGGATGCGTTCACCGCAGGGATGAGCTTCCAAGACAACTCCGCCGCCGCCCAGTGCCGGGCTTTCCCGGCCACTCTCATCCGCTCCGGGTGAGACTGGTTCCGAGGACTCGAGCCGCGCTCGATCTCAACTTTCGACGAGCTGGCCACCCAATTCCTCGGCCACTTCGTCGGGAACAGGCGGAAAAAACGCACCGTCGACCACCTCTTCACGATCAAGAGCGGGGACAAAGAGACGTTCAAAGCATACGTCACCCGCTTCTACAACGCCCTTCTCGAGGTCCCCGAGTATCGGGACGAGACGCTCATCACGGTACTAAGGTCTGGTCTTAGGCATAAGGAGTGGTTACGCTTCTTTGCATTAGCGCAATCTAAAACCATGGCCGAGGTAAAGGCCTGGACTGAGCGCAAGGTCCAGCTCGAATCCGAGGTAAGCGCAAATCTCCCCCGGGCAGAGCAAATCGACCAGAAGAAGAGGCAAGAGAATAGAGAAGGGGACCTGAACGGCAAAAGCCCTATCTGCCAAAGTTCCAGGAGTACACACCGCTCAATGTCTCCCAGGCAGTGCTACTAGAAGAGCCTAAGGACGAGGGGTTCTTCAAGCTCCCCCCAATCCCGCGAATGGCTTCAAAGCGAACCCGGGGCCCCTACTGCGGGTTCCACAGGTCGCTAGGCCACTCCACGGAGAGTTGTAAGCAGCTCCGTGACTACATCGAGGAGCTCATCCGTTCGGGGCACCTAGCAACGTACCCGAAGGACAAGCGGCAAGCTGACCGCGAGCAGGAGCAGCGTCCCCCTCCAGCCGAGCTGACCATCGGCTAGATCATGGTAGTGTCGGCGGAGGATACGTCTGGTACCCATGAAGCTCGGTACCCTATGCCGGGCATAGATGCCAACAGACATCCGGGAGGCTCAAGCTGCACAAATAAGAACATCTACTAGCATGTATTTTCTTTTCAGAGCAATATACATCTTTCTTGAGATCTTTTGTTTATATAATAAAGGGATCAATAAAGCATTGCAGAAAAGAAAAAGAATCTCACTCAACGACGAGCGCCTCTGAGCGATTTAGCCGGCTTGTAGAGATCAGGCCGAAACGCCTCAGAGAACTCAGCTTGCCAATGGCCTCGTCTTTCAGCTGCTCGGATAAGGGATTGTAGAGCCCCGGCGACGCCCTCCAGATGGAGTACATCAACATCTGAAGTAGGGAGGAGCGCCGGGGGAGCAATCGACCGAAATGATCCTCAATCCGGCCTATCACTAACTGCACCGTGTCATAATTGAGTACTGATCGTAGAGATACACGTCCTCGAAGCTTATGATATCGGGGATGGTGAAAGGGATATCCTCCATTCTTGCGTTTTGGGTGTGAGGAAAGGAGTCATCAAAAATCTCTCCATTTTATAGCCCACAATGCCCCCGGAGTTCAACGGTCGCCCGCAACTGTGCCGCCACGCGGAAGACATCGCGCCGCTTGATGTGAAATCGAAACGACGCGGCTCTGGCGCTTCGCCTCCTCCACGTGTTCGTGACACGTGTCACTCGCGACTGTCCATCTTCCCGAAGCCCTTACGAAGAAGCAGCCCAGCAGCTACCCTGCTCGGGTATCCATGGCCGGTAGCTCGCCTACCCCACAATGCCAGGGATCTAAGCCCTCACTAAGAGGAAACCGAGCAGCTTCACTGCTTGGTTCATCCTTGGCAAGCCTCCCACGGCCCCTCCAGCACCAAGGATCGAAGCCCTCACTAAGAGGCAGCCCTGCAGCTACCCAGCTTGGCTATCCCTGGCCGGTTGCTCGCCTACCCTACAATGCCAGGGATCGAAGCCCTCACTAAGAGGCAACGAGTAGCTTCACTGCTTGGTTCATCCTTGGCAGGCCTCCCACGGCCCTTCCAGCGCCAAGGACCTAAGCCCTCACCAAGAGGCAGCCCTGCAGCTACCCTGCTCGGCTATCCCTGGCTGGTAGCTCACCTACCCCACAACGCCAGGGATCTAAGCCCTCACTAAGAGGCAACCGAGCAGCTTCACTGCTTGGTTCATCCTTGGAAGGCCTCCCACGACCCCTCCAGCGCCAAGGACCTAAGCCCTCACCAAAAGGCAGCCCTGCAGCTACCCTGCTCGGCTATCCCTGACCGGTAACTCGCCTACCCCACAACGCTAGGGATCTAAGCCCTCACTAAGAGGCAACCGAGTAGCTTCACTGCTTGGTTCATCCTTGGCAGGCCTCCCACGGCCCCTCCAGCGCCAAGGATTGAAGCCCTCACTAAGAGGCAGCCCTGCAGCTATCCTGCTCGGCTATCCCTGGCTGGTAGCTTCCTTACCCCACAACGCCAGGGATTGAAGCCCTCACCAAGAGACAGCTCTGCAGCTATCCTGCTCGGCTATCCCTGGCTGGTAGCTTCCCTACCCCACAACGCCAGGGATCAAAGCCCTCGCCAATAGGCACCGGGCAGCAACCCTGTCCGGCCATCCTTAAGGACAAAAAGCCCTCGCCAAGAGGCACCGGGCAGTAACCCTGCTCGGCCATCCTTAGTAGGCCACTTACGACCCCTCCCGCGCTAAGAATGAAAAGCCCTCGAAAGAGGAAACCGAGCCTGCCCTTGCTCGGTTATCCCTGGCTGGTAGCTCCCTACCTCAACAAACCAGGGATCAAAGCCCTCACCAAGAGGCAACCAGGCCCGCCCATGCTCGATTATCCCTGGCTGGTAGCTCCCTACCCTAACAAACCAGGGATCGAAGCCCTCGCCAAGAGGCACCGGGCAGTAACCCTGCCTGGCCCGTCCTTAAGGATCAAAGCCCTCGCAAGAGGCAACCGGGCTCGCCCTTGCTCGGTTATCCCTGGCTGGTATCTCCCTACCCCAACAAACCAGGGATCAAAGCCCTCGCTAAAAGGCACCGAGCAGCTACCCTGCTCAGCCCCGTCCTTAGTAGGCCACTCACGGCCCCTCCCGCGCTAAGGATCAAAGCCCTCGCCAAGAGGCACCGGACGGTAACCCTGCTCGGCCATCCTTAGTAGGCCACTTACGGCCCCTCCCGCGCTAAGGATCAAAAGCCCTCGCAAGAGGCAACCGGGCCTACCCTTGCTCGGTTATCCCTGGCTGGTAGCTCCCTACCCCAACACCTAAGGATCAAAGCCCTCGCCAAGAGGCACCGAGCAGCTACCCTGCTCGGCTACGTCCTTAGTAGGCCACTCATGGCCCCTCCCGCGCTAAGGATCAAAGCCCTCGCTAAGAGGCACCGGGCGGTAACCCTGCTCGGCCATCCTTAGTAGGCCACTTACGGCCCCTCCCGCGCTAAGGATCTAAGCCCTCGTAAGAGGCAACTGGGCCCGCTCTTGCTCGGTTATCCCTGGCTGGTAGCTCCCTACCCCAACACACCAAGGATCAAAGCCCTCGCCAAGAGGCACCGAGCAGCTACCCTGCTCGGCCCCGTCCTTAGTAGGCCACTCACGGCCCCTCCCGCGCTAAGGATCGAAGCCCTCGCCGAGAGGCACCGGGCAGTAACACTGTTCGGTCGTCCTTAGTAGGCCACTTACGGCCCCTCCAGCGCTAAGGATCAAAAGCCCTCGCCTAGAGGCCCCGGACAGCTACCCTGCTCGGTTTATCATCAACATACCTCTCCGAGCGTTTCACGCTAAGGAACATGATCTCACCAAGAGACATCCAGTCTATCAACGTCTGAGTAATCTGCACCTCGACTTCGGGGCCATGGAGATACCGTCTCCCCTTCGGTCCTTGCACACTCGGCAAACGAATAGATTCAACTCGATGTGTGATTGCTAGACAAAGAACTGACATAAAACGAAGGCAGTACTGTGCAAATACGAGTGTTTACCAACAAAGGAAAATACAAGCACAAACACTACTGCAAAAACAAAAATCTTTATTCACAAAGCAAAAAGTCTTTACAAGAGTATTGTGGGCTCCCCAGCCTTACAAAATGCCCGGAGGCTTACAAAAGAGAGAGGAGGAAAAGCAAAAAAACAAAAAGGGGTTTGGCCACAGGCCCCGCCTAGACGTCGCCTCCCTCATCACCATCGGCTGGAGGAATGACCACCGAAAATGGGACCCGAGCACGGATCTCACCGTCGGCAAACTCCGGAAACTGCTCCTTGACGGCGTCAAGAGCTTTGTTCCATGCAATGGCGGAGGTCTCGCCGAGGACGATGTAGAACTGGTCCGACTCCTTGTAATCAGTCACGACCTTTCTAGCCCGAGTCTCGGCGACCTCCGTCGTCTGAAGTGCCTCCTCGGCA
The DNA here is from genome assembly GCA_030015575.1 of Agapanthus africanus. NCBI lineage: Eukaryota > Viridiplantae > Streptophyta > Magnoliopsida > Asparagales > Amaryllidaceae > Agapanthus > Agapanthus africanus. Next base: position 160,457,182 of record JASDDO010000024.1, read on the forward strand.
TCCCGCCTGCTGACATCCCTCGCCCTCTTCGTGGCTGCAAAGCGATCGGCCAGTTCCATCAACTTCGCCTCGACAACTCGGTGGGACTCACTTAGGCAGTGATAAAACTCTCGGCACTTTGAGACGGCGAGCTCCGCGGCGGTCGATCTGGCTTCAAGGACAACCATCCTCTCTCTCTCTAGACGCAGCTCGAGTCGCAGATGCTCAGCCTCTGAAGAAGACTTTTCTGCTGACCTCGCAGCATGGAAGGCCCCCTCGGCCTCCATACGAGTAACGAGGGCGCAGTGCTGAAGGACCTGGAGAAAAACGGCAGAGAGACTTAGGGACACTCGAACTAAGAAGAGGGCACTCAAAACAACACATGAGGGAGTACATACCTGAACCGCCTCCTGTGCGATAGCCTCCATTTGGGCCCTGAGGGTCCCCCGAGGCATTTGGCCCCCGGCGTCCTCATCCCACGGCAACAGTCGACTCCCGCCAAAACAACTCTTCGCATTCGACGACCACGATCGCTCCACCTGTCGCACGCACATTGGCCTGATCCTATCAGACGCCATAGGTCTGCGACCCGTCGCGTCAGCCAACCAGCGCTCGACACGTGGTCTGTCGCTTCAGCAAAAGTACGCGCGATCCGGTGCACCCTCTTTAATGCAGAGATCTTTCCCTGATTCGCTGATATCATCCAGAAAATACAACAGATTACCCGGGGACACGCCTGACGATATCTTCGAAAGGAAGCTCACCTCGGGTGACCCGGCAGACTACTCTCGACCCGACCCGTCAGCTGGTCGGGACGAGAGTGGGGGGCTAATGATGATGCTCGATATCGGTGATCTCCCAGATCATGACACGTGGCAGATGACGTGTCCCAAGGCTCACAAGAAAGGACCTACAGTGGCCGACCAGACTACTCCTGTGCCCGTCCTACAAGAAAACGTTGGCTCACCTCCGAGCCCCTGCACAATTGGTCTCCTCGGCCTACCAGCTCGTCTCCGGGCTACCACAGAACCAAGATACCTCGGCTCTCCCGCTCGTCCGCGAGCTCTCCCGCCGAGGTCATCTTCCTCGGTCTCATCGAACGACCAACGGCACCGCTCACAGGCGTAATCGCCATCCCGTGAATCTCGCTATGCACGAGATATCCGCCGGACACATCCCACATTCCACGCCATCACGATCCCCCATTAACGAGCCTATCTCGCCATTAATGGGAGATCCCGCTCATCACGCGGGCGTGATGTCGGGAGCGTAACTGCCGGCGTGATTCTCGCGCCTGTCCTGCCTGCTGCCACCGCTATATAAACCCCTTCTTCAGACGGTTCAAGTAAGCCATTTTTTACTCCACCAAGCCGTTACTCTGCTCGGATCTCTAGTCTAACTTGACCGTCGGAGGGTCCTCGGTGGTACAACCACCCCGGGACTTCCTTGCGGGTAGCTCGGCAACCACAACCTCAAACCTATTGAGATCTATACGCTTCAAGAGCGACAGACTCCAGATCCAATCTCAGCCACCCATCGCTGCCATCAGCAGATCAACGGAAGATAACATCTTGGCGCTATCCAGATCGCGTCAGATAGATTGGACCCACACATGCAAGAGTTGCGGAGGACCATCAGGTCCCTGTACCTGTTAGTCGGCTATGTCTTACCGCGGGTCATTAGGACGCTGCTCGGAGCTCTTAGTCTAGTGGACGGACTTTTTTTTGATCCTTGGGTTGTACTGCGCTGTGTTATCACCTGATTCCGACCTTTGTCTCATGTAGTGCTTTGGATGTATTTTCTTGTATTATCTTTTCTTGCTCTTATTCCTTTTACCGAAAACTGATGTAGTTTTTTCAAAGCTTTTTTTTATATTTTAATGAAATGCGGGGGCAAGTTAAGCCTTCGTTTAATCAACAACAACCAAAAAAGTTTATAAAGAGGGGAAAATATGAACAAAAGCTTTTCACAATAGTGAAGACGGTTACCACTAGTATCATGTCACGATTCTGATATCCTACGAAATTTTCACTGCTTGCGAGTTGAACCGTTACTTATTATATTGTTTAGATAGATTATTTTGTGAATTGCAGTTTGTGAGGCTCTAGCTTCAATTTAAAATATTACATGCAAACTAATTTCTCTCATTTCTAATAAGTTGGATAAGCGGGTTTGAAATAGAGATATATAATTTCAATTCTCTCGTTGCATTGTTTATGCTGAGATAACTTTAATTATCTTAACTTCAAACCTAAAGCCAAATAGGAAGAGCTTAAAAATTTAGAATTAAATTGGTTAAACTTCATGAAACCCCCCTCACTTTTGTCCCAAAAGCAAGAGAACCCATTTAATTAAAACAAATTTGTACTTTACCTCAAAAACCATAACAATGTTAATATTTCCATCCATGAGTTTTTCTATGCCGAAAATGCTTCTCTAAAAATTCTAATTGACTAAGATGTCTCTTTTCTTCTTTCCTAAACTTTGAATCCATGCTCACTTTTTGGGGAAGAGGAAAAGAGATAAAGAGTGTAGAATTGAATTGGAATTTTTGGGAAATAATGAAGGGACAAATATTTTGGATGATTAAAGAAAGAAAAAACTTCAAAGAATAAAAGAGAGAAAGAAATTTGGCGAATAAAGATTGTAAGTATTTGGAAAAGAATATTCAGAGAAAACTAAAGATGCTAAATTTGTAGGATAAACTTTTCAAGGGAGGTTTAACTAAGCAAAGAATATATATATTTGTTTTACAAATTCCATAGGAGGAATAAAATGTATGCCAAACCAAAAAGAGTGATAAAGTTAAATTGTGGATTCTACTTTTGATCACTTCAATATCTATATATCTATATATATATATATATATATATATATGCGGAAGTCCTTGTTATGAACTAGACCTAAATATTCGACTTTATCTGCGTTTGTGCTAGCATCTTGTTGCCTACCACATGAGATTATTCCAAGCTTCAACTTTTTGTTAACATAGAAATAAAATGATGAAAAAGAAGAAAAAAGAAAAGAGGAGCATATCAAATTTAATTTCATTCAAAATTTGAGATTACATGCACTTGAAATTAGAATTGTTTTGCGGATAAATTTTATAAAACACCATGGAATTTTCCTAGGTTTTGAGATAATACCAGTGAACTATATATTTGCCATGATCCCCTCCTCGAGAATATTTTCATAAAACATGGTTTTTTGGGGTTATTTCGTTCTCTCGTGACTTTCACAAGTTAATGAAACCAACGATTCCAAACAACATTGTTAGTTTAAGAGGGCTTCATGGCATTTTTAAAGTTCATTGGTGTCATTTTAAAAGCCTCGAAGATTCAATGGTGTTTTATGAAATTTACTCTTATATTTGCTACATGAGTTCTGATCATTTGACATTAACTGATGGACATCAACGACATCTTGTGTCCCGATTCTAAATACATTCATCCAAATATCTTTTGAATTTTTTTCCTTGTTCCCCACTATTTTTAGATACCCTTATCCCAAATTCTATTTTGTTCTATTAATGAAAACCTTTATACCAAATTCTTATTCCTTTGTCACTAACGTCTTATCCTAGAAAAAGAAGACCGATCCCGAACAAAATAAAGCAAACAAATATTCCATTAATAAATGATGTGAAACGAATTTCTCTAGTGATGGAAGCATATATTGTGTGGGGGCAAGGGAACAACAATTTATATAGCTAGTGACAAACCTCTTGTATATATGGAAATATAAATTCAATGGATCCAACAAATCATTGCCTCTGAAAAAAGAACCTCTCTTCTTGCTCACTACAATAGTTGTGGCCATGGTAATTAAGCATTCAAATCCAGCTCTCTCTTTCTGATTAAAATCCAAATTATATGATCTTAATTCTATTTTGCTGCATTGTTTCATTGCCAAAATTTTTTAAACAAGAGTTCAAATTCACTTAGACATGCATTATATATGTCTTATTATTATAGACTCTTGATATATACGCATTGTTAATCCTAGATCATCAACTAAAGCTTAATTTTGAATGAAAAGATATTATCCACTCATCAATACTTTGATAGATTTGATATCGTTAATTGCCAGGACGACAGGGAATGCGGTCGACAAGGAGATGGTGATGCTGGTGGTGAAGCGGGAGCAGGATCAGAAAGTGGAGCGGGCCGAGAATCGGCGGCGGCATCAGGCATAGAAGAGGGCACTACCCATGATGAAGGTCCAGGATGGTTATCCGACTGGGTAGACATACCTGTGTCGGGTCGTGATGAAGATGCTACTGGTCAAGCATCTAAAGGAGTATTAGCTCCAGCTCCAGCTCCAGCTCCAGCTCAAAATGAAACTGACAGTAGAGCAAAAGGACAAGCTGACAATCGTGAACGGACCAGAGGCCCTCCTCCAACACAGAGACAACAAGGAAGAGGAAACGACGGCCCGCCGGTTTCACAAGGAGCACACGATGGAGGACGGAGAGGACAAAGTGGCAGCCGTCAGTGGGACAATAACCCGCCTCCAATGCAAGGAAGAGGTGGAAGAGGATTCGACGGCCGTAGTATGTCATGGGGAGGTCAGATTGGTAGTCACCAATGGGACACAGGCCAGCAGCCTCCAGCACAAGGACGAGGGGGAAGAGAGTACGTCGGTGGCGATGTCATGCATGACGATAGAAGGTACTGGGAAGGACAAACCGGCGGTCATGGATGGGACGGAGGTCCGCCTCCACCGCAAACAGGAGGAGGAGGAAGAGGATATGGTGGTGGTGGGTGGAGCGGTGGCGGCAGCACGCCTGTACCAGGTCCAGATAGAAGATATGAAGGACGAAGCGGCAGTCGTGGATGGGATGGAGGGGCGGCGCCTCCACCTCCGCAAGGAAGAAGAGGAGGAGAACATGGCGGTAGAGGCGGTGGAGGCGGAGGTATTGATATTGGAAGCGGAAACTACGCCGAAAAAGGCAACGATGTCGTTGTCCGGAATGTGTTTGCACATCTCAGGGAGGGGATGGAGGTAGGAAGCAACAATGTTTCTGAAGTTGATAATGTGATCCGCATAGGTGCTCCTAGTCGTAATCCACCACCAAATAACTCTAGGGCAACAGGGCATTGGTAGTCCTTGTTGCTTATATACATCCAAGCTTTATTTTATGTATCACCTTTAACCTAGCTATATATGGCTATGAGCATGTTAATTTGTATCTCATATGAAGGTTCTCTCTTTGTTATATATGTACCTATTTCCAAAAATATATTGTAATTCTATACGGTATGTATATATACAATATTTGTATGGATATATGAATATTGAGGATATGCTATGATTGATGAAATGAATGCTATCAAGTAGAATTTTTTTCGAGGTTAAATTTTACTTTCAATGAAAGAATATAAGGCTGGTTCTCCAAATGAAAATTGATATCAACTATCGCATAAATTTTGCCGGCACCAGCTACAGGATTATTGTAAGAAAAATATGTGTGGATGTCTGTTCGATTTGTTCAACAATAAACCTTTTTTTGTGGAACTACCTATAAACCTCACACACCATACGCACGGACACAACAAACACATCCATGAATTTGCCTCAAAAGCATTAATTTATGGCTATTTTCCTTTCTGAGGTTCAAACACCCGCCACTCTCTCATAAGGTAGAAGTGTCATGTAAGTTCATCAATAAATCTTAGTTGATATTATGTGCAAAATGTCATTTTTAAAAGCATTTAAAAAGGGATATATCGAAATATGAATGAAGGATGTAAAAGTAAGGAAATATATGGCTTTTGGTGGACAGGATGCAAAAATCCAGCAAATAAAAAAGCACACATTGCACATAGATGGTACATACATACATGTAAATATATACATTGTATTGAAAGTCCAACATTGCCCATAATTTATCCTGCGAAATTTAGACACCATAGCTAAAACCTTTTATATATAGACTTTTTCACCATCTTGCTCCATTAGTATTATTTGATGAATCAGACATATTCACTCGAATGACGTTATCTTTACTCGAATAATTGCCGCATCCAACTCGTAGTCCCCCTTGAATTCGTATAACAGACTCGGCGTCACCGGACCGATCCAAATAAATATCCAAGTTATTGTCGACGCCCCAATTGCCACATCCAACATTAATGCCACTATTCATATTTTGATTCATCGGGCCATAACCTCCTCTTCCCTCACTGCCACGTCCGCCACCATAGTCTCCAAAAAATGCCGGCGGCGGCCGCGGCTGCGGCATTATTGTTGGAAACGGCGGTGGTGGACCCCACACGCAACTTGGTCCTCCGCACAATCCACCGAAGGGCATTGGGGGTGGTCCGAATGCGCCTCCAGCCCATCCGCCGCCTGGCGGTCCTCTCCATCTTCCATTACCCCATCTGCCTCCTGGAGGGGCTCTCCATCCTTCGCCACGTGTTCCTTGCCAGACTACTATGTGTGTGCTGTCTGGCGGGACAGGTATTATGGCTCCATCGTGCAGCCGTCGTCCCCTCCAGGGACCGTTATTCATGTCGCCGTCTTCGTCAGACTGGTTAATCATGATAACATATCAATAAATAGTGTTAAGCAGATCAAACCTCAAGTTTGATTCCGGGGAAGAATGGTTTGCACCTTTCCGATATTAACGGAATAGATTGTACGTCGTCTACTCAGCAGAATAAACTGCAACGGATTCATTTCTTAATTATGTAATTTTATAGTTTAAATTAATAATCGCTACCCACATTTTATGCTCCTAATCTAGCACCCTACAAAAATAAAATAAAGAAAAAAAGATAAAGGGCAAAAAAAAAACATTATAGGGAAAAACTTCCTTCTCAAAAGTCCACGAAAGCATTGAAGATCATTTAGGAAACAAAAAATGAGTGCATACCATTTTCTAAAAATTTTGACAATTATTTTTTCTAGAATAGTGCTACATTGAGCTCAATACAATAAGCAAACTAATTATTTAAATTTAAATTAATTTTTGAGCCTGCTCGGGAAACATAACAGGACATCCTTACGCATAGAAATTTAAAAAAAAACCTAGGGGGAGGGAAGTGATAGAGAGTACTCACCATATCCCGACACAAAGGTTGTTGAATGAATCTACGGAGCGATTGAAGCAATGAAATCACTCTAAGAAGTGATGAACTCTCTTATAGGTTGGTTTAAATTTTAATTTATTGCAAATTGAATATATAAAACATAGTGAGAAAATTTGAATTGGGTAGAAAGCAAACTAATAATGGAGGAATTAGGTTCTTCCCAAAATTAAGATGTATACTACCTAGGATAAATTCTTGGTGTGTTGGTAGATAACTTTGGAATAAATGCCAGTAGATATTTAGTCCTAACACTCTTGATAGAGCTATATAAAGTAATTTGGGTCACTGCATTTATATGTTAGAAGTCATTTTCATGGACTGGACCTAAAATAATTCCGCTCTATCTGCAATGGATATGCTAGGTGCAAATCCCATCATTTTCAATATATAAATAATATTCTTGTATACGATATATTGTGATATATTCTGACTTTTGGAAGCGGAGTTTCCCTTAACCGGCCTTTACGCACGGTCTATCAAGTATCAGCTTAAGATACACTTTTATGTCACGGTCCAATAGCGTATAACATAAGATAAGTTTTCCGCTATCAAAAACCCTTGGTTACAATATATGTATAGTTTCGTGCAATATCTAGTTTCCTGTAATATGCATTCGGTTAACTGATATATCTATATGGTTTTTTTGCAATATGTATGTGCTAACTAGATATTATAGGATACTATACAAATATGGTAGAGGTTTCTGACAGCGGAAAACTTCTTCAGGGGTTTTTGATTTTTTGATTTTGATGAGATTCTTTAGTCCAGTGTTTTTTAGAGCGTAAAACTCTACTTTATTGAGCATATGATCAAAGCAATATAAAAATGCTGAATATACGTGCACACCTCCAAAAATACTGGTTATAATATAATGCTAAGTTACAAATTAACATTTATAGAATGAGCAGTAATCTATAAATTTTTGATAGAATTTTCAACAAGAGAAAAGTGTAGCCGGGCACCACACTCAGTGGAGCTCGGTCTCGCACTTAAGTGCGTGGGCCCCACAACCCCTATTATGCGGCGGGTTACATAGCAACTAGGGTTGCATGACACGGATCAGATATGAGAACTACCATATCTGTATCTGCTTTCAAGTTTCGAATACGGATTCGGATACGCGATATGGTCCGGTAAAATTAATATATTTAGATCCGTATCCGGAAAAAACGGATATGGATACGAAACGGATATTAAAGTGACAGATACGGATATGATGAATCGGATATTTGTATAAATAAGATATAATATAAATCAAGTATAAATGTGAAGATACAGTTCATTGAATGCTTATTTAATATGACTTAAATTTTTTTTCGCTAGACATGAATATAAATGAATATATTAACAAATAAACTATATATATATATATATATATATATATATATATATATATATATATATATATAATGATGAAATAATTTGTCAAAATATTCTTTTATATAAAATGAGTAAAGAATGTATGATTTAAATAGGCATTATTAACGAAAAACTTAACTCAAAGAGAGATTTTCTTGTATTTTTCTACGAATATCCGGATCTAGATCCGGATCCGAATTCACATGTCCGGATATCCGTATCCATATCCGGATAATTTTGGTAAAACCGTATCTATATCCGTATCCGGAAGAATATTTAAATAAATATCCGTATCCGGCCGGATATCAAAATCCGGATTCGTATCCGGTTGATATCCGATCCGGATCCGGAATCCGGAGGCAACCCTAGTAGCAACTGTGTGCACGCAGCTACACTTTACTCAAAATTATATTATTAGTTATAAGAGTAGTATTTATTTACATGCTATTTTTACTAAGCTTTATTGTTGAATCCAGATTTATAACAGAATTTTTGGCCGGATGAATTTGCAAGTTAACAACGTACCGATCGCTCACACGAAATCCATCATTGTTCATAAATATATGTGCTTGTCACAAATTTCTGCACTAAACAATGTTATAATTTGTATTACTGCCTACAAAACATGCTATTAATTTCTCTAGTAAGAAAAATCTCAATCTATGTATAGGAAGATCAATAACAGAGTGTACTGAAATTTTGCGATTCTACGAGGAGGAGGAGACTAGTTTGATAATGAAGGATGCAATCTGCGGCTGTTCTCTCGATGTCAAGGTTGATACTTCAGGATACAGCTTCCAATCATTTATAACCGTTGAATCAAATATCGGCCATATCAGCCGATATACCGTAAAACCGGTATATAATTTTTTTCAATATTTCAGACAATGTGATGATATTGGTCTATAATATAAAAGATCACAATTATCCAACACTATTCCAATATCCACCAGATATCCAACATTTCAATACCTTATGCAGTTGTACAACATAACAGATAATAAACTATAGGGGGGTTACATAGATTTTATAGATAAAAATATACCTTTTGATGTATGTCAAATCCAATATATTTTACACTTGCTACTCACATGGTTAAGTAAATAAAATGGTTTTTTTATTTTACTTATAGCCCTTCTAAAACATAGTAAATTCCTTTCTACCTCCCAAAAGCTTGGTATTTACTTTTTATCCTCTCAAAACTAATAAGATACATCATTTTATCCCCTTTACGATTTTTATCAACTTTTAACGGCATGACATCATGTTTTTCTTTAAAATATCCCAACCTCTCTTCTTATTTGTTAATATGTAATTTTTTCCCCAAATTGAAATTTAGGTTTAGCTTTCTGCTGCATCTTAAATCGGCTGTGAAATCAGGAATATCTTCAACATGCTTCTCTAGGTGTAAAGAAATTGAATATTTCTGCGGTCTTACTTGTTGTATTCGAATAAATGGTAAACCTAAAATATATAGAGAAAAATTAAAGTTAAAATTAACTGGGTTTTTTTCTGATGGAAATCGTAAAGAGGGTAAAATGATGTATCTTATTAGTTTTGGGTTAAAAAGTAAACACCAAGTTTTAAGGGTTAGAAAGAAATTTGCTATGTTTTGGGTAGAAGTAAAAACCATAATAAAATTTGGGGTCCTGTGTTCGAACTTAGGAAATATTCCTGAGCCTGTAACCCAAAACCCCCCTCACCCTTGCTATATGATCATCTCCTCGCGGTTAAAAAAAGAACCGAGAAAAAAAACTCTCCTCCCTCCCTCCTCCATCACCTCCTCCCTCGAGTGCCTCGATGTGCCTCCTTCCCTCCTCGCGCCTCCCTCCCTCACCTCCTCGAGCACCTCTCTCCCTCGCAAAATACGAGCGCCTTCATCTCTCGCCTTCTCGATCGCCTCCTCGAGCACCCTTGAGATCTCGAATCGCTAAACACGAGTACAACAACAAAGGTTTTTTTTGATCGGGAAAAAAACTAAGGTTCTGATGACGACGGTCAGGAAAAAAAATCTCTCTTTCCCTTATGGGTCGATCCGACAACTTGAACAGGTTAAAATTTTATCTTGTTCTTTCAAAATTTGGCTTCAAATATGATATTCTTGTTTTAACTTTTAGGATTTTATTTTTCAATTTCTGGCCAAATTGATTGCTTTTGCTATAAAACTCATTAGCAATAATGATTTTTGCCTATAAATTTTTATTGGGAATTGCTTCAATTGTTGTAATTGTTGTATATTCATGTTATTAAGAAATACAAAAGACACAAGAACGAGAAACCGGGAACAACACGTTAAGATAATATTACAGTCTTTGAAACTGGATACACGGTCTGTGTATCTTAAATTCTAAATTTTCCTTGTTAATTGATTACCAACTGCAAATATTTATATTGGTCTGCTGCATTTGCCATGGATCAAATATTCGTGTGCCAAGAAGTTGCATTTGAAATTCTATTAATAAAAAATATTTATCTTGTTTACCCTTCACATTTATTTCTAAGACTTATATTAAGGAGTCAAAACAATCCCTTCCTAATTTTTGCATCTTTTTTTGGCTGGTAGCCATGTTGATGTGGAAGGAGGCGATAAAGCAGAGGAAATAAAGTGTCCAGGTTATAGAAAATATGGCTTTTCTCTTGCTAGATGATTGACAACTGAAGTTTGCTTGCACTTTTAATATCCTATAACTTATCTAACATGGTGAATTCACTCATCCTCTTCACAAAGTTACACTATTTTTTCGGGGGCAATTTAGGAGGTGTTCTTAACTGTTCTCATTATGCTATGATACAGTAACAATGAAGAATGAGGGAACTGAACGTTTTAGGATGGTTTTGTTCCCTGTCACAAAACTTTGCCATTTAGTTCGCTTTCTTTTTCGTCGTCGGTTCGATGTGTGAATAGTTGTCTAATTATTTTTACTTTTCAGTACTCATGTGACAATTGATACCTAGTGTTGATTTCATTTCACATTAACCTACTGTAGTTGAATTGTATGAGTTTGTATGCTCGGATTTAGTACAAGTTAGGATATGCAAGTCTAACAGAAGAGATCCTTATCATTAGTATGAGTTTGTATGCTCGGATTTAGTACAAGTTTGAAATGTCCTGAAATGCTCCAACTAAATTATTTGCTTCACTGAATAGGTTGTTTGGCATCGCTTCTCTCAGATTCGGTGCAAAGCATGCAGTGTGATGATTCCATAGTTTTTATTTCGACAAACCAAGTTCATTACAGGTATGCCTGCCAATTATACATATCCATTGTGATGAAGTACATATCTGAGCCTTATCATTAGTATGCATCTCTATACCACAAACCCGGGGTTTGCAAACTGTGCATGTTAAACTTTCAGTTCTGAAATGGTGTTTCTAGGTAATTATGCTTTGGTCATGGTGTTATATGATACAAGACTAATTAAACAAATTAATTAACTATATCTCTCTCTCTGTGTGTGTAATTTTCAGGTGCTACAAATAAAGAAACAAGAAGTGTACATAAGTATGGCCAAGAATGGTAGAATACCAATGCGGATCCAAAATCCTTATACAGATATTTCGTGTTCGAAGCCACATAAAGTAGTAGCATGACCAAAGACTTGAAGATGCACAAGCAATGGGCAAAGAATTGAATAAGGGAGTTGAAGTTAGGAAGCTAAGCAAAAGAAAGAACTAACTCACTATGATTTCGTTGCTACGTTTAGAGTTAGAATGATGTATAGGCTTTTACTAATTTCTTTGTAATTCTGATACAATTTCTTTTAATAATATTTTGTATGAGACCGGTCCATTTCGAACTCAACTCTTTCGTCAATTGTATGAAATTCAATTTGACAATTGTAATTTCAAATGCTTTGAACTAAATGCGGTCTTTTGTGTTATTGTATATGTCATATCTTTTGTGTTATTGTACATACCATATCCAACAACTTGAACAGCTTAAAATTTTAAGGATTGACTTGTTACTTTATATTCAATGGTGTTGATGAAATGGTGGGTATATGATGGTTTATTTTGATTTTCATTTTCTTCTCTCTTTTTTCCTTGTAAGTGTTTTCCAGTCAAAAATCAGAACAAAAAAAATTCAAATTTACAATAATTTTTTATCCATATGTTCCACCATTTCTCAACAAAATAAATTAGAAACTCAGACAAAATACTAATGATATTTCAAACTTGCACTTTATAAATACCAATATTAATATCCAAGTACGTCCAAGCCATAACAATAAAAATACTAACAATTACTAAACAATCTCCAAAAATTCAGTAAAAATCTTCTATTATGCTTCAAGCAACACCCAAACTATCTTCACTTATTTCCGTTAGAAGCATCCAGTATCTAAAATAACTTATATTAGATATCAACCATCATTTATAAAAAATTAATGACAAAAAATAAGAACAAACAAGAATAGAATACTAATACCTTTAAAAGCGGACAAGTTCTTATATCATGACCCTTTTCGTGACAATTACTACAAGTGCGCGATCTATTTTGAGCTTTTGATCGCGATACTTCTATTCCAGTTGGAATTCGAGATGTAATAGTAGGACGATCCTTATGGGTATTTTTCGAAGGATATGTAATCGTTATATGAGATAGGTAAGAAGGTGTCGTAGTATAACTAACTTGAGTGTTCGTCTCTTCTTCATGATTTAAATTGCATTGTCGCAGCATAATATTAATAAACTCTTCTATTTTTTCGTAAAGATCTTGATTTTCCGCCACCAAGTCTACAGCTTTATTCATTTTTGCATGAAGTCTCCATGAATCAAGAGGTGTAAGTGCTTTATTTACTGCATTTGTTGATAGTCCCAGATCAACACTTGCATGTGTTCCATGACCTTTAGTAGTGTTGTGCCTAACACCAAGAGTCCACCTCGATAGAATATATTGTTTTGGGATGGTTTGCATAAACAGTATCTGCTTTATTACATATAATATATATTTGCATAGTACACTGTCAGTCTCAGACATAGCGCACAAACATTTGAAGAATTCTTCCATTAAGTTGCACTTTTCATTGTGAGTATTAATTTTTCCATCTATCTTGAAAACCACATTATAAGTGGTAAAGTTTTTCTTCTATACCACCTATATTATGCCAACAATAAAACACATTTCGAAACTCATTTTGGAATATCTCAAATAAATTAGCAGTATATACCTTTGCTACACAAGCCTCCATGTCATGCATATCTTGAAAATCTGATTTTGTCGTTAAGAAACGTGTGTCTTCTCTTTCCTCCCTTTTACGTCGAGCAGCTGGAGCTTTGTCATATCATTCAACAAATTGAAACAATAGCGTCATAGAATTAATGAAACCATTAAAGAACGCGTTCATACTCTCACTTCTCTGACTTGATCTCATGCCAGTAAAAAATATATCCTTCAGATAGTCTTCAACCCAATGATGTCTTTGGTCTTACATGTTTCGCAACCATCTCCAAGATTTCATTTCATTTATTGATTTTTCAGACAACAGTTCTTAAAAAATTCTTCTATACTTCTCATTCAAAGTCACCAAAACACTTTTCACTTTCTTCAATAGTTTTACTATATCTACTCCACTTCTTATAATCATCGTCGAAGGTTTCAAAAGAGCGACGTAAAGAATGGAGATACTCATCTTCATGCAAAGTTATATGCCATATACAATATATATGCAAGGTTTTTGGAAAAACCTTATTAATAGTATTACAAATTGCAAGATCCTGATCTGTGATGATTGCGGCTGGCGCTTTACCCCACATGCATTTTAACCATTTGCTGAAATAACTTAACTAAAGTCTCATCTTTCTCATCCGCTAAAAGAGCACATCCAAACAATGAAGATTGTCGATGATGATTAACTCCCGTGAAATGTGTAAATGGCATTAGAAAACTGTTAGTCTTATATGTAACATCAAAACCCATAACATCAGTAAATTGCATATAACTAGCCCTAGCTCTTCCATCAGCCCAAAAAATACTTCTACAAGTTCCCCCAGTATCAAGCTCAAGTGAATAGTAAAATTGAATATTTGCAGCTTGCCTTTTAATAAATTGTTGTATTACAGATACATATTGATGACCCATATTATTTTTTCTTTTCGATTTGAAATAGTTAATGATTCGTTATGGGGTGACATCAACCAAATTATTCCCACCTGCAGTATTTATTAAATCAGCAATCTGTGATGATCCCGCACCACAATCATGAAATTGATCAATCAACGATTTGCAAGAAGGCTTTAGATGATCTACATAATGAGAACGTAGAGTACAAATTTTTGATGGCGTGGACAACAAAGGATGACTGTGTTGATCATCTATAAGGGTTACCCTCCAAACACCATCTTTGATTCTATGTATGATAATTCTTGCAGGACAACCTTCTCTCACATGTTGTTTTCTTCTTTTAACTTTCCTCCCTTGCTCTCTTTTGTCCTTCAAACTTTTATGCACATCTTTACTGCATACAAATTTCTTTCGATTTATCACACCATCCTTATTTCTCGTACTCGTCGACTTGCGAACAAAGAAGCCCCTAAATTTTGCAAACGAGTTGTAAGTATTGTATGTTTCCTCATCAGTAGGAAATTCCATACCAACATGAATAACAACATTACTATTAATGAGATCACCGGCATCATCATTAGCATTCTCAGTTTCTCCATCCTCATCTTCCTCTACCTTGCTATCATCATCCTCGTTTTCACCATTCTTATTACAGTCGACGAGATCATTAGCATCAACATGATTGATTAACCAGCTACAATTTTGGGATTGCTCATCGATTGCATAGTCTTGATTGTGTTATCCATTTCTGTTAAAAAAAATAAAGTTTATGTTATGTTAACATAATCTTAACCTTAAATATATGAAAATCACACCGAAAAATTAAACATCAATTGATCTTAATATGAAACGTTTATTGGCATAAGAATAATTTGATCAATAAAAAATGTTATTTTATCAAAAATCAATTAACCGAATGCCTCTCTCCATTATAGCAATTATAGAAATATTACAACTTAACATATGATTTGTTTCACAAATTTTCATAGAAAAACATAAATTTCAAATTCTCAGGGCTATTAAACAAGTTGGTTGATTCTTAACAATATAATTTTCATTAATGTGAGTTGATTTGTGTGTAATCTCATGGAGTTTTTTAATCTTTTGATTGTTCAGGTTATAAACTGATCTAGTAACGTGCATAATATAGCTTATGATGTACATTAATAAATGCCATTCATAATATAAGCTTATCATGCAACAAAATTAGCATTTGAGTTTAATGTGAACAAAAAAATGCAGCATATGAAAATTCTGCAAGTGCTGCTGGATATTTTCAAACAATGGTAACCGATTTGAAGAAAAATTAGTGAGAATTAAATCAAAGGCTAACATTTAAAACAAGAATATCATATTTGAAGCCAAATTCATGATATCATCACCAAATGTTGGAACATGATTACTGAAAAGACAATCAGTTTGATCATTGGCATTCAACTCTCATCAATTTGCAACAAAATAAATAAATCCTGAGCAAATTTTGAGATAACAAGATAAACTCTTCCAAATTGTATGCAAAACCTACACGTTAATCAAAATTTACTCAGGTTTTAAACATCATAGCAAAGAGTTAGAAGAGAAGGAGAGGATCGTAACCTAACTGGTCGTCGGATACACACTTCGATCGTGCGTATCAGCGTATAGAAGAACATAGTCGTGTATATATGATTTGTGAAATTATGAGTAATTTCTAGCAAATTCTGTTAGGGTTTTCTGATGAAACTATCAATTTGTCATCTGTTTGAAGAAATCATATTATTCCTATTAAATAAATGACTCCACATTTGAATGAATTTGAACAATATTGTGAAGAAGAAAGTTTTAAATTTAGTGATATCCATTGAGGCATAAATTTCCTGAGTTCGAACACATGACCCTTAACCCCATAAAATTTATAACAAAATAAAAATATTTACCTTTTTTAAATGAGCAAAGAGATTTTTTAATTATGTTGTTTAAATCTATATGCTCATAAGTAATGTCACTTTTGGTTAGGATGCATTTATATTTTTCTTTGTCTCTATTAAACTAACTTTACTTCTATAAAATAATTTTTTGTGGGCATATTTTAAAAAAATAAGAAGATAAATAATTAGAAGAGAAACTCAACGATCTTTCCAAGGAAAAAACCAATTTTTTCCATCAAATTATCCGGTGTTTGCCAAAGCTTATCTCATAATCTTCTTTTAGTTGCAAGGTGAGTTAATTCTACTCTTTAAAATCCACAAATCTCCACCTTTTGTGATTATTGATGTATTTTCACTATCTTTGTTTCTTTATAATTTTTTTGAATTCAGAGGAAAAACCCTGAGATCATCTTTACTATTAATTTTAATGCCAAAGGATTAGTCATCAAATTGAAAATTTAAATTTGATACTTAAGATGGCCCATGGCAATAAAAATTCTCAAAAGTTTCACGTAAATAAATTATATATAACTAACTTCAAATCTTAAAAATCCATATTAAAAGTCTTCATATTAGTTAAAGGAATAGTTAAGAAGTAAGGAGCTAAACTGCAGTGAATTAAGAAGTAGCATAATAAAACTACATAAGTTTATGGTGTAACAAAAAAGGTCAAGTTGGGTATAAGAAAAAGGGTAAATTAAAGGGGGCGTTTTCATGAAATAAACTAATTGCTTTTGATATGACTAGCAAGGGCTCCGCGCAATGCACGGGTACGAAGTCCAAAATAAAGAAAAATCTATTTAAAATATAAATCCTGAGTTCGAAAAATGTATATATAGGAGAAAATTGTGGGGAGAGATTTTAGGAAATCTATTTAAAATATAAAGGGTATTTATCCTTTCTTATTTGTATTATTAATTACAATTAAATCTGATTTTTATTGATTTGTTATGGATACAAAAATTAATATTATAACAAAATTTAAATTTAAAATCATGAAATTTACGAATCTGCCAAAAATGTTATCCAAATTCATTTGATTTTGAATAATGAAATATTAGATATATGAGAAATGAGAGATTGGTATATTATTTAGTTAGGATTTTTTATTTGTATTATTAATTGCAATTAAATCTGATTTTGATGATTTGTTATGGATACAAATATTAATATTATAACAAGATTTAAATTTAAAATTATGAAATTTACGAATCTGCCAAAAATGTTCCAAAATTCCTATATTATTTAGTTAGGTTTTTTTTGTTTGCATCACTAATTACAATTAAATTTGATTTTGATTGATTTGTTATGGATATAAATATTAATATTATAACAAGATTTAAATTTAAAATCATGAAATCTGTGAATCTGCCAAAAATGTTCCAAAATTTCTATATTATTTAGTTAGGATTATTTTGTTTGTATTTATAATTGTAATTAAATCTGATTTTGATTGATTTGTTATGAATATAAATATTAATATTATAACAAAATTTAAATTTAAAATCATGAAATCTACGGATCTGCCAATAATGTTCCAAAACTTCTATGATTTTGAATAATGAAAGATTAGATATACGAGAAATGAGAGATTGATATATTATTTAGTTATGATTTTTTTGTTTGTATTATTAATTGCAATTAAATTTTATTTTGACTGATTTGTTATGAATACAAATATTAATTTTATAACAAGATTTAAATTTAAAATCATAAAATCTACGAATTTGCCAAAAATATTCCAAAATTCCTATATTATTTAGTTAGGATTTTTTTGTTTATATTATTAATTGCAATTAAATTTGATTTTGATTGATTTGTTATGGATACAAATATTAATATTATAACAAGATTTAAATTTACTCATGAAATCTACGAATCTGCCAAAAATGTTTCAAAATTCCTATAATTTTGAATAATAAAAGATTAGATATACGAGAGATGTAAGATTGGTATGTAAGATTGGTATATTATTTAATTAGGATTTTTTTTTTATCGAAAATATAAATCCTGAGTTCTAAAAACATCCTTTTTTTCTTTGTATTATTAATTGCAATGAAATCTGATTTTGATTGATTTGTTATGGATAAAAATATTAATATTATAACAAGATATAAATTTTAAAAAATGGTGGGTCTACAAATCTGCCAAAAATGTTCCAAAATTCCTATATTATTTAGTTAGGATCTTGTTTGTATTATTAATTACTATATCATTTAGTCATGTAAATATAATTTTTTCTGTCGATTTTTTTCGAAAATCGATATATTTTACTGTAATCATAATCACCAGGCTGTCAATTTTTTTCCGCAATATGGTCTCGCTTTCAGGATCGATAACTCTGTTCTTGCGGTGTATGAAGTTTTCTACAATTTAAAACATATATAAATCTCACATTTTTCTCTATATATTTACATGACTAAATAATTATTAAGATTTTAATTTTTTATAAATCTATGCAATTGATTTTGAGGTTTTTCAAATATTAGAATATATAGCAACTAGAAATTAGTTTGGTCTGTTTTGAATTCTCTATAACATGATTGCAACAAGTTATGACCTTTCCAAATATTAATAGTATAGCAAGATTTAAATTTTAAAAAATTGCGGGTCTACGAATCTGCCAAAATATGTTCCAAAATTCCTATATTATTTAGTTAGGATTTTTTTTGTTTGTATTATTAATTTCTATATCATTTAGTCATGTAAATATAAGTTTTTCTGCTGATTTTTTTGAAAGTCGATATATTTTACTGTAATCTGAATTATCAAGTTGTCAATTATTTTCGGCAATACGGTCTCGCTTTCAGGATCGATAACTCTGTTATTGCTGTGTATGAATGTTACTGCAATTTAAAACAGGTATAAATCTCAACTTTTATCTCTATATGTTCACATGACCAAATGATCGTTAAGATTTTAATTTTTTATAAATCTATTTTTTTCTAAATCTATGCTATTGATTATGAGGTTTTCCAAATACTAGAGTATATAGCAACTAGAAATTAGTTTGGTCTGTTTTGAATTCTCTATAATTGATATGTAGAATTATAGTATAATCGTATCTCAGGTCTTTTTTCAAATTATTATTCTGCTATAATTGCATTACAAATTTCTAGATAATTCATATTCTTTTGGAAGGAATTTATGTTTTGAATTATGAAATCATTTTTGTGACTGTGGAAGTGAGACGAGATTGAATCACTTAAACCAATTGATATAAATTATTGACCATGTGCTGATTAAGATTTTATTTTTTTTCTAAATTTAAGCTAAGTTCCTCAAGCATCAGCTCCTGATTGATTTTATTTTCCTAATATTTTATTTCTTTTAACTCGTTTTTTTAATGGTTACTATTTTCAGTAAAATATTCCTAACTATTGCACCTGGTGGTTTGATTTGTATTGCTCTTTATTTTGCTAATGAAATTGATTATGAGGCCTTCCAAATATTTGAGTATATAGCAATTACAAATTAGCTTAGTCTGTTTTGAATTTTTTAGCATTAAGTGTCTGAAGTTTTAAAGAATTATAGGTGTATTTACAGGATTTGTAATCAGAACGTTCACCTATTTGAAGTTTGTTCTAATAACATGTGCACATTGTTGCAGGAAATCATTAGGAATCCATATAAATATTAGTTGGTAATCCTGATCTGATCAGAGTGCGTGTTTGTGATCTAGGAAAATAATTAATTTGCGATTAGGAATTCATATAATTATTAATTGGTAATATTGATCTGATCAGAGTGCATGTTTGTATATATGTCAAGCCCCACTTTCCAAAATCGAGAAACGAGAGCGACAAGCTCGCAATGTATTCATATCGAGAAGCACTCTTTCTCAGCATGAATAAGCGTCTATATAAGTAGTAAAGGAAATTATAGTATAAGAATTTTAAAACTTATAAAATACCCAACAATATTTATAATAGTCTCAAAAACTATAACTTAACACAATTCGAAAATTCAAGAAACTAGGAATGGAAGACAGCCTTGAACAAAAGACATACTTAATAAAAAGAAAAATTAGAGCTCGACCTAACTTGAAAGATGTTGACTCTCCTCTTAGATTGGTACCACCTCGTACCTAATCTTGTCACCTATCCTAAAGTCATCTCACGACATTCCCAAGAAAAGAAAATATAAAAACAGGAATGTCGTCAGCGAACTAAAGTTTGGTAAGTCCTCATTTTATTAGAAAACAATATTTTTCTATGTTAACAGTATTTACAATGAAACATGATATTTTGGCTACAATTTAGTTATTAATGTTTATAATCTAATAGGTTTAATACAGGGTTTCAATCAGTTGGAACAAATGTAACACAATAATAATCCTTGTTTAATTTATAGAAAATAGTAATAATAAAGTTTTGTAATTTAGGAATAACCATATATATATGGTTGCTATTAATATCATCAAAAGGTAACAATGTACAAAAAATCATGATTATAAAAATATATAAGGTATATTTTATTTTAGAATTATTTGATAATAAATTAGTTTAGTAAAATATCATGTCATACCAACAAGAATGTGGCGTAGAATTATTTTTGGTATACTGGTTAAATTATGGTGTATTAATATAATCATTAAATAATATTTGACACGAAACATGGTATACATAATAATAGGCATGAGAATAACTGTGAACAGTAAACGGTAGTGGGCATATCAAATAAATAGCATGTGTTAATCAATGCGATATAACTAGTGTATCACGATATTCGATATTTCAGTGCTAGTAATTATAAGTATAAGCTCGATTGTGAGAGTTTTATTATATAACCAGAATATTATGTAATACCATGGAACAACAACAACATGAAATTCACTAGATTTAAGATATATATAATGCAATGTACCATTTTTCTCACGTACCACGAGGAACAAGACATGATCCTTCATTACACATAAATACCCCCATTTTTGAGCTACCCCATCCTCGTGATATATATATATATATATATATATATCCAATAAATAGTGTACATGTTATATTCACGAGATTTAAGATATTAATTAGATTCACGATATTCATGAGATTCACAAGATTCAAGATTTACGGATTCATGTCGGGTTCATATCAAGATAGTATAATCCAACGCATGAGTATTCATAAACCCAAGGTTGTTATCCAGGGGCAAGGAAACACGGGTCCACTCATGAGTAATGGGACTCCAACTACCGCCGAAGTATTCACAGACCCAAGGTCATCATTCAGGGGCAAGAAAACACGGGGCCATCCATGAGTTAGTAATGGGACTCCTGAGTTTCCATTGAGTATAAGTGTTAACTACCAGGAGTATTCACAGACCCAAGGCTTTTATCTAGGGGTAAGGAAACACGGTCCCACTCATGAGTAATGGGACTCTAACCACCACCGGAGTATTCATTGACTCAAGGCTATCATCCAGGGGCCAGGAAATACGGGTTCATTCATGAGTTGGTCATGCGACTCCTGAGAATTATTGGATATGTATGCCCTAGAGGCCATTATTGTATAGTACTAGTTTGTATATTACATTTTGGAAGCTTGGGATATATACACGGATTTACGACAATCTTGCTCGATATAGTAGTATGCTACTTGGTTTGTATCTATCTTAATATGTGTATATGTTTCTTTTAATATATTGCTAATACATATTGATGGGGCCCTTATGATCTTTCCTTGACTACCAGTGTTGTGATGGTGATCACACTAGTGGGGGCTGGGTAGTCTATAAGCACATCCTTATACAGGTCCCTAGTCGTAGGATTATCGAGACAAGGCATCGATACTCCAGAGTAGACTAGTGTATACGCTTCTCATCCAAGCAGGGAAGATGGTCTGTCCCACAGCTATTAGTACGTCGTACTGGAGATAGTATGCAGGTGCTCGTTAGGTTACGAGTACACTGGACAAGACTCGTTGGGATATGTTGGTTGGTATTATACCTATCGTCAGTTAGCAGTTCCCAGGTGACATGAGTGCAGCTTAGTCCATTGACTTGACACTGCTACTTCGTCTCAAGTGTTTTTCCACTGTTCTTAGATTGCTACCCTACCACGGCTCTATTGAGTCGTGCAAACATGTAGTAGTTGGGTGCAGCCCCGAAGCACTTGGAGGCAGTGGCGGTTAGATATGATTCGTCTCTCCCGGTATTGGAGGTTAATATCACGCTGTGTTTGGAGAGCTATTACACAAAATCCCTGGCCAGGGCAAGTGAGATTTACTGGTAGGCATTCCAGTAGTTTCTCAAGGTGTTCTGGGCTACACTCCAACACGATTTATACCGCTATTAGGGGTCTGACGTTTACTACCCCTCTAGGCCCGATATGCGATACTCTTAGACGAACAGACCGGATCGTACAGAGATTGTCACAGATAGGCTCAGTAGGAGTTTGGATGAGCTTGCTCGTCGACCTTCTTATCGACAGATACCTGGGTAGCCGTTATGCACAGCTAGTGCCACTGACGTGCTTGTGGTTAAACCCACTGCCAGAGTACTGTCGAGTCTTTAGAGTCCCACACATAGGGTTTCCCAGCTTCGGGCGAAACGAGTAGAGGTCGTATGGTTTTACGACAGGGTTCGATCATATACGTGTACTTGTGCGCGTGTGATGTTCGAGCGGACAATAACAGTGGGCTTTGGTTTAAGCCGGATCCTAGTATTTGATTATTGGATTAGCTTCGTCTCATTGTATTCGTGTTTCTCGGAACACGGATGAGGGTATGTATATACGGATGAGAGGGGATATAGAAGGAGATGCCTCATTAGGGTTTTGACCATTGACTTGGTCAAAACAAATATGAGGTAAAGAAAAGACTTTGTTATTTTTGATAAATGATAATTATGTATGGCATGGCTACGTGGGTTGATATTTTGACTTGGCTTGACTTGTTGACCATAGATATTTTGACCTAGATATTTTGGTGAGATATTTTCATGCCATGGTTGATGGTCATATAAAAGATAGCCATTCCATTTTCTATTATCATTATCACAAATACTTTCTCTTTCTTCAAGCTTGCTCTCTCCTTCTTCCTCTCTCAAACCCTAGTGTTTCATGAGTTGAGAATCAAGGGTTAGTGAGACTAAGCCACTCAAATTACACTCTACTCACTCTAGTCTACTTAGATTAGCAAGCTAAGTATTTTAGTTATCTCAAGTTGGAGGTTTAGCTCAAGGTTGGAGCTCTCGGGTGGATCATCGTTGACACAAGGAGGCCGAAGTTCAAGCACGATCCATACTTCCATCGAGGAGTTTAAGGAGAGGATCGAAGACCCGAAGAACTTATTTTCTTTAGGTATACTTTCTATCATAGTAGATAGAACCCTAACATGCTAACTAGGTTTATGGTAAAGATCCGGTTTTAGGTTTATTCTAGCGCCAAGTTTATGATCGCTATAAAAATTTTGTTCCGCATTTGGCCACGGAAGTTGGCCGGGGCGCTAGTGTAACCTTTCATGGTATCAGAGCCAGCCCATAAACCCTAGACTAGCAAGTTTAAACAATGTTAAAACAACGAAACCGAAACGACTCCGTAACATCAAAACCCAAACTGCAGTTTCTGTTGATTTTTTAAAAGTTTCAATTTTTTTAAACAACTACAACGTGATATTTACACTGTGAGATGTACCCAGAACAAAAACGACGCAATTTGGCCAAGTTTTGGCCGGCCAAACACCCTAAAAAACCGGCCTCCTCGGTTTTCTCATGGCCAATTGTGTCGTGCTTTGGTCTGTGTTCTTGTCTCTTGTAGTTTGGGTTTCTGGTGTTGTTTGTTTTTTGCCCAAGTTTGATTCTCTGTTGTTTTATGTACGGGGCAATTTGGAGTGTTTCGAAGTCGTTATATTTGACACTGTTTAATAGTTTACATTACATTCACTTTTATCTGCGACCGTGAATGTCATTTGATCGGTAAACTCGTCTGATTGCTATATGTTCTTTTAGACGGGTTTGCGAACGTAACATTCGCGTTGATGTTTTGTGCTTGTGCTGTGATTGTGGTTGGATAGTCGTGGTGGATAGCATGTGGTGCAATGTTAGTGGTACATTTTATATTCATTTGTATATTTGTTATTGCGGGGTGAGCATCCGACATGTGGACTGCCGTCTTTGCCGGGTTGTATATTATTTGATTGGGGCACGACCGGGTTGAGGTCGATGTCACCATTTGTACATATTATTTTCTTTTTCTGTACTAGGATTACCCCACGGTGGAATGCACGGATAGCCGAGTTTTAGAAGGCAACAAGACCGTATCTCATGGCGTTGAGACGGAGGGGGCTTCGTTCAAGAATTGACGGGCTATTCGCCGCACTTGTAGGGGGTATAGTTTGACCCACGGAGGGGCGCCCAAGTTACCGGATTCCGTGAAGTGCTGGGTGGCCCATTCACTTTGTTGAAGGGGGCTGCCTCACTTCTGGGATTGGTGGGTAACTTACCACGCTCGTAGGGGTCTAGGTTTTCATTGCACAGACTATCCAAACGACCCGGAACGTAGGGTTTTATTTGTGGCTCAAATAAAACCCGGGGCTCCAAGATTATCCACCATTATGTATTGTTGGCTGAGATTCTGCGATGTTGATTATTATCATGTCTGGGACAAATGTTGTATATACTTATATATATACTAGTAGATGTTGTATATGTTTTGCACCCGCGCTAGTCCAGCCCCCGCTCTGTCGTTAGTTAAGTAACCTAACGGGTGATGACGGGGCCCCGTGGCGAATGCGGATGGCATATACATATATTTTATTTTCGTTCTTTTCTGGTGTGATAGGTTAATTGATGGGACCGCATTAATTTTAATTAATGCAAGAAAATAAACCTAAAAGATGTTGTTGGAACAAATTTCGAAAAACTACAGTTATATTCTTTCGCTTCGCATAGTGGTATTCGGTCATGAATATCCAGCACCTCATTCTACGAGGCAAGAGCCGAGATCCCTTCGCAGGGAGTGACCTCTTGAGCTAAAGTATATATTGTAAATTACTCGGGTTTTTTCAAAACCAGAAATTTTCAAAAGGCGGAGCTTAAACCACTCATTTTTCAAAATTGCTCAGGTTCCTTCAACGATATCAAGTTCATTACGTTAACGGGTTTTTCGCCAAAAACCCAGACGTAGCCCTTCGTCATTTCTTATAAGTTATGCTTAGTATTCGTGCTGCGGTTGTTGACCGTGTCAAGGAGCAGTGAACGGTAGCTGATTATTGCTTATTTGTAGCATACAATGCGATTAGTTAGGACAGTCGTGTAACCTTGTTGACTGTGTCAAGGGTTATGCGGGTGTGTTTAAATGCAATCAAGATAATGACGGGTTGAACTTGACTAGGACTCTTTGATTTGTTGACTGTGTCAAGGTCACTTGGGTCCTAGGGGCAAAAACCACATCGGGAGTTTCAAACATACAGGAAACTTGCAGATTTAGCATACCTTCTGGAGTGTAGTGACTAGAGTGGATTCCATCTAGGTCATCACACAATGATAGTTGGATCCCGATCCTATTGATGAGTTGGATTACCCTCGGGAGATTATTTCACTTAACAATCGATGCTATAAACCAAGTAGGTGTCTAGAACGGTGTTAGCGTGGCTACACCTCCAGAGAAAATAGATTATATAATTAAGGAACTTCACATAAGCGTTGGAAAACCTCCCTCGAAGTACCAACACTAGCCTGGCTGAAAGGTTAAGAAAGTATTGTGACGTGCGATTAAATCCTTACTAGTTCTTCTTTTAGGGTTTGAAGAAGAATTTGAGGAAACAGCGGGAGCCATCCTGGTTAGATAAAATAATAACCAATCTAATCTTGCAAGAGCGCACGCTGAGTATTTCTTTTCTCTCTCTCCAGATAGCAACCATTTCACGCCCTAATCAAGATAATAAAATGTATCGCTTGACCGATCCGAATTCTTATTCGGGGCTGGGAAACGTCGGTTTGGCTCTAACTTATGATGGCGATCGTAAGTATGAGCTGGGGAAAGAGGATAGTCTGGATTCCAAGGAGACCCCAATGAAGAAGAAGCATACTAATGCATCTACTTCAGGTGTTCTTGTAATTGAGAACTGCTTTTCGGTCGGTCCTACCTCCTGGGTACTAGATACTGGATCAGGATCTCATATCTGTAATTTATTGCAGGGACTGAGAAAAAGTAGGATAGTTGGACCTGGTAATATGTCCCTCAGGGTAGGGAACGGAGCACAAGTTAATACTGCAGCCGTCGGTGAATATCATCTAGTGTTGCCAAATGGCAATACTATGATTTTGAACAATTGCTACTATGTACCTTCCATGGTTTGAAACATCATATCAGTTTCTTTACTTGATAACGATGGATATAACTTTGTTCTTGATAGAAATATCATGAACATTTACCTTGATAAGGTACTGGTTGCAGAAGATACACTGTGTAATGGTATATATGTTCTAAATCAGAATACAGTTCTCAATGTACAAAACACACGCAGGAGGAAGAGTTCAGACACGAATGAATCCTACTTGTGGCATTGTAGACTTGGTCATATCGGAGAGAAAAGAGTAAGTGAGTTACATAAAGATGGACTCTTGAATACGTTCGAATTTTCATCTTATGAAACTTGTTACTCTTGTCTCAAAGGAAAGATGACCAAATCACCGTTCACCGGACATGGAGAAAGAGCAGTAGAGCTCTTGGGACTCATACACAGTGATGTATGTGGTCCGATGTCTATACATCCACGGAGTGGATTCTCGTACTTCATCACATTCACTGACGATCTCTCTAGATTCGGATATGTGTATCCTATGAAGCACAAATTTGAAGCTTTTGAGAAATTCAAGGAATTTAGAAACGAAGTAAAGAACCAGGTTGGCAAAAGTATCAAGATCTTCTGATCGGATAGAGGAAGGGAGTACTTAAGCACGGAATTCCTAGAATACTTAAAAGAGAATGGAATTATCTCTCAAATTACTCCTCCGTATACACCACAGAACAATGGTGTATCGGAGCGGAGGAATCGTACCCTATTGGATATGGTTCGCTCCATGATGAGTAATGATGAGTTACCTCTTTCATTCTGGGGATATGCACTTCAAACAGCAGCACATCTTTTGAATCAAGTTCCATCCTTATCTGTGCCTAAGACTCCGTATGAAATATGGAGTGGTAAGAATTTGTATCTTAAACGTATTAAGATTTGGGGTTGCCCAGCTTATGTCAAAAAGCAGAACCCAGACAAACTTGATGCATAGTCAGTTTTGTGTAAGTTTGTGGGATACCCAAAAGATTCTAATGGGTATCTATTCACCATGCAGAGGAACAAAAGATTATTGTTTCTAGGAACACCACATTTTTGGAAAAAGAATTTCTTGTTAAAAATATTAGTGGCAGCACGGTAGAACTGGATGAAATTCCAGAGACACAAACTATAACTGAAGATTTGGTGGAACCGTTAGATTCAGTTATACCCGACGAACCTCGGCCACTCCGCAGATCTGGTAGGATTTCTCATCCGCCCGAGAGATACTACGGTTTTCTCATAGACGGGGATCGAGAGGATTGCATCTTGGAAGAAGATGACCCTACCAGTTTCAGGCAGGCCATTATCAGTACGGACTCTGATAAGTGGCTGGATGTTATACGATCCGAAATGGAGTCCATGTACACCAATAAAGTGTGGACCTTAGATATTGCTCCACCTGGGGTAAAACCAGTTGGATGCAAATGGATCTACAAAAGGAAACTTGGTGTAGATGGGCAGGTGGAAACCTATAAGGCTAGACTCGTTGCAAAAGGTTTTCGTCAAAGACCTGGTGTGGATGATGACGAAACTTTTTCTCCAGTGGCTATGCTCAAATCCATTCGAATCCTACTTGCCATTGCTGCCTTCCATGACTATGAAATCTGGCAGATGGACGTAAAAACGGCTTTTCTAACTGGCAATTTGGAAGAGTGCGTTTATATGGATCAGCCAGAAGGCTTTGTGGACAGTGGGAGCAGCGAGAAGGTGTGCAAGTTGCTCAAATCCATTTATGGATTAAAGCAGGCATCGCGGAGCTGGAACATCTGTTTTGATGAAACAGTCAAGGAATTTGACTTCATCAAGAATGAAGATGAGCCATGTATATATAAGAAGATTGTAGGACGAACTGTCGTATTCCTAGTCTTGTACGTGGACGGCATTCTTTTGATAGGAAATGGCATTCCTATGCTACAATCGGTCAATCTATTCTTGTCACAACGGTTCTCCATGAAGGACCTGGGTGATGTCTCATGCATTCTGGGATCAAGATCTACAGAAATAGATCTAAGAGATTACTGGGACTTTCGCAGTCCAGGTACATAGAGACCGTACTAAAGAGATTTAGTATGGAAGATTCCAAGCACGGTAATATACCCTCATTGCACGGATCACCCTCTCCAAGAAGATGTCTCCCAAGACCGACGAGGAGAGGGTTCGCATGAGCACTATACCCTACGCTTCGGCGGTAGGATCTATAATGTATGCGATGATATATACAAGACCAGATGTAGCTTACGCGCTAAGCGTGGTGGGCCGGTATCAGTCAGACCCAGGTGAGAACCACTGGACAACAGTGAAGAATATTCTCAAGTACCTGAGAAGGACTAAGGAGATGTTCTTGGTTTACGGTAATGGAGACCTTAGGGTCGAGTCCTTTACCGATTCAATCTTCTAGAGTGACAAGGAAGACAACAAGTATGTCTCGGGTTTTGTGTTTACCTTCAACGGAGGGGCGGTGTGTTGGAGGAGTTCCAAACAGGATACCGTCGTAGACTCGACGATGGAGGCTGAATACATTGTTGCAAGCGATGCCACAAAAGAGGCGGTCTGGATAAAGAAGTTCATTAGTGAATTTCAGGTAGTTTCGTCCATTGTTGACCCAATACCTTTGTATTGCGATAACAATGGGGCTATAGTTTTAGCGAAGGAACCACGGTCCCATCAGAAATCCATGTTCCCCACCGAAAGACGCGCAACGGAGACGCGGCGGGCGTCTCGCCTGAATTTCGGGGCAGATGCTAATTGGTGCTATTCGTCCACCTCTCCGAAGATGCCAAGCTGATTCATAGCACCATTTATTGAATGTTTAAACGGATGCAGCCAATATAGCAGACTTCGTCAGATTCACCCTCGTTTGAGGGGTTTTTGATTGTGGGGACGCTCTTCCGTGCAGGTGCAAGCCCCTGCAGTTAATTACGCTACCGTATCGCGGTAAAAACTTTCTCCTTCTCCAGATGGTCACTTAGTGTCGTGGGTGTTTGTTTTGTTTGTGGTTGCCCGTGGATTGTATACAGAGATTAATTTATGTTGTCGCCCGTAGGGCGTGGATTAGTCCAAATCCGTATCTTCTTAGATTTGGGTTTGGGGGTTGGGTGTAAGGATACGTTAGTCTCATTTGAGGCTAAGATCAACTTAAACGTTTGTTAAGGATACGTTAGTCTAATTTCTCGACTAAGATCAACTTAACAGGATCATTTAGATCCAACGAGAGAGCATTTGGCCTCTGTTGTTTAGTTTAGGGACATTGCGGTCGATTGTTAGTTTAAGGACATTACGGTCTATTGTTAGTTTAAGGACATTACGGTCCAGGTTAAGGACATCGTAGTCCGTGGGTTTAAAGGGACCCCACAGTCCAGGTTAAGGATATCGTAGTCCATGAGTTTAAGGACCCCACAGTCCATAGTTTAAAGACATCGTAGTCTATGAAGTTTAAGGACATCGTAGTCCATGAGTTTAAGGACCCCACAGTCCGTGGTTTAAAGACATCGTAGTCTATGAAGTTTAAGGACATCGTAGTCCATGAGTTTAAGGACCCCACAGTCTGTGGAATGTGTGGTTATCGGGACCCGTCACCTCTCTGAAGACGTTGAAGGATTACAACGACAGATATCAGAGGAGTAAAGAGATATACCCTTGAACCGGTGTGAGTTGGTTGAAAGATCCGTAGTCCAGTTGGGACTGAGATCTGTTAAATATTCGTGAGCAGATGGGCTCGGTTCAATATAAGTTGAAGACTTATGGCCAATATTAGGCTAAGTCCAATAAGATTAAAATGTTTAACATTTTATTGTTCTGGGCTATTGAGCCTTTATTTGGGCTTGGCCCTTTTAATAATGCTGAGCATTAGATCCTGACACATTTTTTTTGTCTTGTATTGAATGCATAGCATTCATCAGAACAATGTGTGTTCTGACAGCGCGCCACGTGGCGCGCCAGGTGCTTTGCGCCAATTAAAGAGCGCATTGCGTTTCTGCCAAGTAGCGCACACAAAAAGGACATGTGTCGCGCTTGGCGCTAAGCGCCAGATGATGGGCGCATTGCGCCAGTTTATGAGCGCATTGCGCTTTCAATTTATGAGCGCGTTGCGCTAGTTTAGTGGCGCACAAGTGAGTGACACATGGCGCGCTTGGCGCTGAGTGCCAGCCCATGAGCGCAGCGCGATGTTTCAGAAGCGCAAACCGCGAGTTGCATACGTGGTTGACATGTGGCGTGTTTTGGCGCTGAGCGCCGGTCCAAGGAGCGCAGAAGCGCAGTTCAAGAGTGCAAGGCACTTTTCAATAGAGCAAGGCGCATTTGATCAAATTTATGATCTGTGAACCAATTTATGTTCTTTAAGAGAGACTTTGTTTCAAGATTCAAGAACAACAGTTCTTATTTTTGAAAGGGCTTTACCTTTATAGATCAATGATCTGTGAATGAAGTAAATACTTCTTCTGTTTTTATGATGAGATCTTTTGATCTCTTTTTATAAAAGACCTTGGTCTTTTGTAGATCTATGATCTTTTAAGAAGATAATTCTTCTATTTTAATGAGATGATTTCATCTCTTTGTTCGAGAATCATTCTTTTTTTACCTTGAAGAAATGATCTTCTTTCAAGAGCTTGCTCTCTTTCTTTTTAGTTTTCTCAAAGTTTGTAAGGAGGTTTTCTCTATATCAGACTTGAAGTCTCGGTGCCTTTATATAGGGCAAATTGATTTGTTGAATCAGTTAAAGAGATCTTTCTCTGATTGATTTGGGGATGTTTCCCCACCGTTGGATCTTTGATCCTAGGGCTTCTGTTTTACAGAAGGCAATCTTCTTGTTTTTAACAAGATTGGAAAGATCTTTCCATAACAGAATTTTAATTCTGATTAATTAATGATTTATCGTTATTATTAGATCTTTTGATCTAACGGTGGGGAATTTTATAATTCCAGCGGTGGCGCACCTGTGCTTTGCACGTGGTGCGCTGCTCAGAGCGCAGCGCACTTTGCGCTGGCGCACCTACATTTGACACGTAGCGCGCAGCACAGAGCGCAGCGCAGCCTGCACTAGCGCACCCGTGTTTGACACGTGGCGCGTAGCGCGCCTAGCGCTAGCGCACTCATGGTGCACTGCCTAGGGCGCAGCGCACCTGGCGCTAGCGTATCCGTGTTTGACACGTGGCGCGCAGCGCGCTTAGCGCTGGATCTGAAGCGTTGCTTCAATTTTTTGAATTTTGAATTTTAAAACAGAGTTTTGCTCTGATTGGGGGTGCGCTGCCTAGGGCGCAGCGCACCTGGCGCTAGCGTATCTGTGTTTGACACGTGACACGCAGCGCGCCTAGCACTGGATCTGAAGCGTTGCTTCAATTTTTAAATTTTGAATTTTAAAACAAAGCTTTGCTCTGATTGGGGGAAACAAATGCCCCCCCCACCGTTGCGCTCACGTGGCGCACACGTGAGTGCAGCGGTGGCAACATCTGAGCCCTTGGATCAACTCAGAAGTTGAAGAGGCGGTTCAATGCCTATAAATAGGACCTTTGGTCCCTTAGATGATTTCCATCTTCTTCTTGAGAATTTTCATTCAGAGCATTGCTCTTTAGTTTAAGAACTTTCAAGAGTCAGAACTCTATCAAAACTTAGGTAAAGTTTAATTTTTTTTAATAAATCAGGGTTTTACCCATTAACAGTGTCTTGCTCTTCATAGATCTTTGATCTAAAAAAAAACATTTAGGGTTTCATTAACAGAGCTTTGCTATCATGAACCCATAGATCTAAGGAGATCTTTTCTTCGGGTTTCTTAGCCCATGAATCAGAGCTCTGCTCTTTTAATAACATGTAGATTTCTTAATCTTTTGTGAAGAACTCTTAAGAGTTTTTTCATGGATCTTGAAAATCCTAGAATTTTTTAATTCATAAAAATTAATTTTAATTAATTCTTTTCTGATGGATTTTTCCATCATCATTACAGAGCCAGGCTCTTTTAAGGAATTTTATTCCTTCATGATCAGAGTTTGACAAGTGTCACTCTGCCATAGAGCTTTGCTCTCAAAGGGAGATCATCTCCTTTTCCCGAGGGATCTCTCATTCAATGAGAATTTTCTTGAGGATTTCCTCATTAATTAACAGTCTCATCCGATGATGAGGCTGTTTTATTAATTGATGCATTGTCATCTAGATTTTGTGGGTCCCCCTTTGTCCCCTTTCCACTGCATTGCAGTGTGGTACAAATTCTAAAGTACCGAGTGTCAGAATTTAAAATTAAATTATAGCACTGACAGTTGACTTCTGTCCCTTTTTTTGCAGGCGACATGTCTTTCGATCTCTCTTTCCCGTTTGTTCGTTTAGAGGGAGGATTCCCTGAGGCACCTGTGGACCGAGAGGTTCTCGCGCTCATCCGAGACCATGACCCGGAACACAAAAAACTTCACTTGTGGGGTAGATGGTACGACCAGATTATCAGAGGTCGTCAAAGCTTCTCTTGTGCGACGCCGTCGGAGCCTATCTCGGCGATCCTGTATGAGGATGCACCCCCGGCGAACTATGCCGTGGAGGTGGTTAATTGGACTTCGGAAGGTCTTCTTCAGCCTTCGATCGCCGCAGTACCCATGCAGCCGACGGCGGCTTTGGGTACCCTGGGGTGCCGCATATGCCAGGGCGAGTCGCGCCCTTGGGGACAGCCCTACAACATCGGACTAACTCCCCGTCATCCGGCCGGGTACTTGCAGTAGACCCGGTACATCTTGTCGGCGAAGAAATCACAGCTGCTAAAGCTCGGCTTATACCCTGCGGTATACGCTTCGCTGTTCCAGTATTCTGCACCTCCCACATAGTGGATTAAGGCGTTCTTAGAGCAGTGGAACATCCCGACCCATACCTTCCTTCTACTGGACAGAGAGGTCTCCATTTCCTTGGAAGAATTCACCGAGGTTTCTGGTCTACCGGTCAGGGGAGAGCACTACGAGGAGCTGCTTCCTCCGGATGAATACGTTTTTGCCACCAAGCCAGTGGTGATGGGCCTCGCGCCAGAGAATGCCATTCAGCACCAGTTCCCCAGCCTGATAAAGGTGTTGAACCTATACGAGAGCCTCTTCCTTGAATCCGGAGGCCGGGGGGGTCAGTTTTGCGGACTTCATTGCCCGGTTTCTTCGCCCGGAGATTTTGTCGCGACGAGGCGAAAAGTTTGCTAAGCTCGATGATCCCTTCGGCTTTGGCTTAGACCGTCAGCCGGTACTGGAAGTTGATTAGAAGGGCTTCTTTCTTCCTGACGCTGCGATCATCCCTCTATCAGAAATCGCCGCTCCGGGCATTGACGAGGATGCGTTCTTTCTTTGGTTTCTTGGGCTATGGTTGAGTTGGTTCGCACTCCCTATGCATCCTCGTTACATGAGGCTTTCCGTCTTCTACCTCGCGCATCGCATGGTTGCCGGAATACAAGTGGCCATCGGGATCGCCGGGTTAGCCCACTTATACCATGGTCTTAGCGTAGCGGCGGATACCACTGAACCGGGGGTGCATCCTACCAACTTCCCGATGCATTACATCACTTCATGGATGGAGATGCACGTGCTCGGGATTTTTGGCATTCACAAGAGATCTCCGTTTTACGAGAGATGAAAGTTCCCTCGGATTATGCGGCTGGTTGACGCCTCCATCATGAGTCCGTCACAGCGGGAAGCTAGGGGCCTGCTCCTTCGTCCGCGCATGGTCGGAGATGGTATGTCTTTCACAGACAAAGTTTTGACCATTGGCCAGGAAACTTCAAAGGCGGTGCTGTCACTGCAAGACATTTTTAAGGATGGGGACTCTTTGTTGAAAGCCCGGGAGATTCTCCACTTGTACTCCATCAGGCCGGGCTTTCTTGTATTCAGGCAAAATGATGCGGCGCTATTCATGAGATACAACCCCCATCATTTTACCCAGCAGCTGAGTTATAATCAGGGAGTCCCGTTGGAGGCTTTCTTGGTAGAACCCGCTGCCACCGAAAAGGGAATGCGGGGTGTGCTGCATCACTTCATGCGCTTGAATACGGGATCTCACTTCTTTATCAGCGAACCGAGTTGCGTTCCGAGGGCCCTTAACGTACACGTGGCCTGGTATCAACATGCAACGGGTGCTATTTTCAGGGAGGAGAAGCGGTTGCTACTCGACCGTAAGGGTGCACCCCCTGCTAGTGACCGAAACCTCCCCTTAAAGCGACGGATCATTGCCATTCCTCCGCTAAGAGTAGCTGCTGTGATTGAAGTCCCCGAGGACAGGCCTGAGCTACCGGTGCCCCGTGCTCCCGTGGAGACGGTGGATGTACCACCGATGCCCCGTGCTCCCGTGGAGATGGTAAATGTAGCTTCCCCCGAATCTGGCGTGGGCTCAGATATCGGGACTCGTCGCCCCAAAGTGCCCACCAAGCGTAAGCTTGTGCTTGCTGCGACTGGAGCTCGCGCGCAGAAGAGGAAGAAGAAGTCAGTCCTCTCTCTAGATGCTGTACTCGGCCTGGAGCCTCAGGCTCCTTATAACGAGGGCCTGAGCGAATATGGGACCAATGAAGGTCTCTTCATAGCGCCGGAAGATACTGATCTCGAGGCCGCTATTGCAGCTTCTGTGCGATCCACGAGCTACCAGGCGGAAATGGCCACCCTCGCACAATCAAGTGAGTATAAGCCGTAACTTTTGTTATTGCATTGCATTCTTATTTTTATTGTCATGTCTTGACTGACATTTTTCCTTCTGTAACAGGCTTTACCACTGAAGAGGCTCTGGCGGCTTCCCTCAGGACCTTCGAGGAGGAGGAGAGGAATCGCGCCTTGTTAGGCATTGGTATGTTTCGGCTCATTGCATCTTCATTCTCCTCTCTTATGGATAATCTGACCCCTTCTCTATCTTATCGCAGGGACTACAATGCCAATCCCGTAAGGTGATGCGGAGATTCTTCCCGGGCCAGCCATCGAAGTCCCGACCTCCTCGGCATTGCCGAAAGAGGCCTTACTCAAATAACCGATGACGGATGCTTTGACGGCTCCAGAGGTAACCCTTGGCACGGACGATGACGTCCTACTGATGGAGGCATCTAGAAGATCTGCTCTGACGGCCCGAGCGGACAGGAAGCGCAGAATGCGCGCGGCGAGGGAGCGTAGTGCTGCCTTAGCTGCGGGTGCAGATTCGAGCACCGCTACCCCTGCCCCTACTCCTTCCAAGGAATCTCCGGCTGCCTTGTCCACTGCCTACAGAAGGGCAGCACGTGCGGCTCGGGAAGCAGTTGGAAGACCGACTCAAGGTAATGTGACGCGGGGTTCCGTTGTCAAAGTTTTAAATATCAGTTCTCATATATCTTATCTTGCAGGGCTGAGTCTTACCGAAGAAGTAGCGACGACCGCTGAGCCTGGGGTAGCGGTAGAAGAGGTAGCCGTGATTGCCGAACCCGAGGCGGCGGTAGGCGAGATGGCTGAAATTGTCGAGCTCGAGGTAGCGACTGGTGAGACAGTCACGATTGTCGAGCCTGAGATAGCTACCATTGCCGAGCCCGAGGCGGCGATGGGTGAGACGGCTACCATTGTCGACCTTGAGGTGGCGGCGGGGGAGATGGATACAATTGCCGAGCCCGAGGTGGCCGCTCCCTCTCAAGAGTCGGGCACCGCCCAAATCATCGTTCTTTCCGCCTGCGGCTCTTTT
Organism: Agapanthus africanus; assembly: GCA_030015575.1. Classification (NCBI taxonomy): domain Eukaryota; kingdom Viridiplantae; phylum Streptophyta; class Magnoliopsida; order Asparagales; family Amaryllidaceae; genus Agapanthus; species Agapanthus africanus. Next base: position 160,493,487 of record JASDDO010000024.1, read on the forward strand.
CCATCTCCAGGCGTCGCAAGCGTTACGATGGCTCTTGTAGAGTCAGGGGATGAGGCGACAGGGGGTGAGACCATTCCGATGGAGGAGGGTGAAGCAGTTGCTGTATCAAGTGACGCCCTCGTCGCGGTTCCGACTGGCGACTCACCAGGTAGATTTTGGGTCATTGCTTTTCTTTTATTCTGCAATCCTTTTCAATCTTTCCTGACAGTATTTATTTCGTTTCTAATGCAGGTGTGGCGAGCGTTGAGGCTGCGCTACCCGAGGCAGCGCCATCAGTCACCGCTTTGACGGCGACCACTCCTCTGCCCTCTCTCGTACCATCTCAGATGTTGGAAGGTGCGGATTCATGATCCATCCGTCTTATTTTTAAGCTGTATAACTTATGTACTGACGTTGCATTACCGCATCCTTGCAGGAGTCCTTTTTGACCACCTGTATCAGGTGCTGCACCCACACTTCTCCTTCTTGTCAGAGATTAGTCCACCTGCTGGTGTCGGTGAGTATCTTTTCTAAACGACGTCCTTTCTTTAACGGGCAGTCACATTATTTCTAATCCTTCTTTGTATTGCTTGTAGCCTTACAAATCGAAGGCGGGGACGAGGCTATCGTTGCGCCACCAGTACTCCCAGCTCTGCCCCCTGTTGCAGCCGGTATAGTAGACTCTATTTTTCGTGTATTTTCTTTATTTCTTAAGCTGACATCTGACTATGATTTATTTTGCAGCAATCACATCGGCTCTAGCCCCGTTCGAGTCTCGCGTTATAATGCCGGCAAGGCCCTTTTCTAGACGTCCATCCTCGAAAGGCGCCGCGAATAGTCTGCGCATGCTGAGCAACTATATTGAGGAGCTCGACGTGGAGACTCCCACATCTTCTGTGGATTTTGCTACGGAGGTTAACCCTATGCTGGCGACACTCGTGAACTTTCATGGTGAGTGCATCGTTGAGTCTTGGGTTAATCGCTGCAGGGAAATTGAGGCTTGCCTGCATGAGCTTGAGCTTAGGCGTCCTGCTCCTGAGATTCTGGTTGTGAGCACTCAACGGGCTGCGTGGATCAAGAAGAGTACTTCCTACTTCCGCCATCTTGAACAAGAAGTGGCTTTAAAGCAGAAGGAATGTAAATAAGCTTCAAGCGAATCTGCTCGACTGCATGCTCAGGTTGATGCGAATGGTGCCCAGTTGAAAGTTATCTTCGAAGGCCTTCTGCGATGCATTTCTGACGGGTTAACAGTGAGGCAGAAGCTCAATGTCGTCGAGCGGGATGCACAAAATCGTGAAGCAGCTCAGCGGGCCGTCGAGGAACAACTTTCGTCTTACTTACAGCAGCGAGCCCAGGTCGAAGCAGAGTTGGCCGCAGCAGCTGATCAAGAAGAGGGGCTGAGGGAAGTGCGCGAGCGGCTGATTGGATTATTGAAAGCGCTTCCTTCTCAATAATTTTTTTTGTGCCCTTTGTAATTTTTAATAAAGTGTATTCATTCTTTTATTCTTTCACATGATGTTTTTTTGTACCCAATTGAATCCATGAATAAAAGATGCACATTTTTTTTGCAATGTCTTGTGTCATCTCTCTGCTTTCTTCTTCCTTCTGTTATCAGCGTGTCACCTTAGCAAACATAGCCGGCAGATGATAGAGTGAGCATCTTGTCTTGGCTTCTTCGAGGGGTAGTGATGGCTTTAGGGAACAGGGTTAGGATCTGTCACCTAAGACTTTTCAATTTTATGAGCCGTGAGGGTCTCATAAAAATTTTCTCCCTACGAGTCGTGAGGATCTCGTAGGTGTGTTTTCTCCTTAGGAATCGTGAGGATTCCTAAGTGTGTTTTCCCTTATAAGTCGTAAGGATCTTATAAGAGAGTTTTTCTTCCTTACGAGTCGAGAGGACCCGTAAGTGTTTAGTGGGATGGACATGTAGATGACGTATTTCCGAAACGGGGTCATATGGATGACGTATTTCCGTGACGGGGTCATATGGATGACGTATTTTCGAACGGGGTCATATGGATGACGTATTTCCGTGACGGGGTCATATGGATGGCGTATTTCCGAACGGGGTCATGTGGATGACGTATTTCCGAACGGGGTCATATGGATGACGTATTTCCGAACGGGGCCATATGGATGACGTATTTCCGAACGGGGCCATATGGATGACGTATTTCCCAACGGGGCCATGTGGATGACGTATTTCCGAACGGGGCCATGTGGATGACGTATTTCCGAGCGGGGTCATGTGGATGACGTATTTCCGAACGGGGTCATGTGGATGACGTATTTTCGAGCGGGGTCATGTGGATGACGTATTTCCGAACGGGGTCATACGGATGACGTATTTCCGAACGGGGTTATGTGGATGACGTATTTCCGAGCGGGGTCATGTGGATGACGTATTTCCAAGCGGGGTCATGTTGATGACGTATTTTCGAACGGGGTCATGTGGATGACGTATTTCCGAGCGGGGTCATGTTGAAGACGTATTTCCGAACGGGGTTATGTTGATGACGTATTTCCGAGCGGGGTCATGTGGATGACGTATTTCCGAACGGGGTCATATGGATGACGTATTTCCGAACGGGGTCATGTGGATGACATATTTCCGAGCGGGGTCATGTGGATGACGTATTTCCGAACGGGGTCATGTGGATGACGTATTTCCGAGCGGGGTCATGTGGATGACGTATTTCCGAGCGGGGTCATGTTGATGACGTATTTCCGAACGGGGTCATGTGGATGACGTATTTCCGAGCGGGGTCATATTGATGACATATTTCCAAATGGGGTCATGTTGATGATGTATTTCCAAACGGGGTCATTGGATGACGTATTTCCGAATGGGGTCATATGGATGACGTATTTCCGAGCGGGGTCATGTTGATGACGTATTTCCGAACGGGGTCATATGGATGACGTATTTCCGAACGGGGTCATATGGATGACGTATCGTCTGTTGTAATGACACGAATATCGGAGGGGTCTCCAGGTTGTCTATGAGCCGTTGAGATATGGCTTCTTCTTCTGATGGAACCTGGGGAGGGAAGGCGTGATTCCTTCTTTGTTTGCGCCCCTGGATTGTGTACAGGGATTGATGTGATATCACCTGTAGGGCATAAATTTTATATGTTTTTTATATCCGCGATACTCTATCATTTCAGCTTTTATATCGCGAAGGTCGCGATTGCCCAATCATTTCGGCTATTTTTCGCGGTGCCCGATCATTTCGTCTATTTATTTTATTTTTACTCGCTGCTTTTTATTGCGAGCTGTCCAATCATTTCGGCTATTTTGCATGCATACATTTTTTTACTTGTTGGTTTTGTTGCAAGTTGCCCCATCATTTCGGCTATTTCGTATATATGTGTGGCTCGCTAGCTTCTTGCTGCAAGCTTGGAATTAGACACCGATTTTGGCATCAGTACCGCTACAACTGGAATATTGCCAGGAGAGAATCATCATTTGACTCTGTCGATGTCAAACAAAGGTGGCTTAGCGAACAGGGTTAGGATCCTGTCGACTAAGGCTTTTGACTTCATGAGCCGTAAGGGTCTCATAAAGGTTTTTCTCCCTACGAGTCGTGAGGATCTCGTAGGTGTGTTTTCTCCTTAGGAATCATGAGGACGCCTAAGTGTATGTTCTCTTATAAGTCGTAAGGATCTTACAAGAGTGTTTTCTCCTTATAAGTCGAGAGGACCCGTAAGGGTTGTTCACCGTGTGGACATATCCCTAGTGACGGATGTGACTTTGTTAGGGAAATGTTTATTCGCGCCCGTGGATTGTATACAGGGGTCAACATTGAGCCGCTTGTAGGGCAATATTGGAGGTTGTGGTGGTTGCTTAAGAACAGGTTTAGATCCCTGTAGCTTAAGACTTTCAAATCTTATGAGCCATGAGGGTCCCATAAGAGGGTTCTCCTTACGAGTCATGAGGATCTCGGAAGTGTAATTTCTCCTTAGGAATCGTGAGGGTTCCTAAGTGTGTTGCTCCCTTGTAAGTCGTAAGGATCTCACGCAGGTGGTTTCTCCTTATAAAGTCGAGAGGACCTTGCAAGTGTCTTTTAACGAGATTGCGCCTTTTCGAGTTTTTACAAAACTCGCCGGTAGCCCTGCTGTTTTTACTCACGGAGTCCTTTCGGTTTTTCATCCATGCCCATTTCGCTTATGGACATACCGTTTTTTCTTTTTCTTTTTCTTTTTATTCTAACAAGGTTGCGCCCTTTCGGGTTTTCACAAAACTCGCCGGCAGCCCTGCTGTTTTTACTCACGGAGCCCTTTCGGATTTTCATCCATGCCCATTTTGCTTATGGACATACCGTTTTTCTTTTTTCTTATTCCTTTTTTTTCTTTTTTTTATCAACTTTGGGATGCTGAAACCCACCGTAGTTTGTCAACATCTCGGTCAACAGCTAGTTTTAGGACATAGTGGTCCATCGTTAGTTTAAGGACGTTTCGGTCCGCTGTTAGTTTAAGGACATTTCGGTCCGTCTTTAGTTTAAGGACGTTTCGGTCCGCTGTTAGTTTAAGGACGTTTCGGTCCGCTGTTAGTTTAAGGACGTTTCGGTCCGCTATTAGTTTAAGGACGTTTCTGTCCGTTGTTAGTTTAAGGACGTTTCGGTCCGTTAGCCGGCTACTACTTATAGAGTTTGGGCTTAGGAAGATAGCGAGCGGGCATAATCATCGTCATCTATCATTGACCTAGGCCGTGACTCGTCAGGCATAGTACTTCTTCAGGAAGCGACCGTTTATTGGCCTGAAAGGTCTTTCACCATGCATGTCCATGAGTAGATAGGCCCCACCTTGATAGACCTTGTCTATGATATACGGGCCTTCATAGTTCGGCTCGAATTTCCCCCGTTTGGCGCGATTGGGGATCATAGGTCTTTTGACTACTAGCACGAGTTCGCCTTGGCGGAATGTCCTCGGCCTAGTCAATCTTTCGTATGAGCGCGTCATCTTTGCTTTATAAGCCTCCATATTTTGTTGCGCTATGAGCCGGGTTTCATCAAGGGCATCGAGCTCCTCAAGCCGAAGGTGAGCATTCTCTTCGTCCGTTAGCTCGTAATGAACTGCTAATCGTAGAGAGGGTAGCTCTATCTCGAGGGAAAGTACCGCCTCCATACCGAATACCAACACGTACGGCGTTGTGTTCGTGGCCGTTTTGAACGTAGTTCGATACGCCCAAAGAGCTTCGTGCAGTCTCTCATGCCAGTCCTTCTTATTTCGAGACACCGACTTTTTCACGATCTTCGTTAAGGTCTTGTTAAAAGCCTCAGCTAGGCCGTTAGCTCGGGGATTATAAACTGAGGAATATCTCCAGTCTATGTTATGCTGCTGTGCGAAGCGGCTTATCTTGTGGCTTCTATAGGCTGGTCCGTTATCGGAGATAATCCGTCGCGGAGTGCCAAACCGATAAATGACGTGCGTCTTGAAGAAATGGAGGATATTCTCTGTCTTCAGTTCCCTCAGCGGTACTGTTTCTGCCCATTTGGAGAAGTAATCAGTTGTCGCCAAAATGAATCGATGTCCTCTGGACGATGCTGGTTCAATGGGGCCAATTATGTCAGTCCCCCACATTTCGAACGGTCAGCTAGCCACTGTTGGATGTAGTAGATTCGGATGTTGATGGATAAAGTCTCCGTGAATCTGGCACGAGTGGCACTGCTTCGCGTACTCGAGGCAGTCTTGGATCATCGTGGGCCAATAATAATCCATCCGTTTGATCTTCAGCTTCATCTTCGGCCCGGCTTGGTGAGAACCGCAGAGTCCGTCATGAGTTTCTTGGACGACTCTCTTTGCTTCTTCAGGTCCCAGGCATCTTAACCATAAAGAATCAAATGATCTTTTATACAGGGTATCATTGACGAAGGCAAAAGACAGAGCTCGTTTCATAAGCTGATGTCTTGAAGATGCATCTTCAGGTGTTCGATGGGATTTGAAGTAGGCTATGAAGACTTCCCTCCAATCAGTAACCTTTTCCTAGTCTTTTATTTGTAAGGTCGTTTTCTCGGTCGCTCCCTTTTCTTCGGACGACTCCGGAGATATTTCTGCCGGAGCGAGAACCCGACAGCTTTGCACAACAATCCTCACATCATCGAGGTTTTCGTCAACCAGTTCCTTAGCGAGCTTGGCTAATGCATCCGCTTTGCTATTTTCCGCACGCGGTATGCTTTCCAAGGTGTAGGAAGGAATTTGAGTCAGCAGTCGCTGTACTCTCTCGCCGTATTTTACTAGCTCAAGCTTGCACGTCTGATAGTCGCCGTTTACTTGACTGACGATCAGTTGGGGGTCTACGTATATGAGGAGATTTTCAATTCCCATGTCGATGGCGATTTCGAGACCCGCTATCAAAGCTTCATACTCGGCTTCGTTGTTCTTCCTCGGCTCTGTTACGGAAAAGGCAAATCGCATTATTCCTCCCTGTGGAGTCACGAAGATAAGGTCTACCCCTGATTTGATTATAGGGGTGCTTTGTTTGCGCTTCTTAATAGAAGACGCTCCATCAAAATTGTTAGATATGTATGCCCTAGAGGCCATTATTGTATAGTACTAGTTTGTATAATACATTTTGGAAGCTTGGGATATATATATACAGGTTTACGACAGTCTTGCTCGATATAGTAGTATGCTACTTGGTTTGTTTCTATCTTAACATGTGTATATGTTTCTTTTAACATATCGCTGATACATATTGATGGAGCCCTTAGGATCTTTGCTTGACTACCGGCGTTGTGATGGCGATCACACTAGTGGGGGCCGGGTAGTCTATAAGCACATCCTTATTTTGGTCCCTAGTCGTAGGGCTATCGAGACAGGGCATCGATACTCCGGAGTAGACTAGCGTAAGCGCTTCTCATCCCAGCAGGGGAGACGGTTTGTCCCACAGCCGTCAGTACGTCGTACTTGAGATAGTATGCGGGTGCTCGTTAGGTTACGAGTACACTGGACATGACTCGTCGGGAACTATTGGTTGGTATTATACCTATCGTCAGTTAACAGTTCCCAGGTGACATGAGTACAGCTTAGTCCGTTGACTTGACACTGTCACTTCGCCTCGAGTGTATTCCCACTGTTCTTTGGTTACTACCCTACCACGGTTCTACTGAGTCGTGCAAACAGGTAGTAGTTGGGAGCAGTCCCGAAGCACTTGGAGGCAGTGACGGTTAGACAGGATTCGTCTCTCCCGGTATTGGGAGTTGATATCGTGCTGTGTCTAGGAGAGCGATTACACATAGTCGTCCCTGGCCAGGGCAAGCGAGATTTGCTGGTAGTGTTACCAGTAGTTTCTCAGGGTGTTTTGGGCTATACTCCGACACGACTTGTACCGCTATTAGGGGACTGACGTTTGCCACCCCGTAGGCCCGCCATACGATACTCTTAGACGAACAGACCGGACTGTACGGAGACTGTCACATTCAGGCTCAGTAGGAGTTCAGATGGGTTTACCTCGTCAGTCTTCTTATCGGCATCTACCTAGGGACCGTTACGTACAGCTAGTGCCGCTTGCGGTCTGTGGTTAAACCCACTGCCAGCGTAGTGTCGAGTCTTTAGAGTCCCACACAGAGGGTTATCGCCTTTAGGCAAAACGAGTAGAGGTTGCATGGTTTTGCGACAGGGTTCGTTCACATCCGCGTCTGTGGTTAAACCCACTGCCAGCGTAGTGTCGAGTCTTTAGAGTCCCACACAGAGGGTTATCGCCTTTAGGCAAAACGAGTAGAGGTTGCATGGTTTTGCGACAGGGTTCGTTCACATCCGCGCACTTGTGCATGTTTAGTGTCCGGACAGATTATACTAGCGGGCTTTGGTTTAAGCCAGATCCTAGTATATGTTTCGGGATTGGTTTTATCTTATTGTATTCGTGTTCCTCGGAACACGGATACGGGTGTGTATGCACAGTTGACTGAGGCAGAGGCAGAGGATTTTCATTAGGGTTAATGACCGTTGTCTTTTTCTTAACCCTAATGTTTATGTGTGAAATATGATTATTAATATTAGTTAATTATAATTGTGTTATGGTTAGGGTTGTTGACCATTTGATTATGGTTGACTTGTTGACCTATGTTGACATATTGACCATCATCATTTCATATGAAAGATGCTCTTTGATTCTTGCAAAAGTAATTAATGTGAAATGATAATGGTCATTTCAAGATTAACCATCACAATTATCTTTAGCTAATTTTTTAATTATCATAATTCACACATATATGTGAGAAGGTTGTCATTATCTTCTCATTCTATCATTCTCATTCTCTCTCATCCTCTTATTCTCTCTCAAAGCTCTCCCTCTCATGAGTTGAGAAACATTAAGCTTTTGAGATAAAACACCAAAAACATTCTCTACTCTTTCTAAGGTTCTAGGTTTAGCACACCAAGCACCTTAGTTACTTCTAGTTTGAGGTAGGAGCCAAAGGTAGAGGCCCTCGGGTGGATCTTTCTTCGGCAAGAGAAGGCGACGAGGACGACCCGTTCATCCCACTCCAAGGAGCAAGAAGAGAAGGACTTCAAGACTTAGGTATAACCATTCTACATAGTAGTTAGAACTTGTAGATCTTGTGTTAGTTTTTGTTTAGCCAAGATCCTTCATGAACGGTCCAAGTTACCTATCGAGGAAAATTTTGATTTTTACCTATTCCGCCTCCCCGAAAGATCTGGGGTGGGTAACGTAGACCCAACAAAAATAAAGTTCCCATCAGATGCCACTACCGTCGATCGTGTCAAACGCATGTTCGTCTAGCAGTTCGCAATTCAAAGGAGAATCGGCAGGTATCGGATGCTCACCGAGGAAGTCGGTGATGGCCTGATCTTTCACTGCCTTAAGAGGCCGATAAGTTATCGAGAATTCCATCAAGAGCAGAGCCCATTTAGCGAGTCGTCCTGTTAATATGGCCTTCGACATCAAGTACTTGAGAGGATCCACCTTCGATATGAGATGGACCTCATGTGCCAACGCATAGTGTCTGAGCTTCGTTATTGCAAAGATCAACGCCAGGCAGTGTTTTTCAATGGGAGATTAATTTATTTCTGCCCCCAGTAGAACTCGACTCAGATAGTAGAGAGCTCTTTCTTTCCCTTGGTGGTTCTCTTGTGCCCACAGCGCGCCTAAAGAACCTTCAAGGGCTGTCGTGTACAGGACGAGAGGTTTTCCTTTGACCGGAGCAGTTAGCACCGGCGGATTCTGCAGGTATTGCTTAATTTCGTCCAGTGTGCTTTGGCATTTGTGATCCCAGATGAACGGGGTTCCCTTCTTCATCAGGTGACTGTAAGGACGACATTTTCCTGAGAGATTGGCTATAAATCGCCGGATGTACCCGAGTTTTCCTTGGAGAGACCGCAATTGCTTGAGAGTCCTTGGCGGGGGTATTTCTATAATCGCCTTGATCTTCGACGGGTCTATCTCGATGCCTCGGTGTCGTATGATGAATACCAGGAACTTGCCCGAGGAAACTCCGAACACGCATTTGAGAGGGTTCATCTTCAAGTTGTATTTTCGAAGGCGTTGAAATACGGTCTTCAGATGCTCTAAATGCTCCTCGTATGATTTGCTCTTAACCACGAGGTCATCGATATAGTATTCGACGACTTCATGTATGAGGTCATTGAAGATCTTCGTCATGGCCCTCTGATAAGTGGCACCGGCGTTCTTTAGACCGAAGGGCATCACCTTGTAGCAGAATATACCTAAAGGGGTCCGGAAAGCGGTATGTTTCTGGTCCTCAGGGTGCATCTTTATCTGATTGTATCCTGACGAGCCGTCCATGAAGGAGAAAACTTCATGAGTGGACGTATTGTCTATCATCAGCTCGGTGACCGGTACTGGGAAGTCGTCCTTCGGACAGGCTTTATTGAGATCCCGAAAATCCACACATATGCGCACCGTCCTATTCTTCTTCATCACTGGGACGATGTTGGCGATCCAGTCAGGATATTGAACCTCTTGGATGAAGCCGGAGTCGATTAACTTTTTGACCTCGGCGTTGATGCTCATCTCAAGCTCGAGCCGCATTCTTCTCGGTGCTTGTTTAATCGGCTTGGCGTCCGGAGATATTGCCAATTTGTGCACAGCAATCTCTGGATCTAATCCTGGCATCTCGGAATAGTTCCATGCGAAGCAATCTTTATGCTGCATGAGCACGTATTTTAGCGTCGCCACCCTTTCTTTAGACAATAACTCACTGACGAACGTCGGCCGCGGGTCACTTACCGTCCCCAAATCAATTTTCTTGAGGTTATCTGCAGTAGTGTGTATCCCGTCTTCCAGCTCTTTTGGCGCCGGTGGAAATTCTGAGATTACTTCGTCATCATCGTTCTCGAAGCACCGAGGGAGGTCATCCATATTCTCGGGCTCTTCTTCTGACAGCGTTATTACGTGACAGGTACGAGCTCGCTTCCAAGACCGATGTGGATTTGGTTCTATCCTCGTAGATTTGGGTTCATGCTTCTGCGGTGGAGTTACCCTCCAGCTGCTGGATAGAGCGAACCTGCCTTGCTGATACTGGTCTTCTACCCAGTCTTTAAATGTGAAGCAGTCTTCGAGAGGATGTCCTATTGCCCTGTGATAGGAGCAATAGTCCGGATGAGAGACTTCACATGCTTGCTCGGGGTGCTTGGACTCCGGGAGTGTAATCGGTTGATGTTTCATGGCAAGATCAAGTATTTTCTTTGTCTTGTCTTGGGCAAAAGAGTATGCTCGACCCATCTTTTTTATAAGAGATGAATCCGGACTGCTTGGCTCCTGATCGCGTGGCTTCTTGGACCCGCTTTGTCGCTGCCGAACGCCTTTCCCGTTCTTTAGCGTGTTTCTGCCTCTGCGTCAGGCCTTTTGTATAACGGGTTGACAAGGAGGAGCATTTTCGTTTTTCACAGCCTGCTGAAGGAGGCGTTGCGTCCTGGATTTCTCATAAATGGCCATTTCACGATTATGGTCGTCTCGAACCTTTTGACCTGATTCCCTTATAAGCTTGTCCATTTGTTCTTCGAACGACGGACTGGGCATTTTCACGGCGGGAGCTCTTTCTGGTTCAGGGTTAGTATCTTCCCATATAGCATCTCCTTCTTTATCAAAGTCATGTACGATGTAGCAGTCGCGGAGTAGCTCCCGTTTCATGGATTGAACATACCCAAGCCCATTCGTTTCCATTCTCCCGTTGGGCAACTTTCGTTGAGTTCCAGGAACGTTCCAGATCCTGTTATAGAACCGTACTTGTCGCGCAGTTTGCTTAAGGGGTACACATTGGCGTCTCAAGAGTCTCTTTAGTCCGTCTGTGTAATATCTGGGCAAACGGATAGGCTGGAGCTTGTCAAGTGTAGAATCCGCACCATGCCAGATTTCTTTCTCCACTTTGGTTTCCCCGGATCGGTAGAATAGGAACGCATCTTCACCTTTTTTCCTAGGAGGGACGTAGAATGTCTGCACTTCTTCCACACCGTAGGTATCAAGCGCGTCTAGCTCTTTATGATGCTTTGGCGGAACCATGGCAACCTGCAAACTTTGATCTTCATCAGCGAGCAGAAAATATGGCATTGACCTCATCTTCCGAGTCGCTGCCGAAGATCAACATATGAGTGGACGGTCTCGGCTTGTTGCACTGGGGCGGACCTGAGTAAACTATCTCTTCTTCCTCCTCGGTATCACTCCCGAAGACCGGAATAGTGGTGATAGCTTTGTTCTTCGGTTTGTGACATCTTTCCATGTCCTCAAAATCTGGTAAGAAGTATTTTGCATCTTCGTACTTTCGGACTTCGTTCACGGAGAATGGGTTCAGCTCTCCTGTTACGGTATACTCGAGACCATCCTTGAAATACTTCATACACCGATGTTGTGTAGAAGGGATGATATTGTACTCGTGTAACCAAGGCCGGTCGAGCAAAGCGTTATAGCAGGTCTTAGCATCAATGACGTGAAATTTAATGTCTGTGACGAGCAACCCAAAGCGCAGCGTCAGTATTACAGACCCGAGCGTTCGCGATGACTGGGAGTCAAATCCAGAGATGGTGATTTTATCACGAGCGAGGTGTTGGACGCTCATGCAGATTTCCTTCAACACTCTTACATTGAGGAGATTGACGGAGGACCCATTGTCAACCAGGATTTTTCCTATCTTGATATCATGACAGTATCCGGAGACATAAAGGGGACGGTTGTGCTCGCACGTCCCAAGGAGGAGATCTTCATCGCCGAAGGTGATATCGGTTGTGTGCACTTCTTCCAGCTCGTCCTTCATCTTTTCTTCGCGAGGAAAGCTTGGAATTGCTCGGGCTCTTGCAATGCCTTGATCAAAGACTCTCTTGCCTCTTATGATAGCAGAAGGGCGTCGAGAATGCTGAGCTGTGAAGGTAGCTTTCTCAAGTGTGCCAGAACGTTGTAATCCACCTTACTTATCTTTGGCGGGTCCTTGGCTGTCAGCTTTTCGACGGCTTGGTTATCAAGGATGATATCCTCAGGGACCTTTTCTTTCCCCTTATCTTTTCTATTTGACCCACTGTTCGAGGGACCAAGATTCTTTTCGAGTAGCGTACGATTGCGCAGCTGAATATTTTCACAGGTCTTTGGTTCTTCCTCTTTTCCCAAGGTGGACTCTTTAAAGAGAGGGCCAAGAGTCATTTCTTCGTTAGAGTCGCTCCCGAAGGTGAGAACTTATGATCCCCTGGCATTGACCATGCGACAATTGCTGGTAGTTATTTTACGCTCATCGGTTGTACTTCTTTGCTCCCGACGAGTTTTGCGTTTCATCCGCTTGAAATGTTGCCGGTGAGCAACATATCCCTGCCACCATTTTTTAAAAGCGTTGCACTCTTCGGTGGGGTGCGCAATCTTTCGATGATATAAGCAGTAGCTAGGGTGTGTTTCAGCTTCACCAAGAATGTTTCTTTCGAAGGGTGGCAGCTTCATTCCCATTGATATGGCTTTAGCGAACCATTTCCTTGTCTTGAACCTGTTTTTATTTGCGACGAATGTACTTTGATCTGGCGGGAGTGTTTCAACCCTTTCGTCCAGTCGTCGGCGTTTGGCTTTTTCAAATATGGCCATCTCACGCTCCCGATCATCTTTGCTTTTCGAAAGAGCTGCATTCAGGAATTTATCAATCATTTCGTCTGATGGCCCTAGGAGTTCCGGCTCAGGATCTGCCCCCAGTTTCTCTGCGCAAGAAGCTTCTTCATCGTTTATTAACGAGTGAGAGATCACATGGCAGCTTGCCACATAATCTTCAGGCTCATCCGACGAGTCTCCTTCATTGTCGTCATCTCTGTCCTAAAGGACGTGGCTGAGTGTGATTGGAGTCTGCGCTTTTTGATTATATTCTTCCAACGCGTCAATCTGTTTTTGCAGGTCCGTGCGCTCGCCACCAGGCTTCACGGGCTTTTTGGTCTTCTTCTTCTTCTATGAAGACTTTGACGGCTGGGTATGAATGCTTTGGCTATCACCACCAATTTTTGGAGTTGGGCGCGGCTTCAGCATCCCCTCGATGATCTCAGGTTCCAGTGGATTCTTCCACCTAATTTCCTGACATGTGTGGAGATCCTTCAGCATTCTTTTAGTTTTGGCTGAAAGAGCGACCTCCTATAGAGCTTCTTCTACGAAAGAACACGATGCCTCCGGTGTATTCATCTTCTTGAGAGCGTGCGGCTGAGGCGGGTTCACCTTCCAATTTCTCGGATAATACGAATTTGCTCTGTTGGTACTGATCTTCTATCCAGCTTTTGAAGATGTAACAATCTTCGATCGGATGGCCCAACATTCGGTGATATGGGCAATAGTTAGGATTGCTAATGTCACCTGGTTGCGCTGGGCGTCTTGGCTCCGGCAGAGTGATGAGCCTGTTGCGCAGTGCTAGCTCGAATAACCTCTTTATCTTGTCTCGAGGGAACGAGTAAGGGCGTCTCATTTTATCTCCAAGAGATCGAGTTCTATCATTTTGGCGATCAACTGGTCTCAGACCACTGGGCTGCTGTTGAGCATTGGGGACGACGATTGCTTTCCCCTTTCCCTTTTCCTTCCGAGGCTCTGCTTTTGAGGAAGATGGTCTATAGCCCATCTGGTCCATTTGGGCCAGCTTGTCAATCAAGGCCTGGAAAGTAGTCGGCTTGAAAAACATCATGAACCGGGAGATGGTCGCCTGCGGATCAAGAGTGCCCACGAACATGCCCACCGCCGGTGCTTCTTCGATGTGCTGTTCGCATTTCGATTACAGATTCCGCCATCGTATTGCGTATTAAACCCTTGTCTCGCCTGGCTTTACCCTGGCGTTAATTAATGCTGTGATTGGGGTGCGCTCGCTAGCGCTTGCGAATCTTTGCGTAAATAACAGCTCCATCTCCGCAAATGTCTTGACGGAGTCATTCGGAAGTTCAGAGTACCATTCGAATGCCGTCTATGACAAGCTGCCGACGAATTGGCGAAGTAGTAATTTATCATCACCTCCGGTGTTACCACATAGAGCCCTGAACTGGGCGACATGCTGGTGGGGATTGCCTGTCCCCTTGTATACATGAAATTTGGGGATCGTATATCCCGGCGGATACTTTATTTGATCATACCAGCCTGGATATGGTCGCCCAGTTTTAACGACTTGGCCGGCCGCTTCGTTCGCCTGGTGAGCTCGTATTTGCTGAGCAATATAGTCATCCAGAGCGGCCTTAGAGATGGTTTCCTCTTTGGCTGCTGAAAGAGCCGGAGGAGGGTTCGATGTCTCCTCTTTGTCGTCTTCAATGATGATCGGGGGGTCTTCAGCTGGAGGTTCCGGCTGTAACATCATCCCGACCATGTCTTGGAAGAGAAGCGCCATTCGTTTTATATTAGCCGCTTGTTCTGCCGCTTCTCTGTCCTTCTTTTCGAGGACTCTGCGGAGGAAGTCAACATCGGTTTCTTGTTCGTGACGCTGCTCTGATGACGCTTCAGGGCTTTCTTGTAGGGTTACTAGGCACACTAATAAGGCTCTACAAGGCATCGACCATGCCAAAATTAAATTTTTATGTGCCGAACAACCCTAAGCAAGATCGTATACTAGGGTTTAGGCGAAACTAATAGTAAGTAAACAACTTTACTTCTAAGGGAACACGATATACAACCTTTGTAGATCGGTCCTTCACTTCTATAGCTCCTGGTTGAAGTCCCTTCGCTGCGATCAAGGTTCTCCCGTGCTCTTGCATGGCTTCACGAGGCGAAAGATGCGACCTTGCTTGAAGTCTCCGAGGCCGAAGATGATCTACGTCGAGGGAATTCCGACTCAAGCTACTACTTCACTAATTTGAGAATTAGTGAAGCAAACACCCTATACTAAAGTGCTAGTCTAGTAGAGGATGGAAAAATAGGAAGTGGGTTCTCTTTAGATTTTTATTTCTCACAATCTATCTCACTTTTTGATCAAACCCTAGCAAGCTTTTCTTTTTAGCAATGAAGAAGAAGAAGAAATGAAAGAGATGAGGATAATGATCAAGTGAGAAGGCTAACCATGGTGAGTGAGTATCATATACTAACTCTTGTAGAGACTTAACCCTAAGCTAATTGTTATAGTTGGGTTAATAAAAATCCATAGTAAAAACAAACTCAAGTTGAATTAGTCAATGCATCCACAAGCTTCCACAAGCTTCATGCATTTTCTAATCCTCCACTTTATTTTGTAATTACTTTAAATATTAAAAACCCAAACTAAAAATTAGCATAGTGTAAGTCTCATACACCCACATGATACAAAAATATAACACATTTTAATATATATCATATATATAGTAAAGATGTGTACATGTGAGAAAAAAACCCTAAGTGAACATTTGTTAGTAAATGTAAACTAGTATATCTAATATACAATTATACACTTAATTATTAAATCAACACTTGACTTAATAATCCGGTCATATCTCATATAACCGACTAACATCCAATGTATCGACTTATCGAATCAACACTTGATTCGATAACCCGGCTATATCATATATAACCGACCGATACATAAATTCGCGAGAATAGAATACGGTATCACATACACGCATTATTCTCGGTCCTGCACATATCACATACTTGCTCCTATTTCGTTTTGCCTGAGCCAGTAAAACCTCTATGTAGGACTCTAAAGACTCGTCAATACTCCGGTAGTAGGTGATGATCTCATCAAGCACCCATAAGCCGTCAGCGGTACTAGCTGGACGTAACGGCTACCCGGGTATTGAGCGATCAGAAGATCAGCAAGCAAGCCCGCTCCAACTCCTGTAAAAGCCTGCCAGTAACACTTCTCGTACAGTCCGGTCTCCTCGTCTGATATGTCGCATATCAAGTCTAGGGGCGGTAAATGTCAGACCCCAATAACTGATAAGTCGTGCCGATATGAGGCTCATAACGGGTCGAGAAACTACTGGTAACACTTACCAGTAAATCTCTAATCAGCCCTGGTCAGGGACTTCCCTGTTACGGCCAATCGAGCACAGCGCAACATCAACCCCCAATACCGGGAGAGACGAAACCCCTCCTATCGCTCATTGCCTCCATGTGACTCGGGACTGTACCCAAAAACCACCGTTTTGCACGCCCTCATGGACGTGGTAAGATGGAAATCAAAGCAAAGTGGGAATCACACAAGACTTTATGACGATCTCGGGTCTACAGACTAACCTACACAAGTGTCACCAGAGAACTGCCATCTGACGTGAGGTATAATACCATCTGGGAGTTCTCGGCGAGTCCGTCCAGTGTACCCAGTCTCCACTGAGCACCCATATACCATCTCTGATGTCAAACACCAATGGATATGGGATCATCCATCGCCCATCTCATGGGTCGAGAAGCGTATACGCTAGTCTACACTGGTATATCGATGCCCCGTCTCGATACACCCACGACTAGGGACCTTGAAGGATGTACTTATGGACTACCATATCCCCACTAGTATGATCCGCATCATAGTCCAGGTAGTCAAGTACACATCCTAAGGGCTTTACCAACATGTAACGATAAGACAGTATAAAGAGATAAGTATACATGTTAAAGTAAAGAGCAACCAGATATCATACTATCATATCGAGCAAGAAAGTCCTCTCTATATATGTCCAAGCATCCAATATAATATACATCATCTGTACAATACTGGCCTCTAGGGCATACATACAACTAACATTTCTTTTGGCCCGGTGAGTGCGGCCATTTGCGTTAGCATTTCCTGAAGCTTCTGTTGCTGCTCCTGGGCTTTTGTCACGGATCGGGTGAGCGGTCGATGACCTGTAGAAGCGCGGCTTTCCTCTTTTCCGGAATCCATATAAACAGTATGCACGGTTATGCCCCCAGACTTGGGGCGTTTGGGTTCAGCATCTCTGTGGTCTGCCGTGGTCATAGGGGCTTTCTCTGGCCTCCTTCTCTTTTGAGCAGTTGAAGTCGAGGGGGCCATTGCAGAGGGCACCCAGGTAGTTGTCGTCCTTTGTGGCTTGACAGGACGGTTCTCTTCCTATTGAACCTTCACCTTTTTCTGTCGGCGAGGGTAATCTTGATCAATCACCGACTTCTGGACCTGTCGCCAGACTTTGTGTTGGATATAGTGCCCTCAGAGTCAATTATTGGATCACAGGCACGTGATTGCAATGATTGAGGGATGACCTATACTGGTAGGACAGTCTTACTCAAGATGATAGTATGCTATTTGGTTTATCTTTATCATCGTGTACTGCTTTAGGTGACCTTACAGGTCACTATTACACGTTGATAGAGCCCTTAGGATTCTTGCTTGACTACCAGCAGTATGATGGCGATCATATACGTGGGAGCTGGGGTCTATAAGCACATCCTTAAAAGGTCCCTAGTCGTGGGAGTTTTCGAGACAGGGCGTCGATACTCCGGAGTAGACTAGTGTATACAGTCGAGACCCTGACAAGCGGCGGTGGCCGGTCTCACAAGCCATTGGTGTCAGTTGGTTCACCTAAGATGTATACAGGTGCTCATTGGGTTATGAGTACACCGGATAAGACTTGCTGGGAACATGCTAGTTGGTATTATACCTGACGTCAGATAGCAGTTCCCTGGTGACATGTGTACTGGTTAGTTCATCGACCCGAGATCGTCATTTGTCTCATGTGAGTTCCCACTGTGCTTTGATTACTACCCTACCACGGCTCAAAGGAGTCGTGCAAACAGGTTTTAGTTGGGTACAGTCCCGAGCCACATGGAGGCAGTGAGCGGATCGACAGGGGTTTCGTCTCTCCCGGTTTTGGGGGTGAGATCGCGCTGTTTCTAGGAGAGCCATTACACGAAGTCCTTGGCCAAGGCAGGAGATTTACTGGTAGGTATTCCAGTAGTATCTCAGGGTGTTCTGGGCTACACTCCGACACGACTTGTACCGCTTTTGGGGGTCTGACTTTTACTAACCCCCTATGCCCGCCATGCGATGCTCATAGACGAACGGACCGGACTGTACGGATATTGTCACTGACAGGCTCAGTAGGGTGTCAGGATGAGTTTACTCATCGACCTCCCTTTTGGTCAGTACCTGGTAGCCCGTTACGTACAGCTAGTACCACTGACGTGCCAGTGGTTAAATCCACAGCCAAAGTATTGACGAGTCTTTAGAGTCCCCCACAGACAGTTTCTCAAGTTTCGGGCGAAACGTCGGGTCCGATCATATACGTGCAGTAGTGCACGGATCATGATCGGGCGGATCATACTAGTGGGATTTGATTTAAGCCGGATCCTAGTATTAGATTTGTTGGATTACTTTAGTCTCATCGCATTCGCATTCAGTCGGAATGCGGGTGCAGGTATGTATATACAGGTGAGGGGTATCCCTGTGATCCGTCACGAGTTTACTTTAGATGTTGCCGTATCTTTTTATTGTTGCAAACTTTTGGATTAATGTTTGCATATGGAAATTATAAGCTAGAAATCATCATTTGGAGCATTAATTGTGACACATGGACAAGTGATGACTCATGGTCTCTTTCTTTGTGCATGTGTCACATAATGTGATGGTTTTGTGAGTTGATTTGATGAGAGGGGAGAGAGGGGCAGCCAAGGGTGAGGTTGGCTCTTGTATTATTCTCTTCTTGCTCTCATTTTATCACATATGAAACACAAAAGAAAGAAAGCCTCTTCTCCTTCTTCTTCCTCTAGCTCATTATCTCCATCAATGGCTTCATCTCTAACCTCCATCCAAATCAATAGATGCAAGAGACAAAGTGATCACAAACATTCTCTACATCATCTTGGACACGTCGGCTAGCACACTTCGTGCCCGAGTTGCTTCGGATGAAGCGGGAGCCCGTAAAAAGACTCGTAGATGTGGTGCCCTTTCCGACGAGGAGATCGAGGTCGGAGTTGCCGCGAGGAGCTTGGGATGGTGGCCAAAGACCGAAGGACACGGATCGATCGGTATAGCTTTCCAATCCTTTCTCTAGTTGCTAGTTGTAGGTTAATGGTTCGATCCGGGTTTTAAGCATACGATAGCGCCGGTTTCTAGTTTGAAAAAGTTTTCGTTTCCGCATTTTGGCCTCAGAAAGACGGCCGGGGCGCTACCGTAGACTTACACTTTGTAGATTTTGGAGGATAGCCGCTGAGGGGGATGTTCCGGCTTCGTTTCTGTAACATTCTCCACGGGTGGAGGAGATCTTTTCAGTATGGCGGTAGGAGAGTTCTTGCGCACCTTGTTCAGCAATTCAAAGCTGTTCCCGGTTGGAACAGCAGCATCGATCTCTACCGTTGGGGCGGGTGGAGTTAGCCCAGAGGGGGAGTTGCCCCCAGCCTTCCTTACTCGGCGCCAGTGGCGACGTCGAGCGTGTCGGGCCGTTGGGATTGTTTCAGCTTGAGGGGTGACTTCGTCATGCCCCCTGTTCTGGTGAGGCGCCGCTGGTACCAGCCTTTTGAAGGCCGACGTACGTCGAGCAGCAGTGTCTAACCGGTCAAAGACAGACCTCTGGGCGAGGGAAGTAGCTTTGAGGACTTCGACTGGAGCGGGAGCCGGAACAGTCAGTCTTGTGAAGACCGACCCCTTGGCAGGAGCAGCCGCCTTGACGACTTCGGGAGTAGGGATGGCTATCCTTTTCGGAATAACCTTTTCTGGAATCGCAGGCTTCATTATAGGCCCACATGAACTTTGGCCCAATCTGGCGAAGACTAAGACGCTGGAGCTGGACGACCCGTTGAGTGGGGCCGTTGTAGTTGCAAGCCAATCAAAGACCGACTTCTTGGGAGCTTCTTGTGATGGTATAGGGACGCTGAAGCTCATTGGTGGGAGCATGGTCCCGAAAAACAATCCAGTGGTGGCCTGAGTCACCCGGTCCACCGGCATTGTGAATAGGGAGGCCGCTTGGGGCCCGTAAGCTATGCCTCCAGATGAGGCGGAGCGTGAGTTGCAATTGTAGTTGGAACACTTCGCACAATTAGACGCCATTGATGTTTCGTTTTCTGCGCCAAGCAAGAAACCAAATCTTAGTACCTCGAACCCAAGGGCAACCATATCAAACCGCTATTCGTTCGCGAACATGACACACGAAGTGTGGAGTGGAAAGAGGAAATGGTCCCACCGGGCGTGCCAGAATCTGTTCCCCTCCGAAAGACGCGCGACGGAGATGCGGCGGGCGTCTCGCCTGAATTTCGGGGCAGATGCTAATTGGTGCTATCCGTCCACCTCTCCGAAGATGCCAAGTTGATTTATGGCACCATGTATCGAAGGTTTAAACGGATGCACCCGATGTAGCAGACTTCGTCAGATTCCCCCTCGTTTGATGGGTTTTTGATTGTGGGGACGCTCTTCCCTGTAGGAGCAATCCCCTGCAGTTAATTACGCTACCGCATCGCGGTAACAACTTTCTCCTTCTCCAGATGGTCACTTCGTGTCGTGGGTGTTTGTTTTGTTTGTGGTTGCCCATGGATTGTATACGGAGACTAATTTATGTTGTCGCCCGTAGGGCATGAATTAGTCCAAATCCGTATCTTCTTAGATTTGGGTTTGGGGGTTGGGTTTAAGGATACGTCAGTCTCATTTGAGGCTAAGATCAACTTAAACGTTTGTTAAGGATACGTTAGACTAATTTCTAGACTAAGATCAACTTAACAGGATCATTTAGGTCCAACGAGAGAGCATTTGGCCTCTGTTGTTTAGTTTAGGGACATTGCGGTCGATTGTTAGTTTAAGGACATTACGGTCTATTGTTAGTTTAAGGACATTACGGTCCAGGTTAAGGACATCGTAGTCCGTGGGTTTAAAGGGACCCCACAGTCCAGGTTAAGGACATCGTAGTCCATGAGTTTAAGGACCCCATAGTCCGTAGTTTAAAGACATCGTAGTCTATGAAGTTTAAGGACATCGTAGTCCATGAGTTTAAGGACCCCAAAGTCCGTGGTTTAAAGACATCGTAGTCTATGAAGTTTAAGGACATCGTAGTCCATGAGTTTAAGGACCCCACAGTCCGTGGAATGTGTGGTTATCGGGACCCGTCACCTCTCTGAAGACGTTGAAGGATTACAATGACAGATATCAGAGGAGTAAAGAGATGTACCCTTGAACCAGTGTAAGTTGGTTGAAAGATCCGTAGTCCAGTGGGACTGAGATCTGTTAAATATTCGTGAGCAGATGGGCTCAGTTCAATATAAGTTGAAGACTTATGGCCAATATTGGGCTAAGTCCAATAAGATTAAAATGTTTAACATTTTATTGTTCTGGGCTATTGAGCCTTTATTTGGGCTTGGCCCTTTTAATAATGCTGAGCATTAGATCCTGACATATTTTTTGTCTTGTATTGAATGCATAGCATTCATCAGAACAATGTGTGTTCTGACAGCGCGCCACGTGGCGCGCCAGGTGATTTGCGCCAATTAAAGAGCGCATTGCGTTTCTGCCAAGTAGCGCACACGAAAAGGACACGTGTCGCGCTTGGCGCTAAGCGCCAGATGATGGGCGCATTGCGCCAGTTTATGAGTGCATTGCGCTTTCAATTTATGAGCGCGTTGCGCTAGTTTAGTGACGCACGAGTGACACGTGGCGCGCTTGGCGCTGAGTGCCAGCCCATGAGCATAGCGCACTTTCAGAAGCGCAAAGCGCGAGTTGCATACGTGGTTGACACGTGGCGTGTTTTGGCGCTGAGCGCCGGTCCAAGGAGCGCAGAAGCGCAGTTCAAGAGTGCAAGGCACTTTTCAATAGAGCAAGGCACATTTGATCAAATTTATGATCTGTGAACAAATTTATGTTCTTTTAAAAGAGACTTTGTCTCAAGATTCAAAAAAAACAGTTCTTATTTTTGAAAGGGCTTTACCTTTATAGATCAATAATCTGTGAATGAAGTAAATACTTCTTCTGTTTTTATGATGAGATCTTTTGATCTCTTTTTATAAAAGACCTTGGTCTTTTATAGATCTATGATCTTTTAAGAGATAATTCTTCTATTTTAATGAGATGATTTCATCTCTTTGTTCGAGAATCATTCTTTTTTTACCTTGAAGAAATGATCTTCTTTCAAGAGCTTGCTCTCTTTCTTTTTAGTTTTCTCAAATTTTGTAGGGAGGTTTTCTCTATATCAGACTTGAAGTCTCGGGGCCTTTATATAGGGAAAATTGATTTGTTGAATCAGTTAAAGAGATTTTTCTCTGATTTATTTGGGGATGTTTCCCCACCGTTGGATCTTTGATCCTAGGGCTTATGTTTTACAGAAGGCAATCTTCTTGTTTTTAATAAGATTGGAAAAATCTTTCCATAACAGAATTTTAATTCTGATTAATTAATGATTTATCATTATTATTAGATCTTTTGATCTAACGGTGGGGAATTTTATAATTCCAGCGCTGGCGTACCCGTGCTTTGCACGTGGTGCGCTGCTCAGAGCGCAGCGCACTTTGCGCTGGCGCACCTACATTTGACACGTAGCGCGCAGCACAGAGCGCAGCGCAGCCTGCGCTAGCGCACTCGTGTTTGACACGTGGTGCGCAGCACGCCTAGCGCTAGCGCACTCATGGTGCACTGCCTAGGGCGCAGCGTACCTGGCGCTAGCGTATCCGTGTTTGACACGTGGAGCGCAGCGCGCTTAGCCCTGGATCTGAAGCGTTGCTTCAATTTTTTGAATTTTGAATTTTAAAACAAAGGTTTGCTCTGATTGGGGGTGCGTTGCCTAGGGCGCAGCGCACCTGGCGCTAGCGTATCTGTGTTTGACACGTGGCGCGCAGCGCGCCTAGCGCTGGATCTGAAGTGTTGCTTCAATTTTTAAATTTTGAATTTTAAAACAGAGTTTTGCTCTGATTGGGGGAAACAATCCAGGCACATCTTAAGCGGTATCACCTGATCAGGGAAATCATTGATCGCTAGGAGATCGAAGTACGGAGAGTGGACACTAAAGATAACACGGAGGATCCATCCACAAAGGCCCTTCCTCAAACACAGTTCGAGCGACTTTTTGAGCTATTGGGTATGCGGTACGCCAGCAGCTGGCCTTAATGCAGACGTTGGGTATGCGATACACCAATTACTGGCCTTTAGTGAAAGTGGGAGATTGTTGGATATGTATGCCCTTGAGGCCATTATTGTATAGTACTAGTTTGTATATTACATTTTGGAAGCTTGGGATATATACACAGATTTACGACAATCTTGCTCGATATAGTAGTATGCTATTTGGTTTGTATCTATCTTAATATGTGTATATGTTTCTTTTAACATATCGCTAATACATATTGATGGAGCCCTTAGGATCTTTGCTTGACTACCAGCGTTGTGATGGTGATCACACTAGTGGGGGCTGGGTAGTCTATAAGCACATCCTTATACAGGTCCCTAGTCGTAGGATTATCGAGACATGGCATCGATACTTCAGAGTAGACTAGTGTATACGCTTCTCATCCCAGTAGGAGAGATGGTCTATCCCACAGCCATTACTATGTC
Source organism: Agapanthus africanus (assembly GCA_030015575.1). NCBI lineage: Eukaryota > Viridiplantae > Streptophyta > Magnoliopsida > Asparagales > Amaryllidaceae > Agapanthus > Agapanthus africanus. The sequence goes on from JASDDO010000024.1 coordinate 160,517,311, forward strand.
ATACTGGAGATAGTATGCAGGTGCTCGTTAGGTTACGAGTACACTGGACATGACTCGTTGGGAACTGTTGGTTGGTATTATACATATCATCAGTTAGCAGTTCCCAGGTGACATGAGTGCAGCTTAGTCCGTTGACTTGACACTGCTACTTCGCCTCAAGTGTGTTTCTACTGTTCTTAGATTGCTACCCTACCACGGCTCTATTGAGTTAATACCGACACCTCCTTTAAAACATTATAAAATCCACTTTTTCTTATATGTTATTCATGAATATTATTACATCATACTTGCTAATCATTAAACAAACGTTTAGAAACAATTTTCACTCTAAAACTCCATGTAAAATAACTTTAATCTAGCTTTTACGTTTAAATACCATGAAGTTTATATACGTTATCTTTTAAACATTTTGCTTAGCATGCCTTTAGAAAACTTCACGAGGTAATGACCTACCTCTCACATACACACATATTGACATAGCACGATTCTCTTGAGACATAAATTTTGTGGCAAAATACGACTTTTCATCAAAATACCTTGAACTATAAAAACATGTTTTCTTTGAATTGTATTATCAAACTCTTTGCAATTATGCATCTACAACCCATTTTGGGGAACCCGGTATTAGATGGTGTAGATTAACGCACATCCTCGGGCTAGTAGAGCGAGATGCAGATCTTCTCACGGAGCATACGATCTCGAAAGAATTTTAATACGATTTTTAAGAAAAACGAGATTTTCTACTTAATAAATAAAATTAAGTTTTAATAATTATATAAATATTATCAAACCATATATTTTTAATATATAATAAAATTCCATGTTTTCTAGAAAATAAAAGAATAAAAAGTTTTATTAAAATACCATCAAGTATCAATACAAGACAAGTTACACTAAAATATAATGAACTATTCAAGTTAAGCTACTATTCATTAATATACCTTACTCTTTAAAATTCACTTCCATGGAAACCCTAAAGAACATAAATAATTACTCGAGGTTTATTTTGAAAGTTTATAAAATATTTTTCATAAAACCCTCTCGAGATATATAAAATTACATTAATGACCCTAGTAAATATAGGTTTAAGCAGGATCAATTCTCTTGAGCCTAAGGGAGACAGAGAAAGTGTGTGGTTGCCTATTTAAGGTAGAAAACTAAAACGATGTTATCAATGGTAATTGTCTTGGAAAAAGACACAAATCCTGTCGTCCATGTGCAGCAGTTATCGATAACTCCTAAACCTAATTCAGGATCCAAATTCTGTTCTAAGTGTCTGACTCAAGTCTGAGTCCAATTCAACATGAATCCAATATACCTGTTTCCCCCAATCAGAGAAAATCACTGTTTTAAAAATGAAGCGACGCTTTTACTTCCCCAAATCAGAGCAAAGCTCTGTTCAAATTCCAAAATTTGGAATGAAGCGACGCTTCCTTTCCCCCAATCAGAGCAAAGCTCTGTTTTGAACTTCAAAATTCAAAAATTGAAGCAACGCTTCAGATTTTGCGCGCTGCGCGCCACGTGTCAAACACAGATGGGCTAGCGCCAGGAGCACTGCGCCCTAGGCGGCGCACCCCCAATCAGAGAAAAGCTCTGTTTTAAAATTCAAAATTTAAAAAGTTGAAGCAACGCTTCAGATCCAGCGCTCTGCGCTGCGCGCCACGTGTCAAACACAGGTGCGCTAGCGCAGTAGCGCTGCGCTCTGTGCTGCGCGCCACGTGCGCTAGCGCAGTTGCGTCGCGCTCTGCGCTGCACGCCACATGTCAAACACGGGTGCGCTAGCGCAGTTGCGCTGCACACTGCGCTGCGCGCCACGTGTCGAACGTAGGTGCGCTAGCACAAGGTGTGCCAGCGCTGGAATTAAAATTCCCCTACCGTTAGATCAAAAGATCTACTAATAATAAATTATTAATTAATCAGAACAAAAATTCTGTTATGCAAAGATTTTTCAATCTTATTGAAACAAGAAGATTATCTTCTGTAAAACAGAACCCTTAGGATCAAAGATCCAACGGTGGTAAATATTCTCAAATCAATCAGAGAAAGATCTCTTAAAACTGATTCAACAAATCAATTGGCCCTATATAAAGGCCCCAAGACTTCAAGAGAGAGAGAGAGAGAAAACCCTCTGTAAATTTTGAGAAAACTCAAAGAGAAAGAAGAGCAAGCTCTTAGAAAAAAAGAAGATTTTTCTTCATCTTCAAGGTAAAGAACTATGTTCTTGAAAAACAGAGATGAAACCATCTCATAAAAAGAAAACCATCTTCTAAAAAGATCATAGATCTAAAAAAAGACCAAGGTTTTTTTGATAAAAAGAAAAAGATCTAATCATAAAAAAATAAAAGAAGTATTTTACTTCATTCATAGATCTTTGATCTATAAAGGCAGAGCCCTTTTATAAAAACAAGAACTTTTGTTCTTGAATCTTGAGGCAAAGCCTCCTTTAAGAAGAACATAAAATTTGTTCTTTGATTTTAAAATTGATCAGATGCGCTTTACGCTATTGAAAAGTGTCTTGCACTCATGAACTGCGCTCTTGCGCTCCTTGGATCGGCGCCCAGCGCCAAAACATGCCACGTGTCAACCATAGACACCACTTGCGCTTTGCGCTTTTAAAACAGCGGACTACGCTCATGAGCTGGCGCTCAGCGCCAAGTGCGCCATGTGTCACTCACTGGCGCGCCAACAGACTAGTGCAGAGTGCTCATAAATTAAAAAGCGCAATGCGCTAAATGAACTAGCGCTTAGCGCTAAGCGCGACACGTGTCCTCTTCGTGTGCGCTACCTGACAGAAGCGCAATGCGCTCTTTAGCTGGCGCAAAGAGCCTGGCGCGTGTTTACCCCAATCAGAGCAAAGCTCTGTTCAAATTCCAAGGCAAGAGACGAAGCAACGCTTCTGTTTCCCCCAATCAGAGCAAGGCTCTGTTCTGAAAATGAAAATTAAAAAATTAAAGAAGCAACGCTTCAGCTGACTTGCGCTCTGTGCTGCGCGCCACGTGGCAGCGCAGTTGCGCTGGCGCGGTTGCGCTGCGCGCCACGTGGCAACGCAGTTGTGCGCGCTACGTGGCAGCGCGGTCGCGCTGCGCCCTGCGCTGCGCGACACATGTCAGCGCAGTTGCGCAAGCGCAGTTGCGCCGCGCCCTGTGCTGCGTGACACGTGTCACGCGCTGGGGCGTTTGCGCCAAACAGAATTAAAATTCTAGTAAGATCCTTCTGTTCTTATTAAAACAAGAAGATTGTCTTCTGTAAAACAGAAGCCCTTGGATCAAAGATCCAACGGTGGGGAAAATTCCCCAAATCACTCAGAGAAGGATCTCTTTAACAAACTTAACAAATCTATGGGCACTATATAAAGACCACTAGACCCCAACTCAAAAGAGGATGAACATTGTGAGAAATTGAGAACCTTAAAACAGAGAGAACTCTGAAGAAATTTCAAGAAAAAAAAGGTGAAAACCTTTAAGATAGAAGAATTTCTTCTAATAGATCATTGATCTGAGAACAAGATCAATGATCTTCAAATAATAATAAGTGCTTTGCACTTTTTTATGAACCACTGGTTCTCTGAAACAAGAAAAACAAGAAAAAAAACCTGTTTCTTTGATTTAAATTAGATCAAGAAATCAAACAGTGCTTTGCACTTTTTTATGAACCATTGGTTCTGGAATCTAAAAGATTCTCAAGTTAATAGTGCCTTGCACTTGCAAAACTACACTGTTGCGCTCTTGGGTTGGCGCAAGCCACCAGAGAGCGCCACGTGTCAGCATCTGAATCACTTGCGCTATGCGCTTTAAGAAAGAGCCTTGCTCTCTGAAATTGGCGCAACTCACCAGAGCGCGCTACGTGTCAGCAGCGCAAGCACAGCGCACTGGCGCAGCGCATTGCGCTTGCGTGACACGTGTCATCACCACAAGCGCTTGCGCTCAGTGATTAGCGCAAAGCACCTGACAAATGCAATGCATTTCTTTTACTAAAGGGCCAGGCCCAAATCAAAAAGGCCTAGTAGGCCAAAATAAATTGCAAAGCAATAAATGGGCAGAGCCCAAGTAAAATTGATGCTTTGCATCATTTATAAATGGGCAGAGCCCAAACAAAATTGATGCTCTGCATCCTTTATGGGCAGAGCCCAAACAAAAAAAAGAAAGTAATGCTATGCATTGTTAAACATGGGCAAAGCCCTAGCACAGGTCTAATAGACCAAAAACAAATAAAAGCGTTGAATATTTTTCAACTGGACTTAGCCCAATCATGGCCGTAAGTCCTCAAATTAAATTGACTGAGCACAGCTGCTCTCTTAAATCAATTTACATCCGGTTCGAGGGTACATCTCCGAACTCCTTTGACTCCTATCGTTGTAATCCTTCAACGACGTCAGAGAGGTGACGGGTCCCGACAACCACACATCAACATGGACTGTGGGGTCCTTAAACCTATGGACCGCAATGTCTTTAAATTACTAATGGACCACAATGTCCTTAAACTACCAATGGACCGCAATGTCCCTAAACTACCTATGGACCACTACGTCCCCAAACTGGAACAATAGAGCCCCCAAACGCTCTTTTGTTGGATCTAAACGATCCCGTTTAAGTTGATCTTAGCCTCAAATATGGCTAACGTATCCTTAAACATTCGAACAGACTTTAGTCCCAAATTGGACTATAAGACCCCCAATCAACTTTGGTTCAAGGGTACATCTCCGAACTCCTTTGACACATGTCGTTGTTATTCTTCAACGTCGTCAGAGAGGTGACGGGTCCCGACGGCCATATATTAAATGGACCACCATGTCCCTAAACTGGAAATGGATCTAGACGATCCCGTTAAGTAGATCTTAGTCTGGAAATTAGACTAACGTATCCTTAACAAACGTTTAAGTTGATCTTAGCCTCAAATATGGCTAACGTATCCTTAAACCAAAACCTAAAACCCAAATCTAAGAAAGTACGAATTTGGACTAATCCACGTCCTACGGGCGACGAAATAAATAGTCTCCGTATACAATCCACGGGCAACCACAAACAAAACAAACACCCATGACACGAAGTGAAATTCTGGAGAAGGAGAAAGTTGTTACAGCGATGCGGTAGCGTAATTAACTGCTGGGGCTTACGCCTGCAGGAAAGAGCATCCCCACAATCAAAAACCCCTCAAGCGAGGGGGAATCTGACGAAGTCTGCTACATCGGCCGCATCCGTCCAAACCTCCGATACACGGTGCCATAAATCAACTTGGCATCTTCGGAGAGGTGGACGGGTAAAACCAAATAGCATCTGCCCCGAATCTCGGGCCAGACGTCCTAACGTCGTCGCCGCCGTTCGGAGGGGAACGGATTCTGGCACGCCCGGTGGGACTTTTCCTCTTTCCACTCCACACTTCGTGTGTCGTGTTCGCGAACAAATCGCGGTTTGCTGTGGTTGCCTGTGGATTCGAGGTACTAAGATTTGGTGTCTTGCTCCGTGCAGAAAACAGAAGATCAATGGCTTCAAACTGCACTGCTTGCAACTGCAACTCTCGCTCGGTCTCTGCTGGAGGAGCTGCCTCGGGTTTTAACAGGCTAGGTCAGAGCTCCAACGGACCAATGAAAAAGCCAGCAATACCAGAAGATGTTGTCCCGAAGCGGATAGCTATCCCTAATCCAATTTCAGGCGAAATCACCAAGGTTTCTTCCCCTGCTCGGAAGTCTGCTTTTGACAGGTTGACCGTCCCCATTCAACGGACGTCGGTTTTTAAAAGGCTTGTACCGGCAAATTTTGACCAACACAAGGGGCATGAGGAGGTCACCCTTACAGCTGAACCAACTCTATCTGCACGACACGCTCGACGTCGCCACTGGCGCCGAGTAAGGAAGGCTAGGGGTAACTCCCCCTCAGGATTCACTCCACCAGCTCCAACGGTGGGGATCGATGATGCTGTTCCAACCGGGAACAACTTTGAATTGCTGAACACGGTGCGCAGAAACTCTCCTGCTGCGGTGTTGAAACGAACTCCTTCACCTGTAGAGAATACTCCAGAGAGGAAGCTAGAGCAGCCCTCTCAACGGTTGTCCTCTAAAATTTACAAGGTCTGGCGTCAAGTCCAAGAGTCAGTGATCGATCAAGACTACCTCCGCCGAAAGAAAAAGGTGAAAGTTCAGCGGGAAGAGGACCATCCTATCAAGCCGCAAAAGGCGATAGCTGCTTGGGAGCCCACTGCAACGGCCTCCTCAACTTCGACCGCTCAAAAAGGAAGGAGGTCGGAGAAGATCCCTGTGTCTTTGGCAAATTGCAAAGACACCGAACACAAACGCCCCAAGTCTGGGGGCATGGTGGTGCACACTGTTTATATGGCTTCCGGAAAGGAGGAAAGCCACGCTTCGACTGGTCACCGGCCACTCATCCGATTCTTGACGAAAGCCCAAGAGCAGCAACAGAAGCTTCAGGAAATGATGACTGAGATGGCTGCACTTACCGAACCGAAAGAAAGTTCGGAAGTATCATCAGAGCAGCGTCATGAACAAGAAACTGACGCTGATTATCTACGCAGAGTCCTCGAAAAGAAGGACAAAGAGGCAGCAGAACAAGCTGCCAATATAAAGCAAATGGCGCTCCTCTTCCAAGATATAGTAGGGATGATGATCCAACCAGATCCTCCGGCCGAAGATCCCCCGATCGTCCTTGAAGACGATATGGGAGAAACGTCGAATCCTCTGCCAGCTCTGTCAACAGCTAAGGAGGAGACAATCTCCAAGGCTGACCTGGATGAGTACATAGCCCAACAAATACGGGTTCATCATGCGACTGAAGCAGCCAGCCAGGTCGTAAAAACAGGACGACCGTATCCAAGATGGTACGATCAGATCAAATACCCGCCGAGTTACACCATACCTAAATTCCATGTCTACAAGGGGACAGGAAATCCCTACCAGCATGTTGCCCAGTTCAGGGCACTTTGCGGCAACACCGGCGGTGATGACAAGCTGTTGCTTCGCCAGTTCGTTGGCAGCTTATCAGATACAGCGTTTGAGTGGTACTCTGAGCTCCCGAACGACTTTATCAAGACCTTCGCGGAGATGGAGCTGTTGTTTACCCAGCGTTTTGCAAGCGCCAGTGAACGCACCCTGATAACAGCACTGATAAATGCCAGGATAAGGCCAAGCGAGACGTGGGTCCAATACGCAACACGATGGCGGAACCTATGGTTGAAATGCGAACAACGCATAGAAGAAGCACCTGTGGTAGGCATGTTCGTGGGCACTCTCGACCCGCAGGCGATTATATCCCAATTCATGATGTTCTTCAGGCCGACCACCTTCCAGGCATTGATCGACAAATTAGCCCAAATGGACCAGATGGGCCACGGACCGTCTCCTCCAAAACCAGAATCTCGAAATGAGAAAGGAAAAGGGAAAGCAACTGTCGTTGCCAATGCTCAACAACAGCCGAGCAACTCAAAGCCGGTCGTTCGCCAAAATAACGCGCATCCACGCCCGTCCCTCGAGGAGAGACTAGGACGTCCTTACTCGTTTCTTCAGAATAAAATGAGAAGACTGTTTGAACTGGCAGTACGCAACAGACTCGTCAATCTGCCAAATCCAAAATGTCCGTTGCAGCCAGGCGATCTCAATAATCCCGATTACTGTCCTTACCACCAAACGGTAAGTCACCCGATCGAGGATTGTTTCGTCTTTAAGGGATGGATCGAGGATCAATACCTACAAGGCAAGTTTGCGCTGTCTGAAAACTGGAAGGTAAACCCACCACAGCCGCACACTCCAAAGAAGACGGACACGATGGGGGCAGCTTGTTCTTTTGTCGAGGACGAAAATGATGGAGAAGACTCATCAGACGAGTCTGAGGACTACGTAGCGACTTGTCACGTGATCTCTCACTCATTGGCGGATGATAAAGAGGCTCCTTGCGCTGATAAACCGAGGGCGGACCCTGAACCAGAAACTCCGCGGCCGTCAGACGAGTTGATCGATGCCTTCCTGAATGAGATTCGTCTGAAAGTTAAAGCCAATCAAGAGCGTGAGATGGCCATACTGGAAGGAGCCAAACATCGACGACTAGACCAAAGAGTCGAGGCACTCCCGTCAAATCAAAAGCCATCCGCTGAGGATAAAAACAAATTCAAGACGAGGAAAAGATTCGCTAAAGCCCTGTCAGCGGGAATGGTGCTACCACCCTCTGAAGAAAATACTCTCGGTGAAGTAGAGATGCATCCTAACTTCTGCTTATATCATCAGAAGATCATACATCCTACCGAAGACTGCGACTCCTTTAGGTGTTGGTGGCAAAGGTATGTCGCTCAAAAGCAACACTTCAGCAGGACAAAACGTAAAGCTCGTAGACATCAGAAAAATGTGATAGAAGAGCGCAAAAGAGCCGCCGACGATTGTCATATAGCCGACTCCAAGGGATCGCAAATTATCACCTTTGGAAGCGACTCTGACGAGGAAGCTGCCCTCAACCATCTCCTCAAGGAATCCGTGAAAGAATTGAGAAGTTGCGATAACGTTCAGCCGTGTAATCGCACGCTGCTCGAAAAAAATCTCGGCCCCGCAAACAAGGGATCGAGCAAAAAGGATAAAGGGAAGGGAAAACAGCCCTCGTAGCCAATACTCAACAGCAATCGAGTGGCCTTAAACCAATTGTTTGCCGAAACAACAAGCAACAACCCCTCCAGGAAAAGTTGAAACGTCCTTACTCGTTTCATCAAAATAAAACAAGGAGACTGTTCGAGCTGGCAATGCGCGACAGACTCATCAATCTACCGAGACCAAAACGTCCGTTGCGGCCAGGCGATGTAAACGATCTCGATTATTGCCCTTACCACCAAACGGTAGGTCACCTGATCGAGGATTGCTACGTCTTCAAAAACTGGGTTGAAGACCAATACCTACAGGGCAAGTTCACGCTCTCCGAAAACTGGAAGGTGAACCCGCCACAACTGCACGCTCTGAGAAAGACGGATATTCCTGGGGCATCATGCTCAGTCATAGAGAAAGCCTCATAGACCGAAACGTCGTTAAACTAACAATGGACCACTACGTCCTAAAACTGGATGATAGACCGAAAAGTCAGAAAACTAGAGATTCGCCTCAAATACGGCGACAACGGACCGAAACGTCCTTAAACTAATGACGGGCCGAAATGTCCCTAAACTAATGACGAACCGAAACGTCCTTAAACTAACAAAGGACCGAAACGTCTTTAAACTACTATCGCAGCATCCTTAGGCTGACGAGATGAATAAAAAATGAAAAAATAAAAAATATATATAAAAAATATATTAAAAAATATAATAAACGGTATGTCCATAAGCAAAATGGGCACGGATGAAAACCCGAAAGGGCTTCGTGAGTAAAAACAGCAGGACTACCGGCGAGTGTTCGTGAAAACCCGAAAGGGCGTGACCTCGTAAAAAAAAAGAAGAGAATAAAAAGAATAAAAAAAGACGGTATGCCCATAAGAGAAATGGGCACGGATGAAAACCCGAAAGGGCTCCGTGAGTAAAAACAGCAGGGCTACCGGCGAGTGTTCGTGAAAACCCGAAAGGGCGCAACCTCGTTAAAAGACACTTACAGGGTCCTCTTGACCTTGCAAGGAGAAACCACCCGCGTGAGATCCTTACGACTCACAGGGAAGCAACACACTTAGGGATCCTCACGATTCCTAAGGAGAAATTACACTTGCGAGATCCTCACGATTCCTAAGGAGAAATTACACTTGCGAGATCCTCACGACTCTTAAGGAGAACTCACTTATAGGACCCTCGCGGCTTATAAGATTTGAAAGTTTTAAGTCACAGAGACCTAACCTGTGCTTAAGCAAACTCCACAACCATCGATATTGCCCTACAAGTGGTTCAATACTGACCCTTGTATACAATCCACGGGCGCGAATAAACATTTCCCTAGCAAATTCCCACCCGTGACTAGGGATATGTACGTATGAGGAACAACCCTCGTAGATCCTCTCGACTTACAAGGAGAAAACCCTCTTGTAGGATCCTTACGAATTACAGAGGAACATACACTTAGGAATCCTCACGATTCCTAAGGAGAAAATACACCTACAAGATCCTCACGACTTGTAGGGAGAAATACCTTTGTGAGACCCTTACGGCTCATGAAGTTAAAAGCCTTAGTTGGCAGGACCTTAACCATGTTCGCTAAGCCACCTTTGTTCGACATCGACAGAGGCAAATAATGATTCGCTCCTGGAAATATCCCAGTTGTAGCGGTGCTGATGCCGAAATCAGTGTCTAAATTCCAGGTTTACAGAAGAAAAAAAAGCCAGTAGGCCGCACGTGCATACGAAATAGCCGAAATGATGGGGCAGCTTGCAATAAAAAGCAGCAAGTAAAGAAAACGTATGCATACAAAATAGCCGAAATGATGGGGCAGCTCGCAATAAAAATCAGCGAGTAAAAATAAAAAAAAAATAGCCGAAATGATTGGGCACCGCGAAAAAAAGCCGAAATGATTGGGCAATCGCGACCTTCGCGATGTAGAAGCTGAAATGATAGAGCATCGCGGGAAGAATAAAAAAAATGAAATAAAAAAAATAAAACTTTTCGCCCTACAGGCGATAGCACAGCAATCCCTGTATACAATCCAGGGGCACAAACAAAGAAGGAAGCACTCCTTCCCTCCCAATGCTCCATCAGAAAACGGAGCCAAATCTTAACGGCAACATCTACAGCCTAAGAATCAACAAAGGCGTTCCTTCGCAGTCCATTAGGATGCAGATTCAACGCCAACAAAAGACCTCGCGGTTGAAACAAAGTGAAGCGACGGCAAAATCCCAACTCCACCTCAGCATTCATCTCGTTACAGCAGACGCAATGTCAACAAAGGCGTTCCTTCGCAGTCCATCAAGATGCAGATACGACGCCGACGAAAGACCCCATGGTCAAACAAGCGGAGTAACGGAAAAATCCCAGCTCCACCTCAGCATTCGTCTCGATACAGCAGACGAGATGTCACGACGGCGTTCTTCCCCCAACATGATTCGGACGTGACAAAGCAAACGAAGCGAAGGCCAAATTCCTAGCTTCAAGGTCTTAACGGCGAGTCATATAAAGCCAGAAAGACAACTGGAGATCGTTTCCCACCAGTACGGAATGGTCACCACCTCGACGTTTGTCTTGACACAGCAGACGCAACATCATCAAACAAATGGAGCCACGGCAAAATCCCTAGTTCCAAACCTCGGCGGTTCACCAGCAACCTAGAGATAACTACGACGTTCGTCTCGATACAGCAGACGAGATGTCACGACGGCGTTCTTCCCCCAACAGGATTCGGACGTGACAAAGTAAACGAAGCGAAGGCCAAATTCCTAGCTTCAAGGTCTTAACGGCGAGTCATATAAAGCCTGAAAGACAACTGGAGATCATCTCACACTAGTGCGGAATGGTCACCACTTCGACGTTCGTCTCGACACAGCAGACGCAACATCATCAAACAAATGAAGCCACGGCAAAACCCCTAGTTCCAAACCTCGATGGTTCACCAGCAACCTAGAGACAACTACGACGTTCGTCTCGATACAGCAGACGAGATGTCACGACGGCGTTCTTCCCCCAACAGGATTCGGACGTGACAAAGCAAACGAAGCGAAGGCCAAATTCCTAGCTTCAAGGTCTTAACGGCGAGTCATATAAAGCCTGAAAGACAACTGGAGATCGTCTCACACCAGTGCGGAATGGTCACCAATTCGACGTTCGTCTCGACACAGCAGACGCAACATCATCAAATAAATGAAGCCACGACAAAACCCTTAGTTCCAAACCTCGACGGTTCACAAGCAACCTAGAGACAACTGCGACGTCCGTCTCGATACAGCAGACGAGATGTCACCATAGCGTTCTTCCTCCAGCAGGGTTCAGACGCGACAATCAAACAAACGGAGCCACGGCAAAATCCCTAGTTCCCACCGCGACATTCGTCTCGATACAGCAGACGCGATGCCAGCAAACGAAGCAAAGGCTAAATTCCTAGCTTCAGGGACTTGACGGCAACTCACATAAAACCTGAAAGACTATCGGAGATCATCCCACACCAGCGCGGAGTGGATATGACTCATCGGGGCTCACCAAAATGAGCCTAACCTCAAGTAAAAAGCGGCATGGCAAATTCCTAACGCTTACTCTTCCGACGGTCAAACTGCCAAGGAGGATTGCTTGAAGACGTCTTGTCCAGCCCCCGAAGGGATCAGAGGCACGGCAGTCGCAGGGCTACTCGAACAGCACGATTGCCTGTCGAGAAATATATCAGCTTATGCGACGGTACGACGGCCAAAACCCTAAGTACCACAGACCCTAACGGACTTCTGTCATAAAGAGCAGAGGTTAACTGTGACGTTAGGATGTTCTCGCGAGAAATGCTCGATTCGTCTCGACTTGTGAAGAAATTGATGTCTTTGCGAGAAATTCTCGATGCGGCTCGACTCGTGAGATAAAGCCTTAGGCAGTAGGCATAAAAGAAGTCTGTTTCCTAAGCACTGGGACCCTGCAAGTTGGCCCAAAACGGTCTCTTTCATACTATCCACGGGTCTCACTCTCCAAACTCGAATCTCGACAAGGAGGGAAACAACCGCTTACGGGTCCTCTCGACTCGTAAGAGGGAAAATTCTTTTATAAGATCCTTACGACTTATAAGAGAAAATGCACTTAGGAATCCTCACGATTCCTAAGGAGAAAATACACCTATGAGATCCTCTCGATCCGTAGGGAGAAAAGTCTTTATGAGACCCTCACGGCTTATAAAGTTGAAAAGTCTTAGACAACAGATCTGAACCTACGGCCTAAGCCATCGCTGCCTTTTGAAGAAGACAATACAGGATGCTCGCTCTATCACCTGTCAACCATGTTTACTAAAGCAGTATACTGATAATAAAAGAAAGAGGGAAGCGACAGAAAAGGACATTCGATTTGCATTTGATCAAACGTTCGAGACACATCCATTCATGCGTGTGCAAAAGACTCAGAATGAGAAATAAGACAGGCTGAAATAAAAATTTTCCATTCATATTTCAAAGGGCTTTTACAATCATAAAGAAATAAATGACAACATTATTGAAATGTTTATAACGGTATGACCTCGGACCCAGGACATGAATTGAGGAAATCAAAAGTAACCTTGTCCAAGACTTCCAAGCCTGGCGAACCATCCTAGTGTGCTTCCTTTCGCGAGCACGAGCGTCGGGATCCCCACTGATGTCCTCCTCCCGCCGATAGGCAGCAAGTATTGCAGACAGTTGAAAAGCTTGGTGCAGAAGATCGATGAGGTTATCTCGCCTCCTCTTTGAGATTAGGCTCATCAGATACACCGAGTGCACCTTATCCTCGGCGGCATCCAATGCCCCAAGTGGCACACCAGTACAGAATAGAGGAAGCGCTTCCCAGATGGCTCCCACGATAAGCTTCAGGAGGGAGGAACGTCGGGGAAGTAGTTGACCGTTATATGCGTCGAAGCGGCTCATGATTTCAGCACACTCTGCGTTTGTGAACTCTCGATTTTGAGAACGGCCAAGTCGGCGGATGTCCCCATAAGAGATGATCTCGTCAAGATCGTACATGTGGGCGTCCATTGTTTCTGTAGAAGAAAATCAACAAAATTATCAGAAAGATTGATTAAGCAAAACGATATAATGCACCGAGGAATAAAATTCCTTCTTTAAACTCCAAGATCAATGAAAAACTCCTAAGAGATCTTTTGTATGATTTGGAAGGAGCAAAGCTCCATTAATGAAATGAGAAAATACAAAGAAAATCTTTTGGAGAGCAGAGCTCTATTAATAGAACTCTAATAGGGTTCCCTTTAGTTCTCTTTAGACCCCCTTAGAGCAAAGCTCTGCTAAGTGAAACCCTAAATGGGTTTTCTTTAGATCAGGGATCTATTGAGAGCAAGGCTCTGTCAATGAAAATTAATTTAATTTAATTTAATTTAATTTAAATTAAAAATTTTACCTAAAAGTTTTAAGAGTTTAACTCTTGGAGTTCTTGAAAATAAATTTTTTGGAGATGATGATCATCTGTGAAGGACCAAAGGTCCTATTTATAGGTATCAAGTGCCCTTTCAACTTCCAGAGTTGCCACGATGGTTGGAATTCTACCACCACCGCGCTCACGTTTGGGGGCCACGTAAGCGCAACGGTGGGGGGGGGGCATTGGTTTACCCCAATCAGAGCAAAGCTCTGTTCAAATTCCAAGACAGGAGATGAAGCAACGCTTCTGTTTCCCCCAATCAGAGCAAGGCTCTGTTCTGAAAATGAAAATTAAAAAATTAAAGAAGCAACGCTTTAGCTAACTTGCGCTCTGCGCTGCGCGCCACGTGGCAGCGCAGTTGCGCGCGCCACGTGTCAGCGCAGTCGCGCTAATGCGGTCGCGCTGCCCCTGCGCTGCGCGACACGTGTCAGCGCAGTCGCGCTAGCGCGGTTGCGCTTTGCCCTGCGCTGCGCGACACGTGTCACGCGCTGGGGCGTTTGCGCCAAACAGATTTAAAATTCTAGTAAGATCCTTCTGTTCTTGTTAAAACAAGAAGATTGTCTTCTGTAAAACAGAAGCCCTTGGATCAAAGATCCAACGGTGGGGAAAATTCCCCAAATCACTCAGAGAAGGATCTCTTTAACAAACTTAACAAATCTATGAGCACTATATAAAGACCCCTAGACCCCGACTCAAAAGAGGATGAACATTGTGAGAAATTGAGAACCTCAAAACAGAGAGAACTCTGAAGAAATTTCAAGAAAAAAAAGGTAAAAACCTTTAAGATAGAAGAATTTCTTCTAATAGATCATTGATCTGAGAACAAGATCAATGATCTTCAAATAATAATAAGTGCTTTGCACTTTTTTATGAACCACTGGTTCTCTGAAACAAGAAAAACAAGAAAAAAAACCTGTTTCTTTGATTTAAATTAGATCAAGAAATCAAACAGTGCTTTGCACTTTTTTATGAACCATTGGTTCTGGAATCTAAAAGATTCTCAAGTTAATAGTGTCTTGCACTTGCAAAACTGCACTGTTGCGCTCTTGGGTTGGCGCAAGCCACCAGAGAGCGCCACGTGTCAGCATCTGAATCACTTGCGCTATGCGCTTTAAGAAAGAGCCTTGCTCTCTGAAATTGGCGCAACTCACCAGAGTGCGCCACGTGTCAGCAGCGCAAGCGCAGCGCACTGGCGCAGCGCATTGCGCTTGCGTGACACGTGTCATCACCACAAGCGCTTGCGCTCAGTGATTAGGGCAAAGCGCCTGACAAATGCAATGCATTTCTTTTACTAAAGGGCCAGGCCCAAATCAAAAAGGCCTAGTAGGCCAAAATAAATTGCAAAGCAATAAATGGGCAGAGCCCAAGTAAAATTGATGCTTTGCATCATTTATAAATGGGCAGAGCCCAAACAAAATTGATGCTCTGCATCCTTTATGGGCAGAGCCCAAACAAAAAAAAGAAAGTAATGCTATGCATTGTTAAACATGGGCAAAGCCCTAGCACAGGTCTAATAGACCAAAAACAAATAAAAGCGTTGAATATTTTTCAACTGGACTTAGCCCAATCATGGCCGTAAGTCCTCAAATTAAATTGACTGAGCACAGCTGCTCTCTTAAATCAATTTACATCCAGTTCGAGGGTACATCTCTGAACTCCTTTGACTCCTATCGTTGTAATCCTTCAACGACGGCAGAGAGGTGACGGGTCCCGACAACCACACATCAACATGGACTGTGGGGTCCTTAAACCCATGGACCGCAATGTCCTTAAATTACCAATGGACCGCAATGTCCCTAAACTACCTATGGACCACTACGTCCCTAAACTGGAACAATAGAGCCCCCAAACGCTCTTTTGTTGGATCTAAACGATCCCGTTTAAGTTGATCTTAGCCTCAAATATGGCTAACGTATCCTTAAACATTTAAACTGACTTTAGTCCCAAATTAGACTATAAGACCCCCAATCAACTTTGGTTCAAGGGTACATCTCCGAACTCCTCTGACACATGTCGTTGTAATCCTTCAACGTCGTCAGAGAGGTGACGGGTCCCGACGGCCATATATTAAATGGACCACCATGTCCCTAAACTGGAAATGGATCTAGACGATCCCGTTAAGTAGATCTTAGTCTGGAAATTAGACTAACGTATTCTTAACAAACATTTAAGTTGATCTTAGCCTCAAATATGGCTAACGTATCCTTAAACCAAAACCCAAAACCCAAATCTAAGAAAGTACGGATTTGGACTAATCTACGTCCTACGGGCGACGAAATAAATAGTCTCCGTATACAATCCACGGGCAACCACAAATAAAACAAACACCCACGACACGAAGTGAAATTCTGGAGAAGGAGAAAGTTGTTACCGCGATGCGGCAGCGTAATTAACTGCAGGGGCTTGCGCCTGCAGGGAAGAGTGTCCCCACAATCAAAAACCCCTCAAGCGAGGGGGAATCTGACGAAGTCTGCTATATCGGCCGCATCCGTCTAAACCTCCGATACACGGTGCCATAAATCAATTTGGCATCTTCGGAGAGGTAGACGGGTAAAACCAAATAGCATCTGCCCCGAATCTCGGGCCAGACGTCCTATCGTCGTTGCCGCCGTTCAGAGGGGAACAGCGCGCCACGTGGCGCATTATCATAGCACAATTTGTTCTGATGAAGACAAAAGATGTCAGAGCCCAATGCCTAGCATTATTAAAAGGGCCGAGCCCAAACAAAGGCTTAATAGCCAAACAAAAAAAATAAAATGTTAAACATTTTTTTAATTTGACTTAGCCCAATTCTGGCCATAAGTCCTCAACTTATCTTGAATTGAGCACATCTGCTCTTTCAACCAACTCACATCGGTTCGAGGGTACATCTCGTTACTCCTCTGATATTTGTCGTTGTAATCCTTCAACGTTTTCAGAGAGGTGACGGGTCCCGACGACCACACATTTCTACAGACTGTGGGGTCCTTAAACTCATGGACTATGATGTCCTTAACCTCGACCGTGATGTCTTAAAACTAACAATGGACTGTGGGGTCCCTAAACCCATGAACTATGATGTCGTTAACCTCGACCGTGATGTCTTAAAACTAACAATGGACTGTGGGGTCCTTAAACCCACGGACTATGATGTCCTTAACCTCGACCGTGATATTTTAAAACTAACAATGGACTGTGGGGTCCCTAAACCCATGGACTATGATGTCCTTAACCTCGACCGTGATGTCTTAAAACTAACAATGGACTGTGGGGTCCCTAAACCCATGGACTATGATGTCCTTAACCTCGACCATGATGTCTTAAAACTAACATTGGACTGTGGGGTCCTTAAACTCACGGACTATGATGTTCTTAACCTCGACCGTGATGTCTTTAAACTAACGATGGACCACCATATCCTTAAACTGGTAATCGACCGCAATGTCCCTAAACTAAACAATAGAGTTCAAATGCTCTCTTGTCGGATCTAAACGGTCCCGTTAAGTTGATCTTAGTCTAAAATTAGACTAACGTATCCTTGGCAAACGTTTAAGTTGATCTTAGTCTCAAATGAGGCTAACGTATCCTTAAACCCAAATCCCCCAAACCCAAATCTAAGAAAGATACGGATTTGGACTAGTCCACGCCCTACGGGCGACAACATAACTTAGTCTCCGCATACAATCCACGGGCAACCAAACACAAAACAAACACCCACGACGCGAAGTGACCATCTGGAGAAGGAGAAAGTTGTTGCCGCGATGCGGTAGAATAATTAACTGCAGGGGCTTGCGCCTGCAGTGAAGAGCGTTCCCACAATCAAAAACCCCTCAAATGAGGAGGAATCTGACTAAGTCTGCTACATCGGCCGCATCCGTTTAAACCTTCGATACATGGTGCCATAAATCAACTTGGCATCTTCGGAGAGGTGGACGGATAGCACCAATTAACATCTTCCCCGAAATTCATGCTAGACGTTCACCGCTATCGCGTCTTTCGGAGGGGAACAGATTCTGGCACGCCCGGTGGGACCTTTTCCTCTTTCCACTCCACACTTCGTGTGTCGTGTTCGCGAACGAATCGTGGTTTGCTAATGGTTGCCCTTGGGTTTCGAGATACTAAGATTTGGCGTTTTTGCTCGGTGCAGAAAGCAAAGGATCAATGGCGTTCACCTGCTCGAAGTGTTCCAACTGCAACTGTAACCCACGTTCTGCCTCATCTGGAGGCATAGCTTACGGGCCCCAAGCTGCTTCCCTGTACACGATGCCGGTGGACCAGGTGACTCAGGCCACCACTGGACTGTTCTTTGGGACCATGCTCCCACCGATGAGCTTCGACTTCCCTATACCAACACCAGAAGCTCCCAAGAAGTCGGTCTTTGATCGGCTTGCTACTACCGCGGCCCCTCTCAACGGGTCGTCCAGCTCTAGCGCTTCGGTCTTCGCCAGACTGGGCCAAAATTCCTGTGGGCCCGTGATGAAGCCTGCGATCCCAGAGAAGGTTGTTCCGAAAAGGATAGCCATCCCTGCTCCTAAAGTCGTCAACGCGGCTTCTCCCACCAAAGGGTCGGTCTTTACAAGACTGACTATTCCGGCTCCCACTTCAACTCCCATTCCTACTCAAAAGTCTGTCTTCGACAGATTAGATACCGCTACTCAAAAGACGTCAGTCTTCAAGAGACTGGCACCGGCGGCGCCTCACCTGAACAGGGGGCAAGACAAAGCCACCCCCATCGCCGAACCAACCCCAACAGCCCGACACGCTCGACGTCGCCACTGGCGCCGAGTAAGGAAGGCTGGGGGAAACTCCCCCTCTGGGATAACTCCACCAGCTCCAACGGTGGAAGTTAATGCTGCTGTTCCAACCGGGAACAGCTTTGAGCTGCTGAACAAGGTGCGCAGGGACTCGCCTACCGCCGTACTGAAAAGATCTCCGCCACCGGTGGAGACTGTCACAGAAATAAAGCTGGATCAGTCCCCTCAACGGCTGTCCTCCAAAGTTTACAAAATCTGGCGACAAGTCCGAGAGTCGGTGGTCGATCAAGAGTATCCTCGCCGGTAGAAGAAGCTGAAGGTTCAGCCGGAAGGGAACCATACCAGTAAGCCGCAAAAGACGACAATCACTTGGGTGCCCGCTACAACGGCCCCCTCCACGTCGACTACTCAAAAGAAAAGGAGGCCAGAGAAAGCCCCTGTAAGCGTGGCAGACCACAAAAACACTGAGCCCAAATGCCCTAAGTCTGGGGGAATGGTGGTATATACTGTTTACATGGCTTCCGGAAAAGAGGAAAGGCGCACTTCGACGGGCCACCGACCGCTCACCCGATCAATAACAAGGGCTTAGGAACAACAACAGCAGAAGCTTCAGAAGATGCTGACTGCAATGGCCCCACTTACCGGGCCAAAAGAAAGCCCGGAGGCGTCATCGGAACAACGTCACGAACACGAGACTGATGCTGAATTCCTTCGGAGAATGCTCGAAAAGAAGGACAAGGAGGCTGCGGAACAAGCGGCCAATATAAATCAAATGGCTCTTCTGTTCCAAGACATGGTGGGTATGATGATCCAGCAGGACCCTCCAGCTGAAGATCCTCCGATTATCCTCGAAGACGACAGAGAAGAAACATCAAATCCTCCTCCGGCTCTTTCAGCAGCCAAGGAGGAAACTATTTCCAAGTCCGCCTGGATGATTATATCGCTCAGCAAATATGAGTTCACCAGGCAAATGAAGAGGCCGGTCAAGTCGTCAAAACTGGACGACCGTATCCAGGCTGGTATGATCAAATAAAGTACCCGCCGGGCTACACGATCCCCAAATTCCATGTGTACAAGGGGACATGCAATCCCCATCAACATGTCGCTCAGTTCAGGGCTCTCTATGTAAATACTGGTGGCGATGACAAGCTTTTGCTCCGCCAATTCGTCGGCAGCTTATCGGAAACGGCGTTTGAGTGGTACTCCGAACTCCCAAACGACTCCGTCAAAACTTTCGCAGAAATGGAGTTGTTGTTCACCCAGTGATTCGCAAGTGCCAGTGAACACACCCTAATAACGGCATTGATCAATGCCAGGGTGAAGCCGGGCGAGACGTGGGTTCAGTACGCGATCCGATGGCGGAATCTGTGGTCGAAGTGCGAACAACGCATCGAAGAAGCACCAGCGGTGGGCATGTTCGTGGGCACCCTAGACCCTCATGCAGCTATTTCACAGTTCATGATGTTCTTCAAACCGACCACGTTTCAGGCTCTAATCGACAAGCTAGCCCAAATGGACCAGATGGGGCATAGACCGTCTCCTCTGAAGCCGGAGTCGGGAAACGAAAAAGGTAAAGGGAAGGCGACCTTCGTTGCGAATACCCAACAGCAGCCCAGTGCCCTAAAATTAACGGATCAACCGGAAGAGAGACGGCGCTATTATAATGAGAAAATGAAGCGTCCTTACTCGTTCCCACAGAACAAAACGAAGAGACTCTTCGAGCTGGCGATGCGCAACCGGCTTATTAATCTGCCGAATCCAAGGCGACCATTGCAACCCGGCGAAGCGAATAATCCCAATTATTGCCCTTACCACCAAACGGTAAGCCATCCAATCGAAAATTGCTTCATCTTTAAGGGATGGATCGAGGATCAGTACCAACAAGGCAAGTTTGCGTTCTCTGAGAAGTGGAAAGTGAGCCCACCACAACCGCATACTCCTAAGAAGATGGACACACCGCGGGGCAATGTGCTCTTTTATTGAAGAAGCTCCATGGGAGGTCGTTCTTTCGGCCAAAACCAAAAGGATGCTGAATGATCTCCAGACATGCCCGGCGATCAGATGGAAGAATCCGTTGGAACCTGAAATCATCAAAGGAATGCTGAAGCCGCACCCAACTCCAAAGGTTGGTGGTGA
Source organism: Agapanthus africanus (assembly GCA_030015575.1). NCBI lineage: Eukaryota > Viridiplantae > Streptophyta > Magnoliopsida > Asparagales > Amaryllidaceae > Agapanthus > Agapanthus africanus. The sequence continues at coordinate 160,538,157 of JASDDO010000024.1, forward strand.
TAACCAAAGTGTTTGTTCCCCTCCGAAAGACGGCGCGCAAGGCTGCGATGTCTTGGCGCTGAGATTCGGGGCAGATGCTAATTGATGCTATCCGTTCACCTCTCCGAAGATGCCAAGTTGGTTTATGGCACCATGTATCGAAGGTTTGAGCGGATGCGACCGATGTAGCAGACTTCGTCAGATTCCCCCTCGTTGAGGGGTTTTTGATTGTGGGGACGCTCTTCCCTGCAGGCGCAAGCCCCTGCAGTTAATTACGCTACCGCATTGCGGTAACAACTTTCTCCTTCTCCAGATGGTCATTTCGTGTCGTGGGTTTTGTTTTATGTTTTACTGCCCGTGGATCGTCTACGGAGACTGAGTTATGTCGTCGCCCGTAGGGCATGGACTAGTCCAAATCCGCATTATCTTAAATTTGGGTTTGGGGGTTTGGTTTGAGGATACGTCAGCCATGCTTGGGGCTAAGATCAACTCAAACGTTTGTTAAGGATGCGTTAGTCTAACTTTGTGACTAAGATCAACTTAACGGGATCGTTTGGATCCTACAAAAGAGTGTTTGGACTTTAACGTTCCAGTTTAGGGACGTGGCGGTCCATCGTATATGTGGCCGTCGGGACCCGTCACCTCTCTGACGACGTTGAAGGATTACAACGGCGGATGTCAGAGGAGTTCAGAGATGTACCCTAGAGCCAGAGTTAATTAGGGGGATTCATAGTCCAGTCTGCTTGAAGGTTTAAGGACGCGTTAGCCATCTTTGAGGCTAAGATCAACTTAAACAGGACCGTTTAGATCCGACAAAAGAGCATATAGGGGGGGCTCTATTGTTCTAGTTTAAGGACATTGCGGTCTGTGGGTAGTTTAAGGACATTGCGGTCCATGGGTAGTTTAAGGACGTTGCGGTCCATGGGTAGTTTAAAGACATCTCGGTCAATGGGTAGTTTAAAGACATCTCGGTCAATGGGTAGTTTAAGGACATTGCGGTCCATGGGTAGTTTAAGGACATTGCGGTCCACGGGTAGTTTAAAGACATCTCGGTCAATGGGTAGTTTAAGGACATTGCGGTCCATGGGTAGTTTAAGGACATTGCGGTCCATGGGTAGTTTAAAGACATCTCGGTCAATGGGTAGTTTAAGGACATTGCGGTCCATGGGTAGTTTAAGGACATTGCGGTCCGTGGGTAGTTTAAAGACATCTCGGTCAATGGGTAGTTTAAGGACATTGCGGTCCATGGGTAGTTTAAGGACATTGCGGTCCATGGGTAGTTTAAAGACATCTCGGTCAATGGGTAGTTTAAGGACATTGCGGTCCATGGGTAGTTTAAGGACGTTGCGGTCCATGGGTAGTTTAAAGACATCTCGGTCAATGGGTAGTTTAAAGACATCTCGGTCAATGGGTAGTTTAAGGACATTGCGGTCCATGGGTAGTTTAAGGACATTGCGGTCCACGGGTAGTTTAAAGACATCTCGGTCAATGGGTAGTTTAAGGACATTGCGGTCCATGGGTAGTTTAAGGACATTGCGGTCCATGGGTAGTTTAAAGACATCTCGGTCAATGGGTAGTTTAAGGACATTGCGGTCCATGGGTAGTTTAAGGACATTGCGGTCCATGGGTAGTTTAAAGACATCTCGGTCAAGGTTAAGGACGTCATAGTCCATGGGTTTAAGGACTCCACAGTCCGGTATGTGCTCTGGATGCTTCACACGGGTTCACTGCCGTGTTAGGCGAGGACCAGGCTCCGCTCTGGATGCTTCACACGGGTTCACTGCCGTGCTCTGCGAGGACCAGGATCCGCTCTGGACGTTTCCCGCGGGGTCAAAGAGTGACGTTATCCACGTTCCACGTAACCAGGAATTTTTGTATCATGCATGGGTTTAAGGACCCCACAGTCCATGTCATGAATGGTCTTCGGGACCCGTCACCTCTTTGAAGACATTGAGGGATTACAATGCCAAATATCAAAGGAGTGAAGAGATGTACCCTAGAACCGGGGTGGATTAGATATTCCGTGGCCCAATTTGGGTCAAGACTGTTCGATTATGTCATGAGCCCATCGGCTCAGTTAATCACAGATTGAGGACTTATGGCCAGCTTGGGCTAAGTCCAGTCAGGTCTGGAATATTGACTCTTTGTTGTTCCATTGAGGGAGAATGTTTGCCTCTATCCCTTTAGCCAATTGGGCCAAAGCCTGGTGTTAAATATTTCAGAGCAATCAGTGTTGAACACTGGGAATAAGATTGATGAGTTGGTGTTCAACACTGAGAGATAATTGGTGTTAAACACCAGTACTAAGGCTTTCTCAAATTAGTGTTAAACACTAAAACAGATCAGTGTTGAACACTGCCGATAAGGCTTTTTAACCAGCATTGAATGCCAAGGCCCGACAGTGTTTTAACACTGGGCTTGAGAGTTTTAATTTTAGTGTTAAACACTAAGGTAAGAAGGGTCACGTGGCAGCACGTGAGAGCGCCCTCCCTTCAGTTGTTCTGCTGAAATTACCATTTCTTTCAAAGCATCACGTGCCATCACGTGACGGGCATTCAAATGCTTGTATATTAGAGTTTCTGCCAAGGTCACGTGGGTCACGTGGGGTGCTGCCTCAAAGGGGCTTTCTGTAGGGGTTTTTGGGGGGTCACGTGGTGGCACGTGACCCTACCTCTATGTTTTTTTCTTAGAGGATCTGTTACTCCTTTTTTCAGGAATTAAATTCCCCGAACTTTAAATTTCAGAGGAATTAAATTCCTATTTCCTTTTGAAGACTTGTAGAGTTGAACTCTGAATTTTCTGTAGGAATTAAATTCCTCGTTTATGTGGAGAACTGAAGAGGGTTCAACCCTTAATAAAAGCTTTCAAGGAATTATACTTCCCATTTTAAAGAATTATAATTGAGGGAATTAAATTCCTGTTATTTCCACAGAACCACATTCTTAGTTAGGGTTCAACCCTGTTTCTTAAAGGAATTAAATTCCCATGATACGGGGTCGAGCCCTAATTTTATTTTATTTTTTTTTAAAGGAATTGAATTCCTATAGTTCTGTGAGAATTAAATTCTCATGCTTGCGTTCCCTCTCTATGTTTTGGATCTGCATGGCAGGATCTCAACCCATTGAGAATTAAATTCTCAACCTAAAGGGGAGATGTGCACTTTGCAGATCCTCTATCAAAGAGAGAAGAAATGTGCTCTTCTGTTTTATGTATCAGAGTTAAACTCTGTTGGGAATTAAATTCCCCCTCTTTCAAAAGGCCTTCCCTTTCTTACCTAGGGTTTTCGCAGAAGATCGAAGTCTTTTCCAAGTATCAAAGCTTTTCTCCCTTTTTTTCTTTCTCTGCGCGTGTCTTTCTCTTGTGTCTCTTGGCTCCTATTTATAGGAGAAGCAGCTGAATCAATTAGTTTTGGTAAATCCTTCATGGGATATTTGATTTGCATCCATTATTCATTCTGGACCTTTGGATTATTAGGTGAATTTTATTCACCGTTGGATTTCAAACCCAGAGATTCTCCCTTTTTATTTTGGTTAAATTTAAGGGGGAAATCTTTCCAAACCCGAGATTTTCCATAAATAAATGACCTCTGAATCTTTAATTTGATTGGATGCATATAGTTGCGTTCCTTTGGAAAGATTTGCATTTCTCTCAGAATTTAATTCTGTTGACAAAAAGGGCTTTGAAAGCCGGTCACGTGTGACCACGTGATCCATGGTCACGTGTGAGCACGTGACCCCCCTTTGGAATGAGCCTTTTCCTTTCTTCTGATTGTTGCTTAAGCGTCACGTGCCACCACGTGACTCTTGGTCACGTGTGAGCACGTGACCCTTGTTTGAACTCTTTTTCCTTGGTTCGTCTGGAGAACGAGTCTGCTGCTTTGAACGTCACGTGTCAACACGTGACCCTGATCACGTGGAAGCACGTGACCTCTTCTGAAGCTCTTTTCCTTGACTTTGCTCAGCGAATCGATGTGCGCTTTTTCTGCACTTCATAGGTCACGTGTCAACACGTGACTGCTGGTCACGTGTCAACACGTGACTGCTGGTCACGTGTAAGCGCGTGGCCCCTTTTTTGAAGCTTTTCTCATAAGCTTTCCTGATTTTAAATCAGGAAACAAATGCCCCCACAGCGTTGGTCTCACGTGTCAGCACGTGAGTGCAACGCTGTCATCTCTTGCGACCGTTGGATTCATTTATGGATCTGGGGAGATGAAACGTTTCCACTGCTTTCTATAAATACTGCCGTCTCTTCACAGGAGCCTTCACTTTGCTCCTTCTTCTTCCTCTGAGAATTTCTTCCTTGAGAATTTAATTCTCGCTTTCAGAGCTCAGTTCTCTGTCTTGAACATTTCCCAGAGTTTAACTCTGTTCGCAAAGAACCTTTTTTCTCAGGTAATGGTGTTGAACGGCCAAAGCGCCTTCGTCTTTAAAAGCATTTTTTGGATTTCAAATCTGTATTAAGGGTTTCGCAAAGAACCCATTTTTCTTCAAGTTTTTTCTTAAGAACAGGGAACCTTCGAACTGTAGATCTCTTAGAGCTTAGGCGATCTTCGGGGAGATGATGACAGCGTTTCAACTCCCTGGACTTTAAGTCCATCAAAATTATTCCTGGGAATTTAATTCCCCCTCTCTTCTTTTTTTTCTTTTTCTGATAAGGAATTTACTTCTTATGAAGAACTCAGTTTCTTCACCCAAAGGCTACCTGGGGTCTCTTGGCCCGAGGCTGTTCTTCTGTAATTAATGCGAGGGGGGTTTTGTAATAATTCTCGCGACTTTTATTTCAGGTATCATGGACACCCATCTGTATAGACTTGACCAGATTATCTCCTATGGGAATATCCGCGCGCTGGGTCGCAGTCAGAACCAGGAGTTCACCGATGCTCAGTGTGCCGAGATCATGAGCCGTTTCGACGAGTATAATCATAGGCTCCTCCCCCGTCGCTCTTCTCTTCTGAGGCTAATCGTGCTGGCGATCCGGGAGGCACTTCCTCTCTTTTGTGCCGGCATACCGCTCGGGGATTTGGACATTGCCGAGGATAAGGTGCATTCGGTGTACCTTATGGGCTTGATCTCAAAAAGAAGGCGGGATGATCTCATTGCTCTCCTTCATCAGATTTTCCAGCAATCAGCTATACTGGGCGCCTACCGGAGGGAAGAGGACATCCGCGGGGACCCCGATGCCTGTGACCGTGAGAGAAAACATACTCGGGAGGTTCGAAATGCTTGGAAGATCTTGAATAAAGTCAATTCCGAGTTTCTCAACCCGTGCCCCGCGTCTGAAGCCTTGCCATTATAAAAAAATTTTCTTTTTATTTTGTATTGCCTTCTTGAAGTCTGGGTAATAAATTTTGTTGTATCCTGGTACATTTGCATGCTTTTCCTTTAAAATTTTATTATTTTGCTACTGCTGTTACTCGTGCTTTTAATATGTGGGGTACCACTCCATATTTTCCTTTTAACTGCACGTCAGGTTTTTAGGCCTCACGTGTTCCCCACGTGGGATCCCTTAATGTGGTTGTTCACAAGATTTTCCTCATGCCATACCCTTAGTGCACAATTTTAGGTGCAGAAAAGGGGCCTTGGGAATAGTTCCGTCCCCTTGATTTTCGGGGCTTTTCCTTTTTTGGGCCTTGGAAATAATTTCCATGCAGGATTTTCCGCGCACAGCACTTAATGCACTTCATTATATATGAGGCTTTTCTTTTCACGGAGAGATTCATATATATTTTTCTTGAGGGAGAAACGAGTGCCATGGCTTGTAATCGCCCTCACGCTCGTCGACAGCCGTGGGAAGTTTCTCTTGAGGAGATGATCCCCCGCTTTGCTGCTCGGTTGGTGGACCCTCTCCTTACCGACAACGAATGCGACTCAGCCATGCATGAACTCTCGATCCGTAGGGGGTCTCCCCTCCCGATGGGTTCTCTCTGGCTCCAGATGATCCTTTCGGCCGTGCTTGCCGATATTCCTCCTCACCCGGCAGAGATGACCCTGGCGATGCTTGATGCGGCGGAGGAAAAGCTCGAGAGCTTTCATGAAGCCTGTCTGATTACTCAGGCTCTGAGGGACTACTCAATTCATCTACTGAGCGAGATAAAGGCCCGACGAGCTATTATGTTTGCATTCGCGGACGAACACGGCACCAACCGATGGGGAGCGACTCCTCGCGAGAATCGTCGCTTCGATATGCTGGAGAAGGCGGAGAGAGAGATGGAGAATTTTGTCCTTTGCTTTATCAACCCCTGTGCCGCTGATCCTGTGTTTGGTGATCTTTTTCGTTAGTGTAGAATCCCTCCCCCCTTTTTATGCTTTATGTTGAACTTTCATGTAGGCTCAGTACTCGTATGTATGTTTTCGCTTGCATGAATAAATTTTGTGTTCCTTTTTATGAAAACTTTCTTCAGTTACCAATACTATTGTCATGTTGCGTGTGAATCAAAGCCTTGAATTGTATCTCTCTTCCGAATGTCCATGTAATTGATAACACATGCTTGATAGGATAACATTGGAAATTTTCTCGTTGCTTTTCATACCGGGTGATATGAACTTGTTTCAGATCGATTAGTGCTGTTAACCGGGAGCCCATTCATATGGTCTTGTAAGTGTCTTGTTTCTAAGGTCGTGGTCACGAAAGCGAGCTTACATGGTCTGGTAGAACGGTACGTAGCGAACATATTGTTGTGCGAGAAGAGGGTTCGACCGTAAACTTTCAGAGAGGGAGCTAGCTTCTAAGGTGCTGAGCGAGCTTCAGGCCAGCTTTACAGCCAAAGCCGACAAAGCGTATGAGCTGTGGCGGGTGCTTCAGGAGTCCATTAAGGAGGTGGTGGCTCTTGATAAAGCCGCCACGTTTACTCGCGAGAGGGTTGAGGCTCACAAGGCCACTGAAAAAGAGCTTGAAGCCCGGCTTGCTTTATATCAGGCCCAGCAAGCTCAGGCGGAGGCTCGTCTTCTGGAGATCCTGCGTCATGAAGCTGTGGCTCAACAACAGAATGACGAGCTGGTGAAATTACTGCACCGCCCGCCGGCTTAAGGACTTGTATCTTTTCTTCTATTTTTTGTACATACTCATGAATAAGGGTATCTTCCTTTTTTTTTATGAATTGTATTTTGTATCCATTTTGGTTTATGAATAAAAGATACAATTTTCCTCTCAATGATGTGTCCTCTTTTCATTGAATGCATTCTGCGGATATTCTATTTCGATCTCCTTGCAGGACAGGGATGACTCAGGGTTCAGGTTTAAGATATGCTTTCTGAGACTTCTGCATTTTACGAGCCACGAGGGTCTCATAAAGAGTTTTCTCTCCCTAGCCGTGAGGATTTGCGAGTGCCGGATGCGGTTACCCTCGCCCGTGCTCTACGGAGTCAGGGGTTTCTCCAGATATTGTAGTTTAAAGACGTCGCGGTCAAGGTTAAGGACCTCATAGTCCGTGGATTTAAGGACTCCACAGTCCGATGTTAGTTTTAAGACATCACGGTCAAGGTTAAGGACCTCATAGTCCGTGGATTTAGGGACTCCACAGTCCGATGTTTGGTTACAGGGACCCGTCACCTCTTTGAAGACGTTGAGGAATTACAACGCCGGGCATCAAAGGAGTGAAGATATGTACCCTTAAACCGAGGCAAAAATCTGTGAGGAATAGGGGTGGTTGGTTGTTAGTTTTAAGACATCGCGGTCGAGGTTAAGGACGTCATAGTCCGTGGATTTTAAGGACTCCACAGTCCGGTGTTTGCTCTGGATGCTTCACACGGGTTCACTGCCGTGCTTGGCGAGGACCAGGCTCCGCTCTGGGCGTTTTCCGTGGGGTCAAAGGGTGACGTTATCCACGTTCCACGTAACCAGGAATTTTGCACTAGATGCTTCACACGGGTTCACTGCCGTGTTAGGCGAGGACTAGGCTCCGCTCTGGATGCTTCGCACGGGTTCACTGCCATGCTCTGCGAGGACCAGGATCCGCTCTGGACGTTTTCCACGGGGTCAAAAAGTGACGTTATCCGCTTTCCACGTAACCAGGAAGTTTGCACTAGATGCTTCACACGGGTTCACTGCCGCGTTAGGCGAGGACTAGGCTCCGCTCTGGATGCTTCGCACGGGTTCACTGCCATGCTCTGCGAGGACCAGGATCCGCTCTGGACGTTTTCCACGGGGTCAAAGAGTGACGTTATCCGCTTTCCACGTAACCAGGAAGTTTGCACTAGATGCTTCACACGGGTTCACTGCCGTGTTAGGCGAGGACTAGGCTCCGCTCTGGATGCTTCACATGGGTTCACTGCCATGCTCCGCGAGGACCAGGATCCGCTCTGGACGTTTTCCACGGGGTCAAAGAGTGACGTTATCCGCTTTCCACGTAACCAGGAAGTTTGCACTAGATGCTTCACACGGGTTCACTGCCGCGTTAGGCGAGGACTAGGCTCTGCTCTGGATGCTTCACATGGGTTCACTGCCATGCTCCGCGAGGACCAGGATCCGCTCTGGACGTTTTCCACGGGGTCAAAGAGTGGCGTTATCCGCTTTCCACGTAACCAGGAAGTTTGCACTAGATGCTTCACACGGGTTCACTGCCGCGTTAGGCGAGGACTAGGCTCCGCTCTGGATGCTTCACATGGGTTCACTGCCATGCTCCGCGAGGACCAGGATCCGCTCTGGACGTTTTCCACGGGGTCAAAGAGTGACGTTATCCGCTTTCCACGTAACCAGGAAGTTTGCACTAGATGCTTCACACGGGTTCACTGCCGCGTTAGGCGAGGACTAGGCTCCGCTCTGGATGCTTCACATGGGTTCACTGCCATGCTCTGCGAGGACCAGGATCCGCTCTGGACGTTTTCCACGGGGTCAAAGAGTGACGTTATCCGCTTTCCACGTAACCAGGAAGTTTGCACTAGATGCTTCACACGGGTTCACTGCCGCGTTAGGCGAGGACTAGGCTCCGCTCTGGATGCTTCACATGGGTTCACTGCCATGCTCCGCGAGGACCAGGATCCGCTCTGGACGTTTTCCACGGGGTCAAAGAGTGGCGTTATCCGCTTTCCACGTAACCAGGAAGTTTGCACTAGATGCTTCACACGGGTTCACTGCCGCGTTAGGCGAGGACTAGGCTCCGCTCTGGATGCTTCACATGGGTTCACTGCCATGCTCCGCGAGGACCAGGATCCGCTCTGGACGTTTTCCACGGGGTCAAAGAGTGGCGTTATCCGCTTTCCACGTAACCAGGAAGTTTGCTGATTGTATCCGCATTTCACGGGATGGGGGTTGACTCTTGGCGATATGTGTCGCCGAGCCATGGAACTTGGGGTTGCCGCTGTTCCGTTTCGCTTGATGTTGTGTCGTCGAGACAATGAAAGCTAGGAATTTGGCCTTCGCTTCATTTGCTGGTATCGCGTCTGCTGTATCGAGACGAATGCCACGGTGATGAACACTAAGTTATCTGTGAACCGCTGAGATTTTGCAAGTTGTCCCATCATTTCGGCCATTTTGTCATGCATGTGTGGCTTGCTAGCTTCTTGCGGCAAGCTCGGGTTTCTTGGATACGGGTTTCGGCATCAGTACCGCTACAACTGGCATGTTGCCAGGAGTGGATCATCATTTGCCTCTGTCGACGTTTGAACAGAGGTGGCTTAGCAAACAGGGTTAAGGGTCCTGTCGACCAAGGCTTTTGACCTCATGAGCCGTAAGGGTCTCACAAAGGTGTTTCTCCCTACAAGTCGTGAGGATCTTGCAGGTGTGTTTTCTCCTTAAGAATCGTGGGGATTCTTAAGTGCATGTTCTCTTGTAAGTCGTAAGGATCTTACAAAGAGGATTTTCCTCTTGTAAGTCGAGAGGATTTGCGAGGGTTGTTCACCACGTAGATATATCCCTAGTCACGGGTGGGGCTTTGTTAGGGAAATGTCTATTCGCGCCCGTGGATTGTATACAAGGGTCAGTCCGAGCTGCTTGTAGGGCAACGTCGGAGGTTGTGGGAGTTGCTTAAGAACAGGTTAAGGTTTCTGTAACTTAAGACTTTCAAATCTTATGAGCCGTGAAGGTCCCATAAGAGAATTCTCCTTACGAGTCGTGAGGATCTCGCAAGTGTAATTTCTCCTTAGGAATCGTGGGGATCCCTAAGTGTGTTTCTCCCTTATGAGTCGTAAGGATCTCACGCGGGTGGTTTCTCCTTACAAGGTCGAGAGGACCCTGTAAGTGTCTTTTAACGAGGCTGCGCCCTTTCGGGTTTTCACAAACACTCGCCGGTAGCCCTGCTGTTTTTACTCACGGAGCCCTTTCGGGTTTTCATCCGTGTCCATTTTGCTTTATGGACGTACCGTTTTTTTTTTTTTTTTTTTATCTTGCCAGCCTAAGGATGCTGCGGCAGTAGTTTAGGGACGTTTCGGTCCGTCGTTAGTTTAAGGACGTTTCGGTCCATCGTTAGTTTAAAGACGTTTCGGTCCGTCGTTAGTTTAAGGACATTTCGGTCCATCGTTAGTTTAAGGACATTTCGGTCCGTCGTTAGTTTAAGGACATTTCGGTCCATCGTTAGTTTAAGGACATTTCGGTCCATTGATAGTTTAAGGACGTTTCGGTCCGTTCATAGTTTAAAGACGTTTCGGTCTCTTGTTAGTTTAAGGACGTTTCGGTCCCTCGTTAGTTTAAGGACGTTTCGGTCCGTCGTTATGGGAAGGCCAGCTACTGCTTGTAAAGTCTGAGCCTAGGAAGATAGCGAGCGGACATAGTCGTCGTCATCTATCGTTGACCCAGGCTGTGGCTCACTAAGCATAGTATCTCTTCAAGAAGCGGCCATTTATTGGCCTGAAAGGCCTCTCACCGTGCATGTCCACGAGTAGATAGGCTCCACCCTGGTAAACCTGGTCTATGATGTATGGGCCTTCATAGTTTGGCTCGAATTTTCCCCGCTTGGCACGATTGGGGATCATAGGTCTTTTGACTACCAGCACGAGTTCGCCTTGGCGGAACGCCCTTGGCCTGGTCAATCTTTCGTACGAGCGCGTCATCTTTGCTTTGTAGGCTTCTAGATGTTGTTGCGCTATAAGTCGGGTTTCGTCGAGGGCATCAAGCTCCTCAAGTCGAAGGTGGGCATTTTCCTCGTCGGTCAGTTCGTGGTGGACCGCCACTCGTAGAGAGGGTAACTCTATCTCGAGGGGGAGTACTGCTTCCGTCCCAAATACCAACGCGTATGGCGTTGTATTTGTGGCCGTCTTGAATGTAGTTCGATAAGCCCAAAGGGCTTCTTGCAGCCTCTCGTGCCAGTCTCTCTTATTCCGGGAGACGGTCTTTTTTATGATCTTCGTCAAGGTCTTATTGAAGGCCTCGGCCAGACCGTTGGCTCGCGGGTTGTAAACTGAAGAATACCTCCAGTCTACATTGTGCTGCTGCGCGAAGCGGCTAATCTTATGGCTCCTGTAGGCTGGCCCGTTATCGGAGATAATCCGCCGTGGGGTTCCAAACCGATAGATGACGTGCGTTTTGAAGAAATGGAGGATATTCTCCGTCTTCACTTCCCTCAGTGGTACTGCTTCTGCCCATTTGGAGAAGTAATCAGTTGTCGCCAGGATAAAACGGTGTCCCCGAGATGATGCTGGTTCAATGGGGCCGACTATGTCAGTCCCCCACATCTCGAATGGCCAGCTGGCCACCGTTGGGTGTAGAGGATTTGGATGTTGATGGATGAAATCTCCATGAATCTGGCACGAGTGGCATTGCTTCGCATACTCGAGGCAGTCCTGGATCATTGTGGGCCAGTAGTAGCCCATTCGTTTAATCTTTAACTTCATCTTTGGGCCTGCTTGGTGAGAACCGCAAAGTCCGTCATGAACTTCTTGAACGACTTTTTCTGCTTCGTCAGGTCCTAAGCATCTCAGCCATAGAGAATCGAGCGATCTCTTGTACAGGGTATTGTTGACAAAAGCGAAAGATAGAGCTCGTTTCATGAGCTGATGTCTTGAAGACGCTTCTTCGGGCATTCGGCGGGACTTAAAGTAGTCTATGAAGACTTCCCTCCAGTCTTCAGCCTTCTCATGGTCCTTTATTTGTAAGGTCATCTGCTCAGTCGCTCCCTTTTCTTTGCATGATTCCGGAGATATTTCTGCCGGGGCGAGCACTCGACGGCTTTGTACCACGATTCTGGCGTCATCGAGGTTCTCGTCAGCCAGTTCTTTAGCGAGTTTGGCCAACGCGTCTGCTTTGCTATTTTCTGCGCGTGGTATGTTCTCCAAAGTGTAGGAAGGAATTTGGGACAATAGTTGTTGCACCCTTTCGCCGTACTTCACCAGCTCCGGTTTGCACGTTTGGTAGTCGCCATTCACTTGACTAACGACCAGCTGAGAATCCCCGTATATGAGGAGGTCTTCAATTCCCATGTCAATGGCAAGCTCGAGACCTGCTATCAGGGCCTCGTATTCAGCTTCATTGTTTGTCCTCGGCTCTGTTAAGGAGAAGGCGAAGCGCATTATCCCTCCTTGTGGAGTCGCAAAGATGAGGCCTATCCCTGACTTGATCATTGGGATACCTTGCTTTTGTTTCTTTATAGAGGACGCTCCATCGAAATAAAGTTCCCATCGGGCGCTTCCACCGCTAATCGCATCAAATGCATGCTCGTCCGGCAAGTCACAATTCAAAGGAGAATCGGCCGGTATCGGGTGCTCAGCGAGGAAATCGGCAATGGCCTGGCCTTTCACTGCCTTGAGAGGTTGATATGTTATCGAGAACTCCATCAAGAGCAGGGCCCATTTAGCGAGTCGTCCCGTCAATATGGCTCTTGACATCAAGTATTTAAGAGGATCCACTTTCGAGATGAGGCAGACTTCGTGTGCCAACGCATAGTGCCTGAGTTTTGTTATCGCGAAGATTAACGCCAAGCAATGTTTTTCAATGGGAGAGTAATTGCTTTCTGCCCCCAGTAGAACTCGACTTAAGTAGTAGAGTGCTCTCTCTTTCCCCTGATCGTTCTCTTGCGCCCATAATGCGCCCAAGGAACCTTCGAGGGCGGTTGTATAAAGAATGAGGGGTTTTCCCTTGACCGGCGCGGCCAATACCGGCGGGTTCTGCAAGTACTGCTTGATCTCGTCTAGTGCACCTTGGCATTTTTGATCCCAGACGAAAGGGGTTCCCTTCTTCATCAGGTGACTATAGGGGCGGCATTTGCCTGAAAGATTTGCGATAAATCGCCGGATGTATGCGAGCTTCCCTTGGAGAGACCGCAACTGTTTGAGGGTTCTTGGCGGGGGCATTTCCATGATCGCTTTAATCTTTGACGGATCTATCTCAATACCTCGGTGTCGGATGACGAATCCCAAGAATTTTCCCGAGGAGACTCCAAACGCGCATTTGAGGGGATTCATCTTCAAATTATATTGCCGAAGGCGTTGAAATACAGTCTCTAGGTGCTTTAAGTGATCTTCATATGACATGCTCTTTACTACGAGGTCGTCGATATAGCACTCGACGATGTCATGTATGAGGTCATCGAAGATCTTTGTCATGGCCCTTTGATAGGTAGCGCCGGCGTTCTTTAGACCGAAGGGCATAACCCTGTAGCAGAATACACCCAAAGGGGTCCGGAAAGCGGTGTGCTTCTGGTCTTCGGGATGCATTTTTATCTGATTGTATCCTGAAGAACCATCCATAAAGGAGAAGATCTCGTGAGTAGACGTGTTATCTATCATTAGCTCGGTTACCGGCACCGGGAAATCATCTTTTGGACAGGCTTTGTTGAGATCCCTGAAATCCACGCATATACGCACCGTCCCATTCTTCTTCATCACCGGGACGATATTGGCGATCCAATCGGGATATTGGACTTCTTGAATAAATCCAGAATCGATCAGTTTCTTGACTTCGGCGTTGATGCTCATCTCAAGCTCGAGCCGCATCCTTCTTGGTGCCTGCTTGACTGGCCTGATGTCTGGGGATATTGCTAATCTGTGCACAGCGACCTCCGGATCTAATCCTGGCATCTCAGAGTAGTTCCACGCGAAGCAGTCTTTATGCCGTAGAAGCACGTTCTTTAACGCGGCCACCCTCTCTTCGGAGAGTAGCTCGCTGACAAATGTTGGTCTCGGGTCCTCTGCCGATCCCAACTCAATCTTTCTGAGGTTATCTGCGGTAGTATGTATACCGTCTTCCAGTTCTTTTGGAGCTGGCGGAAATTCTGAGATCATCTCATCATCGCTGTTCTCAAAGCACCGGGGAAGGTCATCTATGTTCTCGGGCTCTTCTTTTAATATCGTAATCGTATAACAGGTACGAATCCGCTCCCAGGACTGAGGTGGATCCGGTTTTGCTCTTGCGGCTTTGGGTTCGTGCTTTCGTGGCGGCGTTACCCTCCAGCTTTTGGATAAAGCGAATCTGCCCCGTTGGTACTGGTCCTCGACCCAGTTCTTGAAGGTGAAGCAGTCTTCGGTAGGATGTCCTGCGGCCCGGTGATAAGAGCAATAGCCCGAGCGAGAGGCCTTATTAGCTTGTTCGGGGTGTCTAGACTCCGGAAGCGTGATCATCCGATGTTTTAGGGCGAGCTTGAGTAATCTTTCCGTCTTGTCTCGGGGGAAGGAGTACGCTCGACTCATCTTTTCTATGAAGGATGAATCCGAGCTGTGCAGTACCCGATCACGTAACCCTCTAATCCTGCGTCGTTGTTGTCGGCTCTTCTTTCCGCTTTTTGACTTATTTCCGTCTCCGCATTGGGTCTTTCGCATGATGGGTTGACAAGGACGAACGTCTTTGTCTTTTGCAGTCTGTTGAAATAGACGTTGCGTCCTGGCCTTCTCATAGATGGCCGTTTTGCGGCTGTGGTCTTCTCGAGCTTTCTGACTCACTTCCCCTATAGGCCTGCCCGTTTGTTCTTCAAACGACGGACTTGGTGCCTCAATCGCAGGGTCTGGTTTTGACGAGGGATCGGCATCTCTTGACAGGGCGTCCTCTTCTTCGTCAAAGGTATATATAGCGTAGCTGTTATGAGCCCGTTCTCGTTTTCCGGTTCTCGCGTATCCAAGCCCGAGTGTTTCCATCTTCCCGTTGGGCAATTTGCGTTGGGTTCCAGGGACATCCTAAATCCTGTTGTAGAACCGAGCCTGTCGAACAGTTTGTTTTAAGGGTACTCCTTGACGCTTCAATAGCTTCTTTAATCCGTTCGTATAGTATCTGGGCAGCCGGATGGGTTGGAGTCTGTCGCATGCAGCATCTGCGCCGTGCCAGATCTCTTTCTCTACTTTCGACTCTGAGGATCGATAGAATAGGATCATCTTCTCACTCTTTCGCCTGGGGGGGACGCAAAATGTTTGCAGCTCTTGCACACTGTGAGCTTGAAGCGTGTCGAGGTCCTTATAGTTTTCTTGCGGTACCATGATGATTTGCAAGTTATGGCCATCGCTGAGGGGTGCTTGCATTGAAAGCCGATTGGAGAATACGGCATTGACCTCATCCTCTGAATCACTTCCGAAGACCAGTATGGGGATGGGCGTCCTCTGGTTGTTGCGTTGAGCTGGCCCCGTATAAACTATCTCTTCTTCTTCTTCGGTATCGCTTCCGAAAACAGGGATGGTGGCGGCGGCCTTGTTCTCCGAGTCGTGACACTTTTCTGTATCCTCAAAGTCTGGCAAGAAGTATTTCGCATCCTCGTATTTGCGGACTTCGTTCACGGAAAATGGGTTCAGCTCACCCGTCACAGTATACTCGAACCCATCTTTAAAATACTTCATACACTGATGTTGTGTAGAAGGGACGATGTTGTACTCGTGTAACCAAGGACGGCCGAGCAAGGCATTGTAGCAGGTCTTGGCGTCAATGACATGGAATTTGATGTCCGTGACGAGAAGTCCAAAGCGTAACGTTAATATCACGGACCCGAGAGTCCGTGACGATTGTGAATCGAAACCGGAAATAGTGATTTTGTCACGAGCGAGATGTTGCACACTCATGCAGATTTCTTTCAACACCCGAACATTAAGGAGATTGACAGAGGATCCATTATCCACCAAGATCTTGCCTATCTTGATATCATGGCAGTATCCGGAGACATACAGGGGACGGTTATGGTCGCACGTCCCGAGAAGGAGGTCTTCATCACCGAAAGTGACGTCAGCCGTATGCACTTCTTCCAGTTCGTCTCTCATCTTTTGGGTGGCGAGAAAGGCTTGGAATTGCTCAGGTTCTTGTAGTGCTTTAATTAGTGAGTCCCGTGCTTCTTTTGATAATAGGAGGGCGTCGAGAATGCTAAGCTGGGAAGGTAGCTTCCTTAGATGCGCGAGGATGTTATAGTCCACTTTACTCCTCCTAGGAGGGTCTTTGGCAGCCAATTCTTTCGCGACTTGGTCATCCAAAGTGATATCTTCAGTGACCTTTTCCTTTCCCTTATCTTTTCTGTTCGTAGGTCCGAGATTCTTTTCTGGGAGCGTACGATTGCGCAGCTGAGTGTTTCCGCAGGCTTCTGATTCCTCATCTTTCCTCAGCACGGATTCTTCAAAGAGAGGGCCCAGAGTCACTTCTTCGTCAGAGTCGCTCCCAAAGGTGAGGACTTGCGATCCCTCGGTATGAGCCATATAGCAGTTGCTAGTAATTCTGTTGGGTCCGTCAACAGCGCTTCTTCGCTCCCGACGGCTCTTGCGCTTCATGCGTTTGAAATGTTGCCGGCGAGCAACATATCTTTGCCACCATATCTTGAAGGCGTCGCACTCCTCTGTGGGGTGTGAGACTTTCCGATGATATGCGCAGTAATCGGGGTGTTTCTCCGCCCCATCGTGCGTGTTTCCTTCCGAGGGGGGTAGCCTCATTCCCATTGACATGGCTTTGGCGAACCTTTTCCTTGTCTTGAATATCTTCTTGTCCATTTCGGATGCCTTTCGCTCTGGCAGGGGTAGCTCAACTCTTTCGTTCAGTCGCCCGCATTTGGTTCCTCCTGATGTTGCCATCTCGCGCTCCTGATCCGCTTTACTTTTTAGACGAATCTCGTCTAGGAAGGCATTGATCATATCAGTTGTCAGCCTCGTACGCTCTGGTTCGGGTTCCGCCTTCAGCTTCTTAGTGATAGGAGTTTTCTCATCATCGATAAACGAGTGGGAGATCATGTTGCAACTTGCCGTATATCCCTCGGATTCGTCCGACGAGTTTTCTCCATCATCGTCCTTTTGAAAGATGTGGCTGAGGAACTCTTGCAGTGTGACAGGAGTTCGCGCCTTCTGATTATATTCTTCTAGCGCGTCGATTTGCTTCTGCAAGTTTGTTCGCTCGTCTCCAAGCTTCGCGGGCTTCTTGGATTTCTTTTTCTTTTTCTTCGAAGCTTTTGACGGCTGGGTGTGAGTATTTGGGCCCTTATCAGCAGTCTCCGTAGTTGCGCGGGGCTTCACTGCTCCTTCGATAATTCGAGGTTCAAGAGGGTCTTTCCATTCGATTGCAGGACACGCATGAAGGTCTCTTAGCATCCTTTTGGTCTTCGTTGATAGCGCGACTTCCCATGGAACTTCTTCGATAAAGGAGCAGGTTGCCCCCGGTGTGTCTGCCTTTTTAGGAGTATGTGGTTGTGGCGGGTTCACCTTCCACTTTTCGGACAGTACAAACTTCCCCTGGAGGTATTGATCTTCGATCCATCCTTTGAAGACGAAGCAATCTTCAATCGGATGGCTTACCGTTTGATGGTAAGGGCAATAGTTAGGGTTATTCACCTCGGTGGGTTGTGGCGGTCGCCTTGGGTTCGGGAGGTTAATAAGTCTGTTGCGTATTGCCAGCTCAAATAACCGTCTCGTTTTGTCTCGTGGGAACGAGTAGGGACGCTTCATCTTTTCATTATAATACCGGCGTCTTTCTTCCAGTTGATCTGCCGATTTTGGGGCGTCAGGTTGCTGTTGGGCATTTGCGACAAAGGTGGCCCTTCCTTTACCCTTATCATTCCGAGGTTCCAACTTCGGGGGAGGTGGCCTATGACCCATCTGGTCCATCTGAGCCAACTTGTCAATTAGAGCCTGGAAGGTGGTTGGCTTAAAAAACATCATAAACTGGGAGATGGTTGCGTGGGGGTCCAAGGTTCCCACGAACATACCCACTGCGGGTGCTTCCTCAATGCGTTGCTCGCATCTCGACCACAAATTCCGCCAGCGTATAGCGTACTGGACCCAGGTTTCGCCTGGCTTTACCCTGGCGTTAATCAAGGCAGTAATTGGAGTGCGCTCGCTGGCGCTTGCGAACCGCTGAGTGAATAACAACTCCATTTCAGCGAACGTTTTGATAGAATCGTTCGGAAGTTCTGAATACCATTCGAATGCTGTTTCTGATAAGCTGCCAACGAACTGCCGGAGTAACAGTTTATCGTCACCGCCGGTGTTACCGCAGAGGGCCCGGAACTGGGCGACGTGTTGATGAGGATTGCCGGTCCCCTTATACACATGGAATTTCGGTATCGTATAGCCTTGCGGGTATTTGATTTGATCGTACCAGCTTGGATACGGCCGCCCCGTTTTCACGACTTGACCAGCTGCCTCAGTTGCATGATGGACCCGGATTTGCTGGGCTATATAGTCAGCCAAGTCAGCCTTAGAGATCGTCTCTTCCTTGGCCGTTGAGAGGGCTGGAGGTGGATTTGACGTCTCTCCTCGGTCGTCCTCCAGAATAATCGGAGGATCTTCGGCTGGTAAGTCTTGCTGGATCATCATTCCTATCACATCTTGAAAGAGAAGGCCCATCCGTTGTATGTTGGCCGCTTGTTCAGCAGCCTCTTTGTCCCTTTTCTCCAGCGTCCGGCGAAGGAATTCAGCGTCGGTTTCTTCCTCCCGGCGTGCGTCTGAGGACGCTTCAGGGTTTTCCTTCGGCCCGGTGAGCGCGGCCATAGCATTCATCATTTCTTGGAGCTTTTGTTGCTGCTCCTGGGATTTCGTTACGGATCGGGTTAGCGGTCGGTGGCCTGTAGAAGTGCGGCTCTCCTCCTTTCCAGAGGCCATGTATACGGTGTGGACCATCATGCCCCCAGACTTAGGGTGTCCGGGCTTGTTGCTTTTAGCCGTCGTTGCACGTCGAGGGATCTTTTCGGGCTCCCTCCTTTTATGAGCCATGGAGGTTGAGGGGGCCGTCGAGGTGGGCGTCCAAACAGCCTTTTGGGTTTTCGTCTGGTGACCAGCTTTTGGTTGGATCTTCAGCTTCTTATGCTGGCGGGAGAAGTTTGGATCGACGATTGAGTCCCGGGCCCGCCGCCAAACCTTATAGATTTTGGAAGACAGCCGTTGAGGAGATCGGGGCTGTTCTGATTCTATTTCCACAACCTTTTCTGATGGGGGAGGAGACCTCTTCAGCACTGCGGTAGGGGAATTCCTTCGCACCTTATTTAGCATTTCAAAGCTGTTTTCAGTTGGAACAGCAGCATTAACTTCTACCGCCGGGGCTGGTGGAGTCAATCCAGAGGGGGAGTTGCCCCCAGCCTTCCTTATTCGGCGCCAATGACGACGTCGAGCACGTCGAGCAGACGGCGTAGAGTCAGATATAAGAATGGTTTCGTCTTGCCCCCTGTGTAGGTGGGGGGTCGTTGTCGGTGTTAGCCTGTCAAAGACCGATGTCCTTTGTGCAGCGGGAGCGGAAACTGAAGCCGTCAACCTTGTAAAGACCGACCTTTTGGCCGGAGAAGCCGCCTTGGCGATTTCGAGGGCAGGAGCGGCCACTTTCTTAGAAGCAGCCTCCTCCGAGATTGTAGGCCTTATGATGAGTTCGCAGGATTTCTGGCCCAATCTAGAGAAGACTGAGGCGTTGGCATCGGGCGACTCGTTGAGAGGAGCCGCGGCAGGGGCAAGACGATCAAAGACCGACTTCTTGAGCGCTTCCTTTGTCAACACCGGCACCGTGAAGCTTGATGGTAGGAGTATAGTCCCAAAGAACAATCCGGTAGTGGCTTGAGTCACCTGGTCCACCGGCATTGTGAACAACGAAGCAGCTTGGGGTCCATAGGCTACACCTCCTGGCGAGGCAAAGCGTTGGTCGCGATTGCAGCTCGAGCAATTGGAGGATTTCGCAGAAGTAGAAGCCATCGATCCTTTGCTTTCTGCAATAAGCAAGGCGCCAATTCTTAGTATCTTGAAACCCAAGGGCAACTATTAGCGAACCGCGATTGGTTCGCGAATCACGACACACGAAGTGTGGAGTGGAAAGAGGAAAAGGTCCCACCGGGCGTGCCAGAATCTGTTCCCCTCCGAAAGACGGCGCGCAAGGCTGCGATGTCTTGGCGCTGAGATTCGGGGCAGATGCTAATTGATGCTATCCGTTCACCTCTCCGAAGATGCCAAGTTGGTTTATGGCACCATGTATCGAAGGTTTGAGCGGATGCGACCGATGTAGCAGACTTCGTCAGATTCCCCCTCGTTGAGGGGTTTTTGATTGTGGGGACGCTCTTCCCTGCAGGCGCAAGCCCCTGCAGTTAATTACGCTACCGCATTGCGGTAACAACTTTCTCCTTCTCCAGATGGTCATTTCGTGTCGTGGGTTTTGTTTTATGTTTTACTGCCCGTGGATCGTCTACGGAGACTGAGTTATGTCGTCGCCCGTAGGGCATGGACTAGTCCAAATCCGCATTATCTTAAATTTGGGTTTGGGGGTTTTGTTTGAGGATACGTCAGCCATGCTTGGGGCTAAGATCAACTCAAACGTTTGTTAAGGATGCGTTAGTCTAACTTTGTGACTAAGATCAACTTAACGGGATCGTTTGGATCCTACAAAAGAGTGTTTGGACTTTAACGTTCCAGTTTAGGGACGTGGCGGTCCATCGTATATGTGGCCGTCGGGACCCGTCACCTCTCTGACGACGTTGAAGGATTACAACGGCGGATGTCAGAGGAGTTCAGAGATGTACCCTAGAGCCAGAGTTAATTAGGGGGATTCATAGTCCAGTCTGCTTGAAGGTTTAAGGACGCGTTAGCCATCTTTGAGGCTAAGATCAACTTAAACAGGACCGTTTAGATCCGACAAAAGAGCATATAGGGGGGGGGGGCTCTATTGTTCTAGTTTAAGGACATTGCGGTCTGTGGGTAGTTTAAGGACGTTGCGGTCCATGGGTAGTTTAAAGACATCTCGGTCAATAGGTAGTTTAAAGACATCTCGGTCAATGGGTAGTTTAAGGACATTGCGGTCCATGGGTAGTTTAAGGACATTGTGGTCCACGGGTAGTTTAAAGACATCTCGGTCAATGGGTAGTTTAAGGACATTGCGGTCCATGGGTAGTTTAAGGACATTGCGGTCCATGGGTAGTTTAAAGACATCTCGGTCAATGGGTAGTTTAAGGACATTGCGGTCCATGGGTAGTTTAAGGACATTGCGGTCCGTGGGTAGTTTAAAGACATCTCGGTCAATGGGTAGTTTAAGGACATTGCGGTCCATGGGTAGTTTAAGGACATTGCGGTCCATGGGTAGTTTAAAGACATCTCGGTCAATGGGTAGTTTAAGGACATTGCGGTCCATGGGTAGTTTAAGGACATTGCGGTCCATGGGTAGTTTAAAGACATCTCGGTCAATGGGTAGTTTAAAGACATCTCGGTCAATGGGTAGTTTAAGGACATTGCGGTCCACGGGTAGTTTAAAGACATCTCGGTCAATGGGTAGTTTAAGGACATTGCGGTCCATGGGTAGTTTAAGGACATTGCGGTCCATGGGTAGTTTAAAGACATCTCGGTCAATGGGTAGTTTAAGGACATTGCGGTCCATGGGTAGTTTAAGGACATTGCGGTCCATGGGTAGTTTAAAGACATCTCGGTCAAGGTTAAGGACGTCATAGTCCATGGGTTTAAGGACTCCACAGTCCGGTATGTGCTCTGGATGCTTCACACGGGTTCACTGCCGTGTTAGGCGAGGACCAGGCTCCGCTCTGGATGCTTCACACGGGTTCACTGCCGTGCTCTGCGAGGACCAGGATCCGCTCTGGACGTTTCCCGCGGGGTCAAAGAGTGACGTTATCCACGTTCCACGTAACCAGGAATTTTTGTATCATGCATGGGTTTAAGGACCCCACAGTCCATGTCATGAATGGTCTTCGGGACCCGTCACCTCTTTGAAGACATTGAGGGATTACAATGCCAAATATCAAAGGAGTGAAGAGATGTACCCTAGAACCGGGGTGGATTAGATAGTCCGTGGCCCAATTTGGGTCAAGACTGTTCGATTATGTCATGAGCCCATCGGCTCAGTTAATCACAGATTGAGGACTTATGGCCAGCTTGGGCTAAGTCCAGTCAGGTCTGGAATATTGACTCTTTGTTGTTCCATTGAGGGAGAATGTTTGCCTCTATCCCTTTAGCCAATTGGGCCAAAGCCTGGTGTTAAATATTTCAGAGCAATCAGTGTTGAACACTGGGAATAAGATTGATGAGTTGGTGTTCAACACTGAGAGATAATTGGTGTTAAACACCAGTACTAAGGCTTTCTCAAATTAGTGTTAAACACTAAAACAGATCAGTGTTGAACACTGCCGATAAGGCTTTTTAACCAGCATTGAATGCCAAGGCCCGACAGTGTTTTAACACTGGGCTTGAGAGTTTTAATTTTAGTGTTAAACACTAAGGTAAGAAGGGTCACGTGGCAGCACGTGAGAGCGCCCTCCCTTCAGTTGTTCTGCTGAAATTACCATTTCTTTCAAAGCATCACGTGCCATCACGTGACGGGCATTCAAATGCTTGTATATTAGAGTTTCTGCCAAGGTCACGTGGGTCACGTGGGGTGCTGCCTCAAAGGGGCTTTCTGTAGGGGTTTTTGGGGGGTCACGTGGTGGCACGTGACCCTACCTCTATGTTTTTTTCTTAGAGGATCTGTTACTCCTTTTTTCAGGAATTAAATTCCCCGAACTTTAAATTTCAGAGGAATTAAATTCCTATTTCCTTTTGAAGACTTGTAGAGTTGAACTCTGAATTTTCTGTAGGAATTAAATTCCTCGTTTATGTGGAGAACTGAAGAGGGTTCAACCCTTAATAAAAGCTTTCAAGGAATTATACTTCCCATTTTAAAGAATTATAATTGAGGGAATTAAATTCCTGTTATTTCCACAGAACCACATTCTTAGTTAGGGTTCAACCCTGTTTCTTAAAGGAATTAAATTCCCATGATACGGGGTCGAGCCCTAATTTTATTTTATTTTTTTTTAAAGGAATTGAATTCCTATAGTTCTGTGAGAATTAAATTCTCATGCTTGCGTTCCCTCTCTATGTTTTGGATCTGCATGGCAGGATCTCAACCCATTGAGAATTAAATTCTCAACCTAAAGGGGAGATGTGCACTTTGCAGATCCTCTATCAAAGAGAGAAGAAATGTGCTCTTCTGTTTTATGTATCAGAGTTAAACTCTGTTGGGAATTAAATTCCCCCTCTTTCAAAAGGCCTTCCCTTTCTTACCTAGGGTTTTCGCAGAAGATCGAAGTCTTTTCCAAGTATCAAAGCTTTTCTCCCTTTTTTTCTTTCTCTGCGCGTGTCTTTCTCTTGTGTCTCTTGGCTCCTATTTATAGGAGAAGCAGCTGAATCAATTAGTTTTGGTAAATCCTTCATGGGATATTTGATTTGCATCCATTATTCATTCTGGACCTTTGGATTATTAGGTGAATTTTATTCACCGTTGGATTTCAAACCCAGAGATTCTCCCTTTTTATTTTGGTTAAATTTAAGGGGGAAATCTTTCCAAACCCGAGATTTTCCATAAATAAATGACCTCTGAATCTTTAATTTGATTGGATGCATATAGTTGCGTTCCTTTGGAAAGATTTGCATTTCTCTCAGAATTTAATTCTGTTGACAAAAAGGGCTTTGAAAGCCGGTCACGTGTGACCACGTGATCCATGGTCACGTGTGAGCACGTGACCCCCCTTTGGAATGAGCCTTTTCCTTTCTTCTGATTGTTGCTTAAGCGTCACGTGCCACCACGTGACTCTTGGTCACGTGTGAGCACGTGACCCTTGTTTGAACTCTTTTTCCTTGGTTCGTCTGGAGAACGAGTCTGCTGCTTTGAACGTCACGTGTCAACACGTGACCCTGATCACGTGGAAGCACGTGACCTCTTCTGAAGCTCTTTTCCTTGACTTTGCTCAGCGAATCGATGTGCGCTTTTTCTGCACTTCATAGGTCACGTGTCAACACGTGACTGCTGGTCACGTGTAAGCGCGTGGCCCCTTTTTTGAAGCTTTTCTCATAAGCTTTCCTGATTTTAAATCAGGAAACAGTGTTCATATCCAGTCGTCGAAATCTTCGAAAAAGAAGAAGAAATCCAAAAAGCTCGTGAAGCCTGGCGATAAGCGCACGGACCTGCAGAAACAGATCGACGCGCTGGAAGAGTATAACCAGAAGGCGCGGACTCCAATCACGCTCCAGGAATTTCTCGGCCACGTCCTTGAAGACGGAAATGATGGAGAAGACTCATCGGATGAATCTGAGGATAACATAGCAAGTTGCCATATGATCTCTTACTCGTCTACAGACGATGAAGAAGCTCCTTACACTGAGAAACTGGGGGCAAATCCCGAACCGGAGCTTCCAGGGCCATCAGATGAAATGATCGACGCATTCCTAAACGAAGCTCTTTCGAAAATCAAAGCTGATCGAGAGCGTGAGATGGCCATATTTGAGAAAGCCAAATGCCGGTGGCTAGACGAAAGGGTTGAAACACTCCTGCCAGATCAAAGTACATCCGTCACGAACAAAAACAAGTCCAAGACGAAGAAAAGGTTTGCTAAAGCCATATCAATGGGGATGAGGCTGCCATCCTCCGAAGCGAACGCTCTTGGTGAAGGAGAAACACATCCTAGCTACTGTCTATATCATCGAAAGATTTCGCACCCCACCGAAGAGTGCAACGCTTTTACAAGATGGTGGCAAGGATATGTTGCTCACCGGCAGCATTTCAAGCGGATGAAACGCAAAACTCGTCGGGAGCAGAGAAGTACGACCAAAGAGCATAAAGGAACTACCAGCAACTGTCGCGTGGTCAACGATGGGGGATCGCAAGTCCTCACCTTCGGAAGTGACTCCCACGAAGAGATGACTCTTTGCCCTCTTTTCAAAGAATCTACCTCGGGGAAAGAGGAAGAACCGAAGACCTGCGAAAATATTCAGCTACGCAATCGTACGCTACCCAAAAAGAATCTTGGGCCCTCGAATAGTGGGTCAAACAGGAATGATAAGGGAAAAGAAAAGGTCTCCGAGGATATCGCCCTAGATGACCAAGTCATGAAAGAGCTGACCGCCAAGGACCCGCCAAAGAAAAGTAAGGTGGACTACAACGTCCTGGCGCACCTAAGGAAGTTACCTTCGCAGCTCAGCATTCTCGATGCCCTTTTACTATCAAAAGAAGCAAGAGATTCATTGATCAAGGCGCTGCAAGAGCCAGAGCAATTCCAAGCTTTCCTCGCTGAAGAGAAGATGAAAGACGAGCTGGAAGAAGTACACACAGCCGATATCACCTTCGGCGATGAAGATCTCCTACTTGGGACATGTGAACACAACCGTCCCCTATATGTCTCCGGCTACTGTCATTATATCAAGATAGGCAAAATCCTAGTCGACAATGGGTCCTCCGTCATCCTCCTTAACTTGAGGGTGTTAAAGGAAATCTGCATGAGCGTTCAACACCTCGCTCGCGACAAAATCACCATCTCCGGGTTTGACTCCCAGTCATCACGGACGCTTGGGTCCATAATACTGACGTTACGCTTTGGGCTGCTTGTCACGGACATCAAGTTCCATGTCATTGACGCCAAGACATGCTATAACGCTTTGCTCGGCCGGCCCTGGTTACACGAGTACAGCATCATCCCCTCCACACAACATCAGTGTATGAAATACTTCAAGGATGGTCTTGAGTATACTGTAACAGGAGAGCTGAACCCATTCTCCGTGAACGAAGTCCGAAAGTACAAAGATGCAAAATACTTTTTACCAGATTTCAAGGACACGGAGAGATGTCACAAGCCGATGGATAAAGCTATCCCTATCATTCCGGTCTTCGGGAGTGATACCGAGGAGGAGGAAGAGATAGTTTATTCAGGTCCGCCCCAGTACAACAAGCCGGGACCCTCCGCTCCTATGCTTATCTTCGGCAGCGATTCAGAAGATGAGGTCCATGTTATATTCTCTGCTCGGCCTTCAATACAAACATTCGCTGATAAAGAGCGAACTTTGCAAGTTGCCATGGTTCCACCCAAGCATCATAAAGAACTAGAAGCGCTTGATACCTACAGTGTGGAAGAGCTACAGACATTCTGTGTCCCTGCTAGGCGAGAAGGTGAAAGGGCGATCCTATTCTACCGATCCGGGGAAACCAAAATGGAGAAAGAAGTCTGGCACGACGCGGATTCTACACTTGACAGGCTCCAGCCCATCCGTTTGCCCAGATATTACACGAACGGACTAAAAAGACTGTTAAGACGCCAAGGCGTACCTTTCAAATAGACCGCTCGAAAAGCTAAGTTCTACGACAGGATCTGGAACGTCCCTGGAACTCAGCCGAAATTGCCCAACGAGAGAATGGAAACGACCGGACTTGAGTATGTTCAATCCAAGAAACGGGAGCTACTCCACGACTGCTATGTCATACACGACTTTGATGAAGAGGGAGATTCATTGTGGGAAGATGCTAACCCTGAACCAGAAAGAGCTCCCGACGTAAAAATGCCCAGTCCGTCGTTCGAACAACAAATGGACAAGCTTATAAGGGAAGCGGGTCAAAAGGTCCAAGATGATCATAACCGCGAAATGACCATTTACGAGAAAGCCAGAACGCAGCGCCTCCTTCAACAGGCTGCGGAAAATGAAAATGCTCCTCCTTGTCAGCCCGTTGTACAAAAGACCCGACGCAGAGGCAGAAACAAACCAAAGAATGGGAAAGGCGTTCGACAGCGACAAAGCGGGTCCAAGAAGCCACGCGGTCAGGAATCGAGCAGTCCAGATTCGTCTCTTATAAAAAAGATGAGTCGAGCATATTCTTTTCCCCAAGACAAGATAAGGAAGATATTTGATCTTGTCATAAAACATCAGATGATGACACTGCCAGCGTCCAAGCACCCCGAACAAGCAGGCAAAGTCTCTCACCCGGACTATTGCTCTTATCACCGAGCAATAGGGAATCCCCTCGAAGACTGCTTCACCTTCAAGAACTGGGTCGAAGACCAATATCAACAGGGCAAGTTCGCGCTATCCAGCAGTTGGAAGGTAAGCCCGCCACAGAAGCATGAACTGAAAGCCACGCATACAGCGAGAGTAGAACCAAATCAACATCAGTCTTGGAAGCGAGCTCGTACTTGTCATATGATAACGCTATCAGAAGAAGAGCCCGAGAATATGGATGACCTCCCCTGGTGCTTCGAAAACAATGATGACGAGGTGATCTCGGAGTTTCCTCCAGTGCCGAAAGAGCTGGAAGATGGAATACATACCACTGCAGATGAGCTCAAGAAAATTAATTTGGGGACAGCAAGTGACCCTCGGCCGACGTTCGTCAGCGAGTTGCTGTCTGAAGAAAGGGTGGCTACACTAAAGGACGTGCTCATGCATCATAAAGACTGCTTCGCATGGAATTATTCCGAGATGCCAGGACTAGATCCAGAGATTGCTGTCCACAAACTGGCCATATCCCCGGACGTCAAGCCAGTCAAACAAGCACCGAGAAGGATGCGGCTCGAGCTCGAGATGAGTATCAACGCCGAGTTCTATTGGGGGCAGAAAGCAATTACTCTTCCATTGAAAAACACTGCCTGGCATTGATCTTCGCGATAACGAAGCTCAGGCACTATGCGTTGGCGCATGAAGTCCATCTCATATCGAAGGTGGATCCTCTCAAATATTTGATGTCAAAAGCCATATTGACAGGGCGGCTCGCTAAATGGGCCTTGCTCTTGATGGAGTTCTCAATAACTTATCAGCCTCTTAAGGCAGTGAAAGGACAAGCCATCGCCGACTTCCTCGCTGAGCATCCAATACCTGCCGATTCTCCTTTGAATTGCGAATTGCCAGACGAGCATGCGTTTGACACGATCGACGGTAATAGCACCTGATGGGAACTTTACTTCGATGGAGCATACTCCATGAAGAAGCGCAAACAAAGCACCCCCATAATCAAATCAGGGATAGGCCTCATCTTCGTAACTCCATAAGGAGGGATAATGCGCTTTGCTTTCTCCTTAACAGAGCCGAGGACAAACAATGAAGCCGAGTATGAAGCTTTAATAGCAGGTCTCAAGATCGCCATCGACATGGGGATTGAGAACCTCCTCATATACGGAGACTCTCAATTGGTCGTTAGTCAAGTAAACGGCGATTATCAAACGTGCAAGCCAGAGTTGGTAAGGTACGGCGAGAGGGTGCAGCAACTGCTAACCCAAATACATTCCTACACCTTGGAAAGTGTACCGCGTGCGGAAAATAGCAAAGCAGATGCGTTAGCCAAGCTTGCTAAAGAACTGGCTGACGAAAACATCGATGACGTAAGAATCGTTGTGCAGAGCCATCGGGTTCTTGCACCAGCAGAAATATCTCCAAAGTTATCCGAAGAAAAGGGAGCAACCGAGCAAACGACCCGCAAATAAAAGACCAGGAAAAGGTTATGGATTGGAGGGAAGTCTTTATAGACTACTTCAGATCCCGTCGAACGCCCAAAGATGCGTCCTCAAAACATCAGCTCATGAAGCGAGCTCTATCTTTTGCCTTCGTCAATGGTACCCTGTATAAAAGATAATTTGATTCTTTGTGGTTAAGATGCCTGGGACCTGAAGAAGCAAAAAGAGTCGTCCAAGAAACTCATGATGAACTCTGCGGTTCTCACCAAGCCGGGCCGAAGATGAAACTGAAGATTAAAAGGATGGGCTACTATTGGCCCACGATGATCTAAGACTGCCTCGAGTATGCGAAGCAATGCCACTCGTGCCAGATCCATGGGGATTTTATCCATCAGCATCCAAATCCGCTGCATCCAACAGTGGCTAGCTGACCCTTCGAAATGTGAGGGACCGACATAATCGACCCTATCGAACCAGCATCGTTCAGAGGACATCGATTCATTTTGGCGACAACTGATTACTTCTCCAAATGGGAAGAAGCAGTACCGCTGAGGGAAGTGAAGACAGAGAATATCCTCCATTTCTTCAAGACGCACGTCATTTATCGGTTTGGCACTCCATGACAGATTATCTCCGATAACGGGCCAGCCTACAGAAGCCACAAGATCAGCCGCTTCGTACAACAGCACAACATCGACTGGAGATACTCTTCAGCCTATAATCCCCGAGCTAACGGTCTAACTGAGGCTTTTAACAAGACCTTGACGAAGATCGTGAAAAAGACGGTGTCACGAAATAAGAAAGACTGGCACGAGAGACTGCATGAAGCTCTTTGGGCGTATCGAACTACATTCAAGACGGCCACGAACACAACTCTATACGCATTGGTATTCGGTACAGAAGCGGTACTTCCCCTCGAGATAGAGTTACCCTCTCTACGAGTGGCAATTCATTACGAGCTAACGGACGAAGAGAATGCTCACCTTCGGTTTAAGGAGCTCGATTCCCTTGATGAAAACCGGCTCATAGCGCAACAAAATCTGGAGGCTTATAAAGCTAAGATGACACGCTCATATGAAAGGTTGACTAGGCCAAGGACATTCCGCCAAGGCGAACTCGTGTTAGTGGTCAAAAGACCTATGATCCCTAATCGCGCTATACGAGGGAAATTCGAGCCGAACTACGAAGGCCCGTATATTATAGACAAAGTCTACCAGGGTGGTGCCTATCTACTCATGAACATGCATGGCGAAAGACCCTTCAGGCCAATAAATGGTCGCTTCCTGAAGAAATATTACGCTTGACGAGTCATGTCCTAGGTCAATGATAGATGACGACGACTATGTCCGCTCGCTATCTTCCTAACTCCAAACTCTATAAGTAGTAACCGGCTTCCTTTACAACGGACCGAGACATCCTTAAACTAACAGCGGACCGAAACGTCCTTAAACTAACATGGGACCGAAACGTCCTTAAAACTAACAACGGACCGAAACGTTCTTAAACAAACGACGGACCGAAACGTCCTTAAACTAACAACGGACCACTATGTCCTAAAACTAGCCATTGACCGAGATGTCGATAAACTACGGTGGATTGCAACATCCCAAAACTGATACAAAAAAGAATAAAAAAAAAGAAAGAAAAAAGAAAACGATATGTCCATAAGCAAAATGGACACGGATGAAAACCCGAAAGGGCTCCGTGAGTAAAAAACAGCAGGGCTACCGGTGAGTCTTGTGAAAACCCGAAAGGGCGCAACCTCGTTAGAATAAAAAAGAAGAAGAAAAAAAACGGTATGTCCACAAGCAAAAAGGGTACGGATGAAAACCCGAAAGAGCTCCGTGAGTAAAAACAGCAGGGCTGTCGGTGAGTTTTGTGAAAACCCGAAAGGGCGCAATCTCGTTAAAAGACACTTGCAAGGTCCTCTCGACTTTGTAAGGAGAAACCACCTGCATGAGATCCTTACGACTCACAAGGGAGCAACACACTTAGGGATCCTCACGGTTCCTAAGGAGAAATTACACTTGCAAGATCCTCACGACTCGTAAGGAGAACCCTCTTATGAGACCCTCACGGCTCATAAGATTTGAAAGTCTTAAGCTACAGGGATCTGAACCTGTTCTTAAGTAGCCCCCACAACCTTCAATACTGCCCTACAAGCGGCTCAGTGCTGACCCTTGTATACAATCCACGGGCGCGAATAAACATTTCCCTAACGAAGTCCCATCCGTGACTAGGGATATGTCTACATGGTGAACAACCTTTGTAAGTCCTCTCGACTTATAAGGAGAAAACCCTCTTGTAAGATCCTTACGACTTATAGGAGAACATGCACTTAGGAATCCTCACGATTCCTAAGGAGAAAAAGCACCTACGAGATCCTCACGACTCGTAGGGAGAAACACCTTTATGAGACCTTTACGGCTCATGAAGTCAAAAACCTTAGTCGATGGGATCCTAACCCTGTCTACTAAGCCACCTTTGCTCGACATCGACGAAGGCAAATGATGATTCGCTCCTGGCAATATCCCAGTTGTAGCGGTGCTGATGCCGAAATCAGTGTCTAATTCCAAGCTTGCAGCGAAAAGCCAGCAAGCCACACATGCATACGAAATAGCCGAAATGATGGGGCAACTTGCAAACAAAAGCAGCAAGTAAAAACATATGCATGCAAAATAGACGAAATGATTGGGCAACTCGCAATAAAAAGAAGAGAGTAAAAATAAAACAAATAGCCGAAATGATTGGGCACCGTGAAAAATAGCCAAAATGATTGGGCAATCGTGACCTTCGCGATATAAAAGCTGAAATGATAGAGCATCGCGGAAAGAAATAAAAAAAAAGAAATTTATGCCCTACAGGTGATATCACATCAATCCCTATATACAATCCAGGGGCGCAAACAAAGAAGGAATCATGCCTTTCCTCCTCGGGTTTCATCAGAAGAAGAAGCCAAATCTCAACGGTTCACAGAAGGCCTGGAGATCATCTCAACATCCATTTCATTACGACAAACACAACATCAAGCAAAGTGGAACATAGGCAACTCCCAGTTCCATGACTCGGCGGTACACAGATGACCGAGAGTCAAACCCCAACTCCGTGAAATGCGGATAAAGTCAAAAATTCCTGGCTACGTGGAACATGGATAATGTCAACCCTGACCCCGTGGGAAACGTCCAGAGCGGAGCCTAGTCCTCGTCGAACACGGCAGTGAACCCGTGGGAAGCATCTAGAGCAAATTCCTGGTTACGTGGAACGCGGCTTATGTCAATCCTGACCCCATGGGAAACGTCCAGAGCGGATCCTGGTCCTCGCAGAGCACGGCAGTGAACCCGTGTGAAGCATCCAGAGCGGAGCCTAGTCCTCGCCGAACACGGCAGTGAACCCGTAGGAAGCATCTAGAGCAAAATTCCTGGCTACGTGGAACACGGCTTATGTCAATCCTGACCCCGTGGGAAACGTCCAGAGCGGATCCTGGTCCTCGCAGAGTACGGCAATGACCCCATGTGAAGCATCCAGAGCGGAGCCTAGTCCTCGCCGAACACGGCAGTGAACCTATGGGAAGCATCTAGAGCAAATTCCTGGCTACGTGGAACGCGGCTAATGTCAACTCTGACCCTGTGGGAAACGTCCAGAGCGGAGCCTGGTCATCGCCAAACACGGTAGTGAACCCGTGGGAAGCATCCAGAGCAAAATTCCTGGCTACGTGGAACGCGGCTTATGTCAATTCTGACCCAGTGGGAAACGTCCAGAGCGGATCCTGGTCCTCGCAGAGTACGGCAATGACCCCGTGTGAAGCATCCAGAACGGAGCCTAGTCCTCGCCGAACACGGCAGTGAACCCGTGGGAAGCATCTAGAGCAAAATTCCTGGTTACGTGGAACGCGGCTTATGTCAATCCTGACCCCATGGGAAACGTCCAGAGCGGAGCTTAGTCCTCGCCGAACACGGCAGTGAACCCGTGGGAACCATCTAGAGCAAATTCCTTGTTACGTGGAACGCGGCTTATGTCAATCCTGACCCCGTGGGAAACGTCCAGAGCGGATCCTGGTCCTCGCAGAGCACGGCAGTGAACCCGTGTGAAGCATCCAGAGCGGAGCCTAGTCCTCGCCGAACACGGCAGTGAACCCAGGGGAAGCATCTAGAGCAAAATTCCTGGCTGCGTGGAACACGACTTATGTCAATCCCGATCCCGTGGGAAATGTCCAGAGTGGATCCTGGTCCTCGCAGAGCACGGCAATGACCCCGTGTGAAGCATCCAGAGTGGAGTTTAGTCCTCGCCGAACACGACAGTGAACCCGTGGGAAGCATCTAGAGCAAAATTCCTGGCTACGTGGAACGCGGCTTATGTCAATCTTGACCCCGTGGGAAACGTCCAGAGCGGATCTTGGTCCTCGCAGAGCACGGCAATGACCCCGTGTGAAGCATCCAGAGCGGAGCCTGGTCCTCGCCAAATACGGCAGTGAACCCGTGGGAAGCATCCAGAGCAAAATTCATGGCTATATGGAACGCGGCTTATGTCAATCCTGACCCCGTGGGAAACGTCCAGAGCGGATCCTGGTCCTCGCAGAGCACGGCAATGACCCCGTGTGAAGCATCCAGAGCGGAGCCTGGTCCTCGCCGAACACGGCAGTGAACCCGTGGGAAGCATCCAGAGCAAATTCCTGGCTACGTGGAACGCGGATAATGTCAACCCTGACCCCATGGGAAACGTCTAGAGCGAAGCCTGGTCCTCGCCGAACACGGCAGTGAACCCGTGGGAAGCATCAAAATCAAAATTCCTGGTCACGTGGAACGCGTATAATGTCAACCCTGACCCCGTGGGAAACGTCCAGAGCAGAGCCTGGTCCTCGCAGAACACGGCAGTGAACCCGTAGGAAGCATCCAGAGCAACCCCTGACTCCGTGAAATGCGGACAAGGGCAACTTCACCCATCACTTGCGGGTCCTCACGACTCGTAAGGGAGCAAATTCTCTTGTGAGATCCTTACGACTTTCAAGAGAAAACACACTTAGGAATCCTCACGATTCTTAAAGAGAAATTACACCTAAGGGATCCTCTCGACCGGCAGGGAGAAAATTCTTTATGAGACCCTCACGACTCATAAAATTGAAAAGTCTTAGGTGACAGACCCTAACCCTGTTTTCTAAGCCATCACCACTCTATAAAGAGCCCAAGATTGACAGCTATATACTATCTACAGACCGCACTTGCTAAAATCAAATGGCAACAACACAGCAAGGAGAAGAAAGCGACAAGGAGAACATTTGATTCGCATTTAATTAAGCGTCCGAGGCATACCCGTTTATGCATGTGCAAAAGATTTAATACGAAAAATAAAACAAGCTGAAATGAGAAACTTGCCATTCATACTGCGAAAAAGTTCTTAAAATTATGAAAGCAGTAAACAAAAACATTATCAAAATAATTACAATGGCAAAACCTCAGATCCAGGGCATGGATTGAGGAACTCAAAAGTGACTTTGTCCAGAATTTTCCAGGCCTGGCGAACCATCCTAGTATGCTTTCTTTCGCGATCACAAGCGTCGGGATCCCCACGGATGTCCGCCCTCCGATAGGCAGCAAGTATGGCCTACTGTTGAAAAGCCTGGTGCAGGAGATCGAAAAGATTGTCTCGCCTTCTCTTTGAGATTAGGCTCATCAGATACACCGAGTGCACCTTATCCTCGGCGGCATCCAACGCCCAAAGCGGCACGCCGGTACAGAATAAAGGAAGCGCTTCCCAGATCGCTCCCATAATAAGCTTCAGGAGAGAGGAACGTCGAGGAAGCAGCCGACCATTGTATGCGTCAAAGCGACCCATGATTTCGGCACACTCGGCATTTGTGAGTTCTCGATTCTGAGAACGGCCGAGTGAGCGGATGTCTCCGTAAGAGATAATCTCATCGAGATCATACATATGAGCGTCCATTATTCCTGAAAAAGAAAATCAACAAAAAAAAAATCAGCGGACAGACTGATTAAGCGAATTCTTATTAAAACAGGCACAGGGAGTTAAACTCCTCGAAAGCAATACTCTGCAGACAGGAGTGACACCTGTCAAAATCAATTATGAGGGGAATTTAAAGAAATTCCCCGAGAACACTGAGAGCCTTGCTCTGAGAAGGTGATATAATTCATCAAAAAATAAAATTCCATTTTTAATCTTCAAGATCCATGAAAAAACTCTTAAGAGTTCTTCTATATGATTTGAAAGGAGCAAAGCTCCATTAATGAATTAAGAAATCATAAGTAAAATCCGTTTAGAGAGCAAAGCTCTATTAATGGAACCCTAAAAGGGTTCTCTTTAGATCTCTTTAGATCTATGGAGAAAAGCTCTGCTAATGAAACCTTAAATGGGTTTTCTGAAGATCAAAGATCTATTAAGAGCAAGGGTCTGTTAATGGGTAAAACCCTAACTCATTAAGATTTATTAAAATTTTACCTAAGTTTAGAAAGGGTCTCTTTTTGCGTTTGAGAAGTTCTCAAACAGAAGAGCTGTGCTCTGAACAAAATTCTCAAAGAAGATGATAATCATCTAGAGGACCAAAGGTCCTATTTATAGGCGTTAAGCCGCCTCTACAACTTTTGAGTTGATCCAAAGGCTCAGATGTTGCCACCGCTGCGCTCACGTGTGGACCGCGTAAGCGCAACGGTGGGGGGTATTTGTTTCCCCCAATCAGAGCAAAACCCTGTTTTAAAAATGAAGCGACGCTTCTGCTTCCCCCAATCAGAGCAAAGCTCTGTTCAAATTCCAAGATTTGGAATGAAGCGACGCTTCCTTTCCCCCAATCAGAGCAAAGCTCTGTTTTTAACTTCAAAATTCAAAAATTGAAGCAACGCTTCAGATTCTGCGCGCTGCGCGCCGCGTGTCAAACGCAGATGGGCTAGCGCCAGAAGCGCTGCGCCCTAGGCGGCGCACCCCCAATCAGAGCAAAGCTCTGTTTTAAAATTCAAAATTTAAAAATTTGAAGCAACGCTTCAGATCCAGCGCTCTGCGTTGCGCGCCACGTGTCAAACACAGGTGCGCTAGCGCAATTGCGCTGTGCTCCACGTGTCAAACACGGGTGCGCTAGCGCAGTTGCACTGCGCTCTGCGCTGCGCGCCATGTGTCGAACGTAGGTGCACTAGCGCAAGGTGTGCCAGCGCTGGAATTAAAATTCCCCCACCGTTAGATCAATAGATCTACTAATAATAAATTATTAATTAATCAGAACTAAAATTCTGTTATGGAAATATTTTTCAATTTTATTAAAACAAGAAGATTATCTTCTATAAAACAGAAGCCTTAGGATCAAAGATCCAACGGTGGGAAATATTCCCAAATCAATCAGAGAAATATCTCTTAAAACTGATTCAACAAATCAATTGACCCTATATAAAGGCCCCAAGACTTCAAGAGAGAGATAGAGAAAACCCTCTGCAAATTTTGAGAAAACTCAAAGAGAAAGAAGAGCAAGCTCTTAGAAAAAAAAGAAGATTTTTCTTCATCTTCAAGGTAAAGAACTATGTTCTTGAATAACAGAGATGAAACCATCTCATAAAAAGAAGGACCATCTTCTAAAAAGATCATAGATCTGAAAAAAGACCAAGGTTTTTTTGATAAAAAGATCAAAAGATCTAATCATAAAAAAATAAAAGAAGTATTTTACTTCATTCATAGATCTTTGATCTATAAAGGCAGAGCCCAAAAACAAAACTTTTGTTCTTGAATCTTGAGGCAAAGCCTCCTTTAAGAAGAACATAAAATTTGTTCTTTGATTTTAAAATTGATCAGATGCGCTTTGCGCTATTGAAAAGTGCCTTGCACTAATGAACTGCGCTCTTGCGCTCCTTGGATCGGCCCTCAACGCCAAAGCATGCCGCGTGTCAACCATAGACACCACTTGCGCTTTGCGCTTTTAAAACAGCGCACTGTGCTCATGAGCTGGCGCTCAGCGCCAAGTGCGCCACGTGTCACTCACTGGCGTGCCAACAGACTAGCGCAGAGCGCTCATAAATTAAAAAGCGCAATGCGCTAAATGAACTAGCGCTTAGCGCTAAGCGCGACACGTGTCCTCTTCTTGTGTGCTACCTGACAGAAGCGCAATGCGCTCTTTAGTTGGCGCAAAGCGCCTAGCGCGCCACGTGGCGTATTGTCAGAGCACAATTTGTTCTGATGAAGACAAAAGATGTCAGAGCCTAATGCCTAGCATTATTAAAAGGGCCGAGCCCAAACAAAGGCTTAATAGCCAGAACAAAAAAATAAAATGTTAAAACATTTTTTTTAATTGGACTTAGCCTAATTCTGACCATAAGTCCTCAACTTATCTTGAATTGAGCACATCTGCTCTTTCAACCAACTCACATCGGTTCGAGAGTACATCTCGTTACTCCTCTGACATTTGTCGTTGTAATACTTCAACGTCTTCAGAGAGGTGACGGGTCCCGACGACCACACATTTCTACGGACTGTGGGGTCCTTAAACTCATGGACTATGATGTCCTTAAGCTCGGCCGTGATGTCTTAAAACTAACAATAGACTGTGGGGTCCCTAAACCCATGGACTATGATGTTCTTAACCTCGACCGTGATGTCTTAAAACTAATAATGGACTGTGGGGTCCTTAAACCCACGGACTATGATGTCCTTAACCTCGACCGTGATGTATTACAACTAACAATGGACTGTGGGGTCCCTAAACCCATGGACTATGATGTTCTTAATCTCGACCGTGATGTCTTAAAACTAACAATAGACTGTGCGGTCCCTAAACCCATGGTCTATGATGTCCTTAATGTCGACCGTGATGTCTTAAAACTAACAATGGACTGTGGGGTCCCTAAACCCATGGACTATGATGTCCTTAACCTTGACCGTGATGTCTTAAAACTAACATTGGACTGTGGGGTCCTTAAACTCATGGACTATAATGTCCTTAACCTCAACTGTGATGTCTTTAAACTAACGATGGACCACCATGTCCTCAAACTGGTAATCGACCGCAATGTCCCTAAACTAAACAATAGAGTTCAAATGCTCTCTTGTCGGATCTAAACGGTCCCGTTAAGTTGATCTTAGTCTAAAATTAGACTAACGTATTCTTAGCAAACGTTTAAGTTGATCTTAGTCTCAAATGAGGCTAACGTATCCTTAAACCCAAATCCCCCAAACCCAAATGTAAGAAAGATACGGATTTGGACTAGTCCACGCCCTACGGGCGACAACATAACTTAGTCTCCGTATACAATCCACGGGCAACCAAACACAAAACAAACACCCACGACACGAAGTGACCATCTGAGGAAGGAGAAAGTTGTTACCGCGATGCGGTAGTGTAATTAACTGCAGGGGCTTGCGCTTGCAGGGAAGAGCGTTCCCACAATCAAAACCCCCTCAAATGAGGGGGAAGCTGACGAAGTCTGCTACATCGGCCGTATCCGTTTAAACCTTCGATACATGGTGTCATAAATCAACTTGGCATCTTCGGAGAGGTGGACAAATAGCACCAATTAGCATCTGCCCCGAAATTCAGGCTAGACGTTCACCGCGTCTCTGTCGCGTCTTTCGGAGGGGAACAATACCAAACATGAATATTTGAACCTGAACTTGAATACCAGAATAATATCAATCATGCAACATGACTTGACTAGATTGAACCATGGCTATGACTTGACTTCATCATATAACTACTTGATTCATCCTGAAACTGTTTACATGAACAACTTATACCATGGTCTCGGAAAGTCTGATTATTACTAATCAATACAATATATATTACGGGGTTTAACGGGGTAGACTAGTACGGAATGTATTAGAAGTGGAACGAGATGGTCACTAAAAGACACCTACATGAACATCCGTGCCGTTGTCTCGTGAGTTTTGACGAGGCCTTGTACTTCCGATTACCATAGTCCACGGAGCAAGTTGGACTCCTCTTGTATACACTGATACATTCTGTACCAAGCTACAAACAAGTACGTTAGCATAACAAACAGATAATTTACCAGTTCTATTCTCTTTACTTTTCTATTCCATTCTATCTTTTGGGATTATCTTTACTTGTCTATTCCATTCTATCTTTTGGGACTTACCGAGCGCTAGTTCGCTGACGACATTCATGCCTCTTCTTTCTTTGGAATGTTCGTCAGGAGGACCCGAATCTCAGGAGACCGAGCCCGGTCAGGATGATTTGGAGCAGTTCACAGAGG
Source organism: Agapanthus africanus (assembly GCA_030015575.1). Classification (NCBI taxonomy): domain Eukaryota; kingdom Viridiplantae; phylum Streptophyta; class Magnoliopsida; order Asparagales; family Amaryllidaceae; genus Agapanthus; species Agapanthus africanus. The sequence goes on from JASDDO010000024.1 coordinate 160,576,803, forward strand.
AGCCAGACTTTTAGGTTTTTACTTGTACTTATTTTCTTTTCAGTTCATATGCCACTGTTTAGGCATCGCTTTCTATCATTGTACTTTTGTTTTCAGTTGTATGTAAAGAAAGAATATTAATAAAAATTGCTGTTATTATTACATCTCTTGTTATTCTTGTGTATTCATTTATATTACTTATTTATGTTTAACGTGTTTATTTCTGAGTACATACGTCGCGGTCCGTCATGTCTACTTCTCCGTACACTGGGAAGTGGGGCGTGATAGATGCCCTGTCACGCCCCGCTTCCCAGTATACGGGCAGAGGACGCGACGAGGCCGCTACGTATTTACTGTGAAGTAAATACGCTAAGTGTATCTAAGCAATATAAAAGTAAAGCACAAGAGACAAGATATAATAAAAACAGCAACTTTATTTATTCACATTCTTTCTGTACAATGCATGGAAAGTAAATACAACTGAAATAAAGCAATGCCTAAACAATGGCATAAAAGAAATAAAAAGTACCGAATGGAAAGTGTACAATGACTAGAGCTCAGGGTCTTCACTGAACTGGTCCAAGTGGTCCAAGTTTTCAGCAGTGGGCTCGATCTCTGAAGTGTCCAGATCACCTGACGACATTCAAAGAAGAAAGAAAGAGAATGTCGTCAGCTAACAGGTCGCTCGGTAAGTCCCAAAGATAAGGGAGAAATAGACAGAATAAGAGGTATCTTTTACAGTTGTATTATATTATTGTAATGTTGTGTTAACGCTGTTGTTTGTAGCTTGGTACAGAAGGATGCCAGTGTATACGAGAGGGGTCTCTATATGCTAGAGACCAGGGCAAACAGAATGTACAAGGAACCGTTAAGCCACGGTACAACAGCAATGGAATATAGGTTAGGTGTCTTAATCTTACTGTCTTGTGCCACTTTTAACACCTTCCGTACCAATCTACCCCTTAAACCCCGTAGTGTTTTGATTATATTGTTGTATTGTATTGTATAGGTTGTATAGTTGGATGACTGACCAAAACCATGATATCAATAAACGGATGTAACTGTATAATCATGTAAATGGAATAACTGTAGAATCATGTAAATGGATATATATCCATGGTTCGGTTCAGTCAAGTTGATAGATTGAATATATGGAATAATGGATTCATGTTGAATTGTAATATTGTAAATTGTAGATTATATATTGTAGATTGTACTTGAATCATATTAAAGTCAGATTATAATGAGACTCAATCTGAGTCAGTCAATTAGAGAAGTAAATTGAAATCCTGATTGTTTAGATGTTATCGGGAACCGCTGCACATAGGCGGCAGGATTTGTGTCTTTTTCAAAGACGATTACCGTATTGATAACACCGTTATTAAGTTGTCTGCCTTAGATTGGCAAGCACCCACTTCTCCGGCTCCCTAAGGCTCAAGAGATTGGTCCCGCTTAAACCTATATTTACTAGGGTCCTTAGGGTAAATTATAGAACTTGAGGGGGTTTTATGTAAAAATACTCTTGTATAGTTTTCAAAATACACCCCAAGTATTTATTAATCATCTTTAGAGTTTTAATGAATGTAGATTTTATATTGTGATATTTCTAGTGAAAATATCCTATTTTCATAATAAGTGGTATTTATTTGTAATATTGGTTTTGTATGGAATTCATGGTATTTTAGTGTAAAATTGATTTTTGTGATTTTTAGAAAAAGGTGGAATATTTATATCATAACCAAATAGGTATTTTAATGATAAATATACATATATTTATACAAAAATAATTTTAATATTTATTTTATATTCTAAAAATCTCATTTTTTTAAGATGTCGTATTTTAAATCTTTCGAGACTGAATGCTCCTTGCGGAGGTCTGAATCTCGTACTACTAAGCCCGAGAATGTGCGATAATCCGCACCATCCTGAACGGGTTCCCTAAAATGGGTTGCAGTGGCGCTTTGCAAAGATTGTATAAATACTAAATCCTTTAGAAAACGGTTTTATTAAGTAAATGGTATTTAAATGAAAATGTGTCGCTTTCCCGTATTCTATGTTCCCAAGGGTATGGTGCTATGTTGCATATGAGTATGTGAGGAGGTAGGTCATTACCTCGTGATCTACTTAAAGGTATAGCAAGTTTTGTGATGTTATATGTAGAATTGAAACTATGTGGTATTTAAATGAAATTACGGCAAAATGAAATAACAATTACTTTTGATTTGAAACTTGATCAATATGGTTGATTAGTGTTTAATAGTCAACATGAATTGGTTTAAGCATGATTGTATTAAAGAAAAGTGAGGTTTTATAAAGAAACCGAATCGGAAATCGGTTTTGTTCAGATTCCGTCGGGTTTTGTAATTCCGTATTTTTTTTGAAAGAAAAGAAAGATAGAAATGGTGACTTACGGGTTTAGGACAACAAGGAGAGGGAGATGGATCGGGAAGAGTCACCGGTGCGTCGTTTCGTCGTCGGGAGCTCTTAGGATGGTCGTCGAAAGTTCGCCGGAAAATTCGCCGTAGCTTCGCTTCTTGCTCGTTTTCAAAGTACACAAGTTTTCTTGAAAATTCTTGAGAGTTGGCTCAGAGTTTGGGGTGAGGGGGTAGTGTGTAGAGTTGGTATTTGTAGGGTTAGGCTAGGGTTAGGGTAGATGAAGGGTTTTAATTTAAAAATGTATTAAAATATATTAAAATGTAATAAAAGTGGAGTAAATGGGGTTTTAAAAGAGCTCTGGAAATGGTCTGAGGATAAAATTTTGCAGGTGTACAGGGGAGACCAAAAGACACATCTTTTTTGTTGGGGTCGTCGCCGGAATCGTCCGACTCGGCCGTGACTCGGTCGGAGGACTGAGTCGGCCGAGTCGAGGCCGATTTGGCCGATTCCTGGCCGAGTCAGGCATCCGGGATCCCCCTGACGGTTCATATAACCTCTGGCAATGTTACATTTTTTGGTGTAGTGGGGTTTTTGTGAGATATGCACGTGTAAACCCTTGATATTCTAAAGGTTTTAAAAAAATCAATATTAAAAATAATGTGGGGTATGTGATTTGAACTCTGGTGGCTTGGTTCAGCAGTGCAAGGTATTACCAGTGAGCTACAAGCTCTTTCTTGTAATTATGGAGCTAATTAATTACTTAAAGTAAAAACAATAAATGTAAATACCCCAAGTATACATTAATTTTTAAGCAAATTTGGTACACTAAAAATGGAGTTGTTACATTATTTTAACTTGTAATTAAAAAGAAAAATAATTACTTATATCTTGTGCTCAGGCTAAAATACCCCTTTCTGGATTTTGAAATTTTTTTGTAAAAACTTATATTGGAAATTTGGGGTTGTTACATTCTACGCTCCTTATAAAAATTTCGTCCTCGAAATTTGTAAAAGGAAAGTGTAACAAATTTAAGAAAAGTGTGGTGACTGAAGTACTGATAGTGTATGAAAAAATAAAGTGATGCAAGGGTTTTAAAAATGTGAAAGTGAAATACTAGTGTTACCTTGGTCAACTCTCTTGGCTTCTATGGCTGCTAAGGTATTACAAGGTGTTAGAAGTACTTGATAGTGTATGAAAAATGTGTGAAGGAATGAAAGGATGCGAAGGTTTTGGTAAGATTGTAAAAGAGGTGAGGGAATTTTGGGTTAGGACAGATTTAAAGTTTATGAAATGATAAGATTCAAGAGGTATGAATTGTAAAGAATATTTTAATTGCTGGTTCTTGTGTTATATTGCTTAGGTTGTTCACACAGAACATGACTGCATGATAGAGTTTCATACAGCTCTGACCTGCATGGGCCACCAACAACACCTGTCACGCCCTGCTTCCCAGTATACGGGCAGAGGACGCGACGAGGCCGCTACTTATTTATTGTGAAGTGAATACGCTAAGCGTATCTAAGCAATATAAAAGTAAAGTACAAGAGACAAGATATAATAAAAACAACAACTTTATTTATTCACATTCTTTCTGTACAATGCATGGAAAGTAAATACAACTGAAATAAAGCAATGCCTAAACAATGGCATAACAGAAATGAAAAGTACTGAATGGAAAGTGTACAATGACCAGAGCTCGGGGTCTTCACTGAACTGGTCCAAGTCTTCAGCAGTGGGCACGATCTCTGAAGTGTCCAGATCACCTGACGACATTCAAAGAAGAAAGAAAGAGAATGTCGTCAGCGAACAGGTCGCTCGGTAAGTCCTAAAGATAAGGGAGAAATAGACAGAATAAGAGGTATCTTTTAAAGTTGTATTATATTGTTGTAATGTTGTGTTAACGCTGTTGTTTGTAGCTTGGTACAGAAAGATGCCAGTGTATACGAGAGGGGTCTCTATATGCTAGAGACCAGGGCAAACGGAATGTACAAGGAACCGTTAAGCCACGGTACAACAGGAACGGAATATAGGTTAGGTGTCTTAATCTTACTGTCTCGTGCCACTTTTAGCACCTTTCGTATCAATCTACCCCTTAAACCCCGTAGCGTTTTGATTGTATTGTTATATTGTATTGTATTGGTTGTATAGTTGGATGACTGACCAAAACCATGATATCAATAAACGGATGTAGCTGTATAATCATGTAAATGGAATAACTGTAGAATCATGTAAATGGATGTATATCCATGGTTCGGTTCAGTCAAGTTGATAGATTGAATATATGGAATAATGGATTCATGGATTCATATTGAATTGTAATATTGTAAATTGTAGATTATAGATTGTAGATTGTACTTGAATCATATTCAAGTCAGATTATAATGAGACTCAATCTGAGTCAGACAATTAGAGAAGTAAATTGAAGTCCTGATTGTTTAGATGTTATCGGGAACCGCTGCACATGGACGACAGGATTTGTGTCTTTTTCAAAGACGATTACCGTATTGATAACATCGTTGTTAAGTTGTCTACCTTAGATAGGCAAGCACCTACTTCTTCGGCTCCCTGAGGCTCAAGAAATTGGTTCCGCTTAAACCTATATTTACTAGGGTTCTTAGGGTAAATTATAGAACCTGAGGGGGTTTTATATAAAAATACTCTTGTATGGTTTTCAAAATACACCCCAAGTATTTATTAATCGTTTTTAGAGTTGTAATGAATGTAGATTTTATATTGTGATATTTCTAGTGAAAATATCCTATTTTCATAATAAGTGGTATTTATTTGTAATATTGGTTTTGTATGGAATTCATGGTATTTTAGTGTAAAATTGATTTTTGTGATTTTTAGAAAAAGGTGGAATATTTATATCATAACCAAATAGGTATTTTAATGATAAGTATACATATATTTATACAAAAATAATTTTAATATATATTTTATATTCTAAAATCTCATTTTCTTAAGATGTCGTATTTTAAATCTTTCGAGACCGAATGCTCCTTGCGGAGGTCTGAATCTCGCACTACTAAGCCCAAGGATGTGTGATAATCCGCACCATCCCGAACGGGTTCCCCAAAATGGGTTGTAGCGGCGCTTTGCAAAAATTGTATAAATACTATAGAAAACGGTTTTATTAAGTAAATGGTATTTAAATGAAAATGTGTCGTTTTCCCGTATTCTATGTTCCCAAGGGTATGGTGCTATGTTGCATATGAGTGTGTGAGGAGGTAGGTCATTACCTCATGATCTACTTAAAGGTATAGCAAGTTTTTTGATGTTATATGTAGAATTTAAACTATGTGGTATTTAAATGAAAATACGGTAAAATGAAATAACAATTACTTTTGATTTGAATCTTGATCAATATGGTTGATTAGTGTTTAATAGTCAACATGAATTGGTTTAAGAATGATTGTATTAAAGAAAAGTGAGGTTTTATAAAGAAACCGAATCGAAAATCGGTTTTGTTCCGATTCCGTCGGGTTTTGTAATTCCGTATTTTTTTTTGAAAGAAAAGAAAGATAGAAATGAGGACTTACGGGTTTAGGACAACAAGGAGAGGGAGATGGATCGGGAGGAGTCGTCGGTGCGTCGTTTCGTCGCCGGAAGCTCCTAGGATGGTCGTCGGAAGTTCGCCGGAAAATTCGTTGTAGCTTCGCTTCTTGCTCGTTTTCAAAGTACTTAAGTTTTCTTGAAAATTCTTGAGAGTTGGCTCAGAGTTTGGGGTGAGGGGGTAGTATGTAGGGTTGGTATTTATAGGGTTAGGCTAGGGTTAAAGTAGATGAAGGGTTTTAATTTAAAAATGTATTAAAATATATTAAAATGTAATAAAAGTGGAGTAAATGGGGTTTTAAAAGAACTCTGGAAATGGTATAAGGATAAAATTTTGCAGGTGTACAGGGGAGACCAAAAGACACATTTTTTGTGTTTGGGTCGTCGCCGGAATCGGCCGACTCGGCCGTGACTCGATCAGAGGACTGAGTTGGCCGAGTTGAGGCCGATTTGGCCGATTCCCTGCCGAGTCAGGCGGCCGGGATCCCCCCCGACGGTTCATCTAAGCTCTGGCAATGTTACATTTTTGGGTGTAGTGGGGTTTTTTTGTGAGATATGCACATGTAAACCCTTGGTATTCTAAAGGTTTTTTAAAAAATCAATATTAAAAATAATGTGGGGTATAGGATTTGAACTCTGGTGGCTTGGTTCAGCAGTGCATGGTATTACCAGTGAGCTACAAGCTCCTTCTTGTAATTATGGAGCTAATTAATTACTTAAAGTAATAACAGTAAATATAAATACCCCAAGTATATATTAACTTTTAAGCAAATTTTGTACACTAAAAATGGAGTTGTTACATTATTTTAACTTGTAATTAAAAAGCAAAATAATTACTTATATCTTGTGCTCAGGTTAAAATACCCCTTTCTGGATTTTGAAATTTTTTTGTAAAAACTTGTATTGGAAATTTGGGGTTGTTACATGCCCGGTCTCGATACTCCTACAACCAGAGACATTTAAGGATGTGCTTATCGACTACCCAGGCCCCACTAGTATGATCTCCATCATCGTCCTAGTAGTCAAGCAAAATCATAGTGAATAAACACATCAGATGAAAGATAAAGACAAACTAGATAGCATACTATTATCTCGATTAAGGTTGTTCTCTCGTATAGAATCTCTTTCAATTACAATAATTGCCTTGAGGGCACCTATATCCAACAGGAGGTGGAGCTCGTGGTGGCATGGGGGAGAGGAGGTGACGCTCTGGGAAGTGCTGGCCACCAGCGGGGAGTTGCAGGGTGGTTGACGACGTTTGTAGGGGTGGCCGATGCTGAAAAGGAGAGAGAGATTGAGGGAGAGAGCTTGAGAGAAATGGGGAGAAGGAGAGAGAATTAAAGAGCAAGGGGGATTTGTAGTTTTGGTCGCGGATCTCATAGCGAGGAGGGCACAGTCGTGTGTAGCCGTTGAGGGAGCGAGTCATGGGGAGCAGTTACGAAAGAGGAGGAGCCGTTGGTGGGTTGGAGGAGAGAGAAAGGAGAGAAAGAGAGGGAAAAAAGAGAGAGAAAGAGACGGTTCGGGTTGGGTCGAGTGAGTTGAGAGAGGGAGAGTAGAATGGGTCGGGTTAGGGTTTGGGTAGGGTAGAGGAAGTTGGGTTAGGCCTAGCGCATGGGTGGGTTTGGGTTTGGGTAGGGATAAGATAGGATTTGATTTAGGATTTAGAAAATAGGATATTAAAATTATGAATTAATGTTAGGAAAATAATTAGGAAAAGTATTCGAAGAAATAAATATTTAGAAATAAATAGGGAAAATATTTATGAAACTTATCAAGAGAAATTTCATTAAAACAAGAAATAGATCGTACGACAAATATCGGTTATTACATCTTACCCTCCTTAAAGAAAATTTCGTCCTCGAAATTAAAATAAACAATAAGCTATAAAATTCATGCGAAAAGTAATTAGAAAAATCAAACATCACTATATAGTAAATTACGTAAAAGCAACTAGATGAAAATCAAATATTTGTATGTAAGAAGTAGAGAAACTAAAAAGGAATAGTCATATGTAAGAACAAAAGCATAACAATTATTAGTAATAAACTACACACACACAAATACAATGAAAAATAGAATAACGATAATAAACAATAGTGAAGAATTGATTGATAAGCCTTAAGAACCAAAACTATTTTATTAAAATTAAAAATCAAGCAATTATAAAATAACTTGAGAATACTCGTACGGTAAAATATAGAAGAAAATAAAACAAAAAATAGGTGGTCTAGTAAACAAATTAGATATTAACAATTAATGTAAAGGCCAAGACTAAACTATATATGCAAAAGTGCGGAGATAATACGATACAAAAGAAACCAAGATAATACCGAGATAAGGATGATACATGTATTTGCATACAAAATAACCATAATTTATTTTACAGTAAATAGAAAATTTAAATCAATTGGAGCAAAAGTATACGTAAGTAAACATAAATACGAAAATAAAAGATAGTTAGCATAAATATAAACAAAGAAAAAAGAATAGTACGTAGAAAATCAAGATGAAACTCATTTTTAAAAAAAACCAAACCGCTAATAATATAAATTTTGAGAGTTAAAATAAGGAACACCAACAAACGAAATGAATATGAATGATAACACTATAATAAAAAATAAAACGTTTAAGGAAATATATAGTAGCAAATAACTCGAAGTAACATCCTGTAATTAAAACAAATAAAAATCAAAACAGAAGGCACAAAGAATGGAACTTCATAATAAAAGGACGATAGTATGAAAAGCATTTGTAACGTCTGCACCTTGATTTCATTTCTTTGAATTCTTTCTTATTTTTCCCGATAATCGTGTCTCGACGTAAAGAAAACGAAAATACGAACCTCCATCTCTGTTTGATCTTATTTTTTAATCTTCTTGATTCCTTATTGTTTTCTTAAATCTTTTCCCATTAACTCTGATAGTAGGATTTGGGTGATTTAAATGGAATTATGTGATTGTAATTATGAACTGCAATATGGTTACAATACAATACTTTACTTGAGTGGTTTGAAGTTCTGCCTTTGATTTTCTTTTCTCTTCATTTAGCTATGTTCTACCACGTATGCTTATACTTGATTATCGAATGTTATCTTATTTGTTAACTTATATCCTTCTCTGATTTTAAATTCGATTTTCATTCTTTATTTTTGTACCTTTCCTAACAATCCGATCTCTATTTATATTTCGCGACGTTCTTGAAATCTACTACTGAGTATTTTAATAGTTTCTATTCCGATTTTCGAAACTCCTCGTCCTCCCGGTAGTCTTATAGCGATTTACTTAGAGTATCGACTGATAGAGCACGACGACGAAAACACAACTACCATATCCGAACCTTATTTCTTTGCTCTATTGCAACATTTGTCACGTCCAGCTTCTCAGTGGACGGAAACAGTGACGTGGCAAGCCCGCAACGTATTTACTTAGAAAATACGTTAAGCGTAATTAAGCAATATAACAATGTGGAAGAATAATAAGAGTAATAAAATGAAACATCAACGTTATTTACATTTAAATTACATACAACTGTTTGTAATAAAAAGATACAATGATAAAGAAAATGCCTAAACAATGGCATACTGAAAGTACAAACATGAGCTAACAATCAGGCTGAGAAGCGAACTGGTCCAAATCTTCCTGGCTCGGCTCTATACCCTCGGAGTCCGGTCCTCCCGACGAACATTCCAAAGAAAAGAAACAGAGAGGAATGTCGTCAGTGAACTAGCGCTCGGTAAGTCTCCAAAAGAAATAAGTAATGATGAATGAAAGTGAATAGAAATCAAGTAAATATGAACATGCAAGGTTATATATATGAGAGTATCTAAGTATATTTATTTACCGGTATAAAATAGTTATTCTAACGTGGTTATTTATAGTTTGATAAAAGAGGTATTCATGTATACGAGAGGAGTATATCTTATCCCGTGGACTATGGTAACATGTAGTACAAGGCCCCATCATAACCCATGGGACAACGGCACGTGAGTTCATGTAGGTGTCTTTTAAAGTAACCTCTCGTGCCACGGTATACGTTTCGTACCAATCTACCCCTTTATCCCCGCGTATTGTATTATATATATTAAGATTACAGGTCTTGATCGAATCCATGGATATAAAATGTTCAGGTTCATGTTCAAGATGGAATCATGTGTTCAGGTATTCATGTCAAGTTATAACCATGGTTTGGTCAAGTCGAGTCAAGTATTCAAGTTTGAGTTTGATATTTGAATTTGAGTATTCAGGTTCATGATCAAATATTCAAGTTCGTGTTTGATTTTGGATTCTGGTTTGAGTTTGGATTCAAGTTGAACTCAGAATCTTAAGAACGGATTTTGTTCTTGAAATTCTTAGGTTCGGGAGTAATCGGCAACTGCTGCATATGGACGGCAGGATTTGTGTCTTTTTCCAAGACAATTGCCATTAATAACTCCGTTAAATTGTCTAACCTGAATAGCCAAGCACTCGAGGGTGATTATAAAAAATACTGTTTGCATATCTAGAAGGGGTTTTATGAAAAATACTTTAATATAGTTTTAAAAATAAATCTCGAGGGTGATTTATAATATTTAGGCTTTTCATGAACATGTATTTTAATTGTTGGGGTATTTTAGTGATAAAAACCTAGTTTTAAAAATTTATGGTATTTTTATGAAAACTAGCTCTTCTGGAAACTTGATGGTATTTTATTAATATTTTAATATTTCATTTAAAAAAATATAGTTTCATAATATGCCTTTGTTGAAAATACGAATTCATAGCTTTATATAATTTCCAAAGTTTAGTTTTTATTTAGAAAAGTCGTATTTCTTAAAAACTGTATTTTTATTTCCTTTCGAGACCGAATACTCCGTGAGGAGTTATGCATCTCGCTCTACTATCCAGAGAATGTGCCATAATCTGCACTATCTATTAGCGGGTCCCCTGACGAGGATTGTAGAGGCGTATTTGCCAAGAATTTAAAATATCGATTTAAAAGAAACCCGTTCTTGAAAAAATGGTATTTTAATGAAAAACTTCTTCTTTGAATGACCCATATACTTAGAATACAGTGCTATGAAACCATAGTGTGTGTGTAGGGTAGGTCGTTATCCCGTGAATGATCTAAAGGTTTATACTCTAGTTATTGAAATTACGGTTATATTAAAGTTCATAGTATTTTAATGAAAAAGTTCAATATATGAGTATTTCATATGGAAATTTTCATTATGCTAAAAATATAAATGATGTGAATAAGGTTAAGAGTGGTTTTATAGTGTTTTTGTGATTTATTTTGATTATCAAGTGGGTGAAAAGGTTTGAAAAGAAAGCAATATCGGTTCTAACTCCACTTTACCGATATGTTTTAAGAATGCGATTTTAGTTGAAAAGAATGAGAAGGGGAAGAGACTTACAGCTTTATAACGTCAAGAAAAGAGTAACAAAGAGAGAGGGAGCTCTGTAGCGTTGTGGTAGCTCCGGGATTGACTCCGATCTTCAACGAAAGAGAACTTGGTTGCTAACTCCACTTGACTCCTCTTGCACTTGGAAAATTTTGGGAGAAATTGGATAGAAATTTCAGAATGGGGGAGAGCTAGGGCATGGGGTGGTTTTATAGGGTAAAAATAAGAGAGGGTGTGAAATAAAATGAATTAAAATGGATTTGATGGTGTTAATTAGAGATTTGAAGAGTCTCTGTTTGATTGCAGGAAAATCAAACAGTGCTGGGGAGTTGAGGGGAGTCGAAGGGACTTGTGTGCAAAGCACGGAGTCATTTAGACCAAATCGGACTGTCGGCGATGACCAAAATGGAGAAACGGGCAGTCGGATTTGAGCCAATTGCCTCAAGATTCGTGCTACGTGCTTTAATCAGTGTTTACTTCTCATTGCACCTGTTTGATTTTTCTGAAACTTTTCGTTTCTCCGTGTATTGCACGTGCAACTCTTCGGCTTCCGAAAAATTAAAAAGAAAAATCTTAAAAAATAATTGGGACCAAGGGGAATCAAACACATAGGCTATGTCACAGTAGTGTAGAGGCTTAACCAGTGAGCTACAAGTTGCTTCTTTCTTTTATTGAACAAAAATAACTTATAACTTTATAGCAGGCAGAAATACCCTTTCTATAAAATAAACAAGTAATTTTTGTACAGAGATTTCAGAGTTGTTACATATAAAGCCAATCAAACAGGCACCAAGATGGATGCGACTCGAATTTGAAATAAGTATCAACGCTGATGTTAAGAAACTAACCGACTCCGGTTTCATCCAAGAAGTTCAATATCCCGACTGGATCGCTAACATCGTTCCAGTGATGAAAAAAACAGGACGGTTCGCATCTGCGTGGACTTTCGGGACCTCAACAAAGCTTGCCCGAAGGATGACTTCCCAGTACCCGTTACCGAGCTAATGATCGATAATACGTCTACCTATGAGGTCTTCTCCTTCATGGATGGATCTTCAGGATACAACCAAATAAAAATGCATTCAGAAGACCAAAAGCATACCGCCTTCCGGACTCCGCTGGGCATATTCTGTTATAAAGTGATGCCCTTCGGTCTAAAGAATGCAGGCGCTACCTACCAGAGGGCCATGACAAAGATCTTTGATGACCTCATACACGATATCATCGAATGCTACATCGACGACCTTGTGGTGAAGAGCAAATCCCACGAGGATTATTGGGAACATCTAACAATATTGTTCCAACGTCTTCGGAAGTAAATCTGAAGATGAATCCTCTAACATGCGCGTTTGGAGTTTCCTCAGGCAAATTCCTGAGATTCATCATGCGTCACCGAGGTATCAAAATCGATCACTCAAAGATCAAGGCGATTATGGAAATGCCCACGCCAAGACCCCTCAAACAACTGCGGTCTTTCCAAGAAAAACTCGCGTACATCCGGCGATTCATAGCCAATCTCTCTGGAAATTGTCGTCCCTACAGTCATCTGATGGGATCAAAAGTTCCAAAACGCACTGGACAAAATCAAATAATACCTGCAAAATCCGCCTGGATTGACCGCTCCGGTTAAGGGAAAACCCCTTATCCTATATACAACGGCTCTTGAGGGTTCTCTAGGCGCATTATGGACATAAAAGAACGATTAGGGAAAAGAGAGAGCTCTATACTATTTAATTCGAATTCTCATGGAAGCAGAAAACAACTATTCCCCTATCGAAAAGCATTGCCTGGCGCTGATCTTCGCAATAACGAAGCTCAGAGTTACGCCTTGGCACATGAGGTCCATCTCATATCGAAGGTGGATCCTCTCAAATATCTAATGTCAAAGGCCATACTAACAGGAAGGCTTTCCAAATGGGCCCTCCTCCTGATGGAGTTCTCGGTAACGTATCGTCCTCTCAAAACGGTGAAAGGGCATGCCATAGCCGACTTTCTAGCGAAGCATCCGATACCATCCGACTCCCCGTTAAATTGCGAGTTACCAGACAAACATGTGTTCGACGCAATCGAAGAAAAAAATGATTCCCAATGGGAACTCTACTTCGATGGAGTATCTTCCATGAAGCGGCGAAAGAAAAATACCTCTATAATCAAAGCTGGGGTGTGCCTTATCTTCGTGACCCGCAAGGAGAGATATTGCGTTACGCCCTCTCCTTAACTGAGCCAAGGACTAACAACGAAGTTGAATATGAAGTTTTGATAGCAGGCCTCGAGATCGCTATCGACATGGGACTCAAAGACCTCCTTATATATGGAGATCCCCAGCTGATCGTTAGCCAAGTATATAGCAACTATCAGACATGCAAGCCATAACTGGTAAAGTATGGCGAAAGAGTGCAGCAACTGCTGACAAAAATCTCTTCCTATACCCTGAAAAGTATACAACGTGTGGAAAACAGCAAGGTGGATGCATTGGCCAAATTGGCTAAGGATTTGGCCGATGAAGACCTCGATGACGTGAGAATCATTGTGTAAAGCCGTAGAGTTCTCTCGCCAAGAGATATATCTTTGAAAGACCTGATAGAGCCATCCGAAGGAAAAGAAATGACCGAACAGGTAGCCTTTCAAATAGAGGACGAAGAAAAGGTTAAGGACTGGAGGGAAGTCTTCATAGAGTACTTTAAGTCCCAACGAACGCCCGAAAATGTGTCGTCTAGACATCGGCTTATGAAACGAGTTTTGTCTTTCGCCTTCATCAATGATACGCTATATAAGAGATCATTCGAATGTCTGTGGCTAAGATGTCTGGGACAAAGGAAGCAAAGAAAGTCGTCAAAGAAATTCACGATGGAATCTGCGGTTTCCATCAAGTTGGGCCAAAGATAAAGCTGAAGATAAAATGTAACGACTCTAAAATCTTGTACGGAAATTTTACTGTTAATATATAAGAAATGAGTTTTACAGCCTGAGTTTGAGTTATAAGTCACTTTTGTGAAATAACAGCAAGAAACCACTTGTAGCTCACTGGTAAAGCCCAATGCACTGCTGTGACGTAGCCCCTGTGTTCAATTCCCATCAAACACAATTATTTTTTTCTGAATTTTTTTTAATTTTTTGGAAGCCCAAAAGATTGCACGTGCAATACACGGGGAAATGAAAAGTTCAGAAAAATCAAACATTTGGAAAATGGTTTAAATAGAGGGTTGATCAAGTGGCACGAATCTTGAGGCAATTTCCTGGAGATCGACCGGCCAAATGCCCAATAAAACCGGCACCGACAGTCGGATGGAGCCTAATGAAGCCCGGGCTCTGCACACTTGTCTCTTCACCTACCCCTAACTCTCCTGCACTGTTTGATTTCCCTGCAATCAAATAAAGACCTTTTAATTCACAATTTATCACAATTTTAATACTTTTTAATCCACAATTTTAATTCCAAAACCCTAATTCTCCACTATAAATACCACCCCACACTTTGGTTCGGCACCATTCTGAAAATTCTAGCCAAAACTCTCTAAAAAGTTCCTAGTGCAAGTGAAGTAAAGTGGAGTTAGCGATCAAGTTGGTTCCGGCGAAGATCGAAGCCAATTCCGGAGCTCCCATGATGCCACGACAACACCCTTTCCTTTCTAACCCTTTCTTTGAACTTTCTAAATAGTAAGTCCCTCCCAAACTCCCTTTCTCTTTCTTGAATTTCTTTTTAAACAAAATCGGTAAAAGTGGAGTTATTACCGATATCACCTTTTCTAAAACTGATAACTCTATTCTCCTTTATCATTTGGACAATCTAATCTTACCACTTCACTTGTAATCTTAATACCAATGTTTAGAATAAACTTTACCCAAGAATCTCATGTAAAACAACCATATTTGAACTTTTACATTAAAATACCTTGAACTTTGTTATCACATCTTTTCGACAAAAATTGCTTAACAATACCTTTAGGAAAACTTCACGGGGTAACGACCTACCCCATACACACACTTGGATCCATAGCATGATACCTCTTTTGTATGAATATTTGTTACGAAGAAAAATTTACAATAAAATAACACATAATTCTAAAACCAGATTTCTTATAAAGCAGTATTTCATTTCCTTTGCGATTACACATCTACAACCCTCTTTAGGGGACCCGCTAATGGATGGTGTAGATTATCGCACATCCTTGGGTTAGTAGAGCGAGACGCAGACCTCATCATGGAGCATTCGATCTCGAAAGGATTTAAATACGTTTTTAAGAAATACGAATTTTCTAGATAAAATAAAATTATTTTTCTTTAAAAATTTATATAAAATTATAAATTCATATTTTCAAAATATAATAAACCTTATAAAAATGAAAATATTAACAAATGACAATAAAATACCATCAAGATACCAAAAAGGACAAGTTTTTTTAATAAAATACCATGAACTTTCAAATGCTAAATATTTATCATTGAAATACCTAAATCCTTAAAATCCATACTCTTGACAACCCTAAATAATACTAATCACCCTCGAGGTTTTATTTTTAATCTATATTAATATATTTTTTCATAAAACCCCCTCGAGATATATAAAACAATATTTTAAGGACTTTAGTAAATATAGGTTTAAGCGGGATCAATCCTCTTGGGCCCCAGGGAGATGGAGAAAGTGAGTGCTTGCTTATTTAAGGTAGACAACCTAACGGAGTTATCGATGGTAATTGTCTTGGAAAAAGACACAAATCCTGACGTCCATGTGCAGCAGTTACCAATGACTCCCGAACCTAATTCAAGAGCTAAATCTGTTTACAAGTGTCTGACTCAGTCTGAGCCTAATTCAAACCTGAATCTAAAATAAAACATGAATACTTGATCATGAACATGAATACTCGAATCAAACATCAATATCAAACATATATACTTGACCTGAATTGACCGAACCATAGTTATAACTTGACATGACTACTTGAATACTTGACTACATCCCGAACATGAATACTTGAACAATTTGTATCCATGGTTTCGGCAAGACTTGTAAATATAATCTATACAATACATTACGGGGGGATAAAGGGGTAGATTGGTACGGAACGTATATCGTGGCACGAGAGGTCACTTAAAAGACACCTATATGAATTTACGTGTCGTTGTCCCGTGGATTATGACGGGGCCTTATACTACATGTTACCATAGTCCACGGGGTAAGATGGACTCTTCTCGTATACATGAATACTTTCTTTATCAAGCTACAAACAACCATATTAGAATAACTATCATATAGCGGTAATCAATCAGACAACTCACATGTTCATTTCACATTACTTGTTATATTCTCTTTCTTCTTTTGGGACTTACCAAGTGTTAGTTCGCTGACGACATTCATTTCTATTTCTTTCTTTGGAATGTTTGTCAGGAGGACCGGACTCTCAGGAGATCGAACCTACCCAGGAAGACTTGGACCATCTTGCGGCACAGCCTGACTTCTACTTCCTTGTACTTACTTTCTTGTATACCATTGTTTAGGCACTGCTTATTATCATTATATCTTTTCATTTTCAAACAGTTGTATGTAAAGATGAATTTAAATAAAGTTATTGTTCTATTTTAATACTCTTGTCATTCTTGTTCATTTTATATATTGCTTAATTACGCTTAACGTATTTATTTCTTAGTAAATACGTTGCGGCCTGCCACGTCACCGTTTCCGTCTACTGGGAAGCGGGGCGTGACATAAAAAGAATGGGTTATTATTAGCCCATGATGATCCAGGACAGCCTCGAATATGAGAAGCAGTGTCACTTGTGCCGAATTCACGGGGACTTCATCCATCAACATCCAAATCCGCTACACCCGATAGTGGCTAGCTGGCCGTTCGAAATGTGAGGAACCGATATAATCGGCCCTGTCAAACCGGTATCATCTAAAGGACATCGATTCATACTAGCAACAACTGATTATTTCTCTAAATGGGCAGAAGCAGTACCACTAAGGGAGGTGAAGACGGAGAATACCCTCCACTTCTTCAGAACCCATGTCATCTATCGGTTCGGCACTCCAAGACGGATAATCTCGGATAATGGGCTTGCTTACAGAAGCCATAAAATAATCCACTTCGCACAGCAGTATAAAATAGATTGGATATACTTTCAGCCTATAATCCTCGGACCAACGGTCTAGCTGAAGCTTTCAATAAGATCTTGATAAAGATTATGAAAAAGACGGTGTCCAGAAACAAAAAGGACCGGCACGAAAGGTTGCATGAAGCTCTCTGGTCATACCGAACAACGTTCAAGACAGCCACGAATACAACACCATACGCATTGGTGTTCGACACAGAAGCAGTGTTCCCATTGGAAATAGAACTCGCCTCTTTACGAGTAGCGGTTCGATACGAGCTGACAGATGAAGAAAATGCTCATCTTAAGCTTGAGGAGCTTGACGCCCTCGACGAAACTCGCATTATAGCACAACAAAATCTGGAGGCTTATAAGGCAAGGATGAAACGGTCATACGAAAAACTGACCAGACCGAGAACATTTTGCCAAAACGAACTCGTGCTAATCGTCAAAAGACCAATGATCCCCAATCGTGCAAAACGGGGAAAGTTTGAGCCGAACTATGAAGGCCCGTACATCATAGACAAAGTCTACCAAGGTGGAGCCTACCTACTCATGGATATGCATGGTGAAAGAACCTTCTGGCCAACTAGCGGTCGATTTCTAAAAAAAATACTACGCTTAACAAGTCATGACTTAGGTCAATGATAGATGACAACGCTTGTGTCCGTTCGCTATCTTCCTGAGTCAGAACCCTGAGAGTAGTATCCAAAGATCTCCGTCGCCCCAAAATACGGGAATGCTGGACCAAAACGTTCTTAAACTAATGCTGGACTGAAACGTCCTTACACTAATGCTGGACCGAAACGTCCTTAAACTAACAATGGACCGAAATGTCCTTAAACTAATATTCGTCCCAAATATGGGAATGCTGGACCGAAACGTTCTTAAACTAACAATGGACCAAAACGTCCTTAAACTAATGCTGGACCGAAACGTCCTTAAACTAATATTCATCCCAAATATGGGAATGCTGGACTGAAACGTCCTTAAATTAACAATGGACTGAAATATTCTTAAGCTAACATTCGTCTCTGAAACGGGAATGTTGGACCGAAACGTCCTTAAACTAGCATTTCGCTCCAAATACGGCGATAAAGGACCGTAATGTCCTCACACGTTTAGCCCTACGGAGAATCCCCATATCGATTACCGTATACAATCCACGGGCCTAAACGATTATAACTCTCTCAAGTCCCACATGGTAGTCTTTTGAAGGAGACCGAGGCCTACAGCTAATGGTCTGTGACCTTACGGGCCGCCAAAAAAAGGTATGTCCACAAGCAAAATGAGCATGGACGAAAATCCAAAAGGGCGCCGTGAGTAAAAACAGCAGGACTGCCAGCGAGCTAATGAAAACCCGAAAGGGCACGAACTCGCTAAAAAAGGTATGTCCATAAGTAAAACGGGCACGGACAAAAACCCGAAAAGACGCCGTGAGTAAAAACAACAGGACTTCCAGCGAGCTAGTGAAAACTCGAAAAGGCGTGAACTCGTTAAAAAAAAACCTGCGTGAGATCCTTACGACTCAAAAAGGAGAAACACACTTAGGAATCCCCAAAATCCTAAGGAGAAAATGCACTTGCGAGATCCTCATGACTCGTAAGGAGAATTCCCTCCTATGAGACCCTCACGGCTCATGGAATTCAAAAGACTTAAGTTACAAAAATCCAAACCTGTTCTTAAGCCATTATATCCCCCAAGTTGCCTGCAGGCGGTCCAATATTGACCCTTGTATACAATCCATGGGCATAAATAAATATTCTCCCACCAAGTTCCACAAATGGCGGAAATTTCCCCATATGGTGAGTGACACTTATAAGTCCCCTTGACTTACAAGGAGAAAATACTCTTGTAAAATCCTTACGACTTATAAGAGAAAAACACACTTGAGAATCTTCATGGCTCCTAAGGAGAAAATACGCATATAAGATCCTCTCGACTCGTAGGGAGAAATACCTTTATGAGATCCTTACGGCTCATAAAGCCAGAAAGCCGTGGTCGACAGGATCCTAACCCTGTTTGCTAAGCCACCTTTGTCCAAACTAACAAAGTCAAATGATGATTCGCTCCTGGTAATATCCCAGTTGTAGCGATGCTGACGCCTAAATAGGTATCAAATTTCAAGTCCTCTCATGGCAAATGATGATTCACTCCTGGCAATATTCCAATGGTATCGATGCTGATACCAAGATTGGTATCAGATTTCAAATCCCTAACTAAAAAAAAGCCGAAATGATAGGGCAACTCGCAATAAAAAACAGCGAGTAAAAACAAAAACAGCTAAAATGATTGGGCACCGCGATAAATAGCCGAAATGATTGGGCAATCGCGACTTAAAAGCTGAAAAGATAGAGCATCGTGGAAAGAAACAAAAAACGAATGGAAATGAAACTTTTCTGCTCTGCAAGTAGATTCATATTGACTCTTGTATACGATCCATGGGCACAAATGAAAAAAAAGGAACCATATTTTACCACCACCCTTTGTCAAAAGGAGAACCAAGTCTTGACGGTACATATACAACCTAGAGACTATCCCGGCATTCCTTCTCATTCTAGCAGGATGCGGACGTAACGTCATCATAAAAAAAAGGAAAGACCCGAGGGTCAAAGAAAAAATTGAGTAATGGAAAAACCCTAGCTCAAAGTCTTGATGGTACATATACAATCTAGAGACTATCCCGGCGTTCTCTCTCATTTCAGCAGGATGCAGACGCAACTATCAAATGAAATTAGAGCAATGGCATATTCCTAGCTTCGGACGTCAATTGCATTACATACAGCATAGAGGTCCTACAGATGTCCACTCTACTTCAGCAAAGAATCGGCACGACATCATCAAAGAAAAAATGAAGTAACAGCATATTCTTAATTTCGGGTCTTGACGGTAGTACATACAAAGCTTAAAGACCCTTGGAGATCATCCCACCCTAGAAGGGTGCGGTTATGACTCATCGGGGCTCCAAATTGAGCCTAACCTCAAGTAAAAAGATTCATGGCAAATACCTAACGCTTGTTCTTCCAATGGTAATATGATCTAAGAATTACTTGAAGACGTCTTGTCCAGCCTCAGAAGGGATCAGAGACACGACAGTCGCGAGGCTATTCGAAAAGCGGCTTAAAGACTGCATATCAAGGAATATATCAGCCAACGCGACGGTACCACGTACTAAAACCCTAGTACAACAAACCTAACGGATCTCTGTCATAAAAGAATGGGTGTTATCTACATACAACGTTAGGACGAGTTTGCCTGTAAACCCAAGCGAGGTAAACTAAAAATACTCCGAAATGAGTACATAAACTAGAGACTCTGAAATGAGTGAATAAACTATAAACTCTGAAATGAGCACGTAAACTAAAGACTCTGAAATGAGTGAATAAAGTACAAACTCTGAAATGAGTAAATAAACTAGAGACTCTGAAATGAGTGAATAAACTATAAGCTCCGAAATGGGTACATAAACTACTGCACGCTGGATCAAGACATCAAGAAACGTAAGGGTGCAATTCATTGAGATCTGCGTCAACGATAGATGACGACGCTTTTGTCCGCTCGCTATCTTTTCAGATCGAAATTCTAAAACTGTGCACGATATGACAGCCCGAAACCAGCCGTATGCTATGTATTACTCTACACTATTTCACTCACGGGTATGCCTCCGTAAGTAGGGTAATAAGGGGAAGCATTTGTTCACATTAGTCCAGTATTCACATCTAGATGCATATTTGAATGAGAAATTGCGTTGAAAGTATGCTCATTTATGTGTGCGTGTGTGCGCGCCACATATGCGCGCATTATTGGAATTCGTACGCAGCAGAAACTCCTAAGGGTAAAGTGCAAAATACACGTGCAGAGACAAGATGCCCACATGAATATGTGCTGGGGGTGAAACATTCAGCGGTCAACGATAAAGAAACATATTTAAATAAACACTTTATTCTACAGGAAATAGATCACCAAACACGGGATCAAAAATACAAGGGTTTACAAAACTATAAATAAAGTTTTCTAAAGCCCTCTCAGCCTTCTCCACCATATCGAAGCGGCGATCTTCACGAGGAGTCTCTCCCCATCGGTCAGTGTCATGCCCATCGGAGAAGGAAGACATGATGGCTCGCTGGCCCGTATCTAGCTTAGCAGTTGAATAGAGTGATCCATCAGAGACCGGGTAATCAAATGTGCCTCATGAAAGCGCTTGATCTTGTCCTCTGCTGTGTCGAGCATCGCCGGAGTCATCTCTGCTGTATGAGGGAGAATGTCAGCGAGCACAGATAGGAGGATCATCAAGAGCCAAATGGAGTCGATGGGAAGAGGAGATCCTCTACGAGTCAGGAGCTCGTACATCACCATGTCGCATTGGTCATCCGTGAGAACGGGATTCACCAAGCGTGCAACAAAAAAGGAATAATTCTCTCGATAGGCACCTCCCTTGGTTGTCGACGAGCATTTGGACGATTGCAAACCATAACTCTTGATCTGTTAAAAAATGGTTCTTTCCTTGTGAAGAAGAAGAAGAACATTGCTTCAGAATATAAAAAGAAGCATTTAAGTCTAGGCACAGAAAATGCTGTGCATGGTGGAACTATATCCAAGTTCTGACAAAAAAAAAGAAAGGCATGGGAAAATAAAGAGTTGACTCATGAAAAGAAGAGTAAGAAGGTGAAACGATTCCTTCATATCCTATAACAGTGCCTCACGTGCATGACACGTAAGCGCCGGCGCTAGTTTTTTAACAGCGCCTTATGTGAAGCACATGTGAGTATTGGTGTAAAAAAAGGGGCTTTGTCATTCATATTTCAAAGAAATTTATACATTGGTAATAAGGATGATAACAAAAAAAAGACAGAAAGAAACAAACATTATCAAAATGTCTACAATGGCAAGACACTGAACTCTGGACATGGATTCTCAAACTCAAAAGCAAGTTTGAGCAATGCACGTTCAGCCTCATCAACCATCTTTTTGTGCATCTTCTCTCGGATGTAAGCGTCAGGATCACCGCTGATGTCCTCCACCCTCTGGTATGCTGATACTATCGTCTTTTGTTGAAAGACACGGTGCAAGATGAAGACAAAATTATCTCGCCGTTTTTTCGAGATCAACCCCATCAAATACACAGAATGCACCTTGTCTTCAGCTTCATCGAGTGCTTGAAGCGACATAACCTCAAGGCGCCCAGGTATAGCTTCCCAGATCGACCCAACGATGATCTTCAAAAGGGCAGAACGGCGGGGGAGCAATCGATCGTTGTAATCGTCGAAACAACGCATCACCTCGTCGCATTGGGCCTCAGTGTACTCCTGGCCTTGAAAGCGACCTTGGATATGAATATCCTCATAAGAGATAATCTCTTCAAGATCATACAGATGACCAGCAATGGTACCTGAAAAGAAATTCAGTGGAAAGTTAGCAATAAAAATAACGCTAGCATCACATAATCAAAATGGTGACTCATCAATGATGAGACATGTGCCCATTGTGAGAATCAAAAGGATTCTCATTAAATGAATAGTGCTCATTAAACAGTGGAGTTAAAGAAAATCCCAATATTCCCCAAAAGTCGGGCTCTTTAAAACAAACAACAGATTCAAATCTATGAAAAATAAAAGAAAAGGGATTAAACCCCCAAAAATTCAAAAAAAGATAGAGAAACCTCCAAGAACAATAAAAGGAATAAAATTCCCAAAGTTCTTAAGATCCAAATCAGAGCTAAGCTCTGCAAAAAAAATGAAAATAAATTCCCCCAAATAGTGGGATTAAATCCCAGAGAGCCCCGTGTTAGAAAAACTCATGGGATGAATGATGGAATCAAATTCCAGGAAATCTCAAATGTCAAGATTGACAGTAGGATAAAACCCTAACAAGGAGAATCAAACATTCTCAAGTCTTAGATGTGGACATCAAGATCCACGATCTATATAAAAAAAATAAGAGGTTTTTTTTAGATCTCCAAGAGATCGATTAAAAAAAAAAGCTAAGCTCTGTTGAATCTGATAATGGATTTAAAATCCAAAACTAAGAAAATATATATGCTCAAAAGGAGACAAGAGCTAAGCTCTGTTCATAATCCTTACCAAGAGATTTGGCAGAGTATACTCTGTTCAAAAGACTTCTTGAGGACAGAGATCTAAGCTCTAGAACGAGAATTAAATTCTCAAAAGAAGAGCAAGGCTCAAGAAAGAAGATGATGAGACAACAATCATCTTAAAGGCCAAAGGCCCTATTAATAAGACGTAGGGGGGAATGGTTCAACTTCCTAGGTGATCCAACGGTGGTAAAAGTGACATCGTTACACTCACGTGTAAGCTACGTGAGAACAACGGTTGGGGGCATTTGTTCCCCTAATAATTAAACATAATAAAAAGAGCTAAATTTGTTAAATTCCAATGAGGCAGCGCCTTACGTGCTCCCCATGAGAGCGCCGGCGCCGACGCCAGTCTTATAGGATTAAATCCTATAGTGGCGCCGCGCGTGTAGTTCACGTGAGCATCAATGCGCAAAGCACAGGAGCGCCTGTCATAAATAAGAATTTAATTTTTAAGTGGCGCCCACGTGCATAACGCATGAGCATCGGCGCCCAAACTAAAACAGATAGAATTAAATTCTACATAAGAATTATTTCTCTAAAAAAATTGAGATATTCTTTATTAAACAGAGCCGTTGGATCAAGCATCCAGTGGTGATGATAAATCATCAAATGAAAGAATTAAATTCTATTAATAGAAAATATCTCTCTAATCTTTCTAAGTGAGAAAAATATTCTCGGTTGGATCAAACATCCAATGATAGAATTAAATACTATTATTTGGGAATATATATCCCCAATTTTTCTAAACAAAGAAAGATTGTTCTCTGTAAAACAGAGAGCCCTTGGATTAAAACCCAATGGTGATTAGAAATCACCAATCTTATTAAAAAGAAGAAAACATATTCTGTAGAACATAAATCACTTGATCAAAGATCCAACGGTGGATAAAATCCCCCGAAAAAATTTTGAGACCAATTAAATCAATTGGTATCTCTCAAATGAGTGATTTTCTCAAACTAATTAACAATTTGCCTCTACTATATAAAGGACCTAAGACTTCAAGTCTCAAAAAAGGAGGAGGACGGATAAAGGATTGACCCCATAAGTTTCTACACAAAAAAGAAAAACAGAGAATTTAATTCTCAAAAGAAAAAGATCTCCCTCCTTTCAAACTCTAGGTAAAGAAAAAGAAGAGATCAAAATATCTTCTTTGCCTAGTATAAACGGAAACAAGAGTGTAACTCTTCATATAAGAACTTAGTTCTTCCTCTGATTTGAGATTTGCAAAACAAATCTCCCCACAAGTTGAGAATTTAATTCTTATCGGGGACATTTTGTTCTTCAAACAAAAAATCTAGAGGAAAGAACTAGATAAAAAAAAGACAAAAGAAACATATCCTAGGACTTTAATTCCTCTGAAAACAGGATTTAACCCTAAAAAGGAACTTAGTTCTTATAAAAAAACATAACTTAGTTCTTGAAGAAAACTTGATCTTAGATTTTCAAAACAAAGATTTTGGTGATTATTAATAGTCAAAATGAAATTAACAGAGATTCAATCTCTAAAATAAAAAAAGGAACTCATCGCCTTACGTGAAACACACGTGAGCGCTCAAAAGATTCCTAAAATAAAAGACTTAGTGCCTCACATGCTTTCCACGTGGGCGCCCCTGACAAATGACTCGGCGCCACACATGCTTCTCATGTGGGCGCTCAAAACAGAAGGCTGGCGCCTCACGTGAAAGACACGCGAGCGCTGAGTAAAAGTGCTTAGCACTTCATATGCAGCCAAAACGGCAGAGTGCTTAGCATTTATTGGGTAGCATCCAGCATCTCACGTGAAACATACGTGGGCGCCAAACAAAATAAATGAGACAACGCCGCACGTACTCCCCATGTGGACGCCATATAAAAGTGCTTAGCACTACGCATATTCAGTCAAAATGACTAAAGTGCTTAGCACTTATTGGGCAGCGCTCATGACTAAGTGCTTCACATGATACGCATGCGAACACCAGAGCTCCAAATAAGTGCTTAGCACTCCTGCATAAAAAAAAGGGGCCGAGCAAACAAAACCTAAATAAGTGCTTAGCACTTTTGAATAAAAGAGAAAGAGAAGAAAAAAGAAAAGACTAAGCAGACCAAGTCCAAATTGGTTAAAAGTCTCTCTGAAGTTTCTAGCATCTGAGCCAAAATTGCTCTGTTGTTGGATCGTAATAAAATTTGATGATCCTGAAAATATTTCTAAGTTGATCTTAGTTTCAAATAGGACTAACTTATCCTTAGTTTAACAAATAAATTGAGTCCAAAAGCTCATATGTTTAAGCCGATCCTAATCTCAAACTAGATTAACGATCTTTAAACCAAACAAAATATTTTTGAACTAAAAAAACATATAATCTAAGTTCAAAACCTAAACCCAAATCTAGAATATATGGATTTGGACTAATTCGCGCCCTACGGGCGACAACATAAAACAATCTCCGTATACAATCCATGAGCAACCCAAAATAAAATAAACACAATACGACACGAAGTGAACAGCTGGAGCAGGATAAAGTGGTTGTCGCAACGTGATAACGTAATTAACTGCAGGGGCTTGCTCCTGCAGAGAAGAGCGTCCCCACAATTAAAAACCCCTCATAAATGAGGGGGAATCTGATAAAGTCTGCTACATCGGTCGCATCTATCCAAATCTCCGATATATGGTGTCATAAATCAACTTGGTATCTTCGGAGAGGTGGGTGGATATGCCCAAATAGTATATGTCCCCAAATTCAAGCCAGAGGTCCCAACATCTCGGTCCAGTCTTTCGGCGGTAAACAACCGTAATAATTGGCCTTAAGTGCAAGTGGGAGATTATTGGATATAGGTGCCCTCAAGTCAATTATTGTAATTTAAGGAGGACATATACGAGCGAGCAATCTTACTCAAGATGATAGTATACTATCGAGTTTGCCTTTATCTTTCATGTGATACATTTTATTTAATATCGCGTATCGTTTAAATATGAGATAAAGCCATAGGATTTTGCTTGACTACCAGGACGATGATGGAGATCATACTAGTAGGGCCTGAGTAGTCGATAAGCACATTCTTAAAAGTCCATAGTCGTAGGAGTATCGAGACTGGGTATCGGTACTCCAGTTTAGACTTGTGTGTACGTTTCCTGACCCGGTTGGAAGGCAATAGCTGATCCTACAACTATTGGTATTTGACATCGAGAATTGTATATAGGTGCTCATTGGATGAGTTACACTGGACGGACTCACCGAGAACTCCTAGTTGGTAATATACCAATGTCACATAGCAGTTCTCTTGTGACATATATACAGGGTAGTCCCTAAGATTGCCATAGCATCTCATGTGTGTTCCCACTATACTTAGATTTCTACCCTACCACGGCTCAAAGGTATCATGCAACCAGATTTTTGTTGGGTATAGTCCCGAAGCATGTGGAGGCAGTGAGCGGTTGAGAGAATTCGTCTCTCCCGGTATAGGAAGTTGATGTCGCGCTGTGTAGGACATGATTTCAACCACAAGTCGATGGTCATCGCAGTGGAGATAAACTGATAAGTGTTATCAGTTGTATCTCCGGTTGGTTATGAGTCCTCTATCGCATGACTTATTGAGTTATTGGGGTCTAACAAATTCCAAACCCTAAACCCGATATGCGATACTCGTAGACGAAGAGACCGGACTGTACGGTAATGTCATTGATAGATTTTTGCAAGGTTCAGATGAGCTTGCTTGTTGACCTTCTTTCGATCAATACCTAGGTAGCCGTTACGTACAGCTAGTACCGCTGACGTGCTTGTAAGCTATGAATATGATCTTAATCTACTGCCAGCGTATTGTCGAGTTTTTAGAGTCCCACACAGAGGTTTCCCAGCACATGCGAAACGATGTAGGGCACGTATAGGGATACGTGCAGGAGTTCGATTAAACACGTGTATTTGATACACGTATTTTAATTGGGTGTTTATTGATATAGCCGGATTATTAAATCAAGTGGTGATTTAATAATTAAATATATATTGATATATTAACTAATATCATGCTCACTGTTCCCCCAATATTTAAACATAATAAAAGAGGTAAGCTCTGTTAAAATTTTGTTGAGGCAGCGCCTCACGTGCCCCTCACGAGGGCGCCAGCGCCAGCGCCTTAGGATTAAATCCTATGGTAGCGCCGCATATGAAGCTCACGTGGGCGCCAATGTACAAAGCACAGGAGCGTCTAGAATTAAATTCTTAAATGGCGCCCACGTGCATGACACGTGAGCGCCAACGTCCAAGCTAAAATTAAGTAGAATTAAATTCTATATGGGGATATTTCCCTAAAACTGGAATACTCTCTATAAAACATAGTCGTTGGATCAAAAAGCCAATGGTGATAATAAATCATCAAATAATAGAATTAAATTCTATTAGGAAAAAATATCTCCCAAATCATCCTAAGTGAGAAAATACTCTCGGTTGGATCAAAAATCCAATGATAGAATTAAATTCTATTTTGGGAATATATTTTCCCAATCTTTCTAAACAAAAAAAGATCTGCTCTCTGTAAAACAGAAAGCCCTTGGATTAAAAATCCAATGGTGATTAAAAATCACCGTTTTACAGAATAAATTCTGTATATGGAAAAATATTTCCCCAATCTTGCTAAAAACAAGAAAACATATTCTGTAAGACGAAAACATTTGGATCAAAGATCCAACGGTGGGTAAAATTCCCCAAATCAATTTTAAGACCAATTAAATCAATTGGAATCTCTCAATGAGATATTTTCTCAAAACTAATTACCAATTTTCCTTTCCTATATAAATGACCCGAGACTTCAAGTCTTAAAGAGGAAAAAAAAGGAAGGAAACCCCCCATAAGCTTCTGAAAAATACAGAAAGTTTAAAAACAACAGAGAAGAAGAAGACTTGCTTTCTCAAAAAACCCTAGGTAAAAAAAACAACACAGAGACCAAAATATCTCTTTTTACCTATCTAAGGGTTTAACCCTTCTCAAAGAACCTAGTTCTTTCTCTGGATCAAAGATCCAAAAGACAGGTCTCCCACAAGTTGAGAATTTAATTCTCATCGGGAAGATCTTGTTCTTGAGAATCAAAGATTCAGAAAAGAACTAGGTTAAAAAGAAAAAAAAGAACATATGTTCTGAGAATTTAATTCCTCCAAAATTAGGGTTTAACCTTATATGAAGAACTTTGTTCTTATAAAAATAAAAGAAGAACTTAGTTCTCCAATGAAGAAAAAACGATCCAAGGTCTTCAAAATGGAGATCTTGATGACCATTACTGTTCAAAATACCATTAACAGAGATTCAATCTCTAAAAAGGAAAAACATTAGCGCCGCATGTGCTTCCTACGTGGGTGCCTTCAACGGATTCCCAAAACAAAAAGGAAATCGGCGCCTCACGTGAAAAACACGTGGGCGTCCAAAGCAGAAGGCCAACGCCTCACGTGAAATACACGTGAGCGCTGAATAAAAGTGTTCAGCACTTCATAAATAGCCAAAAAGGCTGAGTGTTTACCACTGATTGGGCGCCTCACGTGCTCCTCACGTGGACGCCACACAAAAAGGCTTAGCACTTCATATACTGTAACACCCGAGCCCAATAATACTATTTCTGTTACTGGTCGAGTGTTAGACATTGCTCATTTCAATTATCCTGCTTGTTTGGTGCTTATTGCTAAATTTTAACCGGCTAAATCATTTTTGCCTATAACAAATTTTAACACCTAAAATGAAATTAAAAATATCCATGTTGACCTACTCGTCGCCACTAGTCGCGTGGTAGCGTCCGCGTGTCGAGATTTCGTCCCGTTCGGTGAAACGGGCAAGTTTGGACGTCTACGCGCGCGTACAAGTGTCCGACTTGGGGGCATGCATTTTAATCACAAAACACCTCATTTCAAAATTTGGAACTCGCTTAAAATCCTATAATTTGAATTTGAAACATTTGGGCGCAACCCGGGCGCGATTTGGAAATGTTTCATTTAGCGCCGAAATGCCCATTTAATTATATAATATAAAACTATAATAAATATATATTCTGTTTTTTTTCTAACGCCTAAATCTTTTAAAAAATCTTTTAAATTTAACTGTTTCCTTCTCCTCAGCCAATCACGAGGGAATAAATCCCTCGTGGGCCCCATCAACCATCTCTCTCTCTCTCCGTCTCTCTCTATCTCTCTAATCTTTTCTCTCTCTCTCTCTCTCTCTAACAATCTCCCTCTCTCTCTCTATCTTTTTTAAACCTCATGCCCTCGTCCTCAAACTCTATCGCAGAAAACCCATCGACGAACCCCCGCGAGAAACCCTAGCTTCCTCGTGCCCTCGCCGTCGACCTCCCCGCGACCTCGCCGTCACCGTCCTCGCCTCCTCGGCCTCGACAGCACCCTTTCTCCTCTCCTCCCTTCTTCCAGAGCCTGCAACCCAACCCCGACGCCACCTCCTGCACGCGGTGCCCGCCGTCGCCGCCGCCTCCCATCGCCGATGACGCCAAAGCCTTCCTCCCTTCACCCTCTTCCCGACCTCCTCATCTTTCTCCTCCCCTCGCCGGACCACCACAGAACCCGAGCCCAACCCTAACACCAACCCTAGTCACCGGGAAACTCGCCGTCGACCCTCGCCGTCGTTGCCAGAGCCACCGCCGACCACCTCCTTCTCCCCCTGAACACCAGATCGGGCCAGCACCCCTCTACTCACCGCACCACCCCTTTCCAGCGAACCCAGCAATTTTTCAGCCTTCGCTGCTCGCCGTCGCTGCCTCGCCGGCGCCCCATCGCCGTCGAACCCGTCGTGGTTGCCCCCTGGTTCTTCCCTGTAAGCCTCTGTTCACCATCTCCCTTTTGCGTATCCCTTCGCTGTTCGTTTTATCGCTTTGTTTTGTATTTGCTAACTTGGTCGCCGTTTTGACATTTCGCCGGATTCCGGCCGTGCCGACGACTGGACCCGACTCTCCAGCGAAGTACTCTGGTCCGTGTGGTCCCGCTGTTCGCTGTTTGGACTCGATCCGTGGCCCGTGCATCCGTCGCGTGTTTTCCGCCGATGTTGCGTTCGTGTTTTCCGGTTTGCGAAACCGTTGAGGCAAGATTTCTTGCTACATGCTACGTTAAACTAATTAAGTGTTTGACTCATAAAACTTGCTATATTAACTAAGTATAGTTACTTGTCTCATTGAACGAAATATGATATACATCATAATACTGCCATCTAAATCGTATTTTGCAACCATAACCATTAATAACAACTACCTGTTAATCATTCTGTTATTTAGAGGACGATAGTCGTACACTTATATCTTCATTACTTGTTGTTATTAATATTGCGCTACCCTGTGATTATTACACCCCAAGGGTGCTCGAACCTGCTAGTATAGTACAACTGCATCATATTCATGTACCATTGTGATTAAATGACTATTATTGCTGTTTACTTTAAATTCTTGCTACTGTTACCTATTCGATTGTATACCTGTTGAGAGCACATACTCGATTACATTACATATTGACCCGACCCTCCTACACATGACATATACATACATACCGATGCACCGGACATGGTACCCTATACATACCGACTCATCCTGTTGTACCATGACATGACCTGTTACCTGATCTCATGCCTGATGCCAACAAACCTGACTTGGGGTCCTCATGGACCATTCCTGCTGTCTATCCAGACAGACCTGCTTTTACCTGATCCTGTGTTGGCATTAGTCCTTGATTATTGAATACCTGACCTGACATACATAACTTGGGGGTATGGGGAAATCAAAGGTGAAACCGACTTGTAACTCAACAGTTCGATACCTGTTCTGATCAGTCTTACGGGCTTGGCCAGTCCGGGAGTGATGATGCTGACATCACTCGTCCATCCTGCTACCTATTTACTGCCTAGCGGCACGTCTCGGATTCAGCCCCGAGGGTCTTGACCGTGGTCCCGGGCATGCACGGGATACTATTGAGTTACATCGACGAGTCACCAATTGATTTCAAAGACTTTAGAATAGAAACCCGATAGAACAGTATAGCTACCCACAGCACACTACCCTGCACTATTATTTCATATTACTGCTTATTCATGCTTACTTTCTGCATTGCTTATTACCATGTTCGTATTATATTATTGGTTGACATGACGCGCTGACGTCTGGGTTTTGCATGGCCCAGATTCTTTACTACTGTCGCCGACCGAGCAGGAGTACTGCAGCCAGCAGGCTGATTTGTGAGTTCTGTAGTGGTTAGTTTACTTATTGCATTTTATTTCCCTGTGCGATCCCGCATTACGGGAAGTACCTTTCTATTATTGCATTGGATCACTTGCTTCCGCACTTATTGTTCATTGACTCTTGTTATTATGGATTTGGACATGTGTTAGATTAGTTATTTATCTTGTTCTTGATATCCCTACAGCCGTAATGTGACTGTGGATGGATAATTCCTACCCACAGGTAGCATGGTTGGCTATGTCACGTGCCCAATCTTGCGTACTCTGGGAAGCGGGGCGTGACATATACAGCCAAAACGGCTGAGTGCTTAGCACTAATTGGGCAACGCCCAGCGCCTCACGTGCTTCTCACGTGGACGCCACACAAAAAGTGCTTAACACTTCATATACAGCCAAAACAGCTGAGTGTTTATCACTAATTAGGCAGTGCCCAGTGCCTCACGTGCTTCTCACGTGGACGCCATACAAAAATACTTAGCATTTCATATACAGCCAAAACGGTTGAGTGCTTAGCACTGATTGGGCAGCGCCCATAACTGAAGGCTTCACATGATACTCATGTGAGCGCCAGAGTATCAAACAAGTGCTTAGCACTTTTGCATAACAAAGGAGGCTAAACAAACAGAGCCCAAATAAGTGCTCAACACTTTCGAACACAAAAAAGACTGAGCGGACTAAACCCAAATTGGTTTAGTCTCTCTTAAAAGGTTTTCTTACAACTGAGCCCAAATGCTCTGTTGTTGGATCTGAAATAAAAATGATCCTTGAAATTTTGCTAAGTCGATCGTAGTATCAAATTAGACTAACGTATTCTTAGTTAAAATAAATTGAGCCCAAATGCTCATATATATTTAAGTCGATCTTAATCTCAAACTAGATTAACGGTCCTTAAATAAACCAAATCCAAATATAAAATATACGGATTTGGACTGATCCGCGCCCTACGGACGACGACATAAACTAGTCTCCGTATACAATTCACGGGAAACCAAAACAAACAAAAATACAACACGACAAGAAGTGAACTGATGGAGAAGGAGAAAGTGGTTATCGCAACGCGGTAACGTAATTAACTGCAGGGGCTTGCGCCTGCAGGGAAGAGCGTCCCCACAATCAAAACCCCCTCACAAACGAGGGGGATCTGATAAAGTCACGCTACAACGGTCGCGTCTGTCCAAACCTCCGATATATGGTGCCATAAATCAACTTGGTATCTGTTCCCCTCCAAAAGACGGCGCAAGACGGACGTCTTGGCTGAAACTCGGGGCAGATGCTAATTGGTGCTATCCATCCACCTCTCCGAAGATGCCAAGTTGATTTATGGCACCATGTATCGAAGGTTTAAACGGATGCGGCCGATGTAGCAGACTTCGTCAAATCCCCCCTCGTTCGAGAGGGTTTTTGATTATGGGGATGCTCTACCCTGCAGGCGCAAGCCCCTGCAGTTAATTACACTACCGCGTCGCGGTAACAACTTTCTCCTTCTCCAGATGGTCACTTCGTGTCGTGGGTGTTTGTTTTGTTTGTGGTTGCCCGTGGATTGTATACGGAGACTAAGTTATGTTGTCGCCCGTAGGGCGTGGACTAGTCCAAATCCGTATCTTTCTTAGATTTGGGTTTGGGGGTTGGGTTTAAGGATACGTTAGTCTCTTTTGAGAATAAGATCAACTTAAACGTTTGTTAAGGATACGTTAGTCCAATTTTTAGACTAAGATCAACTTAACGGGATCGTTTAGATCCGACAAGAGAGCAATTGGGCTCTGTTGTTTAGTTTAGTGACATTGCGGTCGATAATTAGTTTAAGGACATTACGGTCCATTGTTAGTTTTAAGTCATCGCGGTCGAGGTTAAGGACATCATAGTCCGTGAGTTTAGGGACCTCACAGTCCGGTGTTAGTTTTAAGACATCACGATCGAGGTTAAGGACATCATAGTCCATGAATTTAAGAACCCTACAGTCCGTGAAATGTATGGTTGTTGGGACCCGTCACCTCTTTGAAGACGTTGAGAGATTACAATGACAAATATCAAACGGATGAAGAGATGTACCCTTAAACCAAGGTGGATTAAATGATTTGTAGCCCAGTTTGGAACAAAGACCAATTAATTATATTATGAGCACATTGGCTCAGTTAAGTCTGGATTGAGGACTTAGGGCCAATTTGGGCTAAGTCCAATTAAGTTTGAAATGTTGGCCCTTTGTTGGTCCATTAGACATTTGTCTAGGTTCAAGCCCATATTATTCAGCAATGTTAAACATTTTCATCTTTGATTTCCTCAATTTTGAGATTCATTTGGAGGATGGACTTTTGCCTCTGGAAAATTAGCCAATTTGGCTAAAAGTAGTGTCAAACACTAAAGAACAACAGTGTTAAACACTGGAAATATAGAATCCCAAATTAGTGTTAAACACTAGAAAATAACAGTGTTAAACACTGGAAATAAGAGTTTCAAATTAGTGTTAAACACTAAAGGATAATCAGTGTTAAACACTGGGAATAAAGCTCTCGAATCAGTGTTAAACACTAAAGAAAAAGGGGTCACGTGTGGACACGTGAGGGCGCCCAAAGGTGGGATCAGATTCCTTTTCTTTGTTCTGCAATTAAGTGTTAAACACTTTTATTTTTATTTTGAGCATCACGTGTTGACACGTGATGGAGACTTATACACTGATTATTAAAGCACTTGCTAAGGGGTCACGTGGGAGCACGTGAGAGCGCCCAAAGCTTCTATTTCCTTTGCTTTTTCTTTCTGTGTTTCGGGGATCACGTGGAGCACGTGAGGCGTTGCCTCTGAGCTCTTCCCTTCTCATTTCTGAGGATCTTTTCAGGGGTCACGTAGGGACATGCGACCTCGGTTCTTTTCATGCACAGAGATCTCTTTAGTCTCTTTATTTTATTCTGAGAATTAAATTCTCCGTAGGGTTAAACCCTAATTATAACTTTGGAGGAATTAAATTCCTATTGTGAAAGAATTAAATTCTTATGTAAGGTTAAACCCTAATTTTCTTTTTAGAGGAATTGAATTCCAATATATGTAAAAGAATTAAATTTTTGAGTAGGGTTAAACCCTAATTTCTGTCCATCTTGAAGGAATTAAATTCCTGTAACTTTTAGAGAATTAAATTCTCAGATAGGGTTCAAACCCTAATTTCATATCTTGGAGGAATTAAATTCCTGTGAGTTTGGGAGAATTAAATTCTCAAAACTCGATTCCCCCTCTAAGTTTAGGATCTGCATGGCAGGATCTCCACCCGATGAGAATTAAATTCTCAACTTATGGGGAGATGTGCTCTGTGCAGATCTTCAACCAGAAAAAGAACTAAGTTCTTTTTTGTAGAAGAGTTAAACTCTTAGATTGAGAATTAAATTCTCTTTATTGAAGTTTTGATCCCCTTTCTTTTCTTACATAAGGTTTTTCTTTGTAGAGAATTAAATTCTCCTCTCTTTTCTCTCTGAAATTTCAAGATTCCAAAACCCTCTCTTCTCTTTTTTCTTTTAAAAAAAACTCTCCCTTGGCTCCTATTTATAGGAGAAGGAAAAGAATCAATTTGTTTAGTAAACCTTTCATTGAAAGATTTGATTTGTTTTCATCATTAATATGAGCCTTTAGATTATACAATGAATTTTATTCACCATTGGATTTTAAATCCAAAGATATTCTGTTTGTTATTTCTGGTGAGATTTAGGGAAATCTTTCCTTTTCCATAAATTGGTGATTTTTAATCACCCTTGGATTTTTAATCCAACGGTCCCCATAATCCTTTTCCATTTGGAAAGATTTAGAAGCTTTTAGAATTTAATTCTATTAACTGTAAGGCTTTCGAAGCCAGTCACGTGCTGACACGTGACCCTTGGTCACGTGTGAGCACGTGACCCTCAATTGAGTCCTTTAACAGCCGCTTGTTTATGTTGTTGTTTTACCATCACGTGTCAACACGTGACCATTGGTCACGTGTGGGCACGTGATACCTCGTTGAGGTATTTTTTCTGACTTTTAGAATTAAATTCTTTTAAGCTGTAAGGCTTTCAAAGCCTGTCACGTGTTGGCACGTGACCCTTGGTCACGTGTGAGCACGTGACCCTCAACTGATTTATTTTTCAGTAGCTTGTTTATGTAGTTGTTTTAACCATCACGTGTCAACACGTGACCATTGGTCACGTGTGAGCACGTGACACTTCGTTGAGGTATTTTTTCCTGACTTTTAGAATTAAATTCTTTTAAGCTGTAAGGCTTTCAAAGCCTGTCACATGCTGGCACGTGACCCTTGGTCACGTGGGAGCACGTGACCCTTGGTCATGTGTGAGCACGTGACCCTCAATTGAGTTATTTTTCAGCAGTTTGTTTTCGCTTCTGTTTGATGAAGTTTTACCCATCACGTGTCATCACGTGACCATTGGTCACGTGTGAACTCGTGATACCTCATTGAGCTAATTCCTGATTTTTTAATCAGGAAACAAATGCCCCCACAGTGTCGCTCTCACGTGTCTGCACGTGAGTGCAACGCTGTCACTTTTGTGACCGTTGGATTCATCTAGGGAATCGAGAAGATGAAGCGTCTCCATCGCATCATATAAATGCAGTGGTCTCTTCAGAAGCGCCTCCACTCTTTCATCTCCTTCCTTGCAAATTTTTCCTTTGAGAATTTAATTCTCGTTCTCAGAGCTTAGTTCTCTGTTCCAAAATCTTCAGAGTTTAACTCTGTTTAAGAAAGACCCTCTCTTCGGGTAATGATCTTTGAACGATCGAAGAACTTTCACAGAAACCTTCACTGGATTTTAAATCCACACCAAGGGCTTTCTCTTTAATCAAGAACCCATCTTTTTGAAACTCTCTAAAAAAAACAGAGAATCGTTTAATCTTCAAATCATAGATCTCTTAGGGTTTTTGTGATCTTCAGGGGGCTAATGGTGGCAGTTGTCTTTCCCATGGAATTTAATTCCATCGCACAAATATTTCTGGGAATTTAATTCCCCCTTTTTTAACAAGGAATTTAATTCCTATGAAGAACTCAGTTCTTCCCAGAGTGCTTCTTGGGGTTTTCTTGCCCTGAGTTGCCTCTTTCACATCCGAGAGGAAGAAGCTTGCAATGTCTCTTCCTGGGAATTTAATTCCCTTGATTCTGTTTGATTTGTCACAGAGTCCAAAATGGATTTCTTTTTAGGGGAATGTGTAGGGTCATTTGAAATCCACTGTTTATTTAATGAGAATCTTCCTCTTGTCTCATTATAATTGCTTTGTTTCATCATTGGCCAGCCGCCATCTTGATCTTGTGGGACCCATGTGTTTTGAAACCAGTGGTCCCATAAAATAAGTCTTCTGTTACTGTTTTTCCCCTCGTATATATATCTATAATCATTGTTGGCTTCATCTTAACCGTTTCCCCTTATTTTATTACAGGTGAAATGACGTCTGTTCCGTATTTCCCTTTCACCCGCTCGGAAGTCGCTTTTCCTCAATCACCATCTGATGAGGAGGTGATGGCAATGATCAGGGCTCACGACCCGAATTGCACCAATCTACTTCTGTGGGGGACCTGGTACAGTCATATCATCCGGGGTCGCCGGAGTTTTCTTTGCGAAATACCGACGGAGCCTACCTTTCCGTTCCTGCCGATGGATCCTCCAGGGACTGTCTTCGCTGTGGAGATGCCGAATTGGACCCCTATGGGACGGCTCGAGCCTTCGACGACCGGTATCCCGAACCATCCGATACCGGCCATAGATATTCTGGGATGCCGTATCTGCCAGGGCGAGGCCCAACCATGGGGGCAGATTTATAAGATAGGGCTTACCCCTCGACACCCTACGGGTTATCTCCTATGGGCTCGATACATCCTGTCCGCCCACCGCGCGCGACTGCAGAAAGTTGAGCTTTATCAGGCAATATATGCATCCCTCTTCCATTACCATTCTCCCCACGTCTGGTGGGTTAAGGCCTTCCTGAACCAGTAGAATCTTCCCACCAACACTTTTCTCTTGGGGGATCGTGAAGTTTCAATTTCTTTGGATGAATTTCGCGAGATCTCGGGGCTGCCAATCAGAGGGACACTTTTACGAGGAATTGCTGCCTTCTGACGAGTACGTCTTTGAGACTGAGCCCGCAACGCTTGATGGCTTGTCTACCGAGAAAGCCGTCCGCCATAAGCGTCCGAGTTTGATCAAGGCGCTGGGTATCTTCGACAAACTGTTCACAGAATCTGAAGAGCAGGGTGTCACTTTCAAGAGCTTCATCGCTTGCTTCCTTCGCGAGGATGTCTTGTCGAAGATGGCTCCTAAGTTTGCAAGCATTAACGACCCCTTTGGGTTTGGTTTGAACAGGCGGCCGACTAAGGAACCGGATTTACTGCAGTATTATATTCCTATCATGTCGCCGGTATCTTTCGAATCAATTGCAGTTCCCGGCATGGACGAGGAGACATTCTTTGTAGGCTTTATCAGTGTCTGGCTCAGCTGGTTCGTCATCCCTATGCATCGCCGCTTCATGAGGGTCTCGGTTATCTATCCGGCTCATCGTATCGCTGAGGGGACACGGCTGGCCATAGGCATCTCGGTGCTAGCGCATCTCTATCATGGATTAGGCGCCGCTACTAACACCTCAACTCCTGGTGTGGACATAGTAAACTTCTCCCTTCACTATTTTACATCTTGGATTAAGATGCACGTGTTAGGGGCTTTTGCTGCGCATCATAGACCTGCTTTTTATAACGCCTACACTTTTCCGCGACTCATGCGGCTGGTGGACGCTGCTGCTCCCGATTCGACTCAGTTTGGGGCTATTCGCGTGTTGATTGCTCCTTATGCTAGTGCAGACGGGCTGGCATTTGTTGATCGGGTTCTATCTGCTCCTTCAGGCCCGATTCAACAACTCCACGACCAGTCGAAAGGTGAGGTGCCTTCTCTGAAGCCACGGGAGGCCACACACTTATACGCGATCAGACCGGGCTATCTTGTATTCCATCAGAACTGTGCGGCTCTGTTTATGCGGTACAATCCGCATCGCTTCGCCCGGCAGCTTGGATACGATCAGGGCGTCCCCTTTGAGGCTTTTACGGTTGCGCCGGTCCCTTCACCCGCAGCTGTTCGTGACGCCGCTCATCACTTCATGAGGTTGAATACTGGTTCTTACTTCATAATCCCCGAAGCAGATCATACTCCCCGATGCGTGGGGGCATTCACAGGCTGGTATCTTCATCGGGTCAACCCAGTTATTTCTGAGAAGAAGAGGTTGCTTCTTGGCCATGGCGTTCTTGCTCCGGCTCAGGCCGCGGGGATTCCGCTGCGGCCGCGTGCACCGGTCCTCTTTCCCCTGAGGGACACCAGTGTTGCGCTCATTCCGGGGGAATCAGAGGTGGACCTTACCCCCACAGTTTGTATGCCGTTGGGTACCCGGTCGCGGGCTAATCGGGCTCCGGTAGCAGCACCACCACCCGTGGCGTCGACAATGGTAGTGTCATCCTCGGCAGCACCGCCAAACGAGGGTGCCGATAACGAGGGTGTTGAAGGTGAGGTGGGTCAGCGTCGTGCCAAGGCTCCACGGGAAAAGAAGTGAGCATCCTCTGGCATTAGTTCCGGGCCAAAGAGGAGGAAGAAGACAGTCGCCCGTCTGCTCGATCTTTCAAAAGGATCTGAACCTGTCGTTCAAGACGAACCAATATCCATGATATCGCCGGATGATGGTCTTCTTTTCCCAGGTTCATCTGCCGAGAAAGCTACATAATTGGCTGAGGCTATAAGATGCTCGCAGCTTGAAACTGAGAAGGTAAGGATCCCGAAGAGGCCTTATCCTGCCGTCATCTTCTATGAAGATCCTTCGTGGATACGGCGGCGGTTCATCGGCCCTTTGGAGGAGTGGGGAGAAAGGTCCCTTAAGCAGGCTGCTTCGGAGGATGCTGCGGACGCGCTTTCCTTGTGGACTGGCGGCCACGAGTCCACCCTTGAACCCCGGCGAGCACACCTCCTTGAGAAGGAGCATCGGCTTGAAGAAGCCATATGGAAGGCTTCCTTACGCATTGGTATGTTCCTATATTTCTTTGCAGTACTTCGCATTGCCTGCACTTGTATATATGTATTCTTATTCTTGCGTGAATTGTGCAGAGACTTCGGCGATGGGGGTGGTTCCTGTGTGCTTGCTGACGGTAGAGCCTGTTGACACCACCAATGAAACATTGCTCGATGCGGAGGGGGTTGACGACGCTATCCCTCTCGTGATAGAGCCTCCTGTGGAGGTTCCTGATCCTGAAGTACTCGCTCCTTTGGGAGAGGTACCCTTGGTGGTCGCCGTCCCAACAGATCTTCCTGAGGGCAACCCGGAGGCTGGGATGGAGATAGTGGAGACTACCCTCCCATCGTTGGAACCCGCAATGGCTGCCGTCGCTCCTTCTTCAGAGGCCGTTACGCCGGCTCGTGTCATTGGTACTGTGCCTGAGGTCGCAGCAGAGGCCATTGAAGCTGCTATCCCTCCAGCTCAGAATGGGAGGAGCGTCGAAGGTAACCTTCCACATTTTAAACTAGTGATCTTTCCGTTATCTGAACTCTTTTATCTTTTCAAAACTGCGCGGACTAGCGGCCTCTATTGCCGATCTGTCTCCCCGGCAATCCTTTCAGCGCCTGTTGGAGATGGCTGCTCCACAAGCGATATCCCCTCAACGTATCGTCCTCTCGTCTGAGCAAGGTTAGTGTTGTTCACCATTTCATAGCATTGTTGTTATTTCGCAAAATGACATTGATGTCCTTTACAGTTCTAGAGGCCGATGATGAGGTTGAGGTCCTTGAAGGGTCGGGGGAACCTTCAGCTCCTTCTTGCATGACTGTGGGTAAGTGAAGTCTCAATATGGTCCCACTTGTTCCTTTGCTTAAAAGGTTCACTAA
Source organism: Agapanthus africanus (assembly GCA_030015575.1). Taxonomy (NCBI): domain Eukaryota; kingdom Viridiplantae; phylum Streptophyta; class Magnoliopsida; order Asparagales; family Amaryllidaceae; genus Agapanthus; species Agapanthus africanus. The sequence goes on from JASDDO010000024.1 coordinate 160,617,329, forward strand.
CTGTTTACATATCCGAACAGCCCTTCCAGTTCTTACTGCACTGGAGTCGCGCATCAATATGCCACCCGGCCCCTATGCTTTGCGAGCCTCGGAATGTTTGGCCAAGCTAAGCCTTGTCTCCCTGTCATCTTTGATCGAGGAGCTTCGCGCTGGCAACGCAATCACAGCTGAAGCATTTGCTGCCGAAGCTAACGGTTCTCTTCCTTTCCTTGCCACCTACCATAGCGAAGCGGTGGTGCGAGTCTGGGTTGATTTCTGTCGGCGGGTGGAGGCTTGCTTGCACGTACTTGAGTGTTCCCACCTTTCTTCGGAGGCTGTGGCTGCAAAGGCGGGCTTGCGGGGTCTGATAGAGCGGTGCGCGGTGAATATGGTGTCGTGCGAGAAGAGGCTCGGTCGCAAATTCTCAGAGAGGGAGCTGGCCTCTAAGGCACTGAACGAGCTCCAAGCCAGCCTTACAGCCAAAGCCAACAAAGCGTATGAACTCTGGCGAGTACTTCAAGAGTCTATCAAAGAGGTGGTGGCCCTCGATAAAGCTGCTGTGTTCACTCACGAAAGGGTTGAGGCTCACAAGGTTACCGAGAAAGAGCTGAAGGCCGGCTTGCCTCGTATCAGGCCCAGCAGGCTCAGGTGATGGCCCGTCTTCTGTCGATACTGAATCACGAAGGCATGGCCCAGCAGAAGAGGGATGAGCTGACCAAGCTGCTAAATCGCCCGCCAGCCTGAAAACTTGTATATCCCTTTTTTTTTGTACATACTCTTGAATGAGAGTATATATTTTTTTGTTCTTTCACAAATTGTACTTTGTATCCATTTTGGTTCATGAATAAAAGACATATTTTTCTTTCTCAATGGTGTATCCCTTTTTATTGAATGTATTCTGCGGATTGTCTATCTTGATCTCTTTGCAGGACAACGATGGCTTAGGATTCAGGGTTAAGATCTGCCTCCTAAGACTTTTCAACTTTATGAGCCGTGAGGGTCTCATAAAGAGTTTGTCTCCCTACAGGTCGAGGGGATCCCATAGGTGTGGTTTCTCTTTAAGAATCGTGAGCATTCCTAAGTGCTTGTTTTCTCTTGAAAGTCGTAAGGATCTCACAAGAGAATTTACTCCCTTACGAGTCGTGAGGACCCGCAAGTGTTGGGTGAAGTTGTCCTTATCCGCATTTCACGGAGTTAAGGGTTGCTCTGGACGCTTCCCACGAGCTCGCTGCCGTGTTTGGCGAGGATCAGGCTCCGCTCTGGATGTTCTTCGGGGTACCGTAGTTTAAAGACATCGCGGTCGAGGTTAAAGACATCATAGTCTGTGGATTTAAGGACTCCACAGTCCGTTTTTAGTTTTAAGACATTACGGTCTAGGTTAAGGACATCATAGTCCATGGGTTTAAGGACTCCACAGTCTATTATTAGTTTTAATACATCGCGGTCGAGGTTAAGGACATCATAGTCCGTGGGTTTAAGGACTCCACAGTCCGTTGTTAGTTTTAAGACATCCCGGTCGAGGTTAAGGACATCATAGTCTGTGGAATTAAAGACTCCACAGTTCAATGTTAGTTGTAAGACATCGCGGTCGAGGTTAAGGACATCATAGTCCATGGAATTAAGGACTCCACAGTCCAATGTTAGTTTTAAGACATCGCGGTCGAGGTTAAGGACATCATAGTCCGTGGATTTAGGGACTCCACAGTCCATGAAATGTGTGGTTGCCGGGACCCGTCACCTCTCTGAAGACGTTGAGGAATTACAACGAAAAATATCAAAAGGATGACGAGATGTACCCTTGAACCAAGGTGAAATTGGCTTAAAATCATTACGGTTGATTGTTAGTTTTAAGACATCACGGTCGAGGTTAAGGACATCATAGTCCATGGATTTAAGGACTCCACAGTCCGATATTTGCTCTGGATGCTTCACACGGGTTCACTGCCGTGCTTTGCGAGGACCAGGCTCCGCTCTGGATGCTTCACACGGGTTCACTGCCGTGCTCTTCGAGGACCAGGATCCGCTCTGGACGTTTCCCACGGGGTCAGGAGTGACGTTATCCGCGTTCAGCGTAACCAAGAATTTTGCTCTAGATGCTTCCCACGGGTTCACTGCCGTGTTCGGCGAGGAGTAGGCTCCGCTCTGGATGCTTCACACGGGTTCACTGTCGTTCTCTGCGAGGACCAGGATCCGCTCTGGACGTTTTCCACGGGGTCAGAAGTGACGTTATCCACGTTCCACGTAACCAGGAATTTTGCTCTAGATGCTTCCCACGGGTTCACTGCCATGTTCGGCGAGGACTAGGCTCCGCTCTGGATGCTTCACACGGGTTCATTGCCGTGCTCTGCGAGGACCAGGATCCGCTCTAGACATTTTCCACGGGGTCAGAAGTGACGTTATCCGCGTTCCACGTAACCAGGAATTTTTCTTTAGATGCTTCCCACGGGTTCACTGCCGTGTTCGGCGAGGACTAGGCTCCGCTCTGGATGCTTCACACGGGTTCATTGTCGTTCTCTGCGAGGATCAGGATCCGCTCTGGACGTTTTCCACGGGGTCAGAAGTGACGTTATCCGCGTTCTACGTAACGAGGAATTTTGCTCTAGATGCTTCCCACGGGTTCACTGCCGTGTTCGGCGAGGACTAGGCTCCGCTCTGGATGCTTCACACGGGTTCACTGCCGTGCTCTGCGAGGACCAGGATCCGCTCTGGACATTTTCTACGGGGTCAGAAGTGACATATCCGCGTTCCACGTAACCAGGAGTTTTATTGATTATATCCCTGTTTCACGGAGTTGGGATTTAACTCTCGGTCATCTGTACATCGACGAGCCATGGAAATGGGAGTTGCCGCTGTTCCGCTTTGCCTGATGTTGTGTCTATTATAATGAGACGAATGTTGAGATGCTCTCCAGGCTATTTGAGAACCGTCGCTGTTTAGTTTCTTCTTCTGATGAAACCTGGGGAGGAGGAGTATGATTCTTTCTTTGTTTGCGCCCCTGGATTGTATACAGGGATTGGTGTAATATCACCTGTAGGGCATAAATTTCATTCATTTTTTTTGTTTCTTTCCGCGATGCTCTATCATTTCAGCTTTTTATACCGCGAAGGTCGTGATTGCCCAATCATTTCGGCTATTTTTCACGTTGCCCAATCATTTCGGCTATTTGTTTTATTTTTACTCGCTGCTTTTTATTGCGAGTTGCCCAATCATTTCGGCTATTTTGCATGCATACATCTTTTACTTGCTGCTTTTTATTGCAAGTTGCTCCATCATTTTGACTATTTCGTATGCATGTGTGGTTTGCTAGCTTTTCGCTGCAGGCTTGGAATCAGACATCGATTTCGGCATCAGCACCGCTACAACTGGGGTATTGCCAGGAGTGAATCATCATTTGCCTCTGTCAATGTCGAACAAAGGTGGTTTAGTAAACAGGGTTAGGATTCTGTCGACTAAGGCTTTTGACTTCATGAGCCGTAAGGGTCTCACAAAGGTATTTTTCCCTACAAGTCATGAGGATCTTGTAGGTGTGTTTTCTCCTTAGGAATCGTGAGGACTCCTAAGTGTATGGCTTCTCGTAAGTCGTAAGGATCTTACAAGAGAGTTTTCCCCTTATAAGTCGAGAGGACTCAGAAGGGTTGTTCACCGTGCGAACATATCCCTAGTCACGGGTGAGACTTGGTTAGGGAAATGTTTATTCGCGCCCGTGGATTATATACAAGGGTCAGTATTGAGCCGCTTGTAGGGTAGTATCGGAGGTTGTGGGGGTTGCTTAAGAACAGGTTCAGGTCTCTATAGCTTAAGACTTTCAAATCTTATGAGCCGTGAGGGTCCCATAAGAGAGTTCTCCTTACGAGTCTTGAGGATCTCGCAAGTGTAGTTTCTCCCTAGGGATCGTGGGGATCCCTAAGTGTGTTGCTCCCTTGTGAGTCGTAAGGATCTCACGCAGGTGGATTCTCTTTACAAAGTCGAGAGGACCTTGCAAGTGTCTTTTAACGAGGTTGCGCCCTTTCGGGTTTTCACAAACACTCGCCGGTAGCCCTGCTGTTTTTACTCACGGAGCCCTTTCGGGTTTTCATCCATGCCCATTTTGCTTATGGACATACCGTTTTCTTTTTTTTTATTCTCTTTCTTTTCTTTTTTTTTATTTTTATTTTTGTATCGGCTTTGGGATGCTGCAATCCACCGTAGTTTCTTGACATCTCGTTCAACAGCTAGTTTTAGGACATAGTGGTTCGTTGTTAGTTTAAGGACGTTTCAGTCCGCCGTTAGTTTAAGGACGTTTCGGTCCGTCGCAAAGTAAGTCGGTTACTACTTATAGAGTTTGGGCTTTGGAAGATAGCGAGCGGACATAGTCGTCGTCATCTATCATTAACCTAGGCCGTGACTCGTCAAGCGTAGTATTTCTTCAGGAAGCGACCGTTTATTGGCCTGAAAGGTCTTTCACCATGCATGTCCATGAGTAGATAAGCTCCACCCTGGTAGACCTTGTCTATAATGTACGGGCCTTCATAATTCGGCTCGAATTTCCCTCGTTTAGCACGATTGGGGATCATGGGTCTTTTGACTACCAGGACGAGTTCGCCCTGGCGGAATGTCCTTGGCCTGGTCAATCTTTCGTAGGAGCGCGTCATCTTTGCTTTATAAGCTTCCAGATTTTGTTGCGCTATGAGCCGGGTTTCATCAAGGGCATCGAGCTCTTTGAGCCAAAGGTGAGCATTCTCTTCGTCTGTCAGCTCGTAATGAACTGCCACTCGTAGAGAGGGTAACTCTATCTCGAGGGGGAGTACCGCTTCTGTACCGAATACCAATGCGTACGGTGTTGTGTTCGTGGCCGCCTTGAACGTCGTTCGGTACGCCCAGAGAGCTTCGTGCAGTCTCTCGTGCCAGTCTTTCTTATTTCGAGACATCGTCTTCTTCACTATCTTTGTCAAGGTCTTGTTGAAAACCTCAGCCAAACCGTTAGCTCGGGGATTATAAACTGAGGAGTATCTCAAGTCTATGTTGTGCTGTTGTGCGAAGCGGCTGATCTTGTGGCTTCTGTAGGCTGGCCCGTTATCGGAGATGATCCGCCTCGGAGTTCCAAACCGATAAATAACGTGCGTCTTGAAGAAATGGAGGATATTCTCCATCTTCACTTCCCTCAGCGGTACTGCTTCTGCCTATTTGGAGAAGTAATCAGTTGTCGCCAAAATGAATCGATGTCCTCTGGACGATGCCGGTTCAATGGGGCCGATTATGTCAGTTCCCCACATTTCGAACAGCCAGCTAGCCACCATTGGATGCAGCAGATTCGGATGCTGATGGATAAAGTCCCCATGGATCTGGCAAAAGTAGCACTGCTTCGCATACTCGAGGCAGTCCTGAATCATCGTGGGCCAGTAGTAGCCCATCCGTTTAATCTTCAACTTCATCTTCGGGCCTGCTTGGTGAGAACCGCAGAGTCCGTCATGAGTTTATTGGACGACTCTCTTCGCCTCTTCAGGTCCCAGGCATCTTAACCATAAAGAATCGAATGACCTCTTGTACAGAGTATCATTGACGAAAGCGAAAGATAGGGCTCGCTTCATGAGCTGATGTTTTGAGGACGCATCTTCAGGCGTTCGACGGGATTTGAAGTAGTCTATAAAGATTTCCCTCCAATCCTCGGCCTTTTCCTGATCTTTTATTTGCATAGTCATTTGCCCAATCGCTCCTTTTTCTTCGGACGACTCCGGAGATATTTCCGTCGGCGCAAGAACCCGACGGCTCTGCACAATGATCCTCACGTCATCGAGGCTTTCGTCGGCCAGCTCTTTTGCGAGCTTGGCTAATGCATCCGCTTTGCTGTTTTCCACGCATGGTATGCTTTCCAAGATGTAGGAAGGTATTTGAGTCAGCAGTTGCTGTACCCTCTCGCCGTATTTCACCAACTCTGGTTTACACGTTTGATAGTCGTCGTTTACTTGACTAACGACCAGTTGGGAGTCTCCGTATATGACGAGGTTTTCAATTCCCATGTCGATGGCGATCTCGAGGCCTGCTATCAAAGCTTCATACTCGGCTTCATTTTTTGTCCTCGGCTCTGTTAAGGATAAAGCGAAGCGCATTATCCCTCCTTGTGGGGTCACGAAGATAAGGCCTACCCCCGATTTGATTATGGGAGTGTTTTGTTTGCGCGTCTTCATGGAGGATGCTCCATCGAAGTAAAGTTCCCATCGGGTATCACCTCCGTCGATCGTGTCAAACGCATGTCCGTCTGGCAGTTCGCAATTCAAAGGAGAATCGACAGGTATTGGATGCTCAGCGAGGAAGTCGGCGATAGCCTGGCCTTTCACTGCCTTAAGAGGCTGATAGGTTATTGAGAACTCCATCAGGAGCAAGGCCCATTTAGCGAGTCATCCTGTCAATATGGCCTTTGACATCAAGTATTTGAGGGGATCCACCTTCGATATGAGACGGACTTCATGCGCCAACGCATAGTGCCTGAGCTTCGTTATTGCGAAGATCAACGCCAGGCGGTGTTTTTCGATGGGAGAATAATTGCTTTCTGCCCCCAGTAGAACTCAGCTCAAATAGTAGAGGGCTCATTCTTTCCCTTGGTCGTTCTCCTGTGCCCATAATGCGCCTAAGGAACCTTTGAGGGCTGTTGTATACAGAATGAGGGGCTTTCCCTTGATCGGAGCGGCCAGTACTGGCGGATTCTGCAGGTATTGCTTGATTTCATCTAGCGCGCTTTGGCATTTGCGATCCCAGACGAAAGGGGTTCCCTTCTTCATCAGGTGGCTGTAAGGACGGCACTTGCCTGAGAAATTGACTATAAATCGCCGAATATACGCGAGCTTCCCTTGGAGAGACCTCAATTGCTTGAGAGTCCTTGGTGGGGGCATCTCCATGATCGCCTTGATCTTTGACGGATCTATCTCGATACCTCGGTGTCGGACGATGAATCTTAGGAATTTACCTGAGGATACCCCGAACGCGCATTTGAGAGGGTTCATCTTCAAGTTGTATTGCCGAAGGCGTTGAAATACGATCTTCAGATGCTCGAGATGTTCCTCATATGATTTGCTTTTAACCACGAGGTCGTCGATATAGCACTCGACAATTTCATGTATGATGTCATCAAAAATCTTCGTCATGGCCCTCTGATAGGTGGCACCGGCGTTCTTTAGACCGAAGGGCATCACCTTGTAGCAGAATATACCCAAAGGGGTCCGGAAAGCGGTGTGCTTCTGGTCTTCGGGATGCATTTTTATCTGATTATATCCTGATGAGCCGTCCATGAAGGAGAAGACTTCATGAGTGGACGTGTTATCTATCATCAGCTCAGTGACCGGTACTGGGAAATCGTCCTTCGGGCAGGCTTTATTAAGATCCCGGAAGTCCACGCATATGCGCACTGTCCCATTCTTCTTCATTACTGGGACATGTTGGCGATCCAATCAGGGTACTGAACTTCTTGGATGAAGCCGGAGTCGATTAGTTTCTTGACCTCGATGTTGATACTCATCTCAAGCTTGAGCCGCATTCTTCTCGGTGCTTGTTTGATTGGCTTGACGTCTGGGGATATTGCCAATTTGTGGACAGCAATCTCTGGATCTAATCCTGGCATTTCAGAATAGTTCCACACAAAACAATCCTTATGCTGCATAAGCACGTCTTTTAGTGTAGCTACCCTTTCCTCAGACAGCAACTCACTGACGAATGTTGGTCGCGGGTCACTTGCCGTCCCCAAATCAATTTTCTTAAGGTTATCCGCAGTGGTATGTATACCATCTTCCAGCTCTTTTGGCGCCGGTGGAAACTCTGAGATCACCTCGTCATTATTGTTTTCGAAGCACTGGGGGAGATTATCCATACCGTCGGGGTCTTCTTCTGATAGCGTTATCACGTGGCAGATACGAGCTCGCTTTCAAGACCAATGTTGATCTGGTTCTACCCTCGTGGATTTGGGTTCAAGCTTGTGCAGCGGGGTTACCCTCCAGCTGCTGGATAGAGCGAATCTGCCATGTCGATATTGATCTTCGACCCAGTTCTTGAAGGTGAAGCAGTCTTCAATAGGATGTCCTATTGCCCTATGATAGGAGCAATAGTCCGGGTGAGAGACTTCGCCTGCTTGCTCAGGGTGTTTGGAATCCGGAAGTGTAATCATCTGATATTTTATGGTGAGCTCAAGTATCTTTCGTGTTTTATTCTGAGGAAAAGAATATGCTCGACTCATTTTCTTCATGAGGGACAAATCCTGATTGCTCGATTCCCGATCGCGTGGCTTCTTGGTTCCGCTTTGTTGCTGACGAACGCCTTTTCCGCTCTTTGACTTGTTTCTGCCTTTGCGTCGGGCCTTTTGCACAACAGGTTGACATGGAGGAGCATTTTCATCTTTTGCAGCCTGTTGAAGAAGGCGTTGCGTCCTGGCTTTCTCATAGATGGCCATTTCGCGATTATGTTCGTCTCGAACCTTTTGACCCGCTTTCCTGATAAGCTTGTCCATTCGTTCTTCAAATGATGGGCTCGGCATTTTGATTGCAGGATCTTGTTTTGGTTCGGAGTCAGCGTTTTCTGACAAGGCGTCCTCTTCCTCATCGAAGTTAAATATGACGTAGCTACCATGGACTCGTTCCCGTTTCCCGGATTTCACATATCCAAGCCCGAGCGTTTCCATTCTCCCGTTGGACAGCTTGCGCTGAGTTCCAGGGATATCCCAAATCCTGTTGTAGAACCGAACTTGTCGAATGGTCTGTTTGAAAGGTACCCCTTGGCGCTTCAAGAGCCTTCTTAAGCCTTCCGAGTAATATCTGGGCAAGCGGATGGGCTGGAGCCTGTCGAGTGTAGAATCGGCGCCATGCCAGATTTCTTTCTCCGTTCTGGTTTCCCCGGAGCGGTAGAATAGGATCGCCTTTTCGTCTTCTCGCCTGGGAGGGACGTAGAATGTCTGCAGTTCTTGCACACTATAAGCTTTGAGTGCATCGAGATCTTTGTAATGCTCCTGCGGAACCAGGATAACTTGCAGACTCTGATTATTACCAGCGAAAGCTTGTATCGACGGCCGAGCGGAGAATACAGCATTAACTTCGTCCTCCGAGTCGCTGCCGAAGATCAACATAGGGGCGGACGGTCCCGGGTTGTTGCGTCGATGCGGCCCCGAATAAACTATCTCTTCTTCCTCCTCGGTATCACTCCCGAAAACTGGAATAGTGGTGATAGTTTTGTTTTTCGGTTGGTGACATTTTTCCGTATCCTCGAAGTCTGGTAAGAAGTATTTTGCATCTTCATACTTACAGACTTCGTTCACGGAGAATGGGTTCAACTCTCCCGTCACAGTGTATTCGAGGCCATCTTTAAAATACTTCATACACTGGTGCTGTGTAGAAGGAATAATGTTGTACTCATGCAACTAAGGCCTACCGAGCAAAGCATTGTAGCATGTCTTAGCGTCAATGACGTGAAATTTAATATCCGTGATAAGTAACCCGAACCGTAATGTCAATATCACAGACCCGAGAGTCCGCGATGACTGGGAGTCAAAACCAGAGATAGTGATTTTATCACGAGCGAGATGTTGGACGCTCATGCAGATTTCCTTCAACACTCGCACGTTAAGGAGATTGACGGAAGACCCATTATCGACCAGGATTTTGCCTATCTTTATATCGTGGCAGTATCCTGAGACATAGAGGGGACGGTTGTGCTCACATGTCCCAAGTAGGAGATCTTCGTCGCCGAAGGAGACATCGGCTGTGTGCACTTCTTCCAGCTCGTCCTTCATCTTTTCTTCGGCGAGAAAATTTTGGAATTGCTCTGGCTCTTGTAGCGCCTTGATCAATGAATCTCTCGCTTCTTTGGATAGTAAAAGGGCGTCGAGAATGCTGAGCTGCGAGGGTAACTTCCTCAAGTGTGCCAGAACATTATAGGCCACCTTGTTCTTCTTTGGCGGGTCCTTGGCAGTCAGATCTTTCATGACTTGGTCATCCAGGGCGATATCCTCAGAGACCTTTTCTTTTCCCTTATCTTTTCTACTCGTGGGTCCGAGATTCTTTTCTGGAAGTGTGCGATTGTGCAGCTGAATATTTTCACAGGCCTTCGGTTCTTCCTCTTTTCTTGACGTGGATTCTTTGAAGAGAGGGCCAAGAGTCATTTCTTCGTCAGAGTCGCTCCCGAAGGTGAGAACTTGCGATTCCCCAGCGTTGACCATGTGACAGTTGCTGGAAGTTCTCTTATACTCCTTGGTCGTACTTCTTTGCTCCCGACGAGTTTCGCGTTTCAACCACTTAAAATGTTGCCGGTGAGCAACATACCCCTGCCACCATCTTTTAAAAGCGTTGCACTCTTCGGTGGGGTGCACAATCTTTCGATGATATAAGCAATAGCTCGGACACATTTCGTCTTTACCAAGAGTACTTCCTTCGGAGGGTGGTAGCTTCATTCCCACTGATATGGATTTCGCAAACCTTTTCCCCATCTTGGTCTTGTTTTTATTTGCAACCGATGTCCTTTGATTTGGCAGGAGCATCTCGACTCTTTCGTCCAATCAGCGGCGTTTGGCTCTTTCAAATATGGCCATCTCACGCTCCCGATCGGCTTTACTTTTCAGATGAATTTCATTCAGGAAGGCGTCGATCATTTCGTCTGACGGCCATAGAAATTCCGGCTCGGGACCTGCCCCCAGTTTCTCTGTGCAAGGAGTCTCTTCATCATCTATCAATGAGTGAGAGATCACATGACAACTTGCTACATAGTCCTCAGATTCATCTGATGAGTCTTCTCCATCATTTTCGTCCTCAAGGACGTGGCTGAGGAACTCTTGGAGCATGATTGGAGTCCGCGCCTTCTGGTTATACTCTTCCAGCGCGTCAATCTGCTTTTGTAGGTCCGTGCACTTGTCGCCAGGCTTCACGGGCTTCTTGGATTTCTTCTTCTTTTTCGAAGATTTTGGCGGCTGGATGTGAACACTTTGGCTATCACCACCAATCTTTGGAGTTGGGCGCGGCTTTAGCATTCCTTCAATGATCTGGGGTTCTAGCGGATTTTCCACCTGATCGCCGGGCATGTCTGGAGATCATTCAGCATCCTTTTGGTTTTGGCCGAAAGAACGACCTCCTATGGGGCTTCTTCAACAAAAGAGCACGTTGCCCCCGGTGTGTCCGTCTTCTTCGGAGTGTGCGATTGTGGTGGGTTTACTTTCCACTTCTCAGACAGTGCAAACTTTCCTTGTAGGTACTGATCTTCGATCCATCCCTTAAAAACGAAGCAATCCTCGATCGGGTGGCTTACCGTTTGGTGGTAAGGGCAATAATTGGGATTATTCACTTTGCTGGGTTGTGGTGGTCGCCTTAGGTTTGGCAAATTGATAAGCATGTTGCGCACTGCCAGCTCAAACAACCTCTTCGTTTTTTCCCGTGGGAACGAGTAAGGACGCTTCATTTTCTCATTATAATAGCGTCGTCTCTCCTCCAGTTGATCCGCTAGTTTTGGGGCACTGGGCTGTTGTTGGGTGTTCGCAACGAAGGTCGCTTTCCCTTTACCCTTGTCGTTCCGAGGTTCCGGCTTCAGGGGAGACGGTCTGTGACCCATCTGATCCATCTGGGCTAGCTTGTCGATTAAAGCCTCGAATGTGGTCGGTTTGAAGAACATCATGAACTGTGAAATAGTTGCATGAGGGTCTAGGGTTCCCACGAACATGCCCACCGCTGGTTCTTCTTCGATGCGCTGTTCACACTTCGACCACAAGTTCCGCCATCGGATTGCATATTGAACCCAAGTTTCGCCCGGCTTCACCCTTGCATTAATCAACGTCGTTATTGGGGTGCGTTCGCTGGCGCTCGCGAATCGCTGAGTGAATAGCAACTCCATCTCTGCGAAAGTTTTGACGGAGTTGTTTAGAAGCTCGGAGTACCACTCAAACGCCGTCTCCGAAAAGCTGCCGACGAATTGGCGAAGCAAGAGCTTATCATTGCCGCCGGTGTTGCCACAAAGAGCCCTGAACTGGGCGACATGTTGATGGGGATTGCATGTCCCCTTGTAGACATGGAATTTCGGGATCGTGTAGCCCGGCGGGTACTTTATCTGATCATACCAGCTCGGATATGGTCGCCCTGTTTTGACGACTTGGCCGGCTGCTTCATTCGTCTGGTGAACTCGTATTTGTTGAGCAATATAATCATCCAGGGCAGCCTTAGAAATGGTCTCCTCCTTGGCTGTTGAATGAGCCGGAGGAGGGTTCAACGTCTCCCCTCTGTCATCTTCAATAATGATTGGAGGGTCTTCAGCTGGGGGATCTGGCTGTATCATCATGTCAACCATGTCTTGGAACAGAAGAGCCATCTGCTTTATATTGGCCACTTGTTCCGCAGCCTCTTTGTCCTTCTTTTCGAGCATTCTCCGAAGGAACTCCGCATCAGTCTCGTGCTCGCGACGTTGTTCCGATGACGTCTCCGGACTTTCTTTTGGCCCGGTGAGTGCGGCCATTGCAGTTAGCATCTCCTGAAGCTTCTGCTACTGCTGTTCCTGAGCTCTTGTGATGGATCGGATGAGTGGTCGGTGGCCCGTAGAAGCGCGACTATCCTCCTTCTCGGATGCCATGTAAACAGTAAGTACCACCATGCCCCCAGACTTGGGGCGTTTGGGCTTGGTGTTTTTGTAGTCTGCCGCGTTTACAGGGGCTTTCTCTGGCCTCCTTCTTTTCTGAGTGGTTGACGTTGAGGGGGCCGCTGCCGTGGGCACCCAAGTAGTCGTCGTCTTTTGTGGCTTAACAGGAGGGTTTTCTTCCTGCCGAACCTTCAGCTTCTTCTGCTGGCGGGAGAAATTTCGATCAATCACCGAGTCTTGGACTTGGCGCCAGACCTTATAGATTTTAGAGGACAGCCGCTGAGGGGACTATTCTGGCGTGGCTTCCGCAACATTCTCCACCGAAGGAGGAGATCTTTTCAGTACGGCGGTAGGAGAGTTCCTGCGCACCTTATTCAGCAGCTCAAAGATGTTCCCGGTTGGAACAGCAGCATTAATTTCCACCGTTGGAGCTGGTGGAGTTAGCCCAGAGGGGGAGTTGCCCCCGGCCTTCCTTACCCGGCGCCAGTAGCGACGTCGAGCATGTCGAGCTAATGGAGTTGGCTTGGCGACCGGGATGGCCTTGTCTTGCCCCCTGTTCAGGTGAGGGGCCGTTGCTGGTGTCAGCCTGTTAAAGACTTATGTCCTTTCAGTAGCAGGAGCGGGAGTGGGAGTTGGGACAGTCAATATTGTAAAGACCGACCCCTTGGCAGGAGAAGCCGCCTTGACGACTTCGGGAGCAGGGTTGGTTACTTTCTTCGGAATAACCTTCTCTGGGATTGCAAGCTTCATTGTGGGCCCGCAGGGATTTTGGCCCAATCTGGAGAAGACCGAGGCGCTGGTGCTGGACGACCCGTTGAGAGGGGCCGCAGTAGCTGTAAGCCGATCAAAGACTGACTTCTTGAGAGCTTCCGGTACTGGCACGGGAGCGGTGAAGCTCGTTGGCGGGAGCATGGTCCCGAAAAACAACCCTGTGGTGGCTTGAGAAACCTGTTCCACGGGCATCGTGAACAGGGAAGCAGCTTGAGACACGTAGGCTATGCCCCCAGTTGAGGCAGAACGTGGGTTGCAGTTGCATGTGGAACACTTCGAGCAGGTGAACGCCATTGATCTTTGCTTTCTGCACCAAGCAAAATGCCAAATCTCAGTATCACGAAACCCAAGGGCAACCATTAGCAAACCGCGATTGGTTCGCGAACACGACACACGAAGTGTGGAGTGGAAAGAGGAAGAGGTCCCACCGGGCGTGCCAGAATCTGTTTCCCTCCGAAAGACGGCGCAAGACGGACCTCTTGGCTGAAATTCAGGGCAGATGCTAATTGGTGTTATCCGTCCACCTCTCCGAATATGCCAAGTTGATTTATGGCACCATGTATCGAAGGTTTAAACGGATGCGGCCGCTGTAGCAGACTTCGTCAGATTCCCCCTTGTTCGAGGGGTTTTTGATTGTGGGGACGCTCTTCCCTGCAGGCGCGAGCCCCTGCAGTTAATTACGCTACCGCGTCGCGGTAACAACTTTCTCCTTCTCCAGATGGTCACTGCGTGTCGTGGGTGTTTGTTTTGTTTGTGGTTGCCCGTGGATTGTATACGGAGACTAAGTTATGTTGTCGCCCGTAGGGCGTGGACTAGTCTAAATCCGTATCTTTCTTAGATTTGGGTTTGGGGTGTAAGTCTACGCTAGCGCCCCGGCAATCTACAGACGCCAAAATGCGGAACAAAACTTTTAAACTGGCGCTATCGTATACTTTAACCCGGATCTGCCATTATTGCTAAACTAACAAACTGTAAAGAGTGTAGAAAGATTGTACCGAACGATCCGAGTCCTTCGTTCTTCAACCATCATCCCACGCTCCGTTGCGGCTGCTCCGATCTCGTCGATCTCCGATCTCCTCGTCGAGGTGGCACCACATGATCGGTTCTTTAAACGGGCTCCCGCCTCTGACTTGAGGCAACTCGATCGTCAAGTTTGCTAAAAGAGACGACCAAGATTGATGTAGAGAATGAGTAGATGACTTTGTCTCACTTCGTCCAAATCCGTGGACGATCGGTTAATGAAGTTGCCGAGAGAATTGGGTGATGGAATGAAATGAACTGTAAAATTCCATACACCCCAAAATCTATCATATCCTTTTTCCGAATGAAATCAACAACCATAAGAGAGTGGGAAGGGGCCGGCCACTTATAGGAGTGGGGGGGTGACCGTAGGAGAAGGGAGGTGACCACAAGAAATGAAGCTTCTCACAAAATATCTTAAGCTTTAACAAAACTCATTAAAGCTAAAGCATGACTCACAAACCTAGTCATCATGCTTTAATGAACCATTAAATGCATCCAATGAAAACTCAACACCATATAATCCTAGTCACCTCATCTAGAATCTTCTAGAACACTGACTCATCATATCCGAAGAAAAGATAAATCCGTCTTTAACAGAATGTTAAAAGACGGCTGATAGAAAACTGGAAACTGGCAACTTCCAAAAGTGATCCTGAAACGAATTTCAGGACAACCCCGAAACTGTATAAATATACCCGCATTTGTATTACGACCGAATACAAATGCAACTGAGACAAAGATATTATACCTACTCAATATAATACTCGGATCCGGCTTAAACCAAAGCCGACCAGTATCATCTGCCCGAAAACTGACACGTGCGTAAACGCACGTGCATTTTCCGAACCCTGCCATAAAACCATACGGCCTCTACAACGTTTCGCCCGAACTTGGGAAACTGTCTGTGGGGGACTCTAATGACTCGTCAGTACCCTGGCAGTGGGTTTAACCACAAACCGTCAGCGGCACTAGCAATGCGTAACGGCTGCCCATGGACTGACCTCAAGAGTGGCCGAGGAGCGAACTCAAGGGAGACCGATGAGCGAACTCCTCCGAAAACCCTACTGAGCCTAACAGTGACAATGTATATACAGTCCGGTCCGTTCGTCAATG
This sequence comes from Agapanthus africanus, assembly GCA_030015575.1. Lineage (NCBI taxonomy): Eukaryota > Viridiplantae > Streptophyta > Magnoliopsida > Asparagales > Amaryllidaceae > Agapanthus > Agapanthus africanus. The sequence goes on from JASDDO010000024.1 coordinate 160,632,779, forward strand.
AGTATCGCATATCTGCCTAGGGGGCTAGTAACGTCAGACCCCCAATAGCAGTATAAGTCGTGTCGGAGTGAAGCCTCAATACACCCTGAGATACTACTAGAGTACCTACCAGTAAATCTCCTACCATGGCCATGGATTTGTGTAATGGCTCTCCTAGACACAGCACGACCTCGCCCCCAATACCGGGAGAGACGAATCCCCTGCCGATCCGCTCACGTGCCTCCATATGCTCGGGACTGTACCCAAAAGCTACCTGTTTGCACGACTCCTTTGAGCCGTGGTAGGGTAGAAATCAAAGCACAGTGGGAACTCACACGAGACAAATGACGACCTCAGGTCGATGAACTAACCTGTACACATGTCACCAGGGAACTGCTATCTGACGGTAGATATAATACTAACTAGCAGATTCCCGGCGAGTCCTGTCCGGTGTACTCATAACCCAATGAGCACCTGTATACATCTTAGGTGATCCAACTGACACCAGTGGCTTGTGAGACCGGCCACCGCCCTTCGTCGGGGTCACGACTGTACACACTAGTCTACTCCGGAGTATCGATGCCCTGTCTCGAAACTCCCACGACTAGGGACCACAATTAAGGATATGCATATAAACTACCCAACTCTCACGTATATGATCGCCATCATACTGTTGGTAGTAAAGCAAGATCCTAAGGGCTCTATCAAAGTGTAACATGCAATCAGTCACCTGAACATGTTCACGACTGATAAAGGCAAACCAGATAGCATACTATCATCTCGAGTAAGACTGTCCTACCGGGATAGGTCCTCCGCAATCATTGCAATCACGTACCTGCGATCCAATAATTGACTATGAGGGCACTATCTCCAACAATCTCCCACTTGCACTCAAGGCTAATATTGCGATGTCGACTACTCACAGCTCGTGTGAAACCGAACATCCAACTCCTCTACTAATCAGTTTCACAAAGCCCGTTTGTAAAACTATTGTGTTCGAGAAATAACCTCAGTGAGTGGATCCGCCTAGAAGTATCTTTCTATATCTCTCTAAATCTCAAGTTCGCGGAGAAAGCCATCTCCCGAATTGAGTAATACCTGTCTTAGAATATGTCTGGATATCTGATGGGACCTTAGTTCATAAATGAACTCCATATCCAAACTTCTTAGACTGAATCGATCACTGAACCTAATCAGTATCAGGCACCTTGCTTCCCACAGTATCCTCTTGGACCACCTGTCCATAATACTGTCCCTCTTCGTCAGAGGGAAAAACTAAAACTCTGACAGTCACTCTGTCATCCACGTCACCTTTGAAGCCTGGAATGATAATCGTCTCCCGAAGGAGGCTGCCGTCATCAATTCCGTAGAACATGTACTTATGTTCTAAAACTGCTTCCTTATATTTCTCCAGGATTGGATTAATACAAACTCATTGCATCTAGTGCAAAAACAACATCTGGTGTGGTACTTGACATCTCATGATTGACTCAATTGCCTAAGCAAGTTATCTGCCAATCATGCACATCCCTCTCTTCTTTAGTCTGTACGACACCTTTAGAGAGGGTGACTCCATCACCTGCAGGTACACCACCATGCCAGGAGTCAACTATTCCAAAAACCATTAGAATATCTGTCAAAGTACCGACATTAGGAAACTACCTAAATCCAGATCTAAAACCATAGATCCAGAAACCAGAATGTCAAATATTATATCCATATCCTGTCTGGAGAAACAACTGTGTGACGACCACAGTACAACCGATCGTAGTATAGGAATTTTACTTCCTACTCTGTGTATGTCATCCAGATACCATGACATCACACCCTACTACCTTCTTAACTGATCCATCCCCTATTCTGATTGAAGTCAAACCCATGACTGTCACATCAAAATTAGATGATCTATCTCCGCTATAACTGCTCAAGTCTATAAATAGATATAAGCATCTTGCCCACTATGCTTCCGCTGCTCGACAACCCTCCTACTGGGTCTCATATCCTGGAACAACAGTAGTGTCAAGTCTGGGTAGATAAGAACCTCCCTGTCACCGTCTCTGAGGCTACCGAAGTACCTCTCGGGCGTCTGAGGTTACCTACCATACCTGCGGAGTGGCTATTGGAATGTCAAACCTGATTGAATGTATAGGTCCTATTAAATTTTCCGTAATCGTTTGCGGTTCTGGAATCACTTCCAGTTCTACCATACTCCCACTACTGTTTTCTGAAAAAGATCCATTTTACTAAAACTGTGGCGAGTCAAGAACAATATCACTATTGATCTTCCAAATGGTAGAATATCAACCCTCGTCATAGCCAGGGTCAACCCACAAACAGCCATTACAGAATCGTGCCCTGAGTTATCCAGAGTCTGGTTTTAATTATAAGCTGGACAACTCCCCGTACCTTAATTTCTTTTAAGGTACGAACTATTCTATATCCAATATAGAAACTTTGGCACTTATTTAATTGGAACCAAGATTCAATCCATGCAGCTGTCTCCAGTGCATATCAACTTAATGGAAAGAGGCTAATCAGCATTACTCAACTTAGGAATCCATCCAATTATGAGTAACCTGAAAGAGAAACACGTTTCTCAAAACCATCACTATCATCTGAATACCAATCACAAGAATCTACATCTTCGATCTCTTTGAAGAATCCCGATACTTGTGACACCTGGTTCTCCACTTTATTCTTATACCCACAACTTCTCAAAACTTAGACCTTGTATTTCTACGAAACACTCGTCTAAATACTAGAGAAGTTATAAGTAAATAGAACATAGTACGAGGACCTATCCCTTTGTCCTGATGGACACTTGGACAACATACAATACTCTGTATAAGTCCGCTGAGTTGAACAACTCAAAACCTGTGCGTTGTAGGTGGAAAACTGTACCCTGGCGATTTCCTCAAATATCACCAATTTCAACGAATTTCGATATAATGAGGATGATCACCTAATTCCCAATATCTTACTCCCACTCATCATCTGTAAAATCATACAGATATGAGAATGAAACCTGGTAAATACATACCCTTGGAGTAAGTGTCTAATCGGGAAAACAGTTTTTCCTTTAACAATGCACTGAAACATGAAAATGTTTCGTAGGGGTATCCTGGTATTCATAGCAATGCCTCTTCCATAATCCTATTCATGACTTCAACCGTATATTTTATTGCCGTCTCTCCAAATCCCTTTATTTGTCTTTAGTCGTTACCTTCTGTACACCATCGTTAGGCTAAATGGTTTTCTTCCTTCCCTACCGTTCGGCACCAGCCTATGGTTTGGAAGAAGACTATCCAGTAAGCATAATAGGTGTACCCTCCTAAACCAAGGAGTACTCGCATCTCGAGAGAAGGTGATGATAAAAGACAACTGAATAATACCTTATTCGTTTTAAAGGTGAAATAGGAGCGGCGATGAAGTACGCGGTTTTGGTCGTGAATGATATCAGTCGCAATTTACTTTGCCCTCTTTCTAATCCCTTTATTTTGTCTTTACATATTGCCTTCTGCACACCCTACTTAGGCTAATTGGTTTTCTTCATTCCCTACCTTTCGGCACCAGCCTATGGTTTGGAATAAGACTATCCAATAAGCGTAATAGGTGTACTCTCCTAAACCAAGGAGCTCTCGCAACCTGAGAGAAGGTGATAATAAAAGACAACTGAATAAACCAATTCTATTTCTCCTGAACCTGGATCCATCCTCGAAGAAGTTCCTTCGAGTTCGTATATAACCATACGATGGCTCTATCCAATGGAAGTGGATATCCGTAGTAATACGGGTGTTCTGAGAAATTCAAAGGGTAAAAGAAGGAGTGGCAATGACTTATGCAACTCAGACAATCCAAAAGCCAGTATTTTAAGAAGGTTCGGTCAACTTGGTCACTGAGTCATAGTCTAGGATCGGTCAAAGGTCGCTGCCAAAGAGAGAGAGAGAAAAGAAACACTCTGCGTGCACTCTAACCTAGATCAGAATGGTCATCATTTTATCTAATCCGGAAACCTCCCACTGTCCTGTCAAATTCTCCTCCAAACCTAAAGAAGAATCAATCGGGATCACCCGAAGAGTAAACCAACTCATCAGTGGGAATCAGGATCCAACTCTCATCGCATGATAACGTGATGGAATGCATCCACGTTACTCATACTCCAGAAGGTATGCGCATACTCGGCAAGTTTCAGTTTCTTTAGAAACTCCTGATATAGTTTTTGCCCCATGCTCTTATAACCTTGGCGTTAGGTCAAAATGTCATAAGTCACATGCCAAGTTCTACCCATCACTATCTTGTTAATTTGAACCCACCCGCACATGCCCTTGGCGTTAGGTCAAAATGGCAGAACGGCTGTCCCAAACCAACTCATCTATCTATGCAACAATTGAATACCCAGCAGCTACCAAACACTATGCCTTGGTGTTAGGTCAAAATACATAGCTTGAATACTACTGAATACCCAAAAGAAGTGACGGAGGGCTACGGCTAGTTTTTGGCGAAAAACCTTTAGCGTAGTGAACTTGATATCGCTGAAGGAACCTGATAGCTTTTTAAAATATAGTGGCGAAAACCTTTTGCTAAAGAGGTCACTCCCGGTAAAGGGATCTCGGCTCTTTCCTCGTGGAATGAGGTGCAGGATATTCCACTGAATACCGCTATGCAAAGCAACATGTAATCGACTATAGTGAAGTTATTACCCTGACGCAAACTTCTGTCCAAGGGGTCGGTCCCGGTGAAGGGATATCGGCCCTTGCCTCGTCGAATGAGGTGCAGGATATTCCACTGAATACCGCTATGCATAACAAAAGAAAACGTCTTTGCAATAACACTTTTTAAATTGTTCCAACAACTGTATACAGGTTTGTTTTAACTTTGCATTGATCAGAATCAACGCAGTCCCATCATTCAATCACACCAGAAAAGAACGAAAATAAAATGTACGTATATGACATCCGCATTCGTCACTGGGTCCCGTCATAACCCGTTAGGTTACTTAACTAACGACAGAGCGGGGAATGGACTAGTGCGGGTGTAAAACATATACAACATCTAATAGTATATAAACCAATATACATAATAGCTCCAGGCGTGATAGTATGCAACATTACAGAAAAGTAATAAGCATCACAGAACAATACAGATAATCTGGGATCCCCGAGTTTCACAGAGCCGCTGCTGAAACTCGACGTTCCCCTGTCGTGTGGATAGCCTGTGCAATGAAACCTAGACCCCTACGGGTGCGGCAAGTTACCCGCCAAAACCTGAAGCGAGGTAGTCCCCACAGCATAGTGAATGGAACACCCGGCACTTCACGGAATCCGGTAAATTGAGCACCCCTCCTTGGATCAACCTGTACCCCCTACGAGTGCGGCGAATAGTCTGCCAATTCTGAAGTGGGACCCCTCTGCCTCTCAAAGCCATGAGATGCGGACCCGTTGCCCCCCCAGAACCCGGCTATCCGTGCACTCCGTCGCGGGGCAAAACCTAGTACAGTAATGAAAAATAGTACAATAGGTACATCGACCGCAACCTGGTCGTGCCCCAAAAGAATATTATACAACAGGCAGTGACGGCTGTCCACAAGTTGGACGCTCGCCCCGCAATATCAAATGTACAAATAAACACAAACTGTACTACCATTGCACACTGCTATCCACCACGACAAATCCGCAACATCACAGCACAACACAGAACATCAACGCGAATGTCACGTTCGCAAACCCGTCTAAAAGAACTATAGCAATCAGACGCAGTTTACCGATCAAATGACATTCCCGGTCGGAGATATAATGTAAGCACTGTAAACTAACGTGTTTAAATTTCGATCGACCAAAGACCAAATATCAAAAAGTGGGCCCCACTGCTTACTGGTGAACAGTAAAAAAACCTGGGCGCAAATGATATATACCAAAAATCACAAAATCCAACAGAGAACTCCCTGACAAAATTTGGGAGCACGAGCTCACCACGTGGCCGCGGTTGCGCGGCCAAACCAAGGGTTTGGCCGCGTTTCCGCGGCGCTATGGTGGAGACACGTGCCCAAATTTCGTCGTAGTTCTTAGAAAACCCTGCACAGATTTTTAAGACATGTAGAAATAATTTTTGAGACCGTTTAAAATCAACAGAAACTGTCGGGTTAGAATTTTGTAGTTTTCGATTTCCGGTTCGATCGATATTTTAAACGCGTTAGCACAAGTTAGTATAGCAAAATGGTTAGGCTCTGATACCACTGTAAGTCTACGCTAGCACCCCGGCAGTCTACAGACGCCAAAATGCGGAACAAAACTTTTAAATTGGCGCTATCGTATACTTTAACCCGGATCTGCCATTATTGCTAAACTAACAAACTGTAAAGAGTGTAGAAAAATTGTACCGAACGATCCGAGTCCTTCGTTCTTCAACCATCATCCCACGCTCCGTTGCGGCTGCTCCGATCTCGTCGATCTCCGATCTCCTCGTCGAGGTGGCACCACATGATCGGTTCTTTAAACGGGCTCCCGCCTCTGACTTGAGGCAACTCGATCGTCAAGTTTGCTAAAAGAGACGACCAAGATTGATGTAGAGAATGAGTAGATGACTTTGTCTCACTTCGTCCAAATCCGTGGACGATCGGTTAATGAAGTTGCCGAGAGAATTGGGTGATGGAATGAAATGAACTGTAAAATTCCATACACCCCAAAATCTATCATATCCTTTTTTCGAATGAAATCAACAACCATAAGAGAGTGGGAAGGGGCCGGCCACTTATAGGAGTGGGGGGGTGACCGTAGGAGAAGGGAGGTGACCATAAGAAATGAAGCTTCTCACAAAATATCTTAAGCTTTAACAAAACTCATTAAAGCTAAAGCATGACTCACAAACCTAGTCATCATGCTTTAATGAACCATTAAATGCATCCAATGAAAACTCAACACCATATAATCCTAGTCACCTCATCTAGAATCTTCTAGAACACTGACTCATCATATCCGAAGAAAAGATAAATCCGTCTTTAACAGAATGTTAAAAGACGGCTGATAGAAAACTGGAAACTGGCAACTTCCAAAAGTGATCCTGAAACGAATTTCAGGACAACCCCGAAACTGTATAAATATACCCGCATTTGTATTACGACCGAATACAAATGCAACTGAGACAAAGATATTATACCTACTCAATATAATACTCGGATCCGGCTTAAACCAAAGCCGACCAGTATCATCTGCCCGAAAACTGACACGTGCGTAAACGCACGTGCATTTTCCGAACCCTGCCATAAAACCATACGGCCTCTACAACGTTTCGCCCGAACTTGGAAAACTGTCTGTGGGGGACTCTAATGACTCGTCAGTACCCTGGCAGTGGGTTTAACCACAAACCGTCAGCGGCACTAGCAATGCGTAACGGCTGCCCATGGACTGACCTCAAGGGTGGCCGAGGAGCGAACTCAAGGGAGACCGATGAGCGAACTCCTCCGAAAACCCTACTGAGCCTAACAGTGACAATGTATATACAGTCCGGTCCGTTCGTCAATGAGTATCGCATATCTGCCTACGGGGCTAGTAACGTCAGACCCCCAATAGCAGTATAAGTCGTGTCGGAGTGAAGCCTCAATACACCCTGAGATACTACTGGAGTACCTACCAGTAAATCTCCTACCATGGCCATGGATTTGTGTAATGGCTCTCCTAGACACAGCACGACCTCGCCCCCAATACCGGGAGAGACGAATCCCCTGCCGATCCGCTCATGTGCCTCCATATGGCTCGGGACTGTACCCAAAAGCTACATGTTTGCACGACTCCTTTGAGCCGTGGTAGGGTAGAAATCAAAGCACAGTGGGAACTCACACGAGACAAATGACGACCTCAGGTCGATGAACTAACCTGTACACATGTCACCAGGGAACTGCTATCTGACGGTAGATATAATACTAATTAGCAGATTCCCGGCGAGTCCTGTCCGGTGTACTCATAACCCAATGAGCACCTGTATACATCTTAGGTGATCCAACTGACACCAGTGGCTTGTGAGACCGGCCACCGCCCTTCGTCGGGGTCACGACTGTACACACTAGTCTACTCCGGAGTATCGATGCCCTGTCTCGAAACTCCCACGACTAGGGACCACAATTAAGGATATGCATATAAACTACCCAACTCTCACGTATATGATCGCCATCATACTGTTGGTAGTAAAGCAAGATCCTAAGGGCTCTATCAAAGTGTAACATGCAATCAGTCACCTGAACATGTTCACGACTGATAAAGGCAAACCAGATAGCATACTGTCATCTCGAGTAAGACTGTCCTACCGGGATAGGTCCTCCGCAATCATTGCAATCACGTACCTGCGATCCAATAATTGACTATGAGGGCACTATCTCCAACATGGGGTTGGGTTTAAGGATACGTTAGTCTCTTTTGAGACTAAGATCAACTTAAACGTTTGTTAAGGATACGTTAGTCCAATTTTTAGACTAAGATCAACTTAACGGGATCGTTTAGATCCGACAAGAGAGCAATTGGGCTCTGTTGTTTAGTTTAGTGACATTGCGGTCAATAATTAGTTTAAGGACATTGCGGTCCATTGTTAGTTTTAAGACATCGCGGTCGAGGTTAAGGACATCATAGTCCGTGAGTTTAGTGACCTCACAGTCCGGTGTTAGTTTTAAGACATCACGGTCGAGATTAAGGACATCATAGTCCATGAGTTTAAGAACCCCACAGTCCGTGAAATGTATGGTTGTTGGGACCCGTCACCTCTTTGAAGACGTTGAGAGATTACAACGACAAATATCAAAGGGATGAAGAGATGTACCCTTGAACCAAGGTAGATTAAATGATCTGTAGCCCAGTTTGGAACAAAGACCAATTAATTATATTATGAGCACATTGGCTCAGTTAAGTCTGGATTGAGGACTTAGGGCCAATTTGGGCTAAGTCCAATTAAGTTTGAAATGTTGGCCCTTTGTTGGTCCATTAGACATTTGTCTAGGTTCAAGCCCATATTATTCAGCAATGTTAAACATTTTCATCTTTGATATCCTCAATTTTGCGATTCATTTGGAGGATGGACTTTTGCCTCTGGAAAATTAGCCAATTTGGCTAAAAGTAGTGTCAAACACTAAAGAACAACAGTGTTAAACACTGGAAATATAGAATCCTAAATTAGTGTTAAACACTAGAAAATAACAGTGTTAAACACTGGAAATAAGAGTTTCAAATTAGTGTTAAACACTAAAGGATAATCAGTGTTAAATATTGGGAATAAAGCTCTCGAATTAGTGTTAAACACTAAAGAAAAAGGGGCCACGTGTGGACACGTGAGGGCGCCCAAAGGTGGGATCAGATTCCTTTTCTTTGTTCTGCAATTAAGTGTTAAACACTTTTATTTTTATTTTAAGCATCACGTGTTGACACGTGATGGAGACTTATACACTGATTATTAAAGCACTTGCTAAGGGGTCACGTGGGAGCACGTGAGAGCGCCCAAAGCTTCTATTTCCTTTGCTTTTTCTTTCTGTGTTTCGGGGATCACGTGGAGCACGTGAGGCGTTGCCTCTGAGCTCTTCTCTTCTCATTTCTGGGGATCTTTTCAGGGGTCGCGTGGGGACACGCGACCTCAGTCCTTTTCATGCACAGAGATCTCTTTAGTCTCTTTATTTTATTCTGAGAATTAAATTCTCCGTAGGGTTAAACCCTAATTATAACTTTGGAGGAATTAAATTCCTATTGTGAAAGAATTAAATTCTTATGTAGGGCTAAACCCTAATTTTCTTTTTAGAGGAATTGAATTCCCATATATGTAAAAGAATTAAATTCTTGAGTAGGGTTAAACCTTAATTTCTGTTCATCTTGAAGGAATTAAATTCCTGTAACTTTTAGAGAATTAAATTCTCAGATAGGGTTCAAACCCTAATTTCATATCTTGGAGGAATTAAATTCCTGTGAGTTTGGGAGAATTAAATTCTCAAAACTCGATTCCCCCTCTAAGTTTAGGATCTGACAGGATCTCGACCCGATGAGAATTAAATTCTCAACTTATTGGGAGATGTGCTCTGTGCAGATCTTCAACCAGAAGAAGAACTAAGTTCTTTTTTCTAGAAGAGTTAAACTCTTAGTTTGAGAATTAAATTCTCTTTATTAAAGTTTTGATCCCCTTTCTTTTCTTACCTAGGGTTTTTCTTTGTAGAGAATTAAATTTTCCTCTCTTTTCTCTCTGAAATTTCAAGATTCCAAAACCCACTCTTCTCTTTTTTCTTTTAAAAAAAACTCTCCCTTGGCTCCTATTTATAGGAGAAGGAAAAGAATCAATTTGTTTAGTAAACCTTTCATTGAAAGATTTGATTTGTTTATGAGCCTTTAGATTATACAATGAATTTTATTCACCGTTGGATTTTAAATCCAAAGATATTCTGTTTGTTATTTCTGGTGAGATTTAGGGAAATCTTTCCTTTTCCATAAATTGGTGATTTTTAATCACCCTTGGATCTTTAATCCAACGGTCCCCATAATCCTTTTCCATTTGGAAAGATTTAGAAGCTTTTAGAATTTAATTCTATTAACTGTAAGGCTTTCGAAGCCAGTCACGTGCTGACTGGTCACGTGTGAGCACGTGACCCCCAATTGAGTCCTTTAACAGCCGCTTGTTTATGTTGTTGTTTTTACCATCACGTGTCAACACGTGACCATTGGTCACGTGTGGGCACGTGATACCTCGTTGAGGTATTTTTTCTGACTTTTAGAATTAAATTCTTTTAAGCTGTAAAGCTTTCAAAACCTGTCACGTGCTGGCACGTGACCCTCAACTGAGTTATTTTTCAGTAGCTCGTTTATGTTGTTGTTTTAACCATCACGTGTCAACACGTGACCATTGGTCACGTGTGAGCACGTGACACCTCGTTGAGGTATTTTTTTCCTGACTTTTAGAATTAAATTCTTTTAAGCTGTAAGGCTTTTAAAGCCTGTCACGTGCTGGCACGTGACCCTAAATTGAGTTATTTTTCAGCAGTTTGTTTTCGCTTCTGTTTGATGAAGTTTTACCCATCACGTGTCATCACGTGACCATTGGTCACGTGTGAACACGTGATACCTCATTGAGGTAATTCCTGATTTTTTAATCAGGAAACAGTATTTTCGGAGAGGTGGATGGATAAGTCCAAATAGTATCTGCTCCTAAATTCAGGCCAAACGTCCCAACATCTCGGTTCGGTCTTTCGGCGGTGAACACTCACTTTATTATTTTCTTCTCTTTTTTAATATTTATATTTAATATAAATATTGTGATATCTATATTGATACATATAAGATGGGTGTATAAGAATCATATGGTTCAAATGAGAACATTGTTATTCTTTTATTTTGTTTTAAAAGGAAAAAAAGAATGATTCATAGATTTGGATGGTTGTAGAATCCATGAGGTGTTTTTCTTTAATAACTCATTTTTGTTTTGTTCTCATTTTGAACCTTATCATCTTCTTCATCATCTCATCTCCATGGTTTTTCTTCTTCTCTTGATTTTTTTAAGTGGGGAATGGGAAAAAAAAGAGAAAAATTAAGTTTGCTAATTATTCTACATCTCTTATTAATCACTCTTAGCAAGTTTAATTAGTTAGTTGTTTCATTTTGACGAGATCAATTTGGAGCTAGAGTTTGTGTTGAAGTTATCTCAAGGTGGATCATCTTCGGCGAGGAGATCATCGAGTAAGTTTGTTTCGGGTTTCGTGGAGACTAACCGGAGTCTAAGGAGAGGTAGCTAACGTGCTACAAAGGTTGTAACCCATTAAACTCTTGTTTTGTACCTTACTAGTTTAGTCACAAGTTTAGTAGTTTGGTTTGATTCTTAGTTTGGGTATGCTAATACTCTCTAAAATTTTAAAATTACAGCTTCCGCCGCGCTTTAAACCCTACTAGAGGAGTCTAGCAACTCGACACTATATACATTTGTTTTTCTGTACCCTTACTTTCTTATAAGGTAATCCTACTCAAGTGTAACTCGCTGACGAACTTTCCCTTTTAGCTTTTCTCTATTTTTAGAATGTCCGTTAGATGATAACGAGTATTGCGATGAGGATTAAGCTGTGGAGCCCATTGATGAAGACTATACGGAATTGACTCAAGAGTATCAGGATAGCTCTTTTATTTATCAGTTGCCCGCATGTTTAAGGCTTTGCTTTCCTTTTCATCAATATAATCAAACTATCTAGTTTATTTAATTCGTTTCTTTTGGGATGTAATAAAGTTTTTGTTAATGGAAATAAATGGCTTCCGTTTTTATTATTTTGTTTTGGTACATATCTTAAATGTTATATATATTCATTCGCTTAACGTAACTGTATTGAAATAGACCATCTTAAATACAGTTAGGTTGCGGACCATACCACATTACTTCTTTACTTTCTTTTTGGAAGCGGGGCGTGACAGACAGTGAGGTAGTTTATTGACTAACCAATATCCTATATCTAGTTGGATCATCTAGTAACGTTCTCTGATCTAGTAACAACTTGGAATTTGAATCATCGGTGTGTGACGAGGTGTGCAGTCCAACATTCTATACTCAGAAAGTATTTCCAGTGTATATTTCCACTGTGATAAATGGATTCCCTCCTTAGATCAAGCTACTTCAATTCCTAAGAAGTACTTAAGTCGGCCAAGATATTTAGTTTGAAACTGTTTCTGAATATACGTCTTAAGGTCACGAATACCTTCTTTATCATCACATGTGATAACAATGTCATCCACGTATACTACTAGAATGATTCGGCGGCTGTGCTGGTTGCTATAGAACAATGTGTGATCACCATTGTTCTACTCATCCCAAAACCTCTAATATTTTCTATAAATCGTCCAAAGCAGGCCCTCAAAGATTGTTTGAGTCCATACAAAGATCTTTTCAATCGACAAATCTTGGATGACTACTCCTAAATAATAAAACCAAACGGCAACATCATATAAATCTCAAGAATATCATGCAAGAAGGCATTCTTGATATCAAGATGATGCAGGGGTCAATGATGGATGTCCCAACCGACAGTGTAAATCTAAGGCCGTGGAAGCACTCAAGCATGCAATCGACTCGGAAAAGCTACTTATCCGATACAGACCATCAGACACATGTTCGGTGGCTGCGGATGAGGGTATCGCTGGTGGCGGCGGCGGAGAGTGGTGATGGCGACGGGTGGTTGTGTCGCTGGAGGTGACGAGTGGTGGTGGCTGCGGCGAGAGGGGATCAGAAGTGGTGGCGAGAGGATGAAGGAGAACTAGGTATACTTTTATTTGAAAGGAGACCGGGGTTAGGATTTCTAATTCATGTAACCTGGCGCTGATACCATATCACGATAAATTAGATAATTTATTATTGTATTAAAAGATATATAGAGCCTCTCTTTATATATAGGTGTTACAATATGTCTATTTCCCTAATTTATCCGATGTAGGACTAAACTATTATATCAAACTCTAACACAACACAAGCAGTTGCTAAAATGTTTAATTTAAGTACAGTTACAACAACATATTTTCTCATTCACATTGTTGTTATAAATGTTGGAGCAACAACCATCAGTGGCCAAACACTTGTTTTTATATTGAGAAATTTTACTAAAATACCTTTAGCTATTGGCATTTTTCATTAAAATATCTTAAGGTTTTCTTTTGCCAATGATGTTAACATAAGCAATTAACATTTATTATTTAATACTATAAGCTTAGACCCAGCAACTTACAAACATACACAGATAGTTGAAATACATTTTTCCCAAGAAAGGATATGGTTGAAATGCATATTATATGATATTTTTTCAAAGACCGCCCTTACTCCCAAGAGAGTTTTAATTTTAGACCCTTGGCCAAGGCCCTGCATATTGCTTCTTCATCAACATCCGAGTCACTTTCTTCTTCGGATTCGCTTTCTTCCTCCTCATCATCATCGTCGCTATCGACAAATAAATTGTAATTATTATTGACGTAAACTTTGTAAAGCTGGATGTTATTGTCTCTATTTGCATAATTGCTACTTCCCGTTTGTTTGCTACTAAATTGCCCCCCATGTCCATTCCATTTCTTGTTGTAATCTTCTATTTGTTGTTGTGGTTGCCACAATCCCCTTTGAGCCTTTCAACAAAACATAATATATACTAATTACGAAAGTGGAGAAAAATAGAGATTCTCTTGATTTTTTTTAAATTTTTTCTTTGAAAAATGGTTATGTACTCTTAAATAAATATTACAATTGCAATCTTCAGATCATAATTGCGTTTTTCTTTACATAATAAACTCCAACATTCTCATTTGTTCGGATTGCATAGAAAAGAAGTTAATATTAACAGTATAATTTATAAACCTGAGCGTCGTTGTTTCTGTTAGCATAATTTATGTTCCCGATCTGTTTGTTATTATACAATCGGTTTTCTTCTTGTTGTTTTTGCCTTCCTCCCCGTAATAATGGATAGTACAAAAAAGGGAATTAGAAAGAGAGTTACAAACAAAGACTCTTGAATTAACTATTTTATTAAAAAATACGTCTATTAATTATCTCCCAAATTTCTCTAAATATATTTCATTAAAAAATCATCAAGTTATTTTTTTTCAAATAGACCCTTAAAATGAAACATTTTGTTAGATTATTGCAATTGTTTTTTTTCCTTTTAAAATAATAATTTTAAAGTATCAACTCCATTTTTTTGGCTCCAATTGCATAAAAAACCTCAAAGTTATTATTGGCTAATAGAAACCTGCAAGTCGTTGTCTCTATCGGCATAATTTCTGCTTACGATCTGCTTGCTGTGATTATAAAACCGGTTATCGTCCACTTCTTGTTGTCTCCCTTCCCATTGAGCCTTGTTGTTATTATAAAACCGGTTATCTTCCACTTCTTGTTGTCTCCCTCCCCATTGAGGCTAATTATATCAACAAATTAACATTAGATAATAAAAGAAAAATCAATAGAGATATAATATTAGACTCAATATAAAATAGTTTATGAGAGAGAGAGAGAGAGAGAGAGAGAGGAGAGGAGAGGCCTAGGAGAGCTCACCATTCTCCTTTGCATGGCGATCAAGGTTCTCAACAAGACAAGTTAATGTGAGTCTCTAGGATTAATGAGTCAATTTATTAAGCTTTGTGGGCCCACAAAGAATTAGAATTAATTTCTTTTTTCTTTTTGGATAATCAACATGGGGGAGTAAAGTTGATTTTTCATTTTAATAACTCTTTTAATTAATGGTCAATGACGTACGACCCCTCATTTTGTTGTATAGAGCAAGATCATGAGGAATATATTCTCGATTTGGACAAGGGGAATATATATCTTTCGGTAGATTATTGGCAAAGTTGTGGAATTATTTGTTTCACATTGATGGGGGGAAAAATAAAATCTTTGGGGCAACTTGAGCGCAAAACTTGTAGATATGGTATCAAGGCGAACGGATGCCAACAAACATCCTACCCGTTTCGTGTCGTAAACTAGTTTGTCTAGAGTTTGGGTTTCAAATTTGAACTTGGATTTTATATCAGATTACGATAAATAGAGCTATGTATATGCACGTGTTTATATAAGATATATAGTTTGTAGAGGAAATATATGTGCGGTTTAAACATTTAGTATGTGCACATGTATAGGAAAAAGACAAATCAACTGATGATATGGACTATATAAGAGGATGAAAGATTTTCTCATTTAATTTTTATTTGATTTAAAAACTTTGTTAATTATTCACAATACCCTCTTGATGATTCTATTTTAACCTTTTTAAGTAAAAAAGTATGTAGTAAACCTTTGATTGATATATATATATATATATATAATAATGGAAAAATGCCATAGGAGGGAATTTCCTCCTATTACGTCGAAAAAGTAACCCCTTCCTTATTTTTTCCGACGATTGGCACACATCATCTTCATCGCTATCATCTAAGATGTGGATACACCAAATTTCATGCGACTCTACAACCTTTTCACCGTTGATTTAGTGGGTTCAAAATTAACGGTTTACCGACAACAGAATTTTTTACATTGCTAAATTAACGGTGAAAAAGTTGTAGAATCGCATGAAATTTGGTGTACCCACATCTTTAAATGATAACGATGAAGATAATGGGTGCCGATCGCCGGAAAAAATGAAGTAGGGCGTACTTTTTCGACGGAGGAAATTCCCTCCTATCGCCTCTTCCCTCCATTATATATATAACTGACACACACATATATATATATGAGAATAACACATGAAATTTGGTGTAATCACATGAAATTTGGTGTATCCACATCTTAGATGATAAAGATGGACGTGATGTATCCCAATCGTCGAAAAAAATGGTGGAGGGTGGATTTTTCCGACACCATAGGAGGAAATTTCCTTCTATGGCACATTTTCTCCGTTAACCGTGTGTGTGTAGATATACAGAGAGAGAGAGACGTGTACATGACAAAGGAATAAGGACCTATCTAGGTGATAAAAAAATTTTAAAAAAATCCATGATGGACTAATGAGCAGGTAAGGGTAAAGAACAGAAAGCTGATCCCTAAAATCTAGTCAAAACTCTAACACAACTCCAAATCGAAAAAACTTTAAAGAGATCCATACACCACACATAAGTAAAAAGTTACAACAGGGACATACAAATCAGTCCCAAAACTAGAGTCCACGGCACCTACGGTTAAACTGAATTAATACCGTAAAGAAGAGAAGGATAACGAGACGGGCGAACAAATGTAAGGAAATCCGTAGATACTTTAAAATCCACAATTTGATTTAGAATAAAAACTTTGCTAACTCCAAATATGGGTCGTTCCATGATGGACTGTGCTAGAATTGACTTGAACGTTGCATCTTCTGAGACTTATAATTAGGGACATGAAAAGCGCTCAAAGCTTGGAAGCTTAGCTCCGGACCAGCTCGATAAAATCTCATTCGAGCTCTTTTGATAATTAAACAAGCTAAAATTGATCATAAATTGAAGTTCAAGACAACAAATGAATAGGTTATGAGTTATTTAGTCCTTAGTTATAATATTATTATTGTAAACCCATTCTTAAGTTTAGATCAGATATAACTTGTCTATTATAATTTAGATTCGAATCTAAGTAAATATTTAGTAAAATATTGTTATTCTACAAACTTGAAAATATTGGACTACTAATTACTTCGACTCATCGAGGCTCTAATAACAAACTTTGAGCTCATCCATCTGAGTAGAGTTACTATATTTTATATTTTTCACTGCTCAAATTACCAAAATTAAGATCTAACATCTATATTATTTTCTTAATTTACTCTTGTAATTATTTATGGTTAGTTTTCTAGATTTTAAATAGGCTTGAAATCTCAAGCTAATTCGGGCTCAATGAGAATCTACTTAGGCTCATTTCGCAAATAAATAAGATAAGCTTGAACAAGTTCTTAAGGTTATTTATATAATTCAACGAACGCAAACAATCTTAAGATCGGATCGTTCATACGCTAACAGCTCTGCTAAAGGACTACATGCATGCAACTTAAAATTTTCATATAAAAAAAAATCTGTGGTTTTTCCCAGCTAAGACCCTCTCATACCCAAATGATGATACATATAAAATGAGCCGGTGAATTTCCGGTTCAATTATTGATGGGCCAGCTATTGAGCCATGATTTGGGCTACTAGTGAGACTAGACATTGGACTATAAGTAGTGGGCTTGATTTTGCACTGCTTCGGTGAGCTTTAAGGTTTGCCACAACCCTAACCCAAAATTTCCAGTATTTTTTAGACGGTTAATCGCGCATATTGCACTTGTAGTACGGGTTGAGCATTTATACCCCTGCACTATGAAAGCAGACACGTCTATCCCCCCTATCCCGTCTTTCAAATTACGTTTGATTTTACCCTTTTTTCTCTTCATTCCTAAACAAAAACATTTTTCTCTCTTTTCTATTGTTTTTCTATTGTATTTGCATGCATATAGCATATCGAAAAATAAATAAAAATAAACAATAGCATTAGAAAATAAAAACTCTAATTATCGCATACAGTCAAATCATGAATCAGGGAGACTTCACAAGGGCCCTTTGCATAGCCAAGAGAGGAGCTTAAAGCAAGAGTGCATCCAAACACTACTACAAATAAGTGCCCCTACGGATATATACGTAGGGACGAAAAATTATCCCGTAGGTGCAAAGGCCGCAGGTGCAAGTTGAAGCCCTGAACTTGTCCCTACGGGCAAATTCTTACCCCTACGGATTTCTGTGTAGGTCCTGTTGCCCCTACGGACTACGCCGTAGGATAAAAAAATTTATATTATTTACGGTTTTTTTTAATATATTAAGTGTACCTACGGACATGTCCGTAGGTCCGAATTATACCCCCTACGGATAGCTACGTAGGTACCTCTCCTAGGGGCAAAATATCAGGAATCCTGATATTTTGCCCCTACGGATTGCCCCGTAGAGGATAGGCAGTGGCCCCTACGGATATGTTCGTAGGGGCACTCCCAACCCCCTGGAACTGAGATCAGGGGGCAAATATCAGTTACTGCTGATATTTTGCCCCTACGGATATCTCCGTAGGGGCAATATGTGTACCTACGGATTAATCCGTAGGTACATATTATCTGTATTTTTTTTTTAAAAATGGGCTGCTTGATTTTTTCCCGTCCTATGCACAATAATATATATATCAATCAAATATAAAAATAATCATCACACAACATATATCGCAGTATTCATAATCACATCTCACGCATATAATATACAAAAGAAATCCAAAAACTGAATATGATATAAATATAAACCAATATCGATATCGTTTCAAAATGTAGTACAATGTGTATGATATAAATAAATACATGTTTCAAAAAATAAGAACAAAAAAGCTACCCTAGTTCGGTTCAGCTCCACCTCTGAATAACGATAGAATAACGCGCGCCTGCTCCTCGGTCAATAAACTCTGCAATTCGGCGCGAGCGGGAGTCTGAGCGGCCTGTGGAGCTGGCGATGTGGTCTGCGCAGCCGCCGTCGAGGTAGTCGCTTGCGGAGCCGCGGCTGCGGGAGTCTGAGTGGGCGGTGGAGCTACAGGAGCTGTCTGCGGAAGCGCAGCCGATGTAGTGGCTTGCGGAGCCGCAGCCGAAGGAGATGCATGTGGAGGCTCGGCCGATGTATCCTATCGCTTCTGGACCTAACGTGTGTAATAAGCGTGTAAGAACTGTGTATTATTCGAATTCGTATCATTATTAAGTTATTTCGAAACCCCGTTTGGATATCTAGTTTGTTGTTTATTTTAATTACATCTGTATGTATAATTAATCAAACTTAAGTCTAAAACCAAATAAACTCAAGCTACGTACTAATTATGGATATGTTGATATCTATATAATATGACATGATATTTTACTATAAAGCAGTATACATACCAGCATCTCCTTCAACTCCTGAACGGTGGCCCTCAAGCTCTCCAGTTCCTGATGGACACGTCGGTCACCGGAGACGGAGGAAGTAACCGCCGGGGTGGAGTCCAACCTCATATGGGCCCTGCTAGGGCCTAGTCCCCGGCCTCTCTCCCAACCTCCGTGGTGCCCTCTGTGTGCGGCGTCCAGAACTGGGGTCAGCAGCCTCGGATCGCTCTGTCCGGTAAAATCGATCCCCGAGGCCTGGGCCTGCTCAACCACCCGCTCCTACACCCACATTAAGCAGTAAAGTATAAGTATAAGATTTAAACTTGAACCTTCCAAAACTAAAATTTCAAATTTGGGTAGAAAAAATATTAACACTTACGCAGTACTCCTGGGTAGCGACGTCGGGATATCGAAGCTCGCCCGTGGCGGGATCTGTCGAGGTGCCGTGAACGGCAAGATATGCGGACAGCACGCTCGGTGTACCACCTGACGCCACGGTCCGAGATGTCTGCAACATTAGAAAGTAACTCTTAATATTAGAAATATTAGAAAATAACTCTTAATATTGCAGAATATCACAAAAGTCGGTCTATTGTAACTTACGGATAACTCCATGGCTCGAGTAATGTTCCTCGAGCCACCTGTGTAAGTGGGGCGACCCCTCTTCGCCGACTTCCTGTTCTCTGTATTCTGAGCGGCATGTTTCTGCACAACGTATTAACATTTAGTTTTCTAATTAAGAAACACAAAGAAATAAATTATATCATAAATAATGAATTACATTTAAAATACATACCTGTTTGCGTTGGGAGTCGAAATAAGCGCACAATAGAGGCCATGTCTCTACGTCGACTCTCGCAAACGCCGGAGTAGATAGGAGGGCCGCTCTCTCTGCCTCGGGGGTCGCCATCCACAGGGAGTAGCAGTCGGCCTTCAGCTCATTCCTGTTGTATCGGATCTTGGCCTGCATGTTCGTCATCAGGCTATTGTACAGAGCATGAAGGTCGAGCACCCTCCCCGGGTGATCATGGTCGGCTACAGGCTGAAAATCGTAATCCAACTGAAAATACAAAAAAACATTGTTATTAGATTGCTAGTGTTAATAATAAATATGTTGGATGGATCAAATGAAAATATATATCAATACATACCCGAGCCTGATCAAAGAAGATGGCGAATGAGCGCTGGTGCTGTTCGCCCCACTCAACGTGAAGTGGATAGTTCTTCACGAGCCGGCTCTCGTCCCCCAAATACCGGCTAAACCTCTCGGCATGAGGACCGGTATAGCGATAGTCAAGGGTAAAAAAAAGAGGGAATGCTGCCTCACCCCTAGCTCTGTCAGGCCTCAGCCTATGGGACTGATTCGGGCCTCGAGTCCCCCTCTGGGGATGGGGAGGCCCTGCGTCTGCACGAAATATCAAGACAATCAATAATAAGACAAAGTTGTATTAAGAAATCAAGGTTAAACGAAAATTCTAGTGTGATATATACCTCCGGTGACTATCGCACGAGCCTCGGCCCGGGCAGCAGCACGAGTGGGACGATAGTTCCTCCGGTGAGGAACAACCGGGGTCCCGGATGCGGACGCATCCCCTCCAACTAGAAAATAAACATCGACGCTAAATTTCCATGAAGTTCATATTTATTCTATAGAGCATATGTAAAATGAGTAAATATTTTAAATTTATTCATACTAACCTGCAGACGATGCGGAGGGTATGGAAGCGGCAGGAGTGGCCCCTGCGGAAGATGTGGACGCACCCCCTATAATTAGACAATTAAAAATAGATTATATAAGTAATTGCAAAAAGAATGTGTAGATCAATAATACAACGTTCTAAATCAATATACATGCACTATAGGATAAATAAACATACCCGCAGGTGCGGTGGTGTCACCACCTACAGCTAGACAATAATAAAAATTGCTAAGTAAAAGCAAAAGGAATGTGTGTATTTATGATATAGCATTCTAAATCAATATACGTGCACTATATGATATATAAACATACCTGGAGGAGCGGGAGTGGCATCTGTCCCAGATGTGGACGCATCACCAACAACTAGACAATCAAACATTGACTATATAAGTAATTTTGACATAAACAGGCATGAATATCTGTAATATTACATTCAAAATGGATATGCGTGCAGTATACCTGGAGATGTGGCAAAATCCACACGGAAGGAGGCATCCGAAGGGGTCTCCGATCTGGGTGCAAGACCGGCCCTCTGAAGCTCCCTACGGAGCTCTCAGGGCGGCAGAACCGCTCTGCCTCTGCCTCTGCCTCTGCCTCTACCGCGGCTGGAGCTCCTTCCGCCCCTCGCTGCTCCCGACATCGTCATCAAATCTAGATAAACGGTTCGTGGACGCATTAGACAATCATTAAAAGTATTGACTGTATATGTATAGAGCGTAAAATGTGAAGTAATAATATAACATTACTGATAACCTTTTTCGTTTCGTGGGCGCATCATACATATCTACTTGGATTTCATCGTCGATGTCATTTCTAACCCACGTAACTTCATGATCGGTCGAAAACAACCCGTCCTTCGAAACAGACGATCGGAGCACTTTAAGCCTTCTCTCTTCTTCGTCTTCATCGCTGTCCTCGTATTCTGGGACATCGTAGACATCTCTGGATTTCCATCGGCATACAACACTCCACCCCGGATGCTTCAAACACTGTGAATAGTATACTTGGAACGCTTGGTTCGGAAAGATAAACGGATCGTCCTAACCGTAAAATCGAAATGTGTTCACACTGGTCAATCCATATTCATCTTTCCAAGTCCCAAGACTGCTTCTCCACCTGTCCGTATCGGTTCGCGGATCGTACCAAGTACACTGGAATATATAAAAGGGTTCTGATCGTCCGGGATAGTGGATGCCGAGTATACAATTTAAGTACCCATAGTAAATCACACCGTCCGATCCTACCGTCGCAATCCCACTATTCTGAGTGGTTCTAGATGTTTCTATGTCCTTAACTTTGAATTTGTATCCAAGGACACCAAATCCTTTGTAATATGCAATCTCCATACTAGGAAATTGAGCTAAACATCTTGAATCACTCTCAAATGATGCAGACAAGTTCGGATCGTGGATCTAACAAAACAAATTTTACGACAAATACATAACGATACAAGTTTAGATTAAAACTGATAGCAATAAAATGTAATTCGAATAACTTACATGCTCTGTGACCCAATCACAAAAATTATCCTGATGGTATTTTTCCAAACGTTCTTCGTTCCAATCAGGATGCCCCTCACGTACCTCGTTAAAATGAGTTCTGTTTTCGACAAATAATTGTGACATTAATATTATGTCATTTCATACACACACAAACACAGATATAACAATTAATCCAAAAGAACTTACTTTCTAATTTGTTCAAGACATGCGCAATTAAGCAAGATAAACCGGTATATCCTGTCGATAAACATAGTGTCTACCCTCTTATACTCGGCTTTACCATATGGCCCGTCTTGAATTCTTCGTGGTCGGTTAAGCCTTGTCTCAATGTTCTCGTCCAGATAGCGGGAACAAAATGTGGTTGATTCATCAACAAGATAACCTTGCATGATAGAACCCTCTGGTCGATTTTTATTGCGTATATACTTCTTAAGAGTGTAAAGGTACCTAATGAGAATATGTTGAATAAATAAATACGGGCATACAGGACAACAATAAATTTATAAATTGCGCGAAACGAAAAATTACACGTACCTCTCGACGGGATACATCCATCGATATTGTACCGGTCCGACTAACTTCGCCTCAGTTGCAAGATGAACCGTCAAGTGTATTATGATATCGAAGAATGACGGTGGGAAAATACGCTCAAACTTGCAAAGTATCAACGCAATAGAATTTTCTAGTTTATCCAGCGTCGCAACCTCCAGTGTTTTAGCACACAACTCCCTGAAAAAACAACATAGGTCGTTGATTACTAGACCAACCGAGTCGGGGAGAGAAGTCCTGAGGGCTAATGGAAGAAGGTGCTCCACGATAACATGGTGATCATGACTTTTCAGCCCATCGATCTTGCCCTTCACAATTTTTATTTTCTTGCTGAATGATCCTGAGAAACCTGTGGGGACTTTCAAATCATGCAACACCTGCAGAAATCTTTTCTTCTCCGGTTGTGACATATGATAAGCGGCATTGGGAAGTACAAACTTGCCCGGTTTACCCGCTACCGGTTTAGGGTGCAGTTCACTTCTTATTCCCCACTCTTGTAGATCCATCCGAGTATTCATGTTGTCTTTCGATTTCCCGTCTTTACACAGAAGCAAGTTAAGTATGTGCTCTGATACTCCCTTCTATATATGCATGACGTCCAGACAATGACGCACTGAATTTGTAGACCAGTACGGAAGCTCGAAGAAAATGCTTAATTTGTTCCAATATTGTGGTTTGACCTGTTTCGTCGGATCCATCCCGAAGGTCACGTTATTGTAACCATCCCATTTAGCAGTCATGTCCTCTCCGGACAATGGGGATGGAGGCCCAAGAAGCTCCTGATGACCATCAAAGTGAACCGTGTCTAACCTATAGGGGTGGTCTGGAGGCAGAAAACGTCGATGGCCGCAATAACAAACCTTCCTGCTAAAGTTCAAAAATTTTGATGTTGTGTGTTCATGGCAATGAGGACATGCTTTGTGACCATGTACGGACCAACCTAATAGCATTCCATACGCAGGAAAGTCATTAATTGTCCACATTAAAGCCGCACGCAGTATGAAAGTTGTATTTGTGTTTGAATCATATGTCTCTACACCATCAATGAACAAAGTTTTCAGCTCCTCGATCAGAGGTCGGAGATAGACGTCGATATTGTTCCCCGGTGAGATTGGTCCGTCGATAAGAAGAGGCATCATAAAGTATGATTGGTCCATAGCCAACCAAGGCGACAGATTATAAATTATCATTACAACGGGCCATGTACTGTGACTTCCAGCCATATAGTTGAATGGGCAGAAGCCATCGGTAGCCAGTCCGAGCTGGACATTGCGAGGATCGCTACTGAATATTGCGTGCCTCCTATCGAAATCCTTCCATGCCGGTGAATCTCTTGGATGGCTCATTTTTCCATTTTCGCTTGGAGGAGCACGGTGATGCCAAATCATTGCCTCGGCTGTTTTCTTACACCTGAATAACCTCTGTAGCCTCTGTGTTATGGGAAAGTATCGTGCTATCTTCACAGGTATATCAGGCTTCTTATCAGAATCTTTCGGCTTATACCTGGCCTCTCCGCATGTTGGACACTCTTTCAAATCTGAATTCTCTTTCTGGTACAACACGCAATTTTTAGGACATGCTTGAATCTTCTCGCACTTTAGACCCAAATCAGACATCATCTTCTGGGCTTCGTACCAGCTTTCGGGCACATTATTTCCCGGAGGTATAGAATCTTTCAAGAACGAAAGAAGCATTGTGAATGACTTGTTGCTCCATCCATTTAGGCACTTAATCTGGAAAAGTTGGACGAACCATGAGAGGGTGGAATACTTCGCATTCTCATAAATTGGTTTCCTAGCATCATTCATGAAATTTTCATATTTATCCGCACGCGGTCCTTGACCGGAAGGAATGTCATCTTCGGTACGAATAGATTCACCTAGGGCAGCCTCTACCATATCCTCCATTTCTTCTGATGGAAATAAATTTTCGTCTCCTGCCGTATTACCGAATTCTTCTTCTTCTCCTGCCGCATTATCGTGTTCTCCTTCTTCTTCTACCGCAGTACTGTATTCTTCTCCTTCCCCGTGATATTTCCAAGTTGATAAAGTCTAGTAAACCCATGTTTTACAATATGAAGCTCTGCCAATTCTACCTTCTGCCAGTACTTATTGCCACATCTATCGCACGGACAGAGAATCTTCTCTATTATGATCTTATTATGTGCGCGTGCAAATTCAAGGAAAGCAACAACTCCTGCGACAAACTTAGATTGCATACGTTGTTTCCAATCCACATACATCCAGTCCTTAACTCTGATGTACTCATGGGCCATGTTAGACTGAATAACATATAAATTATAGGTTATGCTGACTATATTGAGAAATATAAGAACGGGATAGTTACTGACAAAGGAGAAAATCCGTGTATATGCTTTGTGTGTGCGTTTGTCGTTGAAAAGAATAAATTATCGCGCGTATGTTAACCGATAGACGGGGACTAAGTGGCGCTTTTAGTTTCATATATGAATATCGATGAGAATATGAAGGTTTCATATTATCATATATTGGTTTTAACCCGAACATCTCGAATCGCTCTCTAATTATGCGTTTGTATGTGTGTGTTCCGGCTGTCGGGGGTAGGCTTCTATCCCACTAAGAATGTATAGAGCGAACGCCCATCACTTGTGCTTTCAACCGTTTCGAGTAAATTTCGGCAGCACCTCCCCGCTGTTCTCCGAGTACACTGTAATAGAATAGATAATCATTTCAAAGCTGTGAAACAACGTTGAAATGAACATCTAATCTATCTTTGTACACGGAGAACCAGCGGAAAGGTACCGACGAAATATCTCGAAACGGATGAAAACACAAGTGAATGAAGGCGTTTGCTTTATACATTCTTAACTTGTCCACACGGGACAAATCTATGGGTTACCATACGATTGAATTTTCTCGTCGCGTAGACTATACGACGGTTGTTAGTATCGAGCTATACTGTCCGATATTTAACAACCTTCGTATAGTTCTAGGTCACGACGAGCATCGCACGTATGTTAACCGATAGACGGGGACTAAGTGGCGCTTTTAGTTTCATATATGAGTATCGATGGGAATATGAAGGTTTCATATTATCATATATTGGTTTTAACCCGAACATCTCGAATCGTTCTCTAATTATGCGTTTGTATGTGTGTGTTCCGGCTGTCGGGGGTAGGCTTCTATCCCATTAAGAATGTATAGAGCGAACGCCCATCACTTGTGCTTTCAACCGTTTCGAGTAAATTTCGGCAGCACCTCCCCGCTGTTCTCCGAGTACACTGTAATAGAATAGATAATCATTTCAAAGCTGTGAAACAACGTTGAAATGAACATCTAATCTATCTTTGTACACGGAGAACCAGCGGAAAGGTACCGACGAAATATCTCGAAACGGATGAAAACATAAGTGAATGAAGGCGTTTGCTTTATACATTCTTAACTTGTCCACACGGGACAAATCTATGGGTTACCATACGATTGAATTTTCTCGTCGCGTAGACTATACGACGGTTGTTAGTATCGAGCTATACTGTCCGATATTTAACAACCTTCGTATAGTTCTAGGTCACGACGAGCATCGCACGTATGTTAACCGATAGACGGTGACTAAGTGGCGCTTTTAGTTTCATATATGAGTATCGATGGGAATATGAAGGTTTCATATTATCATCGAGTATCATATATTGGTTTTAACCTGAATATCTCGAATCGCTCTCTAATTATGCGTTTGTTGTGCATTCGTGTTGTATGTGTAACATGATTTTAAACCATTGAGATCAAGATTGATAGAACTGATCATCCTACATTGCAATAGCATTCATCAACCAAAAACTATTATTGCAATGGTATTCATCTATAACAATCAACAATTAAAACTACAAATGTAGAATACTGATATCATAAAGCGTTATACGCAACATTGATAGAACTGATAAATAAAAAAACGAAACACAAACCGTATCAAGATTTAACAACTTTGATTATGTCATATACGCGGGCCGATATTTTCATATTAGCCAATAGGCAAAAATAGATTGCGGTCTGGATATGGCATATTGGCAGATGTTACCTATATGCATACATGCATGTTGTCTCCCCATTTTTTCATAAATCAAACCAACTACATACATCAAACTAGTCCATGCCACCAATCGGAAACTCCACTATGTCTTTGAATTATTATTTTTCCAAATAGCATTGAGCTCCTATTAACATTGTCTCATCCAACAAATTTGTTATGCTTGCCTCGACCTCCATCTAGCTTTCACATGCCATACACATTAGATGAGTAATATAGTTATAAATTATGATATTTTGTTGTCATCAATCCACCCAGCCCCAGCCCAGCCCCGCCCCAACCTAACCCTAACCCCAGCGCGGCCAGCTAAACCCCAACACCAACCCTAAGGTAAACCCTAACCCCAGCCCCAGCCCCAGCAGCAGCCGAATCCCAACCCTAACCCTAACCCCAACCACGACCGCGACCCCTGCCGAACCCCAACTCGCGCGCGCAACCCCAGACCCAGCCATGAACCCTAAGCCCAAAATAATCAAAAAATTCTTTAATTTACCTGAAGATTTACTCACCTGAACAGCGGTGGCGACGACGAGAACGGCGGTGGCGACGAGAACGGCGGTGGCGACGAGGAGAACGGCGTGGCGATTTGGGGATTTTTTCGCGCGCGATCGAGAGAGAAAAAAGAAAGTGAGCGTAGGCAACCGATCTGTGCCTTTATTAAATCGATATTTATTTGTCCCTACGGATTTGCCCGTAGGTCCTTTGTTTGCGGCTCCGTAGGGGCAAACACCAAATTAAGAATTAATATTTTTATTTTTGGACGTCTGGGCCCGTAGGGACAACCTTTTAGCCCTACGGATTAATCCGTAGGGCCAAGTTAAATATGCCCCTACGGATTTCAATATCCGTAGGGGCAACCCCATATTTTACTAGTGAAAAATTCGAGGAGAGCCTTTGTTGTAATCTCCGAGCAGTTGAGTTGAACTAATTGGAGAAGCACTTGAAGCGAAGACGACCAATGAGTGAATTTCTGACTTGCAAAAAAGTTGTTCGCTTCATATCAGCGAGCGCAGATGAGTTTGAACTTATCCATTTTTGTTAGGAATTCCGTACAAAAAGAAATACAAATAATCTTGAGTTACAGCATCTGACCATATATGTATTACAATAAAGAGGAGGATTTTGGACGCAAGGTATAAAAACATCTCTCCCCGAGCAATGCAACAAATTAATTAATTAATCTTGATATAGATAAGGTACACATTTCAAGATTTGCCCTTCTTCTTTCCAAGACCATACTAATTATGCAATATTGTTTCTTGCTGCATGGCTTAATTTGTTAACATCTAATTTTAAACAACTTAGGTGCCCTAATATCCTTTTTGGTAACAAATGCATTGAATATATAATTGCCCATGCATAGGTACTTGCAAGAGATTTTGAAGCTGGCCCTAACTAACTACTTACTATTTGAAGGAGCACCCTATATAGTTAGTTTGTTGAAAAAGGGAGGAGGAGAGTTGACAATGAACCATACATTGCCTCTAGTTCTCAATTTTTCTATTTATGCCACATTTATGTCCAATTAATTTAAGCCCACCTTCTTCCTTGCATTTCTCTGGACTTTATTCCCATTTAAAGACCTTCAAGGATTGAGATCGAGATAGAGATGGCGATAGGCGACATTGTTTTCGTGCTAGGAATAGCGTCCCTTCTTGTTTCTTATGCTGCTGCTGGTAATAAGTTCTTTTTTAATAACCCGTCATGTTTATATTGAAGGCCTTTATTTTTGCCGCATTTATATTTATGTTTTACATATAATTTAGAAAAATCGTTAGCACGATTGTATAAAGGTTTCCATGTAATGGAATATATTTGAAGAAAATGGTATTTATGAAAGAGTATGTGTATATATATAATTCTTTCACCCGCAGATGTTACCGAATTTGGGTACGATAAAGGATCAAACAACGGCCCCAATCAATGGGGCACCCTAAGGCCAGAGTGGAGAACATGTAGCAGTGGATCCAAACAATCTCCAATCGACATTGTCAGAGACAATGCTAAGCACGATCCCTCATTAGATATGTTGCAGAGAGATTATTCAGATGCAAAGGCTACCCTCATCAACAATGGCTTTCATGTCCAGGTTTACCTCTTGAACTCCATCGATATCGAATTAGGTTTTTTCTCTACATATATATTATCCCTCTCTTTAACGAAACAAAATGGTGACATACTTAACTCGTTTTTGCTGCTATAACGTTATAGCTGATGTATGAAGAAGGCGTAGGCAACGTGCTTGTTGAAGGAAAGAACTACTCGCTCCAACAATTGCATTGGCATTCACCGGCGGAGCACACTATCGATGGCGAAAGGTACGGTCTCTGTTAGTTCGATTAGTTTTTGTGAGGGAAAGTTTTTTATTTTTTATTTTTTTTTATATCTCTAATACTCTCTTCAATTTAGTTTATGTGATGCATGCTAATTAAGAGTGAAAAATATACAACAGATTCCCAGTGGAGCTCCATTTGGTCCACAAAAGCAAAGATGGACAAATTGCAGTCATAGCAATCCTCTATCAATATGGCCATGCCGATACGTTTATTAACCAGGTATTAATCACTATCAAAATATTAAAAAATATTTTTTAAAAATCATTTTATACCTATAAATGTTCGTTACTAATAAAAAAGAAAAAGAAAAAGAAAAAGAAAAATGGGCATGGGATCTCCCCAGGCCTCGTGCCTGTGGATGCAGGCACAAACCGGTCTGTGGGTCCCGTCCGTGTGGATGGATCCCAACCCGGCATGAATTTGCGTCTGTTTCACGGGCACTGGGATTGGGAGCTCCCCAGACTCAAAAAACTCTAAATTAAATATAAAGAACATCATTGGTAACCCTTACGTTTATGAAGTGACGGTTACCCTCTTCACTGTCGTAGGCTATAAAGATATTGTATTCATAATATATAATTTTTCTATGAATGTAGTTGACGGACAGCTTGAAAGACTTAGCTAAGGAGAAATGCACCGCGAACGAGGAGATACACGTTCCGGTGGGAGTTGTACAGAACAAGGCCTTGAAGCGTTCCACCCGCAAGTATTACAGATATGTCGGTTCGCTCACTGCACCTCCCTGCATCGAGAATGTCATTTGGACAGTCATGGGCAAGGTAATTTCCCATACCTATTGCCGATAACCCCTTTTTTAGGCAATACCGTAAATTTACAGCATTAAAATTTGGTCGATAATTGTTTGGCACCTTCTAACACCAGTTATAAACTTGTGAAATAAAAGAAGAAGCATAGTGTTGAAAGTTTAATCTAGCTTGCAAATTAATCCACCCTTTGGTGCACATATGTTCATTTGCCAATGGGTGTTATGTCCTGTAATACCCCAACCATTATCCGGTATACCCATATATACCAGATAAGCATGGGGACCCACTGTAAAACAATGGGAATCTTCGAAATTCATTCCGAAAGAGGACAGATCTGTACTATAAATGGAATGATACCGCTCTTCAATACAGAGGCGCCTTTTAAGTGAACTGGCACTATAGGAGTTTGAGAACTTCGTAGTTAAGCATGCTCGGGCCAGGGAAGTCCTGGGATGGATGACCTTCTGGGGAAGTGGCCTCTGGTCGGGTCCAGTTCGCCCCGAAGGACAAAACCGTGCAATTTCGGCCAGAGCGAACAATACTCTCTGTATTGGGGATGGGGCGCGATATGTCCTTTCGCGAATGGTTGTGCACATTTGTCCTTTGGTAAATCATTGTGTATTTTGGTCAATAGGTGCATGAACCTATACTATATTTTGGAATTCTCTTTTGGCAAACCTTGTATTTTCATGTTTTTTAAAAATAATTGTGTGAAATATTAAGTCTCTTTTATTTACATACATATTAGCCTACATTTTCCAAGTGTTTGACATCAAGGGAACAATTTTCTTCTCTTGTGATTGCGTTGTGATTTCTCCACATCTTAAAGTTATTTCCATCATAGTGGTATCAGAGCAAGGTTGAAATAATCCGTGGCGTCCAACAACAACATGTTGCAGCCCCAACTTCCTAAGTTTAATGGGAAGAACTATCACCAATGGAGTATCCAAAATGGTAAGGTTGCAAACTCTTAGATGCGAATTTGATAATCTAATAATGAAGGATTCAGAGCCGGTTGAGGATTTTTTCAATCGAGTTATCTATATTGTCAATCAGATGAGATTGAGTGGAGAAACTCTGGAAAATAATAGAATTGTGGAAAAAATTCTTAGAAGTTTGACTCGAAAATTCGAGTATATTGTTGTTGCTATCGAAGAGTCTAAGGATTTATCTACATTATCCTTAGAAAGTTTATTGGGTTCTCTCCAATCTCACGAACTTAGAATAAAGCAATTTGATGCTATCCTTCTTGAGCATGCATTCAAATCTCAAGTTTCCATTAGAAGAGATTCTAGCAACAGTGGAAGAGGAAGAAATTCTTTCCATGGAAGAGGAAGAATAGGTGGAGCAAATGAACATGAAAAAATCAAAGAAAATGATCAAGGTGAATCTTCTTTTACTAGAGAAAGAGGGAAAGGGAGATCTCTATCTGATATTCAATACTATCATTGCCAAAAATTTGGCCACACCATCAAGTTTTGTCGAAAGAAGATTGTATAGGAAAGCAGCAAAGAGTCAAATTTTATGCACGAAGGTACTATTTTCTTGCTAGTGATATGCTAGATGATGCACTTGATGAAGTGTGGTATATAGATAGTGGTTGTAGTAACCATATGGCCAGCAACAAGAAAATATTTGTTACCATGGATGATTCTCTCCAAAGTGAAGTCAGAACAGATGATGAAAAGCGGCTTTCGGTGAAGGGAAAGGGTGACATTCTTATCAATACAAAGAGTGAAGTAATGCGGATCTCAAATGTCTACTATGTTCCGGGCCTCAAGTAATCATCTCAGTGTTGGACAACTTCTCTTGAAGGGATATGATGTATTCTTCAAAAGCGATATGTACGAGATCAAGGACAAGAATCATAATCTTTTGGCCAAAATGAATATGACTCCAAACAAAATGCTTCCTCTAAAGTTTTAGATTGAAGTTCTATCTTGCTTCAATACTGTTATTAAAGACAAATCGTGGCTATGGCATCTTCGTTTTGGACATGTGAGCATTAGTTCTTTATCTCATATGTGCAAACAACAAATGGTTAGAGGCATGCCCTATATTAATCTTAAAGATCAAGTTTGTGAAGGATGTGCACTTGGAAAGCATTCTAGAGACTCATTTCCCAGTGGCAAGGCATAGAGAGCATCCAAACCGCTTGAACTTATTCATACAGATATTTGCGGGTCTATGAATACTGCTTCTGTTGATGGGAATCGATATCTTCTTATTTTTACCGATGATTTTAGCAGGGAAACTTATTTTCTCAAAGAAAAGTCTGAAATGTTTAGTTATTTTAAAACTTTTAAGACTCTAGTTGAAAAGCAAAGTGGTTTCATATTGAAAACTTTGCGATCTAATCGTGGAGGTGAGTATGTTTCTCACGATTGTCAGGATTTCTTGAAGGAAAATGGTATCAAACATCAACTCACTACTCGGTACACCACTCAATAAAATGGTATTTCCGAAAGAAAGAACCGAACTATTATGGAGATGGCCAGAAGTATGTTGAAAGCCAAAGGAATGTTCGATACATTTTGGGCTGAAGGTGTTATTTGCGCAGTTTATTTCTTAAACCGTGCTTCATCCAAAAGTGTGTAAGATATGACTCCTTAAGAATCATGGAGTGGACATAAGCCTTGTGTTTCTCATCTGCGTATTTTTTGGAGTATTGCTTATTCTTATTTGCTCGATGAAAGAAGAAGTAAGTTGGATGATAAATCTGAAAAGTGCATTTTTGTCGGCTATTGTGAGCATTCTAAATCATACAAATTATACGGTCCAATTACCAAGAAAACTATTATTAGTAGGGATATAAAGTTTAATGAAGAAGAGCCTTGGAATTGGAGTAATAATGAAAAAAGAAGTTGTTTCCGTTGAAGAGGATGAAAGTACAAAAGACAAAGAAGCCGAAGACAATAAAGTAATGATTCCTCCGACCTCTCCTTTCTCTCCAAGTTCATCATCATCATCTTCTTTTGATCCTCAAAGGGCACAAGTCAATTCTCCAGGATCCTCAATCTCTCCCTCAAGAAAAATAAGAAGCATACAAGATATATATGAGGACTCAAGAAGAATTTCTAAAGAAGATATGGTAGACTTCGCATTATTTGCATATGCAGATCCTGTAGACTTTAAAGAAGCTATTCATCATGACAAGTAGAAGAAGGCGATGGACCAAGAGATTCAGTCTATTAAGAAGAACAAAACTTGGGAGTTAACAGAACTTCCAAAAGGGCACGGGTCAATTGGTGTCAAATGGGTTTATAAGATAAAATTGAATGAGAAAGGTGAAGTTGAAAAATACAAAGCCCGTTTCATGGTGAAAGGCTACAAGCAGAGGCATGGCCTTGCTTACAATGAGGTTTTTTCTCCCGTTGCTCGTCTCGAAACAATTCGTTTAGTTTTGGCTTTGGCTGCTCAAAATGGATGGAAAATACATCAAATGGATGTAAAATCAGCATTCCTAAATAGTATTCTTGAAGAAAAAGTATATGTTGATCAACTTCCTGGCTACAGTAAAGCAGGTGATGAACACAAAGTATGTCGTCTAAAGAAGGCGCTATATGGTTTGAAGGAAACACTGCGGACGTGGTATAGTCTAATTGATAGCTACTTCTTACAAAATGGTTTCAAAAGATGTCATTATGAGCATACTCTCTATATCAAGAAAAACATAGGTGATTACTTATTTTTTTCCCTATATGTTGATGATCTTATTATAACTGGAAGCTCTACGAGAATATGTGAAGAATTCAAGAAGGCAATGAAGTATGAATTTGAGACGACCGATATGTGCCTTCTCCATTACTTTCTTGGTATTGAGATCAAGCAAAACAAAGAAGGAATTAGTATCTCCCAGAAGAAGAATGCAAGAGATTTGGTAAAAAAGTTCAAATTGGAAAGTGCTGCTCAAGTCTCCACGCCTATGAATTTTGGCTTAAAGTTGTTAAAGTAAACATTGGAAAAAGAAGTTGATGCTACCGTCTATAAAAGTCTTATAGGTTTCCTTATGTACTTGACGGCTACAAGACCCGATCTTATGTTCGCAGTGAGCAAAATTAGCAGGTTTATGGAATCTCCAAAGCAAAATTACTGAGAGGTTGGAAAGTGAATACTCTGATATGTGAATGGAATCATTGATCATGGTATCCATTATAGCAAAGTCAAAGATCCAAATTTGATTGGATATGGAAGTATTGATGATAGCAAAAGTACTTCTGATTTTAATTTTAGCATCGGTTTAAAGGCAATCTCTTGGGCATCGAAGAAGTAATGTGTGGTGGCTCTCTCTACAGCAGAAACGGAATATATTTCTTTGTCTTCTTTGGTTGTCAAGCTCTTTGGTTGAGATGGATTCTAAATGAACTCAAGCATCTTCAAGTAAATGGTACACAATTATTTTGTGATAATAGTTCAACCATCACACTAACAAAGAAAATCCTGTTTTTCATGGAAAAAGCAAGCATGTGAGGATTAAGTACCATTTCATCCGTGACTTAGTAAAAGATGGTGAAGTTGAAATTTATTTTTGCAGCACAAGAGATCAAGTTGCTGATGTTTTTACCAAGGCATTTAAGATGGGCGAAAGAAAAAACTTGGTGTTGTGCAAGTTTAGCTTAAGGGAGGCTGTTGAAAGTTTAATCTAACTTGCATATGCATCCATCCTTTGGTGCACATATGTTCATTCGCAAATGGGCACGAATGCTTGTACACATATGTTCTTTGGTAAATCATTGTGTATTTTGGTCAATATGTGCATGAACCTAGACTATATTTTGTTATTTTCGGAATTCTCTTTTGGCCTATAAATATGGACTTGTATTGCGTTATGATTTCTCCACATCTTAAAGTTATTTCCATCACATAGCTCCTACAATATAACTCTCTCCAGAAAAAGAGGTCGTCGAATCGATTTTCAAAAGATCGCGTCCAAAAGGCAATCATATTAAATTTTCATATATATATTTGTTGTGCAGGTGAGAGAGATGACAGCAGAACAGGCTGCTTCTCTAACAGCACCTCTTCCTGAAGGTCTCCGCAACAATTCGAGATCCACACAGCCACTAAATGGAAGAATTGTGAAGCTATATGATGAAACCAAAAGGAGCTATTACTAAGCTCGGATTTGCCATAATTCAATTAATGTTTGGCAAATCTGCCGTGATTATTTAAGAATTTTAATCTGAGCAATAAAGTCTCACCTGTTTCATATATATTACTTAATATTAGCTAGCCATTTAAATTGTTGGTCACAAACTATCATTTGCTTTTGAACTGACATGGAAGACAAGTGTTATAAAAAAATGCTCATGACTCGTTGGACCTGCAGCTATCTGCTTCCGTAAATATTTCGACAGTTTCAATCATCCAACATTGTCTAAGTATATATAATCTTCTGCTTATAGTACTCAAACTGGCAAATCTAAAAATAAACAGCTAGGTTGTGTAGATTGTAACTCGATGTGTTATTTAAAGTGTAATTCAATGCCGACAAATTTCGGTGAGTTTCATTCACACACGTTACTTTTGCCCACTCCCTCTTTTTTTCCTCCCATTCAAACGTTATCATAGCAAAATAATGGTACTTTTTCTTCTTGCTAAAGTTATTCAAACTTGGACATTAATAAACAAAACCTTAATGTTAAAGTTAGGCATTTGCCTTCCTCAACAAGTCAAACAAACTAATTTATAGTCAATATACAAACACAACTACAACACTTGCCAGCTAAGAGACAAACCCCGTTTGAAAAGGAAAAAAAAAACCTAAAACTAAAACGCAAAAACCTTTCAAAGAAAAATTATTTTCTAATCTCACCAAATAATTTACACTCCACAACAAATAACAAAACTCTTGCAAACAAAAATAAAAACCAAAACAAAAAGTCCAAAGACCACTCCAATATTGAAAAAAATATTTACAGCAAAACCCCGTTGAGAATAAAATATGACCTCCGGCGTGTTACCTCCGATCCTACGGTCTGGACCATGCCACGTGTCCATCCATCTCGCCCTCCACCTCCACATCACCACCCCACGGCGCCGATCTCCGCCCTGAAACAAACCTCTTCATCCCTCCAATCCCCGGCAGCTCCGCCACCGGCGCCGCCTCGACCACTGGCTTCCTCGCCGGAATATTCTTCTCCGGTCCCAAATTCCCCTCCCCTGCTGCCTCCCCTCCGGCTCTGCCGCACCTAAAAAGAGCCACCGCGCTCGCCCAGCACCCTCCGCCGTCATCCGTCTCCACCGATCCCCGCCGCTCCGACAGAACCTTCCCAAAACAGGAGACTTTCGGCGACCCCGGGTCCAAGACCCTAACAACCCCTCTTTTAGGGAAAATGTTTCGGGGCCTTCGAGCGCTCTGCCCTAAGTACCCGGAGTGGTGCTGGATCTTATTGGGCAGTGCAATGATAGGGGCTTTCACGGTCGGTTTCAGATTCCCGCTGAACCTTTTCGAATGGTTTTGGTTCTGGTTCTGGGCTTGAGGGTTCTGGTGAGATTTAGGGTTTGTGGTGCCTTTAGTCGAGTCGTCGCGGTCGTAGATAGGATTTAGATCTAAGGGCCAATCGAGGTCGGAGGTGATGGGGATGGTGATTGATTCGGGCGGGAAGTTCGGGTCCGAATCGGGTTCGGATCCGATAAGGGCAGGCTCGCAGGCGACCTTCGGGTCGCAGCAGATGAGGGATTCGACCTGTGGCATTTGATTGATTGAGAGAGAGAGAGGAGAGAGAGAGAGAGAGAGAGAACGGGGGAGGGAAGGAGTTTGAGAGGGAGATTTAAAGAGGAGAGGAACGGAAGGGTAGTTGGGTGTTTTTGTAAAAGAGAGAGGGTGGTTTTTTGCAAAAATGTACCTGTCGAAACTTCATCAACGTTGCTTTCTAAACGTTACGTCATCGATGTTCCTTTCTAAGGTTACATTTCCTTAATTGCCAGTTGTGTAGGCCATAAGGGGCTGTTTGGTTTGATGGATTTTATAGGATTCTTGAGTTTTGGATTACCAAATTCTAAGATTCATAAATTTTGTGTTTTGTTGGCTTGGATTACAAACATGGATTTGTATGGATTGTGTGATGGGCCCACAAAAAAGATGGATTCCAAAATCGTTGAAAAATGAATGGATTCTTAAGGATTTCTCACTATTTGGTAGCCCCCACATGTACTTTAGTTATTAAAAAAATTCCCTTCTCTCTATCTCTCTCTAAAATCCTCAAATCCAAATCCAACTTTCTTTTCAGCAACCAAACAAAAATTATAAGGATCTACAAATCCAATACAAGGAATCCAATACCAACCAAACAACAAATTACCAAATCCAGAGATTTTCAACCATACTATTTTGGAATCCAAATTTCATAATCTTGCAACCAAACAGGCCCTAAGGGGGAATTCGGATCCTCTCCATTGCTGGTGTCAAGTTGAAATTTTGAGCCATTGATTTGCATTCAATGGCTGAGATGCGTTCAACATAAAATAACAATGAAACGCATTAAGATAACTTGCACTCCATCGCGCATTAACCTCTTATTCATCTATTTTCTTTTGCTGTATGATAAGTCCTTTGGCAAAAAAAACACTTGTTAAAAAAAAGTTTCCCAGAAAAAAAAATGATACAAATAATCGATCATTCCTAATCATTGGCTCCACCAAGAATGGAACTCTAGCACCTTGCAGCGTTTCTCTTCATCTCAATCTATCAACATTATCTTATTTTGGCAATTTAAATCGTAAATTTATGCATCAAATTTGTATTATGACTTTTAATCTCGGACCGTGATCTACACATGTTAGATAGGTTATGTATTAAATTTTATAAGATTTGGAAACCTCTAACCAATCCATCAAATAGACTAAAAAACCGACAACTTTACGGTGCATGAAAAACAAGATTGCTTGATGGATGTGCTAGAGATCTCCAAATCCCATAAAATTTGATATATAGCATATCTAACATGTGTTGATCACGGTGGCCGGAACGGATCGGTGAAAAACACAGGAGTTGGGTGTTTGAAAATTGGATCTTAAAATAAGAAATGAGGTTGGAGTGGATTAAGGAGGAGGAGAATAGAAGGCACGGATCATGTTATCAATGTGGGCCCCTGTCATTTTATGTTGAATGCATCTCATTCATCGAGTGAAAATCAATGGCTCAAAATTTCAGCTCGACTCTTCAATTCCACATCACCAATGGAGAGGATCCGAATCCACCCCCTCCTTAATCCACTCCAACCTTTGGTTCTGTCCTTATTTCCCTCCGTTTATCTCTTGCTCTAATCATAGTCTCTCCCTTTCTCTCTCTTAGGAGTGCACACAAAATCATCATCTGTAGGCCACTGTCATTTTCCATTAAATGCATATCAGCCATTTAGTAAAAACCAATGGCTCAAAATTTCAACTTGACTTTCCATTCCCACGTCAGCCGAGAGTATCCGAATCCCCATAGAGGGATCATAGGCGGATCAACATGGGCCTCAGGAGGTTCAATTGACCCCACTGAAATTTGGTGCCATGGATGCTGACGAGGGGTTTCAGTTTTGAATAAGGTTTTTCAGTTTTGAATAAACGGATTTGACCCCACTGAATCATGCATAATATTGCTCAATGTACTTTTGACCCCACATAACCATAAGCCCGCCTCCGCTTGGGGGAATGGTTGATTTGGACAGCGAGCAAAGAAAATAATCTTCACGAAATGAATACTAAATAGTTTACATTAAAACATCTTTATCTTATTGACAAAAAAGAAAAGAAAAGAAGAGAATTCATTTTTGCAATTTCGCTCTGTTTTAAATTTTCTTACAATTTGATGGAAGGGTGCGTAGATGTGAAAACTAGTTTTTTTAAATAGTCATTGTCAATTTTGATAAATTTACTGACTTTTATTTAGGTCAGAAAACTCATGGATGTTCCATATATGAGTTTTATAGTAAGATATTGACTTGGTTGATGGTATAGTAATATCCGCTATTGATTCATGCTATAGAAAATGAATTTTTGACAAAAAAAAGTTTCAAAAAGGCCTTTCACTTGGGTTGTACCCTTTTGAAGCCAACACTAAGAAATGCATTTGAAGATTCAGCATATGGAATGCAATACATCCGACCAGGAGAGAGAAGGAGATGGAATTTTCCGGACAGTTTTGTAAGAACGGTTTTTATCTCGTTCTCTTTAACGATCGGACACATGGCTCTGATGACTATGAGAGAGAATTTTTTCAGAAAGCAACCGTGAGTTCCCATTTCAACCAGGCTTAAAATGCAATAACCTTTAAGGGATGCAGATGTTGTCAATTTTAAAAAATTGGTCCTTTATGAGAAAACACCAAATCATACGCTTTCTAAATTTTAATACCAGGCTCAAAAAGAGGAAGAATCTTGGTGCATGTGAAGTTTAGTAGAATTTTGGGTTAATTGTTAAATAATGCCCCGATGTTTTATCTACTTTGCATTTATATACCTTATTGTTTTTTTCGCTGCACTTAGATACCTTACAGTGCAGACCATATGGACTTTTTTTCAAATAGTAATGGATTTTATGGTCCACTAAAGAGAGCAAAATATTAACGGCTTGTACCTTATGGTTTACAAGTGCAGTGAAAAATTATATATAAATGTAAAGTGGATGAAAGTATTAACAAAAACAAACTCTTCAGTCTGACCTTTAACTTATGTTGACGCGGGTTTCATTAGCTCTGCACTTCTGTGGGTCCCATTTCAGCACTCCCTGACATGAGCTGTGATGCTAGTTTTGTATCTTAAGCGCGACATGAAAAGTTTCTAGAAGGTGGCCATTCTGATGGTAATTGAACGAGCCAGCTCAGGTTCAATTAGGGTTCGGCTCGATATCAGCTCGAACAACATCAGTTTATTTATTAATAAGTCGAATATGAGCCAGAAAGCCTTGCTCGTTTATTAAACGAGCTGAACTCGAGTTCAACCAGGCTCGTTCAGTATTGACTCGGTTAAATAGTTTGAAAAAAACAGTAATATATAATATAGAGCAGATTCTATACAACTCTCGGAACACCTAATTCAATTAAGGGACGGTATATAAAGTGCAGCTGAGATGAATATAAAACCGAGCATTTAGATCTATTCCATGCTCTAGATGTTTTTTAATCTTTCCATATCTCAAACTCCTGGGTCTTAAGCTCTATAATTGTTATCCCCGGCCTAGCCTATTACAAAATACTTTTATGTTTTCTTCTGAAACTCCAATAATGGCCATTGACCTATTCTCTTCCTCCACCAAACGTCTTTTTATTATTTTCCTTACAGAGACCACTTAATAGAAGATACATCCGAAATCGACTTTGGTTCGTTTAAGGCTCAGTAAGCTAACGAGCTGAACACGAGTCAGACCTGCTCAGCTCGAGACGAACTCGAGCCAAGCTTGAGCTAGCATAAACTAAGCCGAGCCGATCTTGGATAAGGGTCGGCCCGTTCAAGCTTGGCTCGGTTACACCCCTAATTGTGGGTTTCAAAAAAACGATTTCATGAAATTTTGAGACTAGCTTACACTCGCTTGGTAGCTAAAATAGAAAAGGTTAATGCGGGTGTGAACTTCACTCACATTTTACTTTTTAATGTCCGTCCCAACTTAAAAAGCATGACCTATTCAAACAGGAAATGTGAGTTTGGCTGTGAGCTTCAGAGCTACATTTTTGCCAAAATAGAATTTATCAAACCGTGATTCCAAAAAGTTTTGAAGGCTTAAAACCCTTTTTCTAAGCTCCGAAAATGCTGGAGTCTTGCAAACTGTCATGCCTTTCTATTTTTTATACCCTATTTTAAAATGAAACCATGATGTATGGTGCCAAAGGATCACAGATTTTTTTCTCCAAACCCCGGTTTGTTTATTTGCAAGTTGCAATTTCTTTTCAAGTTCAACTAAATCCGAGATTTCGGAAAGATTGTTGCCAAACTAGACCATAGAGTTATGTGAGTAATAAAAATGTCTCGACAAGAAGATTAATGAAAGCACTGCATTTAATCAAACCGCACCTTTAAACAGGTGGAAAAGGAAGAAGGAACTCTTCTCTTTTGATCTGAAAACTGCTACCGACTCTTTGCCAGTGGACTTAAGCGGATCAATGCTCGCTGTTGGGCGATCGGTTGGCTCAGTCGTATCGCTTAAAGCTTTACTTACTTTCTTCACTTACGACTTTCAATATTCCT
The DNA here is from genome assembly GCA_030015575.1 of Agapanthus africanus. NCBI lineage: Eukaryota > Viridiplantae > Streptophyta > Magnoliopsida > Asparagales > Amaryllidaceae > Agapanthus > Agapanthus africanus. The sequence continues at coordinate 160,674,186 of JASDDO010000024.1, forward strand.
CCCTCCTCAAAATCATGCCTCTTAGCAGCGCTTACTGATTCAATCACAGCATTCAATTGCAAACAGAACATTGGTTAATTGAAAACTAACCTACTCTAATTCCGAGTTTCAACCGAACGGCTGACACCACTATTTCCCTTACGATATTTACTATATTTCATGGCTTTCGTAAATTAAGTAGCCGGATTTTGTGAACGGGACGAGTTTTAACTCAACTCGCTGCGCTCGGCCCTGCGGGAGATTGATGCTCCTTGAGATATGTCTTTCCCCCTTGCTTCTTGAAAGCTAGTAAACATCAAGTGAAATAGGAGCCATTACTCTTCTATGGTACCTTGTACTTCTTCATGTGTTATAAGTGTTTGGTTTGATAAAAAATGAAAAGAAAGAAAGATAGGAAGTAGCTTCCAAATGAGAAGACGGATCTTTTATGACACAGCTTCTTCCAATATCTCTTCCATTTATTTTGGTTGCGAGTAACCAAGAGAGAAGAAAATAAAGGAGTTAATTATATCCTTAATTGCTCTTTTTTATTACTTTCAAAAGTAAGAATCTAATTCTATGATAAGCAACATTTTGATTTGGTTTGCTCATGAAACAACAATAACTAGAAATGATTTCTCTTCCAAATATAAGCATTTGATCTTTTTCCATGGTACTTCCCTACAAGTTATTTTGAAGTGTATGTTCGTCTTTTCTAATAGTTCAGGTTATCCAAATGAGAAAACAGGAGACCTTTCATGTCCAAAACTGCAGTGGCCTCTCACATGAACCATTGGGATCCAGGGGCCCAACTGTAAAATAGCCAGCATGTTCTATTATCCCATATGAAAGGTCACTATAGTTTGGACCTACATGGGTCATGCTCTGAGCCTCTATATATCGAAATAGCCCCTAAAATTTGGTTTTACTACTTGGATTATTAATCATTATGGAGTACTCATAATAATTTTGGAGACCCTTTACTAAATTAATTGTGTACGCCATTAGCTGTTATATTCGTTTATGAGGTTGTTATTCTATAAAGTATCAAAGATTAATGGCTCCTAGACAGAAAATAATCATAAATCTAATGATAGTTAATCAAATCTTATAAAATTATTTTAGGAAATTAAGTTTAGGTGATAGTACTAAACACGTCGACTAATAATTGAGTTAACTCACTGATTTTGGATCCATGTGCACTAATATCTTACCAAACTTGGTAGCAACACTCCATATGCATTTTTCAAAAGAGAGAATATTTGGGGGGGAAAATTGACTTGAATATCTTAGCATGCATTTTTCAAACAAGACAACAAGGGATATTTATATATGTATGTCTCTGGTACAAAACTAGGAAATGGACAAAATTAAGAAGATGCCTAACAAATCTAGAAGGTTTGCACAATTGGAGGGATATGTTGCATACACAATTTTTTTTTAAAGAAAAAAGGTGGGATGTTGCACACACAATTAGTTGGTATGATTTATGATTTCTAAACCTATGATCTATAATTCATCCATGATTTTGATAGGCATTAAATAAGATTTATCTGAAAAATAAGCATCATCCAGCTTATAATTGCTTAAGTGTAGTCACGGCTCTATTTTAATGAAAAACAATAATGGTAGATTTCATTGATTATATATTGTTAAGTCACATGAAAATCATAGCTAAGATTAAACTCAAACCTCATGCGTTTCTAAAAAGGGAAAAAAATTGAGCAGCAATAAAAGTACATCCAATCAGACATTTATTAGTGTAAAAGTCTACGATTAAAACTCAGTCAGGCATGTAGTTGCAAAATAATCGCAGTTTCGATAAATGAAGGTTATGATAATTTGCATGTCTGAAAACACCTAGTTAAGGAGGGAGGCAGCACAAAGATCCATTTGCATCCTAACAATAAGTCTCATCGTTGGGCCCACACTGGTTTTGGTAGCTTAATTATATAAACATCATCTACGACTTAAGTTTATGATAAAGACTCATTGATAAATAAAAGTGAAAACATATGGAGATTGTATAGAACTTAAAGAAAATATATATGAAAAAAAGTGTGGTTTCTCAATCTAGTCAAATTGGACCGAGCAAGTAGCAAGTTTTAGAAATAGATCATAAACTTTAATTTGTTGGACAATGATGTTTTGCATTAAGCTGACCTAAACAACATAAAAGGTTATTAGTGAAAATTGACTGTTTTTGTTTTGGTGGTAGATTAGAGTTGATGATTTAGGAGTCAATAACTCTCATGAGTCTAATCAAAGACTCAAAGAGCCATGGTCAATTGATTGAAGAGGAAGATTTGATGGGTAATTTTCTATATTCATTTAATTATAAATGGCGACACAACATTTTGTTGGTGATAGAGATTAATAATTAGGGTTGCTAAGTGTGGAAAAAGGAAAGGTGTTTTTCAAGACTTGATTGGTTAGAGCTGGCCGTCAAGAGGGCCGCATAGAATTATGAAATAACCCAAAAACATGTATCAAATTTCTTTTAAAACCAAAGCTTCAGTCGTACGTAAAAGTATTACTAATTAAACCATACCAGAATTTCAAAAAATGCATGGCATGATTTGATAAATAACCATATAGTTTCATAAATAATGTTATGATTTAATAAACAATATTATGGTTTGATAATTAGTATTATGATTTGATAAATAAAGTTATTAAAATTATAATGTTTGTAACGACCCCAAAATCCATGTACCGTTGTATTTTCCTTCTTTAATAAAAGATGGCTTTTCTTTCGATCACCGGTATATATTTAATTCATGTTGAATTTATGAAAGAGTAAGATTGTATCTTATTGGTTAACTTTGTGTATTGCTATCCCAATTCAAACCTCAGTCTCTCCAAATTATTTTTTATTTTAATCATTTTGCATTATATAATCTTGTTTTTAAAGAGAAGGAAAAAGAATTATTTTATTTTATTTTATTAGATTTTTGAAAAGAGAATTTATTTTATAAAAAATAGTTTAAGAAAATGATTTATTCCGTTTATCTTTTAAATTATTTATCTTTGATCGTCTCTAAAAACTTGCATGAATTGCACTTGTATTCAGTTGGTGGAGATGTTATAGAGGTTATATAGGATCAAGCTTTGGCTGTTGCAAATATTTCTTTTTATTTAATTTTTTTAAACCCAAACTTTTCTCATAACCTACAAAATGACATTTCAAATCACCTTTTTTTAACCCCCACCATGAATACATATTAAGTGGAATTAATATGATAACATAACATCCCTATATGTCCATCTTCCTCATCCTTCTTCCACCTCAACCCTCCCCCCCCCCACCCCCCATATTTTAAAGAGTCTTACCAAACTTAACCCCCTTCTTTCTAAAAGTTTTAGGAGTCTCGAAGCCATCGGAGTGCTTTCCCATCCGCTAGAATCGAATCGGTGAGCCGGTTGTTATACCGACTCACACTGCGAATAAGTCCATTATTTCTTTCACTCTTCACCTTCCTTGTATCTTCTCCATATATGTGCTCCCTCCTCTTTGCCATGCTTTCGCCGTGCCGATCCTTTTTAAGCCCAAATTTAAAATTTGCAAAATATAAAGACTGTGATTATGATTATAGTTCTGGCCCTATTTATTTTGTGAAACATATTAAGAAGTCGGTTCCATCCACTTTTTTACATGTTATGATAAGTGTTTATAATGGTAGATATGAAAATAACCTACAAAATGACCTTTCAAATCTCTTTTTTTAAACCCCCACCATGAATTCATATTAAGTGGAATTAATATGATAACATAACATTCATCTTCCTCCTCAAACCCTCACATATTTTAGAGTCTTACCAAACTTAGCCACCTTCTTCCTAAAAGTTCTAGGAGTCTCGACGCTATCGGAGTGCTCCCTCATCTGCTAGAATTGAATCGGTGAGCCGGTTATTATACCGACTCACACCACGAGTCCATTATTCCTTTTTCTCTCCACCATCTTTGTATCTTCTCCATGCATGTGCCCCTTCCTCTTTGCTATGCTTTAGCCATGCTGATCCTTGTTAAGCCCAAGTTTAAAATTTGCAAAATATAAAGATTGTGATTATGATAATAGTTTTGGCCCTATTTATTTTGTGAAACATGTTAAGATGTAGGTTACATCCGCTTTTACATGTTATGATTTTAATAATGGTAGATACAAAAATACATGAATCGTCTCATCACATGCATATATGTTTGAATTTATGATTTAACTTATTTTGTCCTATTACGTCTCGCAGTCGTATTAGTGATTGCGTCATGACCAACCCGAATGCTTGCTTCACATATGTCAACTCATGTGATTTGTCGTCGTAATTTTTGATTATTTATACTTAATATTTTTCTAAAAGAAAATAAAGCTTGCATATAAATACCATAGTTTATCACCGCTAAATACGACTTTAAAAATACCTTAACCTTTAAAATAATTTTTTGAAGATCAATTTGAATTCTGAAAATTTCAAGAAAATTATTTAAAATAGAACATATTTTTCTAAACACTCTGCAAAAATTTCAAAACGTTTCGACTCTCACGGTCGCTAATTTTCGATGGTTCTGAAAACAAATTTCAACTGTTATCTTCAAAAATGCATAACTCTGTATTCAGAGATTCAAATTGAGTGAAATCAAATTGGTTTGACAACTAGATCGAAAGATCCAACTTTTCTTAATTCAATCCGACTTCTGAAAACCGACGGAAATATTTTATTTCTGCCTTCTAAATTTGTGTGTCGAGCCTGGACAGATTCTGTCTATATCTGCGCACGGTTTTTCAAAACACCATATCTAGCACTACATAAATCGTTTTGCGACAAACTATAGATGTATGGATGACAAACTGACAACCTTATATTTTTCCTATAGAACCAGAGACTCAGAAATGTATATATCGACCTGATATATGTTCTGCAAGTTACCCTTCCTTGTTGTCCCAGAAAATAAAAATCCGTTTTATATCCTTAGATTAAAATAATCAAAACCATGGCTTCAGAGATCCAAATCATGTAAATTCAAAGTCTTTTGATAACTAGACTGAAAGACCTACCTTTTTCTAGTTCAACTCCAGACCTGAAAACAGCGAGAAAATATCACAAATTGCACTTTTAAAACATACGACGGTGCTGGCTCCACTCAGTGATACCAAATCGCGTTTATCTCCTAAACCAGTAATCGGAATTAGACGAGACTTAAACCCATATCTGCACAGCACCTAGGATTACATTTCTTATTTTTATCCTAAGTTCATATGAGTTGAGTAACTATTAGTTTTCAGTATTTCTTTATACTACTGTTTCTGGCTTATACTCGTGGATATTTCATTTTGTATCATTTCAGGCCATCCGAACTTGTATAGCCTGACTTCCTAAATGTTACACTTACATGAATCATATGATTAGATGTATTGCATGTTTGATATGAACCTGACTTGAATACGTAATTACATGAATACTTTTAAATGAAAACATGAATACGCGAACTTGACGTGGACTTGCAACGCAACACTCCAACGTATTCATGGATACGCGTAGGGCTTGTGTCAAACTCTATAATTTAACATACGCGGGAAAAAGGTAGTTTGGTAATGAATGTATGTCGTGTCACGAGAGTCCACTAAAAGTCACTAACTATTCATAAAGCCCGTGTACCGATGTTCCGTGGATTAGACAAAGCTTAACTCAACGTGCTGTTGGTCCGTGGGTTTGACGTACTACTCACGTTACACTCATATTTTCATTATTGTACTACAACAAAGACACAAAACCGTAAAACTGTCATGCTTATATAGTTTTTCTTGTTTAATTGCCATTTCATGCTCCTTCATTGCATTATGTCGTTTCCTACCTATTTACATACTAGTTGTTTATCTTTTTATAATCTTACTTTTCTTACTTTAAATTAAGGATCTACCGAGAGCAGGATCATTGACAAACATTCCATTCTGTCTCTTCTTTTAAGAATGTTCGTTAGATAACTTAGGGACATGAGAGGAGATATGAGGAAAGATTGGGCCGATAGAGGAAATTTAATCGCAACCGTCTTCTCGGATGGTTTACTAACCGTCTATCAATCTTTACCTTTCCAGTATGCCTACTTGCTCAGGCTTCGTTTATTTCTATATTTGTTGTATGAAATATTCAGACTCGTTGTCGACTCATTGTCGGTTATGTTGAATATCGTGGAATTTAAAATATAATAATGTAGTTGAATTTTATACTCTTGCTTAGTTATTGTTGTATTAAATATTGCTTGCTGTAACGCTAAACATATAAATTTCGAGAAAAACTCATTTCTCAGTATAAGCATTTCGCGGACCTCGTCACTGCTACCGACTTTTGAAAAACGGGACGTGACAATGTTTGTAGCCTGAAAAAGGGTAAACCCTATAATTTCAAAAATTCATCCCAATCAGAATAGATTTAAAACATCCTTACTTTCTAATACTGGGGTTTTTTAGTTTAAAAACCTTTGAAAATGCATGAATTTAAAAATAAGTCAATTTTCAAAAATATACTGAACCTGGAAACAATTTTCATCATCTGCAAGCATATACTGGAGAAAGTCATATTCAAATCAGAGTTGATATACATAAGAAAAGTCAAACAAAAAGGTACAGGTAAACATAAATCTCAAACTGCAGCTCGTAAAATTAAAATACTCAACCTACAAAGGTAAATCCATTGCAAAAGCTGTTCATAATTTCATATTTACTTAGATACTTGATCAACATCTTTCAATCCAAGAAACTCATCAAGTATGAAACTACTAAAGCTGGTCAACCCATGATATAAGCTGGAATCTACCTTGATATGAAAGTTACAAGTTAATAAAGCTAGATCCAGAATTCATATTTATAACTAATCTCAAGATATACATTTCAATCACACATCAAGACAGAATAACAATGGTTACACAAAATCACATAAAGGTCAAAGAAACTTAAGTCCACAATTACGAATGGAAAAAATAAGCACATGGATTTTGACTTTTGAAGCAAGAAACGCCTTCAGCTGCTTAGACAAACACTTTAGTTGACAAAATTTTCAAGTACGTCCATTTGCCTTTCACCCAAAATTCTTTTTAACAAAAATTAAAAAATTAAATTGACATAATAGCTTTTTGCCATTATGAAAATTAAAGGAGCACAATGGGTCATAATGAAAAGGAGTAGGGAAACATGAGAAGATAGAAAGAACAATAGAGAGATTTTCTTTATATGTTCAAAGAAAAAGACATCCATAAGTTAAGTCAAAAGCACGTTATGCATTCCCTGAGATTATAGAAAACCGCAGACTTTGAACCCTGACCATGATTATAAGGACCCAAACACATGCATCCGATTAATCCCACATTGTAGGCTAATCTTCAGGGATGCACGGACACGGAGACTCTGACATGATACAGACGACACAACAAAATCCTAAAATATAGGATATGATGACAACTCAATACACAATCTTCATATTGTGTGGAGCGTGATGGAAGATGGAGGCTGTACATACATAGGACACACATCGTATAGAACAAGAAAAATTAAAAGCATACCATCCAAATAAACAAATTATAACCAAAACATATTAGAGACGTGTATAAAACAGATAAGACACGTTTAGGGCACACATACAACAAGTATACAGTGTATCCGATGTTGCAAGTGTCGTGCAAGTGTCAGTGTGTGTCCGATACGTGTTACATTCCGACCGCGGACACAACCACCTGTTGGAAGTATCCGTGCAACCAAGCAGTCATCTATACGTACATGGTTCTCTCTTCATGTCAGTCACCCATGGTTCAACCCTCGGGTATTACCTATCCCTCCGGCCACCTTACTTGTTAATATAGACTCTTGGCTCATCAATGAAGACACAAGCTCCACACTAATGATTTTGAGATGACGAATCTGCTTTCTGCTCAGGGACATTTAGACACCAAGCAGAATCAGCAAAGTTAAGGCATGAAACTGTCACCAGTTAACATGTCGACCCTTGATCATCATGAGATAAACTAGCATTATAGTTGACAAGTTCGCAAAGCGTGTTAGAACACGAATAAGGTGATAGTGACACGAGCCAATCCACGTAGGATGAATCTTCATTGATTAGGTCTTGCTTTGTGAACCTTGAATGACTATGAGATTGTCAACCAGGATGATAGCTAAGTGGCAGCACATTAGTGATTTAATTCGAAACTTAATTCCCAGAAGTAAATTTTATGGTTGATTTCTTGTCAAGAGAGTTCAAGGATGTAAAACAACTTCCCCTGAATATAGAACAGACAGACTAATTTTCCCCCATATACAATGTAGAGATATCATTTTTCTTATTTTTCCATGATAAATTGCACTTAGTAAACAAAGCAATCCCTTTATATGATCTATTATCTTAATTAAATACCATAAATAGGAATATTGAATATTCTAACAAAAAAATTGGGGAAAATGGATCTAGGTTCCCGGCCTAAGAAATGATAACGGTTTCATCCCTGACCAAATAAACTTTAGAAACCTCCCCGATGACCAAAAACGGTATGTTTCCCTGGCCTTTTTTTTCTTTATATTTTTCAATATTCCTCGAATACCTTAGTAACATTTGCCTGATAACTACTACATTTATTAGATATTTACTATATTTAGCATATAACTACCATATTTACAAGTTAATAACTATAATTATCAGATAATTCCTACATCCACCGGATACGTACTCATATAAAATACCGTAAATTCAGTTGTTATTTAATAAATATAGTAGTTATCTACCAAAAAGCTACAAGGGCATTATAGGAATATTGAAAGATAACAGTAAGCTAGGGACTTGCACACTGCTTTTTGGTCAGAGGGGTTTTCCAAAGTGTTTTATTTTTTATGGGAAAAGACCTATCCCTTTTCTGGGAAAAGGACCTAGACCATTTTGACATTTTCCCCAAAATTTAATGATAGTAAAAAGTAAGAGCCCTAACCGGAGGTGCAAATAACATACGTCAAGGAAATTACTCTGAAGATAGTCCAAGACACTGAAGATGGTCCAAGACATTTCGAACACTTTTAGACACCATGTTCCTGCCCTTTGCATCTCCAAACCTGCAACTGAATGCCTTTAGACACCATGTCAACATTCTGAATGTTTAATGTTCGTTTGCCAGCCCGACTCACCCAATTATATCATTCCTCCAACAAGAAGTTCACAAACTAGAGCCGATGCAGGTCTACACATCTCACCCTTCAGCCTCCCCCCACGCCCCCCACCCACCCACAAAAAAAAAGAAAAAAGAAAAAAAACCCACTCCACCTTACCATGCAGAGCCAACAAGACAAGAACTAGCTAGGGTTTACTTTTTCTCATTCTCTTTAGGCCTGGCTTTTCCTGTGTACTATAAGATTGTATTATCATTAGTCATGCCTTCTAACTTGTGCTAAATGGCCATATACCCACCATGTACTGCTTGACTATAAGGCCTTATCATTTAAAAAAAGAAGAAGAGAAAACCATATGCAACCAATATGTAGTGTAACCTAATATAATTATATGTGGTATATGCATAAGTTATCTTGAATTTGGAATTGATCTAAATACAAAGGTTCAACCCTTTCAATTGGTTCCATAATCCATATGGTCAGAACCCAATTATTTAATTGTCTTATTTTAAGATTTGAAACTGAAGATTCATATGGATTTGATATGTGTTGGGCACAACACTTGGTTCTCTAGAATGAAGAAAAAGGATATAAATTCATTGAGATTGGTTGTCATATAGGTACCAAATTGATAATAAAATTAGGTTGCAGGAGGGTATTGCTAATCTAGTGAATTGCGCTTGTCATCTGCAATGCTTCGAAGAGATTCATCAGCTTCTATTCTCCTGATAGGCTTAACAACTCTCCACCTCCAAACATACATAAGAACTGCTCAAAGTTCAACTGTAACTACTTAAGTAATCTTATATAAATTTAATTTAAGATCAATCTAACGAAGTCCCATAAATTAGTATAATGATATAATTAAGTCAGATAACCATTAAACCAATCATATTAAAGGAAAACCAAACTCAAAAGGAGAGCTGACATCCACTATGTTAGGAAATCTAAATCGACATAGCAAAATGGAGAATATGTCATCTGAAACTCATGATTACAAAGGGCAAAACAGAAACAGTGATTAAAGACTCCAGAACAGAAATGCAACCTTATGATGCAAGCTTATGGTTATGACTCCAAGGACTTCGCTGTATATCCAATAACCAGACAACACACTACCACCATTACATCTAGACCTGCTCATACAGCGCCATACAAAATATATGTTTCAACTGTTGGCTATATTGCCCTCAAGGAAATTATGTAATCGAAAGTAGACGATTATGATAATTGAAGAAGGACCTATACAGGTTAAAACAGTCTTACTCGAGATGACGGTATGCTATTTGGTTTGTTTTTATCATTGATGTGTATACGTTTTACTGGTTATCACGTGTCGCTAATACATAATGATAAACACCGTAGGATCTTTACTTGACTACCAGAGTTATGATGGCGATCATTGGTAATCTATAAGCACAACCTTGAATGTCTCTAGTCGTAGGAGTATCGAGACTGGGCATCGATATTCCACAGTAAACTAGTGTATATGTTTCTAGACCCCGACAAGGGACTGTGGCAGGTCTCATAGCTATGTATTTTGGCCTTCGTCAAGGCATAATGTATGATAATTATGTGTTACTTTTCTGCAGTATAGAGATGCATTAATTTAGGACAGTCGTTCAGCTATTTTGACATTCGTCAAGAGTTGGTACGGGTGGGTCTAGATTAATCAGGACAATGACAGGTTGAACTTGACTAGCGATCTATGATATTTTAGCCTTCGTTAAGGTCATAAGACACTTGGGGTAAAAACGATATCAGGAGTTTCAAATATAATGGAAAGTTATCGAGTTTGAGCATATCTTCTGGAGTGTGGTGATTTTGGTCCGCTTCCGTCAAGGTTATCACGCGATAATAGTTGGGTCCCGATTCTTAAGTATTACTCTTGGGGAGATTTTCACTTCGCAATTAGCTAACATATTAGGTGTTTAGAAAGTGTTAACGAGATTATACTTCTGCGGAAACGGGGTTATTTAATTAGGTCGTACGAAAGCACGGAGAGCCTCTCTCAGAGTACCAACACTGCCTGGCTGAACGGTTAACGAACTTGTAAAGTGTAAATGATCCCGACTAGTTCTCCTTTTAAGGTTTGAAGGAGAATTCGAAGAAACAGCGGAAGTCGTCTTAATTAGATAAAATGATTAACCAATCTAATCTTGATAGAGTGCATACTGATTGTTTCTTTTCTCTCTTTTTGGCAGCGACCATAACTGAGCTTAAACTAAAACTCGTAAACCAAGTTGACCGAACCTTTTTACAGACCTAGTTTTGGGTTGTCATGATTCACAACTAAATCACATATATCCTTACCACTCCTTTACCCTTTGCCTTCTTTAGAAGGCTCCGTATCACTATGGATATCCATATTACTTGGAACAACCATCTCGTATAATTACATACGAACTCGAAGAAATTTATTTCAGAGCGAGTATGGTCACGGGTTTAGGAGAAATTGAATTGTATAATTTTGTTGTCTCCTCTTTTTCACCTTCTCTTAAGTTGTGAGCTCCTTGTATTAGGAGAGTACACCAGGTATACTTGTTGGATAGTCTTCTTCCAAACTTTAGACAGGTACCGAAAGGTGGAAAAGAAAGAAAACCAACTGGCCTAAATTAGTGTACAGAAGGTAAGATATAGAGATATATAAAGGGATTGAAGCGAGGGCAAAGGAAATTGCAACCACTATCGTAAATCTGAGCATTGAAAAAGACATTACTAAGAATACCTTGTCACTCATTTTAATGTTTCAGTATTCTTGTGCAGTAGTGATTGAAAACTGCTTTCCTAGTTACATTCTGACTCCAGGGTATGTATATATCGGTTGAGATTCTCACATTTGTATGGCATTACAGACGATGAGTGAGAGCGGACTATTGGGAATTGGGTGATTAGATCCTCAATATCAGAATTCTTTGTAATTAGTGATGTTTGACGAAATCACCTGAGTTTGCCTAACGGCAAACATTTGGATTTTTGAACAGCCGTTGTTGTGTACAAATTTTTAAAAAAAAATATCTGTATGTTTATTTTATAAAGCGAGATATGAATTTTGAAAATACATATTGGACATTTACCTCTATCGGTTGAGGATGAGGTAAGGTACATTGAATAACAGTATAGTTGTTCTTGACTAAATTATAGTTTTTAACTAACGAAACACAGAATTTGAGTTTGTAAACTTAATTGGGACTTATACATTATAATGTATGTTGTCCAGTATCTATTAGGACAAGGGTTTGTACTCGTACTGTATTCCATTTACTTATAACTTCTCTGATTTTAAACACGCATTTCGTACAAATATAAGGTCCAAATTTTGAGAAGCTATAGGTATAAGAATAAAGTAGAGAATCATACGTCGGAAGTATCAGGATTCTTCGAGGTTGGTCAAAAAATTAGATACTTATGCTAGATATTCCATAATAGTAATATTTAGAATTTGATTCTCTATCAGGTTACTCATCCTTGGGTGCGCTTCTTAACGAGTAATGTTGTATGGTCTTCTTCCATTTGGTGATATGCACTAAAAACAACTGCATAACCTTTTGAATCTAGTTCTATCTAAATTAATGCCTTTGATTCTATATGGATATAGATTGGTTGTATATCTTATAGTTGTTAAGATATGGAATTATCCGGTTCTTGTTTAAAAGCAGAATCCGGACGACCTCAAGACACGCTTCAGTAATGGCAGTTTGTGGGTTATCCTAAGCTTTCGCAAAGGTTTAACTTCTACCATTTGCAAAATCAATAGTAGCATTGTTCTTGACTCGCCGTCCTTTTATAAAAGGACTTCTTTGCAAAAGAATTTAGTAGGAGTATAGTAGAACTGGAAGTGATTCCAGAAGCACAAACGGTTATTGAAAATTTAGTAGGACCTAAGGATTCAATTGGATTCGACAAACCATAGCCACTTTGCGGATTTTAGTAGGTAATCTCAGTCACTCGAAAGGTACTTCGGATTCCACGTAAACGGTGACAGGGAGGTTTGTATCATGGTAATGACGGCCTTACTAGTTTTCAGTTGGCCATTGGGAAGCGATAATTTCCAGATGATGGCCAGATGCCAGATATCTAAGTTGGACTCCATGCACTTTAGTAAATTATAGAATTTGTCGGGTGCTCCTGAATGAGTAATACCCATTAGGAGCAAGTAGATCTTTCGAGATCAATGTAAGTAGAAATGTAGTAACCTAATAAGGCTAGACTTGTTGTAAACAGTTTTCATCAAATACTCGGTATGGATTGTGATGAAACCATTTCTTCAATGTATGTGCTTAAGTACATACAAACATTACTTGCCGATGCTGCTATTCATGACTATGAGATTTGGCATGTGGATGACTATAATGTCTTTCTAAATGGGAATTTAGAAGTGCATGTGTATATGACTCTACCAGAGAGTTGTCGTAGTCAGTGGGAGCAACAGAAGGTGTGCAAGTTGCTTATATCTATTTATAGATTAAAGCGGGCATTGTGGAGGTAGATCATCTATTTTGATGTGACAGTCAAGATGTTTGACTTCATCAAGATAACAAATGAACCTGGTGTAGAGTGTTTTTCATCACTCCACTGAGATAGAAATGCGCGTCGCTTGTTAGGCATATTACAGATTCCCCCTGTCAGGGGTAGCCAGAATTTTATTGATTGTGGGGATCCAAATCTCCCGCAACTGCGGACTAAGCTGCCGTTAATTACCCCTCTTTTGGAGCGAGGAAACCTCTGATTAACAAGTTAAATTGATCATGCGAACTCAATATGCAATATGTGCATGTCCTGTTTGGTAACAAGTTTGAGGATGCTTAGGCATATCGGGGGCCTGACAGAGTTTTTATGGGGGTTCTATTACCCGGATAACAGACCGAGGGTCAAAAGGACTAGCAGCTCCCTTACAAGATGCGGGGCAGCGCCCCCGTTAGAAATTTTTTTCCAACGGGAGAGATGATGAGTGTATATATACCACGTGCGCACTTAGTAAAGTGAACGCGTGGCAAGGTGCATACGTGACAAGTGCGCACCTGCCGAGACATGCACCCAGCGAGACGCGCACCCGGAGAGGCACACACCTGGCGAGGTACGCATTTAGCAAAGTGCGCACCCGCCGAGATGCACACCTAGCGAGGTGTGAGAGAGTGAAGGAGGCAAAAGGTCTCGAATAGACCAAAAGCTCCAGTAAGGTGCACACTTAGGGAAGTGCGCACGAAACGAGGTGCGCACCTGGGCCGGTACGCACTTGGCTCTATATGCATCCAATGGGATGCGCACCTAGTCCAATGGGCACCTAGCACGGTGCAAATAGGGTCGAAACCTAATAGAGCAACAGTCCAAAAATACAAAGACTTTGACTTTTGAAGATCAAAAAGGGTTGTTTTCCCCTTTTTTTAAGCCTCCTAGCGTGCGTACTTGGATTTAATTGAAAAAAAGAAATGAGGAAGGAGAAAGAGACTTGCGCAATAAAGAATGGCTCAAAACTCAAGATTTGTTTTTTAGAGAATCAGTATCCTTTATTTCATCATGATGGTTGGTTTTTATAACCTTGGCAATGTACATTGAGCCTCTTGGGCTTTACAATTTTTGGCTATCTTGCTTAATTTAATTCTAACAAATTACATATTCATTTATTTGCTATATATTTATTTTATTTTCTAGTTTGGCATGGGGCCGGTCCCAAGTTTGGAACTTGAACTTGGCTAGTGCTCGTGCCACAAGACTCGCAACGAAAGCTTGTCCGAGTGTTGCTGTCTCCATGTGGCTCGAGACTGTACCCAATTTCGTTGCGAGTCTTGTGGCACGAGCACTAGGGTCCTTCCATCAACTCTTTCTCAATTTACAACCATACATCCACAAGGACCTTCATCAACACTCGGACAAGCTTCATTTCTTCAGATGACTCCCTCCACATCAATATATTGAAAAGAAGAACCTTCTCCTACTTCACATTTCCAAAATATGAAAAATGACCTTGATTCAGGATGCGACTATGTTCCTCTAATCTCCATCTTCTTTATTTAATCTATATCATTCTTATCTCCCTTTCTCTAACTTGTACCCGGCTGTAACAGCTCTATGTATAGTCGAGCATTTATGCCATTATCGATAAAAAAGGGACTTTGCCACATCACGGAGATCTTTTTTTTTTTTTTGAGCATTCTCAGCATTCCTAACTTTCATAACTAATTCTACAATAAGCAACTAAATCAAAGAGTAGAAAAATCGTTGAGGTTCGCAACTTCACATGATGGTGCTGGTAACAACAATTTTTTCTAGTTCAATTTAGATCTTTTTTCTTTATCGTCGTTAAAAATTTTCTTCCATAAGTTAAAATGACCCGATTCATCATTTAGCTACAAATTTAAATATACTAATCATCTACGATGGATTGGAGAATCACTGGCTTCTATTTTTTTTGATAATATGAACTCCTCTCCTCCTTCAATCATACATGAGACCAACTTCAACATTAAATCTACCAAGTAAACTTATCTATAAAGACACCTTGAAAGGAATCGATTGAAGTCACTAGAAGGTAGAATAATCAAGTCAGATTACTTTTAGACTAATCAGTTCCAAAAGAAATAATACTATCAAGAGAGTTAACACCTTTTGTTAGGATTTAGTGCAACACATCAGTATGAAGAATCAGATTTACAAGGACACATACACAGATAGTCAGATGCTCATCGACTTACATGGCTCAGATATAACGGGTAATCCATGGAAAGAGGAGAGAGGAAATACAATGATCCAAAGGAGGACTACAAAAGGGATTGCAAGAAACCATAATTCTAATCTAACTAGCAGATATCACATTGTTGTTGGCGCTTGAAGCCTCTTTTCATATCTATGTATGCCTAATACTTCAAATCAAGCAAATCCAGCTCTAACTAAAATTTAGAGAATAATTGGAATTTTAAATTAAATCCTATTTTGACTTAAACAACAACATGTGGAATAATATTGACATACTCCTACAAATAAACCTTAAAGGGATGGTTAAGTGTCGTATTGGCTTTACGATGTGCTTGTTGCTTGGAAAAAAATTAAGGATTTTTTTGATATACAACCGTCAAAGATGAGAGATTTTGAAAAAACACCCTAAATATTATTTTTTTTAAAAACAACCCCTAAAGATTGGCCGTTAACTGAATACAACCCTCTGTTACACTTACTTATGTTTGGACCCTGGTTTATGATTAACCATGGTTATTTGAGATATTTTCAGATATATTAAATGCCCAATTTACTCTTAATCCCTAGGATTTCATTCATAACAAAAAATCATGTATCCTCTTCTCACCCCATCATGCAAAAACCCCAGCTCCACCTCTCTCTTCCATCTCCTAAAAGCAAGCCATCATTCAAGTCCTCCAACTCAAACACTCAATCTCAAACAATATTCATTTAACCCCTCCATCTTCTCCTCTCTTGAAATCTCCTGATCCTCAACTCCAACATCCGCCACGTTGTTTTCCCCCGCTTCGTCATCCCCTTCTCTCCATCACAAGACACTCTCCATCCCCTCTAAACTCCTCTGTTTCTACTCGATCCTTCGCCACATAAAAAAACCCAATATATATTTGACTTAATGTCCTAAAGAAGAATTCTCTTATCTGGGATATGATGAAGAGAATGAGGAGGTAAATAAGGAGAGAGCGAAATAGAGAAAAAAATTGCGGGGTATTTTAAAGTTGAAGCAAATAGAGAATTGTCGCTGCTGTTATTATAGATATTGCTATTTTTTTGCTAAAAGATGTTGCTATTTTGTTGGTGATTAGAAGGGTAATTTGGGACCGGGAATGTTAATAGAAAGGAAGTGTAAATATGTCTTTTTACAAACTCAATAGCTGGTTCTAACTCCGTTAATTACAGAAGTTAACTCCAGGATTCTTTTAAGTTAACTTAAAATCTTTGAGTGTTTTTTTTAAATCCCTCATTTTTGAGGGTTGTATATAAAAAAACCCCAAAATTAAACAAGAAGCTATGACCTATCAATCAAATAGGAGCAACAACTGTTATCTTAGATGAACATCAAAATACTTGAGGTTTTTTTTAGATATCTCACCCCCAAAACTTGCATATTTTTAAATTTCACCCTTAAAAATTCATATTTCTAAATTCCCCATTTAAAACTTATCTGTTAACCAAAACAAACCCATGTCATCTATATTCCGCGAGAATTTAACTTGGGTTACTTTGATTTAACCAAGGGCTTGAGTTAGAGGCACGATCTCTCCATCTTTCAATGATCCTTCTTTTTCTCTTTCCATCTTCAATATTTTCATGGATTTCAACATTGCAATAGATCCTAGATCGTTTTTTCATTGGAGTTATAAAAGTTGATACAATAAGGAGCTCAAATTTCTTTGCATCAACCCATAAGCAATGGGTGAAGAGAAAAGCCTCTAATTTTTTTGTCTAAAGAAAAGCCCTAATTTCGAAATCAAGAAGAAATCCTAACTCTAGACCTAATTTGAAAGAGGTAGATGACTGTTGATGGCAGTTTGGTCTTTTTGAAGTCTCTTAACGGTGAAAATTCAAAAACTAACATAAAATTCTTATAAGATGCTGAATAAATCTAATTAGGGGAGATTTTTGAACAAGTTATATGTTTTATGGGGGAAATTTAGAATACGAATTTTTTGGGGTGAAATTTAAAAATATGTAAGTTTTGGAGATTTTGGTCATTTTGAAGTTTATTAACGGTGAAAATTCAAAACTAACAGAAAATTCTTATAAGATGCTGAATAAATCTAATTAGGGGAGAATTTTGAACAAGTTATATGTTTTAGGAGGAAAATTTAAAAATATGAACTTTTAGGGGTGAAATTTAAAAATATGCAAGTTTAGGGGGTAAGATATAAAAAAAACCATAATTGAAATATAATCTTCAACTAATACCAACCTAGATTCATCTATTTGCAGAATTTACAGACATGGCTCAAATTACATTATCTAGACAAACTTGAGAAATACACATTGATTCTTGATGCCTTCCTAACTTTCTACTAATATTCAAGAACTGAAATCTTGAGACAAAATACAATAACTACTCAAGAAACAACACTATGATATGCATTTAGAGATGAAATTGATTATAAAAAAATCATGTAATTTTTTATACGAACCAAGGTCAATCCCAAGGATTCACAAACATCATAAAAATTGCAATTTTCTTCTAAATAAAGCCTCAAAATTTAACAACAGTTGAGAAATTGGATCAAGAACTGACCTCAGCCATCATGATCCCGTCGTCTTCGACGAACTGGCCCCATTGGATCCCGAAGCGGATGTGGATTCTTGAGCGTCGTGGAGCTTTCGGAGCCTCTCCTGTAGGATCCGAACCCGATCCTCAGTTCGCCGGAGCTTGCGCCACCTTAACAGCAAGTACGAGCTGAGCCCGCCGTAGACCAAGATGTACGAGCCCCAAACGTACGGATACGTCTCCGCGTGCTCCTTGATCTTAAGCCATTGGTTCTGTACTCTCTCCTTGATTCCCTCCGCCGCTGGATTCGCCGCCGCCTCGCTGTCATCCCTCACCATTGATGAGCTCCAAAGTTTCGATCTTTTCTCGATTTGGGTTTTAGGGCAGGAACGAATTGGGAATCGAGGCCTTGGATTTCTGTATAAATTACAGATATGATCCGGGTGTACCTGTACAAGATATAAGCTTTGGGCCCACCAACTAGGAAAAAATGTAAGGGTGTGTTAGTAACTTAACACACTCCCACAGCTTAAACCCCAGTTCTGATCTAGGGTTTGGTTTTTCTTCTATCGCTCTCCTCGATTTGGAAACGAGAGAAGTTTCCTTGTGAAATTGTCGTCTGGATTTTACTTTTGTCATGTAAGCCTTCATTCGACCCTTAAGTTTCGTTAATTTTTCCTTTTAATGGATGTGGTTCGATTATTGTTGAATAATTTGTTTCCTTCATTTGTTTGATTGCTGGATGCTATTAGAGTTCTAAGGTTAAAGTGAAATTTTAGGGGTTAATTTGGGGATAAGCCAGTGATATTTGAATCTAGAGCTTGTTATGCATGTATCGATCTTTTAATGTTTTCCCCCTTTTCGATATTGAAACAGTTAGGGTTAGATAGTTGTTGTGGATTGCTCTTTTGTGTATGACTTTTATACTAATCATTTGAAGAAGATAAGCTCTTAGTCATGCCAAGGAAGTTGAAGTATTGGATTTGGAAGAACTCTAGCTAACAATTTAATATAATGCCTCGACACCAGCTTGGTATCGTAGGATCCCTGCAGCGATATATTCTTCGCCTCTTTCTCATTCGTTATGTGATGTATGATACTCCTGAAACTTCCGATCCTATGGGTATATGCCTTTCACAATTATATTGACTGTAAATTATTATTTTTTAATCTCATTTCACTACTGAAATTTGCCTATTTGCTCAGAGCATTTGCGGAATTTAAGATAAAAAGGTATTTTCATTAATGAAAAAAGTGAACTTTTTGTTGAACAGTCATTTCAACTTCTATCCATACGAAACTTTGTTCTTCGTAACTTCTGGGTATGCCCCATATTGTAAGGTGCAAACCATGTTAGTTTTGAGGTTTATCATTATGTCATTTGCTCCCCCCCCCCCCCCCCCCC
This sequence comes from Agapanthus africanus, assembly GCA_030015575.1. NCBI lineage: Eukaryota > Viridiplantae > Streptophyta > Magnoliopsida > Asparagales > Amaryllidaceae > Agapanthus > Agapanthus africanus. The sequence goes on from JASDDO010000024.1 coordinate 160,693,912, forward strand.
CGGCTAAAAAATAGGCCTTTACATGATGCTAGCATGGTTTGAACCCCCAAGCCAATTGCTCGATGACGAGAAGATCTATCACTATGCTATTTGTTTCAACTATATATTTGAGACTATTTAACGTCATTCCTTCTCTATTTTATCACATGGCTAACCATTTTAAGCCAAGCGGCTTTCCATTTTCTGGGCTGTTAATATCTATTATGATGCCATGCCTTGTGGCACAGATATCACATAACTTCTGTTATATTACTGCATGATGGATATATTTACAAAACATTTATTTCATGACTTAACGTGGTGTTTTGTTTTTTGTTGTCTTTTTTTTTTGCCTGGATGCAGTGTATCAATGGAGGATGATGCCAATGTAAGTTCATCAAACACTTGTTGTTCTGCATGTCTTCATGTCAATGCATTTCATTAATTTTCCTTTCATGGCTTCTTCCTTCTTCTTTTTTCACCCAGATACTAAACTTTGATCATGCTAGGCAGCCTAGGATAATTATCATGGACACCAACATGCCCAATAGAAACACAATTATGGCACAACACTCACATTAAATATCTAAATTCTATGTTTGAAACAACAATAACAGGGGAAAAAATTGCCAAGTCTTAAACCCCTATTCTTCATTTGAAAGTGTCCATGCCACTTAAATGTGAGATCTACATAAGAATATGCATTTTATTTGTGTTTCATACTTGGTTGAATAAGAAATATGATATATCATTCATAATCTAAATTGCTAGAAGCATGAAATACATGCCTTTGGAGCAACTCTGAGAGTAATGGGAAATTTGAAGTCTATATGCTGAATCTTTACCTTTTTTCATTTCTTGCTTGTCTACATAATATATAAATAAGTTTTGTGACAATACTTTCGTGCAAGCTTTTAATATCACTTTCTAAATGCTCTTCCCATCTTAAATCTCTCAAATGTCTTGTAACAGGTGCCATCTAATGATCTAACACCCTTTATCACCTACCCTAAGTTTACAAATTCCCCTACAAATTACTTGAATTCCACAAAATTATCTTCTCCAGAAAATGATGTAGATACTACTAAGATTAATTCTTGAATGCATATTGATAGTCCGTATATGACCTGACATTCCTTTTAAGTATATAATCCATGACACCTAAAATTCCTTTACAAGTTAATGGACTCGATTGCTATATGTTAGCCAAATTTACTAAGAATCTGTAATATCTGGTATACCCATTTATACAGGATATACATGGGAACCCACTGTAGAACAATGAGGAATCTTCAGGATACATTTCAAAAGAGGGCAGATCCGAAACTATAAATGAGATGATTCCACTCCTATACACAGAGGCGCCTTTTGCGTGAACTGGAACCACGGACGCTTGAAACTCCGTAGTTAAATGTGCTCGGGCTAGGGAAATCCTGGGATGGGTGATCTCCTGGGAAGTGGCCCCTACTCGGGTCCAGTTCGCTTCGAAGGAAAAAAACCATGTGGCGTCGGCCAGAGCAGACAATACTGTCTGTGTTAGGAGTGGGACGTGACATTATGGTATCAGAGCTTGTCTTAATAGTAGGTCTGTGGTTCGAAAACGAACCATTGTTCTAAGTGGAAGAGAATGTAATATCCGGTATACCCATGTATACAGGATATATACGGAAACCCGCTGTAGAACAATGATGAATTTTCGGAATACATTCCGAAAGAGGGCAGATCCGAGAAATATAAATGAGATGATTCAACTCCTATACACGGAGACGCCTTTTGAGTGAACTGGAACTACAGGAGCTTGAAAACTCCGTAGTTAGGCGTGCTCGGGCTAGGGAAATCCTGAGATGGCTGACCTCCTGGGAAGCGGCCCTTACTCGGGTCCAGTTCGCTCCGAAGGGAAAAAACTGTACGGCTTCAGCCAGAGCGGACAATACCGTCTGTGTTGAGAGTGGGGCGTGACAGAATCCAACGCTGCATAGATCAACACATAAGTTGAGTGGAGTAGTAGCTGACCCCAAAAGCACAAACCGCTTAGTTAGGGACAAAACTATGATATCGTCTATCCAATTATGGGTGCATTTTCTTTATTCTATTTGCAAATTGATGATTATAATCAGCCTACAGGGTTATTTTATTCCCTTGTTCAGACTGTAAGTTGATTATCGAAGTGTCTAATCTGTGAACAGGCTGGAAAGAAAGAGGAAGAGGAATTCAACACAGGTCCCCTCTCTGTTCTAATGATGAGTGTAAAAAATAACACTCAGGTAAGGCATCAGCCTTCTATGTATAATCTTTTTTGTGTAGCCGAGATAGTATTATTATTGCTATCCACTGATTTTCAAATAAGCAGTTTGTAAGTTTTGGTGTCTATTGGATTAACTGCAAAATACATACTTATAAGTTACTCAGATTCTAATCTAAAATAATGGCAGTCAATGCAGAGTTTGGCATATAAACATAACAGGTTAGAGATTAAACACTGTTGATATGTAACATTGGTATTAATAAATAGAATAACTTAATTGTTGCATATAAAAAGCTACTATTGAGTTTTTAAAGATACATCTCATGTCTAATTTGCTTAGCCAGCATATTGCTGCATATATCATAAATTTAGCAAGATATCACCTTTACTTATTCTTTTTTCTTAATTGAAAAAGAAAAGTCAACTGTACTTCTAATATTATTCAGGTGTTGATCAATTGCCGTAACAACAAGAAGCTACTCGGCCGTGTTAGAGCCTTTGATCGCCACTGCAATATGGTTCTAGAAAATGTTAGGGAAATGTGGACAGAGGTATTTGAAATTCTCTCATGACTAGAATTTTTATGCCCCTTCTACATATCTGTATCATAATTCATGTTTTTGGTTATTATCGCAGATACCGAAAACCGGAAAGGGTAAGAAAAAAGCGCTTCCGGTTAACAAAGATAGGTTCATCAGTAAAATGTTCCTTCGAGGCGATTCGGTTATTATTGTCCTTAGAAATCCTAAGTTATTTAACATTTCCTTTTTCCCTGATATCCAGTGAGATCAACAAAGTTTTATGTCATGACTTGTGTAACTAATGGGTGTAATGTTGGCAGCATCTGCTGGCTCTAAATTTGATGATATCACTGGCAAAACTATTGAGATGAGTATTTTCCTTTGTGAGAATAATGGAGCAACGAGTCCCTAGGAGGTTTTTTGTGTTAGGCGGCGGTAAAATGTACGCCTTCCATCATTTTATTCGACGATTGGCATTTTCAAACTTATATTCATCCTTTAATTTATCGATACACCAAATTTCATATGATTCCACTACTTTTTCACCGTTGAATTAGCAATGTAAAAAGTTTTATTGTCGGTAAACCTTTAATTTTGCACCCACCAAATCAATGGTGAAAAACTATTGGAATCAAATGAAATTTAGTGTATCAACATCTAAGATGATAATGATGAAGATGAAGGGTGCCGATCGTTGAATAAAAACCTGAAAGGTGTATTTTTTCGACGCCATAGGAGGAAATTCCCTCCTATGGCACTTTCCTCCATTATTCTCATATATATAAGTGATCGATTGCAAATCGGTCGTGTTTTTAAAATACGGGAACTCCGGATTTACGGCATATTTTAACGATCCGATCCGTTCTGTTCAAGTTGATTATCCTACCTTCAAATATATATGTATAAAAAATCAAGGAATTTAAAGAGCTCTAGCCTATGTATCGATGGGTGCAAAAATGAACGTCTTTCCATAATGTAATATAAACATCATCCGATGAATATGTTAGAGGTTTTTAAATCCTTTGATTTTTCATTCACACATATTTGAGGGTAGGGTGATAAACTTGAACGAATCGAATCGTTAAAATATGTCGTAGATCAGGAGTTTCCGTTTTTAAAAAATACGGATCCATTTACAATGGATCACTCATATATATATATAAATACGGATCCATTTACAATGGATCACTCATATATATATATATATATATATATATATATATATGGGGTTAAGGGTCCTGAGCTCAGGCTCAGGAAAAATTCCTGAGCTCAAGACCCTTAACCCTCCCTCTTTCTCTCTAACCCATGGGTCCCGCACCGCCGCCGCCGCCGCCGCCGGCCTGCGATCGCCGTTGCCCCCACGCCATGCAACCCCTCTACCGCCGCAACCCATCCTTACCACCGCCCTCACCACCACCGCCGCCGCCATCACCCACCGCCGCCGCCACCGCCGCCGCCATCACCCACTGCTCCAGTGCACCCGCCGCCGCCACCATCACCCATCACCATCGCCGCCGCCACCACAACCCATACCCATCGCCACACCCTCACCCATCATCGCCATCCGATGGGTGGCGGCGGCGGTGGGTGATGGCGGCGGCGGTGTGGGCGGCGGTGTGGGTGATGGTGATGGGTGATGGCGGCTGCGGGTATGGGTCGCGGGTTGTGCGGGGGTGAACCGGGAAGGAGGGAAGAGTTGAGGATGAGGAGGGGAAGAGAAGGGAGAAGATGTCGACGAGGGTGTGGGATGGTCGACTACGACGACGAGGGCAGGTGAAGGCGTTGGGTTGGCTGCTGTGGGTTTCGTGGTCGGGCTCGGGGTCCTCATCGGGAAGGAGGTGAAGGGGAGAGGAGGTCAAGGAGCTCGTGGTGACGAGGGCGTTGAGGCGGCGAAGGCGACGGCGACGGCGACGAGGCGAGCGAGGGGCGCGGATGAGTTTCACGGAGGAAAATTTTGAGAAGAAGGAGAGAGAGAGAGAGAGTAACAGTGGAGGGCACAGGAAAGGGTCCTGAGTTCGAACTCAGGACCCTTAAGCCCTATATATATATAGATATGTTGGTTAATGGAGTAGCAAGTGGATCCTAGAAAATATATTTTCTTTTGGCTACACGCCCGTAAAATTTTTGAATTTGTTCTGCATGACTGAAGGCTGGTTTTCTCATTATCTTTCTTAGTTTTTACTTTATGGTCTTCCAAAAGTCTGCTAATTACACATAAAAAATATCCCAAAATTGTAATTACTCTAAAGGGATGTTATTGATTCTAATGTACTAGTAAGACAATTGTTTTTGTCGGACAAGCTTTGGAATTCAATTTGAACTTAGACTTTGATTTGTATTTGGACTTAGACTTGTGTGTTGTATTTGGAATCTGACTTTCCTATTGGACTTGAATTTGGATTATGATTTTTGGTTTGAGCTTGCTTGAGTTCTTGAACAATTTATATTATGATTTTTATTTCTAGAGGTTTTCTATGACCTAACAATTTTATTATCTAATCTTATAAAAATGTCAAGTTGATCAAAATTAATTTATTATTATTAATAATATTTTAATAAAATGACTATATATCGATAATAAACAACAACATTAATAATCAATTATTATTGATACGTACAAACTAATAATAAATATTAAAGTGTGAAAATTATATACTATAAGATCTTAATGCGGCGTTTCCTGATATTTGCTCGTTATATAATTTTTTTTTATCAAAATGGAAACTAAATATAATGTTTTATGTTGTTAGCAAATTCGGAAAAAAAAGGAAGATCAAATCAAAGATTAATACAAGATAAGAAATTATCTTCAATAAAGAAATTGCAATTTATGATTTAATGAAGGGTAAATTGTCAAAAATCCCCCGGTCCATCCAGGAGTTGTCAAAAAATCTCTGGTATTTCCTAAATGGATGGAAAGGGTCTCCTATTCATAAATATTTGTGAGAAAACCCTTGTAAGTACCGTATTCTCAATTAGATAAAGTTACCAAATTACCCTTTTTCTCACTCCATAAACTTCTTGGCCTTTTTCTTTCTTGCTCTCACAATCTCTCACCTCCTCCATTCCCACCTCCTCCGTACCCGCCATGGTTGTCGACAACTCCTACCGTCACCTCTCATCTTCCTCCGATCTCGCGCTCTCCATCGGCCAAGTGGCCAAGATCATGGCACCGCCTCCCTCCTCCACAACTCCACTGCCACGTCCTCTTCCGACCGTGCCCCCGTCACCTTCTCCTCTCTTTGCTGGCCACGAGTTCGAGCAGATGAAGCTACTGTCGCCGCATGTGCAAATCTCTCCTCAATATCTAATCTTCATCGATTTCTCGATTTGAGTTTCGATTGGTTGCTTGATTCTTGAAATTGCTCCAATTCTTCAAGAATTTTCAAGATTTAGATGCAGTTTTTTGCCTCACTTCTTTGATTTTACCTGCATCTGCATGTTTCAATTGCAAGATGGATACTACTTGTCTGCGCAATCAATCCTCTGTTTTGAATTTGGAATATCAAAATTTAAAAATTACATAGGAGAATTTTGAGAATAAAACTTCAGATATTGATCTGAAAGGAAAAGTGCAGTATAAAAGTTCTGAAATAATTGAGCTTATCTCATCTGGAACTGCTCCTTCTATTAAGCCATCAAAGCTCTCTTATGCTGATATTTCACAACAAAAAGAACCGGCCAAGTAATTGAGATTTGCTGAAAAAGAAGCGATCATTGATGAAGATGGTTCCCCTGCAATTTATTTTTCCGAGTCAGAATCCTCTCCTTCTCCTCAATTCGGAGCAGGTTCATTGCTTTTGATCTCATTTTTTGAATTTTGTTGTTTGCGATCTTTGAGTTAGGGTTGTGGATTGATTTTAGATTTAAAGTTTGGATTTTTTAGAAGCTACAAGCAACTGCTTAGAAATTACAGCTAACTATTTAGAAGTTACATGCAATATTTTTAGAAGTTACAGGCAACTGGTTAGAAGTTACAGACAATTGCTTAAAAATTACAGGCAAGGTTTAGATATTACAAGTAAGTGCTTAGATGTTACAGGTAGTGTGGACATGATGCACATTACAATTCAAACAAGATGTTTGAAGAGGTAGGCAGGTAACAATCTCTGAAATTCTAGTGTAACTTCTTTATTAGTAGATTTTTATTCCCATACTTTATTAACTTCAAAATTCTTTGTATCTGTATCGACTCTCAGGATTCTTAAGGAAAAAGGAGTTTATATCCGAGTACATTCAGTATTTACTTTAGTCGTTCAAGTTCATAGATGTATTTAGTTCATAGAAGTTTGTTTTCTTTGCATCATAAATGATTTCCATAACCTTATTGATCAGTACATATTACATATGGAGATTCGATCTATCGGTTGTATTTGTTGAAGGAGATTCACTTGTGGACTGTAAGCATGCATGTAATCAACCAGTGATCATTTTTCTGAATGATTAGTAAATCAAAAATAAAATCTGCTTCTAATTTGTGCTTCAAATTTCTTGTTTCTGATTTCTTATGAAAATATGGTGCAATCTGACAATTATGTGATTCCTGAATAGAGATATGAACATCCAAGTGGAATAGTAAATTGTCTTTAAAATGGAAAGACGTTTTATAATAAAATCATTTTTTTATGAATGAAAGGCATCAACCGGGCACAGATTCATGGAACCTAGATGTTGGATATAGGTGCCCTCAAAGCAATTATTATAATTAAAGAAGAATCTATATGAGAGAACAATCTTACTCGAGATGATAGTATGCTATCTGGTTTGTCTTTATCTTTCATGTGATGCGTTTTATTTACTATCACGTATCGTTTAGACATGAGATAAAACCCTAGAATTTTGCTTAACTGCAAGGACGATCGTGGAGATCATACTACTAGGGCCTAGGTAGTCAATAAGCACATCCTTAAATGTTCCTAGTCGTAGGAGTATCGAGGCTGGGTGTCGGTACTCTAGTTTAGACTAGTGTCTACGTTTCCTGACCCGGTTAGAGGGCGATGGCCAATCCTACAGCTATTGGTGTTTGACATCGAGAATTGTATACAGATACTCATTGGACGAGTTACACTGGACGGACTCACCGAGAACTCCTAGTTGGTAATATACCAATATCAGGTAGCAGTTCTTTTATGACATGGGTACATGGTAGTCCCAAGAGTCTGAGATCGCCACAGTGTCTCATGTGTGTTCCCATTATACTTTGACTTCTACCCTACCACGGCTCAAAGGAGTTGTGCAAACAGATTTTTGTTGGGTATAGTCCCGAAACACGTGAAGGCGTGAGTGGTCGAAAGGATTCGTTTCTGCCGGTATAGGGAGTTGATTTCGCACTGTGCAGGATATGACTACAACCATAAGTCAATGACCATCGCAGTGGAGATAAACTGATAAGTGTTATCAGTTTTATCTCCGGTTGGTTATGAGTCTTCTGTCCCACGTCTTATCGAGTTATTGGGATCTGACATATTCCAAACCCTAGACCCGATATGCGATACTCTTAGACGAAGAGACCAGACTGTACGGTAATGTCATCGATAAACTTTGCAGTGTTCAGATGAGCTAGCTCGTTGACCTTCTTTCGATCAATACCTGGGTAGCCGTTACGTGCAGCTAGTACCGTTGACATGCATGGGGCTATGGATATGATCCTAACCTACTACTAGCGTATTTTCGAGTTTTTAGAGTGTCACACAAAGCTTTCCCAGCACATGCAAAACGATGTAGGGCACGTATAGGGATACGTGCAGGAGTTCGATTAAATACGTGTATTTGATACACGTATTTTAATCGGGTGTTTGTTGATATTAGCCGGTATATATATGATATAGCCGGATTATTAAATCAAGTGTTGATTTAATAATTAAATGTCTATTTATATATTTATATATTAACTAATATCATGCTCATTTAATTATTTTTCTCTCTTTAATTAATATTTATTTTGATATAAATAATGAGACATGTATGTTGATATATGTATGATGGGAATATAATAATTATATGAAAGAAATGAAAGTGAATCATGGTTGTAGAATTCATGAGATGATTTTTTTTCATGACTCATTTTGTGTGAGTCATTATCTTTTTGATGACTCATTCTTGTTTCTAGTTGAGATGATTATTCATGCTTATCTTCTTCATTATTCTTATTTCCTCCATGCTTCTTCTTTCTCCTCTTGATTTTTCTTCAAGTGAGGAATGGAAAAGAGAAGAGAAAAATTAAGTGAGCTAATTGTTCTACATCTCATACTAATCATTCTTAGCAAATTTAATTAGTAGGTTGCTTCATTTTGATGAGATCAATTTGAAGCTAAAACTTGTGTTGGGGTTATCTCAAGATAGATTATCTTCGGCGAGGAGATCATCGAGCAAGGTTGTTCCGGGCTTGATGAAGACTAGACGGAGTCTAAGGAGAGGTGGCTAATGCGCTTGATTGAAAGGTCTTTTGCGTGCGTTTTAAAATCAAAGAATAGAATACCGCAATCAATAACAGTGTCGCTTGGTAGCTAGCCGATTGAGTACGGGTCGGTCCACAGGGAAAACGTGTTCTTTTCTAATTGTTCTAACGAGTTATAATTCCTATATTTGGTAGGTTTTGAATTTTATAAAAACTAAGATTGAATTTAATTTGGATTAAAACCTTACTTGGGTTAGGATTATGTTAGTTTGGAAAGTTAATTCTACCCACTGCTTCTTTTGCCCTAATTAAGAATATAGGTGTTAGGGTAATAATTAACAAAGGGGATTAGCACGACTAGGAAGAAACATAGTTTCTTTCTTTTGGTCATTGTCCGTCCTTTCTTAACTCTTAGCCCTAACCTCTATGTAAATCAACCACAACCGGTCTAACTAGGGAATCACCGCTATCTCGTGGGATAGGGTGCCGTAGTGAGCGGTATGTGTTTGATTAACATAGAGTCCTAATTTAAAGTATTATACGGGCAAGAAAGGAGTGAGAGATTTCCATCTCTCAAACCTACCCCAAACCTAACCCTAACAAGTGAGGAACTACTCACTCATTAGGGTATTAATAATGTAATTCATTTTTATGTTTTATTTTAAAAACTATCTAAGTTGCAAATAATAAAAGACGAAATAAAATAGCAGATATTAAAAGAACAGATAAGAATGCGAGAATTAAATTCAGATAAAAAAAATCTTACTTTATTGATGCACTCTTGACGATTACAAAGGAATTGAAATTTGATCTAGAATTAAAAAGAGGTATGTCCCAAAAGAGGCTGTAGGCTTTCCTATTTATAGATAGGAGAAACCCTAGGGTTTACATCTGATCCACATCTGAAATTACAAGACTACCCTAAGAAATCTGGGTCAATGCACTGACACACGCACCGACACGTGCACAGCACGGCCGCGGATCAGCGGCGGAATGCCCTATTTGGCCGTTTGGTGGGCTCTTGGGCTCAATTCTTCTGTGATACTTCAAGTTGCTTTTTCCTTCTTTCTTCTTCACTTGGTTCCTCAGAATATTTTCTACTTTCTTTCAGATTTCCAACAATGCAGAATTTGTGGACTTTTACCGTTAGTTTCGCGTTGAAGTCTTGAATCTTGTGCCGCCCTTGTATTTTGTGCAATCGAACTGTTTGCTGATCTTCGTTTGTTCCTCAAACTGGTAGGCGGCATTTGCAGATTCATCTTTTTGTTGGTCATAGTCCCACATTTGTAGCGTGTTTTCACCATTTTCACTATATTGTTCTGAGAACCTGTAACTTGCAACTATTTAGCAGACATGGATCAAAATCACCTATTTATTTGCAATATAATTAAGAATGAGGAATATAATAATGCAAAATTTTGATATGAACAAATACCCCTAAACTTATCTTTTGCTCGTCCCGAGCAAAACCAATTTATTCTCGAAAAAAACCTAACCTCACTTTCGCATGGAATCGCGATTGCACTGAGCTCGTGCAACAAGCCGTTAAACCTCTAGGTGTTCCTAGTAGGAGGAGTGTTGTCTCCTGAGGGTTTTCAGCGGATACTACCCACAAAATCCGATCAATTTGGCATATTTACTTTAATTCTTCAATTCAGTGTTCTAACAAGAAATTCTATTATCTTCAACTTAGAAATCATCAACCCGTATTTTTCACACTCACTTATCATTTAACTTAAGATTGTATATGTTATGTTAATTTATTTAGCTTTTAGCATCTTTTGAATTTTCCTTCTAAGGTTCCATCTCAACCTAGGAATTTTTATCATCTCTACTGAAGATATAAGTCCTATTTTTAGTTCCTATCTCTCATCCAAACCCCAATCATATACCCCTACGTGTGTGTATGTATCACCTCTACACTTGAAAATTCAATTCAAGCTATTATACTCTTGTCCATCGTCCAAAGTACTTTTAGTTGGTGAATTTTAGATGAAATTGCTCACACATCCTTCATGCGACCGTCAATACTTCTTGTGGTACTAACAACCGATTACAAAATGTGCTCACGCATTTAGGCGTAATTTCTCGTCTTGTAATACCTAAGGCTTTTAGCAGTGACTCCCAAACCAGTTGGTCTAAGGCACTAGGTGATAAAGCACCATCGCTATATATTTTTTTATTTTACGCAGCCTTAAGTGATTACAAAACCAGTGTTCATTTTTTTTATCTCTTTATTCACACTTATACTTTTATTTAATTTTTTCTCATACTAAGGATTTTAGACAAGAGAAATTCAAGGTATCCTCTACTATCCCAAGTTTCAAGGTGCATGTATGTGCGAGTTGTAGGGTATATATTTTCAGAATTTAGACTAAAGGTTCGGAATTATTTTTCAGACTTACACTTCAATAAAAATTTCAATACTCTTCCCTTATTTTGATTTAGCCCAAGAACTGAACTCAAAATTTGCCTATTTCTAAATAAACTACAAGGACATATATTTTCTACCGTTAAACTTTAAGAAAGGTTATTTTTAGGGTTTTTAATTTACTAAGTTTAGGATTTAGTTTTTCCTAGCTAGTTAATCGTCTTGTCAAACTTAAGTCAAATATGACCAAGTTGAAATTTTTTTTCTTTTTAGTTTTTCAATTTTTTTATTTGCTTTTTCTTATATATATATATATATTTATTTTTATTTTTTTTAAATTTTTTTTATAAAGATGCAATGCAGAATTAAACATGCAAAGAAAGAAAAGAAAAATATATATACAAAAAAAAATTAAAATATGCAATGCAATGATAACTATTTACAAACCACCTCCTCCCCCAAACTTACCAAAGCAGTGCCATCACTGCTCACGACCTCGCCGTCCCCTTGAACGTGAACGACAACGCTCCTCTCTGGCTAGCAGGGTTCTTATCCCCTGCTCTACTTGTGTTAGACGCTGATCATGCTGCGTCATCATTCCAATCAATCTTTCTATCCCCCTATTATTTCTTCGAAGTAAGCGCGCTTGCGCAGCAGGGGTTAGCTCTTCATCGCTCGCGGTCGAGCTGGAGCTGGGTGTCCTGGCGGGTATATGTTCGGCCGGTTCTGTTTGTGACCATACATCAGTCAAGCGGGTATAGGATGTGGATACACCCTCAATAAGAGGCCTAATGGGTATACCTCCATGCATGTAAAACTCAAATTCCTCCACAGGGAGGAAATAACGACACAGTTGTGTTACTAACATAGGGCATGGGTAATTTGCGGCCCTTTTGCCAGCACCAATTGAATAAAGAAAAACCGTGCACATGTCAATCTAGGGTTCCTAGTCATTAAGGTGTGCACGATATGAAGAGATGGGATGAAAAATGTGGTATTATGTGAACTGCCAAAAATGTTGTTTTGTGCCCAACGGCACACGGTTAATACATTGGCGAGGAGGGTTCTAGCCTGTATGCCCTTTCTAGGTTCCCTCGAACAGTCATTACCCATTAAGGGCATGTAGTCTTCAAATTGAAGGGGTTGGTCGTGAACAGGTAATCTAGGAATTAAGATGATTTCATGGATGAAGTCTCTGGCAATGATTATTTCCCTATCGCCCCAAAGTAATTTAATAAAACCGTATTGTGCTAGGCAACCTTCCTCCATGCACTCGTAAAAACGAGTGACTAGATCTGGAAGAGCGTAGGCATTGGGATGATTGTAAATTAAAAAGTTCCATCCTCGCCGTGTGATCTCCTCACCAAAATAACTTTCGTAAATTGTGTATGAAAAGATTTGTGAAAAATCTCGTTCTAATTGCATTGTTGGTGCCATTCAGAAAGTTCACATATCTATAAAAAAAATTCACAGAGAGGGAGAGATGATGCAAACCTCCTCTGAAAAAATTCAGTGGGAGAAGAGACAGGGGCGAGGCAGAAGCGCGGCCAGATGCAGGGTTTGGCGGCGGAAGGGCGATGGCGCAGGGAGATCTCGCTGCAAAAACTTGAGCGACGGCTAGGGTTTTCAGAGAGGTGAAAAAATAGGGTTATGAAAACCGCAGAGGGATCGGGTTTTATTTATAGGGGTGAGTGTGTTGGTTATTAGCAAAAAGACCCTCTTAAAAAGAGGAATTTATTTGTAAATAATTTTTTTTTATTTTTTATTAAAATTGAAAATACCCCAATTTTTTTATATTTTTAATTACAAATGATACATACCCCCAAACTTGTTTAAAACAGTGTTTTGGCTAGATAATCGAAATTTAGGGGTAGATGGAGGAAGATCAGTCAATATAAATCGGCTCCTGCAAAAACATGAGCTCCTCCGAAGGGCCCGCAGTGAGGAACGGTTTAAGTCGATGTTCATTCACTTTAAACAGTGAACCGTCCTCTGGATTTTCTAGATCGACGGCACCGTGCGGATATACGGTGCGTATCATAAACGACCCTTTCCATCGAGATCTGAGCTTGCCGGGATGGAAATGTAACCCAGTGTCGTAAAGTAAAATTTGTTGACCAGGTTTGAAAGTCTTGCGCATAAGGTGTTTATCGTGGAATACATTAGTTCGGTTTTTAACGATTACAACATTCTCGTAAGCTTCATCCCGAAGCTCGTTTAATTCTTTCAACTGCAGCTTTCTATTACTGCCCACATCTCCCAAAAGTAGATTCAACTCTTTTATTGCCTAAAATACCTTATGGTCTATTTAGCCTTTCCATAAACAAGCCTATATGGAGACATGCCAAGATCGGTCTTATAGGCAGTTCGGAATGCCCAAAGGGTATCAATAAGTTTTGACGACCAATCTTTACGGTTTTTGGAAACCGTTTTCTCCAATATTTGTTTAATCTGCCGATTCGAAATCTCGGCTTGCTCACAAGTTTGGGGATGATAGGGCGTTGAAAGCTTGTGAGTAATGGAGTATTTTCACATTAAGGACTCGAAAGTCCTATTACAAAAGCGAGATCTATTATTACTGATAATCGCGGGAGGATGCCCAAACCGAGAAAAAATGTTTTCTTTGAGAAATCTAACGACAATCTTGTTGTCATTAGTTTGGCTGGGCACAGCCTCGCCCCATTTAGAAACATAGTCAACCGCGAGTAGAATATACATGTTTCCAAAAGAGTTGGGAAATGCTCCCATAAAGTCTATCCCCCAAACATCAAAAATTTCAACAACCAATATTGGTTGGAGCGGCATTTCATTTCTCCGAGATATCCGGCCCAAGTGTTGGCACCGGGAGCATGTCTTGCAGTACTCATACGCGTCTTTAAAAAGTTGTGACCAATAGAAACCACACTGCAAGATCTTTTCTGTTGTCTTTTTAGGGCCAAAATGCCCGCCACACGCTTGATCGTGGCAGAATGACAGCACACTCTTAAACTCATTGTCGGGGACACACCGACGAATAATTTGGTCAGGACAGTATTTGAATAGATACGGTTCATCCCAGTAAAAATGTTTTACCTGAGATAGAAATCTGAGTCTGTCCTGATTCGACCATTCGTTTGGTATCAGTCCGGTGGCCAAATAATTTACGATATCTGCGAACCAAGGTTCGCATGACACAGTTAAGAGCTGCTCATCTGGAAAAACATCTTTAATAGGAATTTGAAGTGTAGGCGAAGAAGGAAGGCGTGAAAGATGGTCGGCGACTACGTTTTCGCATCCTCTCTTGTCTCTGATGACAAGGTCAAACTCTTGTAGTAAGAGGATCCAACGTATCAGCCGAGATTTAGCATCCTTCTTCGCAAAAAGATGGCGAAGAGCTGAGTGGTCAGTGTAAACGATGACTGGAGAGCCGATTAAATAGGGCCTGAAATTTTCTAGTGCAAACACAACAACTAAGAATTCTTTTTCAGTTGTTGTGTAATTTAATTGGGCCTCATTCAAGGTTCGGCTAGCGTAATAAATTACATGCGGCATCTTATTTATGCGCTGTCCAAGGACAACACCAATGGAGAAATCAGATGCATCGCACATAATCTCAAATGGATGTGTCCAGTCAGGAGATGAAAGAATGAGAGCGGAAATAAGTGAGTTTTTCAATGACTCGAACGCTTTCATACAGCTTGAGTCGAAATCAAATGTGGTGTCCTTGGCCAACAAAAGAGTCAAGGGTCTAGCTATCTTGCTAAAATCCTTGATGAACCGTCTATAGAAATCGGCATGGCCAAGAAAGGCTCGAATGTCTCGGACGCACTTGGGAGGAGGAAGATTGGAAATGACTTCAATCTTAGCTTTATCTACCTCAATGCCATTTTGCGAGATAATATGTCCTAAGACAATACCTTCTCGTACCATAAAGTGACATTTCTCCCAATTTAAAGTAAGGTTCTTATCCTTACACCGGGTAAGAACTGCATCTAAATGTAGCAAACACTCATCAAAGGAGTCGCCGAAAACGGAGAAATCATTCATAAAAATCTCTAAGAATTTTTGCACCATGTCTGAAAAAATGCCCATCATACACCGCTGGAAAGTAGCGGGTGTATTGCATAACCCAAAGGGCATGCGACGGTAAGCAAACGTACGGAAAGGACAAGTGAATGTGGTCTTGTCTTGGTCCTTTTCAGCGATGGGAACTTGATTATAGCCGGAGTAGCCATCCAAAAAGCAGTAAAATTCATGCCCAGCCAATCGTTCTAGCATTTGGTCAATAAAAGGTAATGGAAAGTGGTCTTTCCGTGTCGCGGCGTTGAGTTTTCTATAATCGATGCATACTCGCCACTCAGTTTGGGTGCGAGTAGGTATTAACTCATTCGCCTCATTAGGTATGACCGTTATGCCCGATTTCTTTGGGAGAACGTGAATGGGGCTAACCCACTGGCTATCAGAGATAGGGTAAACGATATCACTATCAAGATATTTTACAATCTCCTTTTTAACAGCCTCCTTCATGATAGGGTGTAGTCGTCTCTGTGGATCTCTTACTGGCTTGGCATCATCTATCATATGAATATGATGTTCAACTATTAGGGGACTAATCCCCTTGATGTCCGCCATAGTCCAGCCAAAAGCTTGCCGATTATTTTGTAAGACCGTTAAAAGGGCTTTCTCTTGTTCGGGGGCTAGAGAGGCTGAGATGATAACAGGAAGGGTCTCATTCTCACCTATGTAAGCGTATCTAAGGTGAGACGGCAATAGCTTGAGTTCGAGTTTTGGAGGCGAAATAATTGAAGGTAAAATTGGTGAAACTGTCTCAAACTCGAAGGATTCCAACAAAGGTTCGAAGCGAGTGTAAGCAGTCGAGTCGGATGGTTCAGCTAACTCATCCGAAAATTCAAAGGATTCAAACTTGGGTGGTGATTCTTCAAAATTGTTCGAAAAAGTGAAACACTCGTAATCATTATCAGGTGTGAAAGCAGTGTCAGAATCAAGGAGGAACGCACTATTGGCGTCAAAATTGTTGTGATCGAACAGAAATTTTTTGAACTCACAGTCCTCCTAAGTGATCTCTTGGATCGAGCAAACATCAAGTATATTAGCATTAGGCTCGGAGGGCTGATTCCCCAACTTAAAATTGTTGAGCTCAATTGTCATATTTCCGAAAGATAGGTTCATCGAACCATTTCGACAATTGATCACCACATTAGAGGTCGCAAGGAATGGTCGACCGAGTATCACCGGAATTTGAATCCGGGGGTTAGCTACAGGCTGTGTGTCCATAACAATGAAATCAATGGGGAAAATGAAGTCCCCTACTTTAATCAACACATCCTCTAACTCACCCCTAAGATGGGTGATGGATCGGTCGGCCATTTGGAGAGTACAATGTATGGGTTTCAGCTCTCTAACGCCTAATTGTTCATATACTGAATAGGGAAGCAAATTAACACTGGCACCAAGATCTAAAAGTGCGCTGTTGATGTTCTTATCCCCAATAGTTATTAAAATTGTAGGACAACCAGGGTCCTTGCGTTTTTGAGGTAAAGGTTGGGTAAGAGCATCACTTACCACACTAGCCACGAAAACTTTCTTAGGTACCTGCGATGTCCTTTTCTTTGTGCAAAAGTCCTTCAAGATTTTAGCGTAAGAAGGGACTTGTTGGATTGCATCCAAGAGAGGTATGTTAATGCTAACATGTTTGAATAACTCCACAATCTTCTCCATTTGTGGAGTTTGTTTATTGGATCTCAACCTGTTTGGAAATGGAATATTTTGAAAATTTGTTGAGTCCAATGTTTGTGGAGTAGATTGCGGAGTTGGAACGGATCCCAGTGTTGGTGATTTCGTGGAGTGAGATGTGGGTCCGTTCGAATTAGTAGAAGTAGAGCCTTGTGAAGAATGAAGAATAGGCTCTGAAGAAGATGAAGAAGAAGCGGCGGCCGGGGTGTCATTATTGCCAACGTTGTTTTGCAATACATTTCCAGATCTCAATGTGGTCACGGCACTCACATTATGATTTTGTTGTTCATGAGCAACATGTGCATTTTGTGGTTGAGCGGGATTTGGCAGTGGTTGAGATGGAAGTTTCCCCTTCTTTCGCTCGCTTAGAGCAGCATTCAGTTATGCAATTTGAGCTTCAATGGTTTTGATGTTTTGCTCATGTGATGCAGTGTGTTGCACCAAAGACTGAATGGAAGACTGGATGTTGGTTAAGGATTGCGTAGATTGTTTTAAAAACGCATCCAGACTTCGTTCCAGCGAGAAAACCTTATCGTTATTTGGCTGAACAAAATTATTTTGAGGAAAAGAGTTTTTTGGTGCAAAATTGTTCATTTGATTTTGGTAAGGTTGGGGTTGGAAAGGTTGCTGATATTGAGTTTGTTTGAGGGGCTTGTTGTTGTGGAGGAGGCCTCTGAAAATCGTTGTTGCCTTGGAATTGTTGGTTTTGATTCCAAGCAAAATTGGGGTGGTTTCTTCAACCAGGATTATAAGTCGAAGAGTATGGATCATTTCTTTGTCTCTGCTGAAAGGCAGTATTGACTTGATCTTATCCTTGAACAGGTGGATTGTAAGGACACTCTTCGGTTAAATGGGACGGATCCGAACAACAAGCGCAAATAGTGCGTGGGGGTAAAGCTGGGGTAGGAGAAGGCGATGAGAATTTGCTCTCAATTGCTTCTAGTTTACGTGTAATTGCGGCCATTTCGGCTTTCATTGCAATTGACATGTCAAGTTGATGAACACCTGCCCTAGACAAACCGGATGAAGTAGATGAAGTGGATGAAGCGGTTTGTCTAGTGCTTTCCCACTGAAGCGTTTGTTCAGCAAGATCGTCGAGAAATTGCCAAGCTTTCTCGTCAAATTTTGTAAGAAAGTGACCTTGACAAATGGTTTCCAGCAACTACTTAGTGGCTGGGTTCAGTCCTTCGTATAAAGTTTGGCAAAGTTGCCATCTCTCGATACCGTGGTGAGGGTACTAAACAAGAAGGTCCTTAAATCTTTCGAAACACTTCCAAAAAGGTTCGGAAGGAAGCTGGGAAAATTGATTAATTTCATTGCGAATTCTCGCGGTCTTGTGGTGTGGGTAAAACTTTTTTTAAAAAGTCTTAACAAATTCTTCCCAACTTTTTATGGAATGCGATGCTGTGCTATATAGCCACTTTTCAGCTAGGTCACATAAAGTGAATGGAATGACACGTAGTTTTATAGCATCATCGGAAAGTTGGGTAGTCTTCATCATTGCGCAAACATTCTAGAATTTGTTAATGAAGATGTAAGCATCTTCGGATTCCAGCCCGTGAAATTTGGGCAACATATTGATGAAGTGGGGTTTAATTTCGAAGTTATCCCCATTAGCCGGTGGAAGTGAAAGACAAGTAGGAAGTGCGGTGCGGGTTAGATAGAAAAGATCCTGGAGCACGATTCGTTGGGGCGCTTCAACAGGAGGGTGTTGTGGGTTATTCGCACCCAGTTGAGGTGGAATCAATCCCGAAGTAGGTAAGGGGTTGTTAGGATTGAATCCTGACATCTCCTTAGAAGATGATGAATTTGAAGATGAATGTAAAAAAGTGGAGGGAATTTCGACTTCGGAGTCGAACGCGTCGTCAATAGACATTAACGAGACACGGACTAAACGGACGCTAGTGTCCCTAGTCCAATCGGACATACACTAACGAATTGTAGTGTAGTCAAAAAGTAGAAGGTGGGGGTAAGAAAACGTCAATGAGAGAATGTGGGTGCAAGTTGGGTGCAATGGATTTCTAGCGACAAAATGGCAAGTTTTTGTAAAAATTTAGTTTTGTGTTTTTTTTATAAGGAGTTTTGCAAACGATTTTTATAAGGAACTACGACACACTTTCAAGCAATCACAATATGCACAATCAAGCCTCGAGCTAGGGTCTCCTAAGTCAACTAGACTGCTCCTAACTGGTACAAAGGGCAAGTTGTGAGATATCCCTCGAATCGCCTCTTCACCGCCAATTGTGTCCAGGTAAGCAAAAGTAAAGAAAGGAGGGATCCGCTCACGAATCACCGTGAGATGGGCCTTTTAAAATTACCTTTCCCACTTGTCTAGCCTAGGCACCACAAAATCAGGTTTAAATAAACGACCGATTGCCCACAACCTTCCTTTGCCCTAATGAGCGCGACAGTCCTTATTGGCCGAGTCTAAATATTTTTTAATTAACTCGAGAGTTGATGCATATGTTTTTTGTGATTTTTGGGGTCCTAGGAAGGGTAATGAAATTCTCACCCAATCTGGATTGGTGTTATAGCCCCTTAAAAGTCCGTTTTAAAAGTGCAAAGCAGTAAACACACAAAAATCCAAAACACTTGCCAATTTTTTTTCCTTTTATTTGCGGCGCAAAGAATTCTGCACAAAATTGATTTATTGGAGAGGGAGAAGAAGTTTTGCGCAAAGAACCCTGCAGGAAAATTTTTCAGTGGAGTTTAGGGGGTTACAGAGGAGACAAGAAATACTCACAGAGGGATTTGAAGTGCTCACGTCAGCGGTTGAACGCGGTTCCGCGGTGTAGTGGTTGGTTCGGATCTTTAAAATCTTTCTGTTTTCTGTTGTGGTTCTCCTCTGTATGTTCAGATCTTCTATTTCTGGATTTGTTCACCGAGCTTGCTCCAGATCTGAATCTGTCCTTCTTTTTTTCCTGGGCAATTCACACAAAAACCCTTCAAAAAATAACGAGATGATATTTTGTGTTTTTATATTTTTCAGTTTTTATGATTTTTTTAAATTTTAATTAACCCGAAATTACAAAAAGAAAATAACTACCGTCATCCCCAGCAACAGCGCCATTTGATTGAGTGGTCTTTTGCGTGCGTTTTAAAATCAAGGAATAGAATACTGCAATTAATAACGGTGTCGCTTGGTAGCTAGCCGATTGAGTACGGGTCGGTCCACAGGAAAAACGTGTTCTTTTCTAATTGTTCTAACGAGTTAATTCCTATTTTTGGTAGGTTTTGAATTTTATAAAAACTAAAATTGAATTTAATTTGGATTAAAACCTTGCTAGGTTTAGGATTAGGTTAGTTTGGAAAGTTAATTCTACTCACTGCTTCTTTTGCCCTAATTAAGAATATAGGTGTTAGGGTAATAATTAACAAAGGGTATTATCACGACTAGAAAGAAACATAGTTTCTTTCTTTTGGTCATTGTCCGTCCTTTCTTAACTCTTAGCCCTAACCTCTATGTAAATCAACCACAACCGGTCTAACTAGGGAATCACCGCTATCTCGTGGGATAGGGTGCCGTAGTGAGCGGTGTGTGTTTGATTAACATAGAGTCCTAATTTAAAGTATTATACGGGCAAGAAAGGAGTGAGTGATTTTCATCTCTCAAACCTACCCCAAACCTAACCCTAACAAGTGAGCAACTACTCACTCATTAGGATATTAACAATGGAATTCATTTTTATGTTTTATTTTAAAAACTATCTAAGTTGCAAATAATAAAAGACGAAATAAAATAGCAGATATTAAAAGAACAGATAAGAATGCGAGAATTAAATTCAGATAAAAAAAATCTTACTTTTTTGATGCATTCTTGACGATTACAAAGGAATTGAAATTTAATCTAGAATTTAAAAAAGGCATGTCCCAAAAGAGGCTGTAGGCTTTCCTATTTATAGATAGGAGAAACCCTAGGGTTTACATCTGATCCACATCTGAAATTACAAGACTACCCTAAAAAAGCCGGGTCAATGCACTGACACCCACCGACACACGCACCAACACGTGCACAGCACGTCCGCGGATCCGCGGCGGAATGCCCTATTTGGCCGCGGTTCCGCGGCCGTTTGTTGAGCTCTTGGGCTCAATTTTTCTGTGATGCTTCAAGTTGCTTTTTCCTTCTTTTTTTCACTTGGTTCCTCAGAATATTTTCTACTTTATTCCAGATTTCCAACAGTGCAGAATTTGTGGACTTTTACCGTTAGCTTCGCGTTGAAGTCTTGAATCTTGTGCTGCTATTGTATTTTGTGCAATCGAATTGTTTGCTGATCTTTGTTTGTTCCTCAAACCGGTAGGCGGTATTTGCAGATTCATCTTTTTGTTGGTCGTAGTCCCACATTTGTAGCGTCTTTTCACCATTTTCACTGTATTGTTCTGAGAACCTGTAACCTGCAACTATTTAGCAGACATGGATCAAAAGCACCTATTTATTTGCAATATGATTAAGAATGAGGAATATAATAATGCAAAATTTTGATATGAATAGCGCTAAAAAGGTTATAACCTGCTAAACTCTTGCTTTTACCTTACTAGTTTAGTGACAAGTTTAGTGATTTGGTTTGATTCTTGGTTTGGGTTTTCTATAGCTCTCTAGATTTTTAAAATTAGCATTTCGGCCGCACTTTACACCCTACTAGAGATGCCTAACAACCCAACAGTAGTATCAGAGCCATACCAAAAGACTACAACTTGTTTTTGGCCAATTTGAAATCCAAAACCTTTGAATCGAAGTGAAGTGTTCACTTGTTTTCAAACTTGAACTTAAATCGTTTCTTTTCGGCTTAATTTTGTCGTGCCTAGGCTTCTTAGAATTGTTTTAAATTATGTTAATGACGATGTGAGGAGGGTGGTAGGGGACCAACTCTACCCAGGAGGACCAAAGATTGCTCTCGAGGGAGGTTGGTGACCCAAGAGCACCCTAAGGGTGCTCTCGGGTTTGGGGGCCTCTAGGTGTCACGACCCGAATGTGGCACGTGACCGGCACTTAAATCACGTGACATCTAAGGACGTCGACACGGTCTAAGTAAGCCGAAACCAGAAATCTAAATCCTTTTTGAAAATATTGGAGGTGAGGTTTAAAATAGTCATCAGATAGAATCAGTTTAAAATAAATATTTAAATTTAACTAAGCATGTTTTGAAAAAGTATCTATGGCATTTTGAAATTCGACAGCACCTCCTTTGTAAATTTTGCATAAAATCCGATACAACATAATAATAATAAATAACATCCCAACGGAAGCTAGCTTCCACGCCCAAACGGCAGAGCAACCAATCCAACAATACACGACGCATAATGGCGAAGAAAAGAAAAGCGAAACAAAATCAACAATATAAAAAGGTCGACTCTAATGAGTATGAGGTCCACAACACACAATTCTAAGTCTCGCTTCTAATTCCACAATATACCAGTTCTACGTGGATAGAGTTTTACTAGATACAAGAAGATATGAATATATAAGTGTGAGTACGATACAACAGTAACCCACCTACCAAAGCAATCACCGAAAGGAATGTGTGCCCCAAGCTGCTAATAATTTAAGCGGTAAAACCTGCAAGAAACTGTGGCACAACGGGGATGAGTTGCCAACTCAGTGAATATAAGTATATCACAAGGTAGAAATTGAAATGCACAACGATCTTTAGGTCATAAGTATAGTACCATCAAATCTTGTACAAATATAATATATGATATGCATATGTATCATAATGCAACTCTATCTATCACATGAACCCAAAATGGAATATATCATATGCAAATGACCTGTATATAGATATGCCCATAAGTAGCCGAAAATATATATGCAAAATCTCTTCTTTAAAATATCCGCGGAATACATATATCGCGGCATAAAAGCAGACGTGATAGTATGAATATAATAGGTATCTTATTTAAGATATAAGTCCTGCTGTTTTAATGAATAGTGTTAAGAGGTTTACAATTTAAAAGATTCCAATGTCATACCAGACACGTCAAAATAATGAGACTATAGCTCGATTTTTGATTTCCTTTTTATATGCAACTACTCGTAAAAAGGTATGCAGGTACTGTCCCCCGGATCAGTCCTGGTCGGCTACAAAACTTATAACATAAATGTATACCTCAATGATAACAACATATCAATATCTGGATGTCCAACATCGACACCCGAAATCAGAAATCCCCCGTGTCCATCACCGACACGCAAATCCTCAAATCTCTCGTATTTATCACCGACAAGCAAATGCAGATATCGTCGACACCATCTCAACAGATGATCGCCACCCGATATCCCCGGCCTCGGCCGGTATCTTTTGGATATCCGCCGTGCCCAAATCGAGCCCCGGCCTGTATCCCCTGGATATCTGCCGTGTTCATCTCTATCTCCGGTATCGAGTATTCTCGCCAGGCTCCCCGCCTCACATGCGGCTATCCTGCCCCTCGGTCTCGACCGGGTCCACCATGTATCCGACTGTATACTCCCCCACTCAGTCCGGATAAGTAACAAGTCTGAAACCATATATCTCCCCCACTCGGTTCGGAATAAAACAATAAGAAAATATCAAGCTCATGGTGGACGTCAACTCATCGTATCCAGAATTATCAAGTAAAGAAATAGAATACTTGCATAGATCATTCTGATAATATATATATATAACAGCGTCCCATACCACTGATATATATCATCAAAAGTAAAACATCCTGAAAACTCATAAGAATCAAATATGAATACCCATGGTACTGGTATTCGCAATGCTTAACAGATAATAAGGTAAAGTACGTAAATAAGTCATACAAGCAAGTAAGCGTATCAATTCTACTGTGTTATGGCAATACTAATGATGTGTAGTGTAGCATACGCGTTTGTGCTCGTGCAGCATGGCAATCATTAGTATTTGTGCTAGTGATCTATAAGTGTATAAATCATACTTGTATCGATATTTACATACGCACTAGGTATTACAGCGGTCCTACAGTAACATAGAAGTACCAATGAGGTGTAGTGTAACTGTTGGGGTCAAAATTTGCACCCCGGTTGACCGAGTCAAAGTCAAGGTCAACCCCAAGCCAGGTGGGCCCAAGCCCAGGTCAAGTGGGCCCATGCCCAAGTCGAGCCCGCGGCCAGCTTCCTCCATGCCAAAATATAGATCATATAATAAATAATTTTTATGTAATTTTTTATGCTTGAATGTATGCAAAATGGGCATAAAGCCAATTTTTTTGTAAAGCCCATGGCTTATGTGCAAAAAAAATGACACATGAGCCATGAGATGGGAAAATACCATTTTGTAAAGCCCAAGGGGCTATATGTAAATATGTAAGCCTATATAAGGCAACATGATGATGAATAAAGCATAGACTTTTCATTCCCCTAAAAAAATCTAGGGTTTGTGCCTCTTTCCCCTTTCTGAAGGTTCTAAACCTTCTTCTTTCTTTTGAATTAAATCAAGAGTTTTACTCTTTCTTTTCCAAAACTAAATAGTTTTTCACCACAAAACCCACAATGGGAAACTTGGATCTCCCATCAGATCTCAAAAAGAAGAGATTTTTAAAATCTCACATCTCTTGATCTTCAAGATCCTGCCAACAGAGGAGGAAGAAGGAGGCCCATCTCCGAAAATCCCATTTTTGGGAAGACCCAGGGCTCCAAAGAAGAACCCCTTTCATCAACTCCAAAACATCTTAAGAGTTTAACTCCACTCTAAATCCTCTTTTGGGATTTTAAATCCTATTTCTGGGACTAAAAGCCCCCTTTTCCTCACCGGCGCCCAAGCGCCCGAGCGCCTAGCATCCTAAGAGCTCAAGCGCCCAACGCCTACGTGCCGGGCACGTGGTGCGCTAGCGCTCGAGCGCCCAGCGCCCACGTGTCGGACACGTGGTGCGCTAGCACTCGAGCGCACAGCGCTCAGGCGCCTAGCGCTCAGGCGCCTAGCGCTCAGGCGCCCAACGCCCACGTGTCGGACACATGGTGCGCTAGCGCTTAAGCGCATAGCGCCTAGCGCACAGCGCTCAGGCGCACAACGCACACGTGTCGGACACGTGGTGTGCTAGCGTTTAAGCGTACAATGCCTAAGCGCACAGCGCTCAAGCGCCCGACGCCCACGTGTCGGACACATGGTGCGCGAGCGCTCAAGCGCCCAGCGCTCGCGTGCTAGGCACGTGAAGCGCTGGCCCCATGCGTCCTTTGGGCGCTTTTCCTCTTTATATATATATATATATATATATATATATATATATATATATACATACACACACACACACACACTCTAGAACACTGTCCCTCTCAAAAAATTTTTTGGGCCGGGGCGCTGCCCCACACCCCGCAAGGGGGCTGCTAGCCCCCTTGACCCCCAGCCCGCTATCCGGGTAGCGGGACCCCCGTAAAAACTCTGCGGGGCCCCTGATATATCCAAAACCCCTTCTAAACACAACACTGCACGTTGAGTTAGCATGACCAGTTTAACCCGTCAATCGGAGGTTCTCTCGCTCCAAAGGCGAGGGGTAATTAACGGCAGTTTAGTTCGAGGCTGCCGGAGATTCGGATCCCCACAATCAATAAACCCCTGCCTACCCTAGGTAGGGGGAATCTGTACTGCGCCTGACAAGCGCGCGCGTATTCCCATCTCAATGGGGTGACGAAAAACACCCTACAATAACATATGCGTATGTGCTCGTGCAATATAATACTCATTGGTAGTTGTGCAGTGTTCTATCAGAGTGTTCGTATCATGGAAACGTATAACATCGATAAATATATCGCGGACATGTAAAGTAAATCTAAGCGTAATTATTGAATGTAACTACTTGCTATGAGCTATACCATTATCTTTGAAAATGGAACGAAACGTAGGTTTTGAAATAAGAAAGCTACCTTAGGTTAAAAACAGATATTCGTTTTGGAAATTGGCATCGCATCCTTGTCTTTTATCATTAAAAAGGGAAACGAATCGTTAGTTTTTAAAAGAGTATACCTCACTCAAGTATTACGTTTTAAAACGAAATAAAGCGTGACTCTACGAGTCTAAAAGAAACTTGGACGCTATTCGGTACGCTTATCTCACCATCAAAAGTACGGTATGATTTCTCGTACAATATCCACATTATCCCAAGTACGACATGATCCCTCGTACAAATCCACCAAACCTTGAATAAACTATATGCATATGAATAACATACTAAATGCAACATAACTCCAATATCATAAACTTGAATAAACACTAAGTACTAACTAGATATCATAACTATCCAATTTATAAGATTGTGGGGGTGCTATACGCCATCCACCCGACATCCCCCGTAGATGTAAATCTACTCACCAACTTGTCGATCTCGTCGAGTCCACGATTACTATGTCCGCCAACTCCGTCTCGGAAACCTTCGTGATCATACTTATAATCGTAGTTATGAAATATTGGCGTAAATATCATATCGAAATCAAACAATAAGCTAAGTATCTATAGATTATAACCTATAGCTTACTTACTCCAGAAACGAACAAATGCCCCTGAAATTAACGTACGAACGTCGACATTTCAGTCGCGGTACAGAAATACGAAAAACTCATATCGAAATGTCAGAAATTTGATAAAACCCTTACTAAAACATTCCCAGATTTCTCTACATCAATACTGTGACAAATCAAACAATACGGTAACTTACAAAATACTTAAATAAAGCTACAGAAGAAAAACCAACACCAAATTCCATCAAAGACTCGGCGATATCGGTAAAAGTGAAGTTTTCGCCGGTCGAATCTTGGAGATAGGGTCTCGGGCTTTGAGTGAAGTCTCCTAGTGGTCTTATGATACTATGATCTTGTTAGTTTTCCTAGTGGTTATACCTAGTGGTTCCAGATTCAATTTCAGTAGGCTAAATATCACAAAACATCAGTTTTTGTAATACTGCACATCAAAACAGATCACAAACAGAATTGATTAAGTAAAGCGAGAAGAAGATATACCTATGAGGATGATACACAAAGGAACCTCAACTCAAGAAGTGTTTGTGCAAGTATCAAGGGTTTGTAGTGGATCAAGCTTGATGATGTGCACAAGTTGATGAAGGGATTAATGTTTTCTTCATTAGGATTGATGAACACTTGGGAATATTAGTTTGGAGCTAAAGAACTAGTTGTGTTCAGTTTGAGAAAGCTAAAGAAATTATTAAGTGTATGTGTAGAGTAAGTATGAGGTGGAGGGTTGAGAGGTGAAGGTGTTATGGTGTAAGGAGGGGGTGTAAAATGTGAAGGAGAGGGTGAGTGTGTGTGTGTGTGTGTTGGTGTGAGGGTTTAAAATAGGATATCATATACCAATCATCGAAAGAATTTTAACAAAAGAAAAACCTTTCATGTTACAACTTAAATCCATGTAAATAAAAAGATATGAGATAATTAATCTATCACTTAAATATCATTATAAAATATCATGTGATGTTAAAATAATTAATATATCATTTTTATGACATCGCACACTTTTCTTCATATTTACCAAAATAATTATATTTTTACGGATACAATTCCGACACCCAGTTTCATAAGCGATATCATTTTGTAAACTTATTAAATTCATATTTAAAATTATAAATTAATATTTATAATTTTCCAAAATGTTACACTAGGCCACCGTAAAGGTGGCCTGGGGTCGCCCCACCCCCTATTCTGCTCTCATGCGACATTAATTTTTGCTCCGAGATCTACGTGAATTTTCGGCGCGTTTCGAGTTTGTTTCGACGCGTTTTCGAGCCGAAAAGTGCCGATTTAGTATCGAGATGAATAGTGTTTTCAATTTTCGAATTCTTCGCTTCGACTTAGAAAGTTGTTGGATTCGTTAGTCAATTGCGATGGTATAAACTATATTAAAGTGTTTAATATAGTTGTATCGTTGGTGTATATGATACGCGCGAATTAACGGCTTTTCTATGTCGGAGTGAATAGTGTTTTTTCAAGTGTTGAATTAACGATTTTGCCTCGATATTTTTGTAATTTGTTGGCCATGGGTGATGAGTTAAGAGCATTAAAGTGTTTAATTGGTTTAACTCATCGGCGTATGCGATACGCAGTGCTTAACGCCGATGAATTGAAGTGTTCAATTCGACGGGGTTGCATAAGTGCGTCTGAGATGTTCTATGCGATATATATATATATATATATATATATATATATATATATATATATATATATATATATATATATATTTCATTATTGGAATGTGTTGGATTACCGCGAAATGAATAGATCCCATGCGGAAGTGTGATATTGTGATAAGTGTTATTTCCACTCATACTTATAGCCATTTTGTATATTCATTTGTTCAAGATGAGCTCTTATGGTCGCCGTTTCCGCTTAATGTATATTCTTTATTTCGGAACTTAGCGGTTCACATGTGGCCGTAGTCATCGTTTGATATATTATTATTTGTCGGGACACAATCGGGTTGCGATCGTTGTCTCCGTTGTATGATACAAATTTAGGATTACTCCACGGAGAAGAGCACGAACAACCGGGTTCTAGATTGCAGCGGGTGGCCATCCCAAGGAGTTGAGATCGTGTCACACGGGTCAAGGATTAGCGGGTTGCTTGCCGAGCTTATAGGGGGTATAGGATAGACCCGTAGAGGAGTGCTTGTAACAACTCCAATTTTAATGTACAAAAAATTGTTTAAAAGTTAATGTACAATTGGGGTATTTGCAATCCTGCGTATACTATAAATATTTGTTTTACTTTTGAACAGCAAGAAAGTACTTGTAGCATATTGGTAAAGCTTTGCACTTCTGTGATGTAGCCCCTGTGATCGAATTTCCCAGCCACATTATCTTGTTATTAAATTTTCTTTTAATCTTTTAAAAGCCCAAGGGTTTGCACGTACACTACACGTAATATGATAAGTTACAGAATAAATAAACATGTGCACGAGGGTATATGAAGCGTAAGGGACACGTGGCACCAATCCTAGCCCCTACCCTCTGAAATCGACCGGCGACATAAGCAAGGAAGACCGGTAGCGCCGTGCTAAGCTGTAGGGACTGCTCTGATATTTTTGCTCGAGCACCCCTTGGCCTACCCAATTACCCCCATATTGTTTGTTTACTCTGAATTTATCAAGAGAATAATAAAATACCCTTTAATCCAATTTTTAATGCAAATTTTGATGCATTCTTTAACCCTCTAAACCCTAATTTTTCCTATAAATACCACACTCCATTTCACTTATCCTCACTCAGAAATTCCCCGCCAAAACTCTCAAAAATTCTCAAGTCCTTTTAGTGTGCAAGTGGAGTTAGCGAAGGGTGAAGTTCCAAGGAGATTCCGGCGACGAAACGACACCCCGACACCTTCTATTCTAAAAACTTTAATCCCCTCTCTCTTCTACTTTTCTCTTGCAAGTAAGTCCCCTCTCCCCCTCTCATCTTTTATTCTAAAAACTTTAATTTCTAAAACCCGACGGAAACGGTGTTAATCCAACTTCCGATTTGGTTTTTCCTTAAAAAGTCTATTTTTCTTAATTAATAAAATACCATACTCTCATATAATATTTAACAAACATTAACAAACACATTAAAACAATTTTCATCTCAAAATAATCTTTTATGCAACTTTTATCGTATTTTTATGATAAAATACCACATACTTTACATTTCGCCAGAAAACAACATAATACTTGTATTACCTTTAGATAACTCACAAGGTAATGACCCACCTCATCACAACACGCATCTTTGACATAGAACGATGAAATTTTTGGGACATTAGTTATGGGATAATACGACATTACAAATAAATACCATCAAACTTGCAAAACCATTTCTTTAAAAAGTGTATCAATCAATTCCTTACAATTGTGCCTCTACAACCCATTTTGGAGACCCCGTTCAGGATGGTGCGGGTTATTGCACATACTCGAGCCTGGTAGAGTGAGATGCAGACCTCTGAAAGGAGAATTCAATCTCGATGGAATTTTAATACATTTTTCTTTAGAAAATGAGATTTCTACAAAAAAAAAAAATATTTTTATTAAATATATATATATATATATAACTATTATCAAAATATCTATTTTAATTATATTATATACATATTACAAGTTTTCTAAATAAAAGAAATCACCATTACATGAAAATACCATTCAAATACAAAACAATACCGATATTTCAATAAAATACCATATACTATTAAAACTAAGTTCTACTCACTAGAAATTTCACTTTTATAAAATATACATCTATGAAAATCCTAAAGACGATAATTAAATACTTGAGGTGTATTTTGAAAATTATATCAAATTATTTTTACATAAAACTCCCTCAAGTTATACTAAATTACAATAAGGACCCTAGTAAATATAGGTTTAAGCGGGACCAATTCTCTTGAGCCTCAGTGAGCCGGAGAATGTGGGTGCTTGCCTATCTAAGGTAGACAATATAACAAACGGTGTTATCAACACGGTAATTGTTTCGGAAAAAGACACAAATCCCGCCGTCCATGTGCAGCAGTTACCAATAATATCAAAACTAATTCAGGATTTCAAGTTCTTTTTCAATGTGTCTGACTCAACCTGAGTCTCAATCTAATAAATCTGACTTGAATATGGTTCAAGTATAAAACTACAATTCAATATGAATCTATGAATCCGTCTATATTGACCGAACCGAACCATGGATATACTCCGTCTACATGACTCCATTTATATCCATTCCATTTACTGATTTCATGGTTTCTGCAAGTCATCCATCTGTATAACAAACAAAACAATCAATACAAAAAACATCGCGAGATTTTTAAAAGGGTTGATTGGTATGGAAGGTGTTAGAAGTGGCATGTGACTGTAACCATAATACATCTAACCTGAATATCCATTGTCGTTGTACCGTGGCTGAACGGTTCCTTGTGTTCCGTATATCTTAGTCTCCAGAATAGTGGGACTCCTCTTGTATACACTGGCATTTTTTGTACCAAGCTACAAATAACTGCGTTAACACTATAATCAAACATTATAAGTTATATTCTCTTTCTGTCTATTCTATCTCTACTCTTCTTTGGGACTTACCGAGCGATTGTTCGCTGACGACATTCATTTTCTTTTTTCTTTGGAATGTTGTCAGGTGTTTCGGACTCATTAGAGATCGAGCCCAGCACTGAAGATTTGGAGCAGTTAGCGTTTGATCCAGAGTTGTAGGCACTTGTATATATTTTTCATTTCAGTTATGCCATTGTTTAGGCATTGCTTTCTATTCATGTATTTACATTTCAGTTGTACCTGTAAAAGAATATTTAATAAATAAAGTTGTTTGTTTACATTCCTGTCTCTTGTGTACTTTACTTTATATTGCTTAGATACACTTAGTATGTTTACTTCGGAGTAAATACGTAGCGGACCTCGCCGCGTCTTCTTTCCGTACACCGGGAAGTGAGGCGTGACAGGTTTTGTTGGCGGCCCATGTAGGTCAGCTCTGGATGGACATGCGGGTCAGTTCTGCATGGACATGCGGGTTAATTCTGCATGAATTCCTAAGCAATATAACACAAGAATCAGCAACTAAAAATATTCTTTACATATTTCTTGAATTTTCCAATTTCATATATTTTGAATCAGTCCTAACCCAAATTTTTCTTTCAAGGTTATGGATTCTCCAAACAACACTAGCACCAACTTCAACAACACTCCACCACCTCTACCGCTTACACTTACCGCCGCTGCTCCGATCAATGAGCAGACAATACTGCTTGAGGCAATCCGTAGCCTCCTGGAAGGACAATAGCAGCAGACTGCTATTCTGATGAACCGTCCAGAAGCGGAAGCACCTAGGGTAAAGCAATTCCGGGCTTTGCATCCTAAGCAGTTTTCGGGAAAAGTGAGCCCACTGGAAGCCGAAGAATGGGATCGATGTATTGAAGATGATCTGGCAGCGGCATAAATGCCAGAGATCGCTTGGGTTCGAGTTGCGAAGCTGCGGCTCACTGACAATGCACAAGTCTGGTGGAAGGCGGAAGAAAGCCGTCTTGACCAACCTATTGAATGGAGGAATTTTCGCGACATGTGCGACGCGAAATACTTCCCAGAGACTGCCCGATTTGACATGGAGCAGCAATTTATTCATCTACAACAGGGTTCGATGTGAACCAAGTCAGTATATGAGTATGATGCTGAGTTTACCATGCTCAGTAGGTAAGATATGTCTCAATATTCGATTTCCTAATATCACACATTATACAGCTAACACAAGACCTTAACAGATTCGCGGCACATTTGATACCAACTGCTGAGATCAGATCCAGACGGTTTCAGCAGGGGTTAGATCAGAAAATCCAAGTTTCCTTAGCTACAGGGGATTTCCCAACCCATGAATTGGCTCTGAAAGCTGCCCACCGATATGAGACAGTGGTGAAAATGAGGGGAAGACCTCAATCTTTCGGGATGAAGCGTCATGCCACTCAGATGGCAGGAGGGGCCTCTTCAAGGCCACCAATTGTGCCTAGAAGACCGGGAGTATCGAACAACCGGCCCAACCCAGCCTTTTGCACTTACTGCATGAGAGATGGACATTTGGTGAAAGACTGCCGGTGTGCAAATTGCTTTTGCTTAGTCTGCGGCTCAGCTACTCATGACATTGGGTCTTGTCGTCGTAGACATAACCCAAATGCTGCACCCATACCAACAATCACTTATCAGCAGTGCCCAGCCATCCAGGCACCTGTTCCATGCCTCACACTACCTGTTCCATCTCCTCGTGGACCGACTGCACCTCCTTCCCGTCAGTTCCATCAAGCTCAACGGAACGTACCTCAAGGACCAAGGAACGTATAGAGGAATGCTCCTCCAGCAAGGAGGAATGTGCCGAGGCGACAGGCTTTCATAATGACTGTGTAAGAAGCTGAAGCCACCGGCCAAGTCATTATTGGTAACACTTCCCCATCAAGCTTTATTTTCCATCTATACATACTTATATATTTTTCCTTATACCTAAACCTATCCCACATAACTTAGGTACAATCTTAGTATACTCACTCCCCGCACTAGCACTCTTCGATACTGGAGCATCTCATTGCTTTATGTCACAACGGTTCGTCCGAACTCATGCGATTCCAGTCAAACCCCTCGTATCCATCTGAAATGTCAGTTTAGGGAACGGCGTTCTAAAGGCAATAATGGGATACGACCTGTGTCCAGTGGTCGTTTGCAGTAGAGAATTCTATGCCGACTTCAAGGTGTTGGACATACCGAATTTCGATGTCGTTTTGGGTATGGATTGGCTCGGAACATTCTATGTTACCATTGACTGTCGTCAAAGGAGGGTAGTATTCGAGATTCCAGAGCATCCAGTCTTTTATTTCAAAAGTGGAGACCGTACTCTAGAGCCAAGTACATACAAGGAAAAATCGAAGAAGGCAGTGATTGCAGCATTTCAAGCAGAGGAAGGACCAAAGCCAGAAATAGTTTGAGAGTTCGACGATGTATTTCCTAAGGACATATCAGGTTTGCCTCCCGATCTAGCTCTTGAATTCAGCATTGAGTTAGTACCTGGAGCACAACCGGTGATTAAAGCACCGTATCGGTTAAGCCCTGAAAGTTTGAAGGAGGTTCGTGCTCAGTTGGACGAATTATTGACGAAAGGTTGGATTCGCCCCAGCACTTCAAGTTAGGGATCGCCAGTTCTGCTTGTAAACAAGAAGGAAGGTTCATATCGAATGTTCATTGATTATAGAGCTCTGAACGATGTAACTATAAAGAACAAGTATCCACTCCCTCACATCAACGATCTGTTCGATCAGCTAAGTGGATCTTGTGTTTTCTCCAAGTTAGATCTTCGTTCGGGTTATCATCTGGTAAAGGTCAAGGAATCTGATATCCATAAAACGACATTCAGAACTCGCTATGGTCATTAAGAATTTCTTGTGATGCCATTTGGAGTGATCAACGCACCAGCTATATTCATGAACCTAATAAATCAAATTTTCCGAGAGTACCTAGACAGGTTTGTTGTCATCTTCATCGACGACATCCTGGTGTATTCTAAGAGTCGGAAAGAATATGCCGAGCACCTACGAATTTTCCTGGAACTCTACGACGGCACCAACTCTATGCCAAGTACAGCAAGTGCGAGTTTTGGCTAGATCAAGTCGGTTTTCTCGGACATATTATATCAAGCGATAGAATCTCTGTAGATACAGCTAAAGTATCAGCAGTAAGCGAATGGCCGACACCGAAGTCAGTGAAGGACATTCGAAGTTTCTTGGGTCTAGCTGGATATTACAGAAGGTTCATTGAAGGATTTTCGAAGACTGCAACACCCCTGACCAAGCTCACACGTAAAGATGAAGAATTCGTGTGGTCAGAAGCATGCGAACAAGCTTTCGTAGAACTCAAGTCAAGATTGACATCGGCGCCTATTCTCGTTATACCGGACCAATCTGGAGGTTTTGTTGTGCATTGCGATGCATCCGGTAAGGGATTAGGATGTGTTCTACATTAGCACGGTAAAGCTGTAGCTTATGCTTCAAGACGGCTGAAGATTCATAAGCGCAATTATCCGACGCATGATTTAGAGTTGGTGGCCGTAATCTTTGTTCTTAAGATTTGGCGCTATTATTTTCTGGATGAACGAGTGGACATATACACAGAACACAAAAGTCTGAAATATGTGTTTACTCTGAAAGAGTTGAACATGCGGCAGAGAAGATGGTTAGAACTCATGGCGGACTTCGACATCAACCTACAATATTATCCAGAGAAGGTGAATGTAGTACCTGATGCCTTTAGTCGCCAACCATTAGCACTGAATCTCACCGCACAGTGGAAGCTTCAACAAGACTTGCATCAAATGGAGATTGAAGTAGGCATACCAGGTAACGCTTCAAGTTTGATGAACTTACAAATTCAATCTACCATTGTCAATCAGATCAAAGCAGCTCAAGCAAGTGATACTAAGTTGCAAAAGATCGGAGAACAAGTAGAAAGTGGACTTCGAACAGACTTCATCATCCATGAAGACGGATCTTTGAGATACGACAGTAGATTGTATGTACCAAAAGGTTCTGTGCGAGAAGAGTTGATGAAAGAAGCTCACAACTCTCTTTATTCAGTACACCTTGGAGGTACAAAGATATACAAATATCTACGTCAAAATTACTGGTGGTATGGAATGAAGCGTGAAGTAGCCAGAAGTGTCGCTAAATGCTTGGTGTGTCAATAAGTAAAGGCTGAACATCACAGGACAGCTGGTTTACTTCAACCGTTACCTATCCCAGAATGGAAGTGACAACACATCACAATAGATTTCGTGACCGCACTTTCTCGCAGCACAAAAGGTAATGATGCAGTATGGGTTATTGTGGATCGACTCGCAAAGTCGGCTCACTTTATTCTATTTCGAGTTAGCCAATCTACTGAGACACTAGTAAAGAAGTACATAGAGCTAAGAATCTAAGTAAGATTTAAAATCTTCAAATATGTGCTATCTCTGATACCCATGAACTCATGCAGGAAATCATGAGATTACATGGAGTACCGGCCTGCATTATCTCCGATCGTGACACCAGATTCCGATCGCAATTTTGGCAATGTCTGCAAGCTATCTTGGGAACAAGTCTGAACTTCAGCACAGCTTATCATCCACAAACAGATGGTCAGTCTGAGCGAACTATTCAGATCTTAGAAAATATGCTAAGAGCGTGTATGCTAGATTTTGGAGGATCATGGGAAGATCACCTACACCTTGTGGAGTTTTCATACAATAAAAGCTACCAAGCAAGTATATGAATGGCACCCTTTGCAGCATTTTATGGAAGGAAGTGTCAATCGCCATTAAATTGGGACGACATCGGAGATAAAGAACTCCTTGGACCTGAGATGATATGTCGGGACCTGGTTCTTGCTCTCGGTGCAAAGTGCCACACAGAACAAGGTGCCATGCTAATTGTCATGCCAATGGGGCAGGGGCCACCTCTTGAATCCGTGGGGGCCACCTCTAGAGTCCGTGGACCCACGATAGAAAAATGGGGAATCTTCGGAACACATTCCGAAAGAGGATTGAACTGCATTATAAATGTAATGATACCACTCTAAATTATAGAGGCTCCTTTTAAGTGAATCGGAACTACAGGAGCTTGAGAACTCCGTAGTTAAGCATGCTCGAGCCAGGAAAGTCTTGGGATCGGTGACCTCTTGGGAAGTGGCCCCTGGTCGGGTCCGGTTTGCTTTAAAGGGCAAAACCGTGCGGTTTCGGCCAGAGCGGATAGTACCATCTATACTGGGGTATGGGGTGTTATATTTATGGTGGCCTATACAGGTCTCTCAGTAGTAGGTCTGTGGTTCGAGAATGAACCATTGTTCAAAGGTGGGGAGAATGTCGGACCTGGTTCTTGCTCTCGGTGCAAAGTGCCATACGGAACAAAGTGCCACGCCAATTATCATGCCAAGGGGGCGTGGATCACCTCTTGAATTCGTGGGGGCCACCTCTAGAGTCCATGGGATCCACTGTAGAACAATGGGGAATCTTCGGAACACATTCGAAAAGAGGACCGAACTGCATTATAAATGTAATGATACCACCCTCAATTACAGAGGTGCGTTTTAAGTGAATCGAAACTACAGGAGCTTAAGAACTCCGTAGTTAAGCGTGCTTAGGCTAGAGAAGTCTTAGGATGGGTGACCTCCTAGGAAGTGGCCACTGGTCGGGTCCGGTTCGCTTTAAAGTGCAAAACCATGCGATTTCGGCCAGAGCGGAGAATACCATCTATACTGGGGCATGAGGTGTTACATGATAGTAGCAACAATCGATGTAGTTCACACTATCAGGGAAAGAATGCTCATAACCTAAGATCGACAGAAGCACTGGGCTGATGCAAAGCGCCGTCACTTGGAGTTTCAACCGGGAGAACATGTATTTTTGAATATATCTCCGAACCGTGGAGTGATTCGTTTTGGAATACGGGGTAAGCTTGGTCCAAGATATATTGGAATGTTCGACATACTCGAATGAGTCGGTGAAGTGGTCTATCGCTTGGCACTTCCACCTTCATTGGAAAGAGTGCACAATGTGTTCCATATATCCCAACTCAGAAGGTATGTAAGTGACCCCGGCCATATTCTTGATCACTCCGAGCTCACTGTACAGCCAGATTTATCTTATGAGCAACAACCTATTGCGCATAGCCTAAGATCGACAGAAGCACTGGGCTGATGCAAAGCGCCGTCACTTGGAGTTTCAACCGAAAGAATATGTATTTCTGAAGATATCTCCGAACCGTGGAGTGATTCATTTTGGAAGACGGGATAAGCTCAGTCCGAGGTATATTGGACTGTTCGACATACTAGAATGAGTCGGTGAAGTGGCTTATCGCTTGGTACTTCCACCTTCATTGGAAGGAGTGCATAATGTGTTCCACATATGCCAACTCAGTAGGTATTTGAGTGACCCGAACCATATTCTTGATCACTCTGAGCTCAATGTCCAGCCAGATTTATCCTGTGAGCAACAACCTGTTGAGATCCTGGATAGAAAGGTGAAGTCACTTCGGAACAAGAAAGTTAACTTGGTTCGAGTGATGTGGAGAAAAGATTCACCGGGAGAATCAACATGGGAACGTGAGGACGACATGTGTGCAAGATATCCTCATTTATTTGTAAACTAGTCCTTAAAATAAATTGTAAATTTCGAGGACAAAATTTTTGTAAGGAGGGTAGACTATAACAACTCCAATTTCAATGTACAGAAAATTGTTTAAAAGTTAATGTACAATTGGGGTATTTGTAATCCTGAGTACACTATAAGTATTTGTTTTACTTTTGAACAGCAAGAAAGTACTTGTAGCACATTGGTAAAGCCTTGCACTGCTGTGACGTAGCCCCTGTGATCGAATCCTCCGAGCCACATTATATTTTTATTAAATTTTCTTTTAATCTTTTAGAAACCCAAGGGTTTTCACATGCACTACACGTAATATGATAAGTTACAGAATAAATAAATATGTGCACGAGGGTATATGAAGCGTGAGGGACACGTGACACCAATCCTAGCCCCTACCCTCGGAAATCGATCGGCGACACAAGCAAGGAAGACCGGCACCGCCGGGGTAAGCCATAGGGACTGCTCTGATATTTTTTCCCGAGCACCCCTTGGCCTATCCCCACTACCCCCATGTTGTTTGTTTATTCTGAATTTATCCAGAGAACAATAAAATACCCTTTAATCCAATTTTTAATGCAAATTTTAATGCCTTCTTTAACCCTCTAAACCCTAATTTTTTCTATAAATACCACACTCCATTTCACTCATCCTCACTCAGAAATTCCCTGCCAAAACTCTAAGAAATTCTCAAGTTCTTTTAGTGTGCAAGTGGAGTTAGCGAAGGGTGATGTTCCGGCGAAGTTCCAAGGAGATTCCGGCGACGAAACGACGCCCCGACACCTTTCTTATCTTCCCCTCTCTCTTCTCTTGTTCTCTAGCTAGTATGTCCCCTCTCCCCCTCTCATCATCTATTCTAAAAACTTTAATTTCAAAACATGACGGAAACGGAGTTAATCCGACTTTCGATTCATTTTTTCCTTAAAAAGTCTATTTTTCTTAATCAATAAAATACCATACCCTCATATAATGTTTAACAAACATTAACAAACACATTAAAAAAAGTTTCATCTCAAAATAATCTTTTATGCAACTTTTATCGTAGTTTTACGGTAAAATACCACACTTTACATTTTGCCAGAAAACAACATAATACTTGTATTACCTTTAGATAACCCACAAGGTAAAGACCTACCTCATCACAACACACATTTTTGACATAGCACGATAAAAGTTTTTGGACATTAGTTATGGGATAATACGACATTACAAATAAATACCATCAAACTTGCAAAACCATTTCTTTAAAAAGTGTATTAATCCATTCCTTGCAATTGTGCCTCTACAACCCATTTTAGGGAACCCGTTCGGGATGGTGCGGGTTATCGCACTTCCTCGGGCCTAGTAGAGCGAGATGCAGACCTCCGAAAGGAGCATTCGATCTCGATGGAATTTTAATGCATTTTTGTTTAGAAAATGAGATTTCTACAAAAAAAATAAATAAAATTTATTTTTATTATATATATATATATAACTATTATCCAAATATCTATTTTAATTATATTATATAAATATTCCAAGTTTTCTAAATCAAAGGAATCACCATTACATGAAAATACTATCCAAATACAAAACAATACCGATATTTCAATAAAATACCATATACTATTAAAACTAGGTTCTACTCACTAGAAATTTTACTTTTATAAAATGTACATCTATGAAAACCCTAAAGACGATAATTAAATGCTTGAGGTGTATTTTGAAAATTATATCAAACTATTTTTACATAAAACCCCCTCAACTTATACTAAATTACATTAAGGACCCTAGTAAATATAGGTTTAAGTGGGACTAATTCTCTTGAGTCTCAGAGAGCCGGAGAATGTGGGTGCTTGCCTATCTAAGGTAGTCAATCTAACAAATGGTGTTATCAACACGGTAATTATTTTGGAAAAAGACATAAATCCTGTCGTCCATGTGCAGCAGTCACCGATAACATCAAAACTAATTCAGGATTTCAAGTTTTTTTTCAAAGTGTCTGACTCAGACCGAGTCTCAATCTAATCAATCTGACTTAAATATGATTCAAGTATAAAACTACAATTCAATATGAATCTATGAATCCGTCTATATCAATCTATATTGACCGAACCGAACCATGGATATACTCCGTCTACATGACTCTCCATTTATATCCATTGCATTTACTAATATCATGGTTTCGGCAAGTCATCCATCTGTATAAAAAACAATACAATCAATACATAAGACATCGCGGGGTTTTTAAAGGGGTAGATTGGTACGGAAGGCGTTAGAAGTGGTACGAGACTGTAAGCATAATACACCTAACCTGAATATCCATTGCCGTTGTACCGTGGCTGAACGATTCCTTATGCTCCGTATACCTTAGTCTCCGGAATAGTAGGACTCCTCTCGTATATACTGGAATTTTCTGTACCAAGCTACAAACAACTGAGTTAACATTATAATCAAACATTATAGGTTATATTCTCTTTCTGTCTATTCTATCTCTACTCTTCTTTGGGCTTACTGAGCAATTTTTCGCTGATGACATTCCTTTTATTCTTTCTTTGAAATGTTGTAAGGTGTTTCGGACTCATTGGAGATCGTGCCCAGCACTGAAGATTTGGAGCAGTTAGCGTTTGACCCAGAGCTGTAGGCACTTGTTTATATTTTTCATTTCAGTTATGCCATTGTTTAAGCATTGCTTTCTATTCATGTATTTACATTTCAGTTATACCTGTAAAAGACTGCTTAATAAATAAAGTTGTTGTTCATTTACATTCTTGTCTCTTGTGTACTTTACTTTATATTGCTTAGATATACTTAGCGTGTTTACTTCGGAGTAAATACGTTGCGTACCTCACCGCATCTTCTTTCTGTACACTGGGAAGCGGGGCATGACAGTGCTCAAGTCACCGAATTCGAGAAAGTGTCGGGTAGCCCCATGATGATGATGATATTGGGTTGCCTCGTAGCTTTCCGCACTCGTAGGGGTCTGCTTTTGGCTGCGCAGGGGCTGTTCACGCGATCGGGGAATCTCGTATTTAGTTTGTGGCTCGAAACGAAAAGCAGGATTTCTAGGTGATCCGACCATTCATATTCTGTGATATTCATTACTTACTTGTGATGCTATTACTTGCCTGTGATGATGTTTTCCGCTTGCCTGTGATGCTGATTATCTTCCTACGATGATATATATAGTGATATATATATATATAATATATATATGCGTGATATATAAATAAATACTATATACGTTTTGCACCCGTGCTAGCCCTGCTTCCGTCCTGCCGTAAGTTAAGTAACCTTACGGTGAAGATCCGGGGCCCTGTGGCGAATGCGGATGGCGTATATGTGCATTCTATTTTTCTTTTCATATCATGCTTTATCTGTAATGGTGTGAGGAGATGCTAGGTAATATGATTATCTATTTGATGGGATTGCATTGATTCAGATTTATGCATAGATAATAAACCTAAAACATGTTGTAGAAATCAAATATCAGATATTGTAGTGTTATAGTCGAATGTTTTGCTTTGCATAGAGGTATTCGGGTAGGAATATCCTGCACTTCATTCGATGAGGGAAAGCCTTGATCCCTTTACCGGGAGTTCGCTCATAAGCAAAAGTTTATGTTACTATAAGTTTGCAAATTGTATAACCGTAGTTTTTTTTTCTTTGCATCGAGATATTCAATTAGGAATATCCTGCACCTCATTCTATGAGACAAGAGCCCTAATCCCTTCACAGGGAATCCACACTTACGCAATATTTTACGTAACTATAAATATGCAAAACCACTTGGTTCCTTCAATGATATCAAGTTCATTACGTTAAAGGTTTTCTTCAAAACCAGCCGTAGCTCTCTGTCATTTCAGAAAGTAGAGTACTTAGTATTCTTGCTACGTTTGATGAGTATGTTAAGGCGTAGTGTATGGTAGCTAAGTAATGTCTTCCTGTTAGCATAATGATGTGATTGGTTAGAATGGTCGTATGACTTTGTTGACTATGTTAAGGATCGTGCGTATGGATCTAATTTAATCATGAAATGATGGGTAGAACTTGACTTGAGACTTATGATTTATTGACTATGTTAAGGTCATAAGCCTAAGGGTAAAAATCTATATCGGGAGTTTCAAGTGTTGAAAGTTGCAATGAGATTGCATACCTTTTATGGTGTGGGGTAACTTGTTGACTATGTCAAGGCTACCACTCCGTGATAGTTTGGATCCTGATTCCTGCTGTGAGTAATAGTTACTCTCGGGATATGATCCTGGCTAATTTTCCTTTTAGAGTTTGAAGGAGGATTTGACGGAACAGTAGGAGCCATCCTGATTAGATAAATATACAAATCTAATTTAGATTAGAGTGCACGACGAGTGTTTCTTTTCTCTCTCTCTGGCAACGTCCTAAGATTGATCTTAAACAAAAAAAACATAACCAAGTTAACCGAACCTTTTTACAATCAATGGCATTGGAATGTCATGATTGCCCTATTTCACGACATAGTCGCATATGTCCTTACCCCTCCCACTTCCCCTTTTGCTTCCTCTACAACACTTTGTATCTGATACAGAGATCTATAATACTTGGAAGGCCATCGTATGGTTAGATACGAACTCGAAAAAATTATTTCAGTCAAGGATGGCCGTAGGTTCTGGAGAAAGTGAATTGTATATGATACAATTCATTTGTCTCTCCTCTCCACCTTATCTCAAATTTGAGAGCTCCTTAAATAAGGAAAATATACCAGTTGCGCTTGTTGGATAGTCTTCTTTCAATCCTGATGCTAGAGTTGAAAAGAAGGGTAAGAAGAAAACCGACTAGCATAAGTTAGGTATACATAAGGAAAGACAGAGAGTCAACAATAGGGGCCGAAGTGAGCCGAAAGAAAAATACAACTACTGTTATGACCCTGAGAAATGAAAGAGGCATTACTTGGAATACCCGGCCAACCCTTGAAACATTTTGATATTTCATGGATTCTATGTGATTGTAATCGAAAACTGTTTTCTAATTAATTTTGAATCTTGGGTATAAAGATACCGGATTAAAATCTCACATCTATAAGTTGTTATAGATACTGAGAAGGATTGGATTATAGAAAAAATGTAATTTGATCCTCAATATCGGATATCGGTGCAATTGTTGCTATTGGGGAAATCACCTGGTTTTGCCTTTCGGCAAACTTTTGGTTT
This sequence comes from Agapanthus africanus, assembly GCA_030015575.1. Classification (NCBI taxonomy): domain Eukaryota; kingdom Viridiplantae; phylum Streptophyta; class Magnoliopsida; order Asparagales; family Amaryllidaceae; genus Agapanthus; species Agapanthus africanus. The sequence continues at coordinate 160,736,924 of JASDDO010000024.1, forward strand.
TGAATATCTATTATTATGCACAAACTTTTAAAAACTGATATATCCGTCTCTTTATTTGATAAAGTGGGATATAAATTTTCAAAAATTATGTTATGAACATTTGCCTTTATCATTTGATGATTGGGTAAGGTGCATTGAATAACGAGATATACATTCTTAACCATAATATAGTTTTCAAATTACAACACACAGAGTATGAGTTAGTGAACTCATATGGCTTATACATAATGATGTATGTTATCCGGTGTCCATATGGAGAAGGGGTTGGTACTTATACTTCATTCCATTGTACTATAAGTTCTCTGTTTTTAGATACGCGTTCTTGTTGAAATGCAAAGTCCAAAAATTCTGAGAAGTTCATAAGATAAAGGAATAAAGTAAAGAACCAAACGTTGGAAATATCGAGATTCTTTGAAGTGTTTGAAGATGTGGATACATATGCTAGGTATTCCATAGTAATATAATTGAGAATTTGATTCTCTCTCAAATTGTTCATCCGTGGGTATGCTCCATGATGAGTAATACTGAATCGCCTTTTTCGATTAATAAATGCACTAGAAATAGATGCATATCAATTAATACCAGTTCCATCTAAATTAGTGTCTCGTATTCTATATCTGATATAGATTGAGTTATCATCTTAAAATTGTTAAGATGTTGAGTTGTCCGGCTTATGCTTAAAACCATAATCTGGATAAACTCAAGACAAGTTTCAGTAATAGCAGTTTGTGGGTTATCCCGGACATTGACGAGAGATTAACTTTCTACCATTTTTGGGATCAAAAATTGTTTTGTTCTTGACACGCCACCTTTTTAGAAAAGGATTTTCTTACAGAAAAAATTAGTGGAAGTATGGTAGAACTGAAAGTGATTTCAGAACTATAAACGATTACTGAAAATTTAGTAGAATCTGAAAATTCAATTGACTCTGACAAACCTTAGCCGAATCCGCAGATTTAGTAGGTGACCTCAACCACATGAGAGCTACTACGGTTTCCTCACTATCAGTGAAAAGGAGGCTTGCATCATGTGATTATGACTCGACTGGTTATCAGCAGGCTATGGGAAGTGTTCACTTCCGCTTGATGGCTGGATGCCAAGTTATCCAAGTTGGACTCCATACACTGCAAAAAAATGCAGACTTTATTTGGTTCTCCTGAAGGCGTAAAACCCATTAGGAGCAAGTAGATCTTTTGAGATCGGTGCAAATGGAAAGGTACTAACCTAATAAGGCTAGACTTGTACTAAAATGTTTTCATCAAATACCCGTTGTGAATTGTGATGAAATTATTACTTCAGTATCTGTGTTGAATTCCATACGGATATAACTTGCCATTGTTGTTTTTCATGACTGTGATATCTAACAGATGGATGACTATAACGTCTTTCTAAATTGGATTTAGAAGTATACGTGTATATGACTCTGCCAGAGAGTTATCTTAGTCAGTGGGAGAAGCGATAAGTGTGCAAGTTACTTAAGTCTATCTATAGACTAAATCAGGCATTGCAGAAATGGATCATCAGTTTTGATGTTATGGTCAAAGTGTTTGACTTCATCAAAATAGGAGATGAACCTGGTATTTATAAGAAGATAGTAGGGAGTGTTGTCAAATTCCCCATAAGGTATGTGGATGACATACTCATGATATGAAGTGATGTTCCTATGCTGCAATCGGTAAAACAATGATGGTCGTGTTTCTCCATACAGGATATTGATGTTCCTATACAGGGTAGCAATGAAGAGCATTTGATGTTCTTGGTGAATGGTAATGCAAACCTCCTAAAGGAGGTGGTTACCGATTCTAGCTTCCCATAGAGACAGAGTGTCTGTCGTGAGTTATAATTTTACCCCCTTTTGAGGAGAAGTATATTGGAAAGAGTTCCAAGTGGGATACTAAGGTAGCATGGCGATGGATGCTGATTGTAAATCAGTAAAAGGATACCGCCTGAGAATTCGCTAGATATAATTGTTTATTTATGAACATGATCCCATCGTCAGAAAAATACTAAGGCAGGTATCGCTCAGTTCAGGAGATATTTGATCTCTGCGAAATTGAGATTTAGGAAGAAACATAGAGATGCACTATGCCGCATCCAATCATTGAGGATAGTTCTCGAATACAGTTTGCGAAACTGTTAGCACAGAAGTTGGGTATAAGATACCGCAATAATTGGCCTTAAGTGCAAGCGGGAGATTATCGGATATAGGTGCCCTCAAGACAATTATTGTAATTGAAAGAGGACCTATATAAGAAAACAATATTACTCGAGATGATAGTATGCTATCTGGTTTGTCTTTATTTTTCATGTGATGCGTTTTGTTTAATATCACGTATCATTTAGATATGAGATAAAGCCCTAGCATTTTGCTTGACTGCAAGGACGATGATAGAGATCATACTAGTAGGGCCTGAGTAGTCAATAAGCACATCTTTAAATGTCCCTAATTGTAGGAGTATCGAGACTGGGCATCGGAACTCCAATTTAGAATAGTGTGTACGTTTCCTGACCTCGTTGGAGGGCGATGGCTGATCCTACAGCTATTGGTGTTTGATATTGAGAATTGTATACAGGTGTTCATTGGATGAGTTGCACTGGACGGACTCACCGAGAATTCCTAGTTGGTAATATACCAATGTCATGTAGCAGTTCTCTTATGACATGGGTACAGGGTAGTCCCTAGGACCTAAGATCGCCACAATGTCTCATGTGTGTTCCCACTATACTTTGACTTCTACCATACTATGGCTTAAAAGAGTCGTACAAACAGGTTTTTGTTGGGTATAGTCTCGAAGCATATGGAGGCAGTGAGCAGTCGAAAGGATTCGTTTCTCTCGGTATATTGAGTTGATGTCACACCGTGCAGGACATGACTACAACCATAAGTCAATGCCATCGCAGTGGAGATAAACTAATAAGTGTAGGGTTACTAGGCACTCTAACAAGGGTTAAGAAGGCATCAACCATACCCGATTAAAATTTTAGCCGTGCCGAACAACCCTAAACAAGATCTTTGCTAGATTATTAGGGTTTCACATGCAAGTAAATATCATTTACGACTAAGTGAATACGAAATACAACCTTTGTAGATCGGTCCTTCACTTCATATGCTCCTCGTAGTAGTCCCTTCGCTGCGATCATCGTGCTCCCAGACTCTCGGACGGCTCCATGAGAAGATAGCAACGGTATTGCTTGAAGTCTTCGAGGCCGAAGATGATCTACATCGAGGGAATACGAACTCAAGCTCCTACTTCACTAACTAGAGAATTAGTGAAGCAAACACCCTAAACTAAAGTTCTAGTCTAGTAGAGGATGATAAAATAGGAAATGGGTACACTTTAGAATTTCTTTTCTCACTATATTTCTCTCTCTTTATCAAACCCTAGCAAGCATTTGAAGGAGGAAGAAGATGAGCTAAAAAATGAGAATGAAAAACTAATCAAGAGAGAGAGTGAACCATGGGTGAGTGTATATCATATATTAACTCATGTAGAGACATAACCATGGCTACATTATAATGGTTAGGTTAATTAATATCTCAAGTAAAACAAAACTAGTAGACTAAGTCAATGCAACCCTAAGCTTCATGAAGCTTCATGCATGCGAGCTCATCATCCACTAATTTTAGAATTACTTTAAATATAAAAACCTAATACTATAATTAGTATGGTATAAGTCTTATACACCCATGTAAGTTGTATCAACAACCATGATACAAAATGAACACAAATAAATATATATCACATATATATTAAGTTGTGCACAAGTGAGAAAAAACAAATGCTTAAGTGAACCAATGTTAGTTAATGTAAATTAGTATATCTAATATACAATTATACACTAAATTATCAAATCAACACTTGACTTAATAATCCAGTTATATCTCATATAACCGACTAACATCCAATGTATCGACTTATCGAATCAACCCTTGATTCGATAACCTGGTTATATCATATATTACCGATCGATACAAATATCGCGAGAATAGAATACGGTATCACATACTCGCATTATTCTCGGTCCCGCACATATCACATATGCGCTCCTATTTCGTTTTGCCTGAGCCAGTAAAACCTCTATGTAAGACTCTAAAGACTCGTCAATACGCCGGCAGTAGGTGATGATCACATCAAGCACCCATAAGCCGTCAGCGGTACTAGCTGGACGTAATGGCTACCCGGGTATTGAGCGATCAGAAGATCAGCAAGTAAGCCCGCTCCAACTCCTGTAAAAGCTTGACAGTGACACTACCGTACAGTCCGGTCTCCTCGTCTGATATGTCGCATATCAAGTCTAGGGGTGGTAAACGTCAGACCCCAATAACCGATAAGTCATGTCGATATGAGGCTCATAACGGGTTGAGAAACTACTGGTAACACTTACTAGTAAATCTCTAAACCAGCCCTGGCCAGGGACTTCCCTGTTATGGGCAATCGAGCACAGCGCAACATCAACCCCCAATACCGGAAGAGACGAAACCCCTCCTATCGCTCATTGCCTCCATATGACTCAGGACTGTACCCAAAAACCACCGTTTTGCACGCCCTCTTGGACGTGGTAAGGTGGAAATCAAAGCACAGTGGGAATCACACAAGACTCTATGACGATCTCGGGTCTACAGACTAACCTGTACCAGTGTCACCAGAGAACTGCCATCTGACGTAAGGTATAATACCATCTGGGAGTTCTCGGCGAGTCCGTCCAGTGTACCCAGTCTCCACTGAGCACCCGTATATCATCTCTGATGTCAAACACCAATGGATATGGGATCATCCATCGCCCATCTACATGAGTCGAGAAGGTATACGCTAGTCTACTCCGGTATATCGATGCACCGTCTCGATACACCCATGACTAGGGACCTTGAAGGATGTACTTATGGACTACCATGTCCCCACTAGTATGATCCACATCATAGTACAGGTAGTCAAGTATACATCCTAAGGGCTTTACCAACATGTAACAGAGAGACAATCAGTGTACACGTTAAGGTAAAGAGTAACCAGATAGCATACTATCATGTCGAGCAAGAAAGTCCTCCCTATATATGTCCAAGCATCCACTATAATATACATCTCATGTATAGTAATGGCCTCTAGGGCATATATATAACTAACAATCTCCCACTTGCACTAGAGCCATCTGATAACAGTGGTTGTAGTATCTCATACTCAACCATCCCATAATAGTCTTTATCTGGGAAAAGGCCTTTATGAGTGGATCCGTTGTGTTGCCCTCTGAGTATACTCTCCTAACCTCGATCCCCTGGAGATCAACCATCTCCATGATCAGGTGACACTGCCTTAGAATATGTCTGGATCACTGATGGAATGGGCGTTCCTAGGCATAAGCCACAACTCCATTGTAACACAATGGTAGGAATGAAGTTCATCTCATGAACTAATATACACCCAGACTGCCTCTTTGGTAGCATCTTTGGTAACGATGTGTCTTGCCTTTAATCGTCTAGTAAGTCACGGTATCTAGCTTTGGACTCTTCCAACATACCGTCCCTCCACTGAGGGTAAAGACAATGCTTGCGACTGACATTCAGTCGTCCTTATCACCCTGGAACTTTTCCAGTGATTCTCCCCAGGATCAATTGATACCATCTCACTACAACTAGTGAGTATCCTAACATCTAATTAGATCTATCTCATAGATCCAAAACCCAGGATTTAGTAGGTATCACTTTGATCCTATTTGTAGAATCCTTATGATAAGCGGAGATTGACTGAGTGTAGTATAGGAAACTCCTTTCCAATCAAAAGTATGTTATCCACGCACTCTACGAGGATCTCCACCATACTCTCTAATACCTTTTTGTATATACAAGGTTCATCTACATTTTGATGATGTCGAACTCTTTGACTAACACATCAAAACAGACGTTCCAACTCCGCGATGCCTGCTTTATCACATAAAACATCTTGCACACGTTTCCGCTGCTCCCAATGTCTATGAAGCCCTCTGACTGTGTGCTTATAGACACTCTCTTCTAAAACATCATTTAGAAAAGCAGTCATGACACCCAACCGCCAGATATCGTAGTCATGGTATGTAGCCGTGGCAAGTAGGATTTGGATGGACTTAAGCATAGCTTTGAAAGTCTCAACTTTTCCATGTACACCAAGTAATCTTCTCAAGATATACTTGCTCCTGATGGAGATTTAACCCTTCAGATAAGGAAACCAAAGTCCATACTTTGTTGGTGTATAAGGATTCCATCTCAGATCGTTAAGCATCCAGCCATTCTTACAGAGTCCCACTCCTGATGGCCAGCTCGAAACTAGTTAGGTCATCATCTCATGATGCAATCCTCGCTCCCACTGTCATAGAGAAACTGAAGTATCTCTTAGGTGGGTGAGGAACCCTGCTAGATCGGCGGAGAGGCCGAGGTTCGTTGGTTGCTATTGAATCCTTTGGTTCTACCAAATCATCAGCTGTAGTTTGTATAGCTGGAACTCTTTCCAGTTCTACCTTATGACCATTAATTTGTTTCCAAAATAAATTCCTTTTCCTAAAAAGGTGGCATGCCGAGAAACATGACATCGTTTATTCCTTGGTGCGGTAGAAGATATTCCTTTTCGAATGCTTAGGATATCCAACAAAATTCCACAAAACTGACATTGCCTCGAGTTTGTCTGGATTTTGCTTTTAGACATAGGCCGGACAACCCCAAATCTTAACCGACTTAAGAGATGGGCTCTTTCCTTACCATATCACATATGGAGTGGTAGGCACCTGATTTGGTTGGAACGCTATTCAATAGGTATGCAGCTTCATAAGTGCATATCTCCAAGAAGGAAATAGGTAACTCAGTAGTACTCATCATAGAGCATACCTTATCACATAGGGTGTGATTGCTCCGCCCCGATACACCGACGTGCTGTGGTGTAAGCGGAGGAGTAATGTTGAGAGAGAATCTCATTCTCCTTTAGTATAGTCCAGGAATTCCGTGCTCAAGTATTTTCCTCCCTGATCTCATCAAAGGACATAATACTTATACCTGTTTTGGTTCTCTACTTCTAACTTATATTCTGTGAATATCTCAAAAGCTTCGGACTTGTGTTTCAACAGGAACATATGTCTGAATCTTGAGAGATCATCAGAGAATGTAATGAGGTACAAAGAATCGGTCTTAGCATATGTAGACAGGGGACCTACATACATCATCATGTATCAATCCCAAGAGTTCACTAACTCTTTCTCTGTTTCCAATAAACGGAGCTGTGGTCATCTTATCTCTGTGACATGACCGGCAAGTTTCATAAGATGTAAATTCAAACTAATTTAAATATGCATCTATATGTAACTTCAGCTAGTCGGGTTGCATTGATATGACCTAGTCTACAATACCTCAAGAAGGATTCGTTCATTTCTGAACTCTTTCTCTTGTGTGTGTTCTGTATACTAAGAACTGTAGTTTGATTTAGAACGTCAATGCTTTTAGATAACGTGCCTGAACCGATCAACTCTTGATATAGGAAATGTTCAAAACATTATCCAACAATACAAAATTATATCATTCTTTAATAATAAAGAGACCGATATGATATTGTATATCAGGTTCGGTATCTAATAATATTCATTCAGAATTAATGTATTCTAGTAATATAGGGTGATAACCACCAACAGACTTGGCTGCAACACTTGCACCTTTTCTATCTCATGAAACTCATCACCCGTTCTCGGTTCTCTACCTATCTGTAGCCCATGTAACAAATTACATATGTGGGATCCTGATCCGGTATCTCATACCCAAGACGTAAAGGATACTGAGAAACAGTTCTCTGTAATGAACACACCCGAAGATAATGCAACAACATGCACTTTCTTCGTTTGGGCGGCACGGAAATTCTGGTAATCCCCTATTTCCTGCTCTGTCTTATAACATTTATAAGTTAGAGCGGGACCAACGTTCCCCAGCACAGTATAACATGCGGGTTCGTTCAATATATCCATATTATTATCTTGATTAAGGCGTGACATGGTCGCTACCTGGAGAGAGAGAGAAGAAAACACTCTGCGTGCGCTCTTGCAAGATCAGATTGGTTATTATTTTATCTAATCAGGATGGCTCCCACTATTTTTATCAAATCTTCCTTCAAACCCTAAAAGGAAAGACTAGCCGGGATTAATTACACCTTACAATTTCGCCAATCTTTCAGCCAGGCCAGTGTCGGTACTTTGAGGCAGGTTCCCCGTGCTTTCGCACGGACCTAATTAAAGTAAACCTCATTTTCCCAGAGGCGTAACCCCATTGACACCTTTGTAGACATCTACTTGATCGGCTAATTGTCCTGTGTAAAACACTTCCAGGAGTAACAATTACTCGCAGTGGGTATCGGGATCCAACTATCTCATAGAAGGTATGCAATCTCATTGCAAATTTCAACACTTGAAATTCCCGATAATATTTTTGCCCCAAACGATCTATGACCTTGACAAGGTCAACAAACCATAGACCGTAAGTCAAGTTCAACCCGTCATTTCTTGATTGAATTAAACCCACCCGCACGACCCTTGACAAGGTCAACAAGGCCGTACGACTACCCTAATCTAATTTGTATCATATGCATAAACAGATAAATACTGGTCAGCTACCGCACACTACGCCTTGACAAGGTCAACAAACGCAGCACGAATACTAAGCAGGAATTATCTGAAATGACGGAGGGCTACGACAGGTTTTTCTGAAAACCTATTGCGTAATGAACTTGATATCGTTGTAGAATCGAGTGAATTTTGAAATGGAGTGATTTTGAGGCTTTCATTAGTTTTGCTAAAGAGGTCACTCCCGATGAAGGGATCTCGGCTCTTTCCTCATGGAATAAGGTGCAGGATATATCATATATATCGCTATGCAAAGCAAAAACTCCAAAAGCAATCAAAAGACAAACCGAGTGTTGTAGCATCTGCCAGTTTTGCTAAAGAGGTCACTCCCGGTGAATGGATCTCGACTCTTTCCTCATCGAATAAGGTGCAGGATATATCATATATATCGCTATACAAAGCAAAAAACTGTAGTTACCCTTTTTTGAAAGTTTGATTCTACAACATCTTTTAGGTTTCTTTTCTTTCATTAATCGCATTAATGAAGTCCCATCATTTAAGTCACCTAAATATCATAGATAAATACGACGTATACTTATGCCAGCCGCATTCGCCTCGATGTCCCCTCATGCACCGTTAGGTTAGGTAACTAACAGCAGAGCAGGGCAGGGCTAGCGTGGGTGTAAAACATACGTAACGTCTATATAATATATCATATATACTATATACAGTATCTATCACAACATATCAAATGATCACATCACAGATATCGCAGCAGAAGAAACATATGAAATAATGGATATACTAGGAGGTCCGTGTTTTATTTTGAGCCTCTATAAAACACGGATTCCACGGTCGCGATGAATAGCCAAACCCACACCCTTAGACCCCTACGAGAGCGGTGTTCAGTTGGTAAAACTGCACATTTGTATTACAATTTTCCTACCATTTTCATATTAAAAAAAGGACTTTATTATAATATATTATACATATGAGGGTTTATGTGTAAAAACACTATTTTCCATGCGTTAATATATTTTAATTAGCATTTGGTAGAAAAATGTATGCAAATAAATTCATTGACCAAATCCTAGTAGAACTAAGTCCACTAAATATTATTTGAGATTATGGTGCAGAATTTTCAAGTTGTTATGCAGAATATATCAAAGAAATCAAGCTGTTGAAGAACACTTGCCTAATTAAGAATCAAAACTTGGAGACCAAGTCTGGAAGCAACCGAGAGAAGATTTCTGAAATCTGAAGGTGCTTAGGATTGCCACATGTCACAATTACAAAGCCCAAGAAAAATGATGAAATGATCTCCACCATTGGTCGCGGAACCGCGGCCAAACCCCCCTATTGGCCGCGGATCCGCGACCTTCTAGAAGGATCATTTGCTGCAATTTTGGGAGATCAATCTTTGATGAATTTTACCAAGTTTCCAACTAAAAGATTCTGGTTTTGCACTATAAAAGGGCACCGAGAGCCTCTTGAAAAAGTGATCAAGCCGAAGAGATCACGAAGCTCCAGACGCTCACGCATCCAGGCTGATCATCGACTGTTCGACTACCTCCTTAGGAAAGATCGAGAAGCAACTAGTTTGTAATCATTTTCTACGGATTAAAGTGTAGTTTGTTCAAGTCGATTAATAAAGGTAGTTATTTTATTTAATTGTTTTTGCATCTTACATTATGTTTTCCCTCTCTGTCTTTTCATCTTCTTCTCCCAGCATGCGCGAGTAATTCTCCGCTTGTTAGGGTTCGTAGGATTAGGGTAGGCTAATGGATGATGAAAATGATTAAACCCTTTTTAAGTCCTATAAAGTTTAGGAACTTTATCAAAAGAATCATTAACATCCTAATCGGACGCGCTAGCAATTCTTTGCTAGTTCCGACCGCGATTAGAGATTAGATTAATGATTGTTTTGGTAAAGGCTATATATGAACGGAGTTCCGTGTCGAGATAAGGGTTAAGAGTGGGATTCATTTTCTCTCCAGAAACCCTAATCTACACGCATCACCGTCGTTCTAGTTCTAAATTTATTAATGGATAAAAATGGTAACTTTTAATTAATCGTCCATAACTACTAAATCCTAACGAACCCTACAAGCCCTCTTATTATATTAATTACATCTTTAAAATAATCTAGATCTATATTTTACATTCTTGTTTAACGTAGATCTAGAAATCTTTCTATAAAATTCTTTATCCCTCCTCTCTTTCTCAACACATCTAAAGTAAAAGTAAAAGGTTCCACGTTTCCCCAGAGGACGACCCGTACTCATCTCGGTCTAGCTACGAGCGACACCGTTATTGATTGCGGTTAAACTACAAACAAACTCTTTTTTCGTAACAATCAAATGGCGCCGTTGCCGGGGAAACGTGCATACTTTTTTATTTTTACTATTTGTGTTGAATTCTTAGACGAGTCATATCATTATTAAAACAAAACTGCAAATTGTATATTTAACGATTATTGTGTGAATTTTTGCGAGGAAATCTGGAGTCACGGACTTGAGGAAACAGGAGATCTAGGGTTCACACTTCTCTGGTAAGATTCTAACTCCCTTCTCTCTCCTCTAAAATCCAATAAAATCTATTTTCTGCAGGATTCTTTGCAAAATGTCACCGCTCAAAAATCTTTTTGCAAAGTTTTGTTTTTCGGTTTGTTTTTGCATATTTTAATACGGATCTTTAAGGGGCAAGGACCAAATCAAGATTAGGTGGGGATTTCATCACCCTTCCTAAGCCCCACAAATCACAAACCAAGCATATAGATCAACCCTTCATTAATTTAAAAAATATCTAGACCAGACTCTAAGGACTGTTGCGCTCAATAAGGACAGAGGAAGGTTGTAGGTAATCTATCGTTTATCCGCATTATTTTTGTAGTGCCTAGGTAAGTGTGTCGAAGGCTAGTGGTTTTTAATTAGGCCCACGACGTGGTTCCTTCCCACTTACCTGGCACTTACCTGGCTACAAGGGTAGTACGGAGGCGGTAGAGGATTTATCCTGCGGTTTGTCCTTTGGAAGTCTAGGAGCGGTCTAGAGACTGGACCTAGGTAACCATAGTTCTAGGGTTGTGCATTTTTGTGATTTGTCTAAATCCGTCTTTTTAAAACAAACCAATTACTTTCTCTCCTTTTTACCCCTTCCCCCTTCTTCTCTTCTTATAATGAGCGACCTAAACAGAAGAACACTTGCCGAGCTTTGCTGTCCACAACCAGATATCTCTTGTTTTCGAAATCCCTTCGGTATACCGTCCGGCTCTTCCATGTCCTTAAGAGATCATATAGAACAAGCAGGAAGAAATAGTTGGCCACCTCAGTCTAGGTCTTATCAACCGTATCCTAATCCTACACATGTTTCAGTTCATACCCAGAGTGAGGAAGCCCCTAGACGAATGTCCATTGCTGAGCACATAGCTAGGTCTAGAGGCCAAAGTTTTAACCCGGACCAATATCAACCATCACCACCACTGTCCGGAGAAGAGTTTGATATGCGGTTTGTATATAGCCAACCAACCAACCCATATCAATATTCTTCTTATCATAATATTGATCCTACTCCTACCCAAGTTCAGCAACCATTCTGTTCCTATCAATCTAATCCGACCTTTCCACCTACTCTAGACAGTTCTTCTAATCAGTCATTTGGGAGTTTTAATTATCCTCAGGAATTTCAATCTTATACTGAAACCCCTTATCAACCCAAGACTAGTCTGGAGCAGACATTAGAAAAATTTATGGAACTGACGAATCAAATTATGAAGGATTTGCGTACTAAGACAGAACTGTACATCCTTCCTAATCAAACCTCCCCATTCCAAACTGAACTCCACAACTCCAGTTTCATAGATTCATCAAGTACAATGTCTGATAAGTTGTGTGACTTTGTAGTGTTTGATTTACCCAACTGTGAAGGGTCCCTTTTAAGTGAAACCATACCCAACCCTTGTGATCTCTACACCTCCACTCTTGAACCAAAACTGATTGAAAACCATACTTTTGATGAGGAGTTTGAGAATTTTAACCTTCACTTGAATGAGGTGATTGACATTGGGGATATATTGATTGAAAAAACCCGAAATTTTGGATGATTTTGTCCCACCAATTTATCAAATCCTTTCACTTCCTTGTGGTCATCATCTTGAGCCTTTAATTCTTCCCGAACCCCAAATATGTCTTGAAGTTGACGATAAAGGTATACCCGAAGAAATACAGCCTCCATCTTCCACATCTGGTTCTGCAACACTCGACACACTAATTTGTTTACCCATTTCACCTTCTACTTTCTCCGGTTCTTCTTCTGTTCCTACAGTTTCAGTGAGTTTTGATAAATCACAATTCGTTAATTCAAGTTCAGTAATACCAGAAATTCAACTTGATTTGGATATTTTTAAAAAAGAGGTAGATGAGTTTTTCGAGTCCTCTACCTCAGTGATTTTTTATGAATCAAGTAGAATAAATTCTGGCATAAAACTCTTTGACAGCAAAATGTTCAATCACACCATTGATAAAAGTTTTGAAGAACTTTTTGCTGATGAACTTGAATTTTTAAACAATACGGATTTTGTGATTGATCAATTTCCACCTATAGAGGTTGAACCGTCACCATTTCTTCTTCCTAATCATTCACCTTCATCCTCATTCTTTCTTTTCTCTAATTTCAAACCCTTTCCAGACCACCTCTTATCCCTTCCCCATTATTTCTTGACTCGATACAACACATTCTTCCACCAACCTATACGCTATACTAATAAAATCTTTGAATGGTTGGTGTTAACTTTTGGTCTTTGTAAAGTCTTACTCTGACAAAATCACTCACCCCCTCTTAAAATTCTTCGTATTGTCTAACTCATGTTTGAGGGGGGGTATATTTTTGGCTCTTGAACATAACTTTTGTCCTCAAATTTGTGAGCCAAAAATAAGTTTGGGGGAGAATTTTCACTCTCATATATTTTTGCCCCCATTAATAATTTCCCCCCAAACTTACAGGTTTTTGTGATCCAACAGATAGCAACAGTGAGGACACTGTTGAAAACAGGTTTGGGGGAGGTTTGTGCTTATTTACACATCAATTTGCATCATACTTTGCATAAGCACAACATTTTCAAAAATTAAAAAAAAAATTCTTTTATAACAAAAGAGTAGAAAGTGAAAAATTACATCCAAAAGATAGGAATAGTTTAAGAAAACCAAGAAAATTAGAAGTTTTCTTAAACGAACTAGTAATAAGTAGTTATGAGCTGTTGTCCCAAGGGTTAGTAAGATGAAGGAAGTCACTAATCTGAGAATAAAATAAGTCTGAAAAATAGTTTCTATTCTGAAAGCCAAACATTTGAATGTTGATACCCTACTATATGCACTTACACACGTCTTGAAACTCGGGATAGTAGAGGATACCTTGAAATGCTCTTGTCTAAAAGCCAAAGTATGAAGGAAATGAAAAAAAAATATGAAGAAAATATAAAAATGGTGAAAAGAAAAATGAACACTGGTTTTGTTATCGCCAAGGCAGCAATAAAAAAATATAGCGAGGGTGCCTCTTCACCTAGTGCCCTAAGGCCAACTGGTCTGGGTGTCACTGCTAAGCCTTAGGTGGTGCAAGACGAGGAAAAGATTATCACCGAATCAGCAAGCACATGAGTAATCGGTCGGTTAGTATCTCAAGAAGTATTAGCGGTCGCATGAAAATGTGTGGGCAAATCTTAATATTCATCAAATTAAAAAGTACTGAGGTAGATGGACAAGAGTATGATAGCTTGAATTGAATTCTCCGAGTGTAGGGATATCCATTTCACACACGTAGGGGTATATGATCGATGTTTAGATGAAAGGTAGTAATAAAGAATAAAGACGATGTATTATTGAGGGATGATGTGATTTCTAACATTTTTTCATGACTAGTAAGATAGGGCTCATGACAACTGAAAAGCTAGTATAGTTGGAAACTCTTCTTTTCAAGGCCTTTCTTTTATGGTTCTTATCTTTATATGTAAATTTCACCATCTTTCTTTTGTTATAGGATTTTGTGGGTGTAATCCGCTGAAAACCCTTAGGAGACAACACTCCTCCTACTAGGGACACCTAGAGGTTTAACGGCTTGTTGCACGTGCTCAGTGCAATCGTGTTGCCTACGAAAGTGTGTTTAGTTTTCTCCTTTCTTTTTCTCCTCTTAAATAAACTAGTTTGCTCGGGACGATCAAAGATAAGTTTGGGGGTATTTGTTCAGTTGGTAAAACTGCACATTTGTATTACAATTTTCCTACCATTTTCATATTAAAAAAAGGACTTTATTATAATATATTATACATATGAGGGTTTATGTGTAAAAACACTATTTTCCATGTGTTAATATATTTTAATTAGCATTTGGTAGAAAAATGTATGCAAATAAATTCATTGACCAAATCCTAGTAGAACTAAGTCTACTAAATATTATTTGAGATTATGGTGCAGAATTTTCCAAGTTGTTATGCAGAATATATCAAAGAAATCAAGCTGTTGAAGAACACTTGCCTAATTAAGAATCAAAACTTGGAGACCAAGTCTGGAAGCAACCGAGAGAAGATTTCTGAAATCTGAAGGTGCCTAGGATTGCCACATGTCACAATTACAAAGCCCAAGAAAAATGATGAAATGATCTCCACCATTGGCCGCGGAACCGCGGCCAAACCCCCCTATTGGCCGCGGATCCGCGACCTTCTAGAAGGATCATTTGCTGCAATTTTGGGAGATCAATCTTTGCTGAATTTTACCAAGTTTCAAACTAAAAGATTCTGGCTTTGCACTATAAAAGGGCACCGAGAGCCTCTTGAAAAAGTGATCAAGCCGAAGAGATCACGAAGCTCCAGACGCTCACGCATCCAGGCTGATCATCGACTGTTCGACTACCTCCTTAGGAAAGATCGAGAAGCAACTAGTTTGTAATCATTTTCTACGGATTAAAGTGTAGTTTGTTCAAGTCGATTAATAAAGGTAGTTATTTTATTTAATTGTTTTTGCATCTTACATTATGTTTTCCCTCTCTGTCTTTTCATCTTCTTCTCCCAACATGCGCGAGTAATTCTCCGCTTGTTAGGGTTCGTAGGATTAGGGTAGGCTAATGGATGATGAAAATAACTAAACCCTTTTTAAGTCCTATAAAGTTTAGGAACTTTATCAAAAGAATCATTAACATCCTAATCGGGCGCGATAACAATTCTTTGCTAGTTCCGACCGCGATTAGAGATTAGATTAATGATTGTTTTGGTAAAGGCTAGATATGAACGGAGTTCCGTGTCGAGATAAGGGTTAAGAGTGGGATTCATTTTCTCTCCAGAAACCCTAATCTACACGCATCACCGTCGTTCTAGTTCTAAATCTATTAATGGATAAAAAAGGGTAACTTTTAATTAATCGTCCATAACTACTAAATCCTAACGAACCCTACAAGCCCTCTTATTATATTAATTATATCTTTAAAATAATCTAGATCTATATTTTACATTCTTATTTAACGTAGATCTAGAAATCTTTCTATAAAATTCTTTATCCCTCCTCTCTTTCTCAACACATCTAAAGTAAAAGTAAAAGGTTCCACGTTTCCCCAGAGGACGACCCGTACTCATCTCGGTCTAGCTACGAGCGACACCGTTATTGATTGCGGTTAAACTACAAACAAACACTTTTTCATATCAATCTAGCGGCAAGCAACCCTTCCTATTCTAGAGTTAGAAGACCCGGACTCGACTCCTCGAGTTGGTCTCCCACTGGACTCTAGAACCCGGTTACTTATGCTCTCCTCCTTGGGTCTACCTAATGCGGAAAAGTAAATAATATACAATGGTGACATCATCCTCATCCCGGAAGTGCCCCAATAAAAGAATATTACATACAATGAATTTTACATGAATGAAAATAAAAAACCCTCATCTCACATAAAACCCCCGGCTATTCAAAAACGCGACGATCCAATATAACATATCCATCAACACATGACATCACATGTCATCAATGTAAGCAAATATGCGCATCCCAATTGTCGTTGACATATAGCAACGAAACCGGCGATATCACATATTACACTTACGGTCGCAGAAAAGAAAGTAAAACTGCAATATTTGGAATCCACAATCTCTTTAGACATCGTAAATCCGAAATATCACATACTTCGCATTTCATGCCTAACTATATTAATTCCACATATTGTATCACATTCCAGATAAATAGACAGTGTTAAACTTTCCGATCGAATAATCAAATACCCAAGATTTCCTAAATAGCTCAACACTTGAGCGGAGTTCAAAAATTCCAGAATACGTCACAGTATCAATGGTCCAGCCGTAGAAGGGTCAAGCCAACGCCTCACATGTGGCACGCCGTACTGCCCCAAACCCTAAGGTTTAGAGGCGGTTCAGACGGTCACATAATCGAGTTAAGGTTTGTGTTCTTCTAGAGGGTCCATCGCGTTACTTGCACGTTTTTTCCGAAAGATTCAAACTCAAGAAAAATTCAACACTTAAAATTTTTTCGTGTCGGGAAAAAGCGAGTTAATGATATCCGTTCGAACATTTTAATACTTTCTAAATTATCCGGAAAAAGCACGAAATTAAATTTTCCGATCGAATCAACGAATACAAAATAATCCCTAGAACACTCAACACTTGAGTCAGATTAAAAATACCCAGAAGAATGTACAAGTACCTACGGATATTACTGCACAAAACACTAACCCTAATTCTACTATTCCGCCGCGGAACCGCCGCGCAAGCAAGGTATTGCCGCGGTTCCGCGGCGCTTTGGTGGAATTAGGATGTCGTGTTTTACAGTAACTCTTAGAATTCCCTGCTGATTTTTTTGAGTATTTTTAATGCAGAAAAATCACATTTTTACAAAATTTCCAGAGAGGGGTCTACTTCGACGTTTCGGGGTTTGATCGGAGTTTTAACTTCGTAAACACGTCGCCTAATGCTCTAGCTAGTCTCTGATACCACTGTAGGGTTACTAGGCATTCTAACAAGGGTTAAGAAGGCATCAACCACGCCCGATTAAAATTTTAGTCGTGCCGAACAACCCTAAACAAGATCTTTGCTAGATTATTAGGGTTTCACATGCAAGTAAATATCATTTACGACTAAGTGAATACGAAATACAACCTTTGTAGATCGGTCCTTCACTTCATATGCTCCTTGTAGTAGTCCCTTCGCTGCGATCATCGTGCTCCCGGACTCTCGGACGGCTCCATGAGAAGATAGCAACGGTATTGCTTGAAGTCTTCGAGGCCGAAGATGATCTACGTCGAGGGAATACGAACTCAAGCTCCTACTTCACTAACTAGAGAATTAGTGAAGCAAACACCCTAAACTAAAGTTCTAGTCTAGTAGAGGATAATGAAATAGGAAATGGGTACACTTTAGAATTTCTTTTCTCACTATATTTCTCTCTCTTTATCAAACCCTAGCAAGCATTTGAAGGAGGAAGAAGTTGAGCTAAAAAATGAGAATGAAAAACTAATCAAGACAGAGAGTGAACCATGGGTGAGTTTATATCATATATTAACTCAAGTAGAGACATAACCATGGCTACATTATAATGGTTAGGTTAATTAATATCTCAAGTAAAACAAAACTAGTAGACTAAGTCAATGCAACCCTAAGCTTCATGAAGCTTCATGCATGTGAGCTCATCATCCACTAATTTTAGAATTACTTTAAATATAAAAACCTAACACTATAATTAGTATGGTATAAGTCTTATACACCCATGTAAGTTTTATCAACAACCATGATACAAAATGAACACAAATAAATATATATCACATATATATTAAGTTGTGCACAAGTGAGAAAAAACAAATGCTTAAGTGAACCAATGTTAGTTAATGTAAATTAGTATATCTAATATACAATAAATTATCAAATCAACACTTGACTTAATAATCCAGTTATATCTCATATAACCGACTAACATCCAATGTATCGACTTATCGAATCAACCCTTGATTCGATAACCTGGTTATATCATATATAACCGATCGATACAAACATCGCGAGAATAGAATACGGTATCATATACTCGCATTATTCTCGGTCCCGCACATATCACATATGCGCTCCTATTTCGTTTTTCCTGAGCCAGTAAAACCTCTATGTAGGACTCTAAAGACTCGTTAATACGCCGGCAGTAGGTGATGATCACATCAAGCACCCACAAGCCGTCAGCGGTACTAGCTGGACGTAACGGCTACCCGGGTATTGAGCGATCAGAAGATCAGCAAGCAAGCCCGCTCCAACTCCTGTAAAAGCCTGACAGTGACACTACCGTACAGTCCGGTCTCCTCGTCTGATATATCGCATATCAAGTCTAGGGATGGTAAACGTCAGACCCCAATAACCGATAAGTCATGCCGATATAAGGCTCATAACGGGTCGAGAAACTTCTGGTAACACTTACCAGTAAATCTCTAAACCAGCCCTGGCCAGGGACTTCCCTGTTATGGGCAATCGAGCATAGCGCAATATCAACCCCCAATACCGGGAGAGACGAAACCCCTCCTATCGCTCATTGCCTCCATGTGACTCGGGACTGTACCCAAAAACTACCGTTTTGCACGCCCTCTTGGACATGGTAAGGTGGAAATCAAAGTACAGTGGGAATCACACAAGACTCTATGACGATCTCGGGTCTACAGACTAACCCGTACTAGTGTCACCAGAGAACTGCCATCTGACGTAAGGTATAATACCATCTGGGAGTTCTCGGCGAGTCCGTCTAGTGTAACCAGTCTCCACTGAGCACCCGTATATCATCTCTGATGTCAAACACAAATGGATATGGGATCATCCATCGTCCATCTACATGGGTCGAGAAGGTATACGCTAGTCTACTCTGGTATATCGATGCCCCGTCTCGATACACCCACGACTAAGGACCTTGAAGGATGTACTTATGGACTACCATGTCCCCACTAGTATGATCCGTATCATAGTCCAGGTAGTCAAGTACACATCTTAAGGGCTTTACCAACATGTAACAGAGAGACAATCAGTGTACACGTTAAGGTAAAGAGTAACCAGATAGCATACTATCATGTCGAGCAAGAAAGTCCTCCCTATATATGTCCAAGCATCCACTACAATATACATCTCATGTATAGTAATGGCCTCTAGGGAATACATATAACTAACAATAAGTGTTATCAGTTGTATCTCCGGTTGGTTATGAGTCCTCTGTCGCACGACTTATCGAGTTATTGGGGTCTGACAGATTCCAAACCCTAGACCCGATATACGATACTCTTAGACGAAGAGACCGGGCTGTACAGTAATGTCACTGATAGATTTTGCAGGGTTCAGATGAGTTTGCTCATTGACATTCTTTCGATCAATACCTGGGTAGCCGTTACGTGCAGCTAGTATCGCTGACGTGCTTGTGGATTATGGATATGATCCTAACCTACTGTCAGCGTATTGTCGAGTCTTTAGAGTCCCACACAGAGATTTCCCAGCACATGCGAAACGAAGTAGGGCATGTATAGGGATATGTATAGGTGTTTGATTAAACACGTGTATTTGATACACGTATTTTAATCGGGTGTTTGTTGATATTAACCGGTATATATATGATATAGCCGAATTATTAAATCAAGTGTTTATTTAATAATTAAATATATATTTATATATTTATATATTAACTAATATCATGCTCACTTAATTATTTTCTTCTCTTTAATTAATATTTATATTTGATATAAATAATGAGACATATATATTGATATATGTATGATGGGAGTATAAGAATTATATGAAAGAAATGAGAGTGAGTCATGGTTGTAGAATTCATGAGACGATTCTTTTTCATAACTCATTTTGTGTGAGGCATTATCTTCTTGATGACTCATTCTTGTTTCTAGTTGAGATAATTATTCATGCTTATCTTCTATTCTTATTTCCTCCGTACTTCATCTTCCTCCTCTTGATTTTTTTTCAAGTGAGAAATGGAAAAGGAAAGAGAAAAATTAAGTGGGCTAATTATTTTATATCTTCTACTAATCTTTCTTAGCAAATTTATTTAGTAGGTTGCTTCATTTTGATGAGATCAATTTGAAACTAAAACTTGTGTTGGAGTTATTTCAAGGTAGATCATCTTTGATGAGGAGATCATCGAGTAAGCCTGTTCCGGGTTTCGTGGAGACTAGCCGGAGTCCAAGGAGAGGTGACTAACGTGCTATAAAAATTGTAATCCGCTAAACTCTTACTTTTACCTTACTAGTTTAGTAACAAGTTTAGTAGTTTGGTTTGATTCTTAGTTTGTGTTTGCTATATCTCTCTAGATTTTTAAAATTACAGCTTCCGCCGCGCTTTAAACCTTACTAGAGAAGCCAAGCAACCCAACACTAGAATTGACCATGGATTTGTATTTCAATTTTGAATTTTCAGTTAAATATACCTAAAATATGAATCCACTTTTGAATATAATTAATCATTAATCTCTTCACATTCCTTTCAATCTCTTCCATGTAAAATTTTGATATTTTTATCTTTATCTGCATAACCTTTTAAATGCATGATTATTGGTTACTAAGACAGGTCATTCTCTTGGTCACTTGGCTATTTGAGTTGAAAAAATGACACTTCTTTTCTCCTTCAAAATAGAAAGAGATCCAGTTTATGTTGAAGGAGGACGTGGATGCATCGTAAAGAATTAAGGATTCTAAATTTGTAGGCGGCACATGCGATGTACATGAGAAGAGTAGTGGAGATGATAACGTACCAATTGCGTTGGTAAGTTGTATATTCTCTATTTACATTCAAAAAGTGTCTTGTGTTTGTATGTGTGTGTGTGTGGATGGGGGGAGGGTATTTGTATTTGTATTTGTATGTATAAGCATAGGTACTTGATTGTAATTTCTAAGAAGTTGCCTATAATTCTTAAGCAGTTGCCTATAATTTGTAACAAGTTATTTGTAACTTTTAAACAGTTTCCTGTATTCTCTAATAAGTTGCATGTAATCTCTAATAAGTTTTGTTTTAATATTTCTGATTGTCAAGGGTTATAAAATATGTGTTTTATAACGTTATTGTTTAACAGTTCTGATTGCAACGTGTTCGTCTACTTATTCATGAAGGTATTGATCGAGGATCGGCGGATTCTGGATGCCCTAGAAAGAAAAGGGTCGATGTAGTGGCGGCTAATACTTACGGCACAAATTCTAGGCGAACGAGGAACAAATAGCTTGATATAGTTTCATTTTTTGTTTGGCCAAAATTTGAACTCTTTTTTATTCGTATATGTATTCATCTATTTGTATTTGGCCGATATTCGCCGATATTATTATTTGTTTTGAGTGAGAATGACAAATTGCTTATATGTTACTGGTTTATCTAATAAATGTAAAAAATTATTGATGTATTTACTTTAATATCGTCAATATTGGCCAATATTGTGATACAAATAATATTTTTGTTGATATTATTTGTTTTATATAGCCGATATTGGCCGATGCAGTGTTATGAATGATATTTTTGTTGATATTATCTGTTTTATATAGCCGATATTGGAGATATGGAAGGACTGGGTACCTCGAGGAGTCAGGCTCCGAATTTTTTCCTAAGAAGTTACATGCAACTAATTAGAAGTTACATGCAACTTATCAGAAGTTACGGGCAACTGATTACAAGTTACAGGTAACTTATCAGAAATTACAGGAAAGTGCTTACAGATTACAAGCAAGTTATTAGAAATTACAAGTAAGTGGTTAGAAATTACAGGCAAGTGGTTAGAAATTAAAGATAAATGCATATAAGTCACATGCAACTAATCAGAAATTACATACAAGTATTTACAAGTTACATACAACTTATCAGAAGTTACAAACAAGAGATTAGAAGTTAAAATCAAGTGCATAAAAATCATATGCAACTAATCAAAAGTTGCAAGTAACTGCTTATAAGTTACAGGCAACTTATCAAAAGTTACAGGAAAGTACTTACAAGTTATAGATAATTTATTAGAAGTTACATGCAATTTATTAGAAATTACATGCAACTAATTAGAAGTTACAGGAAAGCGGTTAGAAGTTAAAGGCAAGTGCATAGAAATCACATGCAACTAATCAGAAGTTACATGCGTCTGCTTATAAGTTACATGCAACCTATCAGAAATTACAGACAAGTGCTTACAATTTACAGGCAACTTATTATAAATTACAGATAAGTGGTTAGAAATTAATGGCAAGCGCATAGAAATAACATGCAACTAATCAGAAGTTACATGTAACTGCTTACATGTTACATGCAACTTATCAAAAGTTATAGGCAAGTGCTTACAGATTACAGGCAAATTATTAGAAATTACAGGCAACTAATTAGAAATTACAGGCAAGTGGTTAGAAATTAAAGGTAAGTGTATAGAATTTACATGCAATTAATCATAAGTTACAAGCAAGTGTTTATAAATTACATGCAACTTATTAGAAATTACAGGCAAATGGTTAGAAGTTAAAGACAAGTCCATAAAAATCACATGCAACTAATTACATACAACTAATCAGAAGTTACATGCAACTAATCAGAAGTAAAAAGCAAGTGCATAGAAATCACATGCAACTAATCAGGAGTTACAAGCAACTTCTTATAGGTTAAATGTAACTTTTCAGAAGTTACAGATAAGTGCTTATAAATTACAAGCAACTAATTAGAAGTTACA
Source organism: Agapanthus africanus (assembly GCA_030015575.1). NCBI lineage: Eukaryota > Viridiplantae > Streptophyta > Magnoliopsida > Asparagales > Amaryllidaceae > Agapanthus > Agapanthus africanus. The sequence continues at coordinate 160,760,173 of JASDDO010000024.1, forward strand.
GGTAAAGGATTAGAAGTTAAAAGCAAGTGCATAGAAGTCATATACAACTAATCAGAAATTACAAGCAGCTGCTCACAAGTTACATGCAACTTATCAGAAGTTATATCTAAGTGCTTAAAAGTTACATGCAAGTTATTAAAAGTTACATGTAACTAATTAGAAGTTACTGGAAAATAGTAAGAAGTTACAAGCAAGTGCATAGAAGTCATATGCAACTTATTAGATGTTACAGGCAATTGATTACAAGTTACAGACAACTTATCAGAAGTTACAAGCAAGTGCTTAAAAGTTACAAGTAAGTTATTAGAAATTACAGGCAATTAATTAGAAATTACAGACAAGTGCATAGAAGTCACATGCAACTAATCAGAAATTACAGGCAACTGCTTACAACTTACAGACAACTTATCAGAACTTAAAGGAAAATGCTTACAAGTTATTAGAAGTTCAGGTAACTAATTAGAAGTTTCAGGAAAGTGGTTAGAAATTAAAGTCAAGTATATAGAAGTCACATGCAATTAATTAGAAATTACAAGCAACTGCTTACAGGTTACATACAACTTATCAGAAGTTACATGCAAGCGTTTAGTTTGTTGCGGTAGTAAATAAAAGTGGAGTAAATGAGAGAAACTAATGGATAATGGAGAAAATGAATGAGCTAATTCTTGTTCTGTTGGCAACATAGGTTTTTAAGGGAAAAAGTGGTGAATTTGGAGGGAAAATGGCTAGCTTAGAACATTTAATACTCTGTCCTTTAAGGAAAAATCAACAAAACACAATCCATGATAGAAGTTACAGACAGCATGATAGAAGTTACAGGCAACTAAACATCAGAATTTTTGCCAAAAAAATTGCAGCTGTCAACTCGTACTTGAGCATATGAGTCTTTAAGAGTATTTTTGGGATATACTAAAATACCTATGGTTGTTAGTATATGATGGAATAAATGATGGGCCTAGAGGATTTTTGACATGTTGAAAAAGCCCAAGGACTTTTTGACAGATTTTACTGGGGACGGGGGCTTTGCAACAATTTACCTTTTAATGAATCAAGTTCGAGACCAAAATCTTTTTTAGGGTGAAAAAGTTATAAAATATAATTTTATCAATTAAAATATAAGTAAAGATGAGTCACGATCAAGAAGAAAAAAATTACCCCAGGATTTAATGAGAAAAATGCAATTTATACTAACCAATCAACACATGGATAAGATTAAGATGAGATAAAAGAAAAAAGGTTTTTTGATTTACAACATGAGGAATTTTGGTAAAAAAACATCCCAAGAACAAAATTTTTATAAACCCCCAAAGATGTTAGGTTTAGCTAAAAAGGACCCTGAAACTAACTTTTGTTACTAATGATGTTAGAACTAGTTGATTGATTTGTAAAAAGACATTTTTACCACTCCTCTAACATTTCCAGCTCCAACTATGTGTTGGGTTCGTGTCTTTTTTTTGTTGATATGGCGGTGGATCAAGTAGAGACGGAAGACGGAGGAGTTTAAAGGAGTTGGAGTGGGTCTTATGAAGGAGAGAAGGAAAGGATGAGGAAGTGGATGAGAGCGACATGACGGGTGGGAGAGTTGAGGATGAAAAGAGATCTTAAGAGAGAGAAGAAGATGGAAAGAGTTATGTAAATATTGTTTGAGATTAAGGATTTGAGTTAGATGAGGACTTGGGTGATGGCTTATTTTTAGGAGAAGTAAGAGATGAGAAGCTAAGGTTTTTGCATGATAAGAGGGAGAGGGGGCATGATTTTTGGTGATGATGGGATCTTATGGTTTGAGAGTAAATTGGATATTTAATATATCTGAAGATATCACAAATAACCATGGTTAATCGTAAACCAGAATCAAACATGAGTAAGTATAGCATAGGGTTGTATTCAGTTGACGGTCAATTTTAGAGAGTTGTTTTTAAAAGATTTAATCTTGGAGGTGTTTTTTCAAAATCCCTTTGTATAAAAATAACCCTGAAAAAAGGAAGATTCTATAATTTTATTAACTTGCAAAATATAATATAATGAATTGAAAATTACTGGTGGATTTGGACGGGTGCCGATTTTAAGATATGTAAATATAAAACCTTTTAATTACAATATTATATATTTTGAAATTACATCAGAACGAAAGGGCTCAATTTTCAGGTCTTAATCATTGTAAATTAGAACAACTCTACGCAAGTTTCTCTTCTTCTTCTTCTGGTTCTTGTTAATCTTTTTCTTCTTTTCTCGATTATCATTTCTTATTCTTTGAATTCATTATTAGGATTCACCGATTCAAGAACTCATAATGGTATCTTGGCTGAAAACGAAACTCGATCACAACAAAATATATAATCTCCTTATTATATATCCAAAAGATTGATAAGAATTTTACTGAAAGGTTGTTTCTTAATTCGTATAGGTAGACATATCTTCTGTTAATGTTTCCAAAGATTAACCATTTTATGTTAATGTTTTTGAAGATGAATCTCTACATAGCATTTATGATCGATGATGTATTTTAAGATTACTTCCCAAAAGACCTTTATATAAAGGGATTAGTAGTCTTAAGTTTTCTTAGACTAACCTTGTTATGTTATTCTTGTGAATATATAACAATTATTACAGCTAATACTTCATAATTCTCTCAATCTCTCTCAATCTCTCTCAATCGGTTTTGATATGTGAGTGTTTTATATAGGCGATGGAGATACAGGGGTAGAAATTACAATAAAAAGGTTTTCAAATCGAAAGCCGATATCGAAAGACACAATAAGGATAACATGGGGATTGCAAATACAAATGCGTGACATGCATTAATGCATTTGGTAGTGCACACTCGAAAAGGTTTCATGCTTGCGACGGTCCATATTTAATGTGAGTTGAGCTTCTGTAAGTAATTAATAGCTTCAAAATTTCATTTTTAACAGGGTTTAGTAGAGCAAGGGCGAGTCTATTAATCATAATTAATCTCCTTACAATGCAATTATGCAGATAAGATTAGGCACAGGAAGGATGAGATATAATTAGTGATTGCACAATAAAGATAGTTAAATAATTCAAATCGCATGTCCTCGTTTTATCAATTTCAATTTCTAGTTCTGTATATATTTTTTTATATAAAGCTTACACAAAATTTAAGTTAGCATATGGGAAACCAGATAATTTTAGTATTAAAGCTTTATTTTCATTTCTTTTTCCTTATGTAGGACTGCAATTAGTACGGGTTTAAGTCGGGTCGGGTTGGACCGAACCCGACCAGACCCAACCTGTTTTTAGAGGGTTTTTTTTGACTTAAAACACCTGCCCGTTTCACATTATCGGGTTGGGTTTGGGTTGGATGAGCACCCGCCGTCCGAACCCGCTTTAAAACCCACCCATACCCCTAATTGTACAGACCCAAACCTGCTAATTAAATCCAACCCTATCCAACCCTTCCGAAATATCGGGATATTGCACCATTCATTCATCAAGAGATTAATGGCAAAGATTTTAAAGGCATTGTATATATAAAATATTGTATTTATATGTTTACCAATTGAATTATATCCTTTTCATATATTGTATTGTTCTTGAGAAGAAGAAAAAATCTAACATGGAGCAAGCATGCCATATGAAATTGTAAATAAAATTTGGTGAGAACTTTGTATGAAAAATTGTGTAAACAAGAGGAGAACCAGTTAAAACCCATCCTAAGCCTGCCCGAACTATTTGTGAGTTGAGTACTAATGATACCCGTAAGTGGGAATTCCTTAGATCACAACACGTAGCGGATGACGTGTCATCCGCTTAAGCTCGATAGATTCCTGAGGACTACGGAGCTGAAATAAGTACGATGCACGGGGGGACATTTCTCGGCACCTCGTCTCTGAGTTTACATCCGACCTTTTGGAGACCTTCCCGGAGTACCTTTCCTATTTGCCTAGCAACCTACCAACGGCTCGCCTTCGAGCAATTCTACAGCCGAGCTTCCACATCCTCCTTGCTCGTCTCTGAGCTGTTACAGAGCCGAGCTTTCTCGGCCTCCTTGCTCGCCTCTGAGCTATCCACTGATCTGAACTTTCTCGGCTTTCTTGTTCAACTGAGAGCGCGAAGCCTAAGCACCCCCGTAACGGCTCCGTGTATCTGGCCAAAACGAGATCTCCGCCGCTCCATGTCCTGCATCCCACGCTGGCGCGTCTCTCTATTAATGAGCGCATCCCACCATTAATGGACGTACCTCGCTATCAACATGAACGTGAGGCGGGAGCGTAACGGACGGCGAGAATTTCGCGCCAGTTCGCTCCATGCGACCGCTATATAAACCCTCTCTTCCAGACGACTGAGGTACTTCGAACTCATTTCCAATACACCGCTATCCTGCCATTATTATTCCTCGGTACTTATTTGATCGTCGGAGGGTCCTACAGTGGTTTCCTACCCCGAGACTTTCCTTGCAGGTAGCTCGGTGACAACGACAACCAACAACCCATTGAGACCCACACGCTTAACCTTCACCTCAAATCTCAACCGTTCAGTCTTGTTAGCAGCAAAATCGACGGAGGACAATATCTGAGAGAGATTCCGACCTCCATCAATTGGCGCCATTTGTGGGAACTCGACTTTCCCACCTAAGAAAGTTGATCTTCCGCCTTCGATTCGATGGCCAGCGATAATCGCAACGATCCTACCACGAGCCGTTCCGTCCTCCACAATAGAGGCGGGGGCGGTTTTACTCCCCCTCCCAATATTGTCGACGTCTTATTTGCACAGATCGATAGGCTCATGGCTGTTTCCCCCAATCAGAGCAAAGCTCTATTTGAATTTCAAAAATTCAAAATTGAAGCAACGCTTCAAATCCCGTACGCTGCGCGCAACGCGCCACGTGTCAGAAGTTGATACGTCAGCGCAGCGCCCAAGGCAGCGCGCCCAATCGGAGCAAGGCTTGTTCCCCTCCGAATGGCGGCCGAGACGGACTGTCTCGCCTGAGATTCGGGGCAGATGCTAATTGGTGTTATCCGTCTACCTCTCCGAAGATGCCAAATTGATTTATGACACCATGTATCGAAGGTTTAAACGGATGCGTCCGATGTAGCAGACTTCGTCAGATTCCCCCTCGTTTGAGGGGTTTTTGATTGTGGGGACGCTCTTCCCTGCAGGCGCAAGCCCCTGCAGTTAATTACGCTACCGCATCGCGGTAACAACTTTCTCCTTCTCCAGCTGGTCACTTCGTGTCGTGGGTGTTTGTTTTGTGTTTGGTTGCCCGTGGATCGTATACGGAGACTAATTTATGTCGTCGCCCGTAGGACGTGGATTAGTCCAAATCCGTGTTTACTTAGATTTAGGTTAGTGGTTTTGGTTTGAGGATACGTTAGCCGTATTTGAGGCTAAGATCAACTCAAACGTTTGTTAAGGATACGTTAGTCTAGTTTGAGACTAAGATCAACTTAACGGGATCGTTTAGATCCGACAAAAGAGCGTTTGGGCTCTATTGTTCCAGTTTAGGGACATGGTGGTCCATTGAATGTATGGCCGTCGGGACCCATCACCTCTCTGACGACGTTGAAGGATTACAACGACAAATATCAGAGGAGTTCAGAGATGTACCCTTGAACCAAAGTTGGTTGAGAGATCTATAGTCCAATTTGGGACTAAAGTCTGTTTGAAGGTTTGATTTAAGCACACGTAAGCCATATTTGAGGCTAAGATCAACTTAAACGTTTGTTAAGGATACGTTAGTCCAATTTGAGACTAAGATCAACTTAACGGGATCGTTTAGATCCGACAAAAGAGCGTTTGGGCTCTATTGTTCCAGTTTAGGGACATGGTGATCCAATGCCAGTTTAGGGACGTAGTGGTCCAATACCAGTTTAAGGACATAGTGGTCCATTGGTAGTTTAAGGACATTGCGGTTCATTGGTAGTTTAAGGACGCATAAGTCCATGAGTTTAAGGATCCCACAGTCCGTGTTGATGTGTGGTTGTCGGGACCCGTCACCTCTGTGAAGACGTTGAAGGATTACAACGACAAATATTAGAGGAGTTCAGAGATGTACCCTTGAACCAATGAGTTGGTTGAAAGAGCAGATGTGCTCAGTTCAAGATGATTTGAGGACTTATGGCCAGTTTGGGCTAAGTCCAATTATATTTGAAATATTGGCCCTTTGTTGGCTCATTGAAGGAGAGGCTTTGCCTCTAGAAACTTAGCCAATTGGGCTAAAGTTAGTGTTAAACACTAAAGACTAACAGTGTTGAACACTGGAATTAAGATTAGCAAGTTAGTGTTTAACACTAAAAGATAATCAGTGTTAAACACTAGCAACGGGGCTTTCAAATTAGTGTTAAACACTAAAGCAAATCAGTGTTAAACACTGGTAGCAGAGTTTTCGCATTAGTGTTAATCACTAAGAAAATCAGTGTTAAACACTGCAAATAGAGTTTTCCAAATTAGTGTTGAACACTAAGAAAATTAGTGTTGAACACTGCAGATAGAGTTTTCCAATTAGTGTTAAACACTAAGGAGGGAGGGGTCACGTGCGGACACGTGAGAGCGCCCTGATTTCCCTTATTTTATTCTGCAGTTAAGTGTTTAACACTTTTAATTTCCTGGCCATCACGTGTGGGCACGTGATAGGCATCCATCCATTCGATATTAAAGGGATTCGTTAGGGGTCACGTGGGGACACGTGAGGGCGCCCTAAATGTGGAGCCAGATCTCCTTTTGGTTTATCCTCAAATCTGCGAATAAGTGTTAAACACTTTTATTTTTATTTTAGAGCATCACGTGTTGGCAGGTGATGGGGATCTGTGCGCCAATTCTTAAAGCATTTGCTGAGGGGTCACGTGATAACACGTGAGAGCGCCCAAAGCTTTCATTTCCTTTTCTTTCTGCGTTTTGGGAGTCACGTGGGAACACGTGAGGCATTGCCTCAAAGCTCTCCTCCTTCTCATTTCTGGGGATCTTTTCAGGGGTCACGTGGGGACACGCGACCCTGGTCTTTTGCATGCATGGAGATCTTTCAAGTCTCTCTTTATTTTAAGAATTAAATTCTCTGTAGGGTTAAACCCTAATTATGATTTTGGAGGAATTAAATTCCTATTGTGAAAGAATTAAATTCTTATTTAGGATAAAACCCTGATTTCTTTTTAAAGAAATTAAATTCTCAGATATGTAAAAGAATTAAATTCTTGATTATGGTTAAACCCTAGTTTTGTTTTAGGAGGAATTAAATTCCTGTGAGTTTGGGAGAATTAAATTCTCAAAACTCAATTCCTCCTCTGGGTTTTAGATCTGCATGGCAGGATCTCAACCCAATAAGAATTAAATTCTCAATTCATGGGGAGATGTGCACTTTACAGATCCTCAACCAGAGAAAGAACTAAGTTCTTTTCTTTATATAAGAGTTAAACTCTTTTGAGAATTAAATTCTCTTTTGAAGCCTCCCTTTTCTTACCTAGGGTTTTTCTTTTGCAGAAAATTAAATTCTCTTCTCTTTTCTTTTTTCTCTTGAGAATCAAATTCTCCTCCCTCTGTTTTTCTCTCTAAAAAAGTTGCCCCTCCCTCTCTTCTCTTCTTGGCTCCTATTTATAGGAGAAGGAAGAGAATCAATTTGTTTAGCAAATCTCTCATTGAAAGATTTGATTTGTATTCGTTAGAGATTTGATTTGCATTCATCATTCATCCGGACCTTTGGATTATTAGGTGAATTTTATTCACCATTGGATTTTAAATCTAAAGATATTCTTTTGTTATTTTGGTGAGATTTTCTGGGAAATCTTTCCTTGTATCAAATCTTTCCATAAATTGGTGATCTTTAATCACCATTGGATTTTTAATCCAACGGTCCCCATATTCCTTTTCCATTTGGAAAGATTTAGAGAAATTTAGAATTTTAATTCTATTAAACTGTAAGGCTTTCAAAGCCTGTCACGTGCTGACACGTGACCCCCAAATTGGTTCCTTTAACAGCCGCTTGTTTATGTTGTTGTTTTAACCATCACGTGTTAACACGTGACCATTGGTCACGTGTAAGCACGTGATACCTCGTTGAGGTATTTTCTGACTTTTAGAATTAAATTTTATTCATTATTTTAGAGGCTTTAAAAGCCCATCACGTGTCTGCACGTGACCCATGGTCACGTGTGAGCACGTGATGCCCCATTGGGGTCTTTTCTGAGTTTTTATTATATCTTTTAACTCCTCCAGCGGGTTTTTAAAAGTCCATCACGTGTGGACACGCAATGCCTCATAACTTTTGATCCCGGATGAATTACGAGGCCCATAATATATCAAATCGAAGGGTTTTTCGAGATGCTTCCAATACTATCAGACTTTATCTGTTTCTCATTTGGGAGTTTGTCAAAAAAACAGCCCGGAAGATACTGGTTCGCATTTTCTTAAGCGTATCGCTTCCATTTGATACCTTGGACTCTTCTACGCAGAAATTTTCGGCGGGAACAAATGCCCCCCACTACTTTGCCCACGTAAGTATATGCGTGGGTGAAGTAGTGCAAAGCAATGCATAGCGTATGACCAATTTCGGGTTGGTATATTACTTTCAGAATCTTGATCTGAGAAGATAACGAGCGGACACAAGCGTCGTCATTTATCATTGACTCAAATCTCGACTCTTAAGAGATATAGTTCCAAACCCTCATCCTCATGAGCCGCACCCTTCCATTTTTTATGTCTTACTCTGGCGTGAAGTAGTTTATATGCTCATGAGTAGTTTTTCCATTTCAGTGGCATGTAGCTTTGGCGAGTGTGGCTCATAGATGGTCCATCTTGACCTCTTTGCATGGCGGTGATGGATTAGGAGACAGGGTTAGGATCTGTCACCTAAGACTTTTCAACTTTATGAGCCGTGAGGGTCTCATAAAGACTTTTCTCCCTACGAGTCGAGAGGATCCCGCAGGTGTATTTTCTCCTTAGGGGTCGTGAGGACTCCTAAGTGTGTTTTCTCTTGAAAGTCATAAGGATCTCACAAGAGAATTTTCCCTCTTACGAGTCGAGAGGACCCGTAAGTGGTTGTTTCCCTCCTTGTCGAGATTCGACTTTGGAGAGTGTGACCCGTGGATAGTATGCAAGAGACCGTTTTGGATCGCCTTGCAGGGCCCCAGTACTTAGGAAACAGGTTTTTTTAATCCCTACTGCCTAAGGCTTTATCTCACGAGTCGAGACGAATCGAGAAGTTCTCGCAAAGACATCAATTTCCTCACGAGTCGAAACGAATCGAGCAGATCTCGCAAGAATATCCTAACGTCACAGTTAACCTCTGCTCTTTACGGCAGAAGTCTGTTAGGGTCTGTGATACTTAGGGTTTTGGCCGTCGTACCGTCGCATGAGCTGATATATTCCTCGATAGGCAATTGTGCTGTTCGAGTAGCCCTGCGACTGCCGTGTCTCTGATCCCTTCGGGGGCTGGACAAGACGTCTTCAACCAATCCTCCTTGGCAGTTTGACCGTCGGAAGAGCAAGCGTTAGGAATTTGCCATGCCGCTTTTTACTTGAGGTTAGGCTCATTTTGGAGAGCCCCGATGAGTCATAACCACTCCGCGCTGGTGTGGGATGATCTCCGATAGTCTTTCAGGCTTTATATGACTTGCCGTTAAGACCCTGAAGCTAGGAATTTGGCCTTTGCTTCATTTGCTGGCATCGCGTCCTCTGTATCGAGACGAATGTCATAGTTGTCTCTAGGTTGCTGGTGAACCGTCGAGATTTGGAACTAGGGATTTTGCCATGGCTCCTTTTGGTGATGTTGCGTCTGCTATATCGAGATGAACGTCGAGGTGGTGACCACTCCGCACTGGTGCGAGATAATCTCCGATTGTCTTTCAGGCTTTATATGACTTGCCGTTAAGACCCTGAAGCTAGGAATTTGGCCTTCGCTTCGTTTGCTGGCATTGCATCCTCTGTATCGAGACGAATGTCGTGGTTGTCTCTAGGTTGCTGGTGAACCGTCGAGGTTTGGAGCTAGGGATTTTGCCGTGGCTCCTTTTGGTGATGTTGCGTCTGCTGTATCGAGACGAACGTCGAGGTGGTGACCACTCCATGTGGGATGATCTCCGGTGGTCTTTCAGGCTTTATATGACTTGCCGTTAAGACCTTGAAGCTAGGAATTTGGCCTTCGCTTCGTTTGCTGACATCGCGTCCTCTGTATCGAGACGAATGTCATGGTTGTCTCTAGGTTGCTGGTGAACCGTCGAGGTTTGAAACTAGGGATTTTGCCGTGGCTCCTTTTGGTGATGTTGCGTCTGCTGTATCGAGACGAACGTCGAAGTGGTGACCACTCCGCACTGGTGCGAGATACTCTCCGATTGTCTTTCAGGCTTTATATGACTTGCCGTTAAGACCCGGAAGCTAGGAATTTGGCTTTCGCTTCGTTTGGTTGGTGTGGCCTAATCCTGTTGGAGGAAGAACGTTGTTGTTGACATCTCATCTGCTGTATCGAGACAAATGTCGTGGTGGTGACCACTCCATGTGGGATGATCTCTGATTGTCTTTTCGGTTTTATATGAGTTACCGTCAAGACGTTGAAGCCAGGAATTTGGCCTTCGCTTCGTTTGCTTTGGCGCGTCCGAATCCTGCTGGGGTGACATTTCATCTGCTGTATCGAGACGATCGTCGAGGTGGTGACCACTCCGCGCTGGTGCGAGATGATCTCCGATTGTCTTTCCGGTTTTATATGAGTTACCGTCAAGACGTTGAAGCTAGGAATGTGGCCTTCGCTTCGTTTGCTTTGACTGTGTCTGCTGTATTGAGACGAACGTCGAGGTGGTGACCACTCCGCGCTGGTGCGAGATGATCTCCGATTGTCTTTCAGGCTTTATATGAGTTGCCGTCAAGACCCTGAAGCTAGGAATTTGGCCTTTGCTTCATTTGCTTTAGCGCACCCGAACCCTGCTGGAGGAAGGACGCTGCAGTGACATCGCGTCTGCTGTATCAAAACGAATGTCAAGGTGGAGCTGGGATTTTGCCGTCGCTCCGCTCTGTTTCGACCATGGGGTCTTTCGTTGACGTTGCATCTACATCCTGCTGGACTGCGAAGGAACGCCATTGTTGACATTGCGTCTGCTGTAACGAGACGAATGCTGAGGTGGAGCTGGGATTTTGCCGTCGCTCCGCTCTGTTTCGACCGTGAGGTCTTTTGTTGACGTTGCATCTACATCCTGCTGGACTGCGAAGGAACGCTGTTGTTGACATTGCATCTGCTGTAACGAGACGAATGCTGAGGTGGGGCTAGGATTTTGCCGTCACTCCGCTTTGCTGACCATGGGGTCTTTCGTCGATGTTGCATCTGCATCCTGCTGGACTGCGGAGGAACACCGTCGTTGACATCTCGTCTGCTGTAACGAGACGAATGTTGAGATGGAGCTGGGATTTCGCCATCACTCCGTTTGATGGTGTAACATCTGTGTCCTGCTGGAATGAGGAGGCACACCGTTGTTGGTCTCCAGGCTGCAGATGTGGCCATTGAGATTTAGAACTAGGGCCTTTGCCATGGCTCCGTTTCGTTGCGACTCTGAGGTCGGTTGTTCACGTCATGTCTGCATCAGGTTGGAGGGACAAAGCATGCCGGTGTTGATCTCTAAGTTGTCGATGTTGACGTCGAGACCCTGAAGCTAGGGATCTTCCTTTGCTTCATTTGCTGACATTGTGTCTGCAATATTGCGACAAATGTCGAGGTTGTCTCTAGATTGTCTATGAACCGTCGAGATTTGGCTTCGCTTTCTGATGGAGCCTGTTGGGAAGGTATGGTTCACACATTGTTTGTGCCCCTGGATTGTATACAGGGATTGATGTGATCTCACCTGTAGGGCAAAAAGTTTCATTCTTTCATTTTTTTTATTCTTTCCGCGATGCTCTATCATTTCAGCTTTTTATATCGCGAAAATCGCGATTGCCCAATCATTTCGGCTATTTTTCTTTTTACTCGCTGCTTTTTATTGCGAGTTGCCCAATCATTTCGGCTATTTTGCATGCATACATTTTTACTTGCTGATTTTGTTTGCAAGTTGCCCCATCATTTCGGCTATTTCGTATGCATTTTTTTTGGGGGCTCGCTGATTTTTTTTTCCGCGCGTAGGGGATTTGGGATCTGATACCAATCTTGGCATCAGCATCGCTGCGACTAGAATATTGCCAGGAGCGAATCATCATTTGCCGTAAAAGGACTTGGAATTTGATACCGGTCTAGGCATCAGTATCGCTACAACTGGGATATTGCCAGGTGCGAATCATCATTTGCCTTGAAAGGGCTTGGAATTTGATACCAGTTTAGGCATCAGTATCGCTGCAACTGGGATATTGTCAGGAGCGAATCATCATTTGCCTCTGTCGATGTTGAACAAAGGTGGCTTAGTAAACATGGTTAAGGGTCCTGTCGGCTAAGGCTTTTGACTTCATGAGCCGTAAGGGTCTCACAAAGGTATTTCTCCCTACAAATCGTGAGGATCTTGTAGGTGTGTTTTCTCTTTGGGAATCGTGAGGATTCCTAAGTGCATGTTCTCTTATAAGTCGTAAGGATCTTACAAAAGGATTTTCTTCTTATAAGTCGAGAGGACTTACAAGTGTTGTTTGCTGTACAAGCATATCCCTAGTCACGGATGTGACTTTGTTAGGGAAATATTTATTCGTGCCCGTGGATTGTATACAAGGGTCAATATGAGCCGCTTGTAGTGCAATATCGAAGGTTGTGGGGGTTGCTTAAAAACAGGTTAAGGTTTCTGTAACTTAAGACTTTCAAATCTTATGAGCCGTGAGGGTCCCATAAGAGAGTTCTCCTTACGAGTTGTGAGGATCTCGCAAGTGTATTTTCTCCTTAGGAATCGTGAGGATCCTTAAGTGTGTTGCTCCCTTGTGAGTCGTAAGGATCTCACGCAGGTGGTTTCTCCTTATAAAGTCGAGAGGACCCTGTAAGTGTCTTTTAACGAGGTTGCGCCCTTTCGGGTTTTCACAAACACCCACCGGTAGCCCTGCTGTTTTTACTCACGGAGCCCTTTCGGGTTTTCATCCGTGCCCATTTTGCTTATGGGCATACCGTTTTCTTTTTTTTTTGTTTATTCTTTCTTTTTTTTTATTCTAACGAGATTGCGCCCTTTCGGGTTTCCACAAGACTCGCCGGTAGCCCTGCTGTTTTTACTCACGGAGCCCTTTTAGGTTTTCATCCGTGCCCATTTTGCTTGTGGACATACCTTTTTTTTCCTTTCTTTCTTTTTTTTTTTTACCACGCCGGCCTGAGGATGCCGCGGGTTGATAGTAGTTTAACGACGTTTCGGTCATTTGCAAGTTTTAGGACATTGCGGTCCGTCGTCGCCGTATTTAAGGCGAATCTCTAGTTTATTGACTTTTCGGTCTAGCATCGCCGTATTTGAGGCGAATCTCTAGTTTACTGACTTTTCGGTCTAGCATCGCCGTATTTGAGACGAATCTCTAGTTTACTGACTTTTCGGTCTATGGGGCTTTCCCTATGAATGGGCATGATTCCCCCGGCATATCCATCTTTCTCGAGGCATGTGGTTGTGGCGGGCTCACCTTCCAGTTTTCGGACAGCGCGAGTTTGCCTTGTTGGTATTGGTCTTCAACCCAGTTTTTGAAGACGTAGCAATTTTCGAGTGGGTGACCCATTACTCTGTGGTAGGGACAATAGTTAGGATTGTTAACATCACCTGGCTGCAACAGACGTTTTGGATCTGGCAGAGTGATGAGCCCACTGCGCACGGCTAGCTCGAACAATCTCTTTGTTTTATCTTTAGGAAACGAGTAAGGACGTTTCAACTTCTCATTGAGGTATCGCGGTTTGTTGTTTTGACGACAAAACGGTCTCGGGTTACTCGGCTGTTGTTGAGCGTTGGCGACGAAAGTCGCTTTTCCATTCCCCTTATCCCTTTTGTTCGATCCCTTGTTTGCGGGTTCGAGATTCTTTTCGGGTAGCGTGCGATTGCGCAGCTGAACGTTCTCGTAGCTCTTCTTTTCTTCCTCTTTTCCTGAGGTGGATTCTTTGAAGGGAGGGCTGAGAGTCATTTCTTCTTCAGAATTGCTCCCGAAGGTGAGAGCTTGCGATCTTCTGCCGTCAACCATGTAACCGTTGCCGGCAGTTTTCATATGCTCATTTGTCGTGTTTTGTTTCTGACGAGCTTCGCGCTTCAATCGTTGAACGTGCTGCCGGTGAGCAACGTATCCCTGCCACCAGATTTTAAAGGTATTGCATTCTTCAGTAGGGTGTGCAATCTTCTGATGATATAAGCAGAAGTTAAGATGCATGTCCGCTTCATCAAGATATATATCGGTGGGAGAATTTCCTCTGAAAGAGGGGAGCTTCATTCCCATCGATATGGCTTTGGCGAATCTTTTCCTCATCTTGAACCTGCTTTTATTTGTGGCGGATGTACTTTGATCCGGTGGGAGTGTTTCGACCCTTTCATCTAGTCGCCGGCGTTTGGCTTTATCGAATATGGTCATCTCGCGCTCTCGATCAGCTTTGCTTTTAAGACGGGCTTCGTTCAGGAAGGCATTGATCATCTCGTCTGATGGCCACAAAAGTTCTGGTTCAGGACCCGCCCCTGGTTTCTCGGTGCAAGGAGCCTCTTTATCATTTATCAATGAGTGAGAGATCACATGACAACTTGCTACGTAGTCCTCAGATTCATCTGATGAGTCTTCTCCATCATTTTCGTCCTCGAGGACATGGCTGAGGAACTCTTGGAGCGTGATTGGAATCCACGCCTTCTGGTTATACTCTTCCAGCACGTCAATCTGTTTCTGCAAATCCGTGCGCTTGTCGCCGGGCTTCACGGGCTTCTTGGATTTCTTTTTGTTTTTCTTTGAAGATTTTGACGGCTGGGTGTGAGTGCTGGGGCCTTCACCATCGATCTTTGGAGTTGGGCTCGGCTTCAGCATCCCTTCGACGATCTGGGGTTCTAGCGAGTTCTTCCACCCGATCGCCGGGCATGTCTGGAGATCATTCAGCATCTTTTTGGTTTTGGCTGACAGCACGACCTCCCACGAAGCTTCTTCAACAAAAGAACAAGTTGCCCCCGGTGTGTCCGTCTTCTTTGGAGTGTGCGGTTGTGGTGGGTTTATTTTCCACTTCTCGGACAGCGTAAACTTGCCTTGTAGATACTGATCCTCGATCCGTCCTTTAAAGACGAAGCAATCCTCGATCGGGTGACTTACCGTTTGGCGGTAAGGATAATAATTGGGATCGTTGACATCTCCTGGCTGCAACGGACGCTTTGGACTCGGCAGATTGATGAGTCTGTTGCGCACTGCCAGCTCGAACAGTCTTCTCGTTTTATCCTGAGGAAACGAGTAAGGACGTCCCAGTCTCTCCTCGAGGGATGGGCGTGGACGCATATTGTTTTGACAGACAACCGGCTTCAAGTTGCTCGACCGTTGTTGAGTATTAGCGATGAAAGTTGCTTTCCCTTTCCCCTTTTCATGTCGAGGATCCGTCTTTGAATGAGATGGTGTATGACTCATCTGATCCATTTGGGCCAACTTATCAATTAAATCCTGGAACGTGGTCGGTTTGAAGAACGTCATGAATTGCGAGATGGTTGCTTGCGGATCAAGAGTGCCCACGAACATACCTACCGCAGGTGCTCCTTCGATCCGCTGTTCGCATTTTGACCACAGATTCCGCCATCGTGTTGCGTATTGAACCCACGTTTCGCCTTGCCTTATCCTGGCGTTGATCAGTGCTGTTATCGGAGTGCGTTCACTAGCACTCGCGAATCTTTGTATAAACAGCAACTCCATCTCCGCAAATGTTTTGACAGAGTCGTTAGGTAGCTCCGAATACCATTCGAATGCCGTTTTCGCTAAGCTGCCAACAAATTGTCGAAGCAACAGTCTGTCATCGCCTGTTCATATCAGATTTTTGCATTTTCATACCGCCCAATTTTTGTCACATTGCATATCGGTAGATACTCTTGAGCCGTGTTTGCTAGTCAATTGCAGGATACAGGTTCTCGGTTCTAAAACGGTGAAATTCATGGAAAACTCAACAAAATCCGGGTTCCTGCCAACCACTGAGAAAACACGGTCTCCGCTCGTCATCCGTATGTTGCCAGATACCAGTTTAGGAAGACAAAAGGTCAAATCAATGTCACTCTCATGCACAAGGCTCAATGGTAGCACAAAATCCAAGAGATCTACGCGGAGCTCGAGGCAATCATGACAAAATCTTGACAAAAAGTCCACCTTTCCCTCAACAGAAATTCTGGAAGAAATATAGAAGTATTTTCAGAAACTAGATGAACCAGAGAACAGAGCACAGCAAACCAGGGGACCACAAGAAAACGCATGCCTCAATTCAACTATAAGACCGCGGATCCGCGGCCAAAGTGGGGTCCAGGCCGCGGATCCGCGGCCATTCTGGCGCCAAGTCTGCAGGG
This sequence comes from Agapanthus africanus, assembly GCA_030015575.1. Lineage (NCBI taxonomy): Eukaryota > Viridiplantae > Streptophyta > Magnoliopsida > Asparagales > Amaryllidaceae > Agapanthus > Agapanthus africanus. Next base: position 160,776,531 of record JASDDO010000024.1, read on the forward strand.
CTTTGGGGGTTATTTTGGTAATTTCGTTTGGGTTCTGTTGGTTGCCCTAGTGTTTCATTCTCTGGCCTATAAATAGCCCAGAACTTTGTGAAGGAAAGGGTCCAATTTTGTATTTTCATTTTGCCTAGTTTTAGTGTTGTTCTTCTTCCTCTTCTCACCTCTTCTCCATTAAACTTGTAGTGAGCTTTTGAGTGAAGAGTGATGAATAAAGAAGACCATTTTCTATCATGCTTGTTTCTTTCTTTTACTTGTTGTAATGTATTGCAATTTTAATTGTTAAGTAGTTGTTGTTATTTGTTTGATTGTTTCTTTCTTCTCTTTTTTCCTTTATCCTTCATATGACAATGATACTTACGCTTGATCCTCGCCAAGGTGAGGTCGCAAATAGTTAGTCGTATTCTTCTAATCTCCTTCTTTCTATCTTCCTCTTTGTTTTGTTTTGTTTTTCCTTATCATGAAGTGTGAGTAGTTTTATACTTGTTAGGGCAGGATAAGGGAAGTTTGAGAGAAGGAAATCTCTCTCACTCTTTCCTTGCCCAACAACTTAAATCGACTCCCGTTAATTGAACCACAATCCGCTCCTTACGGCACCCTATCCTACATGATAGCGGTGATTCCGTAGTGAGACCGGTTGTGGTTGAATTAACCGGAGGTTATGGATAAGAGCCAAGAACGGACGGACAAGCACCAAAAGGAAGGACTATGCGTTGGAAAGCCTAGCTTATACTCGCAAGTTCCTTCCTAGTCGTGCTAATCCCCGTTGTTGCCGATTACCGTAACACCGATATTAAGTGGGGCAACAAAAGATGTGGAGACTCCTAACTCAAACTAACATAATCCTAACCCTAACAAGATCTCTTTAAATATCAACTTACACTTAGATAACCACAACAAAATCTGAAAACAGGACTTAACTCGTTAAAACACATTGAAAAAGACTCCCATCTCCCTGCGGACGACCCGTACTCAACCGGCTAGCTACAAGCGAAACCGTCTTGATTGCGGTATTTAAAACTAAACTTGAACACGCACTTAGACTACCAATCATCGCCTCCAGTATTGCCGCATAAGGCCCTGAATTGAGCGACATGCTGATGCGGATTCCCTGTCCCCTTATATACGTGGAACTTAGGGATCGTATATCCCGGCGGGTAACTAATTTGGTCATACCAGCCCGGGTAGGGTCATCCGGTTCTAGCAATTTGCCCAGCCGCTTCATTTGCCTGGTGAGCTCGTATATGCTGAGCTATATGGTCATCCAGTGCGGCCTTGTAAATGGTTTCTTCCTTGGCTGCTGAAAGAGCCGGAGGAGGATTCGATGTCTCTCCTCTATCGTCTTCAGTAATGATCGGAGGGTCTTCAACTGGAGGGTCCGGCTGTAGCATCATCCCTACCATATCTTGGAAGAGGAGCGTCATTTGCTTTATGTTAGCCGCCTGCTCTGCGAATTCCTTGTCCTTCTTTTCGAGGACTCTGCGTAGGTAGTCAGCGTCAGTTTCTTGTTCATGACGCTGCTCTGATGATGCCTTCGGGCTTTCTTTTGGCTCGGTAAGTGCGGTCATCGCAGTCATCACCTCCTGAAGCTTTCTGTTGCTGCTCCTGGGCTTTCGTCACGGATCGGGTGAGCGGTCGGTGACCCGTCGAAGCACGGCTTTCCTCCTTTCCAGAAGCTATATAAATAGTGTGCACCACCATGCCCCCAGACTTGAGGTGTTTGTGCTCAGCGCATTTACGCTTCGCCATGTTCACAGGGGTTTTTTGCGGCCTCCTTTTCTTTTGAGTGGTCAAAGTTAAAGGGGCCGTTGTAGTGGGCACCCAAGTGGTTGTTGCTTTTTGTGGCTTGACAGAGTGATCCTTCTCCTGCCGCACTTTCATCTTTTTCTGTCGGTGGAGATAGTTTTTATCAATCACTGACTCTTGAACCTGTCGCCAGACTTTGTAAATTTTAGAGGACAGCCGTTGAGGGGGCTGCTCTAGCTTCTTCTCTGGAGTGTTCTCCACAGGTGAAGGAGTTCGTTTCAACATCGCAGTAGGAGAATTTCTGTGCACCTTATTCAGCAATTCAAAGCTGTTCCCAGTTGGAACAGCAGCATCGATCCCCACCATCGGAGCTGGTGGCGTAAATCCAGAGGGGAGTTACCCCCAGCCTCTCTTACTCGACGCCAGTGGCGACGTCGGGCGAGTCTTGCGGATGGAGTCACCTCCATTGTTGGATAAGCTTCTTCCTGCCCCTGCCCTGGGTAAGGGAAGCAACTTTGAGGACCTCGCCTGGAGCAGCAACCGGAATAGCCAGCCTTGTAAAAACTGACTTCTCGGAAGGAGAAACCATTCCAACGATTTCGTCTGCTTAAGCCGGGATAGCTATCCTCTTTGGGATGGCAGCTTCGGGTATCGCAGGTTTGCAGACGTTCTGGCCCAGTCCGTTGAAAACTGAGGTATTGAAACTGGGCGACCCGCTGAGAGGGGTCGCGGTAGTGGTAAGCCGATTAAAGACCAACTTCTCCGGGGTTTCTTGCAACGTCATTGTGGCATTGAAGCTCAACGGTGGGAGCATGGTCCCGAAGAATAATCCAGTGGTGGCCTGAGTTACCTGCTCTACTGGCATCTTGAAAAGGGAGGACGCTTGGGGCCCATAAGTCACTCCTCCAGCAAGGACCGAGCGAGAGTCGCAGTTGCAGGCAGTGCAGTTTGAAGCCATTGATCTTCTGTTTTCTGCACGGAGCAAGACACCAAATCTTAGTACCTCGAATCCACAGGCAACCACAGTAAACCGCGATTCGTTCGCGAACACGACACACGAAGTGTGGAGTGGAAAGTGGAAAAGGTCCTACCGGGCGTGCCAGAATCTGTTCCCTTCCGAATGGCGGCCGAGACGGACTGTCTCGCCTGAGATTCGGGGCAGATGCTAATTGGTGCTATCCTTCTACCTCTCCGAAGATTCCAAGTTGATTTATGACACCATGTATCGAAGGTTTAAACGTATGCGTCCGATGTAGCAGACTTCGTCAGATTCCCCCTCGTTTGAGGTGTTTTTGATTGTGGGGATGCGCTTCCCTGCAGGCGCAAGCCCCTGCAGTTAATTACGCTACCGCATCGCGGTAACAACTTTCTCCTTCTCCAGCTGGTCTCTTCGTGTCGTGGGTGTTTGTTTTGTGTTTGGTTGCCCGTGGATCGTATACGGAGACTAATTTATGTCGTCGCCCGTAGGACGTGGATTAGTCCAAATCCGTGTTTACTTAGATTTGGGTTTGTGGTTTTGGTTTGAGGATACGTTAGCCGTATTTGAGGCTAAGATCAACTCAAACGTTTGTTAAGGATACGTTAGTCTAGTTTGAGACTAAGATCAACTTAACGGGATCGTTTAGATCCGACAAAAGAGCGTTTGGGCTCTATTGTTCCAGTTTAGGGACATGGTGGTCCATTGAATGTATGGCCGTCGGGACCCATCACCTCTCTGACGACGTTGAAGGATTACAACGACAAATATCAGAGGAGTTCAGAGATGTACCCTTGAACCAAAGTTGGTTGAGAGATCTATAGTCCAATTTGGGACTAAAGTCTGTTTGAAGGTTTGATTTAAGCACACGTTAGCCATATTTGAGGCTAAGATCAACTTAAACGTTTGTTAAGGATACGTTAGTCCAATTTGAGACTAAGATCAACTTAACGGGATCGTTTAGATCCGACAAAAGAGCGTTTGGGCTCTATTGTTCCAGTTTAGGGACATGGTGGTCCAATGCCAGTTTAGGGACGTAGTGGTCCAATACCAGTTTAAGGACATAGTGGTCCATTGGTAGTTTAAGGACATTGCGGTCCATTGGTAGTTTAAGGACGCATAAGTCCATGAGTTTAAGGACCCCACAGTCCGTGTTGATGTGTGGTTGTCGGGACCCGTTACCTCTCTGAAGACGTTGAAGGATTACAACGACAAATATCAGAGGAGTTCAGAGATGTACCCTTGAACCAATGAGTTGGTTGAAAGAGCAGATGTGCTCAGTTCAAGATGATTTGAGGACTTATGGCCAGTTTGGGCTAAGTCCAATTATGTTTGAAATATTAGCCCTTTGTTGGCTCATTGAAGGAGAGGCTTTGCCTCTAGAAACTTAGCCAATTAGGCTAAAGCTAGTGTTAAACACTAAAGACCAACATTGTTGAACACTGGAATTAAGATTAGCAAGTTAGTGTTTAACACTAAAAGATAATCAGTGTTAAACACTAGCAATGGGGCTTTCAAATTAGTGTTAAACACTAAAGCAAATCAGCGTTAAACACTGGTAGCAGAGTTTTCGCATTAGTGTTAATCACTAAGAAAATCAGTGTTAAACACTGCAAATAGAGTTTTCCAAATTAGTGTTGAACACTAAGAAAATCAGTGTTAAACACTGCAGATAGAGTTTTCCAATTAGTGTTAAACACTAAGGAGGGAGGGGTCGCGTGCGGACACGTGAGAACGCCCTGATTTCCCTTATTTTATTCTGCAGGTAAGTGTTTAACACTTTTAATTTCCTGGCCATCATGTGTGGGCACGTGATAGGCATCCATCCATTCGATATTAAAGGGATTCGTTAGGGGTCACGTGGGGACACGTGAGGGCGCCCTAAATGTGGAGCCAGATCTCCTTTTGGTTTATCCTCAAATCTGCGAATAAGTGTTAAACACTTTTATTTTTATTTTAGAGCATCACGTGTTGGCACGTGATGGGGATCTGTGCGCCAATTGTTAAAGCATTTGCTGAGGGGTCACGTAATAACACGTGAGAGCGCCCAAAGCTTTCATTTCCTTTTCTTTCTGCGTTTTGGGAGTCACGTGGGAACACGTGAGGCATTGCCTCAAAGCTCTCCTCCTTCTCATTTCTGGGGATCTTTTCATGGGTCACGTGGGGACACGTGACCCTGGTCTTTTGCATGCATGGAGATCTTTCAAGTCTCTCTTTATTTTAAGAATTAAATTCTCTGTAGGGTTAAACCCTAATTATGATTTTGGAGGAATTAAATTCCTATTGTGAAAGAATTAAATTCTTATTTAGGATAAAACCCTGATTTCTTTTTAAAGGAATTAAATATTCCCAGATATGTAAAAGAATTAAATTCTTGATTATGGTTAAACCCTAGTTTTGTTTTAGGAGAAATTAAATTCCTGTGAGTTTGGGAGAATTAAATTCTCAAAACTCAATTCCTCCTCTGGGTTTTAGATCTGCATGGCAGGATCTCAATCCAATGAGAAATTCATGGGGAGATGTGCACTTTGCAGATCCTCAACCAGAGAAAGAACTAAGTTCTTTTTTTTTATATAAGAGTTAAACTCTTTTGAGAATTAAATTCTCTTTTGAAGCCTCCCTTTTCTTACCTAGGGTTTTTCTTTTGCAGAGAATTAAATTCTCTTCTCTTTTCTTTTTTCTCTTGAGAAATAAATTCTCCTCCCTCTGTTTTTCTCTCTAATAAAGTTGCCCCTCCCTCTCTTCTCTTCTTGGCTCCTATTTATAGGAGAAGGAAGAGAATCAATTTGTTTAGCAAATCTCTTATTGAAAGATTTGATTTGTATTCGTTAGAGATTTGATTTGCATTCATCATTCATCTGGACCTTTGGATTATTAGGTGAATTTTATTCACCATTGGATTTTAAATCCAAAGATATTCCTTTTGTTATTCTGGTGAGATTTTCAGGGAAATCTTTCCTTGTATCAAATCTTTCCATAAATTGGTGATCTTTAATCACCATTGGATTTTTAATCCAACGGTCCCCATATTCCTTTTCCATTTGGAAAGATTTAGAGAAATTTAGAATTTTAATTCTATTTCGAAAGACTTTAGAGAAATTTAGAATTTTAATTCTATTAAACTGTAAGGCTTTCAAAGCCTGTCACGTGCTGACACGTGACCCCCAAATTGGTTCCTTTAACAGCCGCTTGTTTATGTTGTTGTTTTAACGATCACGTGTCAACACGTGACCATTGGTCACGTGTAAGCACATGATATCTCGTTGAGGTATTTTCTGACTTTTAGAATTAAATTCTATTCATTATTTTAGAGGCTTTAAAAGCCCATCACGTGTCTGCACGTGACCCATGGTCACGTGTGAGCACGTGATGCCCCATTGGGGTCTTTTCTGAGTTTTTATTATATCTTTTAACTCCTTCAGCGGGTTCTTAAAAGTCCATCACGTGTGGACACGCAATGCCTCATAACTTTTGATCCCGGATGAATTACGAGGCCCATAATATATCAAATCGAAGGGTTTTTCGAGATGCTTCCAATACCATCAGACTTTATCTGTTTCTCATTTGGGAGTTTGTCATAAAAAAACAGTCCGGAAGATACTGGTTCGCATTTTCTTAAGCGTATCGCTTCCATTTGATACCTTGGACTCTTCTACGCAGAAATTTTCGGCGGGAACAAGGCTCTATTTAAAACAAAATTAAAGGAAGCAACGCTTCAGTTGCGCAAGCACTGCACTGCGCGACACGTGTCAGCGCAGTGGCATAAGCGCTGTTGCGCAGCGCTGTGCGCTGCGCGACACGTGTCAGCGCAGTTGCGCTGCGCTCTGCGCTGCGCGACACGTGTTTAAGCGCTGGGGCGTTTGCGCCAAACAGAATTAAAATTCTAATAAGATCCTTCTATTCTTGTTAAAACAAGAAGATTGTCTTCTGTAAAACAGAAGCCCTTGGATCAAAGATCCAACGGTTGGGAAAATTCCCCAAATCACTCAGAGAATGATCTCTTTAACAAATTTAACAAATTAATGGGCACTATATAAAGGCCCCTAGACCTCAATTCAAAAGAGAGATCAACATTGAGAACATCAAGAACTTCAAAAACAAAACAGAGAGAATTTTGAAGGATTGTGAGAAGAATTCAAGAACAAAAAAGGTAAAAAAACCTTTATTCAAGAAGAACTTCTTCTAAATAGATCATTGATCTAAAGAACAAGATCAATGATCTTTAATAAAAAAATATATAAATAATAACAGTGCCTTGCACTTTTTTATGAACCATTGGTTCTGGAATGTTAAAGATTCTCAAGTTATTGAAACAGTGCCTTGCACTTACAAGCACTGCACCGTTGCGCTCCTGGGTTGGCGCAAGCCACCAGAGAGCGCCACGTGTCAGCTCCAGAACCACTTGCGCTATGCGCTTTTAAGATAGAGCATTGCTCTCTGAAGTTGGCACAACGCACTAGAGCGCGCCACGTGTCTGCAGCGCAACAGCGCAGCGCACTGGCGCAGCGCACTGCGCTGTTGCGCTTGCGCTCACCAGAGTGTGACACGTGTCACCACGACAAGCGCTTGCGCTCAGTAATTGGCGCAAAGCGCATGAAAAACCACTGTCAAGTAATTAATGCACTGCATTATTTACAGAAGGGCCGAGACCAATTAAAAAGGCTTAACAGGCCAAATAAAATGCAATGCATTATTTTAAAGAAGGGCAGAGCCCAAACAAAAACAGATGCTCTGCATCATTTATAAAGAGACATAGCCCAAATCAAAAAGGCCTAGCAGGTCAAAATAAAATGCAGTGCATCATTAAATAAGGGCAAGGCCCTAGCACAGGCCTAATAGGCCAAAGATAAAAAACGTTGAATATTCTCAACTGGACTTAGCCCAATCATGGCCGTAAGTCCTCAAATTAAATTGACCGAGCAAGACTGCTCTCCTAAATCAATTTACATCCGGTTCAAGGGTACATCTCCGAACTCCTCTGACACCTATCGTTGTAATCCTTCAACGACGTCAGAGAGGTGACGGGTCCCGACAACCACACATCGATACGGACTGCGGGGTCCCTAAACTCGTGGACCGAAACGTCCTTAAACTAATATTCGTCCCTAGATGGGAATGTTGGACCGAAACGTCCCTAAACTAATATTCGTCCCAAAATGGGAACATTGGACCGAAATGTCCTTAAACTAATGCTCGTCCCTAAATGGGAATGTTGGACCCCTACGTCTCTAAACTGGAACATGGACCCCTACGTCCCTAAACTGGAACATGAACACAACGTCATTAAATTAAACAATAGAGCCAATTGCTATCTTGTCGGATCCAAATGATCCCGTTAAGTTGATCTTAGTCTGGAGATTAGACTAACGTATCCTTAACAAAAGTTTAAGTTGATCCTAGCCTCAATATGGCTAACGTATCCTTAAACTAAAACACCAAACCCAAATCTAAGTAAACACGGATTTGGACTAATCCACGTCCTACAGGCGACGACATCACTTAGTCTCTGTATACAATCCACGGGCAACCACAAAAAAAACAAACATACACGACACGAAGTGAACATCTGGAGAAGGATAAAGTGGCTACCGCGATGCGGTAGCGTAATTAACTGCAGAGGCTTGCGCCTGCAGGGAAGAGCGTCCCCACAATCAAAACCCCCTCAAGCGAGGGGGAATCTGACGAAGTCTGGTACATCGGCCGCATCCGTCTAAACCTCCGATACACGGTGCCATAAATCAACTTGTCATCTTCGGAGAGGTGGATGGATAAAACCAAATAGCATCTGCCCCGAATCTCAGGCAGGACGTCTTCATGTCGTCGCCGCCATTCGGAGGGGAACAGATTCTGGCACACCCGGTGTGACCTTTTCCTCTTTCCACTCCACACTTCGTGTGTCGTGTTCGCGAACGAATCGCGGTTTGCTGTGGTTGCCTGTGGATTCGAGGTACTAAGATTTGGTGTCTTGCTCCGTGCAGAAAACAGAAGATCAATGGCTTCAAACTGCACTGCTTGCAACTGCAACTCTCGCTCGGTCTCTGCTGGAGGAGTGACTTACGGGCCCCAAGCGGCCTCTCTTTTCAAGATGCCAGTGGAGCGGGTAACTCAAGCCACCACTGGGCTATTCTTCGGGACCATGCTCCTACCGATGAGCTTCAATGCCCCAATGACGTTGCAAGAAGCCCCAAAGAAGTCGGTCTTTGATCGACTTACCACTGTCGTGGTCCCTCTCAACGGGTCGCCCAACTCCACTGCCTCAGTTTTTAACAGGATAGGTCAGAGCTCCAACGGGCCCATGAAAAAGCCAGCAATACCAGAAGATGTTATCCCGAAGCGGATAGCTATCCCTACTCCAGTTTTAGGCGAAATCACCAAGGTTGCTTCCCCTGCACGGGAGTCTGCTTTTGACAGGTTGGCCGTCCCCATTCAACGGACGTCGGTCTTTAAAAGGCCGATACCAGCAGATTCTGACCAACACAGGGGGCATGAGGAGGTCACCCCTGCGGCTCAATCAATTCCACCCGCACGACATGCTCGACGTCGCCACTGACATCGAGTAAGGAAGGCTGGGGGCAACTCCCCCTCTGGATTTACGCCACCAGCTCCGATGGTGGGGATCGAGGCTGCTGTTCCAACCGGGAACAGCTTTGAATTGCTGAACACGGTGCGCAGAAACTCTCCTACTACTGTGTTGAAACGAACTCCTTCATCTGTGAAGAATACTCCAGAGAAGAAGCTAGAGCAGCCCCCTCAACGGCTGTCCTCTAAAATTTACAAAGTCTGGCGACAGGTCCAAGAGTCGGTGATTGATGAAAACTATCTCCGCCGACAGAAAAAGATGAAGGTTCGGCAGGAGAAGGATTACTCCGTCAAGCTACAAAAAGCAACGGCTACTTGGGTGCCCACTACAACAGCCCCCTCAACTTCAACCACACAAAAGAAAAGGAGGCCGCAAAAAGCCCCCGTGAACATGGCGAACCGTAAACGCGCTGAGCACAAACACCCGAAGTCCGGGGGCACGGTGGTGCACACTGTTTATATGGCTTCCGGAAAGGAGGAAAGCCGCGCTTCGACGGGTCACCGACCGCTCACCCGATCCGTGACAAAAGCCCAGAAGCAGCAACAGAAGCTTCAGGAAATGATGACTGCGATGGCTGCACTTACCGAACTGAAAGAAAGTTCGGAAGCATCATCAGAGCAGCGTTATGAACAAGAAACTGACGCTGACTATCTATGCAGAGTCCTCGAAAAGAAGGACAAAGAGGCAGCAGAACAAGCTGCCAACATAAAACAAATGGCGCTCCTCTTCCAAGATATAGTAGGGATGATGTTACCCCCGGACCCTCCAGCAGAAGACCCTCCGATCATTGTTGGAGACGACAGAGGGGAGACATCTAATCCTCCTCTAGCCCTTTCAGCAGTCAAGGAGGAAACCATTTCCAAAGCTGCACTAGATGACTATATAGCTCAGCAAATACGGGCTCATCAGGAGAATGAAGCGGCTGGGCAAATTGTTAGAACTGGACGACCCTATCCGGGCTGGTATGACCAAATCAGTTACCCGTCGGGATATACGATCCCTAAATTCCACGTATGTAAAGGGACAGGGAATCCGCATCAGCATGTCACTCAATTCAGGGCCTTATGCGGCAATACTGGAGGCAATGACAAATTGTTGCTTCGCCAATTCGTTGGCAGCTTAGCAGAAACAGCTTTTGAATGGTATTAAGAGCTACTTAACGACTCTGTCAAAACATTTGCGGAGATGGAGCTACTGTTTACACAAAGATTCGCGAGCGCTAGTGAATGCACCCCGATAACAGCACTGATAAATGCCAGGATAAGGCCAAGCGAAACGTGGGTCCAATACGCAACACGATGGCGGAACCTATGGTCAAAATGTGAACAACTCATAGAAGAGACACCTGCGGTAGGCATGTTCATGGGCACTCTCGATCCGCAAGCGACCATCTCACAATTCATGATGTTCTTCAGGCCGACCACCTTCCAGGCCTTGATCGACAAATTAGCCCAAATGGACCAGATGGGCCATGGACCGTCTCCTCCAAAACCAGATCCTCGGAATGATAAAGGAAAAGGGAAAGTGATCGTCGTCGCCGCCAATGCTCAACAACAGCCAAGCAACTCAAAGCCGGTCGTTCGCCAAAACGACGTGCGTCCACGCCCATCCCTCGAGGAGAGACTAGGACGTCCTTACTCGTTTCCTCAGAATAAGACAAGAAGACTGTTTGAGCTGGCAGTGCGCAACAGACTCATCAATCTTCCGAGTCCAAAACGTCTGTTGCAGCCAGGCGATCTCAATAATCCCAATTATTGCCTTTACTACCAAACGGTAAGTCACCCGGTCGAGGATTGTTTCATCTTTATTAGGATGGATCGAGGATCAGTACCTACAAGGCAAGTTTGCCCTGTCTGAAAAGTGGAAGGTAAACCCACCACAGCCGCACACTCCATAGAAGACGGATGCACCAGGGGCAACTTGTCATGTGATCTCTCACTCATTGGCGGATGATAAAGAGGCTCCTTGCGCCGAGAAACCGAGGGCGGACCCTGAACCAGAAATTCCGCGGCCGTCAGACGAGTTGATCGATACCTTCCTGAATGAGATTCGTCTGAAAGTTAAAGCCAATCAAGAGCGTGAGATGGCCATAATGGAAGGAGCCAAACACCGACTACTAGACCAAAGAGTCGAGGCACTTCCGTCAAATCAAAAATCATCCACTGTGGATAAAAACAAATTCAAGACGAGGCAAAGGTTCGCCAAGGCCCTATCAGTAGGAATGAAGCTACCGCCCTCTGAAGAAAATACTCTCGGTGGAGTAGAGATGCATCCTAACTTCTGCTTATATCATCAGAAGATCATACATCCTACCGAAGACTGCGACTCCTTTAAGCGTTGGTGGCAAGGGTATGTCGCTCAAAAGCAACACTTCAACAGGACAAAGCGTGGTGCTCGTAAACATCAGGAAAATGCGATAGATGAGCGCAAAAGAGCCGCCGCCGACTGTCACATACCCGACTCCAAGGGATCGCAAATTATCACCTTCGGAAGCAACTCTGACTAAGAAGCTGCCCTCAACCCTCTCCTCAAGGAATCCATTTCAAAAATGAAAGAATTGAGGAGTTGCGAGAACGTTCAGCCGTGCAATCGCACGCTACTCGGAAGAAATCTTGGCCTCGCGAACAAAGAATCGAGCAAAAAGGATAAAGAGAAGGGAAAAACAGCCCTCGTAACCAATACTCAACAGCAATTGAGTGGCCCTAGACCGGTTGTTTGCCGAAACAACAAGCGGCAACCCCTCCAGGAAAAGTTAAAACGTCCTTACTCGTTTCCTCAAGATAAAACAAGGAGACTGTTCGAGCTGGCAATGCACGACAGACTCATCAATCTTCCGAGTCCAAAACGTCTGTTGCAGCCAGGCGATCTCAATAATCCCAATTATTGCCCTTACCACAAAACGGTAGGTCACCTGATCAAGGATTGCTACGTCTTCAAAAACTGTGTTGAAGATCAATACCAACAAGGCAAGTTCGTCATATCCGAAAACTGGAAGGTGAGCCCGCCACAACCGCACGCGACGGAAAAGATGGAGACGCCGGGGGCATCATGCTCATTCATAGAGAAAGCCCCATAGACCGAAAAGTCAGTAAACTAGAGATTCGCCTCAAATACGGCGGCAACGGACCGCAACGTCCTTAAACTAACGGCGGACCGAAACGTCCTTAAACTAACGGCGGACCACTACATCCTAAAACTAGCTGTTGACCGAGATGTCGATAAACTACGGTGGATTGAAACATCACAAAGCCGATATAAAAAAAAGAGAGATAAAACTAATAATAATAAAAAATAAATAAATAAACGGTATTTCCATAAGCAAAATGGGCACGGGTGAAAACCCGAAAGGGCTCCGTGAGTAAAAACAGCAGGGCTACCGGCGAGTGTTCGTGAAAACCCGAAAGGGCGCGACCTCGTAAAAAAAAGAGAATAAAAAGAATAAAAAAACGGTACGTCCATAAGCAAAATGGACACGGGTGAAAACCCGAAAGGGCTCCGTGAGTAAAAACAGCAGGACTACCGGCGAGTGTTTGTGAAAACCCGAAAGGACGCAACCTCGTTAAAGGACACTTACAGGGTCCTCTCGACCTTGTAAGGAGAAATCACCCGCGTGAGATCCTTACGACTCACAAGGGAGCAACACACTTAGGGATCCTCACGATTCCTAAGGAGAAAATACACTTACGAGATCCTTACGACTCGTAAGGAGAACTCCCTTATGGGACCCTCACGGCTCATAAGATTTGAAAGTCTTAAGTTACAGAGACCTAAACCTGTGCTTAAGCAACCTCCACAACCTTCGATATTGCCTTACAAGTGGTTCAATACTGACCCTTGTATACAATCCACGGGCGCGAATAAATATTTCCCTAACCAAGTCCCATCCGTGACTAGAGATATGTTCGTACAGTGAACAACCCTTGTAAGCCCTCTCGACTTATAAGGAGAAAACCCTTTTGTAAGATCCTTACGACTTACAGGGGAACATACACTTAGGAATCCTCACGATTCCTGAGGAGAAAACACACCTACAAGATCTTCACGACTTGTAGGGAGAAATGCCTTTGTGAGACCCTTACGGCTCATAAAGTCAAAAGCCTTAGTCGATAGGATATTAACCCTGTTCGCTAAGCCACCTTTGTTCGACATCGACAGAGGCAAATGATGATTCGCTCCTGGCAACATCCCAGTTGTAGCGATGCTGATGCCGAAATCGGTGTCTAATTTCAGGTTTACGGTGAGAAACCAGTAGGCCGCACATGCATACGAAATAGCCGAAATGATGGGGCAACTTGCAATAAAAAAAACAGCAAGTAAAAACGTATGCACACAAAATAGCCGAAATGATTGGGCAACTCGCAATAAAAAGCAGCGAGTGAAAGTAAAATAAATAGCCGAAATGATTGGGCACCGCGAAAAATAGCCGAAATGATTGGGCAATCGCGACCTTCACGATATAAAAGCTAAAATGATAGAGCATCGCGGAAATAAAATAATAATACAAAAAAAATGATGAATGAAATTTAAGCCCTGCAGGCGATAGCATAGCAATCCCTGTATACAATCCATGAGCGCAAACAAAGAAGGAGACACATCTTCCCTCCCCATGCTCCATCAGAAAACGGAGCCAAGTCTTGACGGTAACTCATATAAAACGTGAAAGACGATCGGAGATCATCCTGCACCAGTGCGGAATGGTCACCACCGCGACGTTCGTCTCGATACAGCAGACGAGATGTCACCCCAGCGTTCTTCCTCCAGCAGGGTTTAGACGCGACAATAAAACAAACGGAGCCACGGCAAAATCCCTAGTTCCAAACCTCGACGATTCACCAGCAACCTAGAGACAACCACGACGTTCGTCTCGATACAGCAGACGAGATGTCACCCCAGCGTTCTTCCTCCAGAAGGGTTTAGACGTGACAATCAAACAAACGGAGCCATGGCAAAATCCCTAGTTCCAAACCTCGACGGTTCACCAACAACCTAGAGACAACCACGACGTTCGTCTCGATACAGCAGACGAGATGTCACCCCAGCGTTCTTCTTCCAGCAAGGTTTAGACGCGACAATCAAACAACGGAGCCACAGCAAAATCCCTAGTTCCAAAGCTCGACGGTTCACCAGCAACCTAGAGACAACCGCGACATTCGTCTCGATACAGCAGACACGATGCCAGCAAACGAAGTAAAGGCCAAATTCCTAGCTTTAGGGTCTTGACGGCAACTCATATAAAACCTGAAAGACTATCGGAGATCATCCCATACCAGCGCGGAGTGGTTATGACTCATCGGGGCTCTCCAAAATGAGCCTAACCTCAAGTAAAAAGCGGCATGGCAAAATTCCTAACGCTTGCTCTTCCGACGGTCAAACTGCCAAGGAGGATTGCTTGAAAACGTCTTGTCCAGCCCCCGAAGGGATCAGAGACACGGCAGTCGCAGAGCTACTCGAACATCACGATTGCATATCGAGGAATATATCAGCTGATGCGATGGTACGACGGCCAAAATCCTAAGTACCACAGACCCTAACAGACTTTTGTCGTAAAGAGCAGAGGTTAACTGTGACGTTAGGATATTCTTGCGAGAAATGCTCGATTCGTCTCGACTTGGGAAGAAATTGATGTCTTTGCGAGAACTTCTCGATGCGGCTCGACTCGTAAGATAAAGCCTTAGGCAGTAAGGATTAAAAAAACTTGTTCCTTAAGTACTGGGACTCTGCAAGTTGGCCCAAAACGGTCTCTTGCATACTATCTGTAACACCCGAGTTCATTTATACCAATTCCAGTTCCCGTATTCATTTATCTGTGGTATTTATTGATTTATCGTATTTGGTTGCGAATGGTATTTTACATTTTACTTTGCATTCGACCCGACTCGCTTGCTTGAGCTTGTTTGATTTTTATCTATGGATTATCCTGATTTGTTACGTAGACTGGCGCATTTCATGTTTAGTGCATATTGGCAATTTATCTGGCATTGCATCTTCTATCGCATAACATTTTATGTCACGTAAAATAATTTAAAATTGCATCTCATGGCCTGTTTGATACCCCTAATCTTATGGTAGCATCCTTGCATCGTGTTCTCGTCCCGTTCAGTAAAACGAACGTGTTTGGATGGCTACGCGCACGTACGTGCGTCCGTTCTTGGGGGTATGCCTTTCTGTTACGAAATCCTTCATTTCAATTTTTGGAACTTGCCAATATTTTTCATATTTCAAATTCAAATTTTTGGACCCGACCCGGGCGCATTTCTGAATTATTTTGTATCCCGCCAATTCTGTTTATTTAAATATTTAATTTTCTTAATTTATTTTTATCAGCATAAAATTAGTTACGTGGGTAGAAACCTTTCAACTTAAAGAATCCTTTAAAATTTTTATTGATGTATCTTTTCATATTTTTTCACAACCAAATTCTTTTCCCAGCCAATCGCCATCCCTTATTTCACCCTGGGCCCCACACGCCTCTCTCTCACACCTTTCTCTTTCTCTCTCTCTCCTCCCTACGCTAAACGCCAATTTCATATCTCCTCTTCTCCTTCTCTCTCCTCTCGATCTTTCTTTTCCTTTCTATCTCTCTCCTCTCGATCTCTCTCTTTCTCTCTATCTCTCAACTCTTTCTCTGTCTCTCTCTCTCTCTCCGTTCTCTCTCCCCCTCACTCCTATTTCCCTATCGCTCGAGCCTGAGAAACTAAGTACCCACCTCGCCGATCTCTCGTCGTCGTCCTCACCTTCACCCGACCATCGAACAACCCATCTCCTCTTCTCGACTCCAAACCCGTCGACGACTCCAGCAACCCCTCGCCGCCACTGCACCTACCCCATCATCTCCGTCATCTCCACCTTTCCACTAACTCACCGTCGCCTGCAATCTCGACCTCACCCCTTCCTCATCTCCTTCCCTCGTCGTCGTCGTCATGCCCCTAAACCCAGACACCTCGCCGCCGTCGCAACCAAGAATTTCGAGCACCATCCATCACCACCATCGACATCTTCTTCTTCTCCTTCCCTCTCTCTTCACAGCAGCCGAACCCCCTCTCAACACTGACACCTTCACCTGTTTCCCCTCGGCTTCGATCACGATCCCAAACCCCATCACCAACATCACCTCCACCCTAGAAACCCTCGTCTCAACCCCAGAACCCCTCGCCTCCGCCGCAGACCCTCGCCTCAACCGCAGAAACCCTTGATCATCTCCAGCGACCACCATCAACCCTTTCAACACCTTCGATCCCTTTCCCCGTGACCTCCATCAACCACTTCCGATCACCACCTCCTTCGACCCCATCTCGTCTTCATCGCCACCATCTTCACCATCACAGCAAACCCTCGCCGATTCCCTAAACACATGCCGGCGACTCTACCTTCTCCTTCTCCGTCCATCATCTTCTTCAACCAAAGAAAAACCATCCATAGCACCTTCATGTTCCATGTCTTCCTCTTCATTGTTAGACTTCACCAACCCACCACCAGCAGCTTCGCCTTCAAGTCGGCCATCGCCACCACCAACCCATCCAACCCCGACGCACCCAAGAAACCCTCTATCCTCGCCGTTACCCATCGTCGACGACTGCCCATCATCGCCGTCGCCATTCCCTTGCTCGGCTTCTTCTGTTTTCCTTAAGATGGCTTTTACCGATACCGCCCTCTTCTTGCACTAAGGTTAATGCAAGTACTAGTTTTAATTCGGATCTATTCTTCTGGCCTTGTGATCCTTTGTATTCTTCTGACCTATGGATATTTGATTGCTGCAATGGCCTTGTTCTCTGTAATTTCATCAACATGCTTGAGACCTTCACGTGAGTTTATGTTTGCAATCCAATTATAGAGTTGTGGACTATTCATCCCTTTACCAGTGATCATTTCCTTGCCTCCGGATCTCCGTTCTGACAAGGCTCGATTTTACACGCGAGGTGTTCGACATAGTGCCCCAATGGAGTTTCTGTCGTTTTCTCGCATTCTTGCCGCGTGCCGTGCATCTGTGGATCCCCGAGGCAAGTTAATCTTTCTATATGCTAGTCATACTATTCATATATCAATCTATCTATTTTCCTATTAACCTATAAATAAAATCTAAAGCTTTGAATTCCAGATTAACAGTATAATGTTCCGTTTAGATATTTCAGATCTAAAACTTGAAACCTGATTGTTGCATTTAGTTGACTATACCTAGTAATCACACTTATATGTAGATCTCATAATCACAATTGTTTTAAAGTCATATTACCCTTGTTGTAGTTTCACATTATCGGACGACCGATTGCATACATTTAGCCTTATTCACATTCGATTGCATCTCTAGATTGTTTTAATACATATTAATATGATTTTATCATCCACATGTGTAATACTGCATTCCTGAAATGTTAAAACCATTGCTTAAACCAAACGGATAACCGTACAACTAAGTAGTTTAATATGCACCTATTGCTAGCATGTTACTGTACCTGTTTATTGTTATGATAGTACTATGCTTGTTTATTCATAACCATGAGTATGCTAGTCGATTATGAGCACGTATATATTTTTCGTACACCCTGACGTGACTTGCTACATATATTACTTAATTTGACATGATACCGTACACTCTTTACATGACATCTAAATACACTACTCGACTTGATCTGGTGTACCATGGCTTTACCTGTTACCTGATCTTGTGTCTAATGCCAACAAACCTGACATGTAGTCCTTACGGACCGTTCCTGTTGTCTATCTAGACAAACCTGTACCTACCTGATCCTGTGTTGGCATTAGTTCTTGATTTCGGAATACCTGACTTGACATACATAACTTGGGGGTATGGGGAAATCAATGATGAAATCCTGACTTGTAACTCGACAGTTGCTTGCTTTTACTGATCAGTTTTTGAGGTAGGGCCCGCCTCGTGACGATGTTGCTGACATCGTTGGTCTGTACCCTTTTCCTGTTAGTGCCTAGCGGCACGTCTCGGTTTCAGCCCGAGAGTCTTAAACCGTGGTCCCGGGCATGCACGGGATACTATTGAGTTACATCGATGATTCATCATATTGATTTCAAAGACTTGAGAGTGGTTAACCCAATATACCAGTTAGATAGCTCACGACGCATTACCCCACTGCCCTTACTTATCACTGTTATGCTTGTTTTACCATTTATACTTATACTTGCATGTATTGCTACCCCTGTTTTATTATTGCTTGATGTTATGACGCGCTGACGTCTGGGTTTTGCATGGCCCAGATTCTTCTACCTTTGTTGCAGACTGATCAGAAGTATTGCCGCTGTTAGACTGAGCGGTGAAGTTCCTGTCGGTATGTAGTTTTACTTTCCAGGTGTTTCATTTATTGAATCTTTTGCTTCCGCATATCATTATTTCTTGACTCTTTCATTCTGGCTCATGGACATGTACTAGATAGTTTAGTTTACTTTCCCGTTTTTGATATCACTACAGATGTAATGTGACCGTGAAGGGATTTTTCCTATCCACAGGTAGCATGGTTGGCTATGTCACGTGCCCATTTGAGCGTACTCTGGGAAGCGGGGCGTGACACTATCTACGGGTCTCACTCTCCAAACTCGAATCTCGACAAGGAGGGAAACAACCGCTTACGAGTCCTCTCGACTCATAAGAGGGAAAATTCTCTTATAAGATCCTTACGACTTATAAGAGAAAACGCACTTAGGAATCCTCACGATTCCTAAGGAGAAAATCCACCTACGAGATCCTCTCGATCCGCAGGGAGAAAAGTCTTTATGAGACCCTCACGGCTCATAGAGTTGAAAAGACTTAGGCAGCAGATCTGAACCTGTAGCCTAAGCCATCGCTATCCCTTAAAGAAACTAAGATACTTACTCTATTATCTGTCAACCCTGTTTATTAAGACAGCATGCTGATAATAAGAGAAAGGGAGAAAGCAAAAGAGCATACAAGACATTGCAAAGAAAAAATGTGTATCTTTATTTATTGATTCAATCAAGTACAAGGTGAATCGTACAAAAGAATAAAGAATGGATACATCTTATTCGAAAAAGAAAATTTTTACAAGTATATTGATATAAAGGCAGCTACTGGGAAGGAAGCGTCTTAAATAGCCCTATCAGTTGTTCACGCACTTCCTTCCATGCCTTTTCCTGATCGGCCATCACCGCCAGTTCCGCCTCCACTTGAGTCCGTTGCTGCAAGAAGGATGCAAGCTGCTCTCCAATGACCCGCTGAGCTGCTACGCGGCCTTCGGCATTACGCTCGGCAGCATAAAGTTTCTGCTTCAGGTTCAGCCCTATTGAGATGCGTTCCAGAAGGCCCTCGAAGATAACCTTCACCTGGGCAGCGTTCGTCTCAACTTCAGCACGTAGGCGAGCAGTCTCGCTTGAAGACTCTTGACATTCCTTCAGCCTTAAAGCTGCTTCTTGTTCCAAATGGCGGAAGTAAGAAGCGCTTTGCTCGATCCATGCTGCCTGTTGATTCAACGGCCAAAATCTTGCCACCGCTGCACTCACGTGCGCGCCATGTGAGCGCAACGGTGGGAGGGGGGGCATTTGTTTCCCCCAATCAGAGCAAAGCTCTGTTTGAATTTCAAAAATTCAAAATTGAAGCAACGCTTCAAATCTCGTGCGCTGCGCGCAACGCTCCACGTGTCAGAAGTTGATACGTCAGCACAGCGCCCAAGGCAGCGCGCCCAATCGGAGCAAGGCTCTATTTAAAACAAAATTAAAGGAAGCAACGCTTCAGTTATGCAAGCACTGCACTGCGCGACACGTGTCAGCGCATTGGCGCAAGCGCAGTTGCGTTGCGCTGTGCGTTGCGCGACACGTGTCAGCGCAGTTGCGCAAACGCAGTTGCGCTGCGATGTGCGTTGCGCGACACGTGTCAGCGCAGGTGCGCTACGCTCTGCGCTGCGCGACACGTGTCCGCGCAGTTGCGCAAACGCAGATGTGCTGCGCTCTGCGCTGCGTGACACGTGTCAAGCGCTGGGGCGTTTGCGCCAAACAGAATTAAAATTCTAATAAGATCCTTCTGTTCTTGTTAAAACAAGAAGATTATCTTCTGTAAAACAGAAGCCCTTGGATCAAAGATCCAACGGTGGGGAAAATTCCCCAAATCACTCAGAGAATGATCTCTTTAACAAATTTAACAAATTAATGGGCATTATATAAAGGCCCCTAGACCTCAATTCAAAAGAGAGATCAACATTGAGAACATCAAGAACTTCAAAAACTAAACAGAGAGAATTTTGAAGGATTGTGAGAAGAATTCAAGAACAAAAAAGGTAAAAAAACCTTTATTCAAGAAGAACTTCTTCTGAATAGATCATTGATCTAAAGAACAAGATCAATGATCTTCAATAAAAAAATATATAAATAATAACAGTGCCTTGCACTTTTTTATGAACCATTGGTTCTGGAATCTTAAAGATTCTCAAGTTATTGAAACAGTGCCTTGCACTTGCAAGCACTGCACTGTTGCGCTCCTGGGTTGGCGCAAGCCACCAGAGAGCGCCACATGTCAGCTCCAGAACCACTTGCGCTATGCGCTTTTAAGATAGAGCATTGCTCTCTGAAGTTGGCGCAACGCATTAGAGCACACCACGTGTCAGTAGCGCAACAGCGCAGCGCACTGGCGCAGCGCACTGCGCTGTTGCGCTTGCACTCACCAGAGTGTGACACGTGTCACCACGACAAGCGCTTGCACTCAGTAATGGGCGCAAAGCGCATGAAAAACCAATGTCAAGTAATTAATGCACTGCATTATTTACAGAAGGGCCGAGCCCGATTAAAAAGGCTTAACAGGCCAAATAAAATGCAATGCATTATTTTAAAGAAGGGCAGAACCCAAACAAAAACAGATGCTCTGCATCATTTATAAAGAGACAGAGTCCAAATCAAAAAGGCCTAGCAGACCAAAATAAAATGCAGTGCATCATTAAACAAGGTCAAAGCCCTAGCACAGGCCTAATAGGCCAAAGATAAAAAACGTTGAATATTCTCAACTGGACTTAGCCCAATCATGGCCGTAAGTCCTCAAATTAAATTGACCGAGAAAGACTGCTCTCCTAAATCAATTTACATCTGGTTCAAGGGTACATCTCCGAACTTCTCTGACACCTATCGTTGTAATCCTTCAACGACGTCAGAGAGGTGACGGGTCCCGACAACCACACATCGATACGGACTGCGGGGTCCCTAAACTCGTGGACCGAAACGTCCTTAAACTAATATTCGCCCTAGATGGGAATGTTGGACCGAAACATCCCTAAACTAATATTCGTCCCAAAATGGGAACGTTGGACCGAAATGTCCTTAAACTAATGCTCGTCCCCAAATGGGAATGTTGGACCCCTATGTCCCTAACCTGGAACATGGACCCCTACGTCCCTAAACTGGAACATGGACCACTACGTCCTTAAACTGGAACTTGACCGCAACGTCATTAAACTAAACAATAGAGCCAATTGCTCTCTTGTCGGATCCAAACGATCCCGTTAAGTTGATCTTAGTCTGGAGATTAGGCTAACGTATCCTTAACAAAAGTTTAAGTTGATCCTACCCTCAATATGGCTAACGTATCCTTAAACTAAAATACCAAACCCAAATCTAAGTAAACACGGATTTGGACTAATCCACGTCCTACGGGCGACGGCATCACTTAGTCTCCGTATACAATCCACGGGCAACCACAAACAAAACAAACACGCACGACACGAAGTGAACATCTGGAGAAGGAGAAAGTGGCTACCGCGATGCGGTAGCGTAATTAACTGCAGGGGCTTGCGCCTGCAGGGAAGAGCGTCCCTACAATAAAAAACCCCTCAAGCGAGGGGGAATCTGACGAAGTCTGCTACATCGGCCGCATCCGTCTAAACCTCCGATACACGTTGCCATAAATCAACTTGGCATCTTCGGAGAGGTGGACGGATAAAACCAAATAGCATCTGCCCCGAATCTCAGGCAGGACGTCGTCACGTCGTCGCCGCCATTCGGAGGGGAACAGATTCTGGCACGCCCGGTGGGACCTTTTCCTCTTTCCACTCCACACTTCGTGTGTCGTGTTCGCGAACGAATCGCGGTTTGCTGTGGTTTCCTATGGATTCGAGGTACTAAGATTTGGTGTCTTGCTCCGTGCAGAAAACAGAAGATCAATGGCTTCAAACTGCACTGCTTGCAACTGCAACTCTCGCTCGGTCTCTGCTGGAGGAGTGACTTACGGGCCCCAAGCGGCCTCTCTTTTCAAGATGCCAGTGGAGCGGGTAACTCAAGCCACCACTGGGCTATTCTTCGGGACCATGCTCCCACCGATGAGCTTCAATGCCCCAATGCTGTTGCAAGAAGCCCCAAGAAGTCGGTCTTTGATCGACTTACCACTGCCGCGGTCCCTCTCAACGGGTCGCCCAACTCCACTTCCTCAGTTTTTAACAGGATAGGTCAGAGCTCCAACGGGCCCATGAAAAAGCCAGCAATACCAGAAGATGTTATCCCGAAGCGGATAGCTATCCCTACTCCAGTTTCAGGCAAAATCACCAAGGTTGCTTCCCCTGCTCCGGAGTCTGGTTTTGACAGGTTGGTCGTCCCCATTCAACGGACGTCGGTCTTTAAAAGGCTGATACCAGCAGATTCTGACCAATACAGGGGGCATGAGGAGGTCACCCCTGCGGCTCAATCAATTCCACCCGCACGACGCGCTCGACGTCGCCACTGACATCGAGTAAGGAAGGCTGGGGGCAACTCCCTCTCTGGATTTACGCCACCAGCTCCGATTGTGGGGATCGAGGCTTCTGTTACAACCGGGAACAGCTTTGAATTGCTGAACACGGTGCGCAGAAACTCTCTTACGGCGGTGTTGAAACGAACTCCTTCATCTGTGAAGAATACTCCAGAGAAGAAGCTAGAGCAGCCCCCTTAACGGCTGTCCTCTAAAATTTACAAAGTCTAGCGACAGGTCCAGGAGTCGGTGATTGATGAAAACTATCTCCGCCGACAGAAAAAGATGAAGGTTCGGCAGGAGAAGGATTACTCCGTCAAGCTACAAAAAGCAACGGCTACTTGGGTGCCTACTACAACGGCCCCCTCAACTTCAACCACTCAAAAGAAAAGGAGGACGCAAAAAGCCCCTGTGAACATGGCGAATCGTAAACGCGCTGAGCACAAACACCCCAAGTCTGGGGGCACGGTGGTGCACACTGTTTATATGGCTTCCGGAAAGGAGGAAAGCCGCGCTTCGACGGGTCACCGACCACTAACCCGATCCGTGACAAAAGCCCAGGAGCAGCAACAGAAGCTTCAGGAAATGATGACTACGATGGCTGCACTTACCGAACCGAAAGAAAGTTCGGAAGTATCATCAGAGCAGCGTCATGAACAAGAAACTGACGTTGACTATCTACGCAGAGTCCTCGAAAAGAAGGACAAAGAGACAGCAGAACAAGCTGCCAATATAAAACAAATGGCGCTCCTCTTCCAAGATATAGTAGGGATGATGTTACACCCGGACCCTCCAGCTGAAGACCCTCTGATCATTGTTGGAGACGACATAGGGGAGACATCTAATCCTCCTCTGGCCCTTTCAGCAGTCAAGGAGGAAACCATTTCCAAAGCTGCACTAGACGACTATATAGCTCAGCAAATACGGGCTCATCAGGCGAATGAAGCGGCTGGGAAAATTGTTAGAACTGGACGACCCTATCCGGGATTGTATGACCAAATCAGTTACCCGCCGGGATATACGATCCCTAAATTCCACGTATATAAAGGGAAAGGGAATCCGCATCAGCATGTCGCTCAATTCAGGGCCTTATGCGGCAATACTGGAGGCAATAACAAATTGTTGCTTAGCCAATTCGTCGGCAGCTTAGCAGAAACAGCTTTTGAATGGTATTTAGAGTTACCTAACGACTCTGTCAAAACATTTGCGGAGATGGAGCTACTGTTTACACAAAGATTCGCGAGCGCTAGTGAATGCACCCCGATAACAGCACTGATAAATGCCAGGATAAGGCCAAGAGAAACGTGGGTCCAATACGCAACACGATGGCGGAACCTATGGTCAAAATGCGAACAACGCATAGAAGAGACACCTGCGGTAGGCATGTTCATGGGCACTCTCGATCCGCAAGCGACCATCTCGCAATTCATGATGTTCTTCAGGCCGACCACCTTCCAGGCCTTGATCGACAAATTAGCCCAAATGGACCAGATGGGCCATGGACCGTCTCCTCCAAAACCAGATCCTCGGAATGAGAACGGAAAAGGGAAAGTGATCGTCGTCGCCAATGCTCAACAACAGCCGAGCAACTCAAAGCCGGTCGTTCGCCAAAACGACATGCGTCCACACCCATCCCTCGAGGAGAGACTAGGACGTCCTTACTCGTTTCCTCAGAATAAGACAAGAAGACTGTTTGAGCTGGCAGTGCGCAACAGACTCATCAATCTTCCGAGTCCAAAACGTCTGTTGCAGCCAGGCGATCTCAATAATCCCAATTATTGCCTTTACCACCAAACGGTAAGTTACCCTATCGAGGATTGTTTCGTCTTTAAGGGATGGATCGAGGATCAGTACCTCCAAGGCAAGTTTGCCCTGTCTGAAAAGTGGAAGGTAAACCCACCACAGCCGCATACTCCAAAGAAGACGGATGCACCAGGGGCAACTTGTCATGTGATCTCTCACTCATTGGCGGATGATAAAGAGGCTCCTTTGTTAAGTTGTCTATCTTAGATAGGCAAGCACCCATATCTCCGGCTTCCTGAGGCTCAAGAGACTGGTCCAGCTTAAACCTATATTTACTAGGGTCCTTAGGGTAATTTATAGAACTTGAGGGGTTTTATGTAAAAATACTTTTGTATAATTTTCAAAATACACTCCAAGTGTTTAATTTTCATTTTTAGAGTTGTAATAATTGTTGATTTTACATTTGTAACATTCCTAGTGAGAATAACCGAACTTTCATAATATATGGTATTAAATTGTAATATTGCATTTGTATGGAATTCATGGTATTTTACTGTAAAGTGATTCTTTGATTTGGAAAAGTTGGAATATTTATATTATAACAAAAATAGATATTTTGATATTACATATATATATATATATATTTATAAGAATAAATTTTAATATATATTATAATTCTAAAAATCTCATTTTCTTAAGATTTTCGTATTTTAAATTTTTCGAGACCGAATGCTCCTTGCGGAGGTCTGTATCTCGCACTACTAAGCCCGAGGATGTGCGATAATCCGCACCATCCCGAACGGGTTCCCCAAAATGGTTTGTAGCGGCGCTTTGCAAAGATTTATAAAAATACTTGATCCTTTAGAAAACGGTTTTATTAATTCATGAAATTTATTTGAAATGTTTCGTTTTCTCGTATTCTATTTTCCCGAAAGGTATTGTGCTATGTTGCATATGAGTGTTGTGAGGAGATAGGTCATTATCTCGTGATCTACTTAAAAGTATAGCAAGTTTATGATGTTTAAATGTTGAAATGAAACTATATGGTATTTTAGTGAAAAAGTACAGTAAAAGTTACAAAATGAATTAGATTGTCATGAAACTTGTTCAACATGTTTGTTAATATTTAATAGTCAACATGTAATGGTTTAGCATGATTGTATTTAAGAAAAAGTGAGATTTTAGGAAGAACCGAATCGAAAATCAGATTTACTCCGATTCCGTCGGGTTTTAGAAATACGTGTTTTTAGAAAGAATAGAAAAGAGGTAAAATGGGACTTATGGGTTTAGCTTAAAGAGGAGAGGGAGAGGGAGTGGACGTAGCTTTCGGTGCATCGTTTCGTCGCCGGGATCTCCTAGGGTTGTCGCCGGAAAAATTGCCGGAGCTTCGCCTTTCGCTTCTTCAAAAGTACACTAGGTTTCTAGGAAATTTCTTGAGAGTTTTGCTCAGAATTTTGGAGTGAGGGGTGTGTGTGTGTGTATGAGTTGTATTTATAGGGTAAAGCTATGGTTAGGGTAGACGAAAGGTTAAAATGAAAAAATGTGATAAATGTAATAAAATATATTAAAAGTGGAGTAATTGGGGGTTTGAAGAGGCTCGGGTACTGGTCCAAGAATTTAAATTATACAGATGTGCAGGGAAGACCAAAAGCCAAAAGTTTCGTGTTGGTAACTCGGCGGTCCAGCCGAGTCCGGCCGGCGGCGGCCCAAGTCGGCCGGTCCGCCGGCCGAGTCGGCAGATTCCGGCCGAGTCAGGTGGCCGGAGTCTCCCTTGACGCTTCACTAACTCACTGGTACTATTAGATTTTTGGGTGTAGTGGGGTTTTTGTGAGATATGCACGTGTAAACCCTTGGTATTCGAAAAATTCAAAATAAAACAATATTAAAAATAATATGGGGTATGAGATTTGAACTCTGGTGGCTTGGTTCAGCAGTGCAAGGAATTACCAATGAGCTACAAGCTCCTTCTTGCTATTAATTAACAAACACATATTTATGGCACTCACAGAATTGCAATTACTCCAAGTATATATTTATTTTTAAACAAATTTTTGTACACTAAAATTGGAGTTGTTACAACGCGTTCACGGCGGGCATGAGCTTCCAGGACAACTCAAACACGGCTCAATACCGGGCCTTTCCCACCACCCTTATCCGGGCCGGGCGAGATTGGTTCTGTGGCCTTGCTCCACATTCAATCTCAACTTTTGATAAGATGGATACTCAGTTCCTCGGTCATTTCGTCGGCAACCGACGGCAGAAAAGAACAGTCGACTACCTGTTCACCATCAAGAGCGAGGACCGGGAATCTTTCAAGGGTTAAGTCACCCGATTCTATAATGCCCTTCTGGAAGTGCCCAAGCACCGTGACTAAACTGTCATCATCGCCTTGAGATCGGGTCTTAGGCATAAAGAGTGGCTCCGCTCTTTTGCATTAGCGCAATCTAAGACCATGGTCGAGGTAAAAGTCTGGACCGAGCGCGAGATCCAGCTCGAGTCTGAAGTGAACGCCAACCTACCCCGCAGAGACTGGACGGACCGAAAGAAACGGGACCGAGAGGAGAAGAAAAAGACCGATCAACCGATTCCCTAAGGTTTCACGAGTACACCCTCCTGAAGGTCTCTCAGGTCGAGCTGCTAGAGGAGAAGAAGAGCGAGAGATTCTTCAAACTCCCACTAATGATACAAAGGCCGCGTAAGCAACTACGCGACCCATATTGCACCTTTCATTGGACGTAGGGGCATCCGACCGAGAACTGCAAACAACTTCGTGATTATATTCAGGAGCTAATCCGCTCCGGTCACCTAAAAAAGTACCTACGAGACAAACGTCAAGAGGATTGGGAGTGAACAGAGCAGCCTCCACCTGGAGAGCTGACGGTCGGGTAGATTATGGTCGTCTCTGTTGACTCGACTCCGAGCAACGAAGACACCCGCCGGATCTAGCCGGTCATGACCTTATATGATCCCCTTCAAGAAATACAAGAAGGTTGCTCCCATCACCTTCACCGATGAAGAACTTCATAGCATATCCCTCCCGCACAATGATCCCCTGGTAATCACGACTCGGGTAAATCAGTATAAAGTCCGGAGAATCCTAGTTGACTCGGGAAGCTCGGCGGACATCCTATTCTACGACTGTTTCCAGCGTATGAGATTAAACCCATCCAATCTCCAACCAACCTTGCACATCCTCTCTGGGTTTACGAACCACTCCGTCCGAGCCGAGCCGAGGGAACGACCACTCTCCCTTTTAACATCAGGGAGACCAGAAGAACCCGAACCATGTCGGTGAGTTTCCTCGTCGTCCGGGTTCCTTCGTCTTATAACATCCTTCTGGGTTGCCCCATTTTAAACACCCTCCAAGCTTAGATCTCGACCTACCACCTCACTCTCAAGTTCCATCTGGACGATGGGGGAATAGGTCGGGCCTACGGATATCATCCAACCGCCAGGGTTTGTCTTGCCTCGACACTTCTCAAGGAAAAGGAAGTTGATGTTTCCGAGGGGCCGTGCGATCTTCGGGAATCTCTGGATACACGTGATGAAAAAAAGAAATTCGGGGTTCCCCGGTAGAGGCCTTGTTCGAAGTTCCACTCAAGGAGGGAGGCAACAACCGAACTGTCCAAATCGGTTCCCTCTTGACCCGGGAAATTCGGGACAACCTTATCCAGTTTCTCCGAAACAACTCTGACGTGTTTTCTTGGACTCCCGAGGACATGCCAGGGATCGACCCCAAGGTGATCTCCCACAAGCTCGGTGTTGACTCAAAGGCCCGGCCGGTCCGACAAAAGAAAAGAAGCTTCGTGCCTGTTAAACAAAAGGAGACCGAGGAGGAAGTGGACCGACTACTCGCGGCTGGCTTCATCAGAAACCTGGACTATTCGGCTTGGCTAACCAACGCAGTCATGGTCAAGAAGGCAAACGGGAAGTGGCGCATGTGCGTCAATTTTACCGACCTAAACAAGGCCTGCCCTAAAGACAACTACCCGCTCCCGCGGTTAGACCAGTTAGTTGACAGCTTGGCCGGTCACGAGCTGCTGAGCTTCAAGGATGCATTCTCCGGTTATAATCAAATCCGGATGAACCCGGCTGACGAAGAGCTCACCGCCTTTACCACCGATCGATGAGTCTACTACTAAAAGGTAATGCCCTTTAGCCTAAAAAACGCTAGGGCAACATACCAGCGGCTGGTCAACATGTTGTTCAAGCCATAATAGGGAGAAATATGGAAGTCTACGTCGATGACATGCTCATGAAATCCACCCTGTCCGCTGGGCATTCCACGGATCTCAGCGAAACCTTTGAGGTCCTACGAAAGTACAAAATGAAGTTTAATCCAGCCAAATGTGCTTTCGGCGTCACGGGCGGAAAGTTCCTCGGATTCGTGGTTACACATCAAGGAATCGAGGCAAACCCGGAGAAGATCAGGGCCATCATTAACATGGTAAAGCCCAAAAGCAACATTGAAATTATACGACTCACGGGCAGGGTGGCCGCTTTGAGTCGGTTCATGTCCAGGTCTGGCGAAAAGTACCTGCCTTTCTTCAGAGCCTTGAGAAAAATCCCCGGGTTAAAGTGGTCCGAAAAATGTCAGGTAGCCTTCGAGCAGCTAAAGCCACATCTTACGATGCCACCACTTCTCACCCGACCAGTTGTAGGAGATGAGCTGCTACTGTACCTGGCCGTCTCCGACCAAGACGTCAGCTCCGTGCTCATCAAAGAATCCGAGGGGATACAAAGACCAGTCTACTATGTTAACCACGTTTTCAAAGACGCGGAGACTAGGTATCTAGCTATTAAAAAGATAGTCCTAGCACTGGTCATCACTTCTTGGAAACTTCGACATTATTTCCAGGCTCACACCATCATCATCCTCACCAACCGACCCATGGGGAACATCCTTAGTTCCCTCGAGTCGTCAGGCCGCTTGGAGAAGTGGAGATGAGAGTTGTCGCAGTTGACATCTGGTATCGACCGAAGCAAGCCATCAAAGCCCAAGCCCTCACCGATTTCGTAGTTGAGTGTGCCATTCCCAACAGAGAGGAAGCACCGGCATGAGATCCCAACCCGCAACACTCAATTGAAGAAAAGCTCGGTCTGATTCTGGACTGGGTACTTTACGTGGACGGTTCTTCCATAGAGGAAGGGAGTGGGGCTGTGTTGGTCATCCGTGACCCCGATAAAGCCGAGATGGAATACTCTCTGAGGATCGACTTCAAGGCCTTTAATAACGTCGAAGAATACGAGGCCTTATTGGCCGGTCTACGAATCACCTCGGGAGTAGGACTAAAGAGAATTAGAATTCATATCGACTTTGCGTTGGTTGTTGGCCAGGTGACCGGACGATTAGAACCTTGGGAACCCATGATGATGAAATATTTAGCCGAGATAAAAAGGCTCCGGAGAAATTTCGACGAGGTCCAAGTGGAACAGATTCCCCGAAACATGAACGTCGAGGCAGATGCGTTGAGCAAACCCGCCTCCTCCTATTCGGCCAATCGCAAGAGGAATATCCTCTTCGAAGTCCTACCGTGACCTAGTGTCGTCGACAAGGAAGTGATGAATATCCCGGATTGGAGAAGACCTATAGTAGAATTCATCAAGGACGAAACTCTACCCGAGAACCGAAAGGAAGCACACCGGCTTCGCATGAAAGCTCGCCACTTCATATAGAGCAAAGAGTACATGTACAAAAAGTCATACACCCAACCTCTACTCTGATGCGTTGATTCCAACGAAGCAAAATACGTTATCCAAGAGATACACGAAGGGGAGGGAGGGCCGCATCAAGGAGCCCATAACCTTGTTCAAAAGACACTTCTACAGGGGTACTACTGGTCAACTATCCACCAAGACATAGAAAAGCTAGTCAGAAGTGCAAGGCATGTCAACTTTTCGGCAGCTCCCCTCGGTTACCTTCCACCGAGTTGACACCACTGAGTTTCCTTTGGCCATTCGCGCAGTGGGGCATGGACATGATTGGCCAACTCTCCACTGGTACGGGTGGCCACAAATACATCCTTTTTGCCGTGGACTACTTTACGAATGGGTCGAAGCCACGCCGATAAGGAAACCGGATGCTGCCTCTATGGTGAAGTTCCTGGAGAACAATGTAATTGCCCGATTTGGAATTCTGAGGTGCATCATCACCGACCACGGAACCAACTTCGAGAATGACAAAGTCAGAGAATTCTGCAGCGACTATCACATATTGATGAAGTTCTCCACGGTCGCACATCCTCAGTGCAATGGGCAAGCCGAGGTAGCAAACCGAGGTGTCATCCGGGCCTCAGAGCCTGCCTGGAAGGAAGACATGGCAGATGGGTCGAGGAAATGCCACGGGTGTTGTAGGCATTGTGAATGTCAAAGAAGACACCCACAAGGAAAACCTCATTCAGTCTCTGTTACGGCACCGAAGCAGTGGTCCCCGCAGAAATCGGCCTTTCCAGTTATCGAGTCGAGCACTTTGACGACGAGGCCAATGTCTTGGCCCTTCAAAGAAATTTGGACATCCTACTGGAGAAGAGAGACCGGGCGCAAATATGGATAGCTGCATATCAGCAACAGACCGTCCGATATTACAATGCCTGCGTCAAACACCGAGCATTCAAGATGGGAGACTTAGTCCTACAACGAAATGAGTTCGAGGATCAGGGAAGGCCGCATAAATTCTCCCCGAAATGGGACGGTCCCTTCCTCGTGACTGAGGCGTTACCTAGAGGAGCCTACCACCTCTAAGATTCCTTGGGTCACAACTTTCCGCGGCCATATAACACAGAAAAGCTAAAATTGTATAGATGAACTTGTACCTTCTCGAATAATAAGATTCCTCTTTATATGTCATTAAAATTTATTTTCCGACCTAAGCCCTTACGCGAGTAGATTCCTGCTCGGTTCTAAGGAGCGGCGAACAAACTCTTGTTCGTTGGCTTCGTTCATGAAGGGTAGTTCCCCGCTCGACCAAACATAAGTTCTATAACCTTCTCTCAAACCCACGTGCTGAGAGAAGGGAGGTACCCCCGGCCGGCCTTTTGCTCAGACGAATGAAACCCCGGGTGCAACTGTAGGCAATTGACGTAAGCTAAGCTCTACCAATCTTACCTCGGCTCCAGGGTGAGGAACAAGTTCATAAAACATTAGAAAGTTTATTAACGGACGAAAACAAAACAAAAGACGAAAAATTCCTTAAGCAAATGAAAGATTTTTATTGATAAGAGATATTCTCGGCTCCTCAGCCTTACAAAAATGCCCAGGGGTTCACAAAATAAAAACTATTACAGCAAAGGGATAAGGGGGTCTAGAAAGCATTGATCGTAATATTCAAAGCAGAGATCCTCCAACCGAGCCCAGGAAGCATCCTATTGCTCCCTTTGCTGATGCCCATGGACCCGAGCAGCTACGGTTCCATTAGGAACTCCCGCCGTCATGCATGAAGTTATGATCAGCCTCTGCTGGAAAGCTTGGCGAAGGATATCTATCGATAGGTCCCACCTGCTCTTCGAGATCAGGCCCAACTTATGAATCGTACCCATCTTGTCAGTAGACTCCTCCAGCACCTGCTGGGACAAAGTCCCGAAAAGGCCCGAGAAGGACCTCCAGATCGTGTAGATAAGCACCTATAGAAGGGAAGATCATCGCGGGAGCAAACACTCGCAATGACGCTCTAGATGACCTATCACGGCCTCGTATATCGCTTCGAAACCGTCAAAGTCGTAATGATAGATGTCGTTGCATGTCATGGTGTCTCGGATGTTATGTGTATCACCGGCCATTAGGAAATTGCGGACTGCGGAAAACGGTCAAATACTTTATGGTGCCTAAAAAGGGGCCAAACATCCACTATTTATAGCCTCAACTGAAATCCCCCAACGATCGAGATCTTCTCACGCCACGACACAAATCACGGGATATCGCATCTCCCCGATAAGGCACTGCCACGTGGCGTCCGGTCACTGGCTCCCTCCCTTTCGTGCAGATCAAGGAAGATTGATCGACATCTTCAGGAGATTCGCGCATATCTCAAAATGCCCGCCATGCACCGCGTAGCGCCGAGAATCAAGGAAGCGAAAAATATCGGAGTCATGACAATCCAAGAATCCGTTAACCAGTCTACATGAATGGATTCCTATTCCTCAGCTCTCACCATGAGGCGGCCAAGCAACTTCCTGCTCGGCCTATCCGCGGCAGGTAGCTTTCTGCCCAACAACACTATGGATCCAGAGCCCTCATCACGAGGCAGCCAAGCAGCTTCCTGTTCGGCCCATCCGCAGCGAGTAGCTTCCTGCCCAACAACACTGTAGATCCAAAGCCCTCATCACGAGGTGGCCAAGCAGCTTCCTGCTCGGCCCATTCGCAGCAGGTAGCTTCCTGCCCAACAACGCTGTAGATCCAAAGCTCTCATCATGAGGCGGCCAAGCAGCTTCCTGCTCAGTCCATCCGCAGCGGGTAGCATCCTGCCCAACAATATTGTGGATCCAAATCCCTCATCATGAGGCGGCCAACCAGCTTCCTGCTCGGTCCATCCACAACGGGTAGCTTCCTACCCAATAACGCTGTGGACCCAAAGCCCTCATCATGAGGCAGCCAAGCAGCTTCTTACTTGGCTCATCTACAATGGGTAGTTTCCTGTCCGACAACGCTGTGGATCTAAAGCGCTCATCATGAGGCCGACGGGCGGCTTCCTGCTCAATCTTAATGGAGGAACCTGAGGCCACACGTCGAAGTCGGTAGGCCGACATACCCGGGCATGAAGTAGATAAGCTCACCCAAGAAGATAAAGCTCGAATTCAGTCGATAACCGGTGCAACTCCAACCCTACTCGGATCCGAGGGAGCGACCGTGCTAAGCTATACTAAGGCCTATTTTTACTTGGTATCTGTTACGCCCCGCTTCCCAAAATACGGAATACGAGGGGTAGACAAGGCCAGCCATGCTCCTACGGTTAAGGAAAATGTCCTGCCGTAGTCACACTTCGGCTTCTAGTTTTTCATGGTAAACAGTAAATGATGCGCAGGTAATGAGAAATGCAGTAACTGAAAGAAACAATGATATAAACTGACCTGAAGTGGAACAAACGAATGTAACTCAGAATGGCAAGTCAAGAAGTCTGTGATGCACGTCTAGTGGTCCAGGCTAATCTTCTCCTCACACTGAGCATGCATACTCAGGTCGTCAGAGCGACACAATAGCAATATAATATATATAAAATCAAGTGACAGTTCTAACAGTGGTAATAGATATGAATAACAGTAAATCAATGACAGCATGAATATGAATGCGCAGTAATCGATGCAGTGGAGCAGTAAAGTAGTAGGACGATATGTCACGAATGTCAACACCGTATATAAGGTATATAAATGCCAGTAACCCTATCAGTCTCCAAGTCTCACTGTACAGGTCACTAAGCCTATCGTCAGTCCAAGTGTGAGAATCAACCACTCGCGAGTGTCCTCCACCCAAGGGTAGAACCCAAGGGTAAGGGACCACGGGCCCAACATGTAACATGTATATCACGGTGTATATCACATACCCTGTAAATCTCCATATATCTCCCTAAATATATAAGCCGGCATGGGACTCCCGAGATTCTGTTGAACTCACACCTAAACTACCCCACACCCCATGGCCTACATCAAACGCTAATCATAACCCTAAATACTAATCGATCCGTGACAAGTCTGCGCGAGAACTGGAGGCAGGACCTCCATCAAGCACGTCCCGACTAATACCTAAGATAAATGGCAGTGTCTGGTGCCTTATCCGTGACACCCGTGCAAGCACTTCCATAAGTGTCCCATACCACTTATAGTCACACGTACACGCATCTCACAGACGTCGACAATACAAAAGAATAATAGGGTCACTGATTGTGTACAAGTACGTATCACTTTAACTTAATCACGGATACACGAACACTGACGTACTTGCCACAATCATCACTAAAATCTAACACTGGGTAAATGCACGATATCATTAGGTAATCACTGCGATGATATGGGTATGATATGATACGTAAACAGTATATGAAGCATGATTAAAGTGTCATAAAAATGGTGTTCTATCACTTGCACGATTTATCATGAAACGTACGTATATAGTTTAGTGAAACGATAAACAGGTAATAATTAGTATGTTCAGTTTTCCATCCATCGAATTTAGTTTCAAGCAAATCGGTTTTCAGGATCATAATTTATGGCCATTTCATTTTAAGCGTTCACGGCTGGAAATCTGGTTTCAGAATCAGAAGTCCGTTTCGAAACGCATTTTAATCCCAGTTGGGATCAGATTTTAGCGACGCTACAGTTAAATGAAATCTAGGGTTTTCAGTAAGGTTTTCAACGCAATAGACGGATCTTCAATCGCGTCTGTATGTCAGGAGATATACTCTATTTAACTCTAATATGTCAGTTCTGAATCTGTTGGGACTGGTATGCGTCCTGATCTTTTAAATTGCAGATCAAATAATAAATGATAACAAAACAGAATGAAACCACTTGTGTTGTCTAGCTAACAGGTTCACCTACAATAAAAAGTGGAGTTCCGCAACCTACGAGTTAAGGAAATCCTGTGGTACCCAATACGGAACAGAAAGCAACAACTGGAGTCGCTCTGGACTACAGTCCAGAGTCGCACTCCGATCCAATTTTCATCACAATTTAAGTACAGGAATACCAGGAAACCAGTATAGGATTAAAGTTCGTCGAGACGGTTTCGATTTGAGCCCTCGAACGCACCATTCTAGTAAGTATATGATTTATGGTGAATTTAACGGTTTTCAGGTACAATAAAATTACAGTTTTACGATTAAACTTGGGGGTGGTCGTTTTGGTCATTAACGATCAAATTATCCAACGAAATTCATGAACTAGGTTCTCAGTCATACGGGCCAAAGAATACCATTTAGTTCCACCAAATTAGGAAAAGATTCTCATTGGGAACACACGTCGAACAGGTAAATAGTGTACGTGTTCAGGAATAGTAACATAGCAAGTTATATGATTTGGATTTGTAACATAAATAGAATAGCATGAAGCAAGTAGAGAACTTGCCTGGAGGCGTCTAAGAGATGCACGGCAGTGGTAATGGCACGAACGCGACACACGCGTGGCACGACAACGCCGATTCTGGCACGGCACCACAGTGACAAAAGTCTCGATCTTGGCTCGAGCTTGTCGGAGTTGGCTGTTGCGGGCTCGGGCAATGTCGTGTGGTGGTGTAGGTTGATAGGGAATGGAGAGACGGTGAGATTTGGAGAGGGAGAGAGAGAGTGCTAGAGAGAGAGAGAGAAATGAGAGAGAGAGAGATTAGGCAGAGAGAGAGAGAGTGAGTATGCAGTCAGAGAGATGAGAGGGAGAGTATGCGGTGAGAAAGAGAGAGCACAGAGGGAGAGTGGGAGAGATCTAAGAGAGAGAGAGCACAGAGAGAGATGGAGAGAGCTGAGAGATAGAGTGCAGGCAGAGAGATGGAGAGAGCTGAGAGAGACAGAGAGATAGAGGGTGAGAGAGAGAGGAACAGAGGAAGGAGAGAGAGGGAGGGAGAGAAGAAACAGAGGGTCTGCGAGAGGGAGGGAACGACGAGAGGGATGGTGAGAGAGGTGACGACGACGACGTCTATGACGTCGACGATGATGATGATGGGTCGATGATGGTGCAGGTGAGGAGATGGGTTGCTGGGATCGAGATTCTATCGTGGGGGTGATGGAGGTCGCGGTGTTGGGAGAAGGAGGAGTTGGTGGTCGGTGGTGACGGGGAGAGCGGGAGAAGCTTGGGGTGGCGATGGTGGTCGGCAAGACGCTGGGTTCCGGGACAGTGAGCGGGAGAAAAAGGAAGGAGGAGAACGAGTGAGGAGGCTATGGGGCGACGAGGTTAGAGTGGGGAGTGCGAGGGGTCATGCGTCGTGGAGTAACGGCGCGAGCGTGAGCGTCGGCGGAGGCGAGGAGCGCGGCGGAGGAAATGGATCGCGCGCGTGAATGGAGGAAAGAGCCGTTGGAGGGAAGATGAATAGAGGCGGGTCGGGTCGAGGTTGAAGCGGGTATGGGCTGACTAAGTGGGCCGAAGAAAATAAAGGAAAAAAATGGTAAAGAATGTGGGTCGGGCCAGCTTTAAGAAAAACAAAATAAAACTAGGGTAGAAGAATGGGGCCGGGCTGGGAAGACGGGCTCGGGGGTTGGGCTGAGGGAAAATGTATGGTTAATATGAGAAGAAAAATAAAGAATGGGCCAGGGTTTTTTTTTTGGAAATTAAAAGAATTGTGAGGAGGGGAGAGTGAGGGCCGGGCTTGAAGAAAAGCGATGGGCTATGTTTAATAGGAAGTGAATTTATTAAAAAGGCTTGGGTTCTATTGAAACAAAAATGGGTTTCAATTTAAAAGGAAAACTAATTTATTATGTAGGGGAAGGGAATGGGGGTGCTGGGCTTGGAATTTGGGCTGTGGGATAAACTAAAATATGTTGGGAAATTTTATGATAATTAATAATTATAAATACCAATTATAGGTGAAAGGAAATACAAACATAGGCGTACAAAAAGGGGCTGGGTATTACATCATACCACCCTTACAAAAATTTCGTCCTCGAAATTTCAAAGAACGACAAACTATAAGTAAATAAGCGAAAAGTTACTATATTGGACACTAGTGGTTTACTTTAAACGGTTGGATAAATTTTGAAGGTATATATATATAATACGAACATACCAAAAAGATAGGTCGAAAATATAATGCAAGAACAGTCAATAAATCAACTACATTTATACGAGAATAGAAATAATAACAGTAACGAACAATAATATTCAAGATGTACTAGGTAAATTCGAAACCCAAATATGTGCACATATAAGTATATCAAAAGTAGCCTATCAGAAATAATAGGTATAAGGCACGACCATATATACTGGTAAACATGGGCACAAAACCCGAAAATAAAATAACGGGGATAAAGTAGTGAAAATTAGTCGGTAGGTTAAAACATTTTAGGACGATATATCGATCAGATAGTTTTAAAATAACTTAGAAAACTCGTATCGTGAAAATAAGGAACATGGAACAAAAATATGCGCGGTGTAAGGTTGCGCTACTGAAAATGAGAATACTAATAGTGTACTTAAAATACATAAAACAGAGTAATCAATAACACACACTCTTTGATAAATTTAAAATAATGAAAACTAAATTTTGAATAATAATGTCTCTAAATATATTTGGGGTAATAGAGAAATCACCAATATGAATAGGGCTAGCTAGGGTAGTGATTACAAGAAGGTGTGGCTCAATCAGAAGGTCGGAGTGTGGCGGCTTTAGGCTGAATGTTAAGGAGATTGGGATAGGGTCAGCACAGGAAGGAAGGATGAGAAACAAAGGAATACAAAAGGAAAAATATGGGGGAAACAACAGTCGGTACAACACACGAATCAAAATTTGAAGAGTTAGTGAACTCGGAAGTTTCACAAGAACTGTTCTCCTCCCAGAAGGATCTCAGACGGGGCACAGGCGAGGGATGGAGGGTGGCTCATTCCAAGGATCGGGTGCGGTACTTTCTAATCGAAACGGGGGTGAAAACTATACAATGAGTAGGGATGGACAGTCAGGGAACTCAGCAGAAAAAATAAATGGATATGGGCAATAAACAAGTATCAAGCGAACCAATAATCAAAAGGTTTATGAATTCAGAAGATTTATTTCATTCAAGAAAATTTGAAACAAGGCATTCCCAAAGGCGAAAAGTGGCCCTAAACTATACACAGTTTATTTGGCCAGAAAGACAACATCAAAAGAAATTCCGTCAGTCACGGTTGTGGAGATTCAGTAGGTTGCGGCAGGCTCGCGCACTCAGGTAGGGACGTCCGTTTCCATATCGCCTCGCAGGCATCGCCACTGGAAGTTCGTCCACAGCAGGGTCCTGATCTTCTGGTCCTTCTTCCTCGGATGGAGCTTCTTCATCGAGGTCCGATTCCATGCGATTCTCTTCTTCTGGATTTTCTTCCACGGGATTTTCCTCAACTGGATTTTCTTCTATCGGGTCTTCATCGGGATCTTCCTCTATCGGGTCTTCCTCTATAGGGTTCTCTTCAGGATCTCCTTCTTCTTCGTCGGAATCAGCTATCATGTCAAACTCTGGGGCGGCTGCTCCTTCGCCCTCTGGATCGTGGTTTCCAAAATTGACTTGGGGACCGTTGATCTCATCGTCGGAATCCATCAGTGTGCGGTCTAAGGAAACGCATGACTGTGCATCCTCATCTAGATGCGGCGCTGCTCCAGGATGGGCCATGGTCTGAAAAGAAAAGTCATGATTAGATAGTGGGATACATCAAGGAAAAAGCTCAGGGTACGAAGTATAGGTAAATATGCGGTTGCAGGAACTGAAAAATCAGGATAGAAACGCCGTGATAACGAATAATATAAATAAGGAGAAAAACAAGAGAATGATGCATATATTATGATTCAAGTTTTATTGCATTCAATCAAAAGTTCAGTGGATACAAGATTTCAAACTGAAAGAAATATTCATAAGAAGAAGACAACATTATTACTGAGAGTAGAAAACATAAAATTCTTCTTCGACTACTATAACGTTGCATTCTCGTCGCGAGAGTTGAATCCTGCGTTAGATCCGCCTTAGTCGAAGTTCGAACTACGCGATAATCCTCACTTAGTAGAAGTGGGGAGTGTGGACGAGTTTCCTCCTTGTAGTTCTTTCCTTTCTGGGCAACCGTTGATGAGATGTTCGCTGAATCCACAAATCAGACATTTCCTTTGGGCGCGGCGACAATCCCTCTGAAGATGTCCTGGTCTCTTACAATACCCACAACATGGGGTCTTCTGCTGCTTCTGTCGCGGGGAAACAAATTGACGCTTCATCATCTTCTTCTTTTCTCGTCTAATGGAAATCCCTTTATGATAGGAGACTCCCGTTGGGGTCTGACTCACCTGCCTTCTCAGCCCTTCAGCTAATAAGTCGTTTGTTCGCTCCTGTGCTTCCTTCAAACCTTGCAGTACACTCAGAATCTCAAAGGTTTGATTCTGGGGAGTGGATATGGATGAAGAGTCGTTGGAAGACATGATCCTGAGGCAACAATTTTGAGAATGATATAAGTCACAAGCCTGCTCGGTACGTCTTCTTCCTTCACATTCATTTCATTTGTACATATTTTTGCATTTGCATACTTATTTGAAAACCCATAAAAAAATTGAATACATTTCAAAATTATAAAAATTAATGTATTCAATTTTGGCTAATTGACTTGAGTTTGACAAATAAGTTAACTGGTTAGGAACAACTAGATCTTAGACTTAGTGAATTAAAAACCCTAAAAATAACATTCCTTAAAATTTAACGGTAGAAAGTATATGCCTTGTAGTTTATTTAGAAATAGGCAAATTTTGGTTTCACTTCTTAGGCTAAGTCGAAACAAGGGAAGAGTATTGATGTTCCTATTATAGTATAAGTTTGAAAAATAGTTCCTAGCTTAAGTCTAGATTCTGAAAATGTATACCCTACAATTTGCACATTCACGCACCTTGAAACTTGGAATACTAGAAGAGACCTTGAAATACTCTTGTCTAAAGTCCTTCGTACGAAGAAAATAAAAGAAAAAGTGTGAATAAATAAAAAAAATGGACACTGGTTTTTGTGGTTACTTAAGGCTGCAAAAATAGAAAAATATTTAGCGAGGGTGCTTCATCACCTAGTGCCTTAGACCAACTGGTTTGGGAGTCACTGCTAAAGCCTTGGGTGTTGCAAAGACTAGGAAGTACGCTTTAAAGTGCAAACTCATTTTGTAATCGGTCGTTGGTACCTCAAGAAGTATTAACGGTCGCATGAAGGATGTGTAAGCAAATTTCAATTTCATTCACCAACTAATTAGTACTTTGGACAATGGACGAGAGTACGATTGCTTGATTTGAAAT
Organism: Agapanthus africanus; assembly: GCA_030015575.1. NCBI lineage: Eukaryota > Viridiplantae > Streptophyta > Magnoliopsida > Asparagales > Amaryllidaceae > Agapanthus > Agapanthus africanus. The sequence continues at coordinate 160,817,157 of JASDDO010000024.1, forward strand.
TCCAAGTGTAGGGGTGACTTATACACATACGTAGGGGTATGTGATTGGGATTTAGATAAGAGAAAGGAATGAAGAATAGAACTTGTATCTTTAGTAGAGTTGATAAAAATTCCTAAGTGGAGATGGAACCCTAGAAGGAAAACTTAGGAAATGCCGAAAACTAAGTAAGTCTATAGGATATATATAATCTTAAGTTAAATGATGAGTAAGTGTGAAGAATGTGGGTGGATAATTTACAAGTATAAGATAATAGAATTCCTTGTTGGAAAACTTAATTGGAGAACAAAAGTCAATGGGCCAAATTGATAGGATTTTGTGGGTGTAATCCGCTGAAAACCCTCAGGAGACAACACTCCTCCTACTCGGGACACCTAGAGGTTTAACGGCTTGTTGCACGTGCTCAGTGCAATCGCGTTTCCCTGCGAAAGTGCGGTTAGGATTTTAGAGAATAAAATAATAAGTTTGCTCGAGGACGAGCAAAAGGTAAGTTTGGGGGTATTTGTTCAGACCATAATATTGCATTTTTCATTCCCCTATTCTTATCCTTTTTATAAATAAACAGGTACTCTTGACGCACGTTTGTTGCATATTACAGGATACAGGCTCTTGGAGCAAATACAGTGAAAAAGACGAAAATTGATACAGAAAAGGGACTTTTGACCAACAAGTTGACGGATCCTAGTCAAGCCAAGTCGAAGAACAGTACAAGGTCCAAAATGTCAAGCGAACGGTCAAAAGATACGAACAAGTTTTCACTGAAGATCTGGAGGAGAATAAGAAGCCCTACAGAGAAAATACATATGGAAATAGGAAGCCCAAGAAGCCAAGAAAAAGCCCAAAAATTACAGAGTCCCAACTCCTCAACTTGGCCGCGGAACCGCGGCCAAACCCAGCTGGCGCCGCGGTTCCGCGGCCATATAGAGCGCACGTCGGTGGATTCTTGGCGTGTCGGTGCGACGGTGCGGGTGTTGGGATTTTTAGGGGTCAAATCTGTAATTTCACATGTTCGAGAGTCTGTAACCCTAGTTTTCATGTTTTCCTATAAATTGTATTCCCAGATCTGTAAAAACCCTATGCCTCTTTTTAATCAATAAAATTCAGAATTGCTGGGAGTTATTCAGATCTGTTCTCTATTGTTTGGAGGGAGCCATCGAATTAGTAAGTAATTTCATTCCTTTAATTAAAATGTTTTATCATTCCCTAATGAGCGAGTAATCTCCTCGCTTGTTAGGGTTAGCCTTAGGGAAAGGGTTGAGAGATGAGATCTCTCACCCCTTTCAATGCCACCTTCACCTAATGAATTAGAACTCCATGCATACGCGCACAACCGCTCCCTGCGGCATCCTACACCTCGAGGTAACGATGAACCGTAGTATAAAGGGCCGGTTGCGCGCGTTTTCCATGGGGGTTAGGGTAATTATCAACATAGGAAGGATACGAATCTAGAGGAAGAAACATCTTCCCAAAAGATTCGGATCCACTTTATTGATAGTTACCGTAGCATCTAATAGATCTAAATAAAAAAAGGCATTGAAAGCGGTGAGGAAAGCGTTAATCTCCAAAACTTCCCCTAAGCCTAACCCTAGCAAGACTCTTAATTAGATTAATTAGATCCAGTTTTTATAGATTTTTATAAACCAACCAAAACGACATTTTGAATCAACTCGTTAAAACACATAAAAGAAATTTACCCGTCTCTGTGGATCGACCCGTACTCACCGGCTAGCTGCGAAGCGACGCCGTTTCTGATTGCGGTAAATACAAGTACTCATACTAATCAAATGGCGCCGTTGCCGGGGACGGCGTAATTTTTCTTTTTGTGAATTTTCGGGTTGATATAAATTTTAAAAATTATAAAAATCTGAAAAATATAAAAAAATTACAAAAATTATCAACTTTGATCTGTTTGAAGGGTATATCTTTTGAATCTTGCAGGAACAGCGAAGAATTGAGGATCTGAAAATTTACAGAGGGCAAAACAAAAATTGGTACATAAGAACAGAGAGGAATTGAAAGTACAGAACCACAGCATTTTTTCCAGAGCCTGATCCCCTCATTTAGCCGCGTGTCCGCCGCATTAGGGGCCACCAGAACGCGGAAACGCGCCTCGTCTGCCACGTCAGCACACCAGATTTGTACTGTTTGTTCTCTCCTTCTCCCCTCTGCAACCTCCATATCTCCACTGTAAAAATTTTCTGCAGGAATTCTTTGCGCTAAAAGATCTTTCTTCCCCTTCTAAATAACAGATTTTCTGCAGGTTTCTTTGCGCCGCGCTAAAAATTGATTGCAAGTGAAATTGTATTGTTTTGCATAATTTAATCGGACTTTAAGGGGCTAATTGACCAAACTCAGATTGGGTGGGGATTTCATCACCCTTCCCAGGACCCCAGAAAACACCTAAAGTATATGCATCGACCACAATTAATTAAATAAAGATTAGACTCAGACCTAAGGACATCGAGCTCAATAGGAAAAGGACTAGTATAGGCATCGGCCATTTATCCTAACCGACTTTGCGGTGTCTAGGCTAGTGGTTATTAATTAGGCCTACTGTAGTGGTGGTTCCTTCTCACTTACCTGGCCGTATTTGTCCGTGAAGAGGCGGTTTGAGGTCCTATTTCTAGCCCTAGTTAGGAGCTGTCTAGCAGACCTAGGCGACCCTAGATCTAGGCCTGATTGTGCATGTGTGGTTGATACATTTGTGTCACGAGTCTCTTTTCAAAACTTCTTTGCAAAACTCTCACATAAAAAAAGAAAAATCTTTTCAAACTTGCAATTTGCCGCTAAGAAAACTTGCAACTCACTCACTTCCCTTCATTGACGTTATCTTACCCCCACATTCTGTTTTTCTATTTTTTCTGACTACACTACTCCTTTAGTGTATGTCACTTTGGACTAGGGATACTAACACCCGATTAGTCCGTGTTTCGTTGGTACCGACCGGCGAACCTTTCGACACCAAAGTCGAAATTCCCTCCATTTCCTTACCTTCACCTTCAAATTCTTTCGTAGGTATGTCGGGATTCAACCCCAACGATACCTTACCGACGGGAATGATTCCACCTCCTCCAGGTGCGAATAACCCGAATCTTCCGCCTGTTGTAGCGCCCGCACGAGTTGCGCTCCAGGATCTCTTCTACCCCGTCCGCACTTCATTACCTACATGTCTTTCACCCCCACCGGCAAATGGGGACAACTTTGAAATAAAACCACATTTCATCAATATGCTGCCAAAATTTCATGGTTTGGAATCCGAAGATGCATATATTTTTATCAATAAATTCCAAAACGTTTGCGCTATGATGAAAACGACCCAATTAAGTGATGACGCTATAAGGCTAAGGGTCATTCCTTTCACCTTATGTGACCTAGCCGAGAAGTGGCTATACAGCACCGCATCACATTCCATTAGAAATTGGGAAGAGTTTGTGAGAGCTTTTTTGAAAAAGTTCTATCCTCATCACAAAACTGCTAAAATCCGTAACGAGATTATACAATTTTCACAGCTTCCTTCCGAACCATTTTGGAAGTGCTTCGAGAGATTTAAAGACCTACTTGTTCAATGCCCTCATCATGGGATCGAAAGTTGGCAACTTTGCCAAACATTATACGAGGGATTGAACTCGGCAACGAAGCAGTTGCTAGAAACTATATGTCAAGGTCATTTTCTTTCCAAGTCTAGCGACGAAGCTTGGCAGTTTCTTGAGGATCTTAGTGAGCAAACAATTCAGTGGGAGAGTACCAAGACCACATCATCTTCCTCTATTGGTCAATCTAGGGCAGGCATACATCAAATAGATATGTCGATTGCTATGAAGGCCGAGATGGCCTCACTTATGAAAAAGCTAGAAGCCATTGAGACAAAAATCTCATCGTCTTCTCCTGCCCCTACTCTACCCACACGAACTGTTTGTGCTTGTTGTTCTAATCCATCACATCTAACCGAAGAGTGTCCTTATAATGCACCTATTCAAGGACAGGATCAAGTCAATGCTGCATTTCAGCAACGACAAAGAAACGATCCGTACTCTTCGACATACAACTCGGGGTGGAGGAGTCACCCAAATTTCGCTTGGAACCAAAATCAACAAGTCCAAGGAAATAACAATTTTCAAAGACCTCCTCCTCCACAACAACAACAAGCACCTTCACAAACTCAAAACCAGCAACCTTTCCAACAACAACCTTATACAAATCAAACAAACAATTTGGTTCAACCAAATGATGATAAGGTTATCTCGCTCGAAAAAAGTTTAGATGCATTTCTCAAGCAATCTACAGAATCCGCAGCAAGATTTGAAAATTATGTTCAATCTTTGATGACTAACAATGCTTCACACGATCAAAGTATCAAATCTATTGAGGCACAAATTGCACAATTAACTGCTGCGTTGAGTGAGAGAGAAAAGGGAAAGCTTCCATCTCAACCATTGCCAAATCCCGGTCACACACAAAACGCATATCCCAATCACAATGTAAATGCGGTGACCACGTTGAGATCCGGAAGAGTGTTGCAAAATAATGTGGGAACTAATGATGACATCCCCGCCGGTGGTTCTTCTTCTTCTTCTTCTTTTTCTTTTTCTCCATCGTCATCTTCCCCTTCTTCATTTTCTTCACTTTCTTCTTCACCTCTTTCTTTAGAGCCTATTCTCCACCCTTCACACGGCTCTACTTCTTCTAGCTCGAACGGACCCATTTCTCACAACATGAACACATCTACACCGGGATCCGTTCCTACTCCACATTCTACTCCACAGACTTTTGACTCAACGAATTTTCAAAATGCTCCATTCCCGAACAGGTTGAGTCCTAATAAACCAAATGCATAAGTGGAGAAGATTGTGGAGATATTTAAGCAGGTTGGCATAAATATACCTCTCTTGGATGCAATCCAACAAGTCCCTTCATACGCGAAAATCTTAAAGGGCTTATGCACCTCGAAGAGAAAGGCATCTCAAGTACCCAAGAAAGTGCTAGTGGCTAGTGCAGTGAGCAATGCTATTAACCACCATCAAACCTTACCCCAAAAACGAAAGGACCCCGGCTGTCCTACGATTTCAATCACAATTGGGGATAAGAAAATTAATCGAGCACTTTTAGATCTTGGGTCTAGTGTTAACCTGATTCCCTACTCCGTGTACGAACAATTAGGGGTTGGAGAGTTGAAACCCACTCGTTGTACTCTCCAAATGGCTGATCGATCAATCACCCATCCAAGGGGTCAACTTGAGGATGTGTTGATCAAAGTCGGGGAGTTCATATTCCCCGTTGATTTTATCGTTATGGATACACAACCTGTTGCTAACCCAAGAAACCAAATTCCGGTGATTCTTGGTCGACCATTTTTGGCCACTTCCAATACCGTAATAAATTGTCGCAATGGCTCCATGACTCTATCCTTTGGGAAGATGTCTAGTGAGTTCAATATTTATAAGATGGGAAGTCTTCCCCCCGTACCAAAAACTAGTACACGAGAAGTTTGCTCTATTCACGAAATCACGCAGGAGGACTGCGAGCTTGAAAGATTCTTGTTTAATGAAAATAGTTTTGACGCCACTAGTGCGTCCCTCCTTGAGCCTACCACCGTTGACACAACCGATATGAATTATGAATGTTTCACTTTTTCGAATGATGACGACTCACAGCCCGAATATGAGTCTTTTGAATTTTTGGATGAGTTAGTCGAACCATCCGAATCGGTTGTTCGCAGTGATTTCGAACCTGTGTTGGAGTCCTTTGAGTTCGAGGTAGATTCCGCAATGATTCTTTCGCCTCCGAAACTCGAACTCATATCCTTACCGCCTCACCTTAAATATGCTTACATAGGTGAGAATGAGACTTTTCACATTATAATATCAGCCTCTCTAGCGTTCGAGGAAGAGAACACTATTTTAAAAGTCTTACAAGATAGGCGGCAAGTTTTCAGTTGGACTATGGCGGACATCGAGAAAATCAGTTCCTTTATAATTGAATATCATATGCAATTGATGGATGATGCCAAGTAAATAGATGACCCACAGGAACATCTTGGGGATATTGTGGTTAGTCAACCTCTTCCTTTAGAAGTTGAACCACCCCCATTTCTTTTGAGAAGCTACGAGAATGCCAACATTCCACTGATTGCTGATCATTCGCATTCTCGGTTTGATGCATCACCATCTCATGTATATTCGCTTCCACACCGTCCATACCACCACTTCTATCTTCCCCAATTCTTTGCGGACCACCACAACTTATTCTTCCACCAACCAATATTCTTTAGTGATAAATTTTTCAACTGGTTGGTATTGACTTTTGGCCGATGCAAAGTTTGGCAGTAATGTCTAACATAGTTTAAATGAGGTTTGGGGGAGGGCCTTTTTGTATATATTTTTGTTTTTCTTAACAATAAAAAATTATAAATAAATAAACAGGGGAGTGCCAGCATTTTGACCCTCTTGGTTTAGCATGACAGTGAGGACACTGTCAAGTTCAAGTTTGGGGGTATGCTCGGTACGTCTTCTTCCTTCGCATTCATTTCATTTGTACATATTTTTGCATTTGCATACTTATTTGAAAACCCATAAAAAATTGAATACATTTCAAAATTATAAAAATTAATGTATTCAATTTTGGCTAATTGACTTGAGTTTGACAAATAAGTTAACTGGTTAGGAACAACTAGATCTTAGACTTAGTGAATTAAAAACCCTAAAAATAACATTCCTTAAAATTTAACGGTAGAAAGTATATGCCTTGTAGTTTATTTAGAAATAGGCAAATTTTGGGTTTACTTCTTAGGCTAAGTCGAAACAAGGGAAGAGTATTGATGTTCCTATTATAGTATAAGTTTGAAAAATAGTTCCTAGCTTAAGTCTAGATTCTGAAAATGTATACCCTACAATTTGCACATTCACGCACCTTGAAACTTGGAATACTAGAAGAGACCTTGAAATACTCTTGTCTAAAGTCCTTCGTACGAAGAAAATAAAAGAAAAAGTGTGAATAAATAAAAAAAATGGACACTGGTTTTTGTGATTACTTAAGGCTGCAAAAATAGAAAAATATTTAGCGAGGGTGCTTCATCACCTAGTGCCTTAGACCAACTGGTTTGGGAGTCACTGCTAAAGCCTTGGGTGTTGCAAAGACTAGGAAGTACGCTTTAAAGTGCAAACTCATTTTGTAATCGGTCGTTGGTACCTCAAGAAGTATTAACGGTCGCATGAAGGATGTGTAAGCAAATTTCAATTTCATTCACCAACTAATTAGTACTTTGGACAATGGACGAGAGTACGATTGCTTGATTTGAAATTCCAAGTGTAGGGGTGACTTATACACATACGTAGGGGTATGTGATTGGGATTTAGATAAGAGAAAGGAATGAAGAATAGAACTTGTATCTTTAGTAGAGTTGATAAAAACTCTTAAGTGGAGATGGAACCCTAGAAGGAAAACTTAGGAAATGCCGAAAGCTAAGTAAGTCTATAGGATATATATAATCTTAAGTTAAATGATGAGGAAGTGCGAAGAATGTGGGTGGATAATTTACAAGTAGATAGGATTTTGTGGGTGTAATCCGCTGAAAACCCTCAGGAGACAACACTCCTCCTACTCGGGACACCTAGAGGTTTAACGGCTTGTTGCACGTGCTCAGTGCAATCGCGTTTCCCTGCGAAAGTGCGGTTAGGATTTTAGAGAATAAAATAATAAGTTTGCTCAAGGACGAGCAAAAGGTAAGTTTGGGGGTATTTGTTCAGACCATAATATTGCATTTTTCATTCCCCTATTCTTATCATTTTTATAAATAAACAGGTACTCTTGACGCACGTTTGTTGCATATTACAGGATACAGGCTCTTGGAGCAAATACAGTGAAAAAGACGAAAGTTGATACAGAAAAGGGACTTTTGACCAACAAGTAGACGGATCCTAGTCAAGCCAAGTCGAAGAACAGTACAAGGTCCAAAATGTCAAGCGAACGGTCAAAAGATACGAATAAGTTTTCACTGAAGATCTGGAGGAGAATAAGAAGCCCTACAGAGAAAATACATATGGAAATAGGAAGCCCAAGAAGCCAAGAAAAAGCCCAAAAATTACAGAGTCCCAACTCCTCAACTTGGCCGCGGAACTGCGGCCAAACCCAGCTGGCGCCGCGGTTCCGCGACCATATAGAGCGCACGTCGGTGGATTCTTGGCGTGTCGGTGCGACGGTGCGGGTGTTGGGATTTTTAGGGGTCAAATCTGTAATTTCACATGTTTGAGAGTCTGTAACCCTAGTTTTCATGTTTTCCTATAAATTGTATTCCCAGATCTGTAAAAACCCTATGCCTCTTTTTAATCAATAAAATTCAGAATTGCTGGGAGTTATTCAGATCTGTTCTCTATTGTTTGGAGGGAGCCATCGAATTAGTAAGTAATTTCATTCCTTTAATTAAAATGTTTTATCATTCCCTAATGAGCGAGTAATCTCCTCGCTTGTTAGGGTTAGCCTTAGGGAAAGGGTTGAGAGATGAGATCTCTCACCCCTTTCAATGCCACCTTCACCTAATGAATTAGAACTCCATGCATACGCGTACAACCGCTCCCTGCGGCATCCTACCCCTCGAGGTAACGATGAACCGTAGTATAAAGGGCCGGTTGCGCGCGTTTTCCATGGGGGTTAGGGTAATTATCAACATAGGGAGGATACGAATCTAGAGGAAGAAACATCTTCCCAAAAGATTCGGATCCACTTTATTGATAGTTACCGTAGCATCTAATAGATCTAAATAAAAAAAGGCATTGAAAGCGGTGAGGAAAACGTTAATCTCCAAAACTTCCCTAAGGCTAACCCTAACAAGCGAGGAGATTACTCGCTCATTAGGGAATGATAAAACATTTTAATTAAAGGAATGAAATTACTTACTAATTCGATGGCTCCCTCCAAACAATAGAGAACAGATCTGAATAACTCCCAGCAATTCTGAATTTTATTGATTAAAAAGAGGCATAGGGTTTTTACAGATCTGGGAATTCAATTTATAGGAAAACATGAAAACTAGGGTTACAGACTCTCGAACATGTGAAATTACAGATTTGAGCCCTAAAAATCCCAACACCCGCACCGTCGCACCGACACGCCAAGAATCCACCGACGTGCGCTCTATATGGCCGCGGAACCGCGGCGCCAGCTGGGTTTGGCCGCGGTTCCGCGGCCAAGTTGAGGAGTTGGGACTCTGTAATTTTTGGGCTTTTTCTTGGCTTCTTGGGCTTCCTATTTCCATATATATTTTCTCTGTAGGGCTTCTTATTCTCCTCCAGATCTTCAGTGAAAACTTGTTCGTATCTTTTGACCGTTCGCTTGACATTTTGGACCTTGTACTGTTCTTCGACTTGGCTTGACTAGGATTCGTCTACTTGTTGGTCAAAAGTCCCTTTTCTGTATCAACTTTCGTCTTTTTCACTGTATTTGCTCCAAGAGCCTGTATCCTGTAATATGCAACAAACGTGAGTACCTGTTTATTTATAAAAAGAATAAGAATAGGGGAATGAAAAATGCAATATTATGGTCTGAACAAAGCCAAACTAATCAAAATATAATATGGATAGGACAAAGATTCAAGAATATCAGAGATGATGAATTTATTACAAGTGGAGAATCAACCGTATGACTTTAAGTCACTTAAACAGGGTACGGCATAGCGAGTGCAATCACGTAACCTTGTCAAGTGACCCGAAACCCTAGCGAAAGGATAGCTGAACACACGATGTTAATATGGATCAAGGATATCAAGTTTACAACCTAGACTGAGGGATGTCATAGATTGTCAAGCTCTACACGGAAAACTGCAATCCCAATCGAAGCAAAACCTGGGCTCTGATACCAACTAAACCATGTCACGCCCCGCTTCCCAAAATACGGAATACGAGGGGTAGACAAGGCCAGCCATGCTCCTACGGTCAAGGAAAATGTCCTGCCGTAGTCACACTTCGGCTTCTAGTTTTTCATGGTAAACAGTAAATGATGCGCAGGTAATGAGAAATGCAGTAACTGAAAGAAACAATGATATAAACTGACCTGAAGTGGAACAAATGAATGTAACTCGGAATGGCAACTCAAGAAGTCTGTGACGCACGTCTAGTTCTGGTCCAGGCTAATTTTCTCCTCACACTGAGCATGTATACTCAGGTCGTCAGAGCGACACAATAGCAATATAATATATATAAAATCAAGTGACAGTTCTAACAGTGGTAATAGATATGAATAACAGTAAATCAATGACAGCATGTATATGAATGTGCAGTAATCGATGCAGCGGAGTAGTAAAGTAGTAGGACGATATGTCACGAATGTCAACACCATATATAAGGTATATAAATGCCAGTAACCCTATCAGTCTCTAAGTCTCACTGTACAGGTCACTAAGCCTATCGTCAGTCCAAGTATGAGAATCAACCACTCGCGAGTGTCCTCCACCCAAGGGTAGAACCCAAGGGCAAGGGACCACGGGCCCAACATGTAACATGTATATCACGGTGTATATCACATACCCTGTAAATCTCCATATATCTCCCTAAATATATAAGCCGGCATGGGGCTCCCGAGATTCTGTTGAACTCACACCTGAACTACCCCACACCCCGTGGCCTACATCAAACGCTAATCATAACCCTAAATACTAATCGATCCGTGACAAGTCTGTGCGAGAACTGGAGGCAGGACCTCCATCAAGCACGTCCCGACTAATACCTAAGATAAATGGCAGTGTCTGGTGCCTTATCTGTGACACCCGTGCAAGCGCTTCCATAAGTGTCCCATACCACTTATAGTCACACGTACACGCATCTCACAGACGTCGACAATACAAAAGAATAATAGGGTCACTGATTGTGTACAAGTACGTATCACTTTCACTTAATCACGGATACACGAACACTGACGTACTTGACACAATCATCACTAAAATCTAACACTGGGTAAATGCATGATATCACTTGGTAATCACTGCGATAATATGGGTATGATATGATACGTAAACAGTATATGAAGCATGATTAAAGTGTCATAAAAATGGTGTTCTATCACTTGCACGATTTATCATGAAACGTACGTATATAGTTTAGTGAAACGATAAATAGGTAATAATTAGTATGTTCAGTTGTCCATCCATCGAATTTAGTTTCAAGCAAATCGGTTTTCAGGATCATAATTTATGGCCATTTCATTTTAAGCGTTCACGGCTGGAAATCTGGTTTCAGAATCAGAAGTCCGTTTCGAAACGCATTTTAATCCCAGTTGGAATCAGATTTTAGCAATGATACAGTTAGATGAAATCTAGGGTTTTCAGTAAGGTTTTCAACGCAACAGACGGATCTTCAATCGCGTCTGTACGTCGGGAGATATACTCTATTTAACTCTAATATGTCAGTTCTGAATCTGTTGGGACTGTTATGCGTCCCGATCTTTTAAATTGCAGATCAAATAACAAATGATAACGAAACAGAATGAAACCACTTGTGTTGTCTAGATAACAGGTTCACCTACAATAAAAGGGGAGTTCCGCAACCTACGAGTTAATGAAATCCTGTGGTACCCAATACGGAACAGCAAGCAACAACTGGAGTCGCTCTGGACTACAGTCCAGAGTCGCACTCCGATCCAATTTTCATCACAATTTAAGTATAGGAATACCAGGAAACCAATATAGGATTAAAGTTCGTCGAGTCGTCTTCGATTTGAGCCCTCGAACGCACCATTCTAGTATGTATATGATTTATGGTGAATTTAATGGTTTTCAGGTACAATAAAATTACAGTTTTACGATTAAACTTGGGGGTAGTCGTTTTGGTCATTAACGATCAAATTATCCAATGAAATTCAAGCACTAGGTTCTCAGTCATACGGGCCAAAGAATACCATTTAGTTCCGCCAAATTAGGAAAATATTCTCATTGGGAACACACGTCGAACAGGTAAATAGTGTACGTGTTCATGAATAGTAACATAGCAAGTTATATGATTTGGATTTGTAACATAAATAGAATAGCATGAAGCAAGTAGAGAACTTGCCTGGAGGCGTCTAGGCGATGCACGACAGTGGTAATGGCACGAACGCGACACACGCGCGGCACGGCAACGCCGATTCCGGCACGGCACCACAGTGACAAAAGTCTCGATCTTGGCTCGAGCTTGTCGGAGTTGGCTGTTGCGGGCTCGGGCAATGTCGTGTGGTGGTGTAGGTTGATAGGGAATGGAGAGACGGTGAGATTTGTAGAGGGAGAGAGAGAGTGCTAGAGAGAGAGAGAGAAATGAAAGAGAGAGAGATTAGGCAGAGAGAGAGAGTGTGAGTATGCAGTGAGAGAGATGAGAGGGAGAGTATGCAGTGAGAAAGAGATAGCACAGAGGGAGAGTGGGAGAGAGCTGAGAGAGAGAGAGAGCACAGAGAGAGATGGAGAGAGCTGAGAGATAGAGTGCAGGCAGAGAGATAGAGAGTGAGAGAGACAGAGAGATAGAGGGTGAGAGAGAGAGGAACAGAGGAAGGAGAGAGAGAGGGGGAGAGAAGAAACAGAGGGTCTGCGAGAGGGAGGGAACGACGAGAGGGATGGTGAGAGAGGTGACGATGGCGAAGACGTCGACGACGTCGACGATGATGATGATGGGTCGATGATGGTACAGGTGAGGAGATGGGTTGCTAGGATCGAGATTCTATCGTGGGGGTGATGGAGGTCGCGGTGTTGGGAGAAGGAGGAGTTGGTGGTCGGTGGTGACGGGGAGAGCGGGAGAAGCTTGGGGTGGCGATGGTGGTCGGCAAGACGCTGGGTTACGGGACAGTGGGCGAGAGAAAAAGGAAGGAGGAGAACGAGTGAAGAGGCTATGGGGCGATGAGGTTAGAGAGGGGAGTGCGAGGGGTCGCGCGTCGTGGAGTAACGGCGCGAGCGTGAGCGTCGGCGGAGGCGAGGAGCGCGGCGGAGGAAATGGATCGCACACGTGAATGGAGGAAAGAGCCGTTGGAGGGAAGATGAATAGAGGCTGGTCGGGTCGAGGTTGAAGCGGGTATGGGCTGACTGAGTGGGCCGAAGAAAATAAAGGAAAAAATGGTAAAGAATGTGGGTCGGGCCAGCTTTAGGAAAAACAAAATAAAAATAGGGTAGAAGAATGGGGCCGGGGCTGGGAAGACGGGCTCGGGGGTTGGGCTGAGGGAAAATGTATGGTTAATATGAGAAGAAAAATAAAGAATGGGCCAGGTTTTTTTTTTTGGAAATTAAAAGAATTGTGAGGAGGGGAGAGTGAGGGCCGGGCTTGAAGAAAAGCGCTGGGCTATGTTTAATAGGAAGTGAATTTATTAAAAAGGCTTGGGTTCTATTGAAACAAAAATGGGTTTCAATTTAAAAGGGAAATTAATTTATTATGTAGGGGAAGGGAATGGGGGTGCTGGGCTTGGAATTTGGGCTGTGGGATAAACTAAAATATGTTGGGAAATTTTAAAATAATTAATAATTATAAATACCAATTATAGGTGAAAGGAAATACAAACATAGGCGTACAAAAAGGGGCTGGGTATTACAGTATCTGTGTTTGGTGTTCGCTCGGTCTACGTCGCCTCGACTCCGGGGTGAGGAGGGGCACCGATCTATTTCTACTTAGTATCCATGCTTGGTGTTCGCTCGGTCTACGTCGCCTTGACTCCGGGGTGAGGAGGGACACCGCTCTATTTCTACTTAGTATCCGTCTTTAGCGTTCGCTCGGTCTACGTCACTTCGACTCTGGGGTAAGGGGGACACCAATTTATCCACACTTATGAAATAAACAAGGATGAAAACATTATGGCCATGCACATTATATACGAGCTAAAAATACTTTATCGACATTCCAAATTATATATAAGGTATTATAAGCTCCTAAGTTTTACAAAATGCCCGAAGTCCTACAAAAATAAAAGAAGAAAAGAGGCGATGGGTAGCAGGAAGGACGGCGACTTCAAACCGCCTTCTCAGCCGGGGCTTCTACGCTGTTCACGTGCACGGACGATCCGCCAGGGGCCTCGACTGCAACTGCCTGCTCGGCACCTCCGACCGCAGCCTCACCTCCACCCGCCGGCTTGACGCTACTGCCGGGGGGTCCTTCCTCCGCAAGGGGATACCTTGCTCGAAGCTCCCGGTCGTCGAAATCGAGCATTGCTTCCTTAACGGCGTTGAGGGCATTATGCCACCCGACGGCCGCAGAATCGGTAAAGGCGACATAAAATTGGTCGAACGCCTTGTAGTCATCCACGGCCTTTTCCGCCCTACCCTCGGCCCGCTTCACCGCCTCGTGGGTCGCCCGACCATCTCTCTTAAACGAGCCCCCCTGCCTCTTCATGACGTCATAGAGCTCGTTAAACTCACCGACCTGGGCCTGAAGGGCCCGGTTAGACTCGATCAGGACCCAGTGAGACTCCTTCAGCCTCGCGACTGTCAATCCCTCCGCGACCATCCTCGAGTCCAGGGAGGCCGCATTGTCCTACGCCTTCTTCAGTTTGGCGAGAAGCTCTTCCTCGTGCGAGGATGACTCTCCGGCCTTTTTCATTGCCGGAGCAACCTCCTCAGCCTCCATAGCGGCAAGGAGGGTACAATGCTGAAGGACCTGCATAAAGACATGAACAGTTTTCGTCAAAAGCTAAATAGAGAAAAAGACACTTGGAAATTTTTTAGAAGTTTACCAACCTGGACTGCCTCCTTGGCTATTGCGCCACTTGATCCTTCATGGTGTCCCGGGGAATCTTGGCCCGAGCTGCTTTCTTCATGTCCGCCAGCAAGCTGTCGGCCACAGAGAGCCCTGACGGCACCTCAATATAGAAGTCGCCCTCCTGCATTTGTATCCCGGCCGAAGGTGGCTAGGAAACCACTTTCTTGAGTCTCCTGACTGGAGACTCGGTGGAGGGCGGCATCTCCGTCCTGGCTTGGGGAGCCTGATCCCGGACGTGCTTCTGCCCTCCACTTCGACGTTCCTCCAAGACGGGATGAGCAACAACTATCTTGGTGGGAGGAGCTTGCTGGGGGACCATGCCGAGTGCAAACTTGGACGAACTAGCGCCGCCGCCCTTCCTCCCCAGTGCCTTGGCGGCCATGATCTTCGATCGATCTATTGGCTTTGCGGAAGAAAACAAAGGAAAAGGCCAGCAGCAGAAATGCCAAAATTATGCTAAGCCTAAATTAATCGGTGAAGTCCTAACTTACCCATGAAGCGCGCGGGACTAAGTCCCTCCCAGCTTAAGGCCTTCTCAGAAAGCAGAACATCGGCCCACTGGATCGGCTCCCACCGCGACACTATCCCCGCCTCTAGGGCGTTTGACTGCTTGATCCATAGGCAATCCGCCTTATGCCATTTGGTGGGCACTGGCCAATCCTCTCCCTCTGGAGAACCGATGAAAACAAACTTCTCCTTGCATTCATGGGTGGAAGAAAAGACAGCCACTACCCCTGACCCGACCATCCTATCCTTATGATTTTTAAAAGAAAGGTAAACTCAGCTCGGCTCGTCCTTTCGAGTGCCATGGTGATTTTTATAGCAAAGGAAGGAAAGAAGGAGGCTCAAGTAGAAGGGGATCCTATCAATTTTCAACCGGACCAGAAATTCGAGGAGAATTCTCCACGAGTTCGGCGCTAGCTGACCCGGGGCAAGCCGGAAGCAATAGAAAACAACACAAATCTCGGATGAGAAGGGCAGACACATCCCCACTCGGAACGCTTCTAGGTACATAGCAATCTCATTGCTCTGTACCCGGTCTGCCCATTCACCCTCCTTGGCCAGACGAAGTGAATAGCTAGAGGATGTAGAAACGAGCCCGAATATCGGAAAGCTCGTCCAATCGATTCAACATCGAAAGCGCATCGTGGGTATTTTCGATGCACACCTTGGGGGCCCTCTTTGCCACCCGACGATGAAGAACAAGGGTGTCTCCATCCCTTAGGGGCGAGCCCGATGCAGAAGAAGAAGACGAAGAAGAAGAGCAACTTCCTCGGCTATCGAAAGCCGAGGAAGAAGAAGATGACCCGCTGGACTTGGCTTCCAAAGCTGAAACCTCATTGCCCGACTCAACCCTAACAACATCAACAGAAACTTCAGAAGAAGACATCTAACCTAATTCAAGGAAAGATCGATTAAAGATGGATTTTGGCTGAAGATCCGACCTAAGTGACGGAGTGCCGGGCAATCTTCAGACAAAGGAGGCAACTAAAGCAAAAGTGTTTCCTAAAGAAAGGCCTCTCATATTTATACGCCCAACAAAAGCCATCCGATGGTCCAAATCCGCTCCCCGATGACACCACGTGGCAACCGACCATTGGACGTCTCCCCCTCACATGGATCCGACTGGCGACGTCTCGCAGTCCACCACCCAATGGTGGCCACATGGCACGAAGATCAACTGCATGAACGAGCGAAGCGATGTTTTTTTATGGCACAATCATTTCGCTAATCCGCTAGCGTCATCAAGGATACGCACGGAAACCTAGACGTACCGTAAATCGCCGTATGGATCCGGAGATCGAAGAGACACGGCCGCCAAACGCTACATCGTTCCCAGACAATCCACCATGAAGATTCCTCGGCAGCAAACTGAACGAAGAAAACCAAGCAGACCATACTCTCGACCCGACTCATAAATAGGTTGGAATAAGAGCGGGGGATAATGATGATACCTGTAAGTGGGAATTCCCCAGATCACGACACATAGCGGATGACCTGTCATCCGTTTAAGCCCGCTAGATTTCTGGGGGCTATGGAGCTGGAATAAGTTGATCCACGGGACATTACTCGGCATCTCGTCTCCGAGATTGCATCCGATCTTTTGGAGATCTCCCCGGAGTACCTTTCCTATTTTCCTAGCAACCTGCTAACGGCTTGCCTCCGAGTAATCCTACAGCCAAGCTTCCACAGCCTCCTTGCTCGTCTCCGAGCTGTTACAGAACTGAGCTTCCTCAGCCTTCTCGCTCGCTTCCGAGCTATCCACCGATCTGAGCTTCCTCGGCTTCCCTGTTCAACCGAGACTACGAAGCACAAGTGCCCCCGTAACGGCTTTGTGTATCTCGCCAAAACAAGAACTCCGCCGCTCCACGTCCTGCATCCCACGCTGGCGCGTCTCTCCATTAATGAGCGTATCCCATCATTAATGGACGTACCCCGCCATCAACGCGAACGTGAGGCGGGAGCATAACGGACGGCGAGAATCTCGCGCCGGTTCGCTCTATTCGACCGCTATATAAACCCTCTCTTCCAGACGATTGAGATACCTCAAAGTCATTTCCTATATACCGCTACCCTTCCATTTTTATTTCTCGGTACTTATTTGATCGTCGGAGGGTCCTACGGTGGTTTCCCATCTCGGGAATTCTCTTGTAGATAGCTCGGTGTCAACGACAACCAACAACTCATTGAGACCCACACGCTCAACCCTCACCTCAAATCTCAGCCGTTCAGCTTCGCTGGCGGTAAGATCGACGGAGGACAACATCTGAAGGAGATTCCGACCTCCATCAGGTACATGATTTTGCAAACCCGACGAGTTTTGGGTTTAGGGTTAAATTGTTAGGATGGATACAAAATTTGTGAAAAATCCATCCGGCCCGACTCAGTTTCACCCCTTGCAGTCAGCTTTGAATATATGTAATTATCTATGGTTGTAGAACATCTTATTAGTTTAAATACGGTTTAAAGCTAGAATTTGAAAATGACTATAGATAGGCGGAGAAATATATGCTGCCATTTTCAAATTCAATTCCTCCATATGTTGCTTTTTCTTCAACTATCTGATGCTCTATAATCGCTTACGTTCTGCACAGAGAAAAACAAAAGAGCTCTGGGATAAAATCCATATCACTAAAAGTTTTTTGTGTTCGTTTTGGGCAAAGGTTATGATCGAATCAACCGGTCGGATTGCTGAGTGCAATACATGAAGGCTTATCTTGAGTGGGGTTTCGTTGAATTCTTGGAAATAGACCGCCATTACTCGGATGCATCGTTAGGGAGGCAGAAATATATTCTAATAACATCGTCGTTTTGACATGCCTCAATTCACAGTTTTAGTTTCGATTTAATTTTGTTTTCAGATTTTTTACAAGTTTTATTTGATTCAGTTCTTAGTCGTGAGTGTTGTATTGCATCCAACTGTTGTGTTGCTTCATATGTTGTTGGTTTATACCAATCAAATTGGCTTTTATATATATAGATATAGATTTCGGGGTATGAGCCGGCTGCTCATAGCAGGGAATGGGCCGCAGCCCACGTAGCGGGTTCTACACCGTCGAATATTTAGATACGTGATTTTCTTCTCCCGGTTGAGAGGCAAGGGGTTTTGTGTAAATTGTTTAGTGATTTTGGTAAGTTTCTTCTTGCGTTAATTTCTTCTCCGGTATAGAAACGTAAGGATAAAACTTCATCGCTTCTTGCCCATCTTCTCTTCAAGCCTGAAGCCGCGGCTCTTTCCATCCATCCTCTTCTTCGGTCGAAGGTAAGTCCCTCTCTCCATCAAAGTTTTTGTTCGAATTTTCCTTGAATTTAGGGTTATTTAGTAATTAGGGTTTGTTATTGATTCTTTACTATTATTTGATTCTCAATTTTGATAAATCCCGCTCAAATTCTTAATTTAACCTCATCTTCTTCAATCTCGATCTACGCTGAGATCCAAAAACATGATTTTTTTCATTTGTTTTGCAACAATTTTTTTGTTTTGTTTTGGTGATAATTGTTTTGGGGATAAATCTATGGTAGTAATCTCGTAATTGCAAAATTTTTTTGTCATTGTTTTAGGAATTAAGCACCCCCAATAAAAGAAACAAAGAAAGAAAAGGATTATATTTGGATCTTATATCTGATACATCTAGGTGCATCAGCTATGAAGTTATGATATTCAGAGCTTGTGCACATGCAACCTGAACTTGTTTATTATACTATTTACATTCCTTTTAAAATTATTTTCATATACACTATTTCTTAATGAATACAAGCATTTCAGTATATGAAAGTAATTTTAAAAGGAATGTAAATAGTCATGACTCATGCAAAACTGAAACGCTTGTATTCATTAAGAAATAGTGTATATGAAAATAATTTTAAAAGGAATGTAAATAGTATAATAAACAAGTTCAGGTTGCATGTGCACAAGCTCTGAATATCATAACTTCATAGCTGATGCACCTAGATGTATCAGATATAAGATCCAAATATAATCCTTTTCTTTCTTTGTTTCTTTTATTGGGGGTGCTTAATTCCTAAAACAATGACAAAATTTTTTAGCAATTAGGAGATTACTACCATGGATTTATCCCCAAAACAATTATCACCAAGACCAAACAAAAAAATTGTTGCAAAACAAATGAAAAAAAACATGTTTTTCGATCTCGGCGTAGATCGAGATTGAAGATGAGGTTAAATTAAGAATTTGAGCGGGATTTATCAAAATTGAGAATCAAATAATAGTAAAGAATCAATAACAAACCCTAATTACTAAATAACCCTAAATTCATGGAAAAATCGAACAAAAACTTTGATGGAGAGAGGGACTTACCTTCGACCGAAGAAGAGGATGGATGGAAAGAGCCGTGGCTTCAGGCTTGAAGAGAAGTTGGGCAAGAAGCGATGAATTTTTATCCTTACGTTTCTATACCGGAGAAGAAATTAACGCAAGAAGATGACTTACCAAAATTACTAAACAATTTACACAAAACCCCTTGCCTCTCAACAGGGAGAAGAAAATCACATATCTAAACATTGGACGGTGTAGAACCCGCTACGTGGGCTGCGGCCTGCTATGAGCAGCCGGCTCATACCCCGAATTATATATATATATATATATATATATATATATAAGAAAGAGAGAGAATAATGGAGGAAAGAGGCCATAGGAGGGGATTTCCTCCTATGGCGTCGAAAAAATACAATCTCCACTATTTTTTCCGACGATCGGCATCCATTATCATCATCGTTATTATCTAAGATGCATATACACCAAATTTTATGTGATTCCACCACTTTTTCACCGTTGCATTAGCAATGTAAAAAGTTCTATTGTCGGTAATCCATTAATTTTGCACAAACTAAATTAACGGTGAAAATTGTATAATCACATGAAATTTGGTGTATCCATATCTTAGATGATAAAAATGGAGGTGATATATGCCGATCGTCGAAAAAAATCATGGAGGGTGCATTTTTCCGACGCCGTAGGAGGAAATTCTTTCCTATGGCACATTTCCTCCATTAACCTCGCGCGTGTGTGTGTATTTTGTGAGAGAGGATTTCTCTTCTACATTGGTCAAAAAGCAAACTTTTCATAGCTATTTTTACAAATCAGGGTTACTCATTTTAATCAACATATTTTAAGACATGCACACATAAAAAATAATGCGATTTTTTTATACTTCTAACATTTGCATTGGAGTTTTGCAAATTAAACGATTTACCAATGATAATAGAATATTTTTAACCAAATCAACGGTGAAAAAGATTAAAATCACATGGAAATTGGTCTAAATATACTTTAGGTCATGAAAACCAAGATAGACAGTGTCGGGCATAAAAAAAATATTAAGTAAGATATGAAGACATGTATATGCATGCATGTAAATTTATGTATGTATGTATGTAAATGTATTATAGGTAATTTTCTTCATAGTCTCAATGGTGCAAAATGCATAAAATAAATACTAGACACAATCATGAAACTAATATGATTTGGTCATACCTTTATGCATGGTTTATACAATACAAATAAGTATTGATTTAAAACTGACAGATTGTAAATAAGTAAATAAAAGAAGCTCAAGACATTACAAATAACTATAATTATTTATATGAAATAATATTCAGGAAGATATTGGAGGCTACCAATAAAAATATATTAAATAGACTCAAGAAACCATTTGCCAACTCAAGAGAATTCCAGAGCTGGTATGATCCTTTTTTTATTATGTTTCATTATTTTTTTTTGCAAAAACTTGCAAATGCATGTCATAGATGCATCAATGCATTAGAGACTACATAGTCTAAGAAATTTCATATTTGCACTGATACGTTTTTAAATTAAAATGCATTAATATGGATATCTCTGAGTAATCTTAGGATTACCCTTATGCTTTGTAATTTCTATTATAATCCACCTATAGTGAATTGGCTTGCAATTCAAAACTGAACTCTAAGTGAAAAAAAACAAGAAAAATACTACAGTAAGATTAGTCAATCAATTGAGTTGTTAAGAGTTGAATTTGAATGTTTTTTTAAACATCCTTCAACTGCATCAAAACTACGAAGTTATGATGATCGAAAAGCCCTTTGGGTCGAAACTTGGGCTTTTGGGTATCAGTATTTTTAATTTTAAAAAATCCGCATTTAATACGTGCCCGATGATTAATACGCGCCCGATGAGAATCGAACCTAGTTGTTATGATATTATGTGAAATGTTCCTTCCACTATACCAAAACTCCAAAGTTATGATAAGAGTTGAGAAAATATATTTTATATTATAACAGTTTCTCACAAATTGGAAAGTTTGTCAGAAACATAATTCATTTGATGAACCTATCTAAAGCTTGCCAGGAAGAGTTTTCTTAATGTCAAATTCAATACAAACTCTAGCTCTATCCAGTGAAGGATGGTATTGTCAACAACAATTTGTTTTCCTTTTGCAATTGAACAGAACATGCATTCATTGCAGTAGTTTATGGGGAGACCGGGAAGAATTATCCTAACATGAGGTTCCATGTTATGAGAGAAAGTTGTAGACCATTTGAAGAACTTGAACATATGATTTTTAATGCAACGGTTTCTCCTCAAGCCATTTTCTGGAGAAAAAAATCATCGTTGTTGTGGAGTTTAAGGAGTGATATCTTTTATCAAATTGGCTTACAATCACATCTTTGATTACCAAATTTTGAGTCAAATGAGATTTTATTTCAATGGAAGATGGCCTCAGAGAAAAACATTTTGTAATTAAACCAAGCTTGAAAGGAATGAGAGACTTGTCTCGTTTCTCCATTGTGAAGAAGATTGCGGGCTTTCCATATGAAGAAAACTGAGTTTCCTTCTCCTCAATGTGAATCATAGCTAGCTGTAGTGATGGAGGTCCTTTTTGTAGGGTTCCTAGGCACACTAATGAGGTCTCACAAAATATCAACCATGCAAATTTCAAATTTTACAAGTGCCGAGAAACCCTAACTAGATCGTTAACTAGAGTCAAAGGCGAATACTATACAAGTAAACAACTTTACTCTAAAGTGATAGGAAATACAACTTTTGTAGATCCGATCCACCACTTCTCTAGCTCCGTGATGACGTCCCTTCGCTGCGATCATCGGATCCCGGACTCTAGCGTCGGCTTCATCGGAGAAATGGGCGGGCTAGGTCGTCGACTTCGATGCCGAAAATGATCTACGTCGTGGCAACTCAAAATCAAGCTCCAACATCACCAAGTCATGAAACTTGTGAAGAAAACACCCTATACTACTTGGCTAGTGGTAGAGGATGAAGAAATAAGAAGTGGGTTCACTTTAGAATTGGATTTCTCACTCTTTTTCTCAAGTCACCATTGAAGCTAGCAAGCTTCTTTCTTCTTGAAGAAGAAGAAGAAGAAGATAATATGATAAGTATTGTTGAATAATAGAAAATAAAATGATACTTATCATATTTACAACCATGGTTTAGTGTAGAGAACTAACTAGAGTTTAGTTGAATGGTTAGGGTTAAAAGAAAGAAACAAAATGGTCAAGTTTTCAAACCTTCATGAAGTTTTAAAGAAAAGACAAAGCAAGCCACCATTTCATTTTCCTTTGCCAAAATAAATAAACAAAATAAATAAATGAATAAGTAAATCAAATGAAACCCTAACCATTAACTAACCATGGTTTAAATCACACTGACCCAAGTTTGCATGTATCATCAAACATGATACAATATTGTGCACAAAAATATATCACATATACAATGTGCACAATCAAGTGAGAAAATTCATCTTAAGTGAACCAATACTAGTTAATGCAAAGTAATATATCAAATATACAATTATACACTAAATCATTAAATCAACACTTGATTTAACGATCCGGTCATATCGCATATGACCGACTAATATTCAATGTATCGGCTTATCGAATCAATCCTCGATTCGATAACTAGGTTATATCGCATACAACCAATCGATACATTCATCGCGAGAATAGAATATGGTATCACATACACGCATTATTTTCGGTCCCGCACATATCTCATATGCGCTCCTATTTCGTTTCGCTTGAGCCAGGAAACCTCTGTGTAGGAGTCTAAAGACTCGTCAATACGCCGGCAGCAGGTGATGATCATATCAAACACCCACAAGCTGCAAGCGGTCTGCTAAACGTAACGGCCACCCGGATATTGAGCGATCAGAAGATCGACGAGCAAGCCCGCTCACACTCCTGTGAATCCAACCAGTAACATTTACCGTACAGTCCGGTCTGTTCGTCTGATATGTCGCATATCTTGCCTAGGGGTGGTAAACGTCAGACCCTAGTAGCTCGATAAGTCGTGTCGATATGAGGTCTATAACAGTTCAAGAAACTACTGGTAACACTTACCAGTAAATCTCAGCAACCATGGCCAGGGATTTCCGGTTATAGCCAATCGAACACAGCGCAACATCAACTCCCTATACCGGGAGAGACGAATCCCCTCCTATCGCTCATTGCCTCCATGTGACTCAGGACAGTACCCAAAAACCACCGTTTTGCACGCCCTCTTGGACGTGGTAAGGTGGAAATTAAAGTACAGTGGGAATCACACAAGACTCTATGACGATCTCGGGTCAACAGACTAACATGTACCAGTGTCACCAGAGAACTGCCATCTGACGTAAGGTATAATACCATCTGGGAGTTCTCGGCGAGTCCGTCCAGTGTACCCAGTCTCTACTGAGCACCCGTATATCATCTCTGATGTCAAACACCAATGGATATGGGATCATCCATTGCCCATCTGTATGGGTCGAGAAGGTATACGCTAGTCTACACTGGTATATCGATGCCCTGTCTCGATACACCCACGACTAGGGATCTTGAAGGATATACTTATGGACTACCATGTCCCCACTAGTATGATCCGCATCATAGTCCAGGTAGTCAAGTACATATCCTAAGGGCTTTACCAACATGTAACAGAGAGACAATCAGTGTACACGTTAAGGTAAAGAGTAACCAGATAGCATACTATCATGTCGAGCAAGAAAGTCCTCCCTATATATGTCCAAGCATCCACTACAATATACATCCTATGTATAGTAATGGCCTCTAAGGCATACATATAACTAACAATCTCCTACTTGCACTAGGGCCATCTGATAGCAGTGGTTGTAGTATCTCATACTCAACCATCCCATAAAAGTCTCTCTTTGGGAAAAGGCCCTTGTGAGTGGATCCGCCGTGTTGTCCTCTGAGTCTACTCTTCTAACCTCGATCACCTTGGAGATCAACCATCTCCATGATCAGGTGACACTGCCTTTGAATACGTCTGGGTCACTGATGGGACCGGGATTCCTGGGCCAAAGCCACACTTCCATTGTCACACAATGGTAGGAACCTAGTTCATCTTATGAACTAATATACACCCAGACTTCCTCTTTGGTAGCATCTTAAGTAGCGATGAATCCAGCCTTTATCGTCTAGTATGTCACGGTATCTAGCTTGGAACTCTTCCAACATACCGTCCCTGCGCTGAGGGTAAAGACAATGCCTGCGACTGACATTCAGTCGTCTTTATCACTCTGGAACCTTTCCAGTGATTCTCCCCAGGATCGATTGATACCATCTCACTACAACTAGTGAGTATCCTAATTTCCAATTAGATCTATCTCATAGATCCAAAACCCAGGATTTAGGAGGTATCACTTTATCCTATATGGAGAATCATTGTGATAAGCGGAGATTGACCGAGCGTAGCATAGGAAACTCCTTCCCTATCAAGAGTATGTCATCCACGTACTCTACGAGGATCACTACCATACTCCCTACTACCTTTTTGTATATACAAGGTTCATCTACCATTTTGATGATGTCAAACTCTTTGACTAACTCATCAAAACAGATGTTCCAACTCCGCGATACCTGCTTTATCATATAAAACATCTTGCACACGTTTCCGCTGCTCCCACTATTTACGAAGCTCTCTGGCTGTGTACTTATAGACGTTCTCTTCTAAAACATCATTTAGAAAAGCAGTCATGGCACCCAACCGCCAGATATCGTAGTCATGGTATGTATCCGTGGCAAGTAGGATCTGGATGGACTTAAGCATAGCCACTGGAAAAATGTTTCATCATTATCCACGCCTGGTCGATGACGAAAACCTTTAACAAGTTTAGCTTTGAAAGTCTCAACTTTTCCATCTACACCAAGTAATCTTCTCAAGATATACTTGCTCCTGATGGGGATTTAACCCTTCAGATAAAGCAACTAAAGTCCATACTTTGTTGGTGTATAAGGATTCCATCTCAGATCGATAAACATCCAGCCATTCTTACAGAGTCTCACTCCTGATGGCCAGCTCGAAACTAGTTGGGTTATCATCTCATGATGTAATCCTCGCTCCCACTGTCATAGAGAAACCGAAGTATCTCTCAGGTGGGTGAGGAACCCTACTAGATCGGCGGAGAGGCTGAGGTTCGTTGGAAACTATTGAATCCTTTGGTTCTGTCAAATCATCAGCTGCAGTTTATATAGCTGGAACATTTCCAGTTCTACATAACAGACCTTGACTCGAGTTTGTCCGGATTTTGCTTTTAGACATAGGCCGGACAACTCCAAATCTTAACCAACTTAAGATATGGGCTCTTCCCTTTCCATATCACATATGAAGCGGTAGGCAACTGATTTGATTGGAACCCTATTCAATAGGTATGCAACTTCATAAGTGCATAACTCCCAAAAGGAAATAGGTAACTCAGTAGTACTCATCATAGAGCACACCTTATCATACAGGGTGTGATTGCTCCGCCCCGATATACCATCATGCTATGGTGTATACGGAGGAGTAATGCTGAGAGAGAATCTCATTCTCCTTTAGAATAATCCAAGATTTCCGTGCTCAAGTATTCTCCTCCCTGATCTCATCATAGGACATAATACTTATACCCGTATTTTGGTTCTTTACTTCTAACTTATATTCTATGAATATCTCAAAAGGTTCAGACTTGTGTTTCAACAGGAACATATATCTGAATCTTGAAAGATTATCAGAGAATGTAATGAAGTATAAAGAACCGGTCTTGGCATGTGTAGACAGGGGACCTACATACATCAACATGTATCATCCCAAGAGTTCACTAACTCTTTTTCTGTTTCCAATAAACAGAGCTATGGTCATCTAATCTTTGTGACATGACTGGCAAGTTTCACAAGATGTAAATTCAAACTAATTTAAATATGCATCTAAATGTAACTTCAGCTAGTCGGGCATTGATATGACCTAGTCTACAATGCCTCAAGAAGGATTCGTTCATATCTGAACTCTTCCTCTTGTGTGTGTTCCGTATACTAAGAACTGTAGTTTGATTTAGAACATCAATGCTTTTAGATAACGTGCCTGAACCGATCAACTTTTGATATAGGAAATGTTCAAAACATTATCCAACAATACAAAATTTTATCATTTCTTTACTAATAAAGAGACTGATATGATTTTGTATATCAGGTTCGGTATCTAATAGCATTTATTCAGAATCAATGTACTGATAATACAGGGTGACAGTGACCAACAGACTTGGCTGCAACATTTGCCCCGTTTTCTGTCTCATGAAACTTATCACCCGTTCTCAGTTCTCTACCTTTCTGTAGCCCTATGTAACAGATTACATATCTGGGATCCTGATCCGATATCAAATACCCAGGACGTAGAGCATATTGAGAAACAGTTCTGTGTAACGAACACACCCGAAGATGATGCATCATATGCACTTTCCTCGTTTGGGCGGCACGGGAAATCTGGTATTCCCCAATTTCCTGCTCTGTCTTATAACAATTATAAGTTGGAGCGGGACCAACGTTCCCCAGCTCAGTATAATAAGCGGGTTCGGTCAATAATCCGTACTATTATCTTGATTAAGGCGTGATATGGTCGCTACCCGGAGAGAGAGAGAAGAAAACACTCAGCGTATGCTCTTGCAAAATCAGATTGGTTATTATTTTATCTAATCAGGATGGCTCCCACTGTTTTTATCAAATCTTCCTTCAAACCCTAAAAGGAAAGACTAGCCGGGATTAATTACACGCTACAAGTTCGCCAATCTTTCAGCCAGGCCAGTGTCGGTACTTTGAGGGAGGTTCCCCGTGCTTTCGCACGGACCTAATTACAGTAAACCTCATTTTCCCAGAGGCGTAACCCCGTTGACACATTTCTAGGCACCTACTAGATCGGCTAATTGTAATGTGTAAAACTCTTCCAGGAGTAACAATTACTCACAGTGGGTATCAGGATCCAACTATCTCATAGAAGGTATGCAATCTCATTGCAAATTTCAACACTTGAAATTCCCGATAATATTTTGCCCCTAGCGTGCTATGACCTTGACGCATGCCAAACAACCCATAGTCCGCTGGTCAAGTTCAACCCGTACATTTCTTGATTGAATTAAACCCACCCGCACGACCCTTGACGCATGCCAAACAACGCCGTACGAATACCCTAATCCAATCGCATCATATGCTAGCAGATAAGCACTAGTTAGCTACCGTACACTACGCCTTGACGCATGCCAAACTACCGCAGCACGAATACTAACTAGTACTTATCTGAAATGACGGAGGGCTACGACAGGTTTTTTCTGAAAACCTATTGCGTAATGAACTTGATATCGTTGTAGAATCAAATGATTTTAAAATGGAGTGTTTTTTGAGGCTTTTCTAGTTTTGCTAAAGGGGTCACTCCCGGTGAAGGGATCGTCGGCCCTTTCCTCGTTGAATGAGGTGCGGGATATATCATATATATCACTGTGCAAAGCAGAAACTATAGAAGCAATCAAAAAACAAACCGAGTGTGTAGCATCTGCCAGTTATTGCTAAAGGAGTCACTCCCGGTGAAGGGATCTCGGTCCTTTCCTTATCGAATAAGGTGCAGGATGTTCTACAAGGAACACCGCGATGCAAAGCAAGAACTGTAGCTACCTGTTTTAATTTTGAAATTCGATTCCACAACATCTTAGGTTTCTTTTCTTTCATTAATCACATTAATGAAGTCCCATCATTTAAGTCACCTAAACATCACAGATAAATACGACGTACACTTATGCCATCCGCATTCGCCTCGATGTCCCCTCGTGCACCGTTAGGTTAGGTAACTAACGGCAGAGCGGGGCAGGGCTAGCGCGGGTGTAAAACATAAGTAACGTCTATATAATATATCATATATACTATATACAGTATTTATCACAGAACATATCAAATGATCACATCACAGATATCGCAGCAGAAGAATCATATGAAATATTGGATATACTAGGACGTCCGTGTTTTCAATACGAGCCAGTATAAAACACGGATTCCACGGTCGCGATGAATAGCCAAACCCACACCCCTAGACCCCTACGAGAGCGGCAAGCAACCCTACCAACTCTAGAGTTAGGAGACCCGGACTCGACTCCTCGAGTTGGTCTCCCACTGGACTCCAGAACCCGGTTACTTGTGCCCTCCTCCTTGGGTCTATCCTAGTGCGGAAAAGTAAATAATATACAAATGGTGACATCTTCCGCAACCTGGAAGTGCCCCAATAAAAGAATATTACATACATTTTATTTTACATGAATGAAAATGAAAAACACTCATCTCACATAAAAACCCTCGGCTATTCAAACACGACGATCCAATATAACATATCCAGCAACACATAACATCACATGTCATCAACGTAAGTAAACATGCGTATCCCAATTGTCGTTGACATATAGCAACGAAACCGGCGATATCACATATTACACTTACGGTCACATAAAAGAAAGTGTAAAACTACAACAGTTGGAATCTACAAACTCATTAGACATCGCATGCCTAATCAAATGAATTCTTTAGACATCGCATGCCTAACAATTATAAACCCCGCATTTTAGTCTCAAAATCGAAAACACTTTTCAATACCAAGTCGGGCAATTCAACAAGATTCCCGACATCCTGATTGAATGCTCGTCGCAAACTTCAGTAGATGGCCGCACCCCCGATACCGTCGACGAAGTGCACCAAGGCGGAACACCGCTGTCGCGAGCACCCGAACGGATGCTTTCGGCGACGGGGTTCTCCTACAGTCACTTGGTCGGGGCTATGGGGTGTAGCTGTCTATTAAATTTACCCGGCGAGTATCCGTGTACGCTACGTGATTGCGACGGACTTTTGATCACATCAAAATTTCGTGGCAACCGATCAAGTGAGACTAAACTGCTATGTTTATAACATTCAAATTAGTTATCTCATAACTTCATGTGGATTCCAAATATTGTATCACATTCCAGATAAAATAGAAAATGTTAAACTTTCCGATCGAATAATCAAACACCCAAGTTTTCCCGAAACAGGTCAACACATGAAATAAGTTTAAAAACATTCACTTCATGCCTCAGTACCAACGGTCCAGCCGTAGAAGGGTCAAGCCAACGCCTCACATGTGGCACGCCGTACTGCCCCAAACCCTAAGGTTTAAAAGGCAGTTCAAGACGGTCACATAATCGAGTTAAGGTTTGTTGTCTTCTAGAGGGTCCATCGCGTTACTTGCACTACTTAGAACGTTATTAAACCACGGAAAGATCCAACACTTGGAAATTTTCCGGCAGGGGAAAAATTGGGTATTTATATCCGGTCAAACTTTTTAACATATTCTAAAATTATCCGGAAAAACACAGAGACAAAGTTTGAAATCTCCGATAGAATCATCGAAGCCCCAAAACACCCCAGAAAACTCAACTCTTGAGTGAAAATTAAAAATTCCCAGAAAACTCAGCACCTCAAGAAACAAATTACTGTGCAAAAATTGAAGGCTGACGTCATCAGATGGCCGCGGAATCGCCGCATAAGCCAGGCTTCTGCCGCGGTTCCGCCGCGCTTTGGACGTATCACTTTGTCGTTTTGCACTGTAATTCTTAGACTTCCTGCTGAATTTTTTAAGCATTTTTAATCTGGAAAAAACCCAGTTTTGGAAAAATGTACAGAGAGGGGTCTTCGGTTAGGGTTTCGAGTTCGAACGGACTTCTAACTTCGTCTACTCATCGCCTAAGGCTCTAGCTAGGCTCTAATACCACTGTAGGGTTCCTAGGCACACTAATGAGGTCTCACAAGGTATCAACCATGCCAATTTCAAATTTTACAAGTGCCGAGAAATCCTAACTAGATCGTTAACTAGAGTCAAAGGCGAAAACTATACAAGTAAACAACTTTACTCTAAAGTGATAGGAAATACAACCTTTGTAGATCCGGTCCACCACTTCTCTAGCTCCGTGATGACGTCCCCTCGCTGCGATCATCGGATCCCAGACTCTAGCGTCGGCTTCATCGGAGAAATGGGCGGGCTAGGTCGTCGACTTCGATGCCGAAGATGATCTACGTCGAGACAACTCAAGATCAAGCTCCAACTTCACCAAGTCATGAAACTTGTGAAGAAAACACCCTATACTACTTGGCAAGTGGTAGAGGATGAAGAAATAGGAAGTGGGTTCACTTTAGAATTGGATTTCTCACTCTTTTTCTCAAGTAACCATTGAAGCTAGCAAGCTTCTTTCCTCTTGAAGAAGAAGAAGAAGAAGAAGAAGATAATACGATAAGTATTGTTGAATAATAGAAAATAAAATGATACTTATCATATTTGCAACCATGGTTTAGTGTAGAGAACTAACTAGAGTTTAGTTGAATGGTTAGGGTTAAAGGAAAGAAACAAAATGGTCAAGCTTTCAAACCTTCATGAAGTTTCAAAGAAAAGACAAAGCAAGCCACCATTTCATTTTCCTTTGCCAAAATAAATAAACAAAATAAATAAATGAATAAGTAAATCAAATGAAACCCTAACCATTAACTAACCATGGTTTAAATCACACACTAACCCAAGTTTGGATGTATCATCAAACATGATACAATCTTGTGCACAAAAATATATCACATATACCATGTGCACAATCAAGTGAGAAAATCCATCTTAAGTGAACCGATACTAATTAATGCAAAGTAATATATCAAATATACAATTATACATTAAATCATTAAATCAACACTTGATTTAACGATCCGGTCATATCGCATATGTTCGACTAATATTCAATGTATCGGCTTATCGAATCAATCCTCGATTCGATAACTAGGTTATATCGCATACAACCAATCGATACATTCATCGCGAGAATAGAATATGGTATCACATACACGCATTATTCTCGGTTCCGCACATATCTCATATGCGCTCCTATTTCGTTTTGCTTGAGCCAGGAAACCTCTGTGTAGGACTCTAAAGACTCGTCAATACGCCGGCAGCAGGTGATGATCATATTAAACACCCACAAGCCGCAAGCGGTCTGCTAAACGTAATGGCCACCCGGGTATTGAGCGATCAGAAGATCAACGAGCAAGCCCGCTCACACTCCTGTGAATCCAACCAGTAACACTTACCATACAGTCCGGTCTGTTCGTCTGATATGTCGCATATCTTGCCTAGGGGTGGTAAACGTCAGACCCCAGTAGCTCGATAAGTCGTGTCGATATGAGGTCTATAACAGTTCGAGAAACTACTGGTAACACTTACCAGTAAATCTCAGCAACCCTGGCCAGGGATTTCCAGTTATAGCCAATCGAACACAGCGCAACATCAACTCCCTATACCGGGAGAGACGAATCCCCTCCTATCGCTCATTGCCTCCATGTGACTCGGGACTGTACCCAAAAACCATCGTTTTGCGCACCCTCTTGGACGTGGTAAGGTGGAAATCAAAGTACAGTGGGAATCACATAAGACTCTATGACGATCTCGGGTCAACAGACTAACCTGTACCAGTGTCACCAGAGAACTGCCATCTGACGTAAGGTATAATACCATCTGGGAGTTCTCGGCGAGTCCGTCCAGTGTACCCAGTCTCTACTGAGCACCCGTATATCATCTCTGATGTCAAACACCAATGGATATGGGATCATCCATTGCCCATCTGTATGGGTCGAGAAGGTATACGCTAGTCTACACTGGTATATCGATGCCCTGTCTCGATACACCCATGACTACGGACCTTGAAGGATGTACTTATGGACTACCATGTCCCCACTAGTATGATCTGCATCATAGTCCAGGTAGTCAAGTACACATCCTAAGGGCTTTACCAACATGTAACAGAGAGACAATCAGTATACACGTTAAGGTAAAGAGTAACCAGATAGCATACTATCATGTCGAGCAAGAAAGTCCTCCCTATATATGTCCAAGCATCCACTACAATATACATCCTATGTATAGTAATGGCCTCTAGGGCATACATATAACTAACACTTTTCAGATCTCCTTCAGATGTTGTCTTCCATCGATCTCCCGATGAATTCTGGAGGGGATCCCCTGTTGTGTGTGGGTCTCAATGGGTTTTGAGGAGATTTGGTGATTGGAGGAGTTGGACGCTAAATACCTGCAAAGAAGTCCCGGGGTGGTTTGACTCCACCGAGGACCCTCCGACGATCAAGTTAGTACTAGATCCGAGCAGCGTAATGGCTAAGTGAGTCAAGAATGGCTTACTTGAACCCTCTGTGATGGGGGTTTATATAGCGGTGATGGCACGCAGCAGCAGGCACGAGAATCTCGCCGGCAGTTACGCTCCCGACGTCACGCCCGCGTGGAGAGCGGATCGCCCATTAATGGAGATCGCGGAGGTGTGGAACGTGAGATGTTGCTGGCGGAGAATCCGCGTATGGCGAGATTCGTGGAGCGGCGGTTGCGCCTGTGAGCGGTGGAGCTTGTCGGAGGACCGAGGAAGACGGCTTTGGCCCGGGGGGGGAGGGCTCGGAGACGAGCGAGGAGGCCGGGGAGACTTAGTCTTGTGGCAGCTCAGGGCGAGCAGAGGGGCCGAGGAGGCGAATCTGCAGGGAGCCCTAAGGAGGGCTGGCTTCTGATTGCAGGTCGGGTAAAGGGGAGGCCTGGTCGGCCTCTGTGGGCCCTTTTTTCCGAGTTATGGGATGTGCCATCCGCCAAGTGTCCTGATCCTAGGCGTCACCAATATTGAGCATCATCATTAGCACCCCACTCTTGTCCCGACCAGCCAGAGGGTCGGGTCAGGAGTGGACCATCGGGCCGCCCAGGGTGAGCTCCATCCTAATGGTTTCGTTGGGCTGCGTCCCCGGGTCGCGAGCTATCTTTTCTGCCAGCGAATCAGGGCGAGATCTCCGCATTCAAGGATGGTACGCCGGTTCGTGTATCTTGCCTTTGAAGTGACGGCCCACGTGTCGAGCGTTGGTTGGCTGACGCGACGTGTGCAGACCTGAGACGTCTGAAAGGGTGTGGTCCAGTATGGGGACGACAAGTGGTGCAATCGGGGCCGTCAGATGCGAGGAGGCGTCTTGGCGGGAGATGAAGGGCACCGTTGGATGAGGTCACTTGCGGCGATAAAATAGGGGTGGGGCCCGTTTCGGGGCCCCTACTCCTACTACAAATAAGGGTTGCCCCTACGGATATATGCGTAGGGGCGAAAAAATACCCCGTAGGTGCAAAGGCCGCAGGTGCAAGTTGAAGCCTTGAACTTGCCCCTACGGGCAAATTCTTGCCCCTACGGATTTCTGTGTAGGTCCTGTTTCTCCTACGGACTAGGCCGTAGGGTAAAAAAATTTATATTATTTACGGTTTTTTTAATATATTAAATGTACCTACGGACGTGTCCGTAGGTCCATGTACTACCCCCTACGGATATATGCGTAGGTACCTATCCGTAGGGGCAGAATATCAGGAATCCTGATAATTTGCCCCTACGGATAACGCCGTAGGGGCGAGGCCATGGCCCCTACGGACATGTCCGTAGGGGCACTCCCAACCCCCTGGCACTGAGATCAGGGGGAAAATATCAGTTACTGCTGATATTTTGCCCCTACGGGCATATCCGTAGGGGCAACATGTGTACCTACGGATTAATCCGTAGGTACATATTATCTGTATTTTTTTTAAAAAAAAGGGCTGCTTGATTTTTTCCCGCTCTGTACACAATAATATATACATCAATCAAATATAAAATTAATCATCACACAACATATATCGCAGTATTCATAATCACATTTCACGCATATATATAATATACAAAAGAAACCCAAAAACTGAATATGATATAAATATAAACCAATATCAATATTGTTTCAAAATGTAGTACAATGTGTTTGATATAAATAGATACATGTTTCAAAAAATAAGAACCGAAAAGCTACCCTAGTTCGGTCCAGCTCCACCTCTGAATAACGATAGAATAACGCGCGCTTGCTCCTCGGTCAATAAACTCTGCAATTCGGCGCGAGCGGGAGTCTAAGCGGCCTGTGGAGCTAGCGATGTGGTCTGCGCAGCCGCCGTCGAGGTAGTCGCTTGCGGAGCCGCGGCTGCGGGAGTCTGAGCGGGCGGTGGAGCTATAGGAGCTGTCTGCGGAACCGCAGCCGATGTAGTGGCTTGCGGAGCCGCAGCCAAAGGAGATGCATGTGGAGGCTCGGCCGATGTACCCTGTCGCGTCTGGACCTAACGTGTGTAATAAGCATGTAAAAACTGTGTATTATTCGAATTCGCATCATTATTAACTTATTTCGAAACCCCGTTTGGTTATCTAGTTTGTTGTTTATTTTAATTACATCTGTATGTATGATTAATCAAACTTAAGTCTAAAACCAAATAAGCTCAAGCTACGTACTAATTATGGATATGTTGATATCTATATAATATGACATGATATTTTACTATAAAGTAGTATACATACCAGCATCTCCTTCAACTCCTGAACGGTGGCCCTCAAGCTCTCCAGTTCCTGATGGACACGTCGGTCACCGGAGACGGAGGAAGTAACCGCCCGGGTGGAGTCTAACCTCATATGGGCCCTGCAAGGGCCCAGTCCCCGGCCTCTCTCCCAACCTCCGTGGTGCCCTCCGTGTGCGGCGTCCAGAACTGGGGTCAGCAGCCTCGGATCGCTCTGTCCGGTAAAATCGATCCCCGAGGCCTGGGCCTGCTCAACCATCCGCTCCTACACCCATATTAAGCAGTAAAGTATAAGTATAAAATTTAAACTTGAACCTTCCAAAACTAAAATTTCAAATTTGGGTAGAAAAAATATTAACACTTACGCAGTAATCCTGGGTAGCGACGTCGGGATATCGAAGCTCGCCCGTGGCGGGATCTGTCGAGGTGCCGTGGACGGCAAGATATGCGGACAGCACGCTCGGTGTACCACCTGACGCTACGGTCCGAGATGTCTGCAATATTAGAAAGTAACTCTTAATATTAGAAATATTAGAAAATAACTCTTAATATTGCAGAATATCATAAAGGTCGGTCTATTGTAATTTACCGATAACTCCATGGCTCGAGTAATGTTCCTCGAGCCACCTGTGTAAGTGGGGCGACCCCTCTTCGCCGACTTCCTGTTCTCTGTATTCTGAGCGGCCTGTTTCTGCACAACGCATTAACATTTAGTTTTCTAATTAAGAAACACAAAGAAATATATTATATCATAAATAATGGATTACATTTAAAATACATACCTGTTTGCGTTGGGAGTCAAAATAAGCGCACAATAGAGGCCATGTCTCTACGTCGACTCTCGCAAACGCCGGAGTAGATAGGAGGGCCGCTCTCTCTGCTTCGGGGGTCGCCATCCATAGGGAGTAGCAGTCGGCCTTCAGTTCATTCCTGTTGTATCGGACCTTGGCCTGCATGTTCTTCATCAGGCCATTGTACAGAGCATGAAGGTCGAGCACCCTCCCCGGGTGATCAGGGTCGGCTACAGGTTGAAAATCGTAATCCAACTGAAAATACAAAAAAAACATTGTTTTTAGATTGCAAGTGTTAATAATAAATATATTGGATAGATCAAATGAAAATATATATTAATACATACCCGAGCCTGATCAAAGAAGAGGGCGAATGAGCGCTGGTGCTGCTCGCCCCGCTCAACGTGAAGTGGATAGTTCTTCACGAGCCGGCTCTCGTCCCCCAAATATCGGCCGAACCTCTTGGCATGAGGACCGGTATAGTGATAGTCAAGGGTAAAAAAAAGGGGGAATCCTGCCTCCCCCTAGCTCTGTCAGGCCTCAGCCTATGGGACTGATTCGGACCTCGAGTCCCCCTCTGGGGATGGGGAGACACTGCGTCTGCACGAAATATCAAGACAATCAATAATAAGACAAAGTTGTATTAAGAAATCAAGGTTAAACGAAAATTCAAGTGTGATATATACCTCCGGTGACTATCGCACGAGCCTGGGCCCGGGCAGCAGCACGAGCGGGACGATAGTTTGTCCGGTGAGGAACAACCGGGGTCCCGGATGCGGACGCATCCCCTCCAACTAGAAAATAAACATCGACGCTAAATTTCCATGAAGTTCATATTTATTCTATAGAGCATATGTAAAATGAATAAATATTTTAAATTTATTCATACTAACCTGCAGACGATGCGGAGGGTATGGAAGCGGCAGGAGTGACCCCTGCGGAAGATGTGGACGCACCACCTATAATTAGACAATTAAAAATAGATTATATAAGTAATTGCAAAAAGAATGTGTAGATCAATAATATAACGTTCTAAATCAATATGCATGCACTATAGGATATATAAACATACTCGCAGGTGCGGTGGTGTCACCACCTACAGCTAGACAATAATAAAAATTGCTAAGTAAGAGCAAAAGGAATGTGTGTATTTATGATATAGCATTCTAAATCAATATACATACACTATATGATATATAAACATACCTGGAGGAGTGGGGGTGGCCTCTGTCCCAGATGTGGAAGCATCACCAACAACTAGACAATCAAACATTGACAATATAAGTAATTTTGACATAAACAGGCATGAATATCTGTAATATTACATTCAAAATGGATATGCGTGCAGTATACCTGGAGGTGTGGAAAAATCCACACGGAAGGAGGCATCCGAAGGGGTCTCCGATCTGGGTGCAAGACCGGCCCTCTGAAGCTCCCTACGGAGCTCTCCGGGTGGCAGAACCGCTCTGCCTCTGCCGCGGCTGGAGCTCCTGCCGTCCCTCGCTGCTCCCGACATCGTCATCAAATCTAGATAAACGGTTCGTGGACGCATCAGACAATCATTAAAAGTATTGACTATATATGTATAAAGCGTAAAATGTGAAGTAATAATATAACATTACTGATAACCTTTTTCGTTTCGTGGGCGCATCATACATATCTACTTGGATTTCATCGTCGATGTCATTTCTAACCCACGTAACTTCATGATCGGTCGAAGACAACCCGTCCTTCGAAACAGACGGTCGAAGCACTTTAAGCTTTCTCTCTTCTTCGTCCTCATCGTTGTCCTCGTATTCTGGGACATCGTAGACATCTCTGGGTTTCCATCGGCATACAACACTCCACCCCGGATGCTTCAAACACTGTGAGTAGTATACTTGGAACGCTTGGTTCGGAAAGATAAACGGATTGTCCTGACCGTAAAATCGAAGTGCGTTCACACTGGTCAATCCATATTCATCTTTCCAAGTCCCAAGACTGCTTCTCCACCTGTCCGTATCGGTTCGCGGATCGTACCAAGTACACTGGAATATATAAAAGGGTTCCGATCATCTGGGATAGTGGATGCCGAGTATACAATTTAAGTACCCATAGTAAATCACACCGTCCGATCCTACCGTCGCAATCCCACTATTCTGAGTGGTTCTAGATGTTTCTATGTCCTTAACTTCGAATTTGTATCCAAGGACACCAAATCCTTTGTAATATGCAACCTCCATACTAGGAAATTGAGCTAAACATCTTGAATCACTCTCAAATGATGCAGACAAGTTCGGATCGTGGATCTAACAAAACAAATTTTACGACAAATACATAACGATACAAGTTTAGATTAAGACTGATAGCAATAAAATGTTATTCGAATAACTTACATGATCTGTGACCCAATCACAAAAATTATCCTGATGGTATTTTTCCAAACGTTCTTCGTTCCAATCAGGATGCCCCTCACGTACCTCGTTAAAATGAATTATGTTTTCGACAAATAATTGTGACATTAATATTATGTCATTTCATACACACACAAACACCGATATAACAATTAATCCAAAAGAACTTACTCTCTAATTTGTTCAAGACATGCGCAATTAAGCAAGATAAACCGGTATATATTGTTGATAAACATAGTGTCTACCCTCTTATACTCGGCTTTACCATATGGCCCGTCTTGAATTCTTCGTGGTCGGTTAAACCTTGTCTCAATATTCTCGTCCAGATAGCGGGAACAAAATGTGGTTGCTTCATCAAGAAGATAACCTTGCATGATAGAACCCTCTGGTCGATTTTTATTGCGTATATACTTCTTAAGAGTGTAGAGGTACCTAATGAGAATACGTTGAATAAATAAATACGGGCATACATGACAACAATAAATTTATAAATTGCGCGAAACGAAAAATTACACGTACCTCTCGACGGGATACATCCATCGATATTGTACCGGTCTGGCTAACTTCGCCTCAGTTGCAAGATGAACCGTCAAGTGTATTATGATATCAAAGAATGACGGTGGGAAAATACGCTCAAACTTGCAAAGTATCAACGCAATAGAATTTTCTAGTTTATCCAGCGTCGCAACCTCCAGTGTTTTAGCACACAACTCCCTGAAAAAACAACATAGGTCGTTGATTACTAGACCAACCGAGTCGGGGAGAGAAGTCCTGAGGGCTAATGGAAGAAGGTGCTCCACGATAATATAGTGATCATGACTTTTCAGCCCATCGATCTTGCCCTTCACAATTTTTATTTTCTTGCTGAATGATCCTGAGAAACCTGTGGGGACTTTCAAATCATGCAACACCTGCAGGAATCTTTTCTTCTCCGGTTGTGACATATGATAAGCGGCATTGGGAAGTACAAACTTGTCCGGTTTACCCGCTACCGGTCTAGGGTACAATTCACTTCTTATTCCCCACTCTTGTAGATCCATCCGAGCATTCATGTTGTCTTTCGATTTCCCGTCTTTATACAGAAGCAAGTTAAGTATGTACTCTGTTACTCCCTTCTCTATATGCATGATGTCCAGACAATGACGCACTGAATTTGTAGACCAGTACGGAAGCTCGAAGAAAATGCTTAACTTGTTCCAATATTGTGGTTTGACCTGTTTCGTCGGATCCATCCCGAATGTCACGTTATTGTAACCATCCCATTTAGCAGTCACGTCCTCTCCGGACAATGGGGATGGAGGTCCAAGAAGCTCCTGATGACCATCAAAGTGAACCGTGTCTAACCTACAGGGGTGGTCTGGAGGCAGAAAACGTCGATGGCCGCAATAACAAACCTTCCTGCTAAAATTCAAAAATTTTGATGTTGTGTGTTCATGGCAATGAGGACATGCTTTGTGACCATGTACGGACCAACCTGATAGCATTCCATACGCAGGAAAGTCATTAATTGTCCATATTAAAGCCGCACGCAGTATGAAGGTTGTATTTGTGTTTGAATCATATGTCTCTACACCATCAATGAACAAAGATTTCAGCTCCTCGATCAAAGGTCGGAGATAGACGTCGATATTGTTCCCCGGTGAGTTTGGTTCGTCGATAAGAAGAGGCATCATAAAGTATGATTGGTCCATAGCCAACCAAGGCGACAGATTATAAATTATCATTACAACGGGCCATGTACTATGACTTCCAGCCATATAGTTGAATGGGCAGAAGCCATCGGTAGCCATTCCGAGCCGGACATTGCGAGAATCGCTACTGAATATTGTGTGCCTCCTATCGAAATCCTTCCATGCCGGTGAATCTCTTGGATGGCTCATTTTTCCATTTTCGCTTGGAGGAGCACGGTGATGCCAAATCATTGCCTCGGCTGTTTTCTTGCACCTGAATAGCCTCTGTAGCCTCTGTGTTATGGGAAAGTATCGTGCTATCTTCACAGGTATATCAGGCTTCTTATCAGAATCTTTCGGCTTATACCTGGCCTCTCCGCATGTTGGACACTCTTTCAAATCTGAATTCTCTTTCCGGTACAACACGCAATTTTTAGGACATGCTTGAATCTTCTCGCACTTTAGACCCAAATCAGACATCATCTTCTGGGCTTCGTACCAGCTTTCGGGCGCATTATGTCCCGGAGGCATAGAATCTTTCAAGATCGAAAGAAGCATTGTGAATGACTTGTTGCTCCATCCATTTAGGCACTTAATCTGGAAAAGTTGGACGAACCATGAGAGGGTGAAATACTTCGCATTCTCATAAATTGGTTTCCTAGCATCATTCATGAAATTTTCATATTTATCCGCACGCGGTCCTTGACCGGAAGGAATGTCATCTTCGGTACGAATAGATTCACCAAGGGCAGCCTCTACCATATCCTCCATTTCTTCTGATGGAAATAAATTTCCGTCTCCTGCCGCATTACCGAATTCTTCTTCTTCTCTTGCCGCATTATCGTGTTCTCCTTCTTCTTCTATCGCAGTACTGCATTCTTCTCCTTCCTCGTGATATTTCCAATTTGTATAAAATCTAGTAAACCCATGTTTTACAATATGAAGCTCTGCCAATTCTACCTTCTGCCAGTACTTATTGCCACATCTATCGGACGGACAGAGAATCTTCTCTATTATGATCTTATTATGTGCGCGTGCAAATTCAAGGAAAGCAGCAACTCCTGCGATAAACTTAGGTTGCATACGTTGTTTCCAATCCACATATATCCAGTCCTTAACTCTGACGTACTCATGGGCCATGTCAGACTGTATAACATATAAATTGTAGGTTATGTTGACTATATTGAGAAATATAAGAACGGGATAGTTACTGACAAAGGAGAAAATCCGTGTATATGCTTTGTGTATGCGTTTGTCGCTGAAAAGAATAAATTATCGCACGTATGTTAACCGATAGACGGGGACTAAGTGGCGCTTTTAGTTTCATATATGAGTATCGATGGGAATATGAAGGTTTCATATTATCATATATTGGTTTTAACCCGAACATCTCGAATCGCTCTCTAATTATGCGTTTGTTGTGTATTCTTGTTGTATGTGTGTGTTCCGGCTGTCGGGGGTAGGCTTCCATCCCATTAAGAATGTATAGAGCGAACGCCCATCACTTGTGCTTTCAACCGTTTCGAGTAAATTTCGGCAGCACCTCCTCGCTGTTCTCCGAGTACACTGTAATAGAATAGATAATCATTTCAAAGCTGTGAAACAACGTTGAAATGAACATCTAATCTATCTTTGTACACGGAGAACCAGCGGAAAGGTACCGACGAAATATCTCGAAACGGATGAAAACACAAGTGAATGAAGGCGTTTGCTTTATACATTCTTAACTTGTCCACACGGGACAAATCTATGGGTTACCATACGATTGAATTTTCTCGTCGCGTAGACTATACAACGGTTGTTAGTATCGAGCTATACTGTCCGATATTTAACAACCTTCGTATAGTTCTAGGTCACGACGAGCATCGCACGTATGTTAACCGATAGACGGGGACTAAGTGGCACTTTTAGTTTCATATATGAGTATCGATGAGAATATGAAGGTTTCATATTATCATATATTGGTTTTAACCCGAACATCTCGAATCGCTCTCTAATTATGCGTTTGTTGTGTATTCTTGTTGTATGTGTGTGTTCCGGCTGTCGGGGGTAGGCTTCTATCCCATTAAGAATGTATAGAGCGAACGCCCATCACTTGTGCTTTCAACCGTTTCGAGTAAATTTCGGCAGCATCTCCCCGCTGTTCTCCGAGTACACTGTAATAGAATAGATAATCATTTCAAACCTGCGAAACAACATTGAAATGAACATCTAATCTATCTTTGTACACGGAGAACCAGCGGAAAGGTACCGACGAAATATCTCGAAACGGATGAAAACACAAGTGAATGAAAGCGTTTACTTTATACATTCTTAACTTGTTCACACGGGACAAATCTATGGGTTACCATACGATTGAATTTTCTCGTCGCATAGACTATACGACGGTTGTTAGTATCGAGCTATACTGTCCGATATTTAACAACCTTCGTATAGTTCTAGGTCACGACGAGCATCGCACGTATGTTAACCGATAGACGGGGACTAAGTGGCGCTTTTAGTTTCATATATGAGTATCGATGGGAATATGAAGGTTTTATATTATCATCGAGTATCATATATTGGTTTTAACCTGAATATCTCGAATCGCTCTTTAATTATGCGTTTGTTGTGCATTCGTGTTGTATGTGTAACATGATTTTAAACTATTGAGATCAAGATTGATAGAACTGATCATCCTACATTGCAATAGCATTCATCAACCAAAAACTATTATTGCAATGTCATTCATCTATAACAATCAACAATTAAAACTACAAATATAGGATACTGATATCATAAAGCGTTATACGCAACATTGATAGAACTGATAAATAAAAAAACGAAACACAAACCGTATCAAGATTTAACAACTTTGATTATGTCATATATGCGAGCCGATATTTTCATATTAGCCAATAGGCAAAAATAGATTGCGGTCTGGATATGGCATATTGGCAGATGTTACCTATATGCATACATGCATGTTGTCTCCCCATTTTTTCATAAATTAAACCAACTTTTCTATACATGCAAGTAATTACTGGATACATTCAGGTTAAATGCATAGAGCTAGCCGTAATTTCCTCTACGGTAAACTTTCATCAATGTAACACTTTGGTTCGCCTAACTAGATCGCCATTCACGAACGCAATCTATTTATATGGCATGATTTTATACACTTAATTTTACCACATTAAATGAAAATGAATCATTCATGATATGATACATGTATATACATCGATACCCAACCCCAGCCTAACCCTAGCCCCAGCCCCAGCCCTAACCCTAGCCCCAGCCCCAACCCTAACCTAACCCTAGCCCCAGCCCCAACCCATCCCCAGCCCAGCCCCGCCCCGCCCCAACCTAACCCTAACCCCAGCGCGCCCTAGCTAAACCCCAACCCCAACCCTAAGCCAAACCCTAACCCCAGCCCCAGCCCCAGCCGTAGCCGAACCCCAACCCTAACCCTAACCCCAACCCCAACACCGACCCCGACCGCGACCCCTGCCGAACCCCAACTCCAACCGCAACCCCAGACCTAGCCATGAACCCTAGCCCTAAATAATCAAAAATTTCTTTAATTTAGTTGAAGATTTACTAACCTGAACGGCGGTGGCGACGACCTGAACGGCGGTGGCGACGAGAACGGCGGTGGCGACGACCTGAACGGCGGTGGCGACGACGAGAACGGCGGTGGCGACGAGAACGGCGGTGGCGACGACCTGAACGGCGGTGGCGACGACGAGAATGGCGGTGGCGACGAGGAGAACGGCGGCGATGACGAGAACGGCTGTGGCGATTTGGAGATTTTCTTTCGCGCGCGATCGAGAGAGGAAGAAAGAGAGCGTAGGCGATCGATCTGTGCCTTTATTAAATCGATATTTAGTTTCCCCTACGGATTTGTCCGTAGGCCCTTGGTTTGAGGCTCCGTAGGGGCAAACACCAAATTAAGAATTAATATTTTTATTCTTGAACGTCTGGGCCCGTAGGGGCAACCTTTTAGCCATACGGATTAATCCGTAGGGCCTACTTAAATCTGCCCCTACGGATTTCAATATCCGTAGGGGCAACCCTCTATTTTACTAGTGGGCCCGCAACCCTTCCATTTTTAATTCTCGGTACTTATTTGATCGTCGGAGGGTCCTACGGTGGTTTCCCATCCCGGGAATTCCCTTGTAGGTAGCTCGATGTCAACGACAACCAACAACTTATTGAGACCCACACGCTCAACCCTCACCTCAAATCTC
Source organism: Agapanthus africanus (assembly GCA_030015575.1). Taxonomy (NCBI): domain Eukaryota; kingdom Viridiplantae; phylum Streptophyta; class Magnoliopsida; order Asparagales; family Amaryllidaceae; genus Agapanthus; species Agapanthus africanus. The sequence goes on from JASDDO010000024.1 coordinate 160,861,130, forward strand.
AGTCGTTCAGTCTCGCTGGTGGTAAGATCGACGGAGGACAACATCTGAAGGAGATTCCGACCTCCATCATGCACATGATTTTGCAAACCCGACGAGTTTTGGGTTTAGGGTTAAATTGTTAGGATGGATACAAAATTTGTGAAAAATCCGTCCGGCCCGACTCAGTTTCACCCCTTGCAGTCAGCTTTGAATATATGTAATTATCTATGGTTGTAGAACATCTTATTAGTTTAAATACAGTTTAAAGCTAGAATTTGAAAATGACTATAGATAGGCGGAGAAATATATGCTGCCATTTTCAAATTCAATTCCTCCATATGTTGCTTTTTCTTCAACTATCTGATGCTCTATAATCGCTTACGTTCTGCACAGAGAAAAACAAGAGAGCTCTGGGATAAAATCCATATCACTAAAAGTTTTTTGTGTTCGTTTTGGGCAAAGGTTATGATCGAATCAACCGGTCGGATTGCTGAGTGCAATACATGAAGGCTTATCTTGAGTGGGGTTTCGTTGAATTCTTGGAAATAGACCGCCATTACTCGGATGCATCGTTAGGGAGGCAGAAATATATTCTAATAACATCGTCGTTTTGACATGCCTCAATTCGCAGTTTTAGTTTGGTATTAATTTTGTTTTCAGATTTTTTACAAGTTTTATTTGATTCAGTTCTTAGTGGTGAGTGTTGTATTGCATCCAACTGTTGTGTTGCTTCATATGTTGTTGGTTTATACCAATCAAATTGGCTTTTATATATATAGATATAGATTTCAGGGTATGAGCCGGCTGCTCATAGCAGGGAATGGGCCGCAGCCCACGTAGCGGGTTCTACACCGTCGAATATTTAGATACGTGATTTTCTTCTCCTGGTTGAGAGGCAAGAGGTTTTGTGTAAATTGTTTAGTGATTTTGGTAAGTCTTCTTCTTGGGTTAATTTCTTCTCCGGTATAGAAACGTAAGGATAAAAATTCATCGCTTCTTGCCCAACTTCTCTTCAAGCCTGAAGCCATGGCCCTTTCCATCCATCCTCTTCTTCGGTCGAAGGTAAGTCCCTCTCTCCATCAAAGTTTTTGTTCGAATTTTCCTTGAATTTATGGTTATTTAGTAATTAGGGTTTGTTATTGATTCTTTACTATTATTTGATTCTCAATTTTGATAAATCCCGCTCAAATTCTTAATTTAACCTCATCTTCTTCAATCTCGATCTACGCTGAGATCCAAAAACATGATTTTTTTTCATTTGTTTTGCAACAATTTTTTTTTTTTTTGGTGATAATTGTTTTGGGGATAAATCTATGGTAGTAATCTCGTAATTGCAAAATTTTTTTGTCATTGTTTTAGGAATTAAGCACCCCCAATAAAAGAAACAAAGAAAGAAAAGGATTATATTTGGATCTTATATCTGATACATCTAGGTGCATCAGCTATGAAGTTATGATATTCAGAGCTTGTGCACATGCAACCTGAACTTGTTTATTATACTATTTACATTCCTTTTAAAATTATTTTCATATACACTATTTCTTAATGAATACAAGCGTTTCAGTATATGAAAGTAATTTTAAAAGAAATGTAAATAGTCATGACTCATGCAAAACTGAAACGCTTGTATTCATTAAGAAATAGTGTATATGAAAATAATTTTAAAAGGAATGTAAATAGTATAATAAACAAGTTCAGGTTGCATGTGCACAAGCTCTGAATATCATAACTTCATAGCTGATGCACCTAGATGTATCAGATATAAGATCCAAATATAACCCTTTTCTTTCTTTGTTTCTTTTATTGGGGGTGCTTAATTCCTAAAACAATGACAAAATTTTTTAGCGATTAGGAGATTACTACCATGGATTTATCCCCAAAACAATTATCACCAAGACCAAACAAAAAAATTGTTGCAAAACAAATGAAAAAAAACATGTTTTTCGATCTCGGCGTAGATCGAGATTGAAGATGAGGTTAAATTAAGAATTTGAGCGGGATTTATCAAAATTGAGAATCAAATAATAGTAAAGAATCAATAACAAACCCTAATTACTAAATAACCCTAAATTCATGGAAAAATCGAACAAAGACTTTGATGGAGAGAGGGACTTACCTTCGACCGAAGAAGAGGATGGATGGAAAGAGCCGTGGCTTCAGGCTTGAAGAGAAGTTGGGCAAGAAGCGATGAATTTTTATCCTTACGTTTCTATACCGGAGAAGAAATTAACGCAAGAAGATGACTTACCAAAATCACTAAACAATTTACACAAAACCCCTTGCCTCTCAACAGGGAGAAGAAAATCACATATCTAAACATTGGACGGTGTAGAACCCGCTACGTGGGCTGCGGCCTGCTATGAGCAGCCGGCTCATACCCCGAATTTTATATATATATATATATATATATATATATATATATAAGAAAGAGAGAGAATAATGGAGGAAAGAGGCCATAGGAGGGGATTTCCTCCTATGGCGTCGAAAAAATACAACCTCCACTATTTTTTTCCGACGATCGGCATCCATTATAATCATCGTTATTATCTAAGATGCATATACACCAAATTTTATGTGATTCCACCACTTTTTCACCGTTGCATTAGCAATGTAAAAAGTTCTATTGTCGGTAATCCATTAATTTTGCACAAACTAAATTAACGGTGAAAATTGTATAATCACATGAAATTTGGTTTATCCATATCTTAGATGATAAAAATGGAGGTGATATATGCCGATCATCGAAAAAAATCATGGAGGGTGTATTTTTCCGACGCCGTAGGAGGAAATTCTCTCCTATGGCACATTTCCTCCATTAACCTCGTGTGTGTGTATTTTGTGAGAGGATTTCTCTTCTACATTGGTCAAAAAGCAAACTTTTCATAGCTACTTTTACAAATCAGGGTTACTCATTTTAATCAACATATTTTAAGACATGCACACATAAAAAATAATGCGATTTTTTTATACTTCTAACATTTGCATTGGAGTTTCACAAATTAAACGATTTACCAATGATAATAGAATATTTTTAACCAAATCAACGGTGAAAAAGATTAAAATCACATGGAAATTGGTCTAAATATACTTTAGGTCATGAAAACCAAGATAGACAGTGTCGGGCATAAAAAAAATATTAAGTAAGATATGAAGACATGTATATGCATGCATGTAAATTTATGTATGTATGTATATGTATTATAGGTAATTTTCTTCATAGTCTCAATGGTGCAAAATGCATAAAATAAATACTAGACACAATCATGAAACTAATATGATTTGGTCATACCTTTATGCATGGTTTATACAATACAAATAAGTATTGATTTAAAACTGACAGATTGTAAATAAGTAAATAAAAGAAGCTCAAGACATTACAAATAACTATAATTATTTATATGAAATAATATTCAGGAAGATATTGGAGGCTACCAATAAAAATATATTAAATAGACTCAAGAAACCATTTGCCAACTCAAGAGAATTCCAGAGCTGGTATGATCCTTTTTTTATTATGTTTCATTATTTTTTTTTGCAAAAACTTGCAAATGCATGTCATAGATGCATCAATGCATTAGAGACTACATAGTCTAAGAAATTTCATATTTGCACTGATACGTTTTTAAATTAAAATGCATTAATATAGATATCTCTGAGTAATCTTAGGATTACCCTTATGCTTTGTAATTTCTATTATAATCCACCTATAGTGAATTGGCTTGCAATACAAAACTGAACTCTAAGTGAAAAAAAACAAGAAAAATACTACAGTAAGATTAGTCAATCAATTGAGTTGTTAAGAGTTGAATTTGAATGTTTTTTTAAACATCCTTCAACTGCATCAAAACTACGAAGTTATGATGATCGAAAAGCCCTTTAGGTCGAAACTTGGGCTTTTGGGTATCAGTATTTTTAATTTTAAAAAATCCGCATTTAATACGTGCCCGATGATTAATACGCGCCCGATGAGAATCGAACCTAGTTGTTATGATATTATATGAAATGTCCCTTCCACTATACCAAAACTCCAAAGTTATGATAAGAGTTGAGAAAATATATTTTATATTATAACAGTTTCTCACAAATTGGAAAGTTTGTCAGAAACATAATTCATTTGATGAACCTATCTAAAGCTTGCCAGGAAGAGTTTTCTTAATGTCAAATTCAATACAAACTCTAGCTCTATCCAGTGAAGGATGGTATTGTCAACAACAATTTGTTTTCCTTTTGCAATTGAACAGAACATGCATTCATTGCAGTAGTTTATGGGGAGACCGGGAAGAATTATCCTAACATGAGGTTCCATGTTATGAGAGAAAGTTGTAGACCATTTGAAGAACTTGAACATATGATTTTTAATGTAACGGTTTCTCCTCAAGCCATTTTCTGGAGAAAAAAATCATCGTTGTTGTGGAGTTTAAGGAGTGATATCTTTTATCAAATTGGCTTACAATCACATCTTTGATTACCAAATTTTGAGTCAAATGAGATTTTATTTCAATGGAAGATGGCCTCAGAGAAAAACATTTTGTAATTAAACCAAGCTTGAAAGGAATGAGAGACTTGTCTCGTTTCTCCATTGTGAAGAAGATTGTGGGCTTTCCATATGAAGAAAACTGAGTTTCCTTCTCCTCAATGTGAATCACAGCTAGCTGTAGTGACGGAGGTCCTTTTCAGATCTCCTTCAGATGTTGTCTTCCATCGATCTCCCGATGAATTCTGGAGGGGATCCCCTGTCGTGTGTGGGTCTCAATGGGTTTTGAGGAGATTTGGTGATTGGAGGAGTTGGACGCCAAATATCTGCAAAGAAGTCCCGGGGTGATTTGACTCCACCGAGGACCCTCCGACGATCAAGTTAGTACTAGATCCGAGCAGCGTAATGGCTAAGTGAGTCAAGAATGGCTTACTTGACCCCTCTGTGATGGGGGTTTATATAGCGGTGATGGCACGCAGCAGCAGGCACGAGAATCTCGCCGGCAGTTACGCTCCCGACGTCACGCCCGCGTGGAGAGCGGATCGCCCATTAATGGAGATCGCGGAGACGTGGAACGTGAGATGTTGCCGGCAGAGAATCCGCGTATGGCGAGATTCGTGGAGCGGCGGTTACGCCTGTGAGCGGTGGAGCTGGTCGGAGGACCGTGGAAGACGGCTTTGGCCCCGGGGGGGAGGGCTCGGAGACGAGCGAGTAGGCCGGGGAGACTTAGTCTTGTGGCAGCTCAGGGCGAGCAGAGGGGACGAGGAGGCAAATCTGCAGGGAGCCCCGAGGAGGGCTTGCTTGTGATTGCAGGTCGGGTAAAGGGGAGGCCTGGTCGGCCTCTGTGGGCCCTTTCTTCCGAGTTATGGGACATGTCATCCGCCAAGTGTCCTGATTCTAGGCATCGCCAATATTGAGCATCATCATTAGCACCCCACTCTTGTCCCGACCAGCCAGAGGGTCGGGTCAGGAGTGGACCACCGGGCCGCCCGGGGTGAGCTCCATCCTAATGGTTTCGTCGGGCTGCGTCCCCGGGTCGCGAGCTGTCTTTTCTGCCAGCGAATCAGGGCGAGATCTCCGCATTCAAGGATGGTACGCCGGTTCGTGTATCTTGCCTTTGAAGTGACGGCCCACGTGTCGAGCGTTGGTTGGCTGACGCGACGTGTGCAGACCTGAGACGTCTGAAAGGGTGTGGTCCAGTATGGGGACGACAAGTGGTGCAATCGAGGCCGTCAGATGCGAGGAGACGTCTTGGCGGGAGATGAAGGGCACCGTTGGATGAGGTCACTTGCGGCGATAAAATAGGGGTGGGGCCCGTTCCGGGGCCCCTACTCCTTCATGTTTCCCATTCCAAGTCTCGATTGCTCGGCGCTCGTCTTCTTCCTTCCACTTCCGTTCCCCGAGGATCATTCTTCCTAAGGTTAGATGTCTTCTCTTGTCGAGTCGGTAGATGTCGTTCGGGTAGGTTTTAGGAACCCCTTAGGTGAGCCTGAGTCCTCCCGGGGGGCAGGGGTTGGCCCCTCTTCCCGGGATCATGTGGCGGGGGCAGCCCCCAGGGAAGAGGTGGTAGATACTGCCCCCAGTGCCTTGTGTTGGATAAGGCACGAGGACGAGCTTGCCAGCGCGCGGGCTCGATTCCACATCCCCTCGCGCTATATGCTCCGCCTGGCCAAGGAGGGAGAGAGGGCAGACCAAGTACGGGGCAGGGAGATCACCCTGTATTTGGAAGCATTTTGGGGTGGAATGCGTCTGCCCTTCTCTCCTGAGGTCGTTGAAGCGTTGAACTTCTTAGGGTTATCCCCCGGTCAGTTGGTGCCAAACTCGTGGAGGATTCTCCTCGGGTTCCTGGTCTGCCTGAAGTTACAGGCGATCCCCTTCAGCCTTTCCATCCTTGATTCTTCACTCGTCTTCAAAAATCACCTCGGTGGTCGAGCGGGCGACCCGAGGTGGGTTTATCTCTCTTTTAGAAAGCAACCAAGGGGCTCCGCCAGGACGGGGGTTGTGGCCATGCCTTCTTCCATTCACGACTGGAAGAAGAAGTTCTTCTTCGTTTCCCCTTCCGAGGGCGAGGACTGGCCCGTGCCTACAGAGTGGTCGATGGAGAAGCACTTGCCGGGGAACCAGTCCAGTGACCCCGTTGCGGTGAGAGTGGCGTCGTGGGAGCCCATCCCCCGTTTCGACGTGCTGTTGTCTGAGAGGGTTCTGAGTTGGGCCGGGCTCAGCCCTGTTGAGTTCGTTGGTAAGTTTAGGTTTTCCTTTTTGGTTCGTATGTTGCCCGTATCGCTGACTCCCTCTACATTTGGTTCTGTGCAGGATCCATGGACATAGACTCGCTCCGGGATTCAATGCGCCAGCCGAAGCCGGCTGCGAAGGTTAGGGGCACCGGCTCTTCCCGTTCACAGCCTGCCCCGGCTCCCTCTCCCCCGGCGGTAGTGCCCTGTGAGGGCTCAGAAGCGAATCTCTCCCCGGGGCCCGACAGAACGTCGGGTCGGAGGCGAACTTGGATTCTGGAGGACCCGGCCTCGGAGGGGGAGACCGGCTCTCCCTCGAGGCCGCTCAAGAGGAGATCTTCCCGAGGACCGTCTTTGCCGATCACGGTGGAGGAAAGCGGTCTCCAGTTTGCCGTGCCTTCGGGGCTATCCGTTGTGGATAGCCTGCTGCATGAGATAGAGGCATCGGCCGGGGGTAGAGTCCCCGGGGGGACCTTCAGGGCTCAGCTGGCATCCATCGTCCAGGAGTCCGTGCAGGTAAGGGCTCGTCTTTCACTACTATTTGAGGTTCGGTGCCTCTCTCATTTTCCTGATCTCTCTTCTGCTTTTCAGGTCCTTCAGCACGTCACCCTCGCCTTGCGCATGGAGGCTGAGGTGGTTACCCCGGCGATGAAAGCTGCGGGCCAGCTCGCCTCACTGGAAGAGAGCTCCAAGCGGGAGCTGGAGGCGATGAAGGCGAGGGTCGTCGCCCTGGAGGGTGAGGTGGAGGCCGGGAAGAGGGAGGTTGCCCGGCACCGCGAGGCCGTCGTGGTCGCTGAGGCCAAGCGTGAGGACGCTCAAGTGCTGGCCGGCAATCTGAAGAAGACAGTAAAATCCCTCCGGAAGGAGCTGGGGGCGGCGGCCGAGTGGGCGAAATCGGCCGACCTGAGGGCGGCTAAGTTGGCCGACCTCTCGGCGGCGAAGGCGGTAGAGGGCTACAAGAAGTCGAAAGACTTCTATGATGACTTGGCCGGCGCCACGACCCTCATTTGGTACGAGGCCCTCGACGCTGTTAAGGCCTAAGTGCCGGGGTTCGCCAATGAAGAGCTCCGGGCCTTGTACCCCCTCGCGGACACCAGTGGGCAGGGGCAGGAGATTAATGACGAGGAAGTCGCCGAGGACCCAGCTCGCCTCGTGGTGGATGTCGAGGGCCCTGAGGTCGCTCCTGGCCCCGAGGCCTAAAGCCCCGTATTCCTCCTCTTTTTTATTTTGCTGCGTCTAGATCTTTGTAAGACTCCGCGAATTTTGTTAGGCTGGGGAGCCAAGAATACCCTCTGTAAAGACCGCCTTTTAGTAATAAAACTTTTTCTTTCTTTGGTTTCCTTGATTTGCGCTTTTGTCTTTTGTTTATGAAGAACGCTTGTAAATTTTTCTTCTTGCGCTGTTGGGCCTCCGTGTCAGGTCGGCTATCTGCCTAGCGATCGTCCGTCGAGTTGATTCATGCGCTGCTGAGGAGAAGGCGTCTCCATGGCCCCGAATTCGAGTGGAGATCACTCGAGACTTGGATAGACCTGATGCCCCTGGTTGGCAGCTCGGGCTGTTTATGCGTGGTGGGCGGAGGGCTGCCCGCCTCATTTGGACCGAGCAGGGTAGCTGCCCAGTTGCCTCTTGCAAGGGCTTTTGATCCTTCAGGACGGGGACCGAGCAGGGTTACTTCCCAGTGCCTCTTGGCGAGGATTTTGATCCCTGTCGGTTATGGTAGGAAGCTACCAGCCGGGGATAGCCGAGCAAGGACTCGACTACCTCTGGGAGGACTTTGGTCCTTGGTTTGGGAGGGGCTGTAGAAGCCTACCAAGGACCTTTGGCCGGGCAGGGTTACTGCTCGGTGCCTCTTGGAGAGGGCTTTTGTCATAAAAGATAGCTGAGTGAGGGATCCTTGGGCTCGACTGCCTCTGGGAGGGCTTTCTGATCCTTAGCGTTGAGGTAGGGAGGCTACTCGTCAGGGATAGCCAAGCGATGGTTGTACTCGACTGCCTCTGGGAGGACTTTCTGATCCCTGGCGTTGCGGTAGGGATGCTACCCGCCAAGAATAGCCAAGCGATGGTTGGGCCCGACTGCCTCCGGGAGGACTTTCTGATCCCCGACGTTGCGGTAGGGGAGCTACCCGCCATGGGTGACCGAGCAGGGCAGCTTCTAGGTTGCCTCTTGGTGAGGGCTTTAGTCCCCGGCGTTGCGGCAGGGAAGCTACCCGCCAGGGGTGAACGAGCAGGGCAGCTGCTGGCTTGCCTCTTGGCGAGGGTTCTGATCCCGGTGTTACGGTAGGGGAGCTACCCGCCGGAGATGACCGATCAGGGAAGCTGCTAAGTCGCCTCTGGGAGGACTTTCCGATCCCTGGCGTTGCGGTAGGGAAGCTACCCGCCAGTGATAACCGAGCAGGGTGGCTGCCGGCAGCTGTGGGTTGCCTCTTGGTGAGGGCTTTGGTCCCTGGCATTGCGGCAGGGAAGCTACCTGCCAGGGATAACCGAGCAGGGCAGCTGCTCGGTCGAATCTTCAAGAGGTTTCGCCCGACCCTACACCTGGGGAATTGGAACGGTTAGCATGCGTATTGAATGCGGGGGGAGGTGAAGCGCCAGGGCCACGTCGCTTCGGTTCAGTCGGAGGAGGCTTAGTGATCGCCGCGTGGCAGCAACTCCTTGGACGAGAGTAGGTGACCGTTGAGTTCCTCTGGGGCGCAGCAGGCTATATAAGGCTGAAGGAGCACTAGATCTTCCTTCCCTTGCAAACAGAGCGTTGAGAATGCAGGACTTCCCATTTACCATCCCCGACATCATCAATTTCGAAGATGTGTACCTGTATGACCAGAACTGTACCGAGGACGCGGTGCAGTTGGTGTACAGGAGCATCGAGGACCACTTCGGCCGGTTGCTCCCCCAACGTTCTTCCCTGCTGCACCAGCTGATGTACTCCATCCGGAGGGCGTCGCCGGGGCTCTACAACCCCCTGTCCGAGTAACTCTATGACGATGCCGTGGGCAAGCTGCGGTCTTTGAGGCGCTTCGGCCTCATCTCCGTGAACCGGCTGGCTCGCTCAGAGGCGCTTGTCCACGAGTGCTATGAGCTGAAGCTCGGGATCAATGCGCATGGGGGGAACCGAGGGGAGAGGTTGGACCTTGCGAGGCCTCGGCTGGCGGAGATCTTCACTGAGTATCATGAGCAGTGCTCTCTGCACCCCTTTCCCCCGCTGTTGTAATATATTTTTTTCCTTTCTGCATGTACGGCTGAGGAGCCCATAATAGCCCCCCCTTTTTTTGAATAAATAAGATCTTTTCTACTTTCTTCGCAATGTTCTGCCGATCTTTATTAAATTGACAATAGGCCCAAGGGAGAGTTTACATTTCCTTAAAAGAAAAGTACATTCTAATAGATGAACCTATCAGCATGGCTCGAGCTTCCTGGCAGCTTGCTGGTCTCCGTGCTTGGCACCGGGCATGGGGTTACCAGGGCGCCGGACTGGTCGTCTGAGGAGACAAGCATGATCTGGCCGATGGTCAGCTCGGCAGGAGGTGGATGCTGCTCCTGTTCGCGGTCGGCCTGCCGTTTATCCCTTAAGTAAGCGGCGAGGTGCCCCGATCGGATGAGCTCCTCGATGTAATCCCGGAGTTTCTTGCAATCCTCGGTGGCGTGGCCCAGCGTCCGGTGGAAGGTGCAGTAGGGGCCCCGGGTCCGCTTTGAGGCCTGACGCGGGATTGGAGGGAACTTGAAGAACCCTTCGCCTTGGGTCTCCTCCAGTAACACTACGAGGGAGACGTTGAGCGAGGTGTACTCCTGGAATATCGGGTGATAGGGCTGCTGACGCTCCGGACTCTCCTCCCAAGCCCTCTTCTTCTGGTAGGACCGCTCTGCTCGGGGGAGGTTCGCGTTCACTTCGGACTCTAGCTGAACCTCGCGCTCGGTCCATGCCTTGACCTCGGCCATCGTCTTAGGATGTGCCAACGTAAAGGAGTGCAGCCACTCCTTGTGCCTCAGACCAGATTTGAGCACCGTGATGACGGTCTCATCCCGGTGCTCGGGAACCTCGAGGAGGGCGTTGTAAAAGCGGGTGATGTAAGCTTTGAACGTCTCCTTGTCTCCACTCTTAATTGTGAAGAGGTAGTCGACCGTGCTCTTCTGCCGACGGTTCCTAACGAAGTGGCCGAGGAACTGAGTAGCCAGCTCATCGAAGGTCGAGATTGAGCGAGGCTTGAGTCCTCGGAACCAGTCCCGACCAGAACGGATGAGGGTGGCTGGGAAGGCCCTGCACTGGGCGGCATCGGAATGGTCCTGGAAGCTCATTCCCGCGGTGAAAGCATCCAAATGGTCTTTGGGGTCGGTTTTCCCGTCGAACAGAGAGACCTTCGGGAGTTTGTTGCGCGAGGAGACGTGGAAAGCGAGCCGTTCCTTGGTGAACGGTTTGGTGAGCGAGTCGGCGGCATACTCGGCCCCGTCGACCGAGAGGTGACCTTCCCGGCGCATGCCCTCGATCTTCTTCTCAAGGGCGTCGAGTCGGCCATGGTACCCCGAGGACTCGGCACTTCGTGATCCCTGGCCCCCGCTGTGGGAGACCTGTGTCTGGGCACGGCTTCGGTTCCTCTCGATGAGGTTCCTCATATCCCCGGGCGCGGTGGCTCTCGAGCCGTCATGGCGAGCCTCTTCTCTGTGACCCCGTCGGGGGAGTGGGTGCTGGCCATGCCTGTAGGCAGGCGAGGTAACCAACATCTCCTCAGGGGGCAAGGGTCGCGAGGAGGTTCGAGGCGTGGTGCTCCGGCGGCGGACCTCGGGGTGGAGCCGCGAGGCGCCCAACGGGCCTCAGGGAGTATCGGTCCGTAAGATCTGTGGTCAGGAGTCGCAGCCTGCCGGTGGTTGGCTATGCCGACGGGGGCATAGCATTCAGGATGAGGAGGAGCGGTGAGGTGGGGCCCAGGCCCGGCCGTTGAGGTGGGGCCCAGGCCCGGCCGAGCGCCTCCATGAGGGACTGTAACCGATCTATTCGGCGGGCGAGGGCGTGGATGATGGTGGCCGGAGGGGGTTCATCCGCGCCTCCGGTGAGGGGGAGGCGGCGGCTGGTACCCGAATCTTCAGGATGGTCGCTTACCATGTGGACAGAGATCGGAAGGCCAATTTTGTTTTTTTTTGTGGAGTTTGCTTTCCCACAGACGGCACCAACTAATGGAGGTCCTTTTCAGATCTCCTTCAGATGTTGTCTTCCGTCGATCTCCGAATGGATTCTGGAGGGGATCCCCTGTTGTGTGTGGGTCTCAATGGGTTTTGAGGAGATTTGGTGATTGGAGGAGTTGGACGCCAAGTACCTGCAAAGAAGTCCCGGGGTGGTTTGACTCCACCGAGGACCCTTCGACGATCAAGTTAGTACTAGATCCGAGCAGCGTAATGGCTGAGTGAGTCAAGAATGGCTTACTTGACCCCTCTGTGATAGTGGTTTATATAGCGGTGATGGCACGCAGCAGCAGGCGTGAGAATCTCGCCGGCAGTTAAGCTCCCGACGTTACGCCCGCGTGGAGAGCGGATCACCTATTAATGGAAATCGCGGAGGCGTGGAACATAGGATGTTGCTGGCGGAGAATCCGCGTATGGCGAGATTCGCGGAGCGGCGGTTACGCCTGTGAGCGGTAGAGCTGGTCGGAGGACCGAGGAAGACGGCTTTGGCCGGGGGGGAGGGCTCGGAGACGAGCGAGGAGGCCGAGGAGACTTATTCTTGTGGCAGCTCAGGGCTAGCAGAGGGGCCGAGGAGGAGAATCTTCAGGGAGCCCCGAGGAGGGATAACTTGTGATTGCAGGTCGGGTAAAGGGGAGGCCTGGTCGGCCTCTGTGGGCCCTTTCTTCTAAGTTATGGGACGTGCCATCCGCCACGTGTTCTGATCCTAGGCGTCGCCAATATTGAGCATCATCATGTAGATTCTTTCGAAGGTTATTTGCATGAATAAGGCTTTCAGTATAAGTATTTAGATTTTCCATGATATATATTAGAGAAATCAGAACTTGAAATTCTAAACAAATCAGCTATGAATAAGGTTTGATGTTGATCTCATATTGCATTAATTTATTGCCCTAATCATCATTGCCAGCTCTCATATTTGCCTTGGAGATGTGAGAGTTTAAATTAGTTAATAAATTTTAATGGACGTAGAGATAAAGCGAAAAAAACAAATTGGTGGAATGGTTACCAAAATCTAAAATATATAGGAAATAAGAAGTGGTTTTGATGGAGGCCGGTTTCTCCCTCAGAGGCCGGGGTAGTGTCGCAATGGGAACCGATCCAGCGGGCCAATGTCATGCTTTCCGAGCAGGCTTTGAGCTAGGCGAGGCTCAGTCCTGCGCGCTTCAGAGGTAAATTAGGGCTTCGCCGATTAATTTAGGCTTGACATGATACTGTCGCTCTTGTTGCTGACCTTTTTCTTCAATTTTCTTCTGCAGAGCCAATGGATCGTTCGAAGATCATGGCTGCCATGGCTGCTAAGGAGCAGGAGAGGAAGGACGGTGGCGCCAGCTCGTTCAGACCCGCACCGAGCATGGTTCCTCGGAAAGCTCCTTTTGCGAAGGTCACCGTTGCTCCCCCCGCGTCAGAGGAATGCTGGGGCGGTGGGCAGAAGCATACATGGGATCAGGCTCCCCGTACCAGGACAGAAATGCCGCCTTCTGCCGAGTCTCCGTTCAAGAGGCAAAAGAAGGTAGTTTCTCGGCCTCCCCCGTCTGGGATACAGGTGCAAGAGGGCGACTTCTGCATCGAGATACCTTCAGGGCTCTCTGTGGCCGATAGCTTACTGGCGGACATTGAGAAGCCAACGGGGGCTAAGATTTCCCGGGGCATCATGAAAGCCCAAGTCGCGACAATAGCTCAGGAGGCCGTCCAGGTTAGTAATCCCCTAAAGAATTTCCAAGTGTTTTTATCTCGGTTTGGATTCTAATGAAAATTGCTCGTGTTTTTCTCGCAGGTCCTTCGTTGATCCCTCCTTGCCTATATAGAGGTCGAGGAGGTGGCCCCGGCGATGAATAAGGCCGGGGAGTCTTCCTCGCGTGAGGAAGAGCTTCAAGCCAAGCTGAAGGAGATGGAGGACAAGGCGTCCTCCCTGGACTTGAGGTTGGTAGCGGAGGGTCCGACGGTCACGAAGCTGAAGGAGTCCCACCGGCTCCTAACCGAATCCAACCGGTCCATTCAGGCTAAAATCGATGAGGTCAATGGACTCTATGACGTCGTGAGGAGGAAGAGATACTCATTGAGGGAGGATGCCCGGGCGGCCCGCTAGGCAGCGAAGCGTGCCGAGAGCAGGGCAGAAAAGGCCGTAGAGGAGTACAAGGCCTTTAACCAATTTTATATGGACCTTACCGACTCCGCGGCCGTTGGGTGGCACAATGCTCTCGACGCTGTCAAACAAGTAATGCCCGGGTTCGACAACCGGGAGCTTTGGGTGAGGTATCCCCTGGCCGAGGTAGTGCTTCAGGGTGGTGGAAGCGCCGAGCCGACAGGAGGAGGCGAGGCGACGGGCGGAAGCGCCGAGCTGGAGGCCGCAACCGAGGCTCCTGGCGGAGGCGCCGAACAGGGGGAAGTGGCTGCCGAAAAGGAAATTTGAGGCTGTCGTCCTTCCTGTTTTCTGTCCCTCTTTTTGTTATTATATTTTTTGTAAGCCTCCGGACATCTTGTAAGGCTGGAGAGCCTATAATACTTTGTACATAACTCGGAATATCAATAAAGTATTTTTAGCCCGTCTATAATGTATTTGGCAGCAATGTTTTTACTCTTGTATGTTTCGCAAGTGTGGATAGACCGGTGTCTCTCCATATCCCGGAGTCGAGGTGACGAGCGAACGCAAAGTATAAATAGACCGGTGTCCCTTCTCACTCTGGAGTCGAGGTGACGTAAGAACGAGCGAACACCAATTGTAAATAGATCGATGTCCCTTGAATCGGTTGCGGCTCGGGTCCTTCGGAATGAGCGAACCCGAGATTTATTCACTTGGGTCCTAACAGGAGTTTGTTCACTTTGTGATCGCGCACCGGATAGGGGTCGGTCTGCAGACTTTGACGCGGATGAGCCGACCAGGAAGCTACTCGGCCGTGGATGAGCCGAGCAGGAAACTACTTGGCTTCCTCGTGACGAGGGCCTTGTGAGAACACATGCGATTTCCGTGAATCCACTCATTTCAAGATGGAACGTCAGTTCCGAGAATGGAGTATTGAAGGCAATGTTTCCCCCAATCAGAGCAAAGCTCTGTTTGAAATTTAAATTTCAAATTTGAAGCAACGCTTCAGATGCAGCGCTAAGTGCGCTGCGCCCTAAGCAGCGCACCATTTGTGCGCTAGCGCTAGGTGCGCTGCGCTCTAAGCAGCGCACCACATGTCAAAAACGGGTGCGCTAGCGCTAGGTGCGCTGCGCTCTAAGCAGCGCACCACGTGCAAAGCACGGGTGCGCTAGCCCTGAAATTAAAAACTCCCCACCGTTAGATCAAAGATCTAATAATAATGATAAATCATTAATTAATCAAAATTAAATTCTGTTATGGAAAGATTTTTCCAATCTTGTTAAAAACAAGAAGATTGCCTTCTATAAAACAGAAGCCCTAGGATCAAAGATCCAATGGTGGGGAAACATCCCGAAATCAATCAGAGAAACATCTCTTTAATTGATTGAACTGATCAGCTTGCCCTATATAAAGGCCCCAAGACTTCAAGTCTTATACAGAGAACCCCCCCCCAAAAAAAAACTTTGAAAAAACTCAAAGAAAAAGAGCAAGCTCTTGAAAGAAGATATTTCTTCAAGGTAAAGATGATGGGTGATGAACACAAAGATGAAATTATCTCATAAAAAGAAGAATTCTTTTCTTCAAAAAGATCATAGATCTACAAGACAAATAGTCTTTCACAAAAGAGATCAAAAGATCTCATCATAAAATAAAAGAAGAACATAATTTTTCTCACAGATCATGGATCTATAAACCCAAAGCCTTTAACTAACATAAGAGACTGGAAATCTCTCCTGCAAATTAAGAACTGTTGTTCTTAGATCTTGAGACAAAGTCTCTATTAAAGAACATAAATTTGTTACCAGATCATAAAATTGATCAGATGCTCTTTACGCTTTTGAAATGCGCCTTGCGCTCTTGAACTGAGCTTCTACGCTCTCTGGACCGGCGCTCAGCGCCAAATGCGCCACGTGTCAACTACGTATGCGCCAATTAACGACTTGCGCTTTGCGCTTCTGAAATAGCGCATTACGCTCATGGGCTGGCGCTTAGCGCCAAGAGCACCACGTGTTACTCACGTGTGCGCCACTAAAATGAAAGCGCAATGCGCTCATGGATTAGCGCTCAGTGCTCATAAACTGGCATCATGTGCTCATCATCTAGCGCCTAGCGCTGAGTGCGACACGTGTCCTTTACATGTGCGCTACTCGGCAGAAGTGCATTGCGCTCTTTAACTAGCGCAAAGCGCCTGGCGCGTCACGTGTTGCGCTGACAAAACATAAATTGTTCTTTAATAAGTCCAGAGCTCTGATGAATGCTCAGCATTCAGTAAAAGACAAACATTGTCAGAAGCTAAAATCAATGCTCAGCATTGTTAAAAGGGCCAAGCCCAAATAAAGGCTCAACGGCCCAGAATGAAATATTAAATATTTATTGGACTTAGTCCAAGATTGGCCATAAGTCCTGAACTCATATTAATTGAGCCCATCTGCTCATGAATATTTCAACAGATTTTAGTCCCAAATTAGACTACAAATCTTTCAACCAACTCAC
Organism: Agapanthus africanus; assembly: GCA_030015575.1. Lineage (NCBI taxonomy): Eukaryota > Viridiplantae > Streptophyta > Magnoliopsida > Asparagales > Amaryllidaceae > Agapanthus > Agapanthus africanus. Next base: position 160,877,555 of record JASDDO010000024.1, read on the forward strand.
ACCGGTTCGAGGGTATATCTCTGTACTCCTCTGATATCTGTCGTTATAATCCTTCAACGTCTTCAGAGAGGTGATGGGTCCCGACAACCAAACACTCTACGGACTGTGAGGTTTTTAAACTCGCGGACTACGATGTCCTTAAGCTTGACTGTGAGGTCTTTAAACTCACGGACTACGATGTCCTTAACCTTGACTGTGAGGTCTTTAAACTCAGGGACTACGATGTCCTTAACCTTGACTGTTAGGTCTTTAAACTCACGGACTACGATGTCCTTAACCTTGACTGTGATGTCTTTAAACTCACGGACTATGATGTCCTTAACCTTGGACCGAGATGTTCTTAAACTAACAATGGACCGTAATGTCCTTAAACTAATCGACCTCAATGTCCCTAAACTAAACAATAGAGCCCAATTGCTCTCTTGTTGGATCTAAATGATCCTGTTAAGTTGATCTTAGTCTAAAAATTAGACTAACGTATCCTTAACATACGTTTAAGTTGATCTTAGTCCCAAATGAGGGTAACGTATCCTTAAACCCAACTCCCAAACCCAAATCTAAGAAGATACGGATTTGGAATAATCCACGCCCTACGGGAGACAACATAAATTAGTCTCCGTATACAATCCACGGGCAACCAAAAACGAAACAAACACACACGACACGAAGTGACCATCTGGAGAAGGAGAAAGTTGTTACCGCGATGCGGTAGCGTAATTAACTGCAGGGGCTTGCGCCTGCAGGGAAGAGCGTCCCCGCAATCAAAAACCCCTCAAATGAAGGGGAATCTGACGAAGTCTGCTACATCGGCCGTATCCGTTTAAACCTTCGATACATGATGCCATAAATCAACTTGGCATCTTCGAAAAGGTGGACGGATAACACCAATTAGCATCTGCCCTGAAATTCAGGCGAGACGTTTATCGCGTCTTCTCCCGTGTTTTCGGCGGGGAACAGATTCTGGCACGCCCGGTGGGACCTTTTCCTCTTTCCACTTCACACTTCATGTGTCGTGTTCGCGAACGAATCGCGGTTTGCTATGGTTGCCTGTGGATTCGAGGTACTAAGATTTGGTGTCTTGCTCCGTGCAGAAAAAAGAACATCAATGGCCTCTAACTGCTCCAGCTGCAACTGCAACTCCCGTTCCGCCTCATCTGGAGGTGTAACCTACGGGCCCTAAGCGGCCTCCCTTTTCACAATGAGAGTGGAGCGGGTAACTCAGGCCACCACTGGGCTATTCTTCGGGACCATGCTCCCACCGATGAGCTTCAATGCCCCTGTACCATTGCAAGAAGCTTCGAAGAGCTCGGTCTTTAATCGGCTCACAACTACTGCAGCCCCTCTCAATGGGTCGTCCGGCTCCATTGCCTCAGTCTTTGACAGACTGGGCCAAAGCTCATTTGGGCCCATGAAGAAGCTCGCGATACCAGAAAGGGTTATCCCTAAGCGGATAGCCATTCCTGCTCATGAAGTCGTCAAGGCGACTTCTCCTGCCAAAGGGTCGGTCTTCACAAGACTGACTGTTTCAGCTCCTGTTCCAGGCGAACTCGTCAAGGCTACTTCCCCTGCTCGGAAGTCTGCCTTCAATAGGCTGGTTATCACTTCTCAACGTATGTCAGTCTTCAATAGGCTGACAACGACAATTTCTGACCAACAAAGGGGGCATGAGGAAGTCACCCCTACAGCCGAGACAATCCCAACTGCAAGACACACTCGACGTCGCCACTGGCGCTGAGTGAGGAAGGCCGGAGGCAATTCCCCTTCCGGACTGACTCCGCCGGCTCCAACGGTGGAAGTCGATGCTGCTGTTCCAGCTGGGAACAGCTTTGAACCGATAAGGAGAGTGCGCAAAAACTCTCCAACTGCCGTGCTGAAGAGATCTCCTCCACCCATGGAGAATGCCCCAAAGGCGAAGCTAGAGCGGCCCCCTCAGCGGCTGTCCTCTAAAATTTACAAAGTCTGGCATCAAGTCCAAGACTCGGTGATTGATCAAGATTACTCTCGCCGACAGAAAAAGGTGAAAGTTCAACGAGAAGACGACCATCCTGTCAAGCCACAGAAGGCGACAACTACTTGGGTGCCCACTGCAACGGCCCCCTCAACTTCGACCGCCCACAAGAGGAGAAGGCCGGAGAAAATCCCTGCGTCTACGACAAATCTCAAGACCACTGAGCCCAGACGCCCCAAGGCTGGGGGCTTGGTGGTGCATACCGTCTATATGACATCCGGAAAAAAGGAAAACCGTATCTTCACAGGTCATCGACCGCTTACGCGATCAGTGACTAAGGCTCAGGAGCAACAACAACAAAATTTCCAAGAGATGCTAACAGCCATGGCCGCACTTACGGGACCGAAAGAAAGCCCGGAAATGTCATCGGAGCAACGTCAAGAACAAGAAACTGATACTGAGTTCCTTTGCAGAGTTCTCGAAAAAAAGGACAAAGAGGCAGCGGAACAAGCTGCCAACATAAAACGAATGGCGTTATCATTCCAAGACATGGTCGGGATGATGTTACAGCCGGATCCTCCAGCTGAGGATCCTCCGTTTATCCTCGAAGAAGACCGAGCGGAGACATCAAACCCTCTTCCGGCTTGTTCAGCAGCCAAGGAGGAGACCATCTCAAAAGCCGCCGTGGATGATTATATTGCTCAACAAATACGAGTTCATCAGTAGAATGAAGTGGCTGGACAAATTGTTAAAATGGGACGACTCTATCCGGGCTGGTATGACCAAATAAGGTATCCGCCGGGATATACGATCCCTAAATTCCATGTATATAAAGGGACGGGCAATCCCCGCCAGCATGTCGCTCAGTTCAGGGCTCTGTGCGGCAACACGGGAGGTGATGATAAATTACTGCTACGCCAAATCGTTGGCAGCTTGTCAGAGACGGCATTTGAGTGGTATTCCGAGCTCCCGAATGACTCCGTTAAGACGTTTGCAGAAATGGAGTTACTCTTTACACAGAGGTTCGCAAGTGCTAGAGAATGCACCCCAATCACCGCATTAATTAACGCCAGAGTAAAGCCAGGCGAAATTTGGGTCCAGTACGCAATTCGGTGGCGAAATTTATGGTCGAAATGCGAGCAGCACATCGAAGAAGCACCGGCAGTGGGCATGTTCGTGGGCGCTCTTGACCCTCAAGCGACCATCTCGCAATTCATGATGTTCTTCAAGCCAACTACTTTCCAGGCCTTGATTGACAAGCTGGCCCAAATGGATCAGATGGGTCATAGACCATCTCCTCCAAAGACGGACTCTCGAAATGAAAAAGGGAAAGGAAAAGCAACTTTCGTTGCCAACGCTCAACAACAACCGAGTGGCCCGAGACCGGTTGTTCGCCAAAGCAACAAGCGGCAATCCCTTGATGAGAAGTTGAGACGTCCTTACTCGTTTCCCCGAGATAAAACAAGGAGACTGTTCGAACTAGCAGTGCACAATGGGCTCATTACTCTACCAGAGTTGAGACACCCACCGCAACAGAACGACGTCAACGATCCCAATTACTGCCCCTACCATCGAGTATTGGGCCATCCACTCGAAGATTGCTACGTCTTCAAAAATTGGGTTGAAGACCAATACCAGCAAGGCAAATTCGCGTTGTCTGAAAATTGGAAGGTGAACCCGCCACAACCACATGCTCCGTAAAAAATGGACATGCCGGGGGCATCGTGCTCATTCATAGAGAAAGCCTCATTGACTGAAACGCCTTTAAACTAACGATGGACCACTATGTCCTAAAACTGGTTGTTGACCGAAACGTCTTTAAACTAACGATGGACCACTATGTCCTAAAACTGGCTGCGGACGGAAACGTCCCTAAGCTAACGATGGACCGCAATGTCCTAAAACTTGCAACTGACCGAGACGTCTATAAACTACTAGGACCGCAGCATCCCAAGGCTGACAAAAAAAACGGTATGTCCACAAGCAAAATGGGCACGGATGAAAACCCGAAAGGGCGCCATGAGTAAAAACAGAAGGACTACCGGTGATGTTTGTGAAAATCCGAAAGGGCGCAGACTCGTAAAAAAAAGTATGTCCACAAGCAAAATGGGCACGGATGAAAACCCGAAAAGGCCCCGTGAGTAAAAACAACAGGACTACTGGCGAGTTTTTGTGAAAACCCGAAAGGGCGCAACCTCGTTAAAAGACATTTGCAAGGTCCTCTCGACCTTGTGAGGAGAAACCACCTGCGTAAGATCCTTACGACCCACAAGGGAGCAACACACTTAGGGATCCCCACGATTCCTAAGGAGAAATTACACTTACAAGATCCCCACGACTCGTAAGGAGAACCCTCGTTTAAGACCCTCACGGCTCATAAGATTCAAAAGTCTTAAGCTACAGGGATCTGAACATGTTCTTAAGCGGCCACCACAACCTCCAATGTTGCTGTTCCCCGCCAAAAGACGCGGCGAACATCTAGCCTGAATTTCGGGGCAGATGCTAATTGGTGCTATCCGTCCACGTCTTCGAAGATGCCAAGTTGATTTATGGCACCATGTATGGAAGTTTTAAATGGATGCGGCCGATGTAGAAGACTTCGTTAGATCCCCCCTCGTTGATGAGGGGTTTTTGATTATGGGGATGCTCTTCCCTGCAGGCGCAAGCCCTGCAGTTAATTACGCTACCGCATCACGGTAACAACTTTCTCCTTCTCCAGATGGTCACTTCGTGTCGTGGGTGTTTTTTTTGTTTTTGATTGCCCGTGGATTGTATACGGAGACTAATTTATGTTGTCGCTCGTAGGGCGTGGATTAGTCCAAATCCGTATTTTCTTAGATTTGGGTTTTGGTTTGGGTTTAAGAATACGTTAGTCTCATTTGAGACTAAGATCAACTTAAACGTTCGTTAAGGATACGTTAGTCTAATTTTAGACTAAAATCAACTTAACAGTTTGTTAAGGACACGTTAGTCTAATTTTAGACTAAGGTCAACTTAACCATTTGTTAAGGATACGTTTGTCTAATTTTAGACTAAGATCTACTTAACAGGATCATTTAGATCCAACAAAAGAGCATTTGGGCTCGATTGTTTTAGTTTAGGGACTTTGCGGTCAATTACCAGTTTAAGGACATGGTGGTCCAAGGTTAAGGACATCATAGTCCGTGAGTTTAAGGACCCCACAGTCCGAGGTTAAGGACATCGTAGTCCATGGACTTCAGGACCCCACAGTCCAGATTAAGGACATCGTAGTCCGTGAGTTTAAGGACCCCACAGTCCAGGTTAAGGACATCGTAGTCCGTGGAATGTATGGTTGTCGGAACCCGTCACCTCTCTTAAGACGTTGAAGGATTACAACGACATATATCAGAGGGGTTCAGAGATGTACCCTTGAACCAATATTGGTCGGGCGATCTATAGTCCAATTTGGGACTAAGGTATGTTAAAAGGTTTATGAGCATATGGGCTCAGTTGATATGAGTTAAGAACTTATGGCCAATCTTGGGCTAAGTCCAATCAGGTCAAAATGTTTAACATTTTTATTGTTCTGGCTATTGAGCCTTTATTTGTGCTTGGCCCTTTTGACAACATTTTTGTCTTATATTGAATGTAAAGCATTCATCAGAACAATTTATGTTCTGACAGCGCGACATGATCTTTAACAGGCGCTTTGCGCCAGTTAAAGAGCGCAGTGCGCATCTGCCAAGTAGCATACACATGGTTGACACGTGTCGTGCTTGGCGCTTGGCGCCAGATGATGAATGCGGTACGCTATTTTATGAGCGCTAAGCGCTACTCCATGAGCGCATTGCACTATTAATTTAGTGGCGCACTCATGAGTGACACGTGGCGCGCTTGGCGCTGAGCGCCAGCCCATGAGCGCAGTGCGCTATTTCAGAAGCGCAAAGCGCAGGTTGCATACGTGGTTGACACGTGGCGCATTGGCGGTGAACGCCGGTCCAGAGAGTGCAGAAGCGTTGTTCAAGAGCGCAAGGCGCATTTCAATAGCGCAAGGCGCATTTCAATAGCGCAAGGTGCATTTGATCAATTTTTATGATTTGTGAACAAATTTATGTTCTTTTAGAAGAGACTTTGTCTCAAGATTCAATAACAACAGTTCTTATTTTTGAAAGTGCTTTACCTTTATAGATCAATGATCTGTGTGAAGAATATGTTCTTCTTTTATTATGTGATGAGATCTTTTGATCTTTTTTATGAAAGACCTTGGTCTTTGTAGATCTATGATCTTTTAAGAAGATAATTCTTCTTTTTATGAGATGATTTCATCTCTGTGTTCATCGTTCATGATCTTTACCTTGAAAAAATAATCTTCTTCCAAGAGCTTTCTCTCTTTCTTTGAATTTTTCAAAGTTTATGGGGGGGTATCTATATCAGACTTGAAGTCTTGAGGCCTTTATATAGGGCAAGCTGATTTGTTGAATCAGTTAAAGAGATTTTTCTCTGATTGATTTTGGGGTATTTCCCACCGTTGGATCTTTGATCCCGGGGCTTCTGTTTTGCAGAAGATGATCTTCTTGTTTTAATAAGATTGAGAAATCTTTCTATGCAGAATTTATTCTGTCTTTGGTAATTTTTATTTACCATTGGATCATTGATCCAACGGTGCTCTGATTTACAGAGCACAATCTTGTTGTTTGGAAAGATTTTGAGGAATCTTTCCTTAATAGAATTTAATTCTGATTAATTAATGATTTATCATTATTATTAGATCTTTTGATCTAAAGGTAGGGAAATTTTAATTCCAGCGCTAGCGCACCCGTGCTTTGCACGTGGTGCGCTTGCTCAGAGCGCAGCGCACTTTGCGCTAGCGCACCAGTATTTGACACGTGGTGCGCTCCTCAGAGCGCAGCACAGCCTGCGCTAGCGCATCCGTGTTTGACACGTGGAGTGCAGCGCGTCTAGCGCTAGCTCACTCATGATGCGCTGCCTAGGGCGCAGCGCACTTGGCGCTGCATCTAAAGCGTTGCTTTACCAGATGTGTTTTTTCACCTTCCTTTTAAGTTAAACTTGTATTCCCCAGAACTTTCATTTCCCATGTCTTGGAAATAGCTCCACTGTGCACACAAAATTTTCTGTGCCTAGTCTTTATAATCTGAAGCAAAGCTTCTTTCTTTTCTCGCCTCCAAAGAATCCTCTCAGCTATGGCTTGTAACCGCCCACATGCTCGCCGACAACCATGGGAAGTGCCCATCCAGGACAATGTTCCTCGCTTTGTTGCGCGCTTGGTGGATCCTTCTCTTACGGATGACCAATGCGACGCAGCGCTGTACGAGCTCTTGACTCGTGTAGGGTCTCCTCTCCCCCCACATTCTATTTGGCTTCGGATGATCCTTGCGTCCGTGCTTGCTGATATTCCCCCTCCTCCAGCAAAGATGACCTCTGCAATGCTCGATGCTGCTGAAGACAAGATCGAGTGCTTCTTCGAGGCGCATTTGATCACTAAAGCCCTGAGGGATTTCTCTGTCCACTTGCTGAGCCAGATACGGGCTCGTCGGGTCATTATCTCCACTTTCTTTGGTGAGTGCGGCGCTGATCGATGGATGGCTACTCCTCGAGAGGATCACCGTTTTGACATGGTGGAGAAAACAGAGAGGGAACTGGATAATCTCATTCTCAGCTTTGCAAACCCCTGTCCTTTTGATCCCATGTTTGGTGATCTGTTTACATTGTAATGATAAAAGATGTCTAATGAAGTATTTTATTATCTGCCAAGTGCTCCTTTATTTTTAATTCTTTGTTATTCCTTTGTTAGGCGCTTATGCGCTGCATAATTTAGTTTGTTATAACCAGGTGCAAATAAATCGTGCAAGGGTGAAGCGCTTCTGGCGCTTAGCGCTCTCGTGCTTTGCACGTGAGCGCCATTTCAGAGTCTTTGACTCTTAGTGCAGGCGCATTTGATGCTAGCAATTTTCACGAAGCGTTGCTTCGCTTCCAATCTTGGAATTTGAACAGAGCTTTGCTCTAATTGGGGAAACAAATGCCCCCCCACCATTGCTCTTACATGGCCCACACGTGAGAGCAACGGTGGCAGCATCTCTACCGTTGGATCAACATTTTGGAAGTTGAAACGGCTGTCAATGCCTATAAATAGGGCCTTTGGCCCCTTAGATGATTTTCATCTTCTTCTTGTTTTCTGAGAATTATCTCTTCTTCAGAGCATTGCTCTCTTTTTTAAGAAAGTTAAGAGTTAAAACTCTATCAGATTTTTCTAGGTAAAGATTAATCTTTAAAGGGATTAGTTAATAATCTAGAGTTTCACTCATTATCAGAGCCTTTTGCTCTACTTAGATCATAAAAAAAATTTAGATGGTTTGGAACATTTTTCCCTCATAAATCAAAATGATTAAAAGAAAAGGCGGGACAATCTTGTTGATCTTCTGCATTAGGCTTTTCAACAGGCGGCAATACTTGCTGCCTATCGGAGGATGGAGGACATCCGTGAGGATCCCGACGCTTGTGATCGCGAAAGAAAGCATACTAGGATGGTTCGAAAGGCCTAGAACATTTTAGATGGCCTTACTTTTGAGTTTCTCAATCCATGCCCTGGATCTGAGGTTTTACCCATGTAATCATTTTGATGATGTTTCCGTTTACTGCTTTCATGACTCGTAGGGCAAATTCCTCATTTCAGCGTGTTTTATTTTATGTACTAAATCTTTTCCACATGCATGAACGGGTATGCTTCGAATGCTTAACCAAATGCGAATCAAATGTTCTCCTTGTCGCTTTCTTCTCTTTTCTTTGTTGCCGGCATGTCACTTTAGTAAGCGTAGCCTGTAGATGACAGAGTGAGCATTTCGCTTTGGCTTCTTCGAGAGGTGGTGATGGCTTAGAAAGCGGGTTAAGATCTGCTGCCTAATACTTTTCAATTTCATGAGCCGTGAGGGTCTCATGGAGATTTTTTCTCCCTACGAGTCGAGAGGATCTCGTAGGTGTATTTTCTCCTTAGAAATCGTGAGGATTCCTAAGCGTGTTTTCTCTTGAGATTCGTAAGGATCTCACAAGAGAATTTTCCCTCTTACAAGTCGAGAGGACCCGTAAGCAGTTGTTTCCCTCCTTGTCGAGATTTGACTTTGGAGAGTGTGGCCCGTGAATAGTATGCAAGAGTCCAATTTAGATCGACTTGCAGGGCCCCAGTTCTTAGGAAACCGGTTCTTATCCCATTGCCTAAGGCTTTTCCCTACAAGTCGAGAAGAATCGAGGAGTTCTCGCAAAGACACTAATTTCCTCACGAGTCGAGACGAATCGAGCAGTTCTCACAAGAATATCCTAACGTCACAATTAACATCTGCTCTTTACGACGGAGGTCCGTTAGGGTCTGTGGTACTAGAGTTTTGCCGTGGTACCATCACGTTGGCTGATGTATCCCTCGATAGGCAATCTTGCTGTTCGAGTAGCCTTGCAACTGTCGTGTCTCTGATCCCTTCGGGGGCTGGACAAGACGTCTTCAAGCAATCCTCCTAGGCAGTTTGACCGTCGGAAGAGCAAGCGTTAAGAATTTTGCTATGCCGCTTTTTACTTGAGGTTAGGCTCAATTTAGAGAGCCCCGATGAGTCATAACCACTCCGTGCTGGTGTGGGATGATCTCCGATAGTCTTTCAGATTTTATATGAGTTGCCGTCAAGACCCTGAAGCTAGGAATTTGGCCTTCGCTTCGTTTGCTGGCATTGCGTCTGCTGTATCGAGACGAATGTCGCGGTTGTCTCTAGGTTGCTGGTGAACCGTCGAGGTTTGGAACTAGGGATTTTGCCGTGGCTCCGTTGTTTGATTGTCGCGTCTGAATCCTGCTGGAGGAAGAACGCTGTAGTGACATCTCGTCCGCTATATCAAGACGAACGTCGAGGTGGTGATCACTCCGCGCTGGTGTGGGATGATCTCCGATAGTCTTTCAGGTTTTTTATGAGTTACCGTCAAGACCCTGAAGCTAGGAATTTGGCCTTCGCTTCGTTTGCTTTGGCGTGTCCGAATCCTGTTGAAGGAAGGACACTGTAGTGACATTTCGTCTTCTGTATCGAGGCGAACGTCGAGGTGGTGACCACTCCGCGCTGGTGTGAGATGATCTCCGATGGTCTTTCAGGTTTTGTATGAGTTGCCGTCAAGACCCTGAAGCTAGGAATTTGGCCTTCGCTTCGTTTACTTTGGCGTGCCCGAATCCTGTTGGAGGAAGGACGCTGTAGTGACGTATCGTCTGCTGTATCGAGGCAAACGTCGAGGTGGTGACCACTCCGCGCTGGTGTGAGATGATCTCCGATGGTCTTTCAGGTTTTGTATGAGTTGCCAACAAGACCCTGAAGCTAGGAATTTGGCCTTCGCTTCATTTGCTTTGGCGTGTCCGAATCCTGTTGGAGGAAGGACGTTGTAGTGACGTATCGTATGCTGTATCGAGGTGAACGTCGAGGTGGTGACCACTCCGCGCTGGTGTGAGATGATCTCCGATGGTCTTTCAGGTTTTATATGAGTTGCCGTCAAGACCCTGAAACTAGGAATTTGGCCATTACTTCGTTTGCTGGCATTGCGTCTGCTGTATCGAGACGAATGTCGCGGTTGTCTCTAGGTCCTTGGTGAACCGTCGAGGCTTGGAACTAGGGATTTTGCCGTGGCTCCGTTTGGTGATGTTGCGTCTGCTGTAACGAGACGAATGTTGAGGTGATCTCTAGGTTGTCTATGAACCATCGAGGTTTGGAACTAGGGACTAAGCCGTGGCTCCGTTTGGTGATGTTGCGTCTGAGTCCTGCTGAAATGAGGAGGAACGCTGTTGTGGGTCTCCAGGCTGTAGATGTAGCCGTCGAGACTTGGAACTAGGTACTTTGCCATGGTTCCGTTGTTTTGACCGTGAGGTCTTTCGTTGACGTTGCATCTGCATCCTGCTGGACCGCGAAGGAACGCCGTTGTTGACATTGCATCTGGTGTAATGAAACGAATGTCGAGGTGGTCTCTAGGTTGTCTGGAAACCATCAAGATTTGGAGTAGGGGCTTTGCTGTAGCTCCAGGGTTGATTATAGCGTCTGAATCCTGCTGGAATGGGGAGGAACGCTGTTGAGGGTCTCTAAGCTGTAGATGTGGCCGTCGAGAGTTGGCTTCGTTTTCCGATGAAGCCTGGGGGGGAGGCATGGTTCCTTCTTTGTTTGTGCCCCTGGATTGTATACAGGGATTGATGTGATCTCATCTGTAGGGAAAAAAGTTTCACTTTTTTTTTCTTTCTGCGATGCTCTATCATTTCAGCTTTTTATATCGCGAAAATCGTGATTGCCCAATCATTTCGGCTATTTTTCGCGGTGCCCAATCATTTCGGCTATTTATTTTATTTTTACTCGCTACTTTTTATTGCGAGTTGCCCAATCATTTCGGCTATTTTGCATGCATATATTTTTACTTGCTGATTTTGTTGCAAGTTTCCCTATCCTTTCGGCTATTTCGTATGCATGTGTGGCTTGCTAACTTCTTTGCTGCAAGTTTGGAGTTAGACACCGATTTCGGCATCAGCACCGCTACAACCGGAATATTGCCAGGAGCGAATCATCATCTGCCTCTGTCGATATTGAACATAGGTGGCTTAGCGAACAGGGTTAGGATCCTGTCGACTAAAGCTTTTGACTTCATGAGCCGTAAGGGTCTCATGAAGGTATTTCTCCCTGCGAGTCATGAGGATCTCGTAGGTGCATTTTCTCCTTAGGAATCGTGAGGACTCCTAAGTGTATGTTCTCTTCTATGTCGTAAGGATCTTACAAGAGTATTTTCTCCTTATAAGTCGAGAGGACTTACAAGGGCTGTTCACAGTGCAAACATATCCCTAGTCACGGATGGGACTTTGTTAGGGAAATGTTTATTCGCGCCCATAGATTGTATACAAGGGTCAGCATTGAGCCGCTTGTAGGGCAAAATTGAAGGTTGTGGTGGCCGCTTAAGAACATGTTCAGATCCTTGTAGCTTAAGACTTTTGAATCTTATGATCCGTGAGGGTCTGATAAGAGGGTTCTCCTTACGAGTCGTGAGGATCTCGCAAGTGTAATTTCTCCTTAAGAATCGTGGGGATCCCTAAGTGTGTTGCTCCTTTGTTAGTCGTAAGGATCTCACGCAGATGGTTTCTCCTCACAAGGTCGAGAGGACCTTGCAAGTGTCTTTTAACGAGATTGCGCCCTTTCGGGTTTTCACAAAACTCGCCATAGCCCTGCTGTTTTTACCCACGGAGCCCTTTCAGGTTTTCATCCGTGCCTATCTCGTTTTTGGACGTACCGTTTTTTTAATTTATTTTTATTATTTTTTAATTTTTTTTAACACCACGTCAGCCTGAGGATACCGCGGGTTGGTAGTAGTTTAACGACGTTTCGGTCATCAGTCAACGTACGATTACGCAGCTAGATTTTGCCGTAAATCTTCGCATGTTTTGTATCGGAGGTGGATTCCTTGAAGAGAGGGCCGATGGCGATTTCTTCATCAAAGTCGCTTCCAAAGGTGATAACTTGCGATCCCTTGGTGTCGGCTATGTGACAGTTGCCAGCAGCTCTTTCGCGCTCATCTGTCGTGCTTTTCTATTCCCGACGAGCCTTGCGCTTCACTCGTTGAACGTGTCTTCGATGGGAAATATATCCTTGCCACCAGTTTTTAAAGGCTATGCACTCCTCGGTAGGGTGTGCAATCCTCTGATGGTATAGGAGGAAGTTAGGATGTACGTCCGCTTCATCAAGACGTATATTGCCAGGGGAATTTCCTTTGAAATAGGGAAACTTCATTCCTATTGCCAGGGCCCTAGAGAAATGTTTCCTTACTTTAAACTTGCTTTTGCTGGCGATAAGGATGCTTTGCTCCAGTTAGGGTGTCTCGACCTTTTCCTCCAGTTGTCGGCGTTTGGCTTTTTCGAATATAGCCAGTTCACACTCTCGATTGGCTTTGCTTTTCTGACGGGCTTCGTTCAGTAGCAAGTCGATCATCTCGTCAGACGGTTCCAAGGGTTTTGGCTTCGATCCTGCCCCCAGCTCTTTTATACTGTCTTCTATTGCCGAGTGCGTTTCTTCATTAGTTAATGCCAAATGACAGATCATATGGCAAATTGCCACATAGTCCTCAGATTCTTTTGACGAGTCATCCCTGTCGTTATTGTTGTTATCTCCGTTCTCAATGATATTGTTGAGAAATTCTTGGAGTGTGACCGGGGTCCGCGCCTTCTGGTTATATTCTTCCAGAGCGTCAATCTGTTTTTGCAGGTCTGTGCGCTTGTTATCAAGCTTCACGGGCTTTTGGGTCTTCTTTTTCTTCTTCGAAGACTTTGACGGCTGAGTGCAAGCGCTCTGACTATCACCACCAATTTTTGTAGTTGGGCACGGTTTCAGCATTCCCTCGATGATCTCGGGTTCCAGTGGATATTTCCACCTGATTGCCGGGCACGTTTGGAGGCCCTTCAGCATTCTTTTCGTCTTTGCCGAAAGAACAACTTCCGATGGGGCTTCCCTTATGAATAAGTACGATGCCCCCGGCACGTCCACTTTTTTAGGGGCGTGAGGTTGTGGCGGGTTCACCTTCCAGTTTTCGGATAATGCGAACTTGCCTTGTTGGTATTGGTTCTCAATCCAGGCTTTGAAAACGAAGCAATCTTTGATTGGATGGCTTACTGCTTGGTGGTAAGGGCAGTAATTAGGATTGTTGACATCACCTGCCTGCAAATGGACGTTTTGGATCCGGCAAATTTATGAGCCTGTTACGCACTGCCAGCTCGAACAGTCTCCTTGTTTTACCCTGGGGAAACGAGTAGGACGTCCCAGTCTTTCCTCGAGGGATGGGCGTGAACGCACGTTGTTTTGGCGAACAACTGGCTTTAAGTTGCTCGGTTGTTGTTGAGTAGTGGCAACAAAAGTTGCTTTTCCTTTCCCCTTTTCATTCCGAGGATCCGTCTTTGAAGGAGATGGTCTATGGCCCATCTGGTCCATTTGGGCCAACTTATTAATCAAGACCTGGAATGTGGTCGGCTTGAAGAGCATCATGAATTGGGAGATAGTCGATTGAGGGTCAAGGGTCTACATGAACATGCCCACGGCAGGAGCTTCTTCTATGTGTTGTTCGCATCTCGACTATATGTTCCACCACCGGATTGCATACTGCACCCATGTCTCTCCCGGCTTTACTCTGGCGTTGATCAACGCAGTGATCGGGGTGCGTTCGCCGGCGCTTGCGAACCGCTGAGTGAATAGCAACTCCATTTCTGTAAACGTTTTGATGGAGTCGTCGGGAAGCTCCAAGTACCATTCAAAAGTTGTCTCTGCTAAGCTACCGACGAACTGGCAAAGTAGAAGTTTATCATTACCCCCGGTGTTGCCACAAAGAGACCTGAACTGGGCGACATGCTGGTGGGGATTGCCCGTCCCCTTGTATACATGAAATTTAGGGATTGTATATCCCGGCGGATACTTTATTTGGTCATACCAACCTGGATATGGTCGCCCAGTTTTAACGACTTGGCCGGCCGCTTCATTCTCCTGGTGAGCTCGTATTTGCTGAGCAATATAGTCGTCCAGAGCGGCCTTGGAAATGGTCTCCTCCTTAGCTGCTGAAAGAGCCGGAGGAGGGTTCGATGTCTCCCCTCTGTCGTCTTCAATGATGATCGGAGGGTCTTCAGCTGGAGGTTCTGGTTGTAACATAATCCCGACGATGTCTTGGAAGAGAAGCGTCATTCGTTTTATATTAGCCGCTTGTTCTGCTACTTCTCTGTCCTTCTTTTCGAGGACTCCGCGGAGGAAGTCAGCATCGGTTTCTTGTTCATGACGCTGCTCTGATAACGCCTCCGGGCTTTCTTTTGGCCCGGTGAGTGCGGCCATTTGCGTTAGCATTTCCTGAAGCTTCTGTTGCTGCTCCTGGGCTTTTGTCATGGATCGGGTGAGCGGTCGGTGACCCGTAGAAGCGCGGCTTTCCTCTTTTCCGGAAGCCATATAAACAGTATGCACTATTATGCCCCAAGTCTTGGGGCGTTTGGGCTTAGCGTCTTTGTGGTCTGCCATAGTCACAGGGGCTTTTTCTGGCCTCCTTCTCTTTTGAGCAGTTGAAGTCGAGGGGGCCATTGCAGCGGGCACCCAAACAGCTGTTGCCTTTTGTGGCTTGGCAAGATGGTTCTCTTTTTGCTAAACTTTCACTTTCTTTTGTCGGCGAGGGTAATCCTGATCAATTACTGAGTCCTGAACCTATCGCCAGACTTTGTAAATCTTGGAAGAGAGCCGCTGAGGAGGTTGTTCCGGCTTTGTTTCTATAACATTCTCCACGGGTGGAGGAGATCTTTTCAGTACGGCGGTAGGAGAGTTCCTGCGCACCTTGTTCAGCAATTCAAAGCTATTCCCGGTTGGAGCAGCAGCATTGACTTCCACCGTTGGGGCTGGTGGAGTTAGTCCAGATGGGGAGTTGCCCCCATCTTTCCTTACTCGGCGCCAGTGGCGACGTCGAGCGTGTCGAGCCATTAGGACTGTTTCAGCTTTAGGGGTGACTTCGTCATGCCCTCTGTTCTGGTGAGGCGCTGCTGGTACCAGCCTCTTAAAGACCGACGTCCATTTAGCAGTAGTATCCATCTGTCAAAGACAGACCTTTAAGCAAGATCGGGTGCCGGAGTGGCCAGCCTCGTAAAGACTGATCCCTTGACTGGGGAGGCTTCTTTAGTGGCCTCAAGAGCAGGAATGGCTATCCTCTTTGGGATGGCCGCTTCAGGTATCGTGGGCTTCTTGATAGGCCCATTGGAGTTCAAGCTCAGCCTATTGAAGACTGATGCTGTTGGCTTGACATCGGCTGACCCGTTGAGAGGGGCCGTAGTAGTAGTGAGCCGATCAAAGAACGACTTCTTTTGCGCTTCTTGCGGCAGCGGGATGTTAATGCTCACTGGTGGGAGCATGGTCCCGAAGAACAAACCGGTGGTAGCCTGCATCACCTACTCTATCGGCATTGTGAACAGGGAGACCGCCTGATGTCCGTAAGCTATGCCTTCAGATGAGGCGGAATGCGAGTTGCAATTGCAGCTGGAACACTTCGTGCAAGTAGATGCCATTGATCTTTCATTTTCTGCACCAAGCAAGACACCAAATCTTAGTACTTTGAACCCAGGGGCAACTTTATCAAACCGCGATTCGTTCACGAACGCGACACACGAAATGTGGAGTGGAAAGAGGAAAAGGTCCCACCGGGCGTGCTAGAATCTGTTCCCCGCCGAAAGACGCGACGAAGACGCGGCGGACGTCTATCTTGAATTTCAGGGCAGATGCTAATTGGTGCTATCCGTCCACCTCTCCGAAGATGCCAAGTTGATTTATGGTACCATGTATCGAAGGTTTAAACGGATGCGGCCGATGTAGCAGACTTCGTCAGATTCCCCCTCGTTGATGAGGGGTTTTTGATTGTGGGGACGCTCTTCCTTGCAGGCGCAAGCCCCTGCAGTTAATTACGCTACCGCATCGCGGTAACAACTTTCTCCTTCTCCAGATGGCCACTTCGTGTCGTGGGTGTTTGTTTTGTTTTTGGTTTCCCGTGGATTGTATACGGAGACTAATTTATGTTGGCGCCCATAGGGCGTGGATTAGTCCAAATCCGTATTTTCTTAGATTTGGGTTTTTGTTTGGATTTAAGGATATGTTAGTCTCATTTGAGACTAAGATCAACTTAAAAGTTCGTTAAGGATACGTTAGTCTAATTTTAGACTAAGATCAACTTAACAGTTTGTTAAGGACACGTTAGTCTAATTTTAGACTAAGGTCAACTTAACCATTTGTTAAGGATACGTTAGTCTAATTTTAGACTAAGATCTACTTAACAGGATCATTTAGATCCAACAAAAGAGCATTTGGGCTCGATTGTTTAAGTTTAGGGACTTTGCGGTCAATTACAAGTTTAAGGACATAGCGGTCCAAAGTTAAGGACATCATAGTCCGTGAGTTTAAGGACCGCACAGTCCGAGGTTAAGGACATCGTAGTTCATGGGCTTAAGGACCCCACAGTCCAGGTTAAGTACATCGTAGTCCGTGAGTTTAAGGACCCCACAGTCCAGGTTAAGGACATCGTAGTTCGTAAGTTTAAGGACCCCACAGTCCAGGTTAAGGACATCGTAGTCCGTGGAATGTATGGTTGTCGGGACCCGTCACCTCTCTGAAGACGTTGAAGGATTACAACGAAATATATCAGAGGGGTTCAGAGATGTACCCTTGAACCAATGTTGGTTGGGAGATCTATAGTCCAATTTGGGACTAAGGTCTATTAAAAGGTTTATGAGCATATGGTCTCAATTGATATGAGTTGAGGACTTATGGCCAATCTTGGGCTAAGTCCAATCAGGTCAAAATGTTTAACATTTTTATTGTTCTGGCTATTGAGCCTTTATTTGGGCTTGGCCCTTTTGACAACATTTTTGTCTTATATTGAATGCAGAGCATTCATCAGAATAATTTATGTTCTGACAGCGCGACACGTGGCGCGCCAGGAGCTTTGCGCCAGTTAAAGATCGCAGTGCGCTTCTGCCAAGTAGCGCACACATGGTTGACACGTGTCGTGCTTGGCGCTTTGCTCCAGATGATGAGTACGGTGCGCTATTTTATGAGAGCTAAGCGCTAGTCCATGAGAGCATTGCGCTATTAATTTAGTGGCGCACTCATGAGTGACACGTGGTGCGCTTGGCGCTGAGCGCCAGCCCATGAGCGCAGTGCGCTATTTCAGAAGCGCAAAGCGCAAGTTGCATACGTGGTTGACACGTGGCGCATTGGCGTTGAGCGCCGGTCCAGAGAGCGCAGAAGCGCTGTTCAATAGCGCGAAGCGCATTTCAATAGCGCGAAGCGCATTTGATCAATTTTTATGATCTGTGAACAAATTTATGTTCTTTTAGAAGAGACTTTGTCTCAAGATTCAAGAACAATAGTTCTTATTTTTTAAAGGGCTTTGCTTTTATAGATCAATGATCTGTGTGAAGAATATGTTCTTCTTTTATTATGTGATGAGATCTTTTGATCTTTTTTATGAAAGACCTTAGTCTTTGTAGATCTATGATCTTTTAAGAAAATAATTCTTCTTTTTATGAGATGATTTCATCTCTATGTTCATCGTTCATGATCTTTACCTTGAAGAAATAATCTTCTTCCAAGAGCTTGCTCTCTTTCTTTGAATTTTTCAAAGTTTATTGGGGGGGTTTCTCTATATCAGACTTGAAGTCTTGGGGCCTTTATATAGAGCAAGCTGATTTGTTGAATCAGTTAAAGAGATTTTTCTCTGATTGATTTTGGGGTATTTCCCATCGTTGGATCTTTGATCCAGGGGCTTCTGTTTTGCAAAAGATAATCTTATTGTTTTAATAAGATTGAGAAATCTTTCCATGCAGAATTTATTCTGTCTTTGGTAATTTTTATTTACCATTGGATCATTGATCCAACGGTGCTCTGATTTACAAAGCACAATCTTGTTGTTTGGAAAGATTTTGAGGAATCTTTCCTTAATAGAATTTAATTCTGATTAATTAATGATTTATCATTATTATTAGATATTTTGATCTAAAGGTGGGGAATTTTTAATTCCAGCGCTAGCGCATCCATGCTTTGCACGTGGTGCGCTTGCTCAGAGCGCAGCGCACTTTGCGCTAGCTCACCAGTGTTTGACACATGGTGCGCTTCTCAGAGCGAAGCACAGCCTGCGCTAGCGCATCCGTATTTGACACATGGAGCGCAGCGCGCCTAGCGCTAGCGCACTCATGATGCGCTGCCTAGGGCGCAGCGTACTTGGCGCTGCATCTAAAGCGTTGCTTTACCAGAGGTGTCTTTTCACCTTCCTTTTAAGTTAAACTTGTATTCCCCAGAACTTTCATTTCCCATGTCTTGGAAATAGCTCCACTGTGCACACAAAATTTTCTGTGCCTAGTCTTTATAATCTGAAACAAAGCTTCTTTCTTTTCTCGCCTCCAAAGAATCCTCTCAGCTATGGCTTGTAACCGCCCACATGCTCGCCGACAACCATGGGAAGTGCCCATCCAGGACATTGTTCCTCGCTTTGCTGTGCGCTTGGTGGATCCTTCTCTTATAGATGACCAATGCGACGCAATGCTGTATGAGCTCTTGACTCGTGTAGGGTCTCCTCTCCTCCACACTCTATTTGGCTTCGGATGATCCTTGCGTCCGTGCTTGCTGATATTCCCCCTCCTCCAGCAGAGATGACCTCGGCAATGCTCGATGCTGCTGAAGACAAGATCGAGTTCTTCTTTGAGGCACATTTGATCACTAAAGCCCTGAGGGATTTCTCTGTCCACTTGCTGAGCCAGATAAGGGCTCATCGGGTCGTTATCACCACTTTCTCTGATGAGTGCGGCGCTGATCGATGGATGGCTACTCCTCGAGAGGATCGCCATTTTGACATGGTGGAGAAGACAGAGAGGGAACTGGATAATCTCATTCTCAGCTTTGCAAACCCCTGTCCTTTTGATCCCATGTTTGGTGATCTGTTTACATTTGTAATGATAAAAGATGTTTAATGAAGTATTTTATTATCCGCCAAATGCTCCTTTATTTTTAATTCTTTGTTATTCCTTTGTTAGGCGCTTATGCGCTGCATAATTTAATTTTTTATAAGCAGGTGCTAGTAATTCTTGCAAGGGTGAAGCGCTTCTGGCGCTTAGCACTCTCGTGCTTTGCACGTGAGCGCCATTTCAGAGTCTTTGACTCTTATTGCAGGCGCATTTGATGCTAGCACTTTTCATGAAGCGTTGCTTCGCTTCCAATCTTGGAATTTGAACAGAGCTTTGCTCTAATTGGGGAAACAGCTGCCCTACAAGCGGTTCAATATTGACCCTTGTATATAATCCACGGGCGCGAATGAACACTTCCCTTCCCATCCGTGACTAGGGATATGTTTGCAATAGTGAACCCCCTTGTAAGCCCTCTCGACTTATAAGGAAAAAAAACTCTTTTGGGAGATCCTTACGACTCTCAGAAGAAAACGCACTTAAGAATCCTCACGATCCCTAAGGAGAAAACGCACCTACGAGATCCTCATGACTTGTAGGGAGAAATACCTTTATGAGACCCTTACAGCTCATGAAGTCGAAAGCCTTTGTTGACAGGATCTTAACCATGTTTTCTAAGCCACCTTTGCTCGACAGTGACAAAGGCAAATGATGATTCGCTCATAGTAATATTCCAGTTGTAGCGGTGCTGATGCCGAAATTGGTGTCTAATTCCAAGCTTGCAGCGAAAAGCCAGCGAGCCGCACATGCATATGAAATAGCCGAAATGATGGGGCAACTTACAAACAAAATCAGCAAGTAAAAATATATGCATGCAAAATAGCCGAAATGATTGGGCAACTCGCAATAAAAAGCAGCGAGTAAAAATAAAACATATAGCCGAAATGATTGGGCACCGCGAAAAATAGCCGAAATGATTGGGCAATCGTGATTTTCGCGATATAAAAGCTAAAATGATAGAGCATCGCGGAAATAAAAAAAATTGATCGAAAGAATAAAACTTTTGCCCTATAAGTGAGATCCCATCAATCCCTGTCTACAATCCAGGGGCACAAACAAAGAGAGAACCATACCTTTCCACCAGGCTCTATCAGAAAGAGAGCCAAGTTTCGACGGTTCACCAACAACCTAGAGACCCACAACAGCGTTCCTCTTTATTCCAGCAGGATTCAGACGCAACAATCAACCTTGGACCCGTGGAAAAGTCCATGTTCCAAATCTCAACGGTTCACTACAGCGTGGAGACCAACAACAGCATCTCTTCTCACTACAACGGAATGTAGATGCGACGTCAACAAGCGACCCTAAGGTCAAGACAACGGAGCCACGGCAAAGTCTCTAGTTCCAAGCATCGATGGTTCATCAGCAATCTAGAGACCACCTTGACATTCGTCTCGACACAGTAGACGAGATGCCACCACATCGTTCTTCCTCCAACAGGATTCAGACGCGATTCCACCAAACGGAGCCATGGCGAAGTCCCTAGTTCCAGGTCCCGATGGTTCACCAACAACTTAGAGACCACCTCGATGTTCGTCTCGATACAGCAGACGCGATGTCACCCCAGCGTTCTGCCCCCAGCAGGATGCAGACGCGACACAAAACAATGGAGCCATGGCAAAGTCCCTAGTTCCAGGTCCCGACGGTTCACCAACAACCTAGAGACCACCTCGACATTCGTCTCGTTAAAGCGGACACAACATCAACAAAGTGGAGCCACGGCAAAGTCCTAGTTCTAAGACTCTACGGTCCATAAACAACCTAGAGTCAACCATGACTTCCCTGCCGGATCAACGCTCCGTCTCGGAAACAAGTCAACCAACCCCAGGGAAATCAGTGTCCTTGGCAAAAACCTCGATTCAGGGAAACCAGCGTCCTTGACGAGAGTATCTCGATTCGCATCGACCCGCAGAGAAATCAGCGACTTTGCAGGAATACCTCGATTCGTTTCAACTCCGAGGAAATCAGTGTCCTTGGCCAAACCTCGATTCAGGGAAACCAACGTCCTTGACGAGAACACCTTAATTCGCATCGACCCATAGAGAAATCAGCGTCTTTGCAGGAATACCTCGATTCGTTTCAACTCCGAGGAAATCAGTGTCCTTGGCAAAACCTCGATTCAGGGAAATCAGCGTCCTTGACGAGAACACCTCGATTTGCGTCGACCCGCAGAGAAATCAGCGTCTTTGCAGGAATACCTCGATTCGTTTCAACTCCGAGGAAATCAGTGTCCTTGGCAAAACCTCAATTCAGGGAAATCAACGTCCTTGACGAGAACATCTCGATTCGCATCGACCCGCAGAGAAATCAACGTCTTTCCAGGAATACCTCGATTCGTTTCAACTCCGAGGAAATCAGTGTCCTTGGCCAATCCTCGATTCGGGGAAATCAGCGTCCTTAACAAGAACACCTCGATTCGCGTCGACCCGCAGAGAAATCGGCGTCTTTGCAGGAATACCACAATTCGTTTCAACTCTGAGGAAATCAGTGTCCTTGGCAAAACCTCGATTCAGGGAAATCAGCGTCCTTGACGAGAACTCCTCGATTCGTGTCGACCTGTAGAGAAATCAGCGTCTTTGTAGGAATACCTCGATTCATTTCAACTCCGAGGAAATCAGTGTCCTTGGCCAAACCTCGATTCAGGGAAATCAACGTCCTTGATGAGAACACCTCGATTCGCGTCGACCCGCAGAGAAATCAGCGTCTTTGCAGGAATACCTCGATTTGTTTCAATTTTGAGGAAATCAGTGTCCTTGGAAAAAGCTTGATTCAGGGAAATCAGCATCCTTGACGAGAACACCTCGATTCGCGTCGACCCGCAGAGAAATCAGCGTCTTTGCAGGAATACCTCGATTCGTTTCAACTCCAAGGAAATCAGTGTCCTTTGCAAAATCTCGATTCAGGGAAATTAGCGTCCTTGACGAGACCATCTCGATTCGCATCGACCCACAGAGAAATCAGCGTCTATGCAGGAATACCTCGATTCATTTCAACTTCGAGGAAATCAGTGTCCTTGGCAAAACCTCAATTCAGGGAAATCAGCGTCCTTGACGAGAACATCTCGATTCGCATCGACCCGCAGAGAAATCAGCGTCTTTGCAGGAATACCTCGATTCGTTTCAACTCCGAGGAAATCGGTGTCCTTGGCCAAACCTCGATTCAGGGAAATCGGCGTCCTTGACAAGACCATCTCGATTCGCATCGACCCGTAGAGAAATCAGAGTCTTTGCACGAATACCTCGATTCGTTTCAACTCCGAGGAAATTAGTGTCCTTGGCAAAAACCTCAATTCAGGAAAATCGGCGTCCTTGACGGGAGCATCTCGATTCGCATCGACCCACAGAGAAATCAGCGTCTTTGCAGGATTACCTCGATTCGTTTCAACTCCGAGGAAATCAGTGTCCTTGGCAAAACCTCGATTCAGGGAAATCAGCGTCCTTGACGAGAACATCTCAATTCGCATCGACCCGCAAAGAAATCAGCGTCTTTGCAGGAATACCTCGATTTGTTTCAACTCCGAGGAAATCAGTGTCCTTGGCAAAACCTCGATTCAGGGAAATCAACGTCCTTGACGAGAACATCTCAATTCGCGTCGACTAGTAGAGAAATCAGTGTCTTTGCAGGGATACCTCGATTCGTTTCGACTCCAGGGAAATCAGTGTCCTTGGCAAAACCTCGATTCAGAGAAATCAACGTCCTTGACGAGAGCATCTCGATTCGCGTCGACCCGCAAGGAAATTAGTGTCTTTGTGAGAACTTCCCGACTCGTCTCGACTCGTAAAGAAAAGCCTTAGGCAATGGGGATAAAGACCTGTTTCCTAAGCACTGGGGCCCTGCAAGTCGGTCCAAAATGGACTCTTGCATACTATTCACGGACCACACTCTCCAAAGTCGAACCTCGATAAGGAGGGAAACAATCACTTACGAGTCCTCTCGACTTGTAAGAGGGAAAATTCTCTTGTGAGATCCTTACGACTCTCAAGAGAAAACGCACTTAGGAATCATCACGATTCCTAAGGAGAAAATACACCTACGAGATCCTCTCGACTCGCAGGGAGAAAAATCTTTATGAGACCCTCACGGCTTATAAAGTTGAAAAGTCTTAGGCAGCAGACCTGAACCTGCTTCCTAAGCCATCGCTATCTCTCAAAGAGTTCTAGAAGGAATACTCTCTATCATTTACAGGCTGCGCTTACTAAAGTGACATGACGGCAACAAAGAAAAGAGAAGAAAGCGACAGTGAAAAGAACATTTTATTCACATTCAATTAAGCGCTCAAGGCGTACCCATTAATGCATGTGCGAAAAAGTTTAATGTATAAAATAAACAGATGGAAATGAAAAGGATTGCTATTCATACTTCGGAAAATGCCTACATTGAGGAAAACAGTAAATAAAAACATAATTGGAATGTTTACAAAGGCACGACATCAAATCCAGGGCATGGATTGAGAAATTCAAAAGTAAGGTCATCTAAAATGTTCCAGGCCTTTCGAACCATCCTAGTATGCTTCCTCTCACGATCACAAGCGTCGGGATCCTCACGGATGTCCTCCACCCTTCGATAGGCAGCGAGTATTGCCGCCTGTTGAAAAGCCTGATGCAGGAGATCAACAAGATTGTCTCGCCTTTTCTTTGAGATTAGGCCCATCAGATACACCGAGTGCACCTTATCTTCGGCATCGTCCAATGTCTTAAGCGACATGCCAGCATAGAATAGAGGAAGTGCTCTCCAGATCGCTCCCACAAAAACCTTCAAGAGAGAGGAACGTCGAGGAAACAGTTGACCATTGTATGCGTCAAAGCGTCCCATGATTTCG
This sequence comes from Agapanthus africanus, assembly GCA_030015575.1. Lineage (NCBI taxonomy): Eukaryota > Viridiplantae > Streptophyta > Magnoliopsida > Asparagales > Amaryllidaceae > Agapanthus > Agapanthus africanus. Next base: position 160,901,798 of record JASDDO010000024.1, read on the forward strand.
GCACACTGGGCGTTTGTGAATTCTCGGTTTTGAGAACGACCGAGTACGCGAATGTCGCCATAAGAGATAATCTCATCAAGGTCATACATATGAGCGTCCATAACGTCTGAAAAAGAAAATCAGCAAGAGTTAGCGGACAGACTGATTAAGAAAACTCTTATTAAAAAACAGGCACAGGGATTTAAACGACTCTTGATATCCCCATGGAGAAAACAAATTCTAATTATGACACCTAACAAATTCGAATTTGCGAGAAATCCTAAAAAAAGAATCTCATTTAATGAGCGACCCCTCGGGTCAAGGAGTTAAACTCCTCGAGAGTAATGCACTGCAGACGGGAGTGACACCTGTCAAAGTCAATTATGAGGGGAATTTAAAGAAATTCCCCGAGAATACTAAGAGCCATGCTCTGCGAAGAAGATGAAGTAACCCATCAGGAACCCTAAAAGCAAAGCTTTTAATGAATTTGAAATCCATGAATAAAATTCTTAAGAGGTCTTCATCAAAGATTAACAAATCAACATGATTTGAGAGAGCAAAGCTCCGTTAACAAAACCCTAAAGGGTTTTCTTAAGATCTATAAAAAGCAAGGCTCTGTTAATGGGTAAAACCCTAAAATCATTTTGAGATCTATGATCTGAAGAAGAGCAAAGCTCTATTGATAAAGTTTAAATCTTACCAAAAATTTAGCAGAGTTTTGACTCTTGAAAGTTCTTAAAATAAAGAGCTATGCTCTGCAAGAGAATATCAACTCTCAGACGGAAGAGAATGAACAGAATCATCTAAAGGGCCAAGGGTCCTATTTATAGGCATTGAAATGCCTTTTCAATTTCTGAGTTGATCCGAGAGCGCAAATGCTGCCACCGCTGCACTCACATGTGGACCACGTGAGCGCAACGGTGGGGGGGGAGGAATTTGTTTCCCCCAATCAGAGCAAAGCTCTGTTTGAAATTTAAATTTCAAAATTGAAGCAACGCTTCAGATGCAGCGCCAAGTGCGCTGCGCTCTAAGCAGCGCACCACGTGTCAAAAACGGGTGCGCTGCGCTCTAAGCAGCGCACCACGTGCAAAGCACGGGTGCTCTAGCACTGGAATTAAAAACTCCCCACCGTTAGATCAAAGATCTAATAATAATGATAAATCATTAATTAATCAAAATTAAATTCTGTTATGGAAAGATTTTTTCAATCTTGTTAAAAATAAGAAGATTGCCTTCTGTAAAACAGAAGTCCTAGGATCAAAGATCCAATGGTGCGGAAACATCCCCAAATCAATCAGAGAAAGATCTCTTTAACTGATCGAACTGATTAGCTTGCCCTATATAAAGGCCCCAAGACTTCAAGTCTTATACAGAGAAACCCCCCATAAACTTTGAAAAAACTCAAAGAAAAAGAGCAAACTCTTGCAAGAAGATATTTCTTCAAGGTAAAGATGATGGGTGATGAACACAGAGATGAAATCATCTCATAAAAAGAAGAATTCTTTTCTTCAAAAAGATCATAGATCTACAAGACAAAAAGTCTTTCACAAAAAAGATCAAAAGATCTCATCATAAAATAAAAGAAGAACATAATTCTTCTCACAGATCATGGATCTATAAAGGCAAAGCCTTTAACCAACATAAGAGACTGGAAATCTCTCCTGCAAATTAAGAACTGTTGTTCTTAGATCTTGAGACAAAGTCTCTATTAAAGAACATAAATTTGTTCCCAGATCATAAAATTGATCAGATGCGCTTTGCGCTTTTGAAATGCGCCTTGCGCTCTTGAACTGTACTTCTGCGCTCTCTGGACCGGCGCTCAGCGCCAAATGTGCCACGTGTCAACCACATATGTGCCAATTAACGACTTGCGCTTTGCACTTCTGAAATAGCACACTGCGCTCATGGGCTGGCGCTTAGCGCCAAGCGCACTACGTGTTACTCACGTATGCGCCACTCAACTGAAAGCGCAATGCGCTCAGCGCTCATAAACCGGCATCATGCGCTCATCATCTAGCGCCTAGCGCTGAGTGCGACATGTGTCCCTTACATGTGCGCTACTCGGCAGAAGCGCATTGCGCTCTTTAACTGGCGCATTACGCTCTTTAACTGGCGCAAAGCGCCTGGCGCGCCACGTGTTGCGCTGACAGAATATAAATTGTTCTTTAATAATCCCAGAGCTCTGATGAATGCTCGGCATTCAGTAAAAGACAAACATTGTCAGAAGCTAAAATCAATGCTCGGTATTGTTAAAAGGGCCAAGCCCAAATAAAGGCTCAACAACCCAGAATGAAATATTAAATATTTATTGGACTTAGCCCAAGATTGGTCATAAGTCCTCAACTCATATTAATTGAGACCATCTGCTCATGAATATTTCAACAGATCTTAGTCCCAAATTGGACTACAGATCTTTCAACCAACTCACACCGGTTCGAGGGTACATCTCTTTACTCATCTGATATCTGTCGTTGTAATCCTTCAACGTCTTCAGAGAGGTGACGGGTCCCGACAACCAAACACTCTACGGACCGTGAGGTCTTTAAACTCGCGGACTGCGATGTCCTTAACCTTGACTGTGGGGTCTTTAAACTCACGTACTATGATGTCCTTAACCTTGACTGTGAGGTCTTTAAACTCACGGACTACGATATCCTTAACCTTGACTGTGAGGTCTTTAAACTCACGGACTATGATGTCCTTAACCTTGACTGTGATGTCTTTAAATTCATGGACTATGATATCCTTAACCTTAGACCGAGATGTCCTTAAACTAACAATGGACCGTAATGTACTTAAAATAATCGACCACAATGTCTGTAACAACCGAGTTCATTTATACCAATTCCAGTTCCCGTATTTACTTATCTGTGGTATTTTCTTGATTTAACGGGTTTTGGGTGCGAATGGTATTTTACTTTTACTATTGCATTCGACCCAACCCGCTTGCTTGAACTTGTTTGATTCATATTTATAGATTACCCTGACTTGTTCTATAGACATGTGCATTTCATGTATACTGCATACTGGCATTTTACCCGGGATTGCATCTTTTACCATATAACATTTTAGGTCATGTAAAATAATTTACAATTGCATTTCGTAGCCTGCATGATACCCCTAACCCCGTGGTAGCGTCCGCACATCTTGTTCTCGTCCCGTTCAGTGAAACGGACGTGTTTGGATGGCTACGCGCACGTACGTGCATCCGTTCTTGGGGGTATGCATTTTCGTTACTGGAGCATTCGTTTTGAATTTTGAAAATCGTTTATATTTTTCATATTTTAATTCTGAATTTTTACACCCGACCCGGGCGCGTTTTGAAATATTTTTGTATCCCGCCAAAATTCAATTTATTTAAATTTTAAAATTATATTCAAATATTTTAACAGTTTATAAATTTTTTCGTTAACTGTTACGCCCCGCTTCCCAAAATACGGAATACGAGGGGTAGATAAGGCCAGCCATGCTCCTACGGTCAAAGAAATGTCCTGCCGTAGTCACACTTCGGCTTCTAGTTTTTCATGGTAAACAGTAAATAATGCGCAGGTAATGAGAAATGCAGTAACTGGAACAAAACAGTAAAATGAACTGACCTGATTGGGAAACAAAAGATATAACTCTGGATAGCTAAACAAGATATCCGTGATGTGCGTCTAGTCCTGGTCCAGGCTAAATCTTCTCCTCACACTGAGCATACATACTCAGGTCGTCAGAGCAACACAATAGCAATATAATATATATAAAATCATGTGACAATTCTAACAGTGATACTATATATATATAACAGTAGATCAATGGCAGTATGGTTATGAACATGCAGTAATCAATGCAGCGGAACAGTAAAAGCAGTAGAACGATATGCCACGTATAATCAACACAGTATATAAGGTATATCAATGCCAGTATCCCTATCAGTCTCTAAGTCTCACTGTACAGGTCACTAAGCCTATCGTCAGTCCAAGTGTGAGAGTCAACCACTCGCGAGTGTCCTCCACCCAAGGGTAGAACCCAAGGGCAAGGGACCACGGGCCCAACATGTATATCACGGTGATAATCACATACCCTGTAAATCTCCATATATCTCCCTAAATATATAAGCCGGCATGGGACTCCCGAGATTCTGTTGAACTCACACTCAAACTACCCCACACCCCGTGGTCTACATCAAACGCTAACCATAACCCTAAATACCAATCGGTCTGTGACAAGTCTGCGCGAGAACTGGAGGCAGGACCTCCATCAAGCATGTCCCGACTAATACCTAAGATAAATGGCAGTGTCTGGTGCCTTATCTGTGACACCCGTGCAAGAGCTTCCATAAGTGTCCCATACCACTTATAGTCACACGTACACGCGTCTCACAGACGTCGACAATGTAATATAACAATAAGGTTCACTGATTGTGTACGAGTACGTATCACTTTCACTTATTCACTGATACACGAACACTGACGTACTTGCCACAATCATCACTAATACCTAACACTGGGTAATGCACGTTATCACTAGGTTATCAAATGCAGTGACATGTATATGATATGATGCGTGAACAGTATGTAAAGCATGATTAAGGTGTCATAAAAATAGTATTCTATCACTTGCACGATTTATCATGAATCGTACGTGTACAGTTTAGCAAAACGATAAACAGGTAATAATTAGTATGTTCAGTTATCTATCCATCTAATTTAGTTTCACGCCAATCGGGTTCCAGGATCATTAATTATAGCCATTTCATTTTAAGCGTTCACGGATGGAAACCCGGTTTCAGAATCGGAAGTCCGTTTTGCAACGCAATTTAATCCCAGTTGGGATCAGAATTTAGCGACGCTACAGTTTAATGAAATCTAGGTTTTTCAGTAAGGTTTTTAAATCAATAGACGGATCTTCAATCGCATCTGCACGTCAGGAGATATACATTATTCAATACTAGTATGCCAGTTCTGATTCTGTTGGGACTGTTATGCGTCCCGATCTTTTAAATTACAGATAAAATAGTAAATGATGACGAAACAGGGTGAAAACACCTGTATTATCTAGATAACAGATTCACCTATAATAAACAGTGGAGTTCCGCAACTTACGGGTTAAGGAAACAGGGTGGTGCTCATCACGGGACAGCACACAGCAAACAGGGTCGCTCTGGACTGCAGTCCAGAGTCGCACTCCGATCCAAATTTTGTCACAATTTAAGTACAGAAATAATTTGAAACTTGCATGGGGTCAAAGTTCGTCGAGTTGGCTTCGATTGGAGCCCTTGAACTCATCATTCCAGTATGTATATAATTTTTGGTGATTTTTACAGTTTTCAGGTACAGGAAATTTCCAGTTTTACAGGCAAACTTAGGGGTAGTCGTTTTAGTCGGTAATCGTCGTATTATCCAGTGAAATTTATACAGAGTGTTAATCACTACACGGGCCAAGACGGACAATCTAATTCCGTCAAAATAGAAAAGTATTTTCTTTGGGAACATGCATCGAACAGTTACGTATTATAACTTTTCAGGAAAATTTACTACGGAATCTATACTATTTTAATTTGTAATAAAGGATAACTTAGCATGCAGCAAGTAGAGAACTTGCCTGAGGACGTGTCGACAATAATACTGTAGTGGTATCAGCACGATCGCGCCACGAACGCAGCACCGGCTCAGTCCTTTGGAATCCGACAATTTCACTCGATCTAGCTGCTCTTCGTGCCCTCCTTTTCTTCACTGCTTCACGCTGTTCCTTGATTTGATGTGAGGGAGGATGAGACGCTGATAAAGGGAGAGAAATTTAGAGAGAGAGGAAGAGAGAATTAGAGAAGGAGAGAGAATTAGAGAAATTGAGAGAGAGAGGGAATTAGAGAGAAAGAATGTGGGTGAGATGAGAGAGGGGGAATAGAATGAATGAGAATTAAGTGGTGATTAATAGGATTTTAAAAGGGATTAATGGGGGAAATTAATTGGGATTAAAGAGGCATTAACTTGGTGGTCTAATAGGAATTTATAGAGGAGATTTGGGTTTGGATTTGAAGGGATTTAAAAGAATTGAGGTGGGATAATTGTTATTTTAATGGGCTGGGGAGGGAAAATGGGCTCGGGCCAAGGGATAAGATAGTAGGGAAAAGAAAGGGGCCGGGCTTGGGATTTTAAGTGAATGAGAAAAGGATTAGAGGAGTGGGCCGGGTCAGGTAGGCAACGCGGGCTGGAGTGAAGCGGGCCGGGGAAAATGTAAGGGAAATTGGGAAGGGAAGAGGGGCTGGGCCGAAAAGTTAGGCCAGAGAAATTTTAAGGAAAATTCATTGGGGAAAAATAGGGAGAGGGCCGAGAAAATGTTGGGCTGGGCTGGGATTTATAAATATAAAAGGAAAAATAGATTTGGGCTGAGGAAATAGATTTTGGGTTTAAATTAAATAAATAAACTAATGAGAAAATTGAAAAAGGGCTGGGTATTACATCATACCACCTTTACAAAAAATTTCGTCCTCGAAATTTAAAACTAAACGATAAGTTGTAAAAATTTAAAAACGGAAGCTACCATATCACAAACTAACACATGATGGTTTACTTTAGACGGGTGGATGAAATTTTGAAGGTATATATATGCAAGAATAACATACAAAAGGATAGGTTTAAATAAGTATACGGCAGGAACAACTATAAGGACAAACTACAAGTATACGAGAATATAGATAACAATAACGAACAATAATAATCAAGGCGTGTTTAATAAAATCGAAACCCAAATGTGTGCACATATAATTATATCAAAAGTAGCAAGGTAGAAATAATAGTATAAGGTACAACCATTTATAATAGTAAATATAGGCACAACACCCGAAAATAAAATAACGACAATAAAGTAGTGAAAGATTTGTCGGTAGGTTAAAACATTTTAGGGTAATGTATCTATCGAATAGTCTTAAAATAACTTAGAAAACTCATATTGTGAAAATACGAAACATGGAACAAAATATACACGGTGTAAGGTTGCGCTACTGAAAATGAGAATAATAATAGTGTACTTAAAATGCATAAAACGGAGTAATCAATAACACGCACTCTTTGATAAATAGCAAAATAATGGAAACTAATTTTCGAATAACCCTGTCCCTAAATATAGTTAGGGTAATAAGAAGAACACAAATAGGTATAGGGCTAGATAGGGTAATGATTATAAGGAAGTGTGGCTCAATCAGAAGGTTTGAGTGTGGCGGCTTTAGGCTGAAGATCAAGAAGATTGGGATCGGGTCAGCACAGAAAATAAGGGTGAGCAATAAAGGACTATAAGGAGAAAAATGTATGGGGAGGATACTGGTCGGTACATCATGTGAATCAAAAATTTGAAAGATTAGCGAACTCGGAAATTTCACTAAAATTTTCTCCTACCAGAAAGATCTCAAACGAGGCACAGACGGAAGATGAAGGGTGGACCTCTAAAAAATCGGGCGTGGTACTAGTTAATCTTGGTAATGGTCAGAATAATGTAAGGAGTAGGGGTGAACGGATCTCAGTAGGAAAATAATTGTATAGAAGAAATAATCAAGTAGCAAGCGAACTAAGGAGATCGAAAGATTAGCGAACTCAGCAATTTATTTCATTTCAAAAGATTTTAAACAAAGCATTCTCAAAGACGAAAAGTGGCCCTAAACTATACACAGTTTTTATTTGGCCAAGGAAGACAACATCTAAAAGAAATCCCGTCAGTCGCGGTTTTGGAGATTCAGCAGGTTGCGGTAGACTCGCGCACACAGGTAGGGCGTCCATTTCCATAGCGCCTCGCAGGTATCTCCATTGAGAGTTCTTCCACCGCAGGGTCTTGATCTTCTGGTCCTTCTTCCTCGGATGGAGCTTCTTCATCGAGGTCCGATTCCATGTGATTCTCTTCCATGGGATTTTCCTCCATTGGATTTTCTTCTATTGATTCTTCCTCGGGGTCTTCCTCTATCGGGTTCTCTTCAGGGTCTCCTTCCTCTTCGTCGGAATCTCCTATCATGTCAAACTCTGGGGCGGCTACTCCTTCGTCCTCTGAATCGTTGTTTCTGAAACTGACCTGGGGACCGTTGATCTCATCGTCAGAACTCATCAGCGTGTGGTCTAAGAAAACGCATGACTGTGCATCCTCATCTAGATGCGGCGCTGCTCCGGGGTGGGCCATGGCCTGAAAAGAAGAGTCATGATTAGACAATGGAATACCTCAAGAGAATATCTAAGTATACGAAGTATAGAAAGATATTCGGTGGCAGGAACTGAAAGATCAGGATTAAAATACTGTGATAATGAATAGTATAAATAAGGAGAAAGCAAGAGAATGATACATATATTACGATTCAAAGTTTTATTGCATTCAACTAAAAATTCAACGGATACAAGATTTCAAACGGAAAGAAATATTCATAAGAGGATGACAACATTATTACTGAAAGTAGAAAACATGAAAATTCTTCTTTGACTACTAGAACGTTGCACTCTCGTCGCGTGAATTGAATTCTGCGCTGGGTCCGCCTTATCCTCGATATTTGAACTATGCAATAATCATCACTTGGCAGAAGTGGAGAGTGTGGATGAGTCTCCTCCTTGTAGCTCCTTCCTTTATGGGCAACCGTTAATGAGATGTTCACTGGATCCGCAAATCAGACATTTCCCTTGGGCGCGGCGACAATCCCTCTGAAGATGTCCTGGCCTCTTACAATACCCACAACATGGGGTCTTCTGCTGTTTCTGTCGCGGGGAAACAAATTGGCATTTCATCTTATTCTCTTTTCCTCGTCTAACGGGGATCCCTTTATGATTGGAGACAGCCGCTGATGCCTGATTCACCTGTCTTCTCAGTCCTTCAGCCAACAAGTCGTTTGTTCGCTCCTGGGCTTCCTTTAGTCCGTGCAGTCCACTCAGAATCTCAATGGTCTGATTTTGGGGAGCGGATATAGATGAAGAGTCGTTGGAAGACATGATCCTGAAACAACTATTTTGAAGATGATATAAGGCATAAGCTATAAGATTCAAATATAATAAGGATTGGACAAGGATTCAAAAATATCAGATGTGATGAAATTCATTACAAGCGGAAAAATCAACTGTATGACTCCAAGTCACTTAAACAGAGTATGGTGGTGTAATCGTGATGTAGTTCACCATTACAACCACGAAACTTTGCCAAGTCACCTGAAACCCTAGCGAATGGATAGCTGAACACACGATGTGAATATGGATCAAGAATGACAAGTTTACAACCTAGACCAAGGAATGTCTTAGATTGCCAAGCAATACACGGAAAACTGCAATCCTAATCGAAGCAAAACCTGGTCTCTGATACCAACTAAACCATGTCACGCCCCGCTTCCCAAAATACGTAATATGAGGGGTAGACAAGGCCAGCCATGCTCCTACGGTCAAGGAAATGTCATGCCGTAGTCACACTTCGGTTTCTAGTTTTTCATGGTAAACAGTAAATAATGCGCAGGTAATGAGAAATGCAGTAACTGGAACAAAACAGTAAAATGAACTGACCTGATTGGGAAACAAATGATATAACTCTGGATAGCTAAACAAGATGTCCGTGATGTGCGTCTAGTCCTGGTCCAGGCTAAATCTTCTCCTCACACTGAGCATGCATACTCAGGTCGTCAGAGCGACACAATAGCAATATAATATATATAAAATCATATGACAATTCTAACGGTGATACTATATATATATAACAGTAGATCAATGGCAGTATGGTTATGAACATGCAGTAATCAATGCAGCGGAACAGTAAAAGCAGTAGAACGATATGCCACGTATAGTCAACACAGTATATAAGGTATATCAATGCCAGTATCCCCATCAGTCTCTAAGTCTCACTGTACAGGTCACTAAGCCTATCGTCAGTCCAAGTGTGAGAGTCAACCACTCGCGAGTGTCCTCCACCCAAGAGTAGAACCCAAGGGCAAGGGACCACGGGCCCAACATGTATATCACGGTGATAATCACATACCCTGTAAATCTCCATATATCTCCCTAAATATATAAGCCGACATGGGACTCCCGAGATTCTGTTGAACTCACACTCAAACTACCCCACACCCCGTGGTCTACATCAAACGCTAACCATAACCCTAAATACCAATCGGTCTGTGACAAGTCTGCACGAGAACTGGAGGCAGGACCTCCATCAAGCACGTCCCGACTAATACCTAATATAAATGGCAGTGTCTGGTGGCTTATCTGTGACACCCGTGCAAGAGCTTCCATAAGTGTCCCATACCACTTATAGTCACACGTACACGCGTCTCACAGACGTCGACAATGTAATATAACAATAAGGTTCACTGATTGTGTACAAGTACGTATCACTTGCACTTATTCACTGATACACGAACACTGACGTACTTGCCACAATCATCACTAATACCTAACACTGGGTAATGCACGTTATCACTAGGTTATCAAATGCAGTGACATGTATATGATATGATCCGTGAACAGTATGTAAAGCATGATTAAGGTGTCATAAAAATAGTATTCTATCACTTGCACGATTTATCATGAATCGTACGTGTACAGTTTAGAGAAACGATAAACAGGTAATAATTAGTATGTTCAGTTATCTATCCATCTAATTTAGTTTCACGCCAATCGGGTTCCAGGATCATTAATTATAGCCATTTCATTTTAAGCGTTCACGGCTGGAAACCCGGTTTCAGAATCGGAAGTCCGTTTCGCAACGCAATTTAATCTCAGTTGGGATCAGAATTTAGCGATGCTACAGTTGAATGAAATCTAGGATTTTCAGTAAGGTTTTCAACGCAATAGACGGATCTTCAATCGCATCTGCACGTCAGGAGATATACATTATTCAATACTAGTATGCCAGTTCTGATTCTGTTGGGACTGTTATGCGTCCCGATCTTTTAAATTACAGATAAAATAGTAAATGATGAAGAAACAGGGTGAAACCACCTGTATTATCTAGATAACAGATTCACCTATAATAAACAGTGGAGTTCCGCAACTTACGGGTTAAGGAAACAGGGTGGTGCTCATCACGGGACAGCACACAGCAAACAGGGTCGCTCTGGACTGCAGTCCAGAGTCGCACTCCGATCCAAATTTTGTCACAGTTTATGTACAGAAATAATTTGAAACTTGCATGGGGTCAAAGTTCGTCGAGTTGTCTTCGATTGGAGCCCTCGAACGCATCATTCCAGTATGTATATAATTTTTGGTGATTTTTACAGTTTTCAGGTATAGGAAATTTCCAGTTTTACAGGCAAACTTGGGGGTAGTCGTTTTAGTCGGTAATCGTCGTATTATCCAGTGAAATTTATACAGGGTATTAATCACTACACGGGCCAAGACGGACAATCTAATTCCGTCAAAATAGACAAGTATTTTCGTTGGGAACATGCATCGAACAGTTACGTATTATAACTTTTCAGGAAAATTTACTACGGAATCTATACTATTTTAATTTGTAATAAAGGATAACTTAGCATGCAGCAAGTAGAGAACTTGCCTGGGGACGTGTCGACAATAATACTGCAGTGGTATCAGCACGATCGCGCCACGAACGCAGCACCGGCTCAGTCCTTTGGAATCCGACAATTTCACTCGATCTAGCTGCTCTTCGTGCCCTCCTTTTCTTCACTGCTTCACGCTGTTCCTTAATTTGATGTGAGGGAGGATGAGACGCTGATAAAGGGAGAGAAATTTAGAGAGAGAGGAAGAGAGAATTAGAGAGGGAGAGAGAATTAGAGAAATTGAGAGAGAGAGGGAATTTGAGAGAAAGAATATGGGTGAGATGAGAGAGGGGGAATAGAATGAATGAGAATTAAGTGGTGATTAATAGGATTTTAAAAGGGATTAATGGGGGAAATTAATTGGGATTAAATAGGCATTAACTTGGTGGTCTAATAGGAATTTATAGAGGAGATTTGGGTTTGGATTTGAAGGGATTTAAAAGAATTGAGGTGGGATAATTGTTATTTTAATGGGCTGGGGAGGGAAAATGGGCTCGGGCCAAGGGATAAGATAGTAGGAAAAAGAAAGGGGCCGGGCTTGGGATTTTAAGTGAATGAGAAAAGGATTAGAGGAGTGGGCCGGGTCGGGTAGGCAACGCGGGCAGGAGTGAAGCGGGCCGGGGAAAATGTAAGGGAAATTGGGAAGGGAAGAGGGGCTGGGCCGAAAAGTTGGGCCAGAGAATTTTTAAGGAAAATTCATTGGGGAAAAATAGGGAGAGGGCCGGGAAAATGTTGGGCTGGGCTAGGATTTATAAAAATAAAAGGAAAAATAGATTTGGGCTGAGGAAATAGATTTTGGGTTTAAATTAAATAAATAAACTAATGAGAAAATTGAAAAAGGGCTGGGTATTACATTAACAAACTAAAATCTTTTAAATTTTAAAAAAATCTTATCCCAACCAAACCCAGCTCTCTCCCCTCTGGCCCGTGGACCCCACTCCTCTCTCTTTCTTTCTTTCTCTCCTTCTCTCTCTTGATCTCACCGCTGATCTCTTTTCTCTCTCTCTCTTTCTTTCTCTCCTTCTCTCTCTTCCACTAACATCCAAATTTCTTTCTCCCTATTGTTCACTTCTCTCGATCTCTCACCTCTCGATCTCTTCTCTCTCTCCTCTCGCTATCTCATTCTCTCTCCTCTCGATTCTCTCTCTCTCATCTCGCATTTATTGTGCGCATCTTGGATGTGGTCACCGTCCGAGGATATCGTCACCTCCCTCTTATATTTCTTTCCTCTGAACCCATCATCGATCCTTAACCCTAACCCTAACTTCATCGCAACTCCCCTCAACCGAGCCTCCTCCTCCTCCTCGTCACCATTCCCTCTTCTCCTTCCTCCTACTTTCTTCTCCTTCTTCCTTCTCCCGAACCCTGCACACCCACAAGCACCATTACAGAACCCATCACCACCACCTCTCCTTCGCCGCCGATCATCCCTCGCCACCACCATCATTTTCCTCTCCTCTCCTCCCTCTCCTCTGTGCTTCTCCCCTTCATAGAACCTTGCACCATCCCTGCATTAAAACCCAGCAAACACAAACCCTAACCGAAACCCTAACACCAAACTCTAGCTTCGCCGGAGATCGTTCACGGCCGTCGACACCCTCACGACCCTCTCTGCAAACCACAGTGAGTTTTCTCTTCTTCGCATTCTTCTTCTTCCTCTTTCCTTTCCTCTCTTTCTTCTTTCTTTTCTTTGCTTTTCTTTTTCTTTAAATTCTCTGTCTTTGTAGTTCGCCGGAAACCGGACGTGACGTCGATGATCCCGACGACCCAGCGAACGTACCTGACTTATGTGATCACCTTTGTGCGTTGTTTGGAACCGTTCCGTGTACCGTGCGCGCGTCGCGACATTTCGCCGATGTGAGACGTTCCGTACACATCCGTTCTTGATCCGTCGAGGCAAGTTAATCTTGCTACATGCTATATAACTCATTACATATTTATTTAATTAAATACTATACCTGTAGTTCAAATCTAGTACCCCATGTTTTATTTTATAACGTTTCGATATTCCGTTTGCATCCGTTTACATCATTTTAGATCTAGATCATGAAAGCTAATCTTGTTACATAGTAGATTACATTACAATGCATCCATACCAATATTTATATCACATATTGCTTAGTTGTATATCCCACATTACCATTTGATAGTTTTTATAATGTTTCGGATACCCATTTGCATCCATCTCATTTGAATATATATAATTGCATCCATAAATCACATTAATACATAATACTGTGATACTAATATTCCATGTTTAATAAAGAGCATCCTAATTAGGGTTGGAACTATAACTGTAACCCTAATCGATAACTGTGCATCCATATGTTTGAATCTATACCTATTTGCATACCACATCACATTATTCTATTTTATTGGTATATTGGTATCCCATACTTGTTTTTGTGTACCCATGCTTATTACAGTTTGATTATGAACCCCACGTGATATTTGTGCATCCCCTGACATGACTTGATACACCACTACGTGACACGACTTGATATTGTGCACTACTTGACATGTTTGGATCCATATACACTACCTGACTTGACCTGATGTACCACAGCTTGACCTGTTACCTGATCTTGTTACTAATGCCAACAATCTTGATCTGTTGTCCCTACGGACATTTCTTGTTGTCTATTCAGACAAACCTGTACTTGCTTGATCCTGTGTTGGCATTAGCTCCATATTTATCAATACCTGACTTGAACACATAACTTGGGGGTATGGGGAAATCAATGATGAAACCTGACTTGTAACTCGACAATTCGATACCTTTACTGATCAGTCTTATACGGGCTAGGCCAGCCCCGGGATGATACTGCTGACATCATTCGTCGTTACATACTACCTTTTACTGCCTTGCGGCACGTCTCGGATTCAGCCCGAGAGTCTTAGACCGTAGTCCCGGGCACGCACGGGATACTATCGAGTTACATCGATGATTCATCAAATTGATTTTAAGGACTTGAGAGTAGTTAACCCAGTAGACCAGTTTAGATTACTCACTGCACATCACCTGTGCCTTACCCTGCACTGTCACTATTTATATTACTGTTATACCAGTTTTACCGTTCATACTCATACCTGCATGTCTTGCTACCCCTGTTTATATTATTGCTTGATGTTATGACGCACTGACGTCTGGGTTTTGCATGGCCCAGATTCTTTACCTTTGCTGCAGGCCGAGCAGGAGTATTTCAGTCAGCAGGACGAGCAGTGAGGACCTGTTAGTATTTGGTTTTATTTATGCATTTTCATTCCTGATGTGAGCCCGCATTATGGGACGTACATTCCAGTCTATTCTTGTATTGGATCTTTTGCTTCCACATTATTTTATTCTTGACTCATTTATTCTGGCTTATGGACATGTATTAGATAGTTATTATTATTGTTCTTGATATCTCTACAGCCGTAATGTGACCGTGGAAGGATATTTCCTATCCACAGGTAGCATGGTTGGCTCTGTCACGTGCCTATCTTAGCGTACTCTGGGAAGCGGGACGTGACAATGTCCCTAAACTAAACAATAGAGCCCAATTGCTCTCTTGTTGGAACTAAATGATCCTGTTAAGTTGATCTTAGTCTAAAAATTAGACTAACGTATCCTTAACATACGTTTAAGTTGATCTTAGTCCCAAATGAGGCTAACGTATCCTTAAACCCAACCCCCAAACCCAAATCTAAGAAGATACGGATTTGGACTAATCCACGCCCTACGGGCGACAACATAAATTAGTCTCCGTATACAATCCACGGGCAACCAAAAACAAAACAAACACACACAACACGAAGTGACCATCTGGAGAATGAGAAGTTGTTACCGCGATGCGGTAGCGTAATTAACTGTAGGGGCTTGCGCCTGCATGGAAGAGCGTCCCCACAATAAAAAAAACCCTCAAATGAGGGGGAATCTGACGAAGTCTGCTACATCGGCCGCATCCGTTTAAACCTTCGATACATGATGCCATAAATCAACTTGGCATCTTCAGAGAGGTGGACGGATAGCACCAATTAGCATCTTCCCCGAAATTCAGGCGAGACGTTTATCGCGTCTTC
The DNA here is from genome assembly GCA_030015575.1 of Agapanthus africanus. Taxonomy (NCBI): domain Eukaryota; kingdom Viridiplantae; phylum Streptophyta; class Magnoliopsida; order Asparagales; family Amaryllidaceae; genus Agapanthus; species Agapanthus africanus. The sequence continues at coordinate 160,917,330 of JASDDO010000024.1, forward strand.
TCCCGTGTTTTCGACGGGGAACAGGAAACTATGGGATTGGATTAGTGTCATGTTGTAGTTTGCGGACGAGAATTCTACGTGAATTTCAAAGTACTAGACATCTCAAACTTCAATGTTGTGTTGGGAATGGACTGGCTGGGAATTTTCTATGCTACGATTAACTGCCGTCAAAGAAGGGTAGTATTCGAGACACCAGATCACCCAGTCTTCTAATTCAAGAGTGGAGATAGAATGTTGGAGACAGGGAGATACCGTGCTAAACCGAAAGATGCAGAAGTGTTTTCTCTTTCGGCGGTACCAAAATGTATAAGGATCTATGGCAACACTATTGGTGGCATGGAATAAAGCGTGAAGTAACCAAAAGCGTAGCCAAGTACTTGGTGTGTCAGTAAGTAAAGGCTGAATATCACAGGACTGCTGGTTTACTTCAACCGTTATCTATCCCAGAATGGAAATGACAACATATTACCATGGACTTCGTGACTGCCCTTCCTCGCAGCACGAAGGGTAACAATGCAGTATGGGTTATTGTGGATCGACTCACCAAATCGGCTCACTTTATTCCCTTTCGAGTTGGCCAATCTAACGAGACGTCAGCAAAGAAGTACATGAAGGTAAGCATAATGACATTCATGTTTCTTTCTTTCTTTGGAATGTTCGTCAGGAGGACCGGACTCTAAGGAGATTGAGCCCAGTCAGGATGAATTGGACTAGTTAACAGAGCAGCCAGACTTCTAGCTTTCCTTGTTCTTACTTTTCATTTCATATGTCATATGCCACTGTTTAGGCATTGCTTTTATCATTGTACTTTTCCTTTTCAAATCAGTTGTATTGTAAAGATGAATGTTAATAAAAGTTGTTGTTCATTTTATATCTCTTTTCATTTCTTGTGCATTTTATATAGTGCTTATTTACGCTTAACGTATTTATTTCTGAGTAAATACGTCGCGTGCCTGTCACGTCTTCTTCCCTGTACACTGGGAAGCAGAGCGTGACACGATGTATGAGACCGTGATAAGTCATCTGGATCGTCACCGTGGGCGTTTACTACCCCGCCGATCCCCTCTCCTACAGGTACTTATTTACGCGATGTAGAGATATTCCCCGGGTCTTTTCAAGGCCTTGTCTCAGGAGGCACTGGAGGAGGCGGTTGACAAGATACGCACGGCCCATGAGTTGGGTCTGATCTCGAAGAGCAGGTGGGACTGCCCCACAGATATTCTTCGTGAATGTTTCCAACAGAGGTTGATTGCGGTATCGTGTTCAGCGACGGGAGTCCCCGGCGGATCCGTAGCTTCTCCGGTCCACGGGCATCGACAGAGGGAGCGGGCAAAGGCTGCTTGGGCTCGGTTGGAGGATCTCTCCTTTGAGTATCATCGTCAATGCTTTCTTAATCTCCTTCCCCCTTTGCTGTAATAGTTAGGGAGTATATACTTTTTACTTTCTTAGCGAGCCCTTCCCTCTATTTTGTAAGGCTGAGGAGCCGAGAATACCTCTTAATAAATTTTCTTAATAAATTTTCTTTTGCTTAAGGATATCTCTTTGCTTGCGATTGTAGAACATCGATCATCCCTGTTTGTTTTTCCAGGCGCGGGTGGATCTTTTCTAAGTGTAGGGGGATCTGCGCTTCTCCCCCAATTCTTTGCCTCGGAGCCGAGGTAAGAAGGGCAGAGCTAGACTTAGGTCGGCTGCTCTTTGAGCGCGCCGGGGCACTTATTTTAGGACACCTTCCTTACTTCTGAGATGGGCTGGAAAAAGCACGTGGTCGGATGCTATAAGGCCTGTATTTTGTCGGGCAAGAAGCCACCCGTTTTGAGTGAGCGCGGCGAATAGGAGACTATCCGCCGGCCTCAGACCTGAGCAGGAATCTACTCGCGTGAGGGCTTATCTTAGAAACTTCAGCTGGCATACAAAGGAATTTTATTATTCGAAAGGGTACAAGTTTATCTGTATAACTTAGGCTTTTCGGCGTTATATGGCAGAGAAAAGTCATGCCCCCAGGAATCCTGAAGACAGTAGGCTCCACCGGGCAATATCTTTGTTACGAGGAATGGACCGTCCCACTTCGGGGAGAACTTGTGAAGCTTCCCTTGGTCTTTAAATTCGTTTCGACGTAGGATTAAATCTCCTGTCTTGAAAGCTCGATGTTTAACCTGGGCGTTGTAATATCTGGCGGTCTGCTGCTGATATACGGCCATCCTTATTTACGTCCGATCTTTTTTTCTAATAAGATGTCCAGGTTGCTTCGAAGCGTTAAGACATTGGCCTTGTCGTCGAAGTGTTAGACTCGATAGCTGGGAAGGCTAATTTCTGCGGGGACCATTGCCTCGGTGCCGTAATAGAAGCTAAACGGGGTTTCCCCCGTGGGTGTTTTTTCCGATGTTCGCAGCGCTCATAACACCCGAAACATCTCCTCGACCTAGCCGCCTTGTCTTCCTTTCAAGCGGGCTCTGAGTTCCCGGATGCCACCTTAGTTTGCTACCTCGGCTTGCCCATTGCATTGTGGATGTGCGACCGTGGAGAACTTCATCAATATGTGATAGTCGCTGCAGAATTCTCTGACTTTGTCATTTTTGAAGTTGGTTCCGTGGTCGGTGACGGCGCACCTCGGGATTCCAAATCGAGCAATTATATTATTTTATAGGAACTTCACCATGGATGTGGTATCCGGCTTCCTGATCGGCATGGCTTCGACCCGCTTCGTGAAATATTCTACGGCGATAAGGATGTATTTGTGTCCACCCGTGCGTGTGGGGAGTTGGCCAACCATATCCATCCCCCACTGCGCAAATGGCTAAGGGGAACTTAGTGGCGTTAACTCGGTAGCGGATAGCCGAGAGATGCTGCCAAAAAGTTGGCAGGTCTTGCAACTTTTGACAAGTTTTCCCGCGTCTTGGGGGATAGTTGGCCAATAATACCCCTGCAGCAGCGCCTTTTGAATTAGACTGTGGGCCTCTTGATGTGCTTGATTAGTAAAAAATACTGCACATTTGTATGGACATTTTCCCTACTATTATTAACTAATAAAATGTGTTAATTGTAAATAAAAAACATATGTAGGTTTATTTGTAAAAAGATTATTATCATATGTTTCTTCATTTATAATATAATTAGGGAAAATATATGTATATAATATTTAAATAAAATATCCATGAGAATATTCATATTAAAATATGCATATCATATCAAATATTCCTAATCAATATTCTTAAAATATTATATCATATAAATGGTTAGAATAATATCTCAAAAATACCAAATGCTACCAATAATTTAATTTGAGATATTGTGCAGGTATTAGCTCAGGTCTGAAATCTAAGTAGGAGATCCGCATTAAATTGGAATATCAAACTGAATCTGCCAAATATTAGAAGCAAATCGAAGAATCTAGCAACGGCAGAGACTAAGGGCAATATTTTCAGAATTTGTATATCAAGAGGATCTCCAAATATCGAGAGAAAAAGTCAGAAAAAATCCCAAGTCAAAATCCCACCAGAGGGCGGCGGATCCGCGGTCAATAGGGGGTTTGGGCGACGGTTCCGCGGTCGGTTCTGGGCTGTTGGATGTAGAATTTCCGGGATATGATCGTAATGTTGCATACTCTAATATGGCATCTAGGGTTTCTAGTTTCAGAAACTATATAAAGGACCTAGAGCTGTGCATTCTAAAATCATCTCATCATCTGATCAAGTCATACATTCATCTATCCCTTGATCAAGAGAGAGATCTACGAGCAAAATCTAGGGTTCTTGTAATCTACCTTTTTAAGAAGAAAAGTTGTAATGCAATAGTTGATCAATAAGGGTAGTTTTTGTTTTAATTCTTTTTGCAATTACTTTACGCATTACTTTTCCGCATTATCTTCAGCATTACTTTCTGATTTCAAATATGGTTTCATTTATCTTCCACCTCTATTTTACTACGCTAATAACCATGAGCGAGTAATTTCTTGCTTGCTAGGGTTTGTAGGATAGGGTAGAATAATGGATGAAAAATCGCTTAATTTCTTTTGACGTTTTAATGTCTATAAATCTTAGCAAAATAAATGTTAACCCTCTTATCGGGCGCGCTATCAATTAATGATAGTCACAATCATGAGTCGAGATTCGTTAATACTTGTTTTGTTAAGGGCTTGAGATAAATATAGATCAATGGAATGACAAGGGGCAGTAGTGGGAAACCCTAATTCTCTCCAAGAACCCTAATCCATATTCATAGCTATCTCTCTAGTTTTAAATAATTAAAAGATAAAAAAGAAACATTTCTAAACCTTCATTTATTACTACTAAATCCTATAAACCATACAAGTCTTCTTATTATACAATTTTCTATCCATATTAAATTAAAACGACAACAATCCCTTCTCTCTTTTATCAACTCGTCTATAACAAGATAAGAAATTCACGTTTCCCTACGGACGACCCGTACTCATCACGGCTAGCTATTTGCGACACCGTCTTAATTGCAGTTATTTACAGCACACAAACACACACACCTTTTTCCCACCAATCAGTGCTCTTCCGACTCCTTCCTGTATCTCTTAGAAAACGTAATTGGCCTCGTCGGGATCGATGCATCGGAGTAGCGGTTGGATGTACGACTTCTTGTGTAGGTTTTCCTTACTCCACACGAAGTGACTAGCTTCCATATGGAGCCGGCGTGCTTCAACTCAATCCTCAGGGAATACTACATCCTTAAGGAACTCCACAATAGGTTTTGTCCAATCCGGGATATCCCCTTGAGCAGTGTAGATCTGGTGTATTACTTCTCTATCTTCCACGCTGGGCCATGGCAGGACTTCTAAGAGAACGTTTCTTTTGTGATTGGCCGAATAAGAAGAGGCGAGTTTGCTCAGCGCGTCAGCTTCGGTGTTCATACTTTTGGGAATCTGCTCTACTTGGACCTCATCGAAATTTCTCCGAACTCTTTTTACCTCCGCTAGGTATCTCATCATCAGGGGTTCCCTGGTTTCGAAGCGTCTAGTCACCTGACCGACGATCAGCGCGGAGTCGCTATGGATCCTAATTGTCTTTAGCCGCTCCCCAGAGGCGATTCGTAGCTCAGCTAATAAGGCTTTGTATTCTGCGGCGTTGTTCGATGCCTTGAAACCGAGCCTCAGAGAGTACTCCGTCTCTGCTTCATTCGGTCCACGGATGACCAATCCAGCCTTGCTCCCCTCCTCCGTAGAGGAGCCGTCCATATAGAGTACCCAGTCCAGAATCAGGCTGAGCGTTTCCTCGACTGAGGGTCATGGGTCATTACTTCGCACCGACACTCCTTCTTTATGGGGAGTGGTGCATTCCACCATGAAGTAGGGCAGGGTCTGTGCTTTGATAGCTTGCCTTGGTCGGTACCGAATGTCGAATTGGGACAAATTCCACCTTCATTTCTCTAAGCGGCTCGACGACTCGGGGGAACCAAGGATATTCCCCAAGGGTCGTTTGGTGAGAAAAACAATCGTGTGTGCCTGGAAATAGTGTCGTAGCTTCCTTGAGGTGATGAAGAGCACTAGAACTATCTTTTCTATAACCGGATATCTGGTTTCCGCGTCCTTGAAAACGTGGCTGACGTAGTAGACTGGTCATTGTATTCCTTCGGATTCTCTGACGAGTATAGAGCCAGCTGCCTGGTCGGAGATGGCCAGATATAGTAATAGCTCGTCCCGCTCAGCTGGTCTGGTGAGAAGCGGGGAGTCGCCGGATGTGTCTTGAGATGCTCAAAAGCGACTTGGCACTCCTCGGACTACTCAAACTTGGGGATCTTCCTTAAGGCTTTGAAGAAATGTAGGCACTTTTCTCCGGATCTGGACATGAAGCGACTCAAAGCAGCCACCCTGCCTATGAGCCGCATGATATCAACATTGCTTCTGGGTGTCTCTGTATCGATGATGGCCTTGATTTTCTCCGGGTTTGCTTCGATTCCTCGGTGGGTGACCATGAATCTAAGGAATTTCCTGCTCGTGCGCCGAACGCACATTTGGCTGGATTCAGTTTCATTTTATATTTTCACAAGACATCGAATGTCTCGTCGAGGTCCGTGGTATGTTCGGCTGACCAGGTGGATTTCACGAGCATCATCAACGTAAACTCCCATATTTCTCCCAATTTGTGGTTTAAACAGCTTGTTGACCAGCCGCTGGCACGTTGCCCCTGCGTTTTTGAGGCCGTAGGGCATTACCCTATAGCAGTAGACTGCTCGATCGGTGGTGAAGACGGTTAGCTCTCTGTTGGCCGGATTCATCCGGATTTGATTATAACCAGAGAAGACGTCCATGAAGCTCAATAGTTCATGACCGGCCGAGCTGTCTATTAACTGATCTATCCGAGAGAGTGGGTAGTTGTCTTTAGAGCAGGCCTTGTTTAGATCGGTGAAGTCGACGTACATGCGCCATTTCCCGTTTTCCTTCTTGACCATGACCACATTTGCTAGCCAAGCCGAGTAGTCCAGATTCCTGATGAAGTTGGCAGCGAGCAGTCGGTCCACCTCCTCCTTTATTGCTTTCTGCTTTATTGGCGCGAAGCTTCTTTTCTTTTGTTGGACTGGCCGGGCTTTCGAGTCGACCCCGAGCATATGGGAGATCACCTTAGGGTTCACCCCGGGCATGTCCGTTGGAGTCCAAACGAACACATCGGAGTTGTTCCGGAGGAACTGGACTAGGTTGTCTCGAGCGTCTCCGGTCAAGAGTGAACCGATCTGTACAGTTCGGATGTCGTCCCCTTCTTTATGAGGAACCTTTAACAAAGCCTCCACCGGGGAACCCAGAATCTCATTTTTGTTATCGCGCATATCCAGAAATTCCCAAGGATCGTACATACCTTTAGAAATATCTTCTTCTTTGTCCTCGGGGGGCGTCAAGGCGAGACAGACCCTAGCAGTTTGGTGGTCACCGTAGGCCTGTCCTATCCCCCCATCGTTCAGAAGGAATTTGAGCGCGAGGTGGTAGGTTGAGATTTGAGCCTGGAGAACATTTAGAGTGGGTGGCCCAAAAGGATGTTGTAAGATGAAGAAATCCTAACAGCGAGGAAATTCACCGATATGGTTCGCGTTCTTCATGCTTCCCCAATGTTGAGAGGGAGGGTGATCGTTCTTTAGGCCGAAACGGAATGGTTTATAAACCCGGAGAGGACGTGGGAGGTCGGTTGGAGATCGGATGGGTTTAACCCCATACACTGGAAAGAGTCGTAGAACAGAATATCCGTCGAGCTCCCTGAGTTGACTAGGATTCTCCGGACTTCATATCGGTTTACCCGAGGTGTTATCATAAGAGGATCATTGTGCGGGATATGATGTGAAGGTCCTCATCGGTGAAAGTGATTGGATTGTCCTTCTTGCACTTCTTGTAGGAGGGTCACTTAAGGACATGACTGGCCGAAAACGGCGGGTGTTATTGTTGGTCGGAGTCGAGCAACAGAGATGACCATGATCTTCCCGACCGTCAATTCTCCGGGAGGGGGTTGGTTCGCTTGCTCCTGATCTGCCTGCCGTTTGTCTCATAGGTGCTTCGCTAGATGACCGGAGTGGATAAGCTCCTCGATATAGTTATGGAGTTGTTTGCAATTCTCGGTCGGGAGCCCCTGTGATCGATAGAAGGCATAATATGGGCCACGAAGTCACTTGCCCGGCCTCTGAGTCGCTGGTAGGAGTTTGAAAAACCTCTCACCCTTAACCTCCTCCAGTAGCTCGGCCTGAGAGACGTTCAAGGGAGTGTACTCATGAAACCTTGGAGAATAAGGTTTTGGATGGTCGGCCTTTTTCTTCTCTTCTCTGTCCATTTCTTTCGGTCTGTTCGGTCGCCGCGGGGTAAGTTGGCATTTACCTTTGACTCGAGTTGGATTTCCCGCTCGGTCCAGATTTTTACTTCGACCATGGTCTTAGGTTGCGCCAATGCAAAAGAGCGGAGCCACTCTTTATGCCTAAGACCCGATCTCAAGGCGGTGATAACCGTTTCATCATGGTGCTCAGGGATTCCAGAAGGGCATTACAGAAGCGGGTGATGTAACTCTTGAAAGATTCCCTGTCTTCACTCTTGATGGTAAACAAGTAGTCGACCGTCCTTTTCTGTCATCGGTTACCGACGAAATGATCGAGGAACTAAGTTGCCAACTCATCAAAGGTCGAAATCGAGCATGGCGCAAGTCCGCGGAACCAAAACCGGCCGGCCCAGATGAGGGTGGTAGGGAAGGCTCGGCACTGAGCTGTGTCCGAATTGTCTTGGAAGCTCATGCTTTCCGTAAATGCATCCAAGTGGTCCTTTGGGTCAGATTTCCCGTCGAAGAGGGACACCTTGTGCGGTTTGTTCTGAGATGAGATCCGCTCACCTAGTAACTGCTCTGTGAAGGGCCTCGTGATCGAATCTGCAGAATACTTTACTACTACTCCGGCCGAATGGGTAGCGTACCACATGTCCTCGATTTTCTTCTCGAGGGCCTCGATTCGCTAATGGTACCCTGAGAATTCTCTATGATCGGAGCACCCGCTGTCTCTGCTTTAGGCTTGCGCGATGGAGCGGTTTCGGTTTCGCTCTATCACGTTCCTCAGTTCTCGGGTGGAACCCTTTGTGGTTAGCCCCAAGGTATGCCATATGCATGACCTCGATGGGTATGGGGACGCCGTTCTTGCCTAGAATCAGACAACCCGACCGACGTCTCTTCTGAAGGCGAGGTAGCGCGACGAGCGTCGGAGCAATAACCCGGTTGTTCCCGAGACCTTGGCGTTGGACTGTTCGGCGCCTAACGAGTCATGGAATCATTCCTTGTATGGGGCTCGCATCTGCCGGAATTGGCACACCGATGTTCCGCGACGTTGAGATCAGCACTGTTGGGGTCAAAAATTACACCCCGGTTGACCAAGTCAAAATCAAAGTCAACCCTAATCCAAGTGGGCCCAAGCCTAGGTCAAGACCGAGCATGGAAAGGACCGGCCTCTTGACAAAAAGAATGAAGCCATAAATTAATTTAATGTAATTCTTTTTTTTAGAAATAGATGTATGTAAAATGGGCAAAAAGCCAAAATTTTGTAAACTCCATGGCTTATGTGCAAAAAGAGATAAGCACATAAGGCATGGGATGCCACAATTGCTATTTGGCAAAGCTGAATGGGCTATATGTAAAGTATGTAGCCTATAAAGGCAAACATGATGAAAAATCAACAACTTTTCATTCTCTTAAAAAATTCTAGGGTTTGTGCCTCCATCTCCTTTCTCTTAAGTTCTCATTTCCTTTTCTTTTCCAATTAAATCAAGAGTTTAACTCCACTTTTTACAAAAATAAATAGTTTTGCACCATAAAACTCTCGAAGGGGAAATCATATCTCCTATCAAATCCATAAAAAGAGAGATTTTTGATCTCACCTCCCTTTTTCTCTAAGATCCAGCAAAGGAGAGGAGGAGGAAGAAGACCCACCTCCGAAAATCCCACATCGGGAGGATCCGAGGCTTTATAGAGAAGAAATGAGTCCCTTTTGATTATCTCCGAAGATCTTCAAGGAGTTCAACTCCAAGATCCAAATTCTCAAAGGAGTTTAACTCCACATCCAGGCATTTTTAGGAGTTTAACTCCAAATTCAAGCTTTTTAGGAGTTTAACTCCAAATCCACATCCAATTTATTACATAGGAGATTAACTCCAAATCTAAATCTTTTGGGAGTTTAACTCCAAATTTATACCTAATTCCTATTCAGGAGTTCAACTCCAAAGCCCCTCGGGAGTTCAACTCCCAGCCCACAGGCTAAGCCCCTTTCTCTGCTGCGGTCGCGTGCCGCGCACGTGACCCGCTGGCGCCCAGCAGTCGCGCGCAGGGCACGTGACCCACGGGCGTCCAGTGCCCACGCACAGGGCACGTGACCTGCGGGCGCCGAACGTCCACGCACCGGGCACGTGACCCGCGGGCGCCCAGCACCTACGCGCCACTCACGCGTCCTAAGGACGCTCCTCACCCCTCTTTTTCCTTTACGCTCCACACTCAAAACACGTCCCCCGTTAGAAAAAGTTTCTAACGGGGCATTGCCCCGCACCCCGCAAGGGGGCTGCTAGCCCCTTGAGCCCCAGCCCCTATCCGGGTAGCGGGACCCCCGTAAACTCTACGAGACCCCCAATACGTCCAAGACCCCCTTCATAACACAACACACACTGCACATTGAGTTCTCATGACCAGTTTTGCCCGTTAATCGGAGGTTCTCTCGCTCCAAAAGCGAGGGGTAATTAACGGCAGCTTAGTCCGCAGCTGCCGGAGATTCGGATCCCTACAATCAACAAACCCCGGTCTACCCTAAGAAGGGGGATCTATACATGCATAAGAAGCGCGTGCATTCCCATCTCAATTGGGTGACGAAAAACACCCAACAAGCACGAACGAGGAGGCCGGGACCTTAAACGCGCCCCTCCGCCACCCTGTACGCGTCATCGTTTCGGGAAGCGGGAGCTGCGGGAATCTGGCAGTCGTGGTCGGACGCTTGAGCACGGGCGAGTGCTTCTACTATCACCGTGAGCCTGTAAATCCGTGAGGATAGGACTTCGACGATGTTGGGAGGCAAAGTGGAACCGCCCCCGCCTCCATTGTGGAGGATGGAGTGGCTCGTGCCGGGATCTCCATGGTGACGATCGTTGGCCATTATATCGAAGGCGGAAGATCAAATTTTTTGGGTGAAAAAGGAAGGCTTCCCACAGACGGTGCCGACAGATGGAGGTCGGTTTCTCCCTCAAATGTCGTCCTCCGTCGATCTTGCGGCCAGCGGTGTCAAACAGTTGGGATTTGTTTGTGGTGATTGGATGTGGATCTCAATGGGTTGTTGGTTGTTGTGGACGCTAAGCTACCTGCAAGAAAAGTTCTGGGATGGGAAACAACCGTAGGACCCTCCGATGATCAAGTAAGTGCCGAGAAATATTAGGGCAGAGTAGCGGCGTATTGGAATGAGTTCGACTTACCCGAGTCGTCTGGAAGAGAGGGTTTATGTAGAGGTCACATGGAGCGAACCGGCATGAGATTCTCGCCATCCGTTACGCCCCCGCCTCACGTTCGTGTTGATGGAGGGGTACGCCCATTAATGGCGGGATACACCCATTAGTAGAGAGACGCGCCAGCGTGGGATGCAGGACGTGGAGCAGCGTATATCTCGTTTTGGCGAGATACACGGAGCCATTACGACGACGCTTGGGCTCCGTGCTCTCGGTTGAACAGGGAAGCCGAGGAAGCTCAGCTCGGTGGATAGCTCAGAGACGAGTGAGGACGCCAAAGAAGCTCAACTCTGCAACAGCTCGGAGATGAGCAAGGAGGCTGTGGAAGCTCGGCTGTAGAATTGCTCAGAGGTGGGTTGTTGGCTGGTTGCTAGGCGAATATGGAAAGTACTCCGGGGAGGTCTCCAAAAGGTCGGGTGCAAGCTTGAAGACGAGGTGCCTAGGAATGTCCCCAATGAATCATACTTATTCCAGTTTCGTAGCCCTTAGGAATCTAGCGGGCTTATGTAGATAACATGTCATCCGCTACATATCGTGATCTGGGAAATTCCCACTTATGAGCATCATCAGGTTTTCATCTGAAAAACAAAAACGAAGTAAAGAAAAGAATACACAGTGTTTGGGGGCATAATCTTATATGAAATTTATTAAGGCCCGAAAGATTTGGAAAGAATAAAACTAGTTTAATACAACTTAGTGAAATACATTAAAACAAAGATTTTATCATTGAGGTTAATGAGGCTGTGAACGCTCATAGCCAAGTTGGCTGTGAGCGCTCACGCCCAAAGGAGGTAAAACAGGTGGTGGTGGGTCCTTAGGTTTATGTTGCACTATGGGACTGTGAGACATGTTCACAACCAAGATTGGATGTGCCATTCACATCCCCAAATTTTCCTTTTTCAATATATTATCCCCAAAAACTTACTTACTTCTCAATATCATATTTCATATATCACCCCTAAAACTTGTAAGTTATCTAAATTTTCCTCTAAACTAATTTTCTGATGATATACTTCTTAATAATGAAAATAGCACTTTTTCCATTAATTATTTAAAGGTAAAGTCCGGTTTTGGTGTTGCCAAGAAATCAAGGGTTATATAGTCTGATTCCTTAAATAAAGTGAATTTGGAAAAAAGAAAAGAGGACCTTAAAAGAGGAGAATAAGAGAGAAATAAAATGATTGTGATTTTTTATTTAATAAACCCACAATCCTAGTTAAGCTAACTTAACTCGAGTTAAATACTGACATTCGAAGCCTATAAAGATGATTTTTGGATAATGACAATATTTTGAGAGTGATTTTTGGATGACTTATATGCCTTGAGGGTGATATATGGAATATCGAAGTTTTGATGGATAGAAATAAGCAAGTTTTGGGGGTGACATATAAAAAAACCTTGAAATAATTTAGTAAAGAATTTGAAACTTAGTTTGCAGTAATCAAAGAAGGTATAGAATTGAATGCTGTAGTGTTTTGTTTTTTTTTGACTGGTCCAGTCTCACCACACACCACACTCATGCATACAACGCATACAAGCACACAACACACATGCACCTATAGGACCCAAGAATTTGTTCGAAAGCGTTAATTTGTGGGCATTTCCCCTCCTGAGGCTCGAACCACTCATTTCTCTGGAGGAAAAGTGTCATACCAACTGTTTAACCCTGTTATTGAAATTGTTTAACCCTGTTATTCGATAGTTCATTAAATATAGCTTCAACCTCAATCATTTAGGACTCAAACTAAATCTAGGGGTTGTTTGGCAGATGAAAAAAGTTAGGAAAGTAGGAAGGTAGAAAGAATGTAGCAAAATTTGTTTGTTTGATTTCAACAAAAGTGAAAAAAAATGATGAGTTGGAACTTATGTTGCAATAAGAATATAGACATAAAAGTAGTAATTTATTAATCTTGTTAAGATTATACTTTTATGTGAAAAAAATGATAAATAAAGAATTGGCATGCACTTGCTTTCTTTCTAACTTACGCTAGAAATTGATTTTGGTGAGAAAGTGTCATCACTTTCTAGTCATTTTTTTTAATTTCCCAAACAAATGAAGTAATGACTTCTCTACTTTTCAACTTCTTTCTTTCACTTTCTTTTGGGGATGTTTGGCGATTTATAGTAAAAAGAAAACAGGAAGTTAGAAAGTAACATGGAAATGAAATGAAAAGAAAGTAGTATTTTTTTGTTGGTTTTGTCAAAAAGAAAGTGAGCAAAAAATTCAGTTGGAGCATGCATGGCAACTAAAAATGAACTATTGTTTTGTTTGAAATAGTAGAAAGAAATAAAGTAGTTAAAAGTTTGGGGGCAAATTTGTGGGTCCCTTGGATGTGTGTGTGTAGAGTGCGTGTATGTGATGTGTGTGTGGATATGTTTGTGTGTGTTATATGCATATGTTAGAGCTTAGAGGTCGGTGCCAAAAAAAATCAACTTTTGGGTTTGGAAACAAATTAGCAAATAGGGTGATATATCTACGCGAGCCCCGATCAAAATATCCAGATTTTTTTGGATAACAAATTTTCAGATGTGATCGGATCGATATAGATTTATTACATGTTTTTCCGGATAGGGACACTAATACGGTTTAAACAAAATTATCCGAATATGGATACAAATATCCAGCTATATGAATTTTGGATACGTATACAGATCTAGACCCAAATATTCGAATAAATGGACATATGAAGTTGGATACGGATACATTCATATATCCGGTCGGAGACAGATACAAGAAAATATATCATTTAAGGCTAATTTTAAATAATAATGCTTATTTAAACCATATATATTTTTGCTTATGAATTTAAAAGAATGATTTGAGATATTATTTCATGATGTTTATTTCAAAATAAACAAAATAGGCTAGTAACATGTATGGTATATTTGTTAGCATATTCAATTGTTCATATAATATTCATTTACGAGAGTGTTTGTCTTTATTAAATATTTTAAATGCTCTAGATGAAGTATATCAATTGCATATAAGTTATTGCTCCATGTCCATGTCTGTTTTATTTTGAATCTTTTTTATACTTGTATCTCTTTCATAAGCATTATCCATCTTTTAAATATCCACTTCATATTCATATCTAATATTGTTATATACAGAATATGACTTTTTCTTACTGAACTATTCGTAATTGAATCCCTAGCTATCTGTATCCGTCTAGAGAAAGCAAATACGGATATAATAATGTTTATCGCCCTTCTTCAATTTTTTTCCAGTTTTATAGATTGATTGCTTTAACCTAGAAATCTTTAATTTGCAAATATAATAGATTGAGTACAGTATACATTAGGACTACATCGTGTTCTAGCGCATAATTGCTTAATGCTTAGAACCATATAATTTGTTCATCTATTTTTTTTTATATTTGAAATAAATTAATGAATTAATTACTCATTAATCTTCAACACTAGACATTTAGAATATCCGAATTAGCAATCACGGCAATGTTGGATTGAAATATCTACTTTATTTTATTGTGGAAAAAAAAATTTTAAGAGTTCGAAAACTTTTCAATAAGCAGTCGAAATGACCATAAGCAATTGGCCAAATTCATTAGTAATCAAAGATCTCTAATGATATCAAACTAATTGTAATGATCCAATGATATATAATAAACCCATTATATCATAAATGATTTTTATGTGGAGCTTTACAGTGTTAATATAACACAACTTTTAATTTAAATTCATACCTCCGGCCATCTTCTCCTCCTCCTAGACAATTTTAAGTTCTGCAAATTAGAGAGGAAGAGCCCTTATTTTCTTGTCTATTATTTAATCTGTATCCTTGATGAAAGATCGCAGGCCTCTTAAATAGACTAGACTGACACTTTAAATTGACAACTCTCTCCATCAAAAAGTTGTGCGTGCAAAATTCTTAACACACTATACTCATTGTCTAATTAATCTGGACAGAAATTTTGTAGTCCATATTAGGCAGCAGCCAAGATTGAATTTAATTGCAACCCTTAATTTTGAATGCATATATTTTTTAATTTTTTCTTTTGACTAATATTCTCCTGCTTTGACTATTAAATTCACTTCACAGGTTACTTTATAAGACAATAATAAAACCACTTATCTTTATGGCCAAAACTTACAGTTGTTCTTTTAATAGTGAAACGACCATATTAAACTCAAAACTTAATATGAATTACCATGATAAGAGTTTCTATAAAATTAACTTTATGAATAGACTTTTTATAAGTTATTCGAGTCCAACATAAATTATCCCAACGGAAAACATACCCATGACTTATGTGCACAAATATTAAAATCATATACAAAGTGCTAATAAATAGAAGCAACAATACAAGACACTAATGAGCCCCATCCGACACAAACGATCTTTGAACGAATTAATCGGTATTAATTGCCTTAGTCAAGAAATCAGCAACCATAAGATTGATACTTATATGCTCAATAGTAACTTCCCTTTTAGTGACGCGGTCTTTTACAACAAGATACTTTATATTGATATGTCTGCTTCGACTTCCATCTTTCTTATTACTCGCAAAAGTAACCGCAAAGGCATTATCACGGTAAATCAATAACGGTTTTGATACAATATCAATAACCATCATTCCTGTGATAAAATTCCTCAACCATAATGCATGTGATGACATCATATCAAGCAATGTACCATGCTTTCATAGTTGAAGATGCAACTAAGGATTGCTTCGCACTTCTCCAGGATACAGCATCTCCAGCAAGAAAGAAAATATATCCTGAAGTAAACTTCATTGAATCTTGACATCCAGCCCAATCTAAACCCGAATAACCAATCATCTCTAATTGGTTGACATGCTTATATGTGAGCAAGTGATCTTTGGTTCCTTTAAGATGTCTCATAACTCTTTTAGCATCTTGCCAATGTGCTAAACCTGAATTATTTTGATATCTTCCTAACATTTCCATCGCAAAGGCATGGTCTGACCTCGTGCAAACGAGTGCATACATAAAGGTTCCAGCTACAGAAGCATATGGCTTGCCTTCCATCTCTTGTTGCTCTAAAATGCTTTTGGAATATTGATTAAGACTGAATTTATCCCCTTTTACTATGGGTGATTCTTTAGGCACGCAGTCTTGCATCTGAAACTTGTCCAAAACTTTCTCAATGTAGGTTTTTTGAGATAATTCCAAAGTCTGTAAGGATCTACACTGCAAGAAAAAGGGTCTATTCTGTCGGTAGGTTTATTTCGTCGGCTGAGAGCCAAGGGAATAAACCCCAAATAAGCCAAATGTGGTCGCCTGTATGTTTAATATGTTATAGGGTTATTTCGTCGGCTAATACCCGATGGAATAACACAATAAACTTAAAATATCTCGAGGCCGAGACTCTCCCCTCATTTTCCCCAAATAAAAAAAAACAAAACAAAAAACCTAAGGTGGTCGAAGCTCCTTCTCCTCCTCTTCATCGACCGGCGACGGCGATCGGAGCTCCTCCAAGTTAGTAAGCCTCTCTCTACCACTATCTTTCCCGCATTGCCTCTCTCTCCCTCTCTCTCAGGAACTGACGCCGTCCTCCTCCTCCTCCTCGAGCGGCGACCAAAGCTCCTCCAAGACGATTAGCCCCCCTCTCTCTCTGTCACGTTGTCTCTCTCTCACCCTCTCTCAGGCAACTGGAGCTCCTCTGTCGAGATTTTCCACCGTTATCTTCCCCCTCGACCGGCGATCGGAGCTTTTCCATCGAGATCTACCGCCGTCAAGACCTAGAGGTAATTGATTTTGATTTAATTTTATTTTTTTTCAATTTTAATTTTTTTGCAATGTTGTCGACGATGTAGCTGTTGTTGTCGATGTTATCGATGTTTTTGATGGGTTAGGGACGATTCGAGTTGGGGGTTAGGGTTGGGGTTGGGGTTGGGGGACAGGTAATCTAGCTAATTTTTCTATGTAGTTTAGTGAAAAGTAACAATCTTTAAGTGTTAAGTGTTAGTGCTAGGGTTAGGGTGTGGGTGTGGGTTAGGGTTAGGAATGAAACTCGATGGTAATATAAAATTTACTTGTTATCAAGAATCACAATCAAAAAAATCGAACCTTGAACTTTAAAACAACACAAAAATCTTATACTTAGTAGATAAAACTTGATGATAACATGAAATATACTTGTTGTCATCTAGGATCTCACAATCAAAAAATCGAACCTTGAACATCAAAACAACACGAAAATCTTTTATATTTAGTGGATGAAACTCGATAACAAGAAATAATGTGAAAGCTTGGATTATCCATGCTTGGATTGCTTAATTTATAGGAATGCTTGGATCTGTGGTTGTGGCTCGTTTTCTCATACTCTTTATACATCTTTTCGATGTGAAAAATGAGTTAACGCTAAAAGCACTAGGGTTTTAATTCATATTGGAGCATGAAATATGCAAGGTATACAAATCAATAGTCGTCATTCTCTCTTGAGGCACCGAGGGGAGAAAGTACTAGATGTAAGTTTAATAATCCTTACTTTATATACATTTTTCATATAACTATCGATAGTATTGTTTACTAATGAATACTTATGTATGCATAACACTATAGTAAAATTGAGCAAAATTAAGCTAATTTATTGATTTGTTCCTCATTTGCAGAGTATCGTCTTATTATGCACATCTAGCTAGTCTTTTACCACAAATAAACCATTTGCATGTGAGATATGTGTGTGAGAGAGAGTATGTGTGTGTGTGCATGTCTGTGTGTGTCCATATGTATGTGTACACACACACATACACACACAAGCACACATACACACACGCATACACAAGTGAATAAATAGCAACAGACTCTATCCTTCTATCCTCTTATTTTTCACATTGAAAAGATGGATAGGGAGTGAGACATAATGCACAACACCCATCGACGTTCGATAAATTACTTTTCTAAATTGGAATTGAGGTGAAAGTATGTCATCGAATATCAGCAAGTGATGTGCATTATGTCTCACCTCTATCCATCTTTTTGATGTGAAAAAGGAATGGATAGATGGAGAGATACTGGGATGGTTGCTTATTTATTTGTGATAAGAGATCAACTAGTTAGTTTTTTATGCCTTGTGTCTCACTCCCTATTTACCATCAGAAAGAACATGGAGTCTACCTGTAGCATAGGACAATCGACCAAGAAAATTATATTTGAAAGGTAATATTTGCTTGATGTAGACCATCTTTTGTTAACATCATTGATATAATAACCTGATTTGTATGATCTAATTTGATTTATAGGACTGTTGGTCACTCTAAAGATACTTTTGCGAAGTTTAACTGGTGCAAGCTTATTTCAAAACTAAATTTTACTTGTGCTGGGTAAGATAACTGCTACGGTTGTATAGTTATTATTCACAGAAATTTTGAGCATACAATTAAATATGTGATGTGTGCTTTGTTAGAGTCGGATGAGGATGAAGTCAATCGGTGTTGTATACAATTGTGTTCATCCGGTGCTTAACCTACCAAAGGAAAAAAAGTACCGGATGTAAGCCCATAATTTTGTATATAATTGAATTGATTTGTATATATTTCAATTGACTTGTATATATTTGAATTGATTTGTTGTGAAATGAATTGATTGTGTAGATATTTGATTTGAATTTTTCATGAATTGAATTGAGTTTGTAGTGAATATATATCTTGTATAGCAATATATTGAATTGAATATGTATAGTTTGTGCGAATTGGTGAAATGGAAATGGATTTTAATTGGATTTGGAATTGCATTGTATAGCAGGTATATATTTTTGTTTATCAAATTTTTCGACGAAACAATTGTGGTTCAGATTTTTTTTCCCTGCTGCCGATTTATTTCGTTGGGCCTTACCCAACGGAAAAGGTAAATAGCCGACGGAAAAAGTCTTCAAACCTGGGAAAAAATGACTTACCTTCCTAGGTTTTTTAAACTTTTTCCGTCGGGATGAAGCTGGCAAAAAAAAATGCTAACGAAATAAGCTAAACACCCGACGTAATAAACATTATTACATCGTACTTTTATACGTCGGGTAATGTCCGACGGAATAAAGTTATTTCGTCGGATATCAATTTAATCCATCGGGCTTATGCCGATGGAATAAATACAATTTTCTTGTAGTGCTATCTCTGTGAAACTCTATACCAGTGACATAAGAGGCTTCACCCATATCTTTTATATCAAAGTGTTGGGACATAAATTATTTTGTATCATATAACAACACTTTATCATTACTTGCAGGTAATATGCCATCCATATATAAGACCAAAATAATAAAGCTTATCCCCTTGACCTATGTGTATATGCTTTGACCCACAATATTCTCAACAAATCCATATGAGATAACAATATTATGGAATTTAATATGCCATTCTTGAGAAGCTTGTTTTAATCCGTATATAGATTTCTGAAGCTTGCATACCAAACGGTTGCTTTGACCAAATCCTTCTAGCTGTCTCATGTATACCTCCTCTTCAAGATCCCCATTCAAAAAGGTCGTTTCCACATCCATTTGATGCAGCTCCAAATCATAATGTGATACTAGAGTCATAATGATTCTAAAACAATCCTTTCTAGAAACTGGATAAAAGATTTCATGGTAGTCAACGTCTTCCTTTAGTGTAAAACCTTTGGCTACTAGTCTGACTTTATATCGTTCAACTTTACAAGATTAATCTCGCTTGATCTTCTAAATCCATTTACAACCAACGACGGAGGTTCTCTTCGGTAAGTCTACAAAATCTCAAACTTTATTTCTAACCATAAATTAAATCTCATCCCTCATAGCGTTATACCATAAATATGAATTTTCTCCTTTTATGGCTTCTGAAAACGACTTAGGAGACTCTTAAAAGTACACTATATAATCATTAAGAATTGCTGACTTTCTTATTCTTGAGGATCTCCTTAACGCTACCATTTCATACAAATTATCCGTATTTTGGAGAATGGGTTCTTCATGAGCTAGTTCTTAATAGAGTTGTTCATCTTGAATTCTTTGTTCATCATTAAGTACCGGAAGGTTTCTTTCAAGAACAAGTAATTCATTTTTCTTATAAGGTGAACATCTTTTCATTTCCTCAAAAAAAAATTTACGAGCAAATTTACTCCTACTGAACTCAAAATTCTCAAGAAATTTAGATTCCTAAATTTGAAAATTCTTGAACCGTGTGCAGGACAATAAAACCTATATCTTTTGGGGTTTGCTAGATAGCCAATAAAGTAGCCACTTACGGTTCTTGAGTCCAATTTCTTAATGTGTGGGTTATAAACCCTCACTTCGACCGGACAATCTCATACGTGTATATGCCTTAAACTGGGTTTCCATCCTTTTCACTACTCGAAAGTAGTTTTAGGAACAACTTTAGATGGAATCTTGTTCAAAATATACACTGTAGTATTTTAGGCTTTGCTCCAAAAGGATAAAGGTAAATTGGAATTATTAATCATGCTTCTCATCATTTCCATAAGTGTTTGGTTCTTTCTTTCGGTCACACCATTTTGTTGTTGTGTACCTAGTATCGTATATTGCCTTACGATACCTTCACTTTCAAGAAACTTAGCAAATGGACCTGGCATTTTCCTTTTTCTGTGTACCTACCATAATATTCACCACCTCTGTCTGACCTTACAATCTTTATTTTCTTTCCAAGTTGATTCTCTACCTCAGCTTTATAAGACTTGAAAGCATCTAGTGCTTCGGCCTTTTCATTCAATAGACAGAGATACATGTATCTTGTATGGTCATCAATAAATGAGATGAAATATCTCTGACCATTTAGACAAGGTGTGGTAAATGATCCACAGATATCAGTGTGTATGATCTCAAGAGCCTCGGAACTTATCCTAAAACCTTTACTAGTAATATTGGTTTGCTTTCCTTTTATGCAATTCAAATAAACACCAAAATCAGTAAAATCAAGAGTTTCTAGAACTCCATCATTTACTAACCTTTTTATTCTATCAATGGAGATATGGCTCAATCTTTTATGCTATAGTCTAGAGAAATGCTCATTTATAATATTTCTTTTAGTTCTAACACAATCTGTATGCAGTGATGATAAGCTGTGTTCAAATATGGGATCCAAATCAAATTTATATAAATTATCAAACAAAATTTCAGTTCCAACAACTTTATTGTCTTAAAGGCAGAACCAAGAAAAATAAATTCATATTCAAGACTTGATAATCTAGATACAAAAACTAGATTTCTCGAAAATATTGGAATATAGAAAGTGTTTTCTAAATCTAAAATATAACCGGATTTTAGAACAATTCTAAAAGTCCCAACAGTTTTAACGAGTGAACACATCCCATTTCCAGAATAGATGGCCCGCTCACTGCCCACTGGCTTCCTCTGGTTTAGAAAGCCCTCTATAGTGTTAGAAATGTGAATTGTAAAACCCGAATCAATCCACCAAGTATTATTAGAAGCATGCGTAAAATAAGGTTCAAAACACACAAACGAAATAAGAATACCTTTCTTCTCCAGCCATTTCTTATACATTAGGCAATCTTTCTTAAAATGTCCCTTCTTCTTACAAAAGAAACACGACCACTTTTTATCCTCAGACTTTATAAGCTTATTCTTTTTAAACCGTGAGGAGAAAAGACGAATGCCACTTTTCACATTTCCTTTATCATGAGTAGCAACATTAGCACTTTCAAACTTCTCATACTTCAATCTCTCTTCTTCTTGAACACACATGATCAATATTTCATTAATAGACCATTTTTCTTTATGTGTGTTATAGGAGATTCTAAACGGACTACTTACCGCCGAAAACATAGACGAATTGGTGTCGAAGGTCTTGCCTGAATTTGGTGGCAGATATATATGTTTGATCCATCCACCTCTCCGAAAATACTAAGTTGATTTATAACACCATATATCATAGGTTTGGAAGGATACAACCGATATAGCTGATTTTCATATTCCCTCTCAGGGTGAGAGATTTATTGATTGTGAGAACACATTTTTTCTACAGGCGCAAACTCGTGCAGTTAATTACGTTATCGCGAACGGTAACAACTTTCTGCATTCCAGGTTAATTCTTCATATGTCGTGTTTTGGTGTTTGTTTATATTGAGTTGCCTTTGGATTGTATACAGAAACTAATTTATATCGTCGTCCATAAGACACGGATTAGTCCAAATCCGTATATATTTTAGATTTGGGTCAAGCATTTGCTTGACCGGGTCCACGTTGGTGTTTTGATTTGCCAACGTGAATGAATTTAGAATGCATTTCTCACATTTGTGAGGTCCATTAGTTCAGATGAAACTTGGGTTTTATCTAAGAGTTGTTAGTCTTATTTGAGACTAAGATCAAATTAGAGGACTTGGTCATATCTTGAGAACATATTCTCTGTTGATCATTTGATCACAGTGAAGCCTAAGCTTCCATACTTAGTTATTTTACTAAGTCTTCAAGTATTTGCTTGCTATTTATATGCGCTTGTGCACTTGGGATGCGCAAGGCATCGGCCCCATATGCGTGTCATATGGTGCGCATGCCTTTGCATGGTGCGTAGTAGGACTTGACTTCATTTGAAGTTGGCACTTATGCCTAGCGCTTGTGCATGTGTGCGCAGCACAGTTCTCTTATGGGGGCGCTCCCAATATTGGAGAACATGTTTTGCATATGGTGTGCATGTCTTCATGGAGTGCGCTCCTGATATTGGATCACGTGTTTTGCACGTGGCGCAGCGTATGGTGCGTATCAATTTTGAGAAAGGTGTTTTGTCTTTCAAGAAAACTTGGATTTGAATGAAGTCAAAACTTCTGTTCATGAACTTTTTGGTACACTTTTATGGTGTGCATATGTTATGGGATGCGCCCAAGGTTAAGGTAAACCTTAATCTTGTGAAAGTTAATATTTTTCAAGAAAAATATTGCTTTCAATGAAGCCTATACTTCGGTTCTTGGGAGCGCATTCTCCTGTTCTGGGCCTTTGTCCAAATTTGTGAAGCAAAGCTTCGATTTTTATATGTTTTAAACATATTCTAATGGGAGCTTTCTCCTCAAGATCTTGGATCATAAAATCAATCCCTTCATGAAAGCCTATGCTTTCGCAGAGAATGTATAAACCATAAGAGATTTTGATCTTGCATATGATGAATCAAAACCCTAAGGAAGCCCGTGCTTCTAAAAGAAGAGACTTTTCTTTTATTTTTACTTAGTTGGGACTGGGGTTTCTTAAAGAAGATGTGGAGGCGCAGGCCTTGAGAACTCTTTCTCGGTTATGAAGAAGATGGAGATCCAAACTTTTTTTAAGATGGATTCAGTATTCTTCGATTATCAGATTTCAAGATGGAGAATTTTCTCCTTAGAGGCTCCGATTTATAGGAGAGAAATAGTTAAGCTTTATTCCTAACTACAACATTTCAATTGATTCATATTAATTCAGGGTGCGCGCGCACCATAGGATCGTTGATCCTAAGATCTATTTGTTAAGATAGTTAATAAAAAAGATTTTCTCCCAAAAGAGCAGAGGCTCATAAGTGCGCTTGCGCATCGTGCTTCGCACGTGTAGCGTGCTTGCATTTCAGGTAGCGCACGTGCTTTGCACGTAGCGCAAGTGCAAGTGAACATCAGAAGTTTGCGCTTCAAGTTTCAAAGTAACCCGTGCTGCAAGGAAAGGGGTGCGTCCTATTTGGGCGAAAACACAGACCATATTCTTCTGGAAGAAAATTGAGTATAAAATGAACAAGAAATGATTTGAAAATTTTAGCCTCCAAGGACTTCAACTGAGCAACAATATCTTTCATGTGGATGATATGTTCATGCACACCTTTTGTGTTGTCGTACTTCATACCTGAAAGTTTATGCATAAAGGTGTTAGCTAAAAATTTGTCAGATGTTGCAAACTATTTCTCAACTGCTCTCATGAAATCTTTAACTTTATTGCATTAAAAAATTAAACCCCTGATGATTTTACTAACTTGAGACTTGATAATCATTAAATTTAGACGGTTTAAACACTCCCATTTTTCATAGACAGTTTTTGCAAGTGGCATACTTTTCTCCGTAAGAGTAGAGGGAGCATCCTCATGGAACGCCAAATCAAGGTCCATACATCCTAATGCAAGAAGTACTTTAACTTTCCAGTCTGAAAAATTTTCACCGGTAAGCGTTGAAATAGAGCTAATGGGATTATACATAATTCTATAACTAAAAATCAAGATATACATTACTGCTATGAAAAACTTTATTGAAATCGACCAATGTCTGAATTCATTAGTAAATTCAAAGCTTCATGTAGATAGAGATTGCATACATATGAATTTATTAAATTACTGTATAATAAGTCTAGCAATTTTAATAACAAGATAGAAAAAATTCTTATCTATGGGCATAAGAAATTCTCTATTTAATATTTCATTAGGCTAATTTATTTCAATCGGAACACATAGACAATTATCTCTTTATGAGGTAAAGTAACTATCTATGTGAACCATTTGCAATTTTAGATGTCATTTTATTCCAATTATTAGCTTTATGTGGATAAATTGTGATTCATTTATTATGTGAAATCAGATGTTGTGACTATTCCAAAATCATACGATTTTAAGTGCCATTTAAATTTTATTCCCATATTTAATGATTTAAATAACCACATGCAATACACATGATAACCGTAATTATACTTGCAACATAATAGTATAAGCAATAAATATATGTAAATCATGAAAATATTTTTAAGATGACTGGCGGATCATAAAAATATATCAAAAGATATATCCAATTTAAACTTTAGGACTGATTATGCAAATACAAAAATATTTTCTACAATTTAATTAATTTAAGATACTTTAACAGAAAACTTAATGCATATTTCTCAACAGTCCGTATAAAACTTGTCCTAAGCCTGTAAATTCTTTAATGGTTTTATTTAAAATCAAAATTTTCTTTTAATGGGTATAAATCTAAGTATATCTAGCCCTAAACTTTAATGGGCCTACTTATTGAAATAGCATGATACATGTTAAGTAAATCGGATAATAAGCACTTAATAGAATCAGCATAATACATTTGACTAAATTCTTTAGCATAGATCCAATTATTTTAAGAGATTAATGGAGGAAAGAGGCCATAGGAGGGAATTCCCTCCTATGGCGTCGAAAAAATATCCCCTCCATCAATTTTTCCGACGATCGGCCCCCATCATCTTCATCGTCATCATTTAAGATGTGGGTACACCAAATTTCATGTGATTCTACAACTTTTTCACCGTTGATTTAGTGGGTTCAAAATTAACGGTTTACCGACAATAGAACTTTTTACATTGTTAAATCAACGGTGAAAAAGTTGTAGAATCACATGAAATTTGGTGTACCCACATCTTAAATGATGACGATGAAGATGATGGGGGCCGATCGTCGGAAAAATTGGTGGAGGGGGTATTTTTTCGACGCCATAGGAGGGAATTCCCTCCTATGGCATCTTTTCTCCATTATTCTCTTATTTTAAATGATTTTAACTTTAATCCCATTTGTATATCAATAACAGGCCCAAATAAATCTAGCCCTAAAGCATTTATGGGCTAAATATGTATACAGGGCTTATAAAACTAATGGGTCTATGAAGAGGATCAAAACCCAAAAGAATTCAACAAGGTTTAAAGGTTTTTTGAAAAGTATAGCTCTAGGAATAAAATAGATGCTTGGGTAAATTTTTGAAAAGCCCCTGGCCTAACTAAAACCTGTCAAAAAGTCTCTTATATTTTCTAATTAGAAAGAAGGGCCTATTTTTAAAAATATTGGTCTAAAAACCCTTGGCACAATACCAAATAAAGCCCAGATATTCTATTTTTGTGGATGAACAAAAATACCATCCATTCAAAATTTTCTCTCTCTCTCTCTCTATCGCTTGAACTCAGAGAACCCATACCTCTCTTCGTCGTCGTTGTCGTTCCCGCTTTCGTCGCAACCTCACCTTCCCAAGTAGACACCAAAACTCCTCGCACCAAATCGTCTCGTGTCGTTGAAAACCCTAACCCTAGAGGCCCTGTCCTTCGTTTCGTTAGCCCTAAGTTGATACCAAAGCTCCGGACCTTCGCCGCCTTCTCATCGACACAAATTCTACTGGTGAAGAAGGGAGAAATGGCTTGATATCGTTTTAGTTGTTCGACCGAAATTTGAACTCTTTGTATATTGGTACATGTATTCATCTATTGTAAATGGAAGATGTTCGCCGATAGCATTACTTGTTTTTAGTGAGGATGATAAATTGATTATATGTTACCAGTTTGTCTGATAAATGCCAGAAATTGTTGGCTGATGTTATGATACAAATGATATTTTTGTTGGTCGATGTTGGACGTATCTACTTTATTTGCTTTAATATCGCCGATATTGTGATGCAAATGATATTTTTGTTAATATTATCAGTTTTATATAGCCGATATTTTCCGATGATTTTTGTTTATGTTATCAGTTTTATACAACCAATATTTGCCAATATCGTGTTATGAAATGATATTTTTGTTGATGTTACTAGTTTTAGATAACCGATATTAATGTATTAGAAAAGTATCCACCAACCTGAAAAAGGGAAGACAAGGAATCCACAAATGAGGCGAAGTCCGGGTTAGCTAACCGGAATCGCCACCCGCATCTAAACACGGGAAAGAAAGAGAAGAGGGGAGGAAAAAAAATGGAGTGGGGGTGAAATACACCCACACAATGCAAGTATGCGTGTATGGAGGTATGGAAGGCACGAGAGCAATGGAAGAGGCCAAGAAAAGATAAAGCCGACCCGAGAGGACCCTGTTTCTGTCTGCAACTCTGAGTCTGTAGGCGCCTTCTCAGAAGGCGCCTGGGTACCCCGAGAACTTGGGCGCCTTCTCTAAAGGCATCTGGGTACCCTGAGGAGCTAAAGCTCAAATATTTCGCTATTTGTGCTAGGTTCTTGACCAAAAAGAGGTTCACGATAGAGGGTCTTCGGATATAATCCTTTCCTCTTTACTCTTCTTGACCAAAGTTCGCAAAAAATTCGAAACGAGAGATCGATCAAAGAACTAAACCATTTTTTTTATCTTTTGAAATCTTTTTTTATTTTAGCGAGATCTTAGTTTATAAAGAGAGTTCTAATATGACTCTTCTCTTTATCGAATAGACTTTGATCTAAAATAAGTAAAAAAAGAAATGCAAAGAGGATAGCCCTTCCACTTGTACAAATAAGGAAATGGGCTAAAAATCCATATAAAGCGAAGGGAAAACAAGGAAGGGGTGTTGGAAGTTAAAGACAACTGCTTAGAAATTACAGGCAACTTAAGAGAAGTTACAGGCAACTGCTTACACGTTACAGGCAACTGGTTACAAGTTATATGCAACTGGTTACAAATTACAGGCAACTAACTGCTTACATGTTACAGGCAATTGCAAATAAAGGGATGAGATTCATAAAACAGTTCCTAAATTTCATTCAGATGCATACTTAACCAATAACAAAATTTACAGTAAAACTATAACACATATTGTAATGTTTTAGTACAAAAGGTCCACGAAACTTAATGGTGGATATAAACTTAAATACCAAACAATCAATATGTGGCTATTTTACACTTAATCGATGGAAGCAATGCATGTCTCTTTATTGTGGCCCTCATTATCACACATACCACAATTCATCTTCCTCTTTTGAAAATCCCTGTTGTTTATGCGTCTTATAGGGGGCATTCCCCGCCGTTTTCTCTTTAAAGGATGCTGGATCTTAATGTTCTCTTTCATGACCGTTGGCTTGTCAAATGTAGATATTGGGTAAATTGTATTTCCGTAACTAGCCATGAAATATTTAATCATTAAGAAAGTGTCACAGTAGTTAAAAATTGATTGCCTCAAGAAATTGATAATGGCGCAAGCATGCCTACAAGGAATCCTAGTAGCATCCTGTTCTTGGAATGTACATGATCGAGCCGACACATTGATCCGAACAATTTTAATATCAAACACCTCATAATGATCCGTATCAGCTTGATGAACACAAAAAACTCTAGCAACGTCCAAATTTTTTTTTCCAAAATTTCTTCCGACTTGAGACATAACACCCCATTCCATCCTTCGGTTTTTTCTCGTTGACTATTGAAGTGATCCATCAAACATATCCTTATGTGGTCCACCATTTGAAGAATAGAAAAAGTGCGGCCCTCACGTATCCAGGTATTATTTAATTCAGCAACATTGGATTTAATATGACCATATCTGCATTCAACAAACACATAAATAGATATTACATGCAACTTTAATAGATGTTACATACAACTTATAAGAAGTTACTGACAACTGTCTAAAAGTTAGAAGCAGGTCAGTAAATATCACAGGCAACTTAGTAGAACTTACAGGAAATTTATTAGATAGTTACAGGCAACTACCTAAATGTTACGGGCAACTTATTATAAGTTACAGGCAACTACTTAGATGTTACAGGCAACTGCTCAGATGTTGCAGGCAACTTATTTTGTTATTTATCAGTCTTAAATTTATACCGCAAGTGCACGGTTAATCGATATAGCACATGTGGGTCGATCCATAGAGAGTATGGTAATTTTAGTTGAATTTAACGAATTGAAAGAGATAACTTTATTTGAAATAATTAACCTAATAAATTAAATGCAATAGTTAAGAAAGTAAATTGCAAAGATTAAGGAAAATAATTAAAACAGAATAATAAAAACAAGTTTGGTAAAAAATGAATAAAGAAAAACCTAGGGTTTTCGAATCCATTAAATCTAATCATGGTGATAATAAATAAAAATGTTTTTTCTGTTGATTTCTACATCTACAACGAATATCTAATCAAAACAGAAGATAAATATTATAAAGATTAATTACTAATGAATTAAGAATTAAGTTAATCTAACATTCTACTAATCAAACCTAATAGTTGTCAAGAAAAGATCTACCTACCTTTATCGACTAGTCAAAATTAATCCTAATTAACTAGATCGAATATAAACAATAAAAATATAAACTTTACTTTTTCTAGATAAATTTAATGGTTGTCAATCGATCAATCTACCTAGTTCATCGGTAATACATATCGTTTTCTTAAATAAACCTCATGATCATCAATCACTCATCGATCTATCTAGTTTATTAGAATTGCAAACAAAGAACTTATTTTTATTATTAAATATTCATCATTAAGACCATGAAAGAAAAACCAGAATATTAAAAACAAACACCAATCAAAGATTTAATTTTATCTAAATCCTAGATAGAAAATTTAGTTATGAATGAAAATAAAAGCAAGACGATAATAATTAAAATAAGCTACATGATAAATAATAATAGAAGTTGAATTGCTTACAACCATAAACCTTCCTCTTGAAAACCCAAGCCTCCAAAATAATAGAGAAGATGAGAGATCCTCCCAAGAGAGGATATTTTTGCCCTCTATATACGATGAATAAATATAGTCTTTTCATCGAATACAGTGTACCAACAGGATTACAATAAAAATAAAAAATTTCATAACAAAATCAAGATTATTTTTCCAAAAGGGGTCGGCTAAAAGCGGCTTTGGGTCGGCTAAGGGCTGACCAATTTTGTTCAAGTAGGCCCCACTTTGGTCTTTGGTTTTCTTGCTTTGAATTGATTATTTCTGGCTGTTTAGATCACTGTAAATCTTTTCCATACGCTTATATTTTCTCTTTAACTTATTTTATCGACGTGAACCGTATGTGTTGGTTTCTTTCTTTCTCTTTTTGCAATAAGCCCATGTCACCTGCAAATATCACAAAATACCTTTGTGCAGCATTAAATGTGATAAAATAAAGATAAATGTGATTATAAAATATGCACTAAAAAGTACCAATCAAATACCCAAACACTTAACTTTTGCTAGTTCTTGAGCAAAACCTAAACTCTAAAAAGGAAAAAACTTAAAACTTAAAACTAAAAATCTAAGAAAAATAAAAACTATCTATGCTTCTTGTCACAGGTGTTGCGATTACACTTATCACGTATAATAAGCCGTTAAACCCCAAGATTACCCAAGTGGACGAGTGTTGTCTCGTGGGGGTTTCAGCGGATACTACCTATAAAATCCCAAAAAGGAAAATAAAAATAAAAGATAAAGAAAATAAAATAAAAAGAAAAGCTAAAAATCAAGAAAAATTAGAATCTCTCTAGTTCATAGGGTTTTCAAAAATTATCATCCTCAAGTATCATTTCAAATCCAGAATTTTTATCCTCCCTCAATAGAATTCGATCTTATTCTTCACGCTCCTCTTTCCTTCAAATGTAGATCATATACCTCTACGTGTATGTGTAATGCATTGTTTGGTCTTGAGGTTTCAATTCAAGCTATCGTATCCTTGTTTCATATCTCCGTATTATTTATTTTTACTTTTATTTTTATTATATTTTGTCTAGTTCCGCTAAGGATATCTAGGACCTCCAGCAATGGCTCCCAAGCCGGTTGGTCTTAAAGCACTAGGTAAGAAAAACACCCCATAAGACTGAAAATTTACTTGTCCTAGAAAACCATATAACTAAACTTATTATATTTTATATCTTTTTTTATTGCCACCCTTCAGGGGTTTAGACTATTTACTATGCACATATTTTGTACTATTTATTTATATTTATAATCATGAAGATATTTCAACAAATGCATTTCTAATTCTCCTCTACATCTCAAGATTAAAGATACGTGATCGTGCTAATAGAAGGGTGTATGTTTACTACATTTAATTTCAAGATGGGGTTGATTTTCAGATCTCGTCATATCCTCAGATTCAATAATTTTCTTTCATCTCACTTAACTTTCGGATTTCAAATTCAAGTCAACCTATTAACTAGCTTGATTTAAAAACTTTTTTTTAAAAGAAAAATAAGAAGAACCTAAAAAGAAAAATGAAAAAGATAACCTAAAAAATAAAAAAACTTCAAGCCACTCACCACACTTATTTTCGACAATGTCTTCAATATCAACCCCTCACTCATCTTCCTAGTTCTACTTACAATTCAGTAAATAACAATCACTACAATGTTCAATGATAAACACAACTATAAAATAATGTAATGAAATTAATTCGGACAGAGATAAACCCATTAAGTTTGATAAACAGAATTAACCAAGAATAAACTTACAAAGCCCAAAATTTTAGAAGATTCTGCCCTTATCAGGCCGCTAACTAACCGTGGCCTGCAGCCGGTATGTGGTCTGATAATGGAATTCTACTCCCTATTTTGTACTGCATGCCCTGCAACTTATTTCTTATTTTTATGTTAGGTTTTGGAGTCAAATAAAAGTGTTTAAATAACCGAAGAGAGGTAAGATGATTTTTGTTTTATTTTTTTTAATTTTTTTTAAAAATAAACTAAAACCCTAAAAAAGAAAGAAAAAAATGAAAGAAAGAAAGGGAAAAAAAAAGAAATTAAATTTACATAACGTTTTGGCTAATCTAAACGTTAATATTAACCACACAAAATTTTTGTCTATGATCCTGCAAGAGTAGTAAAATAAATTGTAACAATAAGCATCAATTAACAACTTAACTTGATATGCATAGAATTAATGTGGTGTTTATATTTGGACGGACAAAATCATGATCCAAGCTTTGCCGAATAAACTAGTACAGTAATAAATGATCGAAGTCTAAAAGAATTATGCAACGGCACTAACTTGTCAATGTATTGGCTAATTGGATCGAAGTCTTCAAGATTAACATGCGGGATATAAATCAAAGATCCAATTATATGAGTCGATAGTACAACTCCTTCTTGCTCTTTGATAGAATTGGCTTCAGTGACGACCGAAAGTTTTTGAAGGTTAGATTCATCTACTCATAGCTCAAAAGGATATTTCCAATTTACTTGATGATTTGATGAGTCTAACTCATCCATAAGGTTGAGTTCAACCTTAAACTTAAAGATTTCCTCAAAAGTTTGATCAAGATAATTTTCATCAAAGTTAACCACCTCCTCCTCGGATACTTCTTTTATTAAAATCGTGAACTCTTTTTCAAAAATTTCGTCGCATCCCTTGTCTCGTAATTATATTTCCTCCTCAAATTGACTTGTGGGTTGATTCGTTTCCTCCATAGCTTCTATATCCAAAACCTTCTCAAAAACTTTATCCGCCGTTGTGGGTTCTTCATCAATATCTTCCTCAAACATTTTATTCAAGCCCCACCCGTCAAATCACAAGTATTCTCGCAATTGTCAGTCAAGTCAAATGTCTTGACCTCGAACATTTCATCAATTAAATCATTCTCATATAAATTCGTCGTTGGGAGCCAAATTGGAATTGCAAATTTCTGAGGGTAGGTATCAAACTGACTTGAAGGAATCTCGTGCTCTCTTTCCGCACTATTCATGGTAGCAATTTGTACATCAAGCATATCAAGCCTTTTCATTGTTTGTTCAGGCATTTGTACGCATGCAACCATGGTGGATGTAAATTCTACCAACCCTTTTTCTAAGTCAGGCGTGGTTTGTTAAGGAGTTTCAAATAAAAATTCAAATTCGGTTTGTAACGGTGTACTCCTTATTTCATGATTATTATCAACGTATAAAGAAGGTGTGAAAGTTGGATAGAATTGGATTTGGTCGTAAGAAGAGATAACGTCATAATATGGGTAAGATGGTACTAGTTGGCCTATGAAATTTGGAGGAGTAAATGTTGGGTCGGTTTGAATTGGATTGGATGGAAAACATATATCATAGCAAGGGTTTGGTTGGAATTATTAGTTCAAATTGTAGTTAGACACTTCTGAATTCATGCCTTGATTCCAACAATAATTTTTTCGGTTCCTCCAATCAGCGAATGAACACTTCTCGTACGAATGAGAGGGATCTTGACAATTAGTGCAAAACGATAAATAATTTTGATTAACTGAAGTCCAATTCTTGTTGTCAAGGGCCTCTATTCTACTCTCTATTTCGGTTATAAGTATATTTTTAGAACTCATATCCCTCCTAGATGTGTTTGACCTAATGCAATACTGAAGGGATGGTTTAACTGAATATCAAAGATCATACAGAATTGGTTTTGCAGGTTCATCACCCATATTTATTTTTTTTAAAATTTTAAATTTTGTTTTTTTTAAAAAATTAATAAATGTTCTTAAAATTTTTAAAATTTCAAAATTATTTCAAAAGACAAAATATGATAAAAAAAACCTAAAGAAAATACCCGGAAAAATTTCACCATATTTTCCTTGATATGAGCGTAAACATGCGGCCATGAGAGCAAAAGTGCGGCCCAATTTTCGAGTCTTGTCTCCAAATTTTTTATGTGGCTCATTGTCTTCTTCAGAAAGCCCTCTATATCTTCAGATCTTATGTTTAGATATCAGAAAAGAAAACAGAGTAAAATAGAACTAAAAACAAAATATAAAATAAAAAAAAATTATTGGAATAATTTAGTTAGATTTAAACCGTCTTCCTTGGTAACATCGCCAAAAACTTGTTAGGTTAATTTATTAGTCTTAACTTTATACCATAAATGCACGATCAATCGAGTTAGCGCTAGTGGGTCGATCCTCTGAGAGTATGGTAATTTTAGTTGAATTAAACGAATTAAAAGAGATAATTTTATTTGAAATAATTAACCTAATAAATTAAATGAAATAATTAAGAAAGTAAATTGCAAAGATTAAGGAAAATAATTAGAGCATAATAAAAAAAAAGTTTGGTAAAAATATGAATAAAGAAAAACCTAGGGTTTTTGAATCCATTAAATCTAATCATGGTGATAAAAAAAATAAAAACGTTTTCTTTCTATTGATTTCCACCTCTACAATGAATATCTAATCGAAAGAGAAGATAAATATTATAAAGATTAATTACTAATGAATTAAGAATTAAGTTGATCTAACTTTCTACTAGGAAAATCTAATGGTTGTCAAGAAAAGATCTACCTAACTTTATCGATTAGTCAAGATTAACCTTAATTAACTACTAAATTAAATATAAACAATAAAAATATAAACTTTACTTTCCCTACATAAATTTCATGGTTGTCAACCCATCATCAATCTACCTAGTTCATTGGCAATGTGTATTCTTTTCCTAAATAAATCTCATGGTCGTCAATCACTCATCGATCTATCTAGTTTATCAGAATTGCAAACAAAGAGTTTATTTTTATTATTAAATATTCGTCATTAAGACCATGAAAGAAAAACTAGAACATTAGAAACAAACACCAATCATAAATTCAATTTCATCTAAACCCTAGATAGAAAATTTAGCTATGCATGAAAATAAAAGCTAGACAATAATAATTAAAAGAAGACATGATAAATAAAAATAAAAGTTAAATTACTTACAACCCTAGATCTTACTCTTGAAAACCGAGCCTCCAAAATGATAAAAGAGAAGATGAGAGATCCCCTCAAGAGAGGATATCTTTGCCCTCTTGTTTAGGATTTTTATAGTCTCCAAATTAAACCGCAAGTATACAGCTTTATCGTAATAGTACTCGAGGATCGTTCTCATGAAGAGATGTGTTAATTTAAATTTTAAAATAAGTTAAAGAAAAGATTTGATTTTTAATAAAATAAAATTGCAATAATTTAAAAATGCAGAAATTTAAAAGTAAGGAAATTTAAAAAGATTGTCTTACTTATAAAAGGAATATCTAGGGTTTTTTTGCTTTTCCTAATATGGTTATTTAAATGATATCTTTATTTCAATTTTCTAGTTTTAATTAATTATCCTTCAACAAAATAAAAACATAAGATAAATTATTTATAATTTAATCTTATCCTATCAATTATATTATCTCATGTAGATTTAATTAAAAGCCTAATTCTAGTTTCTTAATTTAACCGTCTATGTGTATGTGTAGACAATGAATCTACCAATATCATGTTCTAGGTTTAGTCTAGATTAATTTAATTAGCTAGGTTAGATTACCTATGATCCATATTTTATTCTTACCGTCCCTAATTAAGTTTCTAGGCGTCAACTATCATAAACTTAATTAGTTTGTAGGCATCCTAATCTATCCGTAACTTTTACTAAAGGTGTTAACTTTTTAAACGTAAAAGTTACTTTTTTTAGATTAGAACAAGAGAAACATAATGATCTAAGAACATTCATATTAAGAGCAAGAAATAAAGTTAATAAAACATCACACCATATTAGATGCAAAACAA
This sequence comes from Agapanthus africanus, assembly GCA_030015575.1. NCBI lineage: Eukaryota > Viridiplantae > Streptophyta > Magnoliopsida > Asparagales > Amaryllidaceae > Agapanthus > Agapanthus africanus. The sequence goes on from JASDDO010000024.1 coordinate 160,952,360, forward strand.
AAACATAGATTAATAAATTAGCTACGCATATTAAAAAGCAAGACAATAAAAAATAAAAATAACATTTTATTAAAGAAAAGGAAAGACTTACAATTGATCTCTCTAAGAAACTTGAAAAAGTTATTGCCTAAAGAGAGATATCAAGCCTTAATACTATACATGCACTTGTATAGTGTTTTGTGAGATTTGGTACAAACTTTACAATATAAATAGAGAATTCAAATACACCATAAAAATCTGAACTCCATATCTGATAAATATTTGGCTAAAACTGGGTTATGATGAAAACGATCGAAATTTTAGGGGATGGGTAGATTTGGTAAGTTCCAGAAAATTTGTCTTTATCTTGTGATCTCCGGATTTTGTTTCAAATCTTCTAATTTGTTCTCGAATTTTGATTTAGCTTCAGTTTGTTTCCAATGAACGTATGTATCCTGTTTTAGCGCATTTTCTGAATTTTTGCAATTAAGCCGTACAACCTGTATTTATTCATAAGAACGCCAAGAACGGCATAATATATGACAATAAAATAATAAATGGGTTAGAAAAATGTGCAATAAATTGCGCCAATTGATTGATCTGAAAAAGCGTGTTTTTGTATGTTTTAAATACCACAATCAATAACGGTGTCGCAATAGCTAGCCGATAGTGAGTACGGGTCGTCCACAGGGAAATGGTGAATTACTTATCTTGTTTTAGACGAGTTAATAAAGAAAGGTGGGATTTTTATCGTTTTATACTAAGAAAATTTAAAAAATTTATAAGAGAAGAGCTTTTAGTGTTTATACGACTTAGTAGTTAATGGATGGAATTTTAAAAATAATTCTTTTTATTTTTTAATTATTTAATACAAGAGAAATAGCGATGAATGTGGATTAGGGTTCTTGGAGAGAATTAGGGTTTCTCTCTACCGACCCTTGTCCTTCCATTGATCCCTATTGATCTCAAGCCCTCAAAAAACTGAGTATTAACGAATCTCAAATTGTTGTCGTGACTATCATGAATTGATAGCACGCCCGATAAGAGGGTTAAGACTTATTTTGCTAATAGTTATAAAAATTAAAATTTAAAAAGAAATTAATAGATTTTGTTCATCCATTATTACACCATATTTTACAAATCCTAACAAGCGAGAATTTACTCGCTCATTGGGATAAACGAACTAAACATGGAAAGATAGAAGATCAATGAACCCATAAAAAATAACAAAATTAAAATTGCGAAAAGTAAATGCAAAATTAAAATTGCGAAAAGTAATGAGATAAGATTGAATAAAAACTACCTTTTATTGAATAAACTATTGCATTACAGAAGTTGCTCGCTGAAAACTAAATTACAAACCCTAGTTTTCTCGAGATATCTAGATTGCTTGATTAGTAGATTGATTCATAGATTAGATAATTTCTCTCGGTCCTTTTATAGGCTCTGAAACTTGAAACCCTAGACGTCATATTGAAGTGTGTGCAAATACGATCAACCCCTTGATTTTTCATATCCAACGACCACCAATGAACCTCGGAACCACCGCCCTTTACCCCTTTACCCGCGGATCCGCCGCCTTCTGATGGGGTTGTGTCTCCAGATTTCTCGTTCCTTCTTCTCTCGATATTTGGAGATCCTTCTGATAAAAATATTCTGAAAATATCTATTTTTCTTCGCCGTTTCGAGATTTTTCAATTTGCTCCTAACATTCGGCAGATTTGGTTTAGTAATTCGATTTGATGCGGATCTCCTACTTATATTTCAAACCTGAACTGATTAATTATAATACTTGTACAATATCTTAAATCAAATTTTTAGTAGCATTTATTTTATTTGAGATAATATTCAAACCAATTAATTGATATGATATCTTAATAATATTGGTTAAGATTATTTGATATGATATGCATATTTTAATAATTAATAATCTCATGAATATTTTATTTAAATATGATATGCATATATTTCTCAATTATATTAATTATAAGTTAAGAAACATATGACAATAATCTTTTTACAAATAAACCCACATATGTTCTTAATTTATAAATAACACATTTTATTAATTAATAATAATAGGGAAAATGACCGTACAAAAATGCAATAAATATGACTGATCACCAATCAAATACCCCCACACTTATGTTTTGCTAGTTCTCGAGCAAATTTAGGATTTCTAACTCTAAACTAAACTAAACTACAACCTAGATACATCCTACTACTCCTATGCACCTTTCACGGGCATGCAATTGCATTGAGCGCATGCAACAGAACTTTAAATCTCTAGGCGGCCTAGTAGGAGGAGTGTTGTCTCCTGATGGTTTCCAGTGGACAATGCTCACAAAACTCACAAAAACCAAAGAAAATAGAGGGAAAAAATAATAAAATGAAAACTATATATAAAAATAGGAATAGATAAGAAAAATACAAAAAAATAGGAGTTTAAACCTCACTGGATTTTCAGTCATCATGAACCATGCCTTAATAGACTTTGATCTATACCGAAAATTACTTCCTCATCATTCTTCTAATCTTTCCTACCCATCTCTCCTCCAAACATGATCATATATCCCTACGTGTGTGTAAAATCATCTCTACGCTTGGAGAATTCAATTTAAGCTTCCATACTCTTGCCTTTAGCTCCCTATTACTTTTAATTGACGGATCAAATTGATGGATTTGTTCCCTGGCATTAGAACCAAAAACTTGATGGATTTGTTTGTACATTTTTCATGCAACTATTAATATCTCGTGAGGCACTAACCAACCGATTACCGAATGCGATCACTTATTTGGCGTAAATAACAGTATCATAATCTTGAAACACCTAAGGCACACCAAATGATCCCCAACCAGTTGGTCTAAATCACTAGATGATGAAGCACCTTCACTGAATTTTTTTATGCTATCTTGATAATTGTAAGACAGTATTCATTTTTTTGGTGATATTAATTTTTTTTGACATTTGTCTTTTGTTAAAATTTATGTTTTTCCTTCGTACTAGGGGATTACAGACAAGAGAATGACATGTATTTTCTACTATCTCAAATTTCAAAATGTGTGCATGTGTGTATAGTAGGGTATCAATATTCAAATGTTTGGACTCAAAAATAGGCTCCACTTATATTTTTTCAAACTTAGTTACTCCTTTATGATACCAGCCTTTTGGGAACGGGCTCATGACAACTTATTACTAGATCTATTTAACCATCTCTTTTTCTTATTTTTCTTAAAATCTCTCTCTCTCTTATATACATTTTTCACTTTTTCAATTCTATTCTCAAAATTTTCTAATATTTTTTTAACTAGAAAACCTAAAAAGAAAATGAAAAGAACTATGAAAATCTAAAATAAATGAAAAAGAAAGAAAGATGAAAAACTATGTACAAAACCACCATCCACATTTATTTTTGATATTGTCCTTAATGTCCTCTACCGCGGCCTCTCCCTCAATATTCATGAAATTACGTGTGATAATTAATTCACACATATCCATGACTAGCAGATCGAATCACCCAAAATAAATACCGGAATTAGAAAAAGGAATGAAATTTTTTACCTTCCCCAGAAATTTGGGGGCTGTAGCTGTCTTCTCTCTTTGTTCGGGTTTCCAAACCGCTCTTGGTTTTTTGGAATGAGACTCAACTTAGCTACATATAAGGGGTTAGGTAATTTGCACAAAAGTTCTTAGAAAAATTAACAAATAAATCGTGAGAAAATAGAAAAAAATAGTAAGGAAAAAGGAAAAATAATTTACACAATGTTTTTGCTAACCCATATGTTAGTAATAACCACTCAAAAATTTTGTCTTTAATCATACAAGAGTAATAAAATAAATTATAGCGATAAGCATCAATAAGCACCCTAAAATTAATATGCAGAATATGACTATGGTATTTATAGCTAGGTGAACAGAATTCTGGTCCAAGTTTAGCCGAACAACCTAGAACAGTAATAAAAGATTTAAGTTTAAGGGAATTATACAGTTGTGCTACCTTATCATTGTATTAGCTAAATGGATCAAGGTCTTCAATATGAACATGCAGTACAAAAATAAAAGATCCGGTTGTAGGAGTTAAAAACACAACTTCATCTTACTATTTTCTTGGATTTGTTTCAATGAGGAAAGGAAGTGTTTGAGGCATAGGTTCAACCGTTATAGGCTCATCTAAAGTCATATATTCACCATTAAAATATTCCTCAAAACCATCCTTTTCATAATAGCCTTCTTCAAAATTAACCACCTTCTCCTCATTAACTTCTTCTTGTATCACATCTTTTGAATTCATATCCTCCTCCTCAAAAGTTTTCTCATAACCATGAGATAAATCGATCGTTTCGACCTCAATCATAAAATCATCCTCATATACATACATTGTTGGGGCCTCAAAAAGAGTATCAAGATAAGACGTTAAAATTTTGTTTGTTTGATTTGGATTGGATTGATGACCTACATCATAGTAAGTGTTTGGTTGGAATTGTTGGCCTAAAATTTTTCGTTCCCTCCATTCACCAAATCCATCATTAAATGGACAATCTTCATAAACATGAGAGGGATCTTCACAGTTAGTGCAAGAAATTTGAAAAGTTGAATTATTTGGAACCATATTTTTATCTCAACCTTATGCAAAATATTATTTAACTGTGCAAGTACACTAACATTATTGTAAGCTAACAATTCTTTTCCCTCCTCCTTAAGTTGACCCATGGGTTGACTTTTATCATTCAAAAATGTGGGATCCCATTCTAAAGTGTCCTAAAAAATTTTATTGTTCGTTCCAACTAAATGTGTGGGTCCCCTATTAATAGTTTTCTCAAATATTCTATCTAAATCAACCTTATTAAAATCAATAGTATCCTTTACACATGCGACTTCAATATTTAAAATTTTCTCAAAATTTATATTCACTACCGTTAATTCGTCAGAAATATCTTTCTCAAAAATTTTACAATCAGTTAAATCAAATATCTTAACCTCAGACGTATCATCAATTAAACCATCTTCATATAAATTTGATGTTGGAGGCCAAATTGGAAATTCAAAATTTTGAGGGTAGGTGTCAAACTGATTTGAAATAGTCTCATCCTTACTTTCCTCATTTATACATTCCAAATCATGATTATTCTCAAAGACGTCCTCAATATGCTGATCATGATTTTCTAAGGTGTTGGGAACAATCGGGTTTGTGTGTGTTTGCATTGGGATGGTCTAGCGTTTTTCATAAAAGTGGCCAACTGCGTTTCAACATTAGCAAGTCTCGTCTCCTCATCATTATCAACGTCTAATGGTGGAAAAATTTGGTATGGTTGATAATAATTTGATTGGGTATTGTCATAAGAAGAATAAACATCATAATAATATGGATCGGATGGGAATTGTCGTTGGTCTATAAAATTGGAAGGATTGAAATTTTTGTCAATTGTGGATGTGTAAGGTGAATTGTAACTACTTATATATTTATTCATTCAAATGCAATCAGAAAGTGTTGGGTTTACTGGATTGCAAAATTCATATAAAGTTGGTTTAGCATGTTCGTCACCCATTTTTTAAAAAAAAAACTAAAGATTCTAACAAATCACAAACAAAAATGCGCAAACCAACCTAGATTTAGGGTTATCTAGGTCAAGTTACTAGACCCGCTCTTAACTGCCAAGAGATAAATTGCGGGATAGATCTCTAATAGCTCCTTTTCAATCTTAAAGCCAGATCAGTGCTAGTTAAGTGGGAGGGTTCAGCTATACGAATCACCGAAATAGTGTGCCCTAATTAAATAACCACAACTAGTCACACGTCACTAGGCATCTCAAGATTGAATCAGATAACCGTTAAATTACCTACAACGACCCTTTGTCCTATTGAACGCGAATTTCCTTAGGGTGCTGAGTCTAGATCTTTTTTAATTAATGTGGGTTGAATGCGGATGCCCGGTTGTGATTTGTGCGGTCTAGGAAGGGTGATGAAATCCACACCTAATCTTGATTTGAGTTGTTGCCTTCAAGATCTTTTTAAATATGCAAAATAAAATCATACAAAATCTAAAACTAATTTTTTTTAGCGTGCAAAAAAATCTGCAAAAATTGTTAGTTGGAAAAATAGATTATGGAAGAACGAAATCATACCTCAAATCTTGAGATTTCCCCCAATTCTGTTGCAATCTTAGCAATTTATCAAAAATTGGAACAAAATCTGGAATTGTACATGCGAAGAGCTACAAACTGCAACTTGAAGTTTCTGGATAGCTTGAAAAATTTCGGTCGATATTGCATTAACTACTTGTTTCGGCCGAAATTTTTTTTGATGGGCAAAATCACCAAATTGCCTCTTGTTCATCTTGATATGCTCTTCCTAGAAGTTTTTCTCGATTCTTGAAATTTTAAATAGAAATTATGCAGAATCAAATGCACTAAAAGAAATTCAATTTAACCTAAATAAAAAACTAAAAATTGAATTTAAAAGTAATTAAACTACACCTCCCCGACAACGGTGCCAAAAACTTAATGAGGATTTTTATACTCTCCAAATTAAACTGCAAGTATACAGCTTTATCGCAGTAGTACTTGAAAATCGTTCTCACGAAGAGGTGTGTTAATTTAAATTTAAAAATAAGTTAAAGAAAAGACTTGATTTTTAATAAAATAAAATTGCAATAATTTAAAAATGCAGAAATTTAAAAGCAAGGAAATTTAAAAAGATTGTTTTACTTATAAAAGAAATATCTAGTGTTTTGTTTTGCCTTTCCTAATACGGTGGTTTAAATGATATCTTTATTTCTTTCTAGTTTTAATTAATTATCCATCAACAACATAAAAACATAAGATAAATTATTTATGATTTAATCTTATCCTATCAATTATGTTATCTCATGTAGATTTAATTAAAACCCTAATTCTAGTTTCTGAATTTAACCTAGAGTTAACCGTCTATGTGTATGCGTAGGCCATGAATCTACCAATACCATTTTCTAGGTTTAGTCTAGATTAATTTAATTAGCTAGGTTAGAATACCTATGATCCATATTTTATTCTTACCGTCCCTAATTATGTTTCTAGACGTCAATTATGATAAACTTAATTAGATTGTAGATATCCTAATCTATCCATAACTTTTATTAGTGTCAACTTTTTAAACGTAAAAGTCACCTTTTTTTAGATTAGAACAAGAGAAATATAAAGAACTAAGAACATTCATATTAAGAGAAAAAAATACAGTTAATAAAACATCACACCATATTAGATGCAAAACAAAAACCTAGATTAATAAATTAGCTACGTATATTAAAAAGCAAGACAATAAAAAATAAAAAAAAACATTTTATTAAAGAAAAGGAAAGATTTACAATTGATCTCTCTAAGAAACTTGAAAAAGTTATTATCTAAAGAGAGATATCAAACCCTAATGTTATACAGGTGCTTTTATAGTTTTTGTGAGACTTGGAATAAACTTTACAAGATAAACAGAGAATTTAAATATACCCTAAAAATCTGAACTCCATATCTAATAAATTTTTGGCTGAAACTGGGTTTATGATGAAAACGGCCGAAATTTTAGGGGATGGGCAGATTTGGGAAGTTCCAGAAAATTTGTCTTTATTTCGTGATTTCCGGACTTTTTTTCAAATCTTCTAATTTGTTCTCGAATTTTGATTTAGCTTCAGTTTGTTTCCAATGCACGTATGTATCCTGTTTTAGCGCACTTTTTCGTATTTTTGCGATTAAGCCCTGCGACCTGTGTTTATTCACAAGAACACCAAGAACAACATAATATATGACAATAAAATAATAAATGGGTTAGAAAAATGTGCAATAAATTGCACCAATCACCTCTGTATACGATGATTATATATACTCTTTTCATCGAATACAGGTACCAACAGGATACAATAAAAATACAAATTTTCAGAACAAAATCGAGATTAATTTTCCAAAGGGGGTCGGCTAAAAGCCGGCCAATTTTGTCCAAGTGAGCCTCAATTTGGTCTCTTGCTTCCTTGCTCTGAATTGATTAGTTTTGGCTATTTAGATCGCTGTAAATCTTTTCCATATGCTTTTTTTCTTCCTTTAACTCATTTTATCGACGTGAACTGCACTTGTTGATTTCTTTTCTTCTCCTTTTGCAATTAAGCCTCTGTCACCTGCAAATCTCACAAAATATTTTTGTGTAGCATTAAATGTGATAAAATAAAGATAAATGTGGTTATAAAATATGCACTAAAAATACTAATCACAACTGCTCAAATGTTGTACAGATCTATATCAATCATGTTCATAACCTATTCAAGTGTATTGAGGAGCAAGAATTGAGAATGTACCTTATTCTAGTGAAGTAACAATTAGCCCAATATTAAGTAATGTAATGTTCAACTAATACGTTGTAAGAAACCATCGGTTCCTTCTTCAATAGGTTCATCTTTCTCAAGAACTTAACAGTCTTGTACTGGTAACTCGATGTCTCCATGAGATGCGCATATGTTTCAGCCTCTGAATTCTTCATACCAAAACCCTTGAGCCTATTTTTAAAATTATGCTTCAAGTGAAGAATGCAAAATGCATGCAATGCGATGGGAAAGCACAACCTAACCATTTCTTTGATTCCCTTGTCGGGGTCGGATACAAACACAAGGATATGCGGTGGTGGTAGAGCTACCATCAAACAATACGGCTCTCAACTGACCTAAAAACCATGTCTGATTTATGATATTCTCTTGATCGCAAATAGTGAAAGCTAACAAAAACAAACCATTATTTCAGTCATAAGCAGTCACCGCCAATAGAAAGTATTGTGCTATGTTCTTGATGAATATTCCATTTAGAAATATGATAGACCGACAACTATCTAAAAACCCATCAACACAAGCACCATAACTAACAAATACCTTAATGAATCTGTCATCGCTGATTTGTCGATGCTAATTACGCTTCCGGATTTTGTTTCCATACACCTGCTTTGGTACCACCTCAAAGAGTCATAAGAATGCCGATAATTACCGAAGAGGGTCTCTTGTACCAATTCCCTTGCATGGCATACAATATCGTATGAAATTTTCACCCTGAATCATTGATGGAAGTCCTTCTTAGCATAGATTGGTCAATAGCATGGTCATGACTTCAAAACATATACAAGCATGCCGGTTACCAATTTCTTAATAGCCCGGGGATGTCCGTCGCTTGAAATTCCTCCGGTACATGTGTGTGTTGGGTAGAAACTCTTTATAGCCCATATATAACTACTAAAAAATGAAAAATATAAAAACATCAGCGCATCTTAACACTTAAAACAATCGACAATTTAAAAAAAACAATAATTACACTTTTACATAAACAACGTATATGTTAACTCTATACCTCCGAGTATAAAGGCGATGCATGCAATCTCTATTGGCATCCTTTACCCTTTTAGGAACATTCCATTGTTACCCTCGATCCAATGTTCTTAACGTAGTCAAAATTGAATTGTTTCTTAATAACAAATTGGTAAAGAGCCATCCTAACTTCGTATTGAAAAAATGATAATTACACTTTTACATAAACAACATATATGTTAACTTTATACCTCCGAGTATAAGGTGATTCTTGCAATCTCCATTGGCATCCTTTATCCTTTTGGGAACATTCCATTGTTATCCTCGAGCCATCATTCTTAACGTATTTGAAGTTGAATTGATTCGTAATAGCAAATTGGTAAAGAGCCATCCTAATTTCGTAAGCATCCTTGAATATTTTAGATGCGCCCTCGATTGAGTTATGCCATGCAATCGGGATTTTGTTTCTCATCATTTGATCATCTTGCCTCACCGGTGACAAGCTTGACTCCAACTCATGTACTCGATCATGCGCAATTGCTGGAACGGAAAATGATGATGCGTGTTGACTGTTATAAGAAAACGCTTTTGTTAACATATTATTACTTGCATCCATTTAGATATTACAAGCAACTTATTAGATGTTAAAGGCAAGTCTTTTTATATATTAGGGAAATGCAACTGCTTAGAAGTTACAGCTTACTGTTTAGAAGTTATAGACAACCTTTTTAGTAGTTACAGGCAAGTACTTAGATATTATATGCAACTGCTTAAAAGTTGCAGGTAGCTGTCTTGTATATTTCTCTAAACAAAAATCAAGTCAAATAAAAACAAATCTGCTCATAATGGCTAGAGTATCAACAGATACTTGCATATGGATGACCTTCTTATTCGTTTCTTGATGGATACAGACCATATTTACATAGTTATCTTCGGTTATCATTCTAACCATATGATCTTCATATTTCTCCATTTTGTATGAATATTTTAACTTATCAACCAGTATATCAAATTGAAACGAGATTGTTTCTTCGAATTCGAACCATGTTTTCTTCTTCGAAATGGTCAAAACCGAACCTTTCCGATTGGATCCGCTCACAGAACATATTAATGTGCAATTTTGGACAAGCATCAATGAGCAAGAGAGTAAATGATGATTTATTTTGTTGGGGTAGTAAATGAAAGTGGAGTAAATGAGAGAAAATGGATAATGGAGAAAACGAATGAGATAATTCTTGTTCTGTTGGCTGCATAAGGTTTTTTTGGGGGGCAAGTAGGGAAGTTGGAGGGAAAATGGTCTGGTTAGAACATTTAATGCTCAGTCCTTTAAGAAAAATTCTACAAAACACAATTCAGAATAAAAGTTAGAGGCAACTGAAAATCAGAATCCCCCCCCCCCAAATGCAGCTGTCAACTTGTATTTAGCCACATGGGTCTCTAAGGATATATTCTTGGGATATACTAAAATACATATGGTTATTTGTATTGCATGGAATAAGTGATAGACCTAGGGTTTTTTCACATGATGAAAAAGCCCAAGGATTTTTTGACAGGTTTATTTTGGGACTGGGGCTTTTCAACAATTTACCCAAAATAGAATCAAAACATCCAAATCCTTACTCTCTAACCCGACACGTTATGATCTAAAACTTAAACCAATAAAAAATAAATGCAAGCAGAGATCCCAGAGGTTAACAGCCACTTAAAATTCAATGTCTTCTTCCTCTCAAAGAGGGAAGAAAAATTGGTCACATATATGGAGGATGGATACTCTGCGACTATGGCGGCAAGGAACCTAAAAATTATAATCACACCGATGACAGCGATGAGCTCAAGCCCGTCGAATAGCTCGATTAGCCGTCGGCGAAAAGGACCAAAGAAAATCAAGGTTTGATCTCCAAAAAGGTATGTATTCGAAAACCCTAAAAGGCTCTGATACCAACTGTTGGAGCTTTACAGTGTTAATATAGCACAACTTTTAATTTAAATTCATATCTCCGGCCATCTTCTCCTCCTCCGAGCATAATTTTGAGATCTACAATTTAGAGAGGAAGAGCCCTTATTTTCGGAAAAAGAGTGGTTGCTATGTGAGTTATAATAGTATGCGTGCTCTTAGGGGATCTTGGCCACACATCCTACATGCAAATCACGTAGGATACACCAACACAAAATGTCTCTTGTTTCACACAAATCTCGACCGTCCATTACCATTTTCACTACTACAATATCCACTTTCCCCTACGGATTTAGCCGTAGGGGAAACCCATAGTCCTTACGGATTAATCCGTAAGAATATAAAATAGCTCCGTAGTTCCAAAAGCCGCAGGTGAAAGTATTTATCCTGAACATGTCTCTACAGAGTAAATATTGCCCTTACGATGTACTGCATAGGGGCAATTCGCCCTACGGATTATTCCGTAGGGACATAATATTTTTTTAAATTATCTTTTTATAAAATAAAATAATTGTCCTTACGGAGTTATCCGTAGGGCTTTCTAAATGCCTCTACCGTAGGTGCATGTTTTACCCATATTATTAAGTCCATAGGGACAAAATATCAGATATTCTGATATTTTTTCCCTATGGATAAATGTGTAGGGGCAAAACGTGCCCTTACAGATTAATCCATAGAGGCAACTGTTTCCCCTACGGATTAATCTGTGGAGACATTATATCAGTTTTTTTAAAAAGGGGCTTCCCGTTTCCCCCCCACCCCCCGTCCTATGCACAATAATATATATATATCATATAGCCAAATACATAAATATTCATAAACAATATCTCACGCATAATATATAAAAAAAAATAAACAAACAGAATACGAAATCAATCTAAAATTATCGTAAATATCCAAACAACCACGGATATCGTCCAAAACATACAATATGTATCAAATTAGTACATCCATCCTCAAAAATATAAATAAATCTATGCTAGCTCGGTCTAGCTCCTCCACCTCTAATAATCGCCGTAATCTGACGCATCTGCTCCTCGGTGCAGCCATGGGTCGTCAAAAACTCGACTAATGAAGGAGCGGTCCGTGTAGGAGTTTGAGTAGTTTGCGCAAGAGTCTGAGTGGGCTGTGGAGTTATAGGAGTGGCATGCGCAGCCGCAGCCGAGATAGTGGTTTGTGGAGCCGCAGTCGAAGGAGAGGCATGTGGAGCCGCAGCCGAAATAGCCTGCCGAATCTGTAATATTTTGTGTTTGTGTAATAAACAAGTAAGAATAGTGTATTAGATTTTAGTCGAATTCGTATAATTATCGGATTATTGCGGAACCGTGAATTTATATATGCTTTGTTGAGATTCCACACGTTCTCTTGAAATTCATATGTTATGTATAAGAATTTATAAATTTTGAAATTGCACACATTCAGGGTTATGCTTTTTTCCACCCATTCTAAGAATACTTAGGGATTTAGGCCTAGTTTGGGTATCTAGTTTGGAAAACCGCAGTTTATTTTAAGTGGAGGTAGAAATGATGCTTACTCCAACTTGTAAGTCCATATCTCTCCTTAATTGTTTTGCTTTGATTGAATACTTGGATTTGGAGTAATCTAACTTACAAAGCAATGTTTTCTTCTCAAGTTTTGAGTTTGGATAATCATAACTTTTTAAACTCCAAAATGGAGAAAGATGTGGTATGGTTATAATTATAGAGTTCAGTTTAATTAGATAGTTTTATATAAGTCTGATTAATCAAACTTAACCAAATAAGTTCAGGCTACTAATATTGCATGTGCTACTATCTATAATATGATATAATATTTTATTAATAAGTAATATACATACCAACATCTTCTTCAACTCCTCGATGGTGATCTTCAATGCGGCAATATCATACTTCAGACGTCGCTCATAGTGGGTAGGGCAAGTAACCGCCGGAGTGGAGACCAACTTCATATGGGCCCTGCTAGGACCAAGTCCCCGGTCTCTCTCCCAACCTCCGTGGTGCCCTCCATGTGCAGCGTCTAGGACTAAGGTCAGTATGATCGGATCGGTCTGTCTACTGAAATCGATCCCCGATACCTCCGCCTACTCCACCACCCGCTCCTACATCCACGTTAAGCATTAAAACATAAGTATATATATAATTTAAATTTGAACTTATCAAAACAAAAATTTCATTCAAATTAGAATAAATATTAACACTTACACAATACTTCTAGGTAGCAGTGTCGGGGAATCGAAGCTCATCCGTGGTGGCATCTGTCGAGGTGCCGTGGACGGCAAGATACGTGGTCAACACGCTCGGTGTACCACCCTGCGCCAGGGTCTGAGCTCTCTACAATTCGTCAAAAATTTACATATATTAAAAAATAACTCTTAATATTGCATTATATCAAAATAAATCTATTGTAATTTACTGATGCCTCCATTACATGAGTAATGTTCTTCAAGCCACCTGTGTAAGTGGGGCGACCTCTCTTCGCCGACTTCCTATTCTCCTTATTTTGATTGGCCTATTTCTGCACAATGCAATCAAATTTAGTTTTTTAATTAAGCAACACAAAAAATAAATTATATGCTAAACAATAAATTACATTTAAATTACAAACATGTTTGCGCTCAGACTCATAATATCGGCACAAGAGAGGCTATGTATCTATGCCAACTCTGGTAAAGGTCGGAGAATGTAGAAGAGCCGCTCTCTCCACCTCGGGGGTCGCCAGCCATAGCATGTAGCAATTGATCTTTAGATCATTTCTATTATATCGGATCTTAGATTGCATGTTCTTCATGAGGCCCAGGTAAAGAGCGTAAAGATCGAGCACTTTGTCAGGGTGATTAAGGTCGGGTACAGGCTGAAAATCGTAATCCCACTGCAAATACAAGCAAATAATGTATTTAAATTATAAGTGTTAAATAATAAAAAATTAATTTGATAAGTCAAATGAAAATATATATTAATACCTGAGCCTGATCCCAGAAGAGGGCAAAGGAGCGCTGATTGATCGTGCTACAAGTGTTTTGTAAATAACCGCAATCAAAACGATGTCGCAAATAGCTAGCTGCGATGAGTACTGGTCGTCCGCAGGAAAACGCGAATTCTTTTCTTAGTTTAGACGAGTTGATAAAAGAGATGGGTGGTTTTTGTCATTCTATTTTAAGACGGATATAAAATTTATAATAAAAAGGCTTGTAGGGTTCATAGGACTTGGTAGTTAATGGATGAATGTTTTAAAAATGACTCTTTTTATCTTTTAATAGTTTAAAACTAGAGAGATAGAGATGGATGTGGATTAGGGTTCTTGGAGAGAATTAGGGTTTCCTACGACCGACCCCTGTCCGGCCTTTGATCTCTATTCATGTCAGGCCCTTAACAAAACAAGTGTTTAACCAATCTCAAATTGTGGTCGTGACTATCAATAAATTGATAGCGCGTCTGATTAGAAGGTTAACATTTATTTTGCTAAAATTTATAAACTTTAAAATGTTAAAAAGAAGTTAAAAGATTTTTTATCCATTATTCTACCCTATCCTACAAATCCTAGCAAATAAGGAATTACTCGCTCATGGTTAGTGGTGATTTAGAAGAAAGGTTGAAGATGAATGAAATCATATTTAAGATGCAAAAAAGTAATGCGTAAAAGTAAGTTCAAAAAAAGTAAATGCGTAAAATAAATGCAAAAGAATTAAAATAAAAACTACTTTTATTAATCAACTACTGCATTACAACTTTTCTCCTTAGAAAGTAGAATACAAGAACCCTAGTTTGCTCTAAATCTCTCTCTTTTAAGGAGGTAAATGAATAGATGATTATGTGATCACTCGGATGATTTTGAATGCACAGCTTTCGGTCCTTTATATAGTCTTTGAAACCAGAAACCCTAGATTCCATATGAGAGTAATTGTCATTAAGATCATGATCCCAAAATGCCACATCCAACGGCCCTGATTTGATCGCGGAACCGCCGCATAATGCCACATTTGGCCGCGGTTCCGCCGCATCCTAGTGGAATTGGGTCTCGAGATTTTTTCTGGCTTTTTGTGTTGATATTTGGAGATCCTTTTGATGTATAGATTTTGAAAATATTACTCTGAGTCTCTGCTGTTGCTAGATTCCTCAATTTACTTCTAAAATTTGGCAGATTCGGTTTTGATATCTCGATTTGACTTGGATCTCTTACTTGGATTTCATACCAGAACTAATACATGCAAAATATCTCAAATTGAAGTATTAATAGCATTTGGTATTTTTGAGATATTATCCCAACCATTTATATGATATAATATGTTAAGAATATTGATTAGGAATATTTGATATGATATGCATATTTTAATTACTAATATTTCATTTAAATATTATATGCATGTATTTTCCCTAATTATATTAATTATATGAAGAAACATATGATAATAATATTTTTACAAATAAACCCACACATGCATGTTCTTTATTTACAATTAACATATTTTAGCACTTAATAATAATAGGGAAAATGTTCATACAAATGTGCAATATTTTAGACTAAACAAATACCCCTAAACCTATTTTTGATCGTCCTGAGCAAACTGTTTATTAAAGAGAAAAAGAAAAACCTAACTAGCACACTTTCGTAGGCAACACGATTGCACTTAGCACGTACAACAAGCCTTTAAACCTCTAGGTGTCGATAGTAGGAGGAGTGTTGTCTCCTGAGGGTTTTCAGCGGATTACACCCACAAAATCCCATAATAAACGAAAGAAGATGAAAATTACATACAAAGATAAAGAACTTATAAAAGAAAGAACTTGAAAATAAGAGTTTCAAACTACACTAGCTTTTTAGTTGCCATGAGCCCTATCTTAATAGTCTTGAAAAAATGTCAGAAATCACATCATCCTTCAATAAAATATCGTTTTTAGTCTTCCTCCCTACCTTTCTTCCAAACATCGATCATATACTCCTACGTGTGTGTAAAAGATATCTCTACACTTAGAGAATTCAATTCAAGCTATCATACCTTTGTCCATCTTCCTTAGTACTTTTTAGCCAGTGAATGTTTTTAGATGGAATTGCTCACACATTCTTCATGCGACCGTTAGTACTTCTTGAGGTACTAACCAACCGATTACCAAATGTGCTCACCCTTTTAGGCGTAATTTGCAATATCCTAGTCTTGCAACACCTAAGGCTTAGCAGTGACTCCCAAACCAGTTGGTCTAAGGCACTAGGTGATAAGGCACCCTCGCTATATTTTTTATGCTGTCTTAAGTAATTACAAAACCGGTATTCATTTTTCTTCACCATTTATATTTTTATGTGTCATTTATATTTTGTTGATTTATATTTTTTCTTCATACTAAGGCTTTTAAACAAGAGCATTTCAAGGTATTCTCTACTTGTAAGTAGACGTTAGACACCCCACATGATGCGGGGAGGCGGAATAGGTAAAACAATCATTTTGTTTAAGTTAACATCGACTAACTTTACGGATCTTTGCTAAACCCTAACTAACAAACTATCTAGAAGTGCTAAACTACTATGATAGATGATTATACCTCAAGATACTAGTCCTTCTTATTCTTGTTGTTCACCTCCTCATCGGCCTCCTCGATGTGATAGAAGATCCACCCGAGAGTTCCTTCTCCAAGTTTTAACCTCTCACTTGAGGTAACTAAGTGGCTAGGATTGCTAATCCAAGTAACCTAGAGGATATAGAGATGGATTAAGGATTAATTAGTCTTTCTAACCCTTGGGATCTCAACACATGAGAGGATTAGGGTTAGGTTGAAGAAGAGGAGAGCTTGAGGAAAGAGAGTGTGTATGTGAGAATGAAAATGAATAATAACTCATTTCTATATTATATGAAGCATAATGATTATCAAATAAATCATATATGATAATTACAACCATGCTTCATTTAATACAATCAATGAATCATCTCATAAGTCATTAAGCAATAAATGCTTCATTAACTCATTTGGATGGATCATCTCATGAGTCACTAATTCATTTAATGCAAATTACACATAAGCTCTCCACCTCATTTAGTTTAATTCATAAATGAATTAAATCTAAATGAGTCACCTTTCTTATAGAAGCTTCTCGACTAATTATGAGAATGCAATCTCATCCGTAAAACACGGATATACTGAGACTGCATAAATCCAATAATCTAATACTAGAATCTGGCTTAAACTAAAGTCCGCTAGTATAATCTGTTCGAACATCATACGTGTACAAGTACACGTATATGTCCAAACCCTGTCGTAAAACCATACGACCTCTATATCGTTTCGCCTGAAGCAGGGAAACACTCTGTGTGGGACTCTAAAGAATCGATACTACGCTGGCAGTAGGTTTAACCATAGGCCGCAAGCGGTACTAGCTGTACGTAACGGTCCCCAGGTAGATGTCGATAAGAAGGACGATGAGGAAACCCATCCGAACTCCTAATGAGCATGATGTGACAATCTCCGTACAGTACGGTTTGTTCATCTAATACTATCGCATATCGGGCCTAGGGGGACGGCTAGCGTCAGTCCCCTAAAAGCGGTATAAGTCATGTCGGAGTGAAGCCCATTACACCTTGAGAAGCTACTGAAAATCCTACCAGTAAATCTCGTTTGCCCTGGCCAGAGACTTTGCGTAATGGCTCTCCAAACACAGTGCGATATCAACTCCCAATACCGGGATAGACGAATCCTTTCTAACTGCCACTGCCTCCAAGTGCTTCGGGACTGCACCCAACTGCTACCTGTTTGCATGACTCCTTTGAGCCGTGGTAGGGTAGCAATCTAAGAACGGTGGAAACACACTCGAGACGAAGCAGCAGTGTCAAGTCAACGGACTATGCTGTACTCATGTCACCTGGAAACTGTTAACTGACGACGGGTTTAATACCAACCAACAGTTCCCTGCGAGTCCTGTCCGGTGTACCCGTAACCCAACGAGCACCTGTATACTATCTCCAGTACAACGTACTAATGGCTGTGGGACAGACCATTTCCCCTGCTGGGATGAGAAGCGTACACACTAGTCTACTCTGGAGTATCGATGCCCTGTCTCGATAATCCTACGACTAGGGACCTGAAAAAGGATGTGCTTGTAGACTACCCATCCCCCACTAGTGTGACTACCATCACAACGCTGGTAGTCAAGCAAGATCCTATGGGCTCTATCAATATGTATTCACGATAAGCTAAAAGAAACATATACACATATTAAGATAGATATAAACCAAGTAGCATACTACTATATTGAGCAAGACTGTTATTATAACTGTGAATATCCCAAACTTCCATTAATTAATATACAAGCTTGTATGATACAATAATAGCCCCTAGAGCATATACACTAACAATCTCCTACTTGCACTAGGGCCATGTACTGGCGTATTGAAGACCTATCATCTCGAACAGCCTCTCGAACTGTGTCTGAGGTAAGGCCTTTGTGAATGGATCTGCGGTGTTCTCCTCTATAGCAACTCTCCGGACCTCGATCTCCCGGCGATCTATGATCTCCCTGATCAGGTGATACCGCCTTAAGATATGTTTGTCTGGACTTCTGATGGGACCTGGGTTCCTTTGCTAAAGTTATAGCCCCGTTGTTGTCATAATACAGAGGTATTGGATCAACAATGGATGGAACCACCTAAAGTTCTGTGAGGAACTTCTTCATCCAGACTGCTTCTTTTGCGGCATCGCAAGCAGCTATATACTCCGCTTCCATCGTCGAGTCAGCAACGGTGTCCTGCTTGGAACTCTTCCAGCACACCGCCCCTCCATTGAGGGTAAAGACATAACCTGACATGGACTTGGAGTCATCCTTGTCACTCTGGAAGCTGGAGTCAGCAAAAGCCTCGATCTTGAGGTCTTTTCTGCCGTAAACCAAGAACATATCCTTAGTCCTTCTCAGGTACTTGAGAATGTTCTTTATTTCTATCTAGTGCTTCTCCCCTGGGTCTGACTGATACCGGCTTACCACGCTCAGTGCGTAAGCTACATCTGGTCTGGTGCACAACATCGCATACATTATAGAGCCTATCGTAGAAGCGTAGGGTATAATCGACATGCGATCCCTTTCCAAATCAGTCTTGGGAGACATCTCTTTGGAGAGCGTGATTCCATGACAAGCCGGTAAATTACCGCGCTTAGAATCTTCCATACTGAATCTTTTCAGTATAGTGTTGATATACCTGGACTGCAAAAGTCCCAACATCCTCTTAGATCTATCACGACAGATCCGGATCCCCAGAATGTAAGAGGCATCACCCAGGTCTTTCATGGAGAACCTGTGTGACAAGAATCCTTTGACATATTATAGCATAAGAATGTCATTTCCTATCAAGAGAATGTCATCCACGTACAGGACGAGGAATACGACAGTTCGTGCTACAATTTTACTATATATACATGGTTCATCTGGATTTTTGATAAAGTCATATTCTTTGACCGTTTCATCAAAACAGATGTTCCAACTCCGCAATGCCTGCTTTAGTCCATAAATGGACTTAAGCAACTTGCACACTTTCCCGCTGCTCCTACTCTGATTGAAACCTTCTGGCTGATCCATATAGATGCATTTTTCTAAATTACCATTTAGAAAAGCCGTCTTTACGTCCATCTGCCAGATCTCATAATCATGGAAGGCAACAATGGCAAGAAGGATCCGAATGGATTTGAGCATAGCCACTGGAGAAAAAGTTTCGTCATAGTCCAAACCAGGTCTTCGACGAAAATCCTTTGCAACAAGTCTAGCCTTATAGGTTTCCACCTGTCCATCTACACCAATCTTTTTCTTGAAGATCCACTTTCATCCTATGGGTTTTACCCCATCTGGAGCAAAGTCCAAAGTCCATACTTTGTTAGTGTACATGGACTCCATTTCGTTCCGCATTGCATTCAGCCATCTTACCGAGTCGCCGCTCTGGATGGCCTGTTGGAAGCTAGTATGTTCATCATTATCAATGACGCAATCCTCTCTATCCCCGTCTATGAGAAAACCGTAGTATCTCTCAGGCGGATGAGACGGCCTACTACTCCTGCGGAGAGGTACGGGAATGTCCTGTTCTTCTTGAACTTCTGGTTCTACCAAACTTTCAGTAGTAGTTTATGGTTCTGGAATTTCTTCCAGTTCTATTGCGCTCCCACTTGTTTCCTTTTCTAAAAACTTATGTTCTAGAAAATGGGCATTGCGAGAAACAAAAACCTTTTGTTCCTCTGCGTAATAGAAAAAATACCCCTTGGAGTTCTTTGGATATCCCACAAACTTACACTATACTGATCGTGCCTCGAGTTTGTCCGCATGCTGCTTTTTAACAAAAGCTGGACATCCCCATATCTTCAGATACTGAAGATAGGGTTTCTTCCCACTCCACATCTGATATGGTGTGGTAGGCACGGTCTTGGTAGGAACCCTGTTCAAAAGATATGCAGCTGATTCTAGTGCATAACCCCAGAAAGATCGCGGTAACTCAACATTACTCATCATGGAACGTACCATATCCAATAGGGTTCGGTTCCGTCTTTCCGATACACCGTTATGTTGTGGAGTGTATGGAGGAGTAAGCTGAGAGAGAATTCCATTCTCTTTTAGGTAACCCAGGAACTCGACACTTAAGTATTCACCACCTCGATCAGATCTGAGTGTCTTGATACTTTTGCCGGTTTAGTTTTCTACTTCATTCTTATATTCTCGGAATTTCTCAAAGGCCTCGGATTTATGTTTCATCAAGAAAATGAATCCATACCTAGATTAATCATCCGTAAAAGTAATGAAATATGAAAAACTGCCTCTTGCATGTGTAGACAATGGACCACATACATCGCTGTGTATGAGTCCTAAGATCTCGCTCACTTTTATTCCATGTCCAGTGAATGGAGTCTTTGTCATCTTTCCTTTGAGACATGATTGACAAGTGGCATAAGATTGATATTCGAACGGATCCAAATATCCTTCTCTATGTAATTTAGTTAACCTTGTCTCATTGATGTTACCTGGTCTACAATGCCATAAGAAAGCCTGATTTATATCTGGAGACTTTCTTTTTAGTGTGTTCTGGACATTGAAAATTTGTAATTGGTTTAACACGTATATACCATTATCTAGTGTACCGGACCCAATCAAACCATGATTAAGGTGGATGTTAACAATATCGCTTACAAATGTGAAATCATAACCTTCTTTTGATAACAATGATACTGATATGATATTACACGTTAAACTAGGTACATAAAAACAGTTGCGCAAAACCAAAATATATCCACTCGTCAATCCAAGGTGATAATCCCCTACGGACACAACATTCACGCTAGCTCCGTTAGCAACCTGGAGGGTCATATCACCTACCTTCAGCACTCTACGGTTTCTCAGTGCCTGCAATGAATTGCATATATGAGATCCTGATCCGGTATCCAATACCCAGGAAGTAGAGTTGATTGACAGACAATTTTCAATTACAAACACACCTGAAGTCGAAGCTACAGCTTGCTTCGGGTCCTGGTTGGCAATCCAAGCTTTGTAATCTTTCTTCCAATGGCCTTTCCTATGACAGTGGAAGCACTCGTCCTTTGCCACTACTGGCACCGCAATATTTGCCTTTCCCTTAACTCCCACCTTACCAACACCACCTCTTGGTTTGGTAGCGGCCTTCTTCTTCCTTCCTTTGGCCCTTGCCTTGGACCTGGAAGAGGAAGTACCACGAATAAACATAGTGGGTGTTTCCCTTGCTTTCTGCAAGGTGCCCTCTGCACTCCTCAACATGTTAAGCAGTTCTGGAAGCTCAACTTCCTTACCTTGAATGTTGAAATTCAAGATAAATTGGGCGTAGGTGGAAGGAAGGGACTGAAGAACCAAGTCTGTATACAGCTTGTTCTCTAATGTTTTCCCGAGGTCTGCGAGCTCTTCAATATAGCCAATCATCTTAAGGACATGTTCACCTACAGATGATCCGACGGCCAGCCTCGACTGAAACAAGTTCTTCGTGGTCTCGTATCTAGCTATACGAGATTGCTCTCCATACAGTTCCTTGGTGTGGAGAAATATGGATTCAAGATCCATATTCTCGTGCCTCCTCTGATGTTCATTATTCATAGAGACAAGCACGATGCATTTGTCCTTCGCGCAGTCTAACTCCCAGATCTTGCGGATTTCCTTATCCGCGACACTGGATTCAGGACCTGGGACGGCAGGTGCCTTAGTAGTAAGGACATACCCCAATTTGTCATATGTTATAGCCATCTTGACATTCCGCAACCAGTCTTTATAGTTTTTTCCTGTGAAAATATTTTTATCTAATAATAACTTAAGGCCTGTCATGTTCTGGGTCGCTGCAATTAGGAGAGAGAGAGAGAGGAAACACTTTAGCATGACGCTCTTGCAAGTTTAGAGTGGTTTTTAGTTTATCTAAACAGGATGGCTCCCACTGTTTCTCGAATCCTTCCTCAAACCAAAAAGGAAGAACTAGTCAGGACTATTCTCACCGTACAATACTTCCATAACCGTTCAGCCAGGCCGGTGTCGGTACTTCGAAGGAGGTTTTACGACGCTTTCGCTAAGTTCCTTAATTAAATAACCTCTTTTCTCTAGGGGCGTAGCCCCGCTGACACCTTTCTCGACACCTACTTGGTTTATAGCATTGATCGTTAAGTGAAAGAATCTCCTGATGAGTAGCATATACTCACAGTAGGATCGGGATCCAAATATCATCGTATGATAAAGCTGAAGGAATTCTACCAAAATTATCACACTCCAAATGGTATGCAACTCTTAGCAAATTTCAGTTTCTTTAGAAATTCCCGATGTGGATTTCTGCCCCATGCTCTTATGACCTTGGCGTTGGTCAAAATGTCATAAGTCACATGTCAAGTTCTACCCGTCATTATCTTGTTAATTTGAACCCACCCGTACATACCCCTGACGTTAGCCAAATGGCAGTACGACTGTCCCAAACCAACTCATCTATCTATGCAATAGATGAATACCCAGCAGCTACCAAACACTATGCCTTGGCGTTGGTCAAAATACATAGCTTGAATACTACTGAATACCCAAATGAAATGACAGAGGGCTACGAATGGTTTTAGTGAAACCGTGAACGTAGTGAACTTGATATGATCGAAGGAACCTGATAGCTTTTAAAAGGAGTGGTTTAAGCTCCGCAATTAAAAAAATCTTCTGTTTTAAAATAACCGAGTGGTTTCTTTTAAACTGTTCCAACGATTCAACTATGGTTTATTTTCTTTGCATTTAAAATAATGCATCCCATCATTTAACCTATCATTGCAGAAAACAACGAATATACAACGTCCTCTTATGCCATCCGCATTCACCACTGGGCCTCGTCATTCACCCGTTAGGTTACTTAACTAACGACAGAGCGGGGGCTGGGCTAGCGCGGGTGCAAAACATAAGTAACGCCCACTAGATATCATATATAGATACTGTACATTCGTCAGATGCAATAATAGGAATTCCAGATGACATATGAACATATTGGATTTTCTAGGAATCCGCATTCCTTTTGAGCCTGCAAAGAAAGACGGATTACACAGTTGCGATGAATAGCCAAAACCCCACCTTAGACCCCTACGGGTACGGCAAACTACCCGCCTAGTACCTGAAGTGAAACGGTTTCCCTCAACGACGTGAGTAGGCCACTAAGCACTTCAAAGTACCCGGTAGTTTGTGCACCCCACCTTGGGTCTATCCTAGGAGCAGAAAACAGTAAATGAAATAATACAACGGTGGCTGCAACCTCAACCCGGATGTGCCCCGCAAAAGAATATTACAAAAAATTACAATTTACATTTGAATGAAAGAAACACTCATCTCACATCCCCGGCTATCCATTCATCCAACAAGTTCACAATCACAAACCAGTAGAAACCATTACAGAAATGTGCAACCCCTTGCTAACCGACATACTAGCAGTTAGGGGAGGTTTACGAACACATTAAACACAACACAGATATAATCCAGTTAGCCAAAGATCTTAGACTTTCGATCAAGCAACACAAATGAATCTACTCCAAACAATTTTCTGTGCACATAAAATCTGAGCAGAAACAAAACATCTCAGAAAACACAACATCAACACAGAAGAATAATTGAGCAAATTTGGGTTGACTCGGTATCAACTCGGCCGCGGATCCGCGGCGGATCGGTTGGATCGGAGGCGGTTCCGCGGTGATTTGGATGAGTCACGATCCCAAATTTCTTCACAATTCTTAAAAACCCCTGCTTGTATTTTTAAGGGTCCCTGAAAAATTTTTAGACCCCGTTTTAAAATCGGCAGAAACTATGTGAAAATGTCATTTTTTTGGGTTCGTTTTGCGATCGAATTTCTAAAGACTTTGCTAACATGTTAGTTATGGTTTAGCTAGGCTCTGATACCACTATAAGTCGACGTTAGACACCCCACATGATGCGGGAAGACGGAATAGGTAAAACAATCATTTTGTTTAAGTTAACATCGACTAATTTTACGGATCTTTGCTAAACCCTAACTAACAAACTATCTAGAAGTGCTAAACTACTATGATAGATGATTATACCTCAAGATACTAGTCCTTCTTGTTCTTGTTGTTCACCTCCTCGTCGGCCTCCTCGATGTGATAGAAGATCCACCCGAGAGTTCCTTCTCCAAGCTTTAACCTCTCACTTAAGGTAACTAAGTGGTTAGGATTGCTAATCCAAGTAACCTAGAGGATATAGAGATGGATTAAGGATTAATTAGTCTTTCTAACCCTTGGGATTTCAACACATGAGAGGATTAGGGTTAGGTTGAAGAAGAGGAGAGCTTGAGGAGAGAGAGTGTGTATGTGAGAATGAAAATGAATAATAACTCATTTCTATATTATATGAAGCATAATGATTATCAAATAAATCATATATGATAATTATAACCATGCTTCATTTAATACAATCAATGAATCATCTCATGAGTCATTAAGCAATAAATGCTTCATTAACTCACTTGGATGAATCATCTCATGAGTCACTAATTCATTTAATGCAAATTACACATAAGCTCCACCTCATTTAGTTTAATTCATAAATGAATTAAGTCTAAATGAGTCACCTTTCTTCTAGAAACTTCTCGACTAATTATGAGAATGCCCCTCTCATCCGTAAAACACGGATATACTGAGACTGCATAAATCCAATAATCCAATACTAGAATGAGGCTTAAACTAAAGCCCGCTAGTATAATCTGTCCGAACATCATACGTGTACAAGTACACGTATATGTCCGAACCCTGTCGTAAAACCATACGACCTCTATATCGTTTCGCCTGAAGCAGGGAAACACTCTGTGTGAGACTCTAAAGACTCGACACTACGCTGGCAGTGGGTTTAACCACAGGACGCAAGCGGTACAAGCTGTACGTAACGGTCCCCAGGTAGATGTCGATAAGAAGGCCGATGAGGAAACCCATCCGAACTCCTACTGAGCCTGATGTGACAATCTCCGTACAGTCCAGTCTGTTCGTCTAATACTATCGCATATCGGGCCTAGGGGGCGGCTTGCGTCAGTCCCTTAAAAGCGGTATAAGTCATGTCGGAGTGAAGCCCATTACACCTTGAGAAGCTACTGAAAATCCTACCAGTAAATCTCGTTTGCCCTGGCCAGGGACTTTACGTAATGGCTCTCCGAACACAGTGCGATATCAACTCCCAATACCGGGAGAGACGAATCCTTTCTAACTGCCACTGCCTCCAAGGGCTTCGGGACTGCACTCAACTGCTACTTGTTTGCACGACTCCTTTGAGCCGTGGTAGGGTAGCAATCTAAGAATGGTGGGAACACACTCGAGATGAAGCAGCAGTGTCAAGTCAACGGACTATGCTGTACTCATGTCACCTGGGAACTGTTAACTGACGACGGGTATAATACCAACCAATAGTTCCCTGCGAGTCCTGTCCGGTGTACCCGTAACCCAACGAGCACCTGTATACTATCTCCAGTACAACGTACTAATGGCTGTGGGACAGACCATTTTCCCTGCTGGAATGAGAAGCGTATACACTAGTCTACTCTGGAGTATCGATGCCCTGTCTCGATAATCCTACGACTATGGACCTGAAAAAGGATGTGCTTGTAGACTACCCGGCCCCCACTAGTGTGACTACCATCACAACGCTGGTAGTCAAGCAAGATCCTATGGGCTCTATCAATATGTATTCGCGATATGCTAAAAGAAACATATACACATATTAAGATAGATATAAACCAAGTAGTATACTACTATGTTGAGCAAGACTGTTATTATAACTGTGAATAACCCAAGCTTCCATTAAGTAATATACAAGCTAGTATGATACAATAATGGCCCCTAGGGCATATACACTAACACTACTATCCCAAGTTTCAAGATGTGTGCAAGTGCGTATAGTAGGGTATCAACAATAAGAAGTTTGAACTCAAGAATAAGGACTATTTTTCAGACTTATTTCTATTCTCAGATTAATAATTTCCTTCATCTTACTAATCCTTGGAACAACAATTCATGACTACCTATTACTAACTTTGTTTTAAAACATCTAATTTTCATGCATTTCTTAAATTTCTTCCTATTTTTCATATATATTTTTCATTTTCTATTTTTTATTATCAAAAAATTTAGTGCTTTTATTTAGTATAATACAAAATGATGTGTGAATAAGCACAAGTTTCCCCCAGATCTATTTGCAGCAGTGTCCTCACCGATATCATCTTTTAATCTCAAGACCTGTAGATTTAGGAGGAAAAGTTCTCAATGATTAGTAAAAGGGGACAAAAGTTAATGATAGTGAAATCCTCCCCCATACTTATTTTTGGTTCACAATCGTGCAAAAAAATTTCTATTCTTTCAAGAGCCATTTTCAAAATATTTTCTTCTCCCCCCAAAACTTAAGTAAAACAGTATTTTTAAGCATTGAAATTTAACATAATACTACTACAATAATGGGTTGCCCCTACGAATTTAGCCGTAGGGCAAACCACTGCCCCTACTGATATAGCCGCAGGGACATGAAATTAACCTGTAGGTGCACAGGCCGCAGGTGTAAATTTTCGCCCTGAACTTGCCCCCACGGAGTAATAATTGCCTCTATGCCTTACTCCGTAGGGACAGTTGCCCCTATAGATTAATCTGTAGGGACATAATATTTATTTAATATATTGCTTTATAAAATAAATTACTTGCCCCTACGACATTATCCGTAGGGCCTACTAAATGCCCCTACGGATAAATCCGTAGGTTCGGATGAATGCCCCTACGGATAAATGCATAGGGGCAAGTTTTACCCCTACTGAGTCCATAGGGACAAAATATCAGGTATTCTGATATTTTGTCCCTACGGTGAACTGTGTAGGGGGAAACATTGGACCTAGGGATTAATCCGTAAGTGCAACAGATGACTCTACGGATTAATCTGTAGGGACAAAATATCAGTTTTTTTAATAAAAAAACGACTTCCTGTTTTTTCCTCGCCATGTGCACAATAATATATACATCATATAACCAAATACAGAAATATTCATAACCAACATCTCACGCATAATATGTAAAAGAAATAAACAAACAGAATACGATATTAAACTAAATTATCGTGAACAAATAAACAACCACCAATATCGTCCAAAATTTATATAATATGTATCAGATAAGTACATATATCCTCAAAAATATAAATAAAGCTACCCTAGCTCGGTCCAGCTCCTCCACCTCTAATAATCGCCGTAATCTGGCGCATTTGATCCTCGGTGCAGCCCTGAGTTGTCAAAAACTCGCCTAATGAAGGAGCGGAATGTGCGGGAGTCTGAGCGGGTTGTGGAGCTACAGGAGTGGCCTGCGCAACCACAACGGAGGTAGTGGCTTGCGGAGCTGTAGCCGAAGGAGATGCATGTGGAGCCGCAGCCGAAGTAGTCTATCGCATCTATTATATTTTGTGTGTAATGAACGAGTAAGAACGGTGTATTAGATTTTAGTCGAGTTCGTATCATTATCAGGTTATTGAGAAACCCCAATCTAAGAATACTTAGGGACTTAGGCCTTGTTTGGGTATCTAGTTTGGAAAGCCGTAGTTTATTTTAATTAGATAGTTTTATGTAAGTATGATTAATCAAAAATAAGTCTATAACCAAATAAGCTCAGGCTACTAATATTGCATATGTTACTATCTATAATGTGATATAATATTTTCCTATTAAGCAGTATACGTACCATCTCCTTCAACTCCTCGACGGTGGTTTTCATGGCGGCAACATCATGCTCTAAACATTGCTCATGAGGGGTAGGGGAAGTAACCGCCGGAGTGGAGTCCAATCTCATATGGGCCTTGCTAGGACCTAGTCCCCGGCCTCTCTCCCAACCTCCGTGGTGCCCTCTGTGTGCGGCGTCTAGAACTGGGGTCAGCAGCATCAAATCGGTCTGTCCAGTAAAATCAATCCCCGATGACTCTTCCTGCTCCACCACCCGCTCCTACACCCACATTAACCATTAAAATATAAGTATATCATTTAAATTTGAACTTTTCAAAACAAAAATTTCAAACTTGTTGGAATAAATATTAACACTTACGCAATACTCCTGGGTAGCAGTGTTGGGGAATCGAAGCTCGCCTGTGGCAGGATCTGTCAAGGTGCCATGAATGACAAGATATGCGGTCAGCATGCTCGGTGTACCACCCTGCACCAGGGTCTGAGCTATCTGCAATTCGCAAAAAATTTACATATATTATAAAATAACTCTTAATATTACATTATATAAAAATAGATCTATTGTAATTTACTGATGCCTCCATGGCATGAGTAATGTTCCTCGAGCCACCTGTATAGGTGGGCCGACCCCTCTTCTTCGACTTACTATTCTCTTTATTTTGATCGGCCTGTTTCTGCACAACACATTTAGATTTAGCTTTCTAATTAAGCAACACAAAAAAATAAATTATATACTAAATAATGAATTACATTTAAATTACAAACACATTTGCGCTGAGAGTCGAAATATTGGCACAAGAGATGCCATGTATCTACGTCTACTCTCGCTAAGGCCGGAGTTTGTAGGAGAGCCGCTTTCTCTACCTCGGGGGTCGCCATCCACAGTGAATAGCAGTCGATCTTCAGCTCAATTCTATTGTATCGGACCTTTGATTGCATGTTCTTCATCAGGCCATTGTACGGAGCGTGAAGATCGAGCACTCTCTTAGGGTGATCAGGGTCAGGTACAGGATGGAAAGTCGTAATCCAACCGCAAATACAAAAAAACAACGTATTTAAATTGCAAGTGTTAAATAATAATAAATATATTGGATAAGTCAAATGAAAAAATATATTAATACCCGAGCCTGATCTAAGAAGAGGGCATATGAGCGTCGGTGCTAATTGTCCCACTCAACGTGAAGTGGATACTTCTTCACGAGGCAACCCTCATCCCCCATATACCGGCCGAACCTCTCGGCATAATCTCTGGTATAGCGATAATCGGGAGTAAAGAAAAGGGGGAATGTTGCCTCCCCCTAGCTCTGTCGGGCCTCAGCCTGTGGGACTGATTCGATCCTCGAGTCCCCCTCTCAGGATGGGGTTGTCCTGCATCTACAAGAAATATCAAGACAAAGTGGTATTAAGAAATCAAGGTTTAAAGAGAATTAAAGTGTGATATATACCTCCAGCGACAGCAACACGAGCCCGGGCCCAGGTAGCAGCACGAGCGGGACGATAGTTCCTTCGGTGAGGAACAGCCGGTGATCCGGATGTGGATGCATCCCCTCCAACTAGAAAATAAACATTGATGCTAAATTTCCATGAAGTTCATGTTTATTATTTAGAGGATATGTAAAATGAATAAATATTTTATATTTATTCATACTAACCTGCAGACTGAGCGGAGAGTACGGAAGTGGCGGGAGTGGCCCCTACGCTAGATGTGGACGCACCACCTATAATTAGACAATTAAAAATAGATTATATAAATAATAGAAAAAAGAATGTGTAGATCAATACTATAGCATTCTAAATCAATATGCATGCACTATAGGATATATAAACATACCCGCAGATGCGGTGGTGGTTTCTGCCCGAGATGTGGAGGCACCACCTACAGCTTGACAATAAAAAATGATTATCTAATTAAGAGCAAAAAGAATGTGTGTATATTTATGATATAACATTCTAAATCAATATGTATGAACTATAGGATATATAAACATACCTGGAGGTGCGGGAGTGGCCTCTGCTTCTGATGTGGACGCACTACCAACAACTAGAAAATCAAAAATTGACTATAAGCAATTTTGAAATAAATATGTATGTATATCTATAATATTATATTCAAATTGAATATGCGTGCAATATACCTGGAGGTGTGGCAAAGTCCATACGGAAGGAGTCTTCCAAATGGGTCTCCGATCGGGGTGCAAGATCGGCCCTCTGAAGCTCCCTACATAGCTCTCTGGGTGGCAGAACTGCTCTGCCTCTGCTGGTGCTCCTGCATTCCCTCGTTGCTCCGGTCCTCGTCATCAAATCTAGACAAGAGTACAATCATTACATATGCATGCTATATATGTATAGATCGTAAAAATGTGAAGTAATAATATAACATTACTGATAATCTTTTTCGTTTCGTGGACGCATTAGACATATCTACTTGGATTTCTTCATTGATATCATTTCTAACCCACGTAACTTCACGATCAGCCGAAGACAACCCGTCTTTTGAAACAGACGGTCGGAGCACTCTAAGTCTTCTGTCTTCTTCGTCCTCATCGCTGTCCTTCATACGATCCTCGAATTCTTGGACATCGTAAACATTCCTAGGTTTCCAACGGCATACGACACTCCATCCCGGATGCTTCAAGTACTGTGAGTAGTATACTTGGAATGCTTGGTTCGGAAAGATATATGGATCGTCCTGACCGTAAAATCGAAGTGTGTTCACACTAGTCAATCCATATTCATCTTTCTAAGTCCCGAGATTGTTTCTCCACTTATCCGTAACGGTTCATGTATCATACTAAGTACATTGAAAGATATATAACGGTTCTGATCGTTCGGGATATTGGATGCCAAGTATGCAATTTAAGTATCCATAATAAATCACACCATCCGATCCTACCATCGCAATCCCACTATTCTGGGTGGTTCAAGATATTTCTATGTCCTTATCCGATGAAAATTAAATTCTCAATTTGTGGGGAGATTTGCTTCTACAAATCTCAATCAGAGGAAGAACCAAGTTCTTATATGAAGGGTTAAGTTTACGGTAAAGCTGTACGTTTACGTTATCATCGAGCATCCTACTGAAGGAACTAGTTCATCCTAAACCCTAACCCTAATTTTTGGAGAAATTAAATTTCCATATGTTCCTGTTATTTATTTTTAAGTTAGTTCTTTTCCCCTAAGTTTTGAATCTGCAGAACAAAATCTCCCTGATGAGAATTAAATTCTCAACACGTGGGAAGATTTTGCTTATGCAAATCACAACCAGAGGAAGAAATAAGTTCTTATATGAAGTGTTAAGTTTACGGTAAAGTTGTGCGTTTATATTATCATCGAGTATCTTACTGAAGGAACTAGTGCACCCTAAACCCTAATCCTAATTTTTGGAGGAATTAAATTCCCATATGTCTATGTTATTTCTTTTTAACATAGTTCTTTTCCTCTAAGTTTTGAATCTGCAGAACAAAATCTCCCCGATGAGAATTATTCTCAACTTGTGGAGAGATTTACTTCTACAGATCTCAACCAGAGGAAAAACTAAGTTCTTATATGAAGGGTTAAGTTTACGGTAAAATTGTGCGTTTATGTTATCATCGAGTATCCTACTGAAGGAACTAGTGCACCCTAAACCCTAACTCTAATTTTTGGAGGAATTAAATTCCCATATGTTTCGGTTATTTCTTTTTAAGTTAGTTCTTTTCTCCTAACTTTTGAATCTGCAGAACAAAATCTCCCCAATGAGAATTAAATTTTCAATTTGTGAGGAGATTTTCTTCTGCAAATCTCAACCATAGGAAGAACTAAGTTCTTATATGAAGGGTTAAGTTTACGGTAAAGTCGTGCGTTTACGTTATCATCAAGTATCCTACTGAAAGAACTACTGCACCCTAAACGTTAACCCTAATTAACCCAAATTATCCCTAATTAACCTAAAATTAAACCCTAATCATCACCCTAGCTCAAATTATCCCTAATTAACCCAAAATTAACCTAAATTAACCTAATTAACCCAAATAAACCCTAATCATCACCCTAACCCAAATAAACCCTAATCAACCCAAAATTAACCCAAATAAACCCTAATCAACACCCTAACACAAATACACTCTATTTTACCTAATTAACCCAAATTAACCCTAGCCCAAACCTAACCTTAATCATCACCCAAACCCCAACCCAAATTAATTCTAGCCCAAACTAAAATTAACCCTAATTAACCCTAACCCTAATCATCAGCAACCCAATTTTACCTAATTAACCATAACTAACCATAACCCTAACCCTAACTAATTAACCATAACTAACCATAACCCTAACCCTACCTAATTAACCCTCACCCTAACCCTCACCCTAAACCAAACCCTAACCCTAAATGGAAACCTAACCCTAACCCTAAACCGAACCCTAAACCTAACCCCAAACTGAACCCTCACCCTAACCCTAACCTACTTAATTAACCATAACCCTAACCCTAACCCTCACCCTAACCCTAATTAACCCCCAATTAACCCGGAACTAACCCTAACCCTAAAATCAACAATAACACAAAAATTAAGAATAATTAATACTTCAAAATGGATATTAACTCACCTCACTTGTAGTTTTGCCGGCGGATGGAGCTCGACGAGGTGGAGGAGGCCGGGGATAGAGCTTGACGAGGTGGTGGCGGCAAGACGGCGACGAGCGGAAAATTTTGGCGAGACTGCGGCAGGACTGAGGTGGAGGAGTTCGAAGAGATGGTGGCGGAGACAGAGGTGACGACGATGGAGGGAAGTTTTGGCGACGAGAAGTGGGTCCGGCGAGTGACGAGACGGCGGGAAGTTTTGACGACGCGCGGGGAAGATGGTGGGAAAAATTGGGGGTGAGGAATTTCTGGGCTTTATTTTTTCTTATAAATAACCCTTAGTTGCCCCTACGGATTAATCCACAGGGTCTTCTTTTGCGGCTCCGTAAGGACAAATAAAAGATTACATTTTAATATTTTTAAATTAATCCGTAGGGCACCGTAGAGGCAACCAGATGGCCCTACGGATTAATAGGGGCAATAAAAAGTTGCCCCTATGGATTCCTGTAGCCGTAGGGGCAAACCCTTATTGTAGTAGTGTAAGAGAGGGGAAATATTATTGGTCTATATAAAGTTTTACAAAGATCAAAAGTCAATACCAACCATTCGAATATTTTATCAATATAACACCATGGTTGGTAGAAGATCATGTTACAGATAGACGTGGAGAAGTGGGGATGAGATAAGAGGTGTAATTGAACGGGTTTACGTCTCGGTTGGTAAAAATGAAACAGTAATGGTGGATAAAAACGAGAATTTGAAAGATAAGGAGTAGGTGGAATATTCACATTCTCGTACGGGATAAGATGAATAGGTGGAGGTTCAGCTTCTATGGGCGGAAGTTGATTCATCACAACATCCATATCTTTTAGAAATGCGAGTTCTTCGGCAAAAATGTCTTCAAAACTTTCATCAATCTTTCGAATGATAATCTCATCGGAAAGAAAAGTATGATACTCGGATAGCTCGACTAAATCATTCGACAAGTCAAAGGATTCGGACTTGGGTGTGGACTTGTTGACAGAAGGGTCCTCACGTGTATAATAAATAGCAGGATCAAACAATAATGCACTAGTGGCGTCGAGATTAGTATCATGAAGCTCCTCAAATTTGCAACTGTCGGAAGCTATCTTGTCGACAGAACATACATCAATTATATGAGTATAAGGTTCGGAGGGTTGACTTCCTAACTTGTAAATGTTAAGCTCAATTGTCATCTTCCCATAGGACAGGTTCATGGAACCGTTATGACAATTGATTATCGCGTTAGAAGTTGCTAGAAAAGGTCGACCTAGAATCACCGGAATTTGATTCTGTAGGTTTACCACAAGCTATGTATCTATAACTATAAAGTCTACGGGGAATATAAATTCCCCAACTTTGATTAACACGTCCTCTAGCTCACCCTTGGATAGGTGATAGATCGATCGACCATCTGGAGAGTGCAGTGTGCAGGTTTCAACTCTCCTATTCCTAATTGCTCATAAACAGAATACGGGAGCAAATTAACACTAGAACCTAAATCGAGTAGAGCACGATTGATATTTTTCCCCCAATAACAATATATATTGTAGGACAGCTGGGGTTCTTACATTTCTTAGGCACAAATTGGATAAGAGCATTGCTCATATTACTCACTAAGAAAACCTTTTTAGGCATTTGAATTTTTCTTTTCCTAGTGCACAAGTCCTTTAGAATTTTCGTACAGGATGTAACTTGTTGGATAGTATTATTTATGTTAACTTGCTTAAAAATTTCCACAATCTTCTCCATGTGTGGACTTAGTCTGTTGGGTCTCAACTGGTTTGGAAAAGGAGCTTTATTAACAAGGGCTGGGTCCAACTCTTGTGGAGAAGTTTGTGGGAATGGAATGGATCCCAAAATTGGATTTGGGATGGTCATAGATGGTAATTCCTTCAAGGAAGTGGGCTGAGGGTTCGAGCCTAGTGAAGAACGGAGAATAAGCTCGAAAGAAGATGTTGGATTAGACGAATTAGGAGTAGAAGTAGTAGCCGGGGTATCATTTGTATCATCAACTTCAACTTGTTCACCAACTTGGTTATTTAGCTCTCTTCCCGATCTCAACATGGTTACGACACTCATATTATGATTTTGAAGGATGATATTTGCGCTTTGTGAGTGGCCAGGAATTGGTAGAAGTTGATATGGAAGTTTCTCTTTTCCTCTCTCACTCATTACGGCATTTAACTGTGCAATTTGTGCTTCTATCGATCTTATGCTTTCACCGTGGGAAGAAGTTTGTTGCATCAGCCTTTAGATAGATGATGTTAAATTAGCCATCGTTTGTGTGGATTGTTTAATAAACATTTCTAAACTCCATTCGAGTGCAGAGATTTTATTGGTATCGGCCGTCGAAATATTTTTATAAGGAGCAAAGTTGTTGGCCGGATTTTGAAAAGCTTGCGATTGAAAGGGCTATTGAATTTGTTGTTGTGGCAGTTGTTGCTATGGAGGAAGCCTTTAATAGTTATTTTGGCTTGGGAACTGATTTTGAGATTGGTTTTGGTTCCAAGCAAAATTAGGATAATTCCTCCATCCCTAATTATATGTAGATGAATAAGGGTCATTCTTAGATTGTTGTTGAAAAGAAGCATTGGTTTGTTTATGACCTTAAGACGAAGGACTCAAAGAACATTCTTCTGTTAAATATGATGGGTTAAAATGGCAACTACACATGGTTTTGAGGAGCGTAACTTGGTTTAGGGAGGCTGAAGAGAATTTGCTTCCATAGCTTCGAGTTTCTTTTACATTGCAGCCATTTCGGCTTTCATTGCGATGGAAGCGTCAAGCTGATAAATACCTGCCCTAGATGAAGACGATGTTGGTCTAGTGCTCTTCCATTGTAAGGTTTGTTCGGTAAGATCTTCCAGAAATTGCCATGCTTCGCCATCGTTTTTTGACATGAAACGACATTGACAAATGGTTTCTAGTATTTGTTTTGTCGCTGGATTAACACCCTCATATATAATTCGACAAAGTTGCCATCTATCAATTCCGTGATGAGGGCATTAGAAAAGAAGATCTTTAAACCGTTCAAAGCATTTCTAAAAGGCTTCATTGGGAAGTTGGGCAAACTGGTTAATCTCACTCCGAATACG
Organism: Agapanthus africanus; assembly: GCA_030015575.1. Lineage (NCBI taxonomy): Eukaryota > Viridiplantae > Streptophyta > Magnoliopsida > Asparagales > Amaryllidaceae > Agapanthus > Agapanthus africanus. The sequence continues at coordinate 160,988,454 of JASDDO010000024.1, forward strand.
GGCGGTCTTGTAATGATGATAGAATTTCTTAAGGAATGCTAGAACGAATTCATCCCATTTAGCGATAGAATGTGCAGCAGTGCTATAAATCCACTTTTCTGCGAGATCGCACAAGATAAAAGGGAGAAGACGTAATCGCAGAACATCCCGTGAAAGATGGGTGGTACTCATCATAGCATATACGTTTTTGAACTTGGTTATAAAAACGTATGCATCTTCAAATTCAAGCCCGTGAAATTTGGGCAACAAGTTGATGAAGTGGGGTTTAATTTCGAAATTATCAACATTGGCTGGTAGAAGAAACAGACACATAGGAAGAGGTCCGCGTACGTGGTAGCATATGTCTTGTAGAGTAATGCGTGGTGGATTTTTCTCACCTATGAATGATAGCAGGGTGGTGTCGTTAAAACCCGATGGTGATCCATCCATTTCGGGAGATGTGGTGGGTGGAGGAGAAATAGAAGATGAAGAAATGTCAAATTCATAGTCGATAGCAAAAACGAGGACTAGACGGACACTAAAATCCCATGTCCATCCGATCATGCACTAAGCGGGTTTAGTGCACGTGGCAGCGTGTGATATGTGTGAGAACACTTTTAAGAAGGTTTGTTTTGAAAAAATAGTCGGACTTGAGGCTTGACTCAACAAATCAAAAAATGCATAATCAATCCCTAAAGCTAGGATTACCTAGGTCAAGTCACTAGACCGCTCCTAGACTTCCAAAGAACAAGTCGTAGGATCAATCCTCTACTACCTTCTTATAAATCTTACGGCCAGATAAGTGCCAGGTAAGTGGGAGCTATCCGCTATACGAATCACTGAAATAGCGGGCCTAATTAAGTAATCACCTTCCTTAGTCACACTTGCCTAGACACCATAAGAGAAATGCGGATAAGCAATAGATTACCCACAACCTTCCTGTGTCCTAATTGAACGTGACAGTCCTCAGGGGCTTGGTCTAGATATTTTTTTATTAATGTAGGGTGATAGTATACTCGTTTGTGATTTGTGGGCCTAGAAAGGGTAATGAAATCCCCACCTAATCTGAATTTGTGTTTATTGCCTCTTAATGTCCGGTTTAAGTATGCAAAACAAACCGAAATTAAAACACGCAAAAAAGATTTTTGAGCAGCGATATTTGCAAATAATCCTGTAAATAAAATCAGATTATTGGAGATTTAGAGGAGAGAGAAAGAAAATAGAAAAATACCACAGAAGATTGGGGGCCTAACTCCCCAAGAAGGCTGCGGTTCCACCATCAACTGCACCCAAGCACCGCGGATCCGCCGCTTATTGAGGTGTTCTTCCTTTAAAAATTCTTCTGAGCTCTCCAATGCTCCTCTGGTGCAAGCTGAAAGTCTCTGAATCTCTATTTGCCTGCTCTAAATACTCCAGATTACCTTGCAAAACTCCCACAATAATCGTTCAAAATACAAGATGCGGTTTTGATTCTCGTTTATTTTATGTTTCCTGGTTTTTATAAGAAATCAACCCGAATAACAAGAAAAAAATTACGACCGTTTCCCCGGCAACGGCGCCATTTGATTGATCGTGCGAAAAGTGTTTTGTAAATAACCGCAATCAAAACGGTGTCGTAAGTAGCTAGCCGCGATGAGTACGGGTCGTCTACAGAGAAACGTGAATTCTTTTCTTGCTTTAAACGAGTTGATAAAAGAGATGGGTGATTTTTGTCGTTCTACTTTAAAATGGATATAAAATTTCTAATAAAAAGGCTTGTAGGGTTTATAGGACTTGGTAGTTAATGGATGAATGTTTTAAAAATGACCCTTTTTATCTTTTAATAGTTTAAAACTAGAGAGATAGCGATGAATGTGGATTAGGGTTCTTAGAGAGAATTAGGGTTTCCCACTACTGACCATTGTCCGTCTATTGATCTCTATTCATGTCAAGCCCTTAACAAACAAGTGTTTAACCAATCTTAAATCGTGACTATCAATAAATTGATAGCGTGCCTGATTATGAGCTTAACATTTATTTTGCTAAAGTTTATAAACTTTAAAATGTTAAAAATAAGTTAAAAGATTTTTCATCCATTATTCTACCATATCCTATAAACCCTAGCAAGTAAGGAATTACTCGCTCATGGTTAGTGGTGATTTAGAAGAAAGGTTGAAGATGAATGAAATCATATTTAAGATGCAGAAAAGTAATGCGTAAAAGTAAGTGCAGAAAAAGTAAATGCGTAAAATAAATGCAAAAGAATTAAAAAAAACTACTTTTATTAATCAACTATTGCATTACAACATTTCTCCTTAAAAAGTAGATTACAAGAACCCTAGTTTGCTCTAAATCTCTCTATTTTAAGGAGGTAAATGAATAGATGATTATGTGATCACTCGGATGATTTTGAATGCACAGCTTTCGGTCCTTTATATAGTCTTTGAAACCAGAAACCCTAGATTTCATATGAGAGTAATTGTCGTTAAGATCATGATCCTAAAATCCCACATCCAACGGCCCAGATTTGATCGCGGAACCGCCGCATAATGCCATGTTTGGCTGCGATTCCACCGCATCCTAGTGGAATTGGGTCTCGAGATTTTTTCTGGCTTTTTGTGTTGATATTTGGAGATCCTTTTGATGTATAGATTATGAAAATATTGCTCCGAGTCTCTGCTGTTGCTAGATTCCTCGATTTGATTCTAAAATTTGGCAGATTCGGTTTTGATATCTCGATTTGACTTGGATTTCTTACTTGGATTTCAGACCTGAGCAATTACCTGCACAATATCTCAAATCGAAGTGTTAATAGCATTTGGTATTTTTGAGATATTATCGCAACCATTTATATGATGTAATATTTTAAGAATATTGATTAGGAATATTTGATATGATATGCATATTTTAATTACTAATATTTCATTTAAATATTATATGCATGTATATTCCCTAATTATATTAATTATATGAAGAAACATGTGATAATAATATTTTTACAAATAAACCCACACATGTTCTTTATTTACAATTAACATCTTTTAGCACTTAACAATAATAGGGAAAATGTTCATACAAATGTGCAATATTTTAGACTAATCAAGCACCGGTGCTTATTGTCCCACTCAACGTAAAAAGGATACTTCTTTTGGATGCAGCTCTCATCTCTATATACCGGCCGAACTTATCGGCATAATCGCCTCTATAGCGATAATCGGGGGTAAAGAAGAAGGGGAATGATACCTCCCCTAGCTTTAGCGTCGGCCCTCGAGTCCCTCTCTCAGAGTAGGGCTGCCCTGCATCTACAAGAAATATCAAGACAAGCAATAGCAAGAAAAAACGGTATTTAGAAATCATGGATTAACGAAAATCGAAATGTGATTTATACTTCCGGCGACCGCAGCATGAGCCTGGGCCCGGGCAGCAGTACGAGCGAGACGATAGCTCCTCCGGTGAGGAATGTCTTGTGTCCCAGACATGGACGCATCCCCTCCAACTAGAAAATAAACATTGACGATAAACTTACATGAAATTCATGGTTATTCTTAGAGTATATGTAAACAGTGACGATAAAATATTTTGTATTTAAGAATACTAACCTATAGACTGCGCGGAAGGTACGGAAGTGGTGGGAATGGCCTCTGCGCCAGATGTGGATGCACCACCTACAGCTAGACAATTAAAAATAGATTATATAAGTAATTGGAAAAAGAATATGTGTATAGCTATAATATAACAATCTAAATCTATATGCATGCAATATAGGATATATAAACATACATGCAGGTGCGGTGGTGGCCTCTGTCCGAGAAGTGGAGGCACCACCTACAGCTAGACAATCAAAAATTAATTATATAAGTAATTGCAAAAAGAATATGTATATCTATAATATAATATTCTAAATCAATATGCATGCAATATAGGAATATAAATATACCTACAGGTGTGGTAGTGGTCTCTGTCTCTAATGTGGACGCACCACATACAGCTAGACAATCAAATATTGAATATATAAGTAACTTTAAAATAAATATGTGTGTATATCTATAATATTACATTCGAAATGAATATGCGTGCAATATACCTGGAGGTATGACAAAGTCCACATGGAAGTAGTCATCCGAAGGGGATATGGATCAAGGTGCAAGACCAGCCCTCTGGAGCTCCCTACGCAGCTCCCCGGGTGGCAGAACCGCTCTTCTTCTGCTTCTGCCTTTGCCGCGGCTGGTGCTCCTGCCGCCCCTCGTTGCTCCTGGCGTCGTCATCAGACCTAGATAAAAGTAAGCACTACATATGCATGCAATATATGTATAGATCGTAAAAATGTGAAGTAATAATTTAACATTACCGATAACCTTTTTCGTTTCGTAGACACATTATACATATCTACTTGGATTTCATCATCGATATCATTCCTAACCCACGTAGCTCCATGATCAGCCGAAAACAACCCATCTTTGGAGACAGACCGTCGGAGCACTCTAAGTCTTCTCTTTTCTTTATCCTCATCGCTGTTCTCCATACGATCCTCGAATTCTGGGATATTGATTGATTCTAAAGAAGTGTGTGTATTAATAACCGCAATCAATAACGGTGTTGCGTGTAGCTAGCCGAGATGAGCACGGGTCGTCCTCAGGGATTCGTGAGAATAGAGAATAGTGAAGAATAGATTCTAGATCTATGGTAAATACGGATGCAGAATATATATTTTTCAGATCTAGTTTAAATAAGGATATATAATGTATATGAAGAAGGCTTGTAGGGTTCATTACGATTTAGTAGTCATGGATGACTAATAAAGATTACTCCTTTTATCTATTGATAGATTTAAAACTAGATAGATAGTGATGAATGAGAATTAGGGTTCTTGGAAGAAACTAGGGTTTCCATACTATTGACCCTTGTCCTTTCATTGATCTCTATTCATGTATAGCCCTTAACAAAATAATTGTTAATCTGATCTCAAATCACGGTCGAGACTAGCAATAAATTGGTAGCGCGCCCGATAAGGATGTTAACGATTCTTTTGCTAAAGTTTATAAACTTTATAAGACTTAAAAGAAGTTTTTATATTTTCTAATCCATTGATCTATCTGAATCCTACGAACCCTATCAAGCGGAGTATTACTCACGCATGATGGAGATAGAAGAAGAAATGATAGAGATCATAATGTAAATAAATGCAAACTAATTAATCTAATGATCTACCTTTATTAATCAACTTCATAAGTATAATTCTTCGAATTTAGATTACAAGAGGAAGAAGAAGTTTCTCTCGATCTCTGCCTCGTAGGAAGTAGATGCTCCGTCGAATCTCACGTCGCCTTATCACATCGAATCGCGGACCTGTCTTAGATCACTTGTTCTTTGACGGTGATTTGGTTCGTGTAAAAGATTGATGATTTCTAGTTTTAGCTCTCGGTCCTTTATATAGCCCCAAAGCCAGAAACTCTAGATCCCAATTATTAGGGTTTGTTGCGGAGATCCTATCAACAAAATCCCACTCCTTAACTCCTCAATCACACCGCGGATCCGCCGCAATAATGGTGTTTTGGCCGCGGAAGTGCCGCATCATGGAGGATTTAGGGTCTCAAAATTCTGGGGCCTCTTCATAGTGACACATGGAGATTTATTTGATATCTGGAACTTGAAAATATTTTCTGAGTCTCTGCCAGTATTGATTCTTCGATTTTATTTAACTTTATCGGCAGATTTTTGATTCCCGACATCTTAATATCCCGATCTCCTGACCTGAGCTAAATCTTGCACAATATCTAAATGAATAATGTTAGTAATATTTGGTATTTTTGAGATATTATCCTAACCATTTGATATGATATTATATTTTAAGAATATTGATTAAGGATATTTGATATGATATGCATATTTAAATTATCAAAATATTATATAAATATTATATGCATATATTTCCTTTATAATATTGATTATAATATATAAACATATGGTAAATAGTATTTTTGTAGATAAACCCAAATATGTTCTATATTTATAATAAACACCTTTAGATATTTAAGAAAAGTAAGAAAAATGATATATCAAATGTGCGATATTTTCGACTGAACAAATACCTCCAAACTTAATTTTGATCGTCCCAGGCAAACTATTTATTCAAGAGAGCGAGAAAAAGAAAAACCTAAGTAGCACACTTTCGTAGGCAACACGATTGCACTAAACACGTGCAACAAGCCGTTAAAGCTCTAGGTGTCCCTAGTATGAGGAGTGTTATCTCCTGAGGGTTTTCAGCGGATTACACCCACAAAATCCTATAATAAAAGAAATAAAATGAAAGTTACGTACAAAGATAAGAACTATAAAAGAAATTACTTGAAAATAAGAGTTTCCAACTATACCGGCTTTTCAGTTGTCATGAGCCCTATCTTAATGGTCGTGAAAAGATATTAGAAATCACATCATCTCTCAATAAAATATCGCCTTTAGTCTTTCTCTCTACCATTCATCCAAACATCGATCATATACCCCTACGTGTGTGTGTAAAAGACATCTCTACACTCAATTCAATTCAAGCTATCATACTCTTGTCCATCTTCCAAAGTACTTTATAGTCGGTGAATATTTTCGATGAAATTGCTAACACATCCTTCATGCGACCGTTAATACTTCTTGAAGTACTAACCGACCGATTACCAAATGTGCATGCATATTCATGCGTAATTTCTCGTCTTGCAACACCTAAGGCTTAGCAGTGGCTCCTAAACCAGTTGGTTTAAGGTACTAGGTGATAAAGCACCATCGCTATATTTTTTTATGCTACCTTAAGCAATTACAAAACCAGTGTTCATTTTTTCTTCACCATTTTTTTTTCTATTTTTATTTTTCTTTATACCAAGGCTTTTAGACAAGAGAATTTCAAGGTATCCTCTACTATCCCAAGTTTCAAGATGTGTGCAAGTGCATATAGTAGGGTATCAACGTTCAAATATTTGGCCTCAAGAATAAAGACTATTTTTCAGAATTATTTTTATCCTCAAATTAGTAATTTCCTTTATCTTACTAACCCTTAGGAAAACGGCTTATAATTACTTATTACTAGCTTCGTTTAAGAAAATATCTAATTTTCTTGCTTTTCTCAAACTATTCCTATCTTTCAAATGTAATTTTTCATTTTCAAACTTTCATTATCAAAAATATTTTGTACTTATATATAGTATAATGCAAAATAATACGTGAATAAGCGCAAACCTTTTCCAAACCTGTTTGCAGCAGTGTCCTCACTAATGTCATCTGTTAAGCTTAAAAAAACCGTAGACTTGGGAGGAAAAGTTAGTAACGGGGACATGAATAAATGACAGTGAAATCCTCCCCCAAACTTATTTGTGGCTCATAATTTTTTTAAAAAAATTCTTTTCGTTTAAGAGCCAAAATATTTTTCTCCCCCCCAAACTTGAGTAAAATCGTATTAAGCATTTAAAATTATAAGTGGGGTTAAAATTATTGGTCAAAGTAAAGCTTTACAAAGACCAAAAGTCAACACCAACCATTTAAATGTTTTATCGATGTACCGTACTGGTTGGTAGAAGATCATGTCACCTATCGACGTGGAGAAGTGGGGAGGGGATAAGAGGTGGAATAGAAGGGGTTTGCGTCTCGGTTTGGAGAGATGAAACAATGATGATGGATTACTCGCATTCTCGTTATTGATAAGAAAAAGGGGTGGTGGTTCAACTTCTTTGTGTTGGGGTTAATTCATCACAACTCCCATGTTTTCTAAGAATGCGAGTTCTTCAGCGAAGATTTCTTCAAAACTTTCATCGATATCCCGAATAATAATCTCATCGGAAAGAACGGGATGATACTCGGACTCCATAAAAGGTTCATATTCAGCGTTAGATGTTGTTCCGGACAACTCGATAGAATGGTCAAACAACAACGTAATAGCGGAGTCAAGATCAGTATTGTGAGGTTGTTCAAATTCACTTCTGTCGGAATCTATCGCTTCGACAGAAAATACTTGAGCATAGGGTTCGGAGGGTTCACTTCCCAACTTGTAAATATTAAGCTCAATTGACATCTTCCTGAAGGATAGGGTCATAGAGCCGTTTGATAATTGATTATTGCGTTAGAAGTCACAAAAAAATGTCGACCTAAAATCACCGGAATTTGGTTTCGTGGGTTCGCTACAGATTGTGTATCAATAACTATGAAGTCCACAGGGAATATAAATTTCCCGACTTTGATTAACACATTCTCTAACTCACCCCTAGGTTGTATGATAGATCGATCTGCCATCTGGAGAGTGCAATGCGCCGGTTTTAACTCTCCGATCCCTAGTTGCTCATACACAGAATACGAAAGCAAGTTAACACTAGCGCCTAAATTGAGTAGAGCACGATTGATATTTTTACCCCCAATAGAAATAGATATTGTAGGATTTTCAGGGTCCTTTCATTTCTTAGGTAGATGTTGTGTAAAAGCAGTGCTCACATTGCTCGTTAAGAATACCGTTTTCGGCACTTGAGTTTTTCTCTTCCTAGTGCACAAGTCCTTGAGAATTTTTGTATAAGACGGAACTTGTTGAATAGCATCTATGAGAGGAATGTTTATGTTAACTTGCTTAAAAATTTCCAAAATCTTCTCTATTTGTGGACTATGTCTGTTGCCTCTTAACCTATGTGGGTGTAACACCTTAGAATGCGATTAGTGTTAAATTAGCGATAATGCGGGTTTTCTGTAAAAAGTTTACCAATTTGGTTTCCTCACATTTTATAATATTTAATTAGTAATTTATTTGTATTTGTTGTGTCTTTCACGCACTTGTGCATGTTAATGTGAGGGTTAGTTTGTGTTAATCTCGTTAGTGACAATGACAACCTTAAGTTAAACCTTTAAGTTAATCCATGCCTTAAGTAAATCCTTCCTTGCTTAACCTTAACCCTAAACCCCTAGATATTTGTGTGAGATATTTTCATTTGTGTTTTGTTTGGTGAGGAGGTGGCAAGGTGACTCATGGGGAGTTATGCTTGCATTAATGGTGAAGTGAGGGAGAGAGTTAATACAAGGTGCACTCACCTTCCACTCACCTCTCACCCTTAACACCTCCCACACTCTCATTCTCTCTCACACAATCTCTTCCTCATTATTTCTTCATCCCCTGTAAGCCTCAACTGAACCCTACACCACCCCTTCACTAAATCTTCCCAAAACTTCTTTAAATCTCACCCAAATCACATCCTATGTCTTGTTTTGCCTCTAGGATCCCTTGGAGCTTGGAAAGCTAGGATCTTTGAGCTTGTGTGGTTAGGTAATGATCTCTATCTGTTAAGTAGGTCTTTTTAATGTTGTGTAGCTTGTTAGTTGTTGTTTAGAACACTTAAAGTAAAGTTTCGTGCACATATCGTATTTTAGTGTCATATTATGATATCTGTGATCTGCTGTGACCCAGAGTGTGTTGGAGATAGTACCCTCAGAGTCAATTATTGGATCACATGCACGTGATTGCAATGATTGATGGAGGACCTATGCCGGTAGGACAGTCTTACTCAAGATGATAGTATGCTATCTGGTTTACCTTTATCATCGTGTACTGCTTCAGGTGACCTTACAGGTCACTATTACACGTTGATAGAGCCCTTAGGATTCTTGCTTGACGACCAGCAGTATGATGGCGATCATATACGTGCGAGCCGGGGTCTATAAGCACATCCTTAAAAGGTCCCTAGTCGTGGGAGTTTCGAGACAGGGCATCGATACTCCAGAGTAGACTAGTGTATATAGTCGAGACCCCGACGAGGGGTGGTGGCCGGTCTTACAAGCCACTGGTGTCAGTTAGTTCACCTAAGATGTATACAGGTGCTCATTGGGTTATAAGTACACCGGACAGGACTCGCCGGGAACATGCTAGTTGGTTTTATACCTGACGTCAGGTAGCAGTTCCCTGGTGACATGTGTACAGGTTAGTTCATCGACCTGAGATCGTCATTTGTCTCGTGTGAGTTCCCACTGTACTTTGATTACTACCCTACCACGCTCAAAGGAGACGTGTAAACAGGTTTTAGTTGGGTACAGTCCTGAGCCACATGGAGGCAGTGAGCGGATCTTCAGGGGTTTGTCTCTCCTGGTATTAGGGGTGAGGTCGCGCTGTGTCTAGGAGAGCCATTATACGAAGTCCTTGGCCAAGGCAGGAGATTTACTGGTAGGTATTCCAGTAGTATCTCAGGGTATTCTGGGATACACTCCGACACGACTTGTACCGCTTTTGGGGGTCTGACTTTTACCAACCCTTAGGCCCGCCATGCGATGCTCATAGACGAACGGACCGGACTGTACGGATATTGTCACCGACAGGCTCAGTAGGATGTCAGGATGAGTTCGCTCATCGACGTCCCTTTTGGTCAATACCTGGTATCCCGTCACGTATGGCTAATACCTCTGACGTGCTTGTGGTTAAATCCACAGCCAAAGTGTTGACGAGTCTTTAGAGTCCCCCACAGACCGTTTTCTCAAGTTTCGGGCGAAACGCTGTAGAGGCCGTATAGAGATATAGCAGGGTTCGATCATATACGTGCGGTATTGCACGGATAATGATCGGACGGATAATACTAGCGGTATTTGGTTTAAGCCGGATCCTAGTATTGTACAGTGTAGATTTTGTCTCATTGCATTTGTATTCGGTCGGAATACAAATGCGGGTATGTATATACAGTAGCGGGGTTTTCCTGTAATTTATTACGGGATCGTATTTTTGGAGTTGCCAGTTTGGTTTCCGTTTCGGCCATTTTTCTTTTGTTCCTTCTTTTCCTGAAATTTGGTGGAGAAGGAGTTATTTGCAAGCATGCAAATTTGTTTAGTGGAGGGTGTTATTTGCTAGTAGTTGTTTCATGATGGTTGTAGCTTGCATTGACTTCATTTGTTCATCATGACTTGATATAATTAGGTGTTGGAGTGGAGATTTAGTTGTAATTATTATTCTTCATGATTATCACTTTCTCTCTCTTGCATGATTATTCATCCACTCCCTCCCTCTTGATTTTTCTCTCACTCCCTTCACCATGCAAGGGGCCGGCCACAAGATGATGGCTGTCCAAATTTTTGGGGAGAAAAATTGGTTCTCATTTTGCTTGCAAAATCCTTTTGTTCATCTCCCAAAGCTTATTCCTTCACCTCCACCAAAAGGGCAACTTCTAGTAACCCCAAGAGACAAACCGTCCTACACTTCAACTACAGCAATTCTTGGACACGTCGACTCTCCAACTTTGTGCCCGAGTTGCCTCGGTCCAGAGGTGGGAGCCCGTAAAAGAACCTGGCGATGTGGTGCCCTTCCGACGAGGAGATGAAGACCGGAGATTCCGCGGGGAGATCGGGACGACGACGAGAAGAGTGAAGGACACGGATCGCTCGGTATATCTCTCTACCCCTTCTCTAGTTAGCTAGGAGTAGGTTAATGGCCCATCCGGGTTTAAAGTGCGCGGTGGTGCCGGTTTACAAGTTTCGTAAAAGTTTCGTTTCAGCATTTTGGCCTCGGATTGCGTGCCGGGGCGCCGCCGTGCACTTATACTGGTATCAGAACCAGGCCATTAACCTAGTCTAGCTTGCTCTAACGTGTTTACAAGTTTGATCGAACGGATTTTCAAAAAACCCTGTTTTCATGTTCAGTTTCTGTCGAATTTTTGCAGTGCTCAAAAAATTATTTGGTACATTGTAAAAATACGTGCAGGGTTTTTTTATGCATTCTGTGAAAATTTGGTAGGCTGAAGTTACTGTAGAGCGGCGGATCAGTGGCCAAAACCATGTTTTGGCTGCGGATCCGCCGCCGAATTTTAGCTTCACTGCATCAAATTTTTACAGTAGCTCTCTGACATGGAAATAGGGTTTCTGGTATATTCTTTTTGGGCCCAGATGTTTTTGAGTGCTGCAGTTGTGCTTGGGGCCCACTTCGGAAAATTCAGTCGATCGAAAATTTTAAACATGTTAGTTCACAGTATTTACATTATATCTGCAACCGTGAATGTCATTTGATCGGTAAATCCTGTCTAACTGCTATAGCCCTTTTAGACGGATTTGCGAACGTGGCATTCACGTTGATGTTTTGTGTTGTGCTGTGATGTTGCGGATTGGTCGGTGGGGATAGCCTGGATGCAATGGTAGTACAGTTTGGTTATTTATGTACATTTGATATTGCGGGGCGAGCGTCCGACATGTGGACGGCCGTCACTGCCTGTTTGTATATTATTCTTTTGGGGCACGACCGGGCTGAGGTCGATGTACCCGTTGTATGTATATTTTACTTTCTGTACTAGGATTACCCCAAGATGGGTGCACGGATAGCCGGGTTCTAGAGAGCAACGGGCCCGCATCTCATGGCATTGAGACGGAGGGGGCTTTACTCTAGAATTGGCGGGCTATTCGCCGCACTCGCTGGGGGTACAGGTTGACCCAGGAGGGGTGCCCAAGTTACCGAATTCCGTGAAGTGCTGGGTGGTCCATTCACGTTGCTGAAGGGGGCTGCCTCGCTTCAGGTTTTGGTGGGTAACTTGCCGCGCCCGTAGGGGTCTAGGATTTCATTGCACAGGCTATCCACACGACCAGGGGAACGTCGGGTTTCAGTAGCGGCTCTATGAAACCCGGGGATCCCAGATATCTGTATTGTTCTGTGATGCTTATTACATTTCTTTGATGTTGCATTTTATCACGCCTTGAGCGAATATTATATATTGATATATATACTAGTAGATGTTGTATATGTTTTGCATCCGCGCTAGTCCAGTCCCCGCTCTGTCGTTAGTTAAGTAACCTAATGGGTAATGACGGGACCCAGTGGCGAATGCGGATGGCATATACGTACATCATTATTTTCGTTCTTTATTGGTGTGATCAATTGATGGGACTGCATTGATTTGGATCAATGCAAGTTAAACAAACCTATTCTGATGTTGTTGGAACAATTTTCAAAAAGTTGTTATTGCAAGGACGTTCACTTTTGTTTTGCATCGTGGTATTCAGTTGGAATATCCTGCACCTCAGTCGACGAGGCAAGGGCCGAGATCCCTTCACCGGGAGTGACCCCTTGGACAGAAATTTGCGTCAGGGCAATAACTTCACTATAGCCGATTACTTTTGCTTTGCATCGAGGTATTCAGTTGGAATATCCTGCACCTCATTCTACGGGGAAAGAGCCGAGATCCCTTCACCGGGAGTGACCTTTTTAGCAAAAGTTTTCGTCACTATATTTTTATAAAATGCTATCCGGTTCCTTCAACGATATCAAGTTCATTACGTTAAAGGTTTTTCGCCAAAATCCATTCGTAGACCTCCGTCATTTCAGACGGGTAGCATGTAGTATTCATGCTATGTTTGTTGACCTTCGTCAAGGCATAATGAATGGTAGCTGCTTGTTACCTTTCTGCTGCATATATAGATGCGTTGGTTTGGGACAGTCGTATAGCCTTGTTGACCTTCGTCAAGGGCTTGTACGGGTGGGTTCAAATTAACCTGTACAATGACGGGTAGAACTTGACATGTGACTTATGATTTGTTGACCTTCGTCAAGGTCATAAGAGCATGGGGTAAAAATCACATCGGGAGTTTCTAAAGAAACTAAAACTTGCCAGATATGCGCATGCCTTCTGGAGTGTGATAACGTGAGCGGATTCCGTCACGTTATCATGCGATGATAGTTGGATCCCGATTCCTACTGATGAGTTGGTTTACTCCTCGGGTGATCTCGACTAATTCTTCTTTCAGGTTTGGAGGAGAATTTGACGTTACAGTAGGAGGTTTCCTGATTAGATAAAGTGATAACCATTCTGATATAGGTTAGAGTGCACGATGAGTGTTTCTTTTCTCTCTCTCTTTGGCAGCGACCATGACCCAACCTAAACTATGACTCAGTGACCAAGTTGACCGAACCTTCTTGAACACTGGCTTTTGGATTGTCAGAGTTGCATACCTCATTGCCACTCCTACTTTTACCCTTTTCTCCAGGACACCCCGTATTACTACGAACGTCCACTTCCATTGGACAAAACCATCGTATGGTTATATACGAACTCGAAGGAATTTATTCGAGGATGGTTTCCGGTTCTGGAGGAAACGAATAGGACTATTCAGCTGTCTTTTCCTTTTACCTTCTCTCAGGTTGCGAGTACTCCTTGGTTTAGGAGATAGTACACCCGTTACGCCTATTGGATAGTCTTCTTCCAAACCTTAAGCTGGTGCCGAACGGTAGGGAATGAAGAAAGCCGATTAGTCTAAGTGTGGTGTACAGAAGGTATTAAGTAAAGACAAATAAAGGGATTAGAAGGAGGGCAAAGTAAATTGCGACTAATATTCACGACCAAACCAAGTATTTCATCGCCACTCCCACATCACCTTTGTATTTCTCCAGAACACTCCGTATCACTATGAAGATCCACAGTTTATTGGATACTCCATCGTATGGTTATATACGAACTCGAAAGGAACTTGTTCCAGTTCGGTGATGGATTCTGGTTTAGGAGAAATAGGAATAAGGTTTATTCGGTTGTCTTTTATCTTCACCTTCTCTCACATTGCGAGTGTTTCTAGGATTAGGACAGTACACCCATTATGCTTATTGGATAGTCTTCTTCCAAACCATAGGCTGGTGCCGAAAGGTAAGGAAGGAAGAAAACCATTTAGCCTAAGAGGGTGTACAGAAGGTAATGACTAAAGACATATAAAGGGATTTGGAGAGATGGCAAAGAAATATATGGTGACGGTTGTGAATCTGGATAATGGAAGAGGCATTACTAGGAATACCAGGATACCCCTCCGAAACATTTACATGTTTCACTTTCACTGTGTGCTGTTAAAAGAAAACTGATTTCCCAATTAGACACTTGCTCCAGGGTATGTACTTACCAGGTATGATTCTCACATCTGTATGGTTTTACAGATGATGAGTGGGAGTAAGTTATTGGGAATTAGGTGATCATTCTCATTATATCGGAATTCGTTGTAATTGGTGATATTTGAGGAAATCGCCTGGGTTGTTTGCCAGACGGCAGATATTTGGTTTTGAATATCCGTTGTTATGCACCAATTTCAAATTGATATATCTGTACGTCTATTTTTATAGAGTGAGATATACCTTTTTGAAATTATGTCCATGACATTTACCTATATCAGTGGATGGTTAGGTAAGGAGTATTAAACAGCGGTGTAATTCTTCTTAACCATAAGTACAGTTTTCAACCTACGACACACAGGAAATGAGTTATTAGACTCAAGGGACTTATACAGAGTATTGTATGTTGTCCAGTGTCCATTAGGACATAGGGGTTGGTCCTCATACCATATTCGGTTTACTTATGACTTCTTTAGTTTTTAGACAAGTGTTTCGTAGAAACACAAGGTCTGAGTTTTGAGAAGTTATAGGTATATGAATAAAGTGGAGGACCAGGTATTGCAAGTATCAGGATGCTTCAAGGTGATCGAAGATGTAGATACTTATGAATGGTATTCAGTTGATAGTAATGGTTAAGAGAACTTGCTTCTCTTTTAGGTTACTCATAATTGGAAGCGCTCCTAAGTTGAGTAATGATGATCGGCCTCCTTCCATTTGGTTGACATGCACTGGAGAAAGCTGCATGATTTGAATCTGGTTCCAATTAAATCAGTGCCTCTGTTTCTGTATTGGATATAGAACAGTTCATATCTTAACGATGTTAAGGTACGGGGAGTTGTCCAGCTTATGTTTAAAACCACACTCTGGACAACTCAAGGCACGTTTCTGTAATGGCTGTTTGTGGGTTGACCCAGGCTATGACGAGGGTTGATTTTCTACCATCTGAAAGATCAATAGTGATATTGTTCTTGACTCGCCATAATTTTAATAAAAATGGATTTTTTCAGAAAACAGTAGTGGGAGTATGGTAGAACTGGAAGTGATTCCAGAACCGCAAACGATTACTGAAAATTTGATAAGAACCAAAAGATTCAATCTAATTTGACATTCCATTGGCCACTCCGCAGATATAGTGGGCAACCTCAGGCACCCGAGAGGTACTCCGGTAGCCTCAAGGACAGTGACAGGGAGGTTCTTGTTTACCCAGACTTGACACTACTGTTGTTCCAGGCTATGAGACCTGGCAGAAGGATGTGTATAGCGTCGTTCTGAACTGGTTTCAGAAGTGCACGTGTATATGATTCTGCCAGAGGGTTGTTGTAGTCAGTGGGAGCAGCGGAAGCATAGTGGACAAGTGGCTTATGTCTATTTATAGACTAAAGCAGATATAGCGGAGATAGATCATCTATTTCTGACGTGACAGTCATAGGTTTGACTTCATCAGAATAGGGGATGGATCTGTTAAGAAGGTAGTAGCGTGTGATGTCCTGGTATTTGGATGACATACACAGAGTAGGAAGTGAAATTCCTTTACTACGGTCGGTTATACTTTGGTCGTCACATAGTAGTTTCTCTACAAAGGATATGGCTATTATATCAGACATTCTGGTTACTAGATCTATGGTTTTAGGTCTAGATTTGGGTTGTTTCCCAATCTGGGTACTTAGACAGCATTCTAAAGGTGTTTTAGAATGGATGACTCCTGGCACGGTAGTGTACCTGCAGGTGATGGAGTCACCCTCTCTAAAGGTGTCTTACAGACTAAAGGGGAGAGGGATGTGCATGATTGGCAGATCACTTGCTTAGGCAATTGAGTCAATCGTGAGATATCAAGTACTACACCAGATGTTGTTTTTGCAGTAGATGCAATAAGTTGATATTAATCCAATCCTGAAGAAACATTAGGAAGCAGTTTTAGAACATAAGTGGATGTTCTAAGGATATGATAACGACAGCCTCATTCGGGAGACAGTTATCATTCCAGGCTTCCAAGGTGACATGGATGACAGAGTGACTGTCAGAGTTATTGTTTTCCCTCTGACGAAGGGCAGTATTTTGGACAGGTGGTCCAGGTGGATACTGAGGGAGGCATGATGCAGGATACTGATTAAATTCAGTTGACGATACAGTCTGAGAAGTTTGGATTTAGAGTTCATTTATGAACTAGGTCCCATCAGATATCCAGACATACTCTAAGACAGGTATTGCTCATTTCGGGAGATGGTTTTCTCTGCGAACTTGAGATAAAGAGAGACATAGAAAAAAACATCAAGGCGGATCCACTCACTAAGGCTATTCCTCGAACACATTAGTTTCGCAAACTGGTTTTGTGAGACTGATTAGTAGAGGAGTTGGGTGTTCGGTATCACACGGGCTGTGAGTATGCGACATCGCAATAATTAGCCTTGAGTGCAAGTGGGAGATTGTTGGAGATAGTGCCCTCAGAGTCAATTATTGGATCACAGGCACGTGATTGCAATGATTGATGGAGGACCTATGCCGGTAGGACAGTCTTACTCAAGATGATAGTATGCTATCTGGTTTACCTTTATCATCGTGTACTGCTTCAGGTGACCTTACAGGTCACTATTACACGTTGATAGAGTCCTTAGGATTCTTGCTTGAGACCAGCAGTATGATGGCGATCATATACGTGGGAGATGGGGTCTATAAGCACATCCTTAAAAGGTCCCTAGTCGTGGGAGTTTCGAGACAGGGCATCGATACTCCAGAGTAGACTGTTGTATACAGTCGAGACCCCGACGAGGGGCGGTGGCCGGTCTCACAAGCCACTGGTGTCAGTTAGTTCACCTAAGATGTACACAGGTGCTCATTGGGTTATAAGTACACCGGACAGGACTCGCCGGGAACATGCTAGTTGGTTTTATACCTGACGTCAGATAGCAGTTCCCTGGTGACATGTATACAGGTTAGTTCATCGACCTGAGATCGTCATTTGTCTCGTGTGAGTTCCCACTGTACTTTGATTACTACCCTACCACGCTCAAAGGAGACATGCAAACAGGTTTTAGTTGGGTACAGTCCCGAGCCACATGGAGGCAGTGAGCGGATCTTCAGGGGTTCGTCTCTCCCGGTATTGGGGGTGAGGTCGCGCTGTGTCTAGGAGAGCCATTACACGAAGTCTTTGGCCAAGGCAGGAGATTTACTGGTAGGTATTCTAGTAGTATCTCAGGGTGTTCTGGGCTACACTCTGACACGACTTGTACCGCTTTTGGGGGTCTGACTTTTACCAACCCCCTAGGC
This sequence comes from Agapanthus africanus, assembly GCA_030015575.1. NCBI lineage: Eukaryota > Viridiplantae > Streptophyta > Magnoliopsida > Asparagales > Amaryllidaceae > Agapanthus > Agapanthus africanus. The sequence continues at coordinate 161,006,518 of JASDDO010000024.1, forward strand.
CCGCCATGCGATGCTCATAGAAGAACGGACCGGACTGTACGGATATTGTCACTGACAGGCTCAGTAGGATGTCAGGATGAGTTCGCTCATCGACGTCCCTTTTGGTCAATACCTGGTAGCCCGTCACGTATGGCTAATACCTCTGACGTGCTTGTGGTTAAATCCACAGCCAAAGTGTTGACGAGTCTTTAGAGTCCCCCACAGACCGTTTTCTCAAGTTTCGGGCGAAACGATGTAGAGGCCGTATGGAGATATGGCAGGATTCGATCATATACGTGCGGTATTGCACGGATCATGATCCGACGGATAATACTAGCGGGCTTTGGTTTAAGCCGGATCTTAGTATTGTACAGTGTAGATTTTGTCTCATTGGATTTGTATTCGGTCGGAATACAAATGCGGGTATGTATATACAGTAGCGGGATTTTCCTGTAATTTATTACGGGATCGTATTTTTGGAGTTGCCAGTTTGCTTTCCGTTTCGGCCATTTTTCTTTTGTTCCTTCTTTGCTTGAAATTTGGTGGAGAAGGGGTTATTTGCAAGCATGCAAATTTGTTTAGTGGAGGGTGTTATTTGCTAGTAGTTGTTTCATGATGGTTGTAGCTTGCATTGACTTCATTTGTTCATCATGACTTGATATGATTAGGTGTTGGAGTGGAGATTTGGTCGTGATCATTATTCTTCATGATTATCACTTTCTCTCTCTTGCATGATTATTCATCCACTCCCTCCCTCTTGATTTTTCTCTCACTCCCTTCACCATGTAAGGGGCCGGCCACAAGATGATGGCTGTCCAAATTTTTGGGGAGAAAAATTGGTTCTCATTTTGCTTGCAAAATCCTTTTGTTCATCTCCCAAAGCTTATTCCTTCACCTCCACCAAAAGGGCAACTTCTAGTAACCCCAAGAGACAAACCATCCTACACTTCAACTACAGCAATTCTTGGACACGTCGACTCGCCAACTTCATGCCCGAGTTGCCTCGGTCCAGAGATGGGAGCCCGTAAAAGAACCCGGCGATGTGGTGCCCTTCTGACGAGGAGATAAAGACCGGAGATTCCGCGGGGAGATCGGGACGACGACGAGAAGACCGAAGGATACGGATCGCTCGGTATATCTCTCTACCCTTTCTCTAGTTAGCTAGGAGTAGGTTAATGGCCCGATCCGGGTTTAAAGTGCGCGGTGGTGCCGGTTTACAAGTTTCGTAAAAGTTTCGTTTCCGCATTTTGGCTTCGGATTAACGGCCTGGGCGCCGCCGTGCACTTACAGAGTCTGTACTAGAAAATATAGCAGCGTTGTAGTGTTGTACTAGAGACCATAAGCTTTCACCTGAAGCACGAACCCAAGGAGCTCGGATTTGGCCGGCGACATGAAGGGCATATCCGGCGCCCTCGGCCATCTTGGGGAGTTAGGGTTTGGGTTTTTTAGGGCAGCTGTCTGCAGTTGTTTAAAAGTGTTTGGTACTGTTTGATTTTTGTGTTTTGACAGTATACAAAATCTGGGATCACTTTTCTTGTTTCTAGTGTTACGAATACGCATGTTACGTTATCCGACACGGTTCGTGTCTTTGTGTATCTGTTGCTCTTGGGTTGGTTTCGTTGTGTCGCTACGCACGTTAGCCACTAGACAAACACTTGAGAGTATGCTTGGAGTTGGTGCGTCGTTCAAACGTAGTTGATACGTATTATTGGTCGATTGCTAATGTAAACTTGTTATATTGTTGTTTTATGATCTTAGGGACGCAGGCGGGGACTTCGGACGCTGCGAAGAAGGGAAAGCGAGTGGTTGGCTATATTTAGCCCAAGATCATCTGTGAGTAGATTTAACATCTACAGAGGAATCGCCTGCATGGCGTTATGCGTCTGGGCTAGATTTAATGATATGATTCTTGATATTAAGTATATTGCACATATAGAGATTGTGCATGAACTTCATTGCATATCATTACTTGATTGTGCATGTGTATCATTGTTGCATACCTCATTTTCCTATTGCATATGGACATAGTATTAATAAGACACAACACTATTATTGATGGTTCATGTTTCACGAGCACTAATTGTATGCTACACACACTCCGTCGATAATTGTCATGACACGCACAACTTATACCTATGTGATATTGTATCGGTTAGAGACATTGAGAGATGATCTTTATTTCCATTGTTTATAACAAATATAGCATACCTATATACCTACATGCTTACACATATGTCTTGCTATGCCTACATGATTACACCTTTACCTAGAGGGCATTGAATCATTATTGACATGTATATACACATACCTGGACATAGCTACACTTATACCTAGAGGGTATTATATCATTATTGACATGTATATACACATACCTGGACATAGCTACACCAATACCTATAGGGTATTGTATTATTATTGACATGTATATACACTTATGATATATAGCTACATGTACATCTTGCATACATACTTACATGTACAGACATATACCTTACTATAGCTACATGTTCACCCTTATATGATATTGCGTTGGATTTTGGAGAAATTAGGAACCGCATGATATATTTAATAACTTGTTGCATTTAAATAGCGGTTTTTTCCTTTATATGCTCATATTACTGTTTTATGTTGCATATATTATATTTCATGTATTTACGTATTGAAATATGGATTTCATATGATGTTTTCTGGATGTTTTACTCCGGATGATATATATCAGTGGTATGGGACACTGTTATATATGTATATATATATATATATCAGTGGTATGGGACGCTGTTATATATGTACATATAATATATATATATATATATCATAATGATCTATGTAAGTACTCTTATTCTTTACTTGATGTTTTCTGGATTTGAGGACCGTGGTATTTCATGAAATTATGCATTGTTTGAAAAACCCGGTTTCTCTTTGATATGATATTTCGATGCGTCCATTATGAGTTTTCTCGGTTCTGAGACTTGTGTTAGAAACCCGATGCGAGGAGTGGAGTGGACGTTTGCGGGTACATGGTGGACCCGGTATGGTACACCGAGGCAAGAAAGGTATGTCGATGGATTAGCCGATGAGCCTGGCAGGGGAAGTGCACTACCTATCGGTGATAATATTTGGACTCGGTGGTTATCCGGAGGATATCGACCGGAGTCATGAGATGGATTTAGGCTGACCCGCGGGCGGGAGCCCGCGGGCCGATCCCGCAGACGGAGCCCATTATATGAGGATTTATGTGTCAATACTGGACACTAGTTTTCATGATATTTTTGGGTGTCGATATTGGACACTCAGGTTCCATGAGACTTATAGGATATGTTTTGTCCCATACCCAGCATTTATTTCATATCCATTGCTTCATATATTAGTAGTACCTGATAAAGTACCATTCATGACTGTTGCATATACATATTGCTATTTATTGCTATCAGCTTGCATGTGATAGATTATCGCAGTACGTGCATACCTGCGATTACCTGCATATATTATTTACTATTCTTGAGTTGGCAACTCACCCCCGTTGTGCCATAGTGTTTTGCAGGTGTCCCTCAGAGCAAATGCGGCAGGGCTTCTTCCTATCGTATCATCTTTTGCAGTGGATACTGCTACAACCGACTGTGTGCGGTTTTTCTATAGGTGGGTTTTGCGGTTATCCGATGTTGCTCAGTGTATATTCGTTGTATCCAGTACTCTCCATCTACTACTTCATGTATTGACTTAGAGACGAGTTGTGAGGATAATATTGTATATTATTTTGTGACTTTGGAGGTCTTTCATGCTGTTTCACTTTATATCATCTTTTTCTTCGCTACGGCATCGTATATCTGTTGTGGTGATTGTTTTCCACCTTTGGGCGTGGATTTCCTCCCGTTTGGGGATGCTTTACTTATATTTTATGTTGTACCCTTTTTGGGGCTTGTTTTACAAAGGAGGTGCTGCCAAATTTTTAAAGGAAGTAAATTTGGACTTTAAAGAATTTTGGTTGAGATTTCAAAAGTTTTAATAATGGTCTTATCACTTACTACTTTTGATGGTTTAGATTGCTGGGTTTTCGGCTTACTTAAATTGCGTTACGCCTGGAGACGTTACGTGGTTTAAGGGCTGTCACATGCCAAATTTTGGGTCGTGACAAAGTTGGTATCAGAGCGCTAGGTTTTACCGTTCGGAGTGTAGGATGAGCTTGGTATGATGGAGTAGGTAATTAAGCAGAGTGATGTAGCGTGTGTATGTCCGCGGCATACATACGACACGGTGCTCCGCTAAGTGACCTAAGTACTAATTGCTTGAAATTCCTTCCGTGTTTATATACATCCTTGTGATTCGATTTCCGTGTCCTTATTGAATTCTATTTCCATTTCTAGCCTTATGCCGCCAATGACTATGAGGGCTCAGAGAGAGGCAGCGAGAGCCGAGGTTAGAGTTGACTCGTTTGGGACAAGAATTGACCAGGACGGTATGCTCTCACTGTACAGGAGCAGATTGATCCGCCTTCAATAGATCGTTTTACTAGGCTTGAGGCAGAGATGCTGGATTTGCGCCAGATGATAGGATCGTTGGTTGAGGCCAGTCGAGCGCAGTGACAGGAGGTTGCTACCCCTGTTATCCAGTTATTCCTTGCTATCAGCACACAGCATTGTATCACGTATACAGCAGCAGTAGACGCAGCTCTAGTTGACGAGGCACGTCTTCCCAAGACTTTGGGAGTTTCAGGACCGAGGAGGGCTCGTATAGGTGTATCATCCCAGAGACAGAGGCTTAGTCACCGCGACAGATTTCGTTTACGTCGCGAGAGTAGCAGAGGTTTGGGACGAGGACAGTTGTTTACCTCTTATCCCCAGGAAGATCAGCAACCATCACGTGGATGTTTCCGGTGCGGGTGTTTCCATCACCTCGTCAAAGATTGTACCCTGGTACGCCAGAGGAGGGCAGCAGTACCATATGTACCTTACTACCTTCACCTCAGGGAGCGTTGCCCCTTGTGCTTATTGTCGCACCACATCAGACTTATGTCATGGTCGTGGAGGGTTCGTTCGGAGAGTACAGGATGGTAGAGGAGGAGGACAGCCAGTTGCGGGTAGAGGGCAGGTACGAACGTTTGCTTCTACTCATCGGGACGCGCAGGCGTCCAATACAGAGTTTTCAGGTAATCTTTCGTATGTTCTTCTGATGCGCATGGTTGTTGTTTAATTCGGGATCTATGAACTCGTTTGTTCTACACACTTGGTGCCGAGGTTGGGCCAAGGGTCGTGTATGCTAGATCAGCCATTGTTGTGTTTACTCCTATTAGCGATCCTTTGGTTGCGCGATACGTGTTTCGGTCATGTGCCAATCGAATAGGAGATAGAGATTCGTCCGTCGATTTGATCCTTCTAGAGATGTTGGACTTTGACGTTCTCCTGGGCACGGACTGGTTAGCTACATGCTATGCGTCTGTGGACTGCCGTGAGAAAACAGTCAGGTTTTGTTTTTCCGGAGAGTCGGTTCTTGTTGTGCAGGGGGACAGTGGTGCCGCCCCTCACAGCTTGATTCAGCCTTTTTTGCTAGTCGGCTTTTGAGAAGAAGATGTCGAGGATTCTTGGCTTTCATTCATGATACCAGAGCCATAGTATATTCGTTGGACCGGGTTTCTATTGGGCGAGATTTTCCGACGTTATTCCAGATGAGCCGGCGGAACTTAGGGAGCTTAAGGATCTGCTGCAGAGTTGCTAGATAGGGGGACTTGTACGTCCAAGTGTTTCGCTTTGGGGAGCTCATTTTCTGTTCATCAAGAAGAAAGACAAAAGTTTGAGGTTGTGAATTGACTGATCGTCAATTAAACCGAGTTACGGTGCGGATTTGGCGTCCTTTACCTCGTATTGACAATTTCTTTGATCAGCTCCAGGGTGCGAGACATTTTTCTAAGTTTGATTTGGGATCAGGTCATCATTGTTGCAGGTTCGGAGTGATGACATTCCGAAAACTGCAATTGTGCGTGCTATGGGCTTTATGAGTTTTTGGTGGTGTCGTTGGACTCACTAATGCCCTAGCGGCACTCATGGATGTGATGAACCAGATTCTTCAGGCCGTTCTTCGACCAGTGTATTGTTGTGTTGTTGATGACATTTTGGTCTATTCCAAGAGTCGTGAGGAACATGAGCAGTACTTGAGGATTTCTTTGCAGACATTGAGAGAGCACTAGATGTTTGCTAAATTCCCGAAGTGTTTCCTTCAGGCTTGATAGTGTTGACTTCCTAGGTCATGTGGTTACGGGAGACGGTATTCATATGGACCCGAGGAAGATCGAGGCCGTACAACTCTGGCCCAGACCTGTTTAGTGATAGAGGTCCGCAGCTTTTTGGGCTTAGCCGGTTTTTACCGCTGTTTCGTACAGGATTTCTTGTGTATCGCTGCACCGTTGACCGTACTGACAAGGAAGGGGGTTCCTTTTCTTAGACTGAGGCATGCGAGATGAGTTTTCAGCGGTTGAAGACTCGGTTGACGTCTGCACCAGTTCTATCTTTGCTTTCTGGATCGGGCGACTTTGTCATTTATTGTGATGTTTCTCGAGTGGGGCTCGATTGTGTACCGATATAGCATGATAGAGTTATCGCTTATGCTTCCCGACAGTTGGAGGAAGTACGAGCAGGATTTATCCCACTCATGATCTAGAGATGGCCGCGGTGGTCTTGCGATGGAGATTTGGGGACACTACTTGTACGGAGAGTTGTGTCAGTATTTCACAGACCACCAGAGCTTAATCTTCCTGCAGCGGGATTTGATTATTGAGACAACGCCGTTGGATGGAGCTTGTGAAGGATTGTGATTGTGAGATCCTTTATTACCCGTGGCAAGGCGATTGTGGTAGCTGATGTTTTGAGTCGTAGGCCCGGGGGTAGCTTGTTCCTGTCGTGCGCAGTTCAGAGACAGTCCCTTGTAGATTTGCAGTTCTTGTGCGACATATGAGTACAATCTGGTTCACCTCTACTGAGGGGACAGCTTGCTCATGTCCACGCCCGTCCACTTTTACTTAATCTTTTTCGCGAGGCACAGCCCGCCGATGCTCGTTTGTCTGAGATTCTTGAGCATGTTCGGCAGGGTAAAGATTCGGAGTTCTTGAGTTATGACCATGGTGTGCTACATTGCGGGACTCTCTTGTGTGCACCAGATAATGATGGGTAGAGACACGAGGTCCTAGAGCAGGCACATCAGTCAGCTTTCAGTGTTCATCCAAGTACCACCAAGATGTAACGTGACTTGAGAGTTAGTTACGGGTGGGCAGGGATGAAGAGTGAAGTTTCAGATTTCGTTTTGAGGTGCTTGTCTTGTCAGTGAGCTAAGGTTGAGCATTTGAGATCGGCAGGAGAGTTGCAACTTTTAACCGTTTTGGAGTGGGAGTGGGAGCAGATCTCCATGAATTTCATTGTGGGTCTACCTAGGTCTAGTCGAGGGTATGACTCCATTCGAGTGATTGTTGTCCGGTTATGCTCAGTATGCTCAGTTTTCTCATTGTTCTTCGATAAGTTTGTGCGTTTGCACGGAGTTCCTTCATGCATTGTATCCAGTAAAGGCACCCAATTCGCTAGTCGTCTTTGGCAGAAGCTTCAGGAAGCCTTGGGTACTGGTTGAGCTTTAGCTCCGCTTTCTATCCGTAGGCCGATGGTCAGATAGAGCGGACTATACAGACTCTGGAGGATATGCTTGTGCGTACGTACTAATTGTTTATTAGCTGTGGGATCGTCACTTGCTCTTGATGGAGTTCTCCTACGATAACAGTTGTTAGGAGATGTTTCAAATGGCAACTTTCTGGCCTTGTGTGGTAGGTTGTGTCGATCGCCAGTCTGTTTGACTGACTCCGTGAGAGCAGGATTTTTGGACTCCAGCTAGTCCATAGACTTCGAAGATGATCCAGTGATTCAGGTCAGGATGAGAGAAGCTCAGTGCAGACAGAAGTCTTATGCCGACCGTCGTTGTCGCAGACTTGAGTTCGCAGTGGGAGATCATGTATTCCTACGGATTTTCCGATGAAATGGCGTGTTGAGTTTTGGGAAGCTTAGTCCCAGATTGTAGGTCCTTTTGAAATCCTTTAGCGAGTTAGTACCGTTGCTCATAATTTGGCACTTCTGCCCAGATTTTTGAGTATTGACCCCGTATTCCTTGTGTCGATACTTTGCAAATACCTTCATGACCTTTCTCACATGATTCGGCATCAAACCGTTTATCTTGGACGCAATCTTTTCGTTCACCGACAGCCGATAGTGTTAGTGGATCGGCAGGTGGAGAAACTTTGGTCAAGGGTATTGCCATCTATGGAGGTTTTTCTTTGGCGTAGCTGTCTAGTGAGGAGATCACTTGGGAGGCTGCGAGCGAGATGTGGAAGTTTTGCACTCATCTCTTTGAAGGTACGTATAGTAAGAATTTTAAATCCGGGGACGAATTTTCTATAGAGGGGATTGTAACACCTTAGAATGCGATTAGTGTTAAATTAGCGATAATGCGGGTTTTCTGTAAAAAGTTTACCAATTTGGTTTCCTCACATTTTATAACATTTAATTAGTAATTTATTTGTATTTGTTGTGGCTTGCACACACTTGTGCATGTTAATGTGAGGGTTAGTTTGTGTTAATCTCGTTAGTGATCATGACAACCTTAAGTTAAACCTTTAAGTTAATCCATGCCTTAAATAAATCCTTCCTTGCTTAACCTTAACCCTAAACCCCTAGATATTTGTGTGAGATATTTTCATTTGTGTTTTGTTTGGTGAGGAGGTGGCAAGGTGACTCATGGGAAGTCATGCTTGCATTAATGGTGAAGTAAGGGAGAGAGTTAATGCAAGGTGCACTCACCCTCCACTCACCTCTCACCCTTAACACCTCCCACACTGTCATTCTCTCTCGCACAATCTCTTCCTCATTATTTCTTGTCACGACCCGAAATTGGCACGTGACGGCCCTTAAACTACGCAACGTCTACAGGCGTAACACAATTTAAGTAAGCCGAAAACCCAGCAATCTAAACCAACAAAAGTAGTAAGAAATAATAGCATTTTTAAACCTTTGAAATCTCAACCTAAATTCTTTAAAAGTCCAACTTTATTTTCTTTAAAATTTTGAAGCCCCCCCTTTGTAAAAACCAACCCCAAATATGGGTACAACATAAATACAAGTAAAGCATCCCCAAACGGGAGAAAAAACACGCCCATTGGCGGAAAACAACCACCACAACAGATATACGACGCCGTAGCGAAGAAATAAAAGACGATAAAAAAGAAACTGCATAAAAGACAACCAAGTCACAAAATAATATACAATATCGTCCTCACATCAAGTCTCTAAGTCATACAAGATGATGGTAGATGGAGAGTATAGGATACAATGAATATATAATGAACATAAACAACATGAACGGATAACCACAAAACCTACCTAAAGCAAAACTGCACACTGTGAGCCGAAGCAGTATCCGCAGCAAAAGATAATATGATAGATGATAATAGCCCCGCTACTGACTACTGTGAGGATCAACCTGCAAAACACTATGGCACAACGGGGGTGAGTTGCCAACTCGTGAATAGTAAATAACATATGCAGGTAATCGCAAGTATGCACGTACAGTGTGAATCTAACATATGTAAGTTAATAGCAATAAATGGTCATATGTATGCAAAAGTCATGAAAGATACACTAGCAGTTACTACTAATACATGAAGCAATAATATGACAATCTGTATGCAATAATCATGTAAGATACTCAATCAGGTACTACTAATACATAAAGTAATGATATGACAATTTATATATTCAACAGTCATGAAAGGTACTCTATCAGGTACAACTAACACACGAAGCAATGCATATAAAATAAGGTATATAAATGCAACAGTCATAGAAGGTACTCTATCAGGTACTACTAATACATGAAGTAATGCATAAACAATAAATGCGAAGTATGGGATGAAACATGTCATTTCCACGGAATCCTGACATCGTGGTATGACCAAAATCCATCAAGACAATCCAAATCCCCATTTCCTCAAATCAGCCCCTAAATTGGCTCACATATCATATAAGTCTCACAAATCCTGAATGTACAATATCAAGTAAATCCCATATATCCTGAATGTACAAAATCAAGTAATTCTCATATATCCTGTATCCGATATCAAATGAATCTCAAATATCCTAAATCCAAAATCAAGTAAATCTCAAATATCCTGAATCCAATATCAAGTGAATCTCCTATATCCTAAAAATGTATATTTGCATGAATAAGTATGATGATGTATATGAATTGATATGTATACATATATATTAGCGTCTCATTCCACTAATATATATATATATATATATATATATATATATGCATATATAACAGCGTCCCATTACACTGTTATATATACTTAGGAGTAAAATATCATTAAAACAAATGTCTAGCATCGACACATAAAGGCTGATCTATCAGGTGTTGTTACCACGACTGGCACCCTGATAGGTACGTATCATACGCTATCCGAAAACCCGAGTGTCCAGCTTCGTCCCTTGTCCGTCGACGTATCTATACATACATGACTCCCGTCGGTATCCCCACGATAACCGCCGAGTCATAGGTAATATCACTGGAGTGTATGGTTCCCCTGCCAGGCCTCATCGGCATGTTACATCGACTATCCCTTTCTTGCCCCGGGGTACCTCCGGACCCCACCATGTACCCTTATTCGGCCCACGACGCTCCTCGCATGGGGTATATATATTAGAACCGATAAAACTCATGGTGGATGCTGAAATATCATATCAAGAGAAACAGGGTTTTTCAAATAATACATAATTTCATGAAACTACCACGGTCCTCAAATCCAGAAAATATCATGAAAAATCCATATCTCAATGCTAAAATCCATGAATATAATATACGCAACATAAAACTGAAATGTGAGCATATAAAGAAAAAGTCGCTATTTAACTGCAACAAGTTAATATAAATATCACGCTGTTTCTAATTTCACCAAGTCTATATAACATCAAATAAAGGTAAACATGTAGCTATAACTAGATATATGTGTAACATAAAGGTATAGCAAGATATATGTATCTATGTCATTATGTGTGTACGTACCTATCGCTAATGGTACAATACCCTATAGGTATACAGGTAACTAGCATGTAAGCATGTAAAGGCATATGTGTAAGCATGTAGGTATACAGGTATGCTATAAGTCATATGAAATAAGAAATATGAATCTAAGTCACAATGTCCCTAACCAAACAATATCATATCTATATGTGTGTTGTGCGTATCATAGCAATTATTGACGGTGTGTGCGGCAAAAAATCAGTGCTCGTGCAACATGGAACGTCAATAATAGTGCAGTGTCCTATGGATACAAGTCCAAGCACAACTAGTAACTAAGCAATAAGGTGTATGTGCAACTCTATATATGAAATAGAATATGCGACAAGTCAAGTCATCTCTAGCCCAGACGCATAACACCATGCGGGAGATTCCCCTGTAGATGTTAAATCTACTCACCAACACTCCTGGCTAGGTGAAGCCAACCACCTGTTTTCCCTTCGTCGCAGCGCCCGAAGTCCCCGCCTGCGAACCTAAAACAATAAAACCACAAAACAAGTATATATTAGCAATAGACGCAAAACACGTACAAACTACACGAACCAACGCGACAACACAAACGTACTCTCAAGTGTTCGTATTGTAGCTAACGTGCATAGCGACACTACGTAACCAACTCAGAGCAACAGAACACAGAACGTGAACCGTATCGGATAACGTAACGCGTGAAATGAAATACAAGAAAACAAGCAAGTGGTCCCAGATTTTTCTGTACCAATAATTTGTAAAAGTTGCAAATACCATGAGACCACATACAACCCCAGAGACCCCTACACAAAAACCCAAACCCTAAGTCCCCAGTCTGGCCGCAATTTGCGGCCAGAAGCAATAAAATTGCGGCTTGAACATGATAGAATTGGTTCGTATTTTGAGGGTAGGTTCTAGGTCACTACACTAGGTCACTGTAATGGGAACTTTTGCAACAATTACCTGATTTGATAGGAGATCATCCCAGACCCAAAATTACACTAAAAATACGATATTTACCCGAAATGATATGATACGCGATCTAAACTGAAACTTAAAAGCTAAGCTACACAATAAGCACTTAAAGAACAGAAAGAGATCATTACCTAACCCAAAGAACTCAAAGATCCAAGCTTTGCAAGCTCCAAGGCATTCAAGAGGCAAAACCAAACCAAAGATGTGGTTTTTGTGAATATTTGTGATGGATTGTGAAGGAAATGAAGAAGTGTTCAGTTTGTGTTGAAGAGAGAAAGAAAAATGAGAGGAAATGGGTGAAAGAGAGTATGAAGAAAAGAGAGAGAGAGGTGAGGTTAAGGGTGAGAGTGAGGTGAGTGTAACCTTGCATTAAATTACCATTAATGCATTCACACCACCATGCCACCTCTTCTCTCCAAACAAATATCTTCTCTCAACAAAAGATCTAGGAGTTTAGGGTTAAGACAAAGCAAGGGATTAGGATATGATTAAAGTAAGGATTTAGAATTAGGTTAAGGGTTAAGTTGTCATGGTTGCTAAGAACAAGATTAACACAAAACAAACGCTCACATTAACGTGCATACGTGCGTGCATGCCATAACAAATAATAATAAATTATTAATTAAATATTATAAAATGTGAGGAACCCGAATTGGTAAACTTTTTACAGTAAACCCGCATTAACGTCTAAACTAACACTAACCGAAATCTAAAGCGTTACAATCTCCCTCCTTATAAAAATTCGTCTCTAAATTTAAAATTCTCACTAAGCGTACCTTCAAGGAGAAGAGTACAAAACTCTCAAATCTCGTTCGCAGCTTTCCAAGTGATCACCTCACTATACGGCTACGCCCAAGAAAACTCTCCACAGATGGCAAGACCCTTGACCGAAGTTTCTCCACCTGCCAAACCACTAACACAATTGGCTGCCGGTGAACAAAAAGATCGTGTCCAAGCTAAAAAGTCTGGTGCCGAATCATGTGAGAAAGGTCATGAAGGTATTGCAAAGTATCGACACAAGGAATATGGGGTGAATACTCAATAATCTGGGCGGAAGTGCCAAATTAAAGGCAACGGAACTAACTCGCTTTCAGGATCTCAGAAGGACCTATAATCCTAGGATAAGCTTCCTAAAACTCAACACGTCATTCATCGGAAAAATCCGTAGGAATACATGATCTCCCACTGCGAACTCAAGTCTGCGACCTCCACGGTCGGCATAAGACCTCTGTCTGCACTGGGCTGTTCTCATCCTGACCTGAACCAACTGGATCATCTCCGAAGTCTCTAGACTAGCTGGGGTCCAAAAATCCTACTCACGCAGAGTCAGAAAAACAATGTCACGACCCGAAAGGTACGGAACGTGACTGGCACTTAAATTACGAAACGTCTCAAGGCGTACGTAATCTAAGTAAGCTAAAGCCCAGAAATCAAAACCCATTTAAGCAATAGAGTGAAAGAAAATCATATAAGTCGCATCAAAATCTTTTAAAGAACATCATATTTTTCCGAAAATTTCGGCAGAGTTTCCTTTGTAAAAACTGACCCTAAAACGGGTACAGATCACGAATTGCATACAACATGAATAAGGCATCTCCAAGCGGGAGCTAGCTCTTCGCCGAAGCGGACTCAAATCCCACGCAATATAAATCATCAATGTGCAAGATAAGCATAAAAGGCACAAGTAATAAACATCATGTCGGCTCAAGTGAGCTCGACCCCAAAATACAACATAAAAGTCCACAAATCTCACTGTCTCGTCTCTAGGTCAATATACATCAATACCATAGCAGGTACAGTAGATGGAGTACTCTAGATATAATGAATATACAAGGTGGAAACAAAATAATATCACAACCCACCTACGAGCAAAAGCCTCTAGTCCAGGCAAAAGGAGCAAGTGCGTCTGACGCTACAGTACTGACGGAGCAGACCTGCAAAAAGGCTGTGGCACAACGGGGGTGAGTTGCCAACTCGTGAGTAATAAATAACATCTATAGAGGCTATCGTAAGTATGCACGCAAAGTGGAAAAACTCAACAATACTGATAAGGCATGATATACTAGCAGATATGTATGCAACATGAATCAATTTACAATACTAATCTGGCATGATGTACTAGCAGGTATGTATGCAACATGAATAAATTTCGACTTGTGATCTGAATATGTTGATATAAGAAAATCATTATTTTCTTAGAAAACCCTTTGAAATATCAGCATAATATCAATAGAAACAACAGAAATCCGTATCCAGCATCGACACCTCAAACGACTATCTCAAATCTCATGTATCGGTATAACAATATCTCAGGCCCCAGCCGTCCGGCTGACCCATCTTAAAATATCAATATCTCAACATCCCACGACCACGGTCGGTATCCTCTAGATATCCGCCGCGCCAAAAATCCCCGGTAGGTAGTCTGCCCCTGCCAGGCTCATCGTCTACAACTCGAGCTTATTTCCCCGGGTACCTTACCGGGCCCACCATGTACCCGAGACGATTCATCCACTCCTCGAATCGGGTCTCGAAAACCAACAGAAAACATGAAAACTCATGGTGGATGACACATGTATCATATCACGAGAAAAACCGCAACTTTCAATGTTTAAAAATAATATCAGGTTTATTAAATCCTTGCGGCTTTTCCCCAATCTCATAAATCTCAAGTGCTGAAATCCACAAAAAAATCATCATAAGTGCACATGTCAATGATAATCAATGCATATAGTATCAACAAGTCGAACTGCAATGTATGACTAATAGGCTAGGCATGAACGAATGATGTAATGAGGTACATGCATATGACTAGCAATCCTGCATGTTCATCCTGTGGAATTTAAATGCATTAGCACAGGTTTAAGCATCATATATGGTGAAATTGTTCTAGATTTCAGGTTATACACGTTATCTAGTGTTGTGGCATAGCGATTACCAAGGTGTGTGTGTCTGTATGAATAGTGCTCGTGCTGCATTAAACCATGGTAATGGTGCAAGTATCCTATAAGATGAGTTCTCACATGTATGTAAATATACAGGATCGTGAATGCAACAAGATAATTAACTAGGCACTATACTCATAGATGCTAGTACTACTAGAAGTTTTTAAACTATCTAAACTATCGGGCGTCTTGCGCCATCCAAACTATTTTCCCCCGTAGATGTTACATCTACTCACCCGTGATCTCGTGCTAACCGGGTCTAACCATCGCTTTTTCCTTCCGCACCGCGTCCGATGTCTCTGCGATCGACCCTAGAAACACACAATCAATACACATAAGGCTAAATCCTGCCAAAAAGCGATATCACGATCAAAGGAGAAACTAGCGTGGAAGCTAAACACGTGTGCACTCGATACACCAAAACGTGTGTGACCTCACCAAAAACCACCCCGATTCGCTGTGTCACGCAGTGAACAACAAACCCAACATAAAAAACGCACGTGTCGCACAAGTTAAAAAGTATCGAAATAAGGTTTGAAGTTCTAGATTTTGACTCGAGTAAAATATATAAAGTTGCATATACCAAAACCATTAAATATACAGCAGACTCCCACAGCCCAAACCCCAACACTATACATCATCATCTGGCCGCAAATTGCGGCCAGAAAGAATAAATTTGTGGCCAAATAGAGGGCAGGGGGTCTCGTGCTCTGTGTGTGTGATCTAGTTCTAGTGAGCATGCTCCAGTTAACTCAGATTTTACCTGAAGCACTCGGATCAACAACAGATCTTAAAAAGGCTCACAATTTACATTAAAACGTTAAATTACACAAAATTGAAACCCTACGGTATTTTAATGAAATCTGGTGCAAAACTTGGTTTAAATGGTTTTTAAAACACTTAGTCAAGCTATATTAGCCATAAAAATTCTCACTTGGCCAAATCTCCACTAAATTCACAAATCTAGCACTAAAATCACATTAAACACTAATTTAAGCTTAAATAACCATATTCTTTGCAAAAGCAAGAAGTTTAGTTTAAAGATTATACCTCTAGGGGTCCAAGGGTGCAAGAAGAAGGAGAAGAAGAAGAAGGAGAAGGGGGTGAGCTCTTGCTGCAGCTGCTGCTGTTGCTGTTGCTGATGCTGTTGCTGAAGCTGGTGCTGATGCTGCTGAAGCTGATGCTGCTGCTGTTGCTTCAGCTGCTGCTGCTGCTGTGAAGTTGTGTGTGTGTGTGTGGGTGAGAGGGAGAGAGATGTAAGAAAGAGTGTGAGGGAAAATAATTGGTTTGAAAAAAAGAAATGAGAGTCAACCCATTCCCTCTCTCTCTCATCATGATTACCAAGCATGGCTCAAACCCATCATGCTCTCTTTCTCTCTCCAACCCAATTCAACCCCTAACACAAAGCTAATTATATTTAAAAAAAGAAAACTAATATACCTAATTAACTCATATTAACCTAATTAAATGGGTTAGTCCACCATGGTTATCTAAACATGGTTTAACCCCAAACTTAACCCTAGTTAACATACACATGTGTATGCAGTCCAAATTAAATTCTAATTATTCATAAATTCTGATAAAATATTTGAAAACCGTTTTGGTAAACTTTTTACTAAAAACCCCACATTAAAACATAATAACCCCTAATCACATTCTAAGGTGTTACAATCTTCCCCCCTTAAAGAAAATCTGTCCCCGAATTTAAATATATAGCTACGCGTACCTTTAAAGAGATGAGGGAATTTCTTCCGCATCTCGCCCTCGGCCTCCCGAGTGATCTCTTCACCATTCGGGCTGCGCCAAAGAATCTTCACAGATGGCAAGACCTTTGATCGAACTTTCTTCACCTGCCGGTCCAATATCACTACTGGCTGCTCGGTGAACGAAAGATCGCGCTCAAGCTGAACGGTCTGATGCTGAATCATGTGAGAAGGGTCATGAAGTTATATGCGAAGCATCGACACGTGGAATACGGGGTGAACATCCGGAAAGCTGGGTGGAAGAGCCAAAAGACATGCAATCGTGCCGACATGCTCGAGGATCTCGAAGGGACCCACAAATCTGGGACTAAGCTTGCCTTTTCGCCCAAATCTCATCACGCCCTTCATCGGAGAGACCCTCAGAAAAACGTGATCGCCAACTGCGAACTCTAGTCCGTGACGGCGTCTGTCTTCATACGATTTCTGCCTGCTCTGAGCCGCTCTCATCCGATCTCGTATCAACTGTACTTTCTCGGTCGTCTCCTGCATGATCTGCGGCCCCAAAATACTGCTCTCGCTAAGCTCAGTCCAACAGACGGGCGATCTACATCTCCTCCCATACAAGGCCTCGAAAGGTGCCATCTGAATAGTATCCTGGAATCTATTGTTGTAGGAGAACTCCACTAAGGGTAAATGATGATCCCAGCTACCACCGAAGTCTAAAATGCACGCTCGGAGCATATCCTCGAGAGTCTGAATAGTTCGCTCTGACTGGCCGTCGACCTGCGGATGAAATGCTGTGCTGAAACTCAAACGGGTGCCCAACGCCTCCTGAAGTCTCTGCCATAGTCGGCTGGTAAACTGGGTTCCTCGGTCTGATACGATACAAGTCGAGACGCTATGCAACCGTACGATCTCATCGATGTAAATCTGGGCATACTGAGCAAAACTGAAAGTGGTCTTCACTGGCAGGAAGTGAGCCGCTTTCGTCAATCGATCCATGATCACCCAAATGGAGTCATACCCTCGACTG
This sequence comes from Agapanthus africanus, assembly GCA_030015575.1. NCBI lineage: Eukaryota > Viridiplantae > Streptophyta > Magnoliopsida > Asparagales > Amaryllidaceae > Agapanthus > Agapanthus africanus. The sequence continues at coordinate 161,024,220 of JASDDO010000024.1, forward strand.
GTCCTGGGTAGACCCACAACGAAGTCCATAGAAATATGCTCCCATTTCTACTCCGGAATGGGCAAAGGCTGCAACTCTCCAGCGGGCCTCTGGTGCTCGGCCTTGACTTGCTGACAAGTCAGGCATCTCGACACGAAGTCTGTGACGCCTCTCTTCATTCCGTCCCACCAATAAACATCTCTCAGATCGCGGTACACCTTGGTGGAACCTGGATGAATGCTATATATCGATCTATGCGCCTCCTCAAGAATCTCATGCCGTAGTCCTTCAGAATCTGGTACGCATAATCGAGTCCCAAATCGCAGTACCCCATGATCATCGTTCACGAACTCGGAATCTCCGCCCTGCCTAATCTGCTCCATGATCTCTGAAATACGGTCATCACTGGGCTGTGCCTCGCGAATACGGTCAAGCAACTGCGGACGTGCATGAATATGCGCAAGCTGTCCCCCGGTTGGAGTGAACTCGAACTCAACTCGGCTTTCGCATAAAATCTGCCAATCTGCTGATGACTGCCTCTGTACGACTCTAAAAAAAGATAGACTACCTCCAGGCCTCCCACTCAAAGTATCTACCACCACGTTCGCCTTGCCCAGATGGTAAAGGATCTCGCAATCATAGTCTTTCACCAGCTCCATCCAACGGCGTTGTCTCAGATTCAGGTCTCGCTGCTGAAATATGTACTTCAAGCTCTTGTGGTCTGTGAATATCTGGCACGACTCGCCGTATAGGTAATGCCTCCAGATCTTGAGTGCAAACACCACTGCAGCCATCTCTAAATCGTGCGTAGGATAGTTCTGTTCATGTGTCTTCAGCTGCCGAGAAGCATACGCGATAACTCTGTCGTGCTGCATAAACACGCAACCTAGTCCCACTGGCGAAGCGTCACAATAAACCACGAATCCGCCCGATCCCGAAGGCAATGACAACACTGGTGCAGTAGTCAGACGAGTCATCAACTGTTGGAAGCTATGCTCGCATGCCTCGGTCCAATCAAAAGGAACTCCCTTCCGGGTCAACCCGGTCAACGGTGCAGCAATATAAGAGAAGTCCTGAATAAATCGTCGGTAGTAGCCAGCTAGGCCTAGGAAACTGCGGATCTCCATAACTGATGTCGGTCTGGGACAATGCTGAACGGCCTCGATCTTCTTCGGGTCCACACATTTTCCATCTCTCGTAATCACGTGACCCAAGAAATCAACGCTGTCAAGCCAAAACGCGCACTTGGAGAATTTCACGAACAGCTATTGCTCCCTCAAAATCTGCAATGTGATCCGCAGGTGCTGCTCGTGCTCCTCTCGGCTCCGGGAATGCACCAAAATGTCGTCAATAAACACGATGATGAACAGATCTAGATACGGCCTGAAAATGCGGTTCATCAAATCCATAAACGCGGCTGGTGCATTGGTGAGTTCGAACGACATCACCAAAATCTCATAGTGCCCGTAACGTGTGCGAAAAGCCATCCTCGGAATATCCTCCTGCCGCACCTGCAACCGATGGTAACCCGATCGCAAGTCAATCCTCGAAAAGTATCCCGCACCATGAAGCTGGTCGAACAAATCATCGATACTTGGTAAGGGATATCTGTTCCGGAGGGTAACCCTATTCAGCTGGCGGTAATCAATGCACAAGCGCAAACTGCCGTCTTTCTTCTTGATGAACAGGATAGGAGCACCCCACGGAGATACACTAGGTCGAATAAGCTCTTTATCTAACAAATCCTGCAACTGATCCTTCAGCTCTCTAAGCTCTGCCGGGGCCATCTGATAAGGCGGTATGGAAATAGGCCCCGAGCATCAAGTCAATGCAGAACGCAATATCGCGCTCAGGCGGTAACCCAGGCAGCTCATTATAGGGTATTTTTCGTCATCCCATTGAGATGGGAATACGCGCGCGCTTGTCAGGCGTACTACAGATTCCCCCTGCCTAGGGTAGGCGGGGGTTTAATGATTGTGGGGATCCGAATCTCCGGCAGCCGCGAACTAAGCTGCCGTTAATTACCCCCCGTCTTTGGGGCGAGAGAATCTCCGATTGACGGGTCAAACTGGTCATGCGAACTCAATGTGCAGTGTACGTGTGTTGTTGTTTTGGAGGGGGGTTTGAATATATCGGGAGCCACGCAGAGTTTTTACGGGGGTCCCGCTACCCGGATAGCGGGCTGGGGGTCAAGGGGGCTAGCAGCCCCTTTGCGGGGTGTGGGGCAGCGCTCCGTTAGAAATTTTTTCTAACAGGGACAGTGTCGTGGATGTTTACCCCAATCAGAGCAAAGCTCTGTTTAAATTTCAAGGTGGGAAAAGAAACAATACTTCTGTTTTTCTCCAATCAGAGCAAAGCTCTATCTTGAAAATTAAAAAGAAAATTAAAGTTAAAATAAATGAAGTAGCGTACTCTATAAGAGCAAAGCTATGGAGAGAGAGAGAGAGAGAGAGAGAGAGAGAGAAAAACTGCATTGCGCGCAGCGCAGTGCGCGCAGTGCGGGCAACTGCGCGCTGCGCAGTGCTCACTGCGCGCTGCGCAGTGCTCACTGCACGCTGCGCAGTGCTCACTGCGCGCTGCGCAGTGCTCGCAACTGCGCGCTGCGCAGTGCGCGCAGTAAAAATAAAATTTTTTATTGCGCGACACGTGTCTGCGCAGTTGCGTAAACGCTGCACGACACGTGTCACGCGCTGAGGAGTTATGCAAAAAACAGAATAAAGATTTGAAGAAATCTTTTCTGTTTTTGTTAAAACAAAAAGATTTCTTCTGTAAAACAGAGACCTTTGGATTAAAAATCCGACGGTGGGGAAAATTCCCCAAATCACTCAGAAAATGATCTCTTTAACAAACTTTAACTAATCTATGGGCACTATAAAAAGGACCCTAGACCACATTTCAAAATGATGAACATCTTGCTAAAAAAAAAGAGAGAAGAGAACTCTTGAGAACTCTTGAAGAATAAAAAAAAAAGGTAAAAACCTTTAAAAGAAGAGAAATTTCTCTTATGAACAGATCATAGATCTAAAAAAACAAGATCAATGATCTTTAATAAAAAAAAAATAAAAAAAAATAGTGCTTTGCACTTTTATGAACCTTTGGTTCTCTGAGATAAGAAAAACAAGAAAAACTTGTTTTTTCTTAGAAATAAATCAAATAGTGCCTTGCACTTGTTTTATGAACCATCGGTTCTTGAACCTAAAAGGTTCTTAAATTGATAGTCCTTTGCACTTCTTATGATCCACTGGTTCTCTAAAACAAGAAAAACAGAAATAAAAAAAAAAGATAGTGCTTTGCACTTTTATGAACCTTTGGTTCTTGAAATAAACAAACTTGTTTTTCTTTGATCTAAATTAGATCAAGAAATCAAATAGTGCTTTGCACTTCTTTTATGAACCATTGGTTCTTGAATCTAAAAGATTCTCAAATTAATAGTGCTTTGCACTTATAAATTTGCACTGTTGTGCTTTTTGATTGGCGCAAAGCGCTTGATAAATGCAATGCATTTTCTAAAGGGCCAGGCCCAAACCAAAATGACCTGACAGGCCAAAATAAATTGCAAGGCAATAAATGGGCAGAGCCCAAATAAATTGATGCTTTGCATCCTTTATACAAGGGCAAAGCCCAAATAAAATTGATGCCTTGCATCATTCCTAAAAGGGCAGAACCCAAAACAAATTGATGCTCTGCATCCTTTCTGGGCAAGGCCCAAATAAAAATAAAAAAAGAAATGTAATGCAAAAGCAAATAAAATGTTGAACATTTCAACTGGACTTAGCCCAATTTTGGCCATAAGTCCTTAAATTAAATCGACTGAGCAAAATTGCTCTTCTAAATCAATTTATATCCGGTTCGAGGGTACATCTCCGAACTCCTTTGACATCCGTCGTTGTAATTCCTCAACGACGTCAAAGAGGTGACGGGTCCCAATGACCACACATCGATATGGACTGCGGGGTCCTTAAACTCGTGGACCGAAACGTCCTTAAACTAATATCGGACCGAAACGTCCTTAAACTAATATCGGACCGAAACGTCCCTAAACTAATATCGGACCGAGACGTCCCTAAACTAATAATGGACCACCACGTCCCTAAACTGGCGATGGACCACCATGTCCTTAAACTGGCGATAGACCACCACGTCCTTAAACTGGAATAATAGAGCCTCCAAACGCTCTTTTGCCGGATCTAAACGGTCCCGTTTAAGTTGATCTTAGCCCTAAACACGACTAACGTATCCTTAAATATTCAAATGGATTATAAAACTCCCAATCAACTCTGGTTCGAGGGTACATCTCCGAGCTCCTCTGACATCTGTTGTTGTAATCCTTCAACGACGTCAGAGAGGTGACGAGTCCCGATGGCCATACATTAAATTAATCACTACGTTAAGTTGATCTTAGTCTAAAACAGGACTAACGTATCCTTAACGAGCGTTTAAGTTGATCTTAGCCGCAACGCGACTAATGCATCCTTAAACTAAAAACACCAAACCCAAATCTAAATAAATACGGATTTGGACTAATCCACGTCCTACGGGCGACGGCATTACTCAGTCTCCGTATACAATCCACGGGCAACCACAAACAAAACAAACACACACGACACGAAGTGAAATTCTGGAGAAGGAGAAAGTTGTTACCGCGATGCGGTAGCGTAATTAACTGCAGGGGCTTGCGCCTGCAGGGAAGAGCGTCCCCACAATCAAAAACCCCTCAAGCGAGGGGGAATCTGACGAAGTCTGCTACATCGGCCGCATCCGTCTAGACCTCCGATACACGGTGCCATAAATCAACTTGGCATCTTCGGAGAGGTGGACGGATAAAACCAAATAGCATCTGCCCCGAATCTCAGCGTCAGGACATCGCGGTCCTGTGCGCTGCCTTTCGGAGGGGAACAGATTCTGGCACGCCCGGTGGGACCTCTTCCTCTTTCCACTCCACACTTCGTGTGTCGTGTTCGCGAACAAATCGCAGTTTGCTGTGATTGCCTGTGGATTCAAGATACTAAGATTTGGTGTCTTGCTCTATGCAGAAAACAGAAAATCGATGGCTTCGAACTGCACCGCCCGCAGCGATAACTCTCGCTCCGTCATTGCTGGAGGAGTGACTTATGGGCCCCAAGCGGCCTCCCTTTTCAAAATGCCGGTGGAGCAGGTGGCTCAAGCCACGACTGGACTATTTTTTGGGACCATGCTCCCACCAATGAGCTTCAACATCCCAATGACATTGCAAGAAGCTCTAAAGAAGTCGGTCTCTGATCGGCTTACCACTGCCGCAACCCCTCTCAACGGGTCGTCCAACTCCACTGCTTCAGTTTTTAATGGACTAGGCCAGAGCTCTAACAGGCTCATGAAGAAGCCTGCCATACCAGAAGGCGTTATCCCGAAACGGATAGCCATTCCAACTCCCGTTCCTGGTAAAATCACCAAGGTTGCTTCCCATGTTCAGAAGTCCGCTTCTAACAAGTTGGCCGTCCCCATTCAACGGACGTCGATCTTTAAAAGGCTGGTACCAGCATATTCTGACCAACACAGGGGGCATGAGGAGGTTACCCCTATAGCTGAAACAACTCCATCAGCACGACACGCTCGACGTCGCCACTGGCGTCGGGTAAGGAAGGCTGGGGGCAACTCCCCCTCTGGGATAACTCCGTCAGCTCCGATGGTGAGAATCGATACTGCTGTTCCAACCAAGAACAGCTTTGAACTGCTCAACAAGGTGTGCAGGAATTCTCCGACTGCGATGTTGAAACGAACTCCTTCACCTGTGGAGAATACTCCAGAGAAGAAGTTAGAGCAGCCCCCTCAACGGCTGTCCTCTAAAATTTACAAAGTCTGGCAACAGGTCCAAGAGTCGGTGATCGATCAAGACTGCCTCCGACGACAGAAAAAGATGAAGGTTCGGCAGGGGAAGGATTACTCTGTCAAACCACAAAAAGCAAAAGCTACTTGGGTGCCCACTACAATGGCTCCCTTAACTCCAATCACTCAAAAAAGGAGGCCGCAAAAAGCCCCTGTGTCTTCGGCAAATCGCAAAGACACCAAACACGAACGCCCCAAGTCTGGGGGCATGGTGGTGCACACTGTTTATATGGCTTCTGGAAAGGAGGAAAGCCGCACTTCTACGGGCCACCGACCGCTCACCCGATCCGTGACGAAAGCCAAGGAGCAACAACAAAAGCTTTAGGAAATGATGACTACAATGGCTGCACTCACTGGGCCAAAAGAAAGCTCTGAAACATCCTCGGATGAGCGTCAAGAACAAGAAACGGACGCTGACTTTTTACGCAGAGTTCTCGAAAAGAGGGACAAAGAAGCTGCAGAGCAAGCGGCTAACATAAAACAGATGGCGCTCCTCTTCCAAGATATGGTAGGGATGATGTTACAGCCGGACCCTCCTGCTGAAGATCCTCCGATCGTCCTTGAAGACGACAGGGGAGAAACGTCAAATCCTCCGCCGGAGCTGTCAACAGCCAAGGAGGAAGCAATCTCCAAAGTCGACCTAGATGAATATATAGCTCAGCAGATCCGGGTTCATCAGGCGAATGAAGCGGCTGGGCAAATTGTTAGAACCGGACGACCGTATCCGAGCTGGTATGACCAAATCAGTTACCCGCTAGGATATACGATCCCTAAATTCCACGTATATAAAAGGACAGGGAATCCGCATCAGCATGTCGCTCAATTCAGGGCCTTATGCGGCAATACTGGAGGCGATGACAGATTGTTGCTACGTCAATTCGTCGGCAGCTTAGCAGAAATAGCCTTTGAATGGTATTCGGAGCTACCTAACGACTCTGTCAAAACATTTGCAGAGATGGAACTGCTGTTTACACAAAGATTCGCAAGTGCTAGTGAACGCACCCCGATTACAGCACTGATAAATGCCAGGATAAGGCCCGGAGAAACGTGGGTCCAATACGCAACACGATGGCGAAACCTATGGTCGAAATGCGAACAATGCATAGAAGAGGCACCTGCGGTAGGCATGTTTGTGGGCACTCTCGATCCGCAGGCGACCATCTCGCAATTCATGATGTTCTTCAGGCCGACCACCTTCCAGGCCTTGATTGACAAATTAGCCCAAATGGACCAGATGGGCCATAGGCCTTCTTCTTCAAAGACAGAGCCTTGGAATGAAAAGGGCAAAGGGAAGGCAACCTTCGTTGCCAATACTCAACAACGGTCGAACAACTCAAAGCCGGTCGTTCGCCAAAACAACGTGCGCCCACGCTCATCCCTTGAAGAGAGGCTGGGACGTCCTTACTCGTTTCCGCAGAATAAAACGAGAAGGCTGTTTGAGCTGGCAGTGCGCAACAGACTTATTAATCTGCCGAGTCCAAAGCGTCTGTCGCAGCCAGGCGATCTTAATAATCCCAATTATTGCCCTTACCACCAAACGGTAAGTCACCCAATTGAGGATTTTTTCGTCTTTAAGGGATGGATCGAGGATCAATACCTGCAAGGCAAGTTTGCGCTGTCTGAAAGCTGGAAGGTAAACCCCCCACAGCCGCACTCTCCAAAGAAGACGGACACGCCGGGGGCAACTTGTTCTTTCGTCGAGGATGAAAACGATGGAGAAAACTTATCGGATGAATCCAAAGACTACGTAGCGACTTGTCATGTGATTTCTCATTCACTGATGGATGATGAGGAGGATCCTTGCGCTGAGAAATCAATGGCGGACCCTGAAACAGAAATTCCGCGGCCGTCAGACAAGCTGATCGATGCCTTCCTAAATGAAATTCGTCTGAAAGCAAAAGCCAATCAAGAGCATGAAATGGCCATACTGGAAAGAACCAAGGTATTCCCGTCAAATCAAAAGCCACACACTGCGGGTAAAAATAAATTCAAGACGAGGAAACGGTTCGCCAAAGCTCTATCAGTAGGAATGAATCTACCGCCCTCCGAAGAAAATCCTTTCTCTGAGGTAGAGATGCACCCTAACTTCTGTTTATATCATCAGAAGATCATACATCCTACCGAAGACTGCGAATCCTTTAACTGTTGGTGGCAAGGGTATGTCGCTCAAAAGCGACACTTCGACAGGACAAAGTGTGAAGCTTATGGACATCGGAAAAATGCGATAGATGAGCGCAAAAGAGCCACCGCTGACTGTCATATAGCCGACTTCAAGGGATCACAAATTATCACCTTTGGAAGCGACTCTGACGAAGAAGCTAGCCCCAACTCTTCCCTCGGGGAATCTATTTCAAAAATAAAGGAATTATGAAGCTGCGAGAACGTTCAGCCATGCAATCGCATGCTACTCGGAAAGAATCCCGGCCCTGCAAACAACGGAGAGAACAAAAAGGATAAAAGAAAAGGAAAAAAGGCCCTCGTCGCCAGCGCTCACCAACAATCAGGTGACCCTAGACCGGTTGCTTGCCAAAGCAACAAGCGGCCATCCCTCCAGGAAAAGTTGAAACGTCCTTACTCGTTTCCGCAAGATAAAACAAGGGGGCTGTTCGAGCTGGCAGTGCGCAACAGACTCATTAATCTGCCGAATCCAAAACGTCCGTTGCAGCCAGGCGACGTTAATAGTCCTAATTATTGCCCTTATCACCAAACAGTAGGTCACCTGATCGAGGACTGCTACGTCTTCAAAAACTGGGTTGAAGACCAATACCAACAGGGCAAGTTCGTGTTGTCCGAAATTTGGAAGGTGAACCCGCCACAACCGCATGCTCCGAAAAATATGGACACGCTGGGGGCATCATGCTCATTCATAGAGAAAGCCTAACGGACCACTACGTCCTAAAACTGGACAACGGACCGAAACGTCCTTAAACTAACAACGGACCGAGATGTCCTTAAACTAATGATGGACCGCAATGTCCTAAAAACTTGCAAATGACCGAAACGTCGTTAAACTACTCCCAACCCGCAGCATCTTCAGGCTGACGTTAAAAAAAAATAAAAATAAAAAATAATAATAACGGTATGTCCACAAGAAAAATGGGCACGGATGAAAACCCAAAGGGGCTCCGTGAGTAAAAACAGCAGGGCTACCGGCGAGTGTTCGTGAAAACCCGAAAGGGCGCGACCTCGTTTAAAAAAAAAAAAGAAGAAGAAAAAGAAAAGAAAAGGAAAAAAAAAGAAAAAAAGAAAAAGAAAAGAAAAGAGAGAATAAAAAAAAACGGTATGTCCACAAGCAAAATGGGCACGGATGAAAACCCGAAAGGGCTCCGTGAGTAAAAACAGCAGGGCTACCGGCGAGTGTTTGCGAAAACCTGAAAGGGCGCAACCTCGTTAAGAAACACTTATAGGGTCCTCTCGACCCTATAAGGAGAAACCACTTGCGTGAGATCCTTACGACTCACAAAGGAACAACACACTTAGGGATCCCCACGATTCCTAAGGAGAAAATACACTTGCGAGATCCTCACGACTCGTAAGGAGAACTCTCTTGTGGGACCCTTACGGCTCATAAGATTTGAAAGTCTTAAGTCACAGAGGCCTAAATCTGTGCTTAAGCAACCCCCACAACTTTCGACATTGCCCTACAAGTGGTCCAATATTGGCCCTTGTATACAATCCACGGGCGCAAATAAATATTTCCCTAACAAAGTCCCATCCGTGACTAGGGATATGCTTGTACAACAAACAACACTTGTAAGTCCTCTCGACTTATAAGGAGGAAACCCTTTTGTAAGATCCTTACGACTTACAAAAGAACATGCACTTAGGAATCCTCACGATTCCCAAGGAGAAAACACACCTACAAGATCCTCACGACTTGTAGGGAGAAATACCTTTGTGAGACCCTTACGGCTCATGAAGTCAAAAGCCTTAGCCGACAGGACCCTTAACCCTGTTTACTAAGCCACCTTTGTTCGACATCGACAGAGGCAAATGATGATTCGCTCCTGACAATATCCCAGTTGCAGCGATACTGATGCCTAGACTGGTATCAAATTCCAAGTCCTTTTACGGAAAATGATGATTCGCTCCTGGCAATATTCCAGTTGTAGCGATGCTGATGCCTAAACCGGTATCAAATTCCAAGTCCTTTCAAGGCAAATGATGATTCGCTCCTGGTAATATTCCAGTCGCAGCGATACTGATGCCAAGATTGGTATCAGACCCCAAATTCCCTACTCGCAAAAAAAAAAAAAAATCATCGAGCCCAAAAAAAAATGCATACGAAATAGCCGAAATGATGGGGCAACTTGCAAACAGAATCAGCAAATAAAAATGTATGTATACAAAACAGCCGAAACGATTGGGCAACTCGCAATAAAAAGCAGCGAGTAAAAATAAAGAAAATAGCCAAAATGATTGGGCACCGCGAAAAATAGCCGAAATGATTGGGCAATCGTGACCTTCGCGATATAAAAGCTGAAATGATAGAGCATCGCGGAAAGAATAAAAAAAAAATGAAAGAATGAAACTTTTGCCCTACAGGTGAAATCACATCGATCCCTGTATATAATCCAGGGGCACAGATAAAAAGGGAACAATACCTTCCCAACAGGCTCCATCAGAAAGCGAAGCCAAATCTCGACGGTTCATAGACAGCCTAGAGACCATCTCGACATTTGTCGCAATATTACAGACACGATGTCAACAAATGAAGCAAACGAAGAACCCGAGCTTCAGGGTCTCGACGTTAACATCGGCAACTTAGAGATCACCAACGGCGTTTCTCCTCACTCCAACTAGATGCAGATATGACGTCAACAACTGACCTCAGAATCGCAACGAAACGGGACCATGACAAAGTCCCTAGTTCCAAATCTCAATGGCCACGTCTACAGCCTGGAGATCAACAACGGTATGCCTCCTCATTCCAACAGGACACAGATGTTACACCATCAAGCGGAGTAATGACAAAATCCCAACTCCACCTTAGCATTCGTCTCGATACAGTAGACGCAATGTCACCAACGGCGTTCCTTCACAGCCCAGCGGGGTGTACATGCAAAGTTAACAAAAGACCCCATGGTCGAAACAAAGCGGAGTGATCCCAGCTCTACCTCAGCATTCGTCTCAATACACCAGACGCAGTGTAAGCAAACGAAGCGAAGGCCACATTCCTAGCTTCAACGTCTTTACGGTAACTCACATAAAACCGGAAAGACAATCGGAGATCATCTCGCATCAGCACAGAGTGGTCACCACCTTGACGTTCGTCTCGATACAGCAGACGAAATATCAACCCCAGCGTTCTTCCCCCAACAGGATTCGGACGCGCCAAAGCAAACGAAGCGAAGGCCAAATTCCTAGCTTCAACGTCTTTACGGTAACTCATATAAAACCGGAAAGGCAACCGGAGATCATCTCGCACCAGCACAGAATGGTCACCACCTCGACGTCCGTCTCGATACAGCAGACGAGATGTCACCCCAACGTTCGTCTCGACACAGCAGGCGCAACGCCATTAAACGAATGGAGCCACGACAAAATCCCTAGTTCCAAACCTCGGCGGTTCACCAGCAACCTAGAGACAACCTCGACGTCCGTCTCGATACAGTAGACGAGATGTCACCTCAACGTTCGTCTCGATACAGCAGGCGCAACGTCATTAAACAAAAGGAGCCACGGCAAAATCCCTAGTTCCAAACCTCGACGGTTCACCAGCAACCTAGAGACAACCTCGACGTCCGTCTCGATACAGTAGACGAGATGTCGCCCCAACGTTCGTCTCGACACAGCAGACGCAACGTCATTAAACGAATGGAGCCACGGCAAAATCCCTAGTTCCAAACCTCGGCGGTTCACCAGCAACCTAGAGACAACCTCGACGTCCGTCTCGATACAGCAGACGAGATGCCACCCCAACGTTCGTCTCGATACAGCAGACGCAACGTCATCAAACAAACGGAGCCACGACAAAATCCCTAGTTCCCACCATGACATTCGTCTCGATACAGAGGACGCAATGCTAGCAAACGAAGCAAAGGCCAAATTCCTAGCTTCAGGGTCTTAACGGCAAGTCATATAAAGCCTGAAAGACTATCGGAGATCATCCCCACACCAGCGCGGAGTGGTTATGACTTATCGGGGCTCCCCAAAATGAGCCTAACCTCAAGTAAAAAGCGGCATGGTAAATTCCTAGCGCTTGCTCTTCCGACGGTCAAACTGCCAAGGAGGATTGCTTGAAGACGTCATGTCCAGCCCCCGAAGGGATCAGAGACACGGCAGTCGCAGGGCTACTCGAACAACACGATTGCCTATCGAGGACTATATCAGCTTATGCGACGGTACGATGGCCAAAACCCTAAGTACCACCAACCTTAACGGGCTTCTGTCGTAAAGAGCAGAGGTTAAATGCGACGTTAAGATGTTCTTGCGAGAAACGTTCGATTCGTCTCGACTTGTGAAAAATTGTCGAGGCGGCTCGACTCGTGAGATAAAGCCTTAGGCAGTGGGCATAAAAGAAGCCTGTTTCCTAAGCATTGGGACCCTGTGAGTTGGCCCAAAACGGTCTCTTGCATACCATCCACGGGTCTCACTTTCCAACGTCGAACTTCGACAAGGAGGGAAGCAACCGCTTACAAGTCCTCTCGACTCGTAAGAGGGAAAAATTCTCTTGTAGGGTCCTTACGACTTACAAGAGAAAACCACAATTAGGAATTCTCACGATTCCTAAGGAGAAAACCCACCTACGAGATCCTCTCGATCCGTAGGGAGAAAAGTCTCTATGAGACCCTCACGGCTCATAGAGTTGAAAAGTCTTAGGCAGCAGATCTGAACCTGCGGCCTAAGCCCTCGCTATCTCATGAAAAAAATCAAGAAGCTTACTCTATTACCTGCTAATTGTGACGATATACTGAAAAAGAGGAAAAGCAACAGAAAGAGCACCCGATTTACGTTTGATCAAGCGTTCAGGACGTATTCATTCATGCATGGGCAAAAAGACTCAGGACAAAGATATATAATAAAGACAAGCTGGGATAAAAAAAATTTCCATTAATATTGCCCGAAGTTCTTACAGTCATAAAAACAATAAACGAAACTTACAATGGAATAACCTCAGATCCAGGGCATGGATTGAGGAATTCAAAAGCGATCCTATCTATGACTTTCCAAGCCTCGCAGACTATCCTAGTGTGCTTCCTTTCGCGAGCACAAGCGTCAGGGTCCCTCCCGATGTATTCCACCCTCCGATAAGCAGCGAGTATGGCAAACTGTTGAAAGATCTCGTGTAAGAGGTCAATAAGACGGTCTCGCCGTCCCTTCGAGATAAAGTTCAATAGGTACACAGAGTGCACCTTGTCCTCAGCGGCATCCAACGCCCTAAGCGGCACGCCGGAACAGAATAGGGGAAGCTCTTCCCAGATAGCTCCCACGATAAGTTTAAGAAGAGAGGAACGTTGGGGAAGCAGTAGACCATTGTATGCGTCCAAGCGACTCATTATTTCAGCACACTCCTCGTTTGTGAACTCCCGATTTTGAGAGCGGCCAAGTCGGCGGATGTCCTCATGAGAGATAATCTCATTAAGAGCATACATGTGGGCGTTCATTGTTCCTGTGAAAGAGAATCAACAGAATTATCAGAAAGACTGATTAAGCAAAACGATATAATGCACTGAGGAATAAAATGCCATCTTTGAGTTCCAAGATCCGTGAAGAATTCTTAAGAGTTCTTCTATATGATTTGGGAGTAGCAAAGCTCCATTAATGAATTAAGAAAATCCAAGGAAAATCTTTCAGAGAGCAGAGCTCTATGGAACCCTAGTAGGGTCTCCTTTAGTTCTCTTTAGATCCTTTTAAGACCTGTAGAGCAAAGCTCTGCTAAGTGAAACCCTAAATAGGTTTCCTTTAGATCAGGGATCTGTTGAGAGCGAGGCTCTATCAATGAAAATTAATTTAATTTAATTTAATCCAAATTAAAATTTTCACCTAAAAGTTTTAAGAGTTTAACTCTTAAAGTTCTTGAAAATAAAGAGCAGGGCTCTGAGTTCTGAAAGTAAAATTTTAGAGATAAGAATTATCTAAGGGACCAAAGGTCCTATTTATAGGCATCAAGTGCGCTTTCAGCTTCCAAGGGATGGCGCGACGGTTCGGAGTCTGCCACCGCTGCGCTCACGTTAGGAGGCCACGTAAGCGCAACAGTGGGGGGGCATTTGTTTACCCCAATCAGAGCAAAGCTCTGTTTAAATTCCAAGGTGGGAAAAGAAACAATACTTCTGTTTTTCTCCAATCAGAGCAAAGCTCTATCTTGAAAATTAAAAAGAAAATTAAAGTTAAAATAAATGAAGTAGCGTACTCTATAAGAGCAAAGCTCTGGAGAGAGAGAGAGAGAGAGAGAGAGAGAGAGAGAGAGAAAACTGCACTGCGCGCAGCGCAGTGCGCGCAGTAAAAATAAATTTTTTTATTGCGCGACACGTGTCTGCGCAGTTGCGTAAACGCTGCACGACACGTGTCACGCGCTGAGGAGTTATGCAAAAAATAGAATAAAGATTTGAAGAAATCTTTTCTGTTTTTGTTAAAACAAAAAGATTTCTTCTGTAAAACAGAGACCTTTGGATTAAAAATCCGACGGTGGGGAAAATTCCCCAAATCACTCAGAAAATGATCTCTTTAACAAACTTTAACTAATCTATGGGCACTATAAAAAGGACCCTAGACCTTATTTCAAAATGATGAACATCTTGCTAAAAAAAAAAGAGAGAAGAGAACTCTTGAAGAATAAAAAAAAAGGTAAAAACCTTTAAAAGAAGAGAAATTTCTCTTATGAACAGATCATAGATCTAAAAAAACAAGATCAATGATCTTTAATAAAATAAAAAAAAAAATAGTGCTTTGCACTTTTATGAACCTTTGGTTCTCTGAGATAAAAAAAACAAGAAAAACTTGTTTTTTCTTAGAAATAAATCAAATAGTGCCTTGCACTTGTTTTATGAACCATCGGTTCTTGAACCTAAAAGGTTCTTAAATTGATAGTGCTTTGCACTTCTTATGAACCACTGGTTCTCTAAAACAAGAAAAACAGAAATAAAAAAAAAAGATAGTGCTTTGCACTTTTATGAACCTTTGGTTCTTGAAATAAACAAACTTGTTTTTCTTTGATCTAAATTAGATCAAGAAATCAAATAGTGCTTTGCACTTCTTTTATGAACCATTGGTTCTTGAATCTAAAAGATTCTCAAATTAATAGTGCTTTGCACTTATAAATTTGCACTGTTGTGCTTTTTGATTGGCGCAAAGCGCTTGATAAATGCAATGCATTTTCTAAAGGGCCAGGCCCAAACCAAAATGACCTGACAGGCCAAAATAAATTGCAAGGCAATAAATGGGCAGAGCCCAAATAAATTGATGCTTTGCATCCTTTATACAAGGGCAAAGCCCAAATAAAATTGATGCCTTGCATCATTCCTAAAAGGGCAGAACCCAAAACAAATTGATGCTCTGCATCTTTTCTGGGCAAGGCTCAAATAAAAATAAAAAGAGAAATGTAATGCAAAAGCAAATAAAATGTTGAACATTTCAACTGGACTTAGCCCAATTTTGGCCATAAGTCCTTAAATTAAATCGACTGAGCAAAATTGCTCTTCTAAATCAATTTATATCCGGTTCGAGGGTACATCTACGAACTCCTTTGACATCCGTCGTTGTAATTCCTCAACGACGTCAAAGAGGTGACGGGTCCCAATGACCACACATCGATATGGACTGCGGGGTCCTTAAACTCGTGGACCGAAACGTCCTTAAACTAATATCGGACCGAAACGTCCTTAAACTAATATCGGACCGAAACGTCCCTAAACTAATATCGGACCGAGACGTCCCTAAACTAATAATGGACCACCACGTTCCTAAACTGGCGATGGTCCACCACGTCCTTAAACTGGTGATAGACCACCACGTCCTTAAACTGGAATAATAGAGCCTCCAAACGCTCTTTTGCCGGATCTAAACGGTCCCGTTTAAGTTGATCTTAGCCCCAAACACGGCTAACGTATCCTTAAACATTCAAATGGATTATAAAACTCCCAATCAACTCTGGTTCGAGGGTACATCTCCGAGCTCCTCTGACATCTGTCGTTGTAATCCTTCAACGACGTCAGAGAGGTGACGAGTCCCGATGGCCATACATTAAATTAATCACTACGTTAAGTTGATCTTAGTCTAAAACAGGACTAACGTATCCTTAACGAGCGTTTAAGTTGATCTTAGCCGCAACGCGACTAATGCATCCTTAAACTAAAAACACCAAACCCAAATCTAAATAAATACGGATTTGGACTAATCCACGTCCTACGGGCGACGGCATTACTCAGTCTCCGTATACAATCCACGGGCAACCACAAACAAAACAAACACACACGACACGAAATGAAATTCTGGAGAAGGAGAAAGTTGTTACCGCGATGCGGTAGCGTAATTAACTGCAGGGGCTTGCGCCTGCAGGGAAGAGCGTCCCCACAATCAAAAACCCCTCAAGCGAGGGGGAATCTGACGAAGTCTGCTACATCGGCCGCATCCGTCTAGACCTCCGATACACGGTGCCATAAATCAACTTGGCATCTTCGGAGCGGTGGACGGATAAAACCAAATAGAATCTGCCCCGAATCTCAGCGTCAGGACATCGCGGTCCTGTGCGCTGCCTTTCGGAGGGGAACAGTGGAGTATGTGTATGTGTACATTTGTATACATATGTATATATATAAAAAAGGGGGAAAAAGACATCCAAAGGATGCGTGGGGCCAGCGCCTGGGCGCTTGAGCGCAAGCGCGCCACGTGTCGGCACGCGGGCGCTTTGCGCTCGAGCGCAAGCGCGCCACGTGTCGGCACGCGGGCGCTTTGCGCTCGAGCGCTGGAGCGCAAGCGCGCCACGTGTCGGCACGCGGGCGCTTTGCGCTCGAGCGCGAGGCGGTGGAGCGCAAGCACGCCACGTGTCGGCACGTGGGCGTTTTGCGCTCGAGCGCTGTGCGCTGGAGCGCAAGCGCGCTACGTGTCGGCACGTGGGCGCTTTGCGCTCAAGCGCTAGCGCACCAACGAGGAAAATGGGGGTTTTTAGCCCCGAAAATTCTCTAAAGAGAAAATAGGGTGGAGTTAAACTCCTAAGGTGCTTTGGGTTAAGGAAATGGGTCCTTCTTCTTCCTTTGCTGGCCGGATCGTAGAGATAAAGAGATGTGAGATTTAAAAATCTTTTCTTTTTGAGATCTGATGGCAGATCTGAGTTCCCCTTAATAATTTTTGTGGTGGAAAACTATTTAGTTTTGAAAAAGGCAGAGTAAAACTCTTGATTTAATTCAAAAGAAAGAAGAAGGTTTTGGAACCTTGAAGAAGGAAGAAAGATCTCAGATCTGAAACTTTTTTTGGAGAGAGAAAAGTTGTTGAGATATTTCATTATCTTTGCCTTTATAGGCTGTACACTTTACACATAGCCCCTTGGGCTTCACAAAATGGCATTTTGCCTATCTCATGGCTCATGTGCCATTTCTTTTTGCACATAAGCCATGGGCTTTACAAAAATTTGGCTTTATGCCTATTTTTCTTATATTTATCCATAAATAAAATAAAAGAAATGCAACAAAATTATTTATTACAAAATTGTTATCTTGGCATGGGGGGAGGCCGGCCGCTTCATGTTCGGGTTCGACCCGGGCATGGGCCCACTGGATCTGGGCTTAGGCCCACTTTGCTTGGGGTTGACTTTGATTTTGACTTGGTCAATCGGGGTGTAAATTTTTACCCCAACACTCATCAGGGAAAACATCAGGGAACTCACACACAATCGGGACCTGGTCCAACAGAACCTCTGCAGCTCGAGTATCACAAACAGAAGCTAAGAATCCCTAACATCCCTTCCGTAGGAGCTGATCGGCGCGAAGAGACGAAATCACGCAGGGAAAGGTGACACTGCGGTCTCCCTGAATAACAAGGACTGGCTCTCCTGGAAAGCTAAATCTGACTGCCTTCTCACGGCAGTCCACAGATGCATAACAAGTGGCTAGCCAGTCCATGCCCAGAAGCACATCAAAGTCCAACATATCGAGGAGAATCAAATCAACCGATGAATCTCTCTCCCTGATACGAACGGAACGCAATCGAAACACAAAACGAGCGACAAACGACTCGCCTACTGAAGTAATAACAACAAGCGGCTGATCTAACGACGATGACTCACGGCCCAATATCGGTGCAAAGTGTGTAGATACATACGAATGTGTGGAACCTGGGTCGAATAATACTCGCGCGTCGAAAGAACATACTGTCAAGGTACCGTCACAACGACATTAGATGCCTATGCATCCTACGGAGTCAAAGAGAATACTCGGGCCTGTCCCCCACCAATAGCTGGCTGACCTCTGCCTCGGCCTCGGCCTCTGCCTTCTTGTCCTCTCTGAACAGGACCGCCGCGCCCACGGTCTCTGGGGGCGTCTAACTGACGTAGTGCATCACCAGGGGTAGGAAGTAGAGCTCTCTGAGGAGGTGGTGAAGGTGGTAAAGTCACATGTGGAATTGTCACCGCTCCCTATCGTCTCACCATACAGTCTCTGATACGATGGTACCGACTCCCGCACCGAAAACATCCTGGCGACGCCTGCTGACCGTGTGGGTGAAGGTGATACAACTGGCCCCTAAGGAATCTGCCACGGCCTCTTCGAACCCTCCTAGGTGCTAACATATCAGTGCAAATCCGACTTGGTCTCAAAGCAACCGTAGTGGGAGCAATATCCGATCTCTGCGCTCGATTGATCTCTATCAAGGATCCGATCAGCTGTCGTATCTCCTGCATACCTCCCATCATCTATCGTAACTCCTCCATACCAGACTCTAGCCTATCCATGCGGCCTGGGGAAGGCGGGTCAGTCTGTCCCTGAGGAGTAGGTACACCGTCCTGCTCAGTCCTCGTCTCAGACGAGCCTGCTCGGATCTCATCTCGGGCGGCAGCCCTCTGTGCTCTCGTAGCCTTCGGCGGCATAGTGGCTGGTACAGGAAACAGGATAATAAGAACAGTGCAATAAAAGCATACGATACACGGAATTGAAGAAGGAATTTCAAGCAAGTATATCCTAAAGTCACCTAGGCAGAGTACCCTATCGCAAGTATGCCACGGACATACACACGCTACATTACCCTGCTTAAGTCACTTACTCCATCTACTAAGGGTCATCCTACACTCAAAAAGATAAAACTTATCGCTCCGATACCAACTTTGTCACGACCCGAAAGGTACGGAACGTGACTGGCACTTAAATTACGAAACGTCTCAAGGCGTACGTAATCTAAGTAAGCCAAAGCCCAGAAATCAAAACCCATTTAAACAATAGAGTGAAAGAAAACCATATAAGTCGCATCAAAATCTTTTAAAGAACAACATCACATTTTTTCGAAAATTTAGGCAGAGTCTCCTTTGTAAAAACTGGCCCCAAAACGGATGCAAATCACGAATAGCATATAACATGAATAAGGCATCCACAAGCGGGAGCTAGCTCTTCGCCGAAGCGGACTCAAATCCCACGCAATATAAATCATCAATGTGCAAGATAAGCATAAAAGGCACAAGTAATAAACATCATGTCGACTCAAGTGAGCTCGACCCCAAAATACAATATAAAAGTCCACAAATCTCACTGTCTCGTCTCTAGGTCAATATACATCAATACCATAGCAGGTACAGTAGATGGAGTATTCTAGATACAATGAATATACAAGGTGGAAACAGAATAATATCACAACCCACCTACGAGCAAAAGCCTCTAGTCCAGGCAAAATGAGCAAGTACGTCCGCCGCTACAGCGCTGATGGAGCAGACCTGCAAAAAGGCTGTGGCACAACGGGGGTGAGTTGCCAACTCGTGAGTAATAAATAACATCTATAGAGGCTATCGTAAGCATGCACGCAAAGTGGCAAAACTCGACAATACTGATATGGCATGATATACTAGCAGATATGTATGCAACATGAATTAATTTACAATACTAATCTGGCATGATGTACTAGCAGGTATGTATGCAACATGAATAAATTTCAACTCGTGATCTGAATATGTTGATATAAGAAAATCATTATTTTCTTCTTAGAAAACCCCTTTGAAATATCAGCATAATATCAATAGAATTAATAGAAATCCATGTCCAGCATCGACACCTCAAACGACTATCTCAAATCTCATGTATCGGTATCACAATATCTCAGGCCCCAGCCGTCCGGTTGACGCATCTCAAAATATCAATATCTCAACATCCCACGACCATGGTCGGTATCTTCTGGATATCCGCCGCGCCAACAATCACTGGTAGGTAGTCTGCCCCTGCCAGGCTCATCGTCTATAACTCGAGCTTATTGCCCCAGGGTACCTTACCGGGCCCACCATGTACCCGAGACGGTTCATCCACTCCTCGAATCGGGTCTCGAAAACCAACAGAAAACATGAAAACTCATGGTGGACGACACATGTATCATATCACGAGAAAAACCACAACTTTCAATGTTTAAAAATAATATCAGGTTTATTAAATCCTTGCGGCTTTTCCCCAAAATCTCATAAATCTCAAGTGCTGAAATCCTCAAGAAAATCATCATAAGTGCACATGTCAATGATAATCAATGCATATAGTATCAACAAGTCGAACTGCATTGTATGACTAATAGGCTAGGCATGAACGAATGATGTTATGAGGTACATGCATATTACTAGCAATCCTACATGTTCATCCTGTGGAATTTAAATGCATTAGCACAGGTTTAAGCATCATATATGGTGAAATTGTTCTATATTTCAGGTTATACACGTTATCTAGTGTTGTGGCATGGTAATTACCAAGGTGTGTGTCTCCGCTTGAATAGTGCTCGTGCTGCATAAAACCATGGTAATGGTGCAAGTTTCCTATAAGATGAGTTCGCACATGTATGTAAATATATAGGACCGTGAATGCAGCAAGATGATTAACTAGGCACCATACTCATAGATGCTAGTACTACTAGAAGTTTTTAAACTATCTAAACTATCGGGCGTCTTGCGCCATCCAAACGATTTCCCCCGTAGATGTTACATCTACTCACCCGTGAACTCGTGCTAGCCGGGTCCAACCACAGCTTTTCCCTTCCGCACCGCGTCCGATGTCTCTGCAATCGACCCTAGAAACACACAAGCAATACACATAAGGCTAAATCCTGCCAAAAAGCGATATCACGATCAAAGGAGAAACTCGCGTGGAAGCTAAACGCGTGTGCACTCGATACATCAAAACGTGTGTAACGTCACCAGAAACCACCCCGACTCGCTGTGACGTGCAGTGAACAACAAACCCAACACACAAAACGCACGTGTCGCACAAGTTAAAAAGTATCGAAATAAGGTTTGAAGTTCCAGATTTTGACTCGAGTGAAAATATATAAAGTTGCATATACCAAAACCATTAAATATACAGCAGACTCCCACAGCCCAAACCCCAACACCATACACCATCATTTGGCCGCAAATTGCGGCCAGAATCAATAAATTTGCGGCCAAATAGAGGACAGGGGGTCTCATGCTCTATGTGTGTGATCTAGTTCTACTGAGCATGCTCCAGTTAACTCGGATTTTACCTGAAGCACTCGGGTCAACAACAGATCTTAAAAAGGCTCACAATTTACATTAAAACATTAAATTACACTAAATTGAAACCCTATGGTATTTTAATGAAATCTGGTGCGAAACTTGGTTTAAATGGCCTTAAAAACACTTTGTCAAGCTATATTAGCCATAAAAATCCTCACTTGGCCAAATCTCCACTAAATTCACCAATCTAGCACTAAAATCACATTAAACACTAATTTAAGCTTAAATAACCATATTCTTAGCAAAAGCAAGAAGTTTAGTTTAAAGATTATACCTCTAGGGGTCCTAGGGTGCAAGAAGGAGGAGAAGAAGAAGAAGGAGAAGGGGGTGAGCTCTTGCTGCAACTGCAACTACTGCTGTTGCTGTTGTTGCTGTTGCTAATGCCGTTGCTGATGCTGTTGTTGAAGCTGGTGCTGATGCTACTGCTTCTGATGCTGCTACTGTTGCTTTAGCTGCTGCTGCTGCTGTGAAGTTGTGTGTGTGGGGGGGGGGTGAGAGGGAGAGAGATGTGAGAAAGAGTGTGAGGGAAAATAATTGGTTTGAAAAAAAGAAATTAGAGTCAACCCATTCCCTCTCTCTCCCATCATGATTACCAAGCATGGCTCAAGCCCATCATGCTCTCCCTCTCTCTCTCTCCAACCCAAGTCAACCCCTAACACAAAGCTATTATATTTAAAAAAGAAAACTAATACACCTAATTAACTCATATTAACCTAATTAAATGGGTTAGTCCACCATGGTTATCTAAATATGGTTTAACCCCAAACTTAACCCTAGTTAACATGCACATGTTTGTGCAGTCCAAATTAAATTCTAATAAAATATTCATAAATCCTGATAAAATATTTGAAAACCGTTTTGGTAAACTTTTTACTAAAAACCCGACATTAAAACATAATAACCCTTAATCATATTCTAAGGTGTTATAAACAGACTGGAGATCGACACCACCCAACAAACAAAACCTAAAGGTTGCCAATTGGAGTGTCTCCTGATAACTGCTATCGAATGAGAACCCTAACGATGGCATGTGACGATCCCAACCGCCGACAACAATTAGATCACATGCACAAGCATATCCTCCAGAGTCTGTATAGTCCGTTCTGACTAACCATCAGCCAACGGACGGAAAGCGGAGCTAAAACTCAACCAGCACCCAAGGCTTCCTGAAGCTTCTGCCCAAGATGGCTAGCGAACAGGGTGCCTCTATTGGATATAATGCATGAAGGAACTCCGTGCAAACGCACAAACTTAATAAAGAAAAACTGAGCATAACCGAAAAACAAACACCCAAATGGAGTCACACCCTGACTAAACCTGGGTAGACACCAAATTGATATTCATGGAGATCTGCTCCCATTCCCACTCCGGAACGGTTAAAGGTTGCAATTCTCCAGCCGGTTTAAAATGCTCAATCTTAGCTCACAACAAGACAGACACCTCGAAACGAACTCCGAAACTTCACTCTTCATCCCTGCCCACCCGTAACTATCTCACAAGTCACGTCAAATGTTGGTGGAACTTGGATGAACATTGAAAGCCGACCGATGTGCCTGCTCTAGGATTTCGCGTCTCTGCCCAACAGTATCAGGTACAGACAAACACGTCCCTAAACGTAGCACATCCTGGTCACAAATCAAGCACTCCGAATCTTTACCCAGCCGAGTATGCTCAAGAATTTCTGACAACCGAGCATCGGCGGGCTGTGCCTCGCGAAAACGATTAAGGAAAAATGGACGGGCGCGGACATGAGCATGCTGTCCCCTCAGTAGAGGCGAACTTAAGCTGTACTCAACGATCGCACAAGAACTGTAAATCTGCAGAAGACTGTCTCAACACTCAAAACCCGCTGCAGGAAGATGTACATTAAGTTCTGGTGGTCCGTGAAAATTTGATATGACTCTCCGAATAAGTAGTGCCTCCAAATCTCCAACGCACGACCACCGTGGCCATCTTCAGATCATGAGTGGGATATCCTACTTGGACTTCCTCTAAATGTCGGGAAGCAAAAGCGATAACTCTAATGTGCCACATCAGTACACAATCGAGCCCCACTCGCGAAACATCACAGTTAAACAACAAAGTCGCCCGAACCAGAAAGCAAAAAAAGAACTGGTGCAGTTGTCAACCGAGTCTTCAACTGCTGAAAACTCCGAACGCATGCCTCAGTCCAAAAAAAGAACCTCCTTTCCATTCAGTTTAGTCAACGGTGTAGCGATACACAAGCAATCCTGCACGAAACGGCGGTAAAAACCCGCCAAGCCTAAAAATCTGTGGACCTCCATCCCGTACACAAGTCTGGGCCAAAGATGTACGGCCTCGATCTTCCTCAGGACCATACAAAACTGTCTCCCGTAACTACAAGACCTAGGAGTCAACACAATCAAGCCTGAAGGAACACTCCGAGAATCTAGCAAACAGCTGGCGCTCTCCCAATATCTGCAAAACAAATTCTCAAGTGCTGCTCCTGTTCCTCACGACATATTAGAAAAGACCAGAATGTCATCAATGACACAACAATAAACTGGTCGAAGAACGGCCTGAAGAAATCTGGTTCATCACATCCATGAATGCTGCTAGGGCATTGGTGAGTCCAACGACACTATCAAAACACGTACTGCCCGTAGCACGCGCAAAAGCAGTCTTCGAAATGTCATCACTCCAAACCCGCAACAATGATGACCTGATCCCAAACAAACTTAGAAAATGTCTCGCACTCTGGAGCTGATCGAAGGAATCGTCAATACGAGGTAAAGGATACCTATCCACACCGTAAGCCGGTTCAATTGACGATCCATCGATACACAACCTCAACTGCCGTCCTTCTCCTTGACGAACAGAATAGGAGCTCCCCAAAGAGAAACACTCAGACGCACAAGCCCCCCAATAAACAACTCTGCAGCTGATCCTTAAGCTCTGCCGGCTCATCTGGAACAACGTCGGAAAACTCTCGTACGAAAGGAACCCGGTCCAACAAACCCACCGTGGCTCTGGTATCACGAATGAACGCCAATAATCCTCGACATCCTCTCCTCAAAAACCGACTAGAGAAAAATGCTGAATTCAAGCTGTGAGGGGCGGCACCACTGTCCCCCTGCACAACAAGAATTGACTCGCTGGAGAAACAAAACCTGACTGTTTCTTCGCGGCAGTCCACATACGCTTAGCACGTATATAACCAGTCCGTGCCCAGGAGAACGTCAAATACAACTTCTCTAGAAGGATCAAAATAACGGACGAATCTCTATCTCCTATCCGATTGGCACACGACCGAAACACGCGTCGTGCAACAAAAGAATCGCCGACAGAAGTTAACACAACAAACAACTGTTCTAGCTAACACATCTCTCGTGTAGGGTTCCTAGGCACCCTAGTGAGGTCTCACAAGTGATCAAACATGCACAAATCAAATTTTACGGGTGCCGAGAAAACCTAGAACGGATCGTTGGCTAGATATCTAGGCAAAGCAAGCATGTAAACGGAAATGTATCTAAAGGAAAGTGACTACAACCTTTGTAGATCCGGTCCACCACTTCCTAAGCTCCGCGATGATCTCCCTCCACTGTCCAAATCAAACCCTTGACTCTAGCATTGGCATCATCGAAGAATAGGCGGGCTTGATCGTCGGTTCGATGCCGAAGATGATCTACGTCGAAGCATCACAAGAATAAGCTCCAACTTCACCAAGCTTTGAAAACTTGTGAAGTAAACACCCTATACAACTTGGCAAGAGGTAGAGGATGAAGAAACAGGAAGTGGGTAGACTTTAGTTTTGGATTTCTCACTAGTTTTCATCACTTGCCATTGAAGTAGCAAGCTTTCTCTTTTGTTGAAGAAGATGAAGAAGAAGAAGAAGATATGATAAGTTAATTTAAAAAAGGAAAATAAAAAGAATACTTTTCATAACTTCAACCATGGTTTAGTGTAGAGATTTAACCAAGGTTTAGATGAGTGGTTAGGGTTAAAGAAGAGACAAGAATGGTAGACTTGTTCAAACCTTCAAGAAGCTTCAAAGAAAAGACAAACTAAGCCACCATTTCTTTTTCTCTTTATCTTTTCCAAAACAATAATAAATGGATAAATAAATAAGAGAAAAGAAACCCTAACCATTCACTAAACATGGTTTAATCTTTACACAAACCCAAAAGAGCAAGTATCATCAAACATGATACAATCTTGTGCACAAAAGTATATCACATATACAATGTGTACAAACCAAGTGAGTAAATCCATTTAAAGTGAACCAATACTAGTTAATGCAAAGTAATATATCAAATATATAATTATACATTAAATCATTAAATCAACACTTGATTCAATGACCCGGTTATATCGCATATAACCGGCTAGTATCCAATGTATCGGCTTATCGAATCAATCCTTGATTCGATAACTAGGTTATATCGCATACAACCATTCGACACATTCATCGCGAGAATGAAATACGGTATCATATACACGCATTATTCTCGGTCCCGCACATATCTCATATGCGCTCCTATTTCGTTTCGCTTGAACCAGGAAACCTCTGTGTAGGACTCTAAAAACTCGTCAATACGCCGGCGGCGGATGATGATCATATCAAACACCCACAAGCCGCAAGCGGTCTGCTAAACGTAACGGCCACCTGGGTATTGAGCGATCAGAAGATCGACGAGCAAGCCCGCTCACACTCCTGTGAATCCAACCAGTAACACTTACCGTATAGTCCGGTCTTTTCGTCTGATATGTCGCATATCTCGCCTAGGGGTGGTAAACGTCAGACCCCAATAGCTCGATAAGTCATGCCGACGTAAGGTCCATAACATTCGTGAAACTACTGATAACTCTTACCAGTATATTACTGTAACCCTGGCCAGGGATTTCCTGTTATGGCCAGTCGAGCATAGCACAACATCAACCCCCAATACCGGGAGAGACGAATCCCCTCCTATCGCTCATTGCCTCCATGTGAATCGGGACTGTACCCAAAAACCACCTGTCTGCACAACTCAGTAGAGCCGTGGTAGGGTGGAAATCAAAGCACAGTGGGAGACACACAAGACTCTATGACGATCTCGGGTTAACAGACTAAGCTGTACCAGTGTCACCAGAGAACTGCCATCTGACGTGAGGTATAATACCATCTGGGAGTTCTCGGCGAGTCCGTTCAGTGTACCCAGTCTCCACTGAGCACCCGCATACCATCTTCGATGTCAAACACCAATGGATATGGGATCATCCATCACCCATCGCATGGGTCGAGAAGATATACGCTAGTCTATTCTGGAATATCGATGCCATGTCTCGATATTCCCTCGACTAGGAACATTTCAAGGATGTACTCATGGACTATCCAGGCCCCACTAGTATGATCTGCATCACAGTCCTGGAAGTCGAGTACACATCCTAATGGCTTTATCAACATGTAACAGAGAGACGGAAAGTATACATGTTAAGATAAAGAGCAACCAGATAGCGTACTATCATGTCGAGCATGAAATTCCTATCTATATATGTCCCAGCATCCACTACAATATACATCCAATGTACAGTAATGGCCTCTAGGGCATACATATAACTAACAATCTCCTACTTGCACTAGGGCCATCTGTAGCAGTGGTTGCAGTATCTAATACTCAACCATCCCATATGAGTCTCTTTCTGGGAAAAGGCCTTCATGAGTGGATCCGTCGTGTTGTCCTCTGAGTCTACTCTCCTAACCTCGATCACCCCGGAGATCAACTATCTCCATGATCAGGTGATGCTTCCTCAGAATTTGTCTGGGTCACTGATGGGACCAGGGTTCCAGGGCCGAAGCCACACTTCCATTGTCATACAATGGCAGGAACCTAGTTCATCTTATGAACCAATATACACCCAAAATTTCTCTTTGGTAGTATCTTCAATAGCGATGTTACCAGCCTTTATCGTCTAGTTTGCCACGGTATCTAGCTTGGAACTCTTCCAACATACCGTCCCTCTACTGAGGGTAAAGACAATGCCCGTGACTGACATTCAGTCATCTTTATCACCCTGGAACTCTTCCAGTGATTCTCCCCATGATCGATTGATACCATCTCACTACATCTAGTGAGAATCCTAGCATCCAATTACATCTATCTCATAGATGAAAACTCAGGATTTAGGAGGTATCACTTTGATCCTATTTGGAGAATCCTAGTGATAATAGGAGATTGACCGATCATAGTATAGGAAACTCTTTTCCTATCAAGAGTATGTTGTCTACGTACAATACGAAGATGACCACCTTACTCTCTGCTACCCTTTTGTATATACAAGGTTCGTCTACCATTTTGATGAAGTCAAACACTTTGACTATCATATCAAAACAGACGTTCCAACTCCGCGATGCCTGCTTCATTATGTAAAGCATCTTGCACACGTTTCCGCTGCTCCCACTGTCTACGAAGCCCTCTGGCTGTGTACTTATAGACGCACTCTTCTAAAACATCATTTAGAAAAGCAGTCATGACACCCAACCACCAGATATCGTAGTCATGGTATGTAGCCGTGACAAGTAGGATCTGGATGGACTTAAGCATAGCTACTTGAAAAGGTTTCATCATTATCCACACCTGGTCAATGATGCAAACTTTTAACAAGTCTAGCTTTGAAAGTCTCAACATTTCCATCTACACCAAGTAATCTTCTCAAGATATACTTGCTCCTGATGGAGATTTAACCCTTCAGATATAGCAACTAAAGTCCATACTTTGTTGGTGTATAAGGATTCCATCTCAGATCGATAAGCATCCAGCCATTCTTACAGAGTCACACTCCTGATGGCCAGCTCGAAACTAGTTGGGTCATCATCTCATGACACAATCCTCGCTCCCACTGTCACAGAGCAACCGAAGTATCTCTCAGGTGGGTGAGGAACCCTACTAGATCGGCGGAGAGGCTGAGGTTCGTTGGAGTCTACTGAATGCTTTGGTTCTGTTAAATTATCAGCTGCAGTTTGTATAGCTGGAACATTTCCAGTTCTACATTACAGACCTTACCTCGAGCTTGTCCGGATTTTGCTTTTTAGACATAGGCCGGACAACCCCAAATCTTAACTCGCTTAAGAGATGGGTTCTTCCCATACCATATCTCATATGGAGTGGTAGGCATTGATTTGATTCAAACCTAATTCAATAGGTATGCAGCTTCTCAAGTGCATAACTCCAAAAAGCAAATAGGAAACTCAGTAGTACTCATCATAGAGCACACCATATCTAATATTGTGTGATTGCTCCGCCCTGATACACCGTTGTGCTGTGGTGTATTCAGAGGAGTAATACGGAGAGAGAATCTCATTCTCCTTTAGAATGGTCTAGGAATGCCATGCACAAGTATTCTCCTACCTGATCTTATCATAGGACATAATACTTATACCCATATTTTGGTTCTCTGCTTCTAACTTATATTCTGTGAATACCTCAAAAGGTTCAGACTTATGTTTCAACAGGAACATATGACTGAATCTTGAGAGATTATCAGAGAATACAATGAAGTATAAAGAACCAATCCTGGCGTGTGTAGACAGGAGACTTTACATACATCATCATGTATCAATCCCAAGAGTTCATTAACTCTTTCTCTGCTTCCAGTAAACAGAGCTAGTGTCATTATATCTTTGTGACATGACTGGCAAGTTTCACAAGATGTAAATTCAAACTGATTTAAACATGAATCTTAATGTAACTTCAGCTAGTCGGGTCGCATTGATATGACCTAGTCTACAATACCTCAAGAAGAATTTGTTCATTTCTGAACACTTCCTCTTGTGTGTGTTCAGTGTACAAGGAACTGTAGTTTGATTTAGAACGTCAATGCTTTTAGATAACGTTCCTGAACCGATCAACTTTTGATATAGGAAATGTTCAAAATATTATCCAACAATACAAAATTATATCCTTCTTTACTAATAAAGAGACTGATATGATTTTGTATATCAGGTTCGGTATCTAATAGCATTTGTTCAGAATCAATGTACTGGTAATACAGGGTGACAGTGACCAACAGACTTGGCTGCAACACTTGCCCCGGTTTCTGTCTCATGAAACTTATCACCCGTTCTCAGTTTTTCTACCCTTTTGTAGCCCTATGTAACAGATTACATATCTGGGATCATGATCCGGTATCATATACCCAGGATGCAGAGGATACTGAGAAACAGTTCTTTGCAATGAACACACCCGAAGGAGATGCATCATATGCACTTTCTTCGTTTGGGCGGCATAGGAATTCTGGTATTCCCCTATTTCCTGCTCTGTCTTATAACAATTATAAGTTGGAGCGGGACCAACGTTCCCCAGCTCAGTATAACAAGCGGGTTCGGTCAAAATTCCGTTTTATTATCTTGATTAAGGCGTGATATGGTCGCTACCAGGAGAGAAAGAGAAGAAAACACTCTGCGTGCGCTCTTGCAAGATCAGATTGGTTATATATTTTATCTAATCAGGATGGCTCCCACTGTTTTTATCAAATCTTTCTTCAAACCTTAAAAGGAAAGACTAGCCGGGATTAATTACACTCTACAAGTTCGCCAATCTTTCAGCCAGGCCAGTGTCGGTACTTTGAAGGAGGTTCCCCGTGCTTTCGCACGGACCTAATTACTGTAAACCTCGTTTTCCCAGAGGCGTAACCCCGTTGACACCTTTCTAGACACCTACTTGATCGGCTAATTGCAAAGTGCAAAACTCTCCCAGGAGTAACAATTACTCACAGTGGGTATCGGGATCCAACTATCACATAGAAGGTATGCAATCTTATTGCAAGTTTCAACACTTGAAACTCCCGATAATGGTTTTTACCCCTAGCACTTATGACCTTAACTATGGTCAACAAATCATAAGTACTAGTCAAGTTCTACCCGTCATTTCGTGATTAATTAGACCCACCCACATGACCCTTAACTAAGGTCAACAAAGTCACGCGACTGTCCTAACTAATCGCATCATATGCGGTGTAGGAAGACATCACTTAGCTACCGTACACTGTGCCTTGACTATGGTCAACAAACACAGCACGAATACTAAGTACTCTACTTCCTAAAATGAAGGAGGGTTGCGGCTGGTTTTTGTGAAAACCTTTAACGCTTTGAACTTGATCTCGTTGTGGAATCAAATGGTTTTAAATGGAATGTTTTTTAGGCTTTTCTAGTTTTGCTAAAGGGGTCACTCCCGGTGAAGGGATCGTCGGCCCTTTCCTCGTCGAATGAGGTGCGGGATATATCATATATATCACTGTGCAAAGCGGAAACTATAGAAGCGATCAAATGACAAACCGAGGGTTGTAGCATCTGCCAGTTATTGCTAAAGGAGTCACTCCCGGTGAAGGGATCTCGGTCCTTTCCCTATCGAATAAGGTGCAGGATGTTCTACAAGGAACACCACGATGCATAGCAAGAACTGTAGCTACCTGTTTTATTTTGAAATTCGATTCCACAACATCAATTAGGTTTATTTTCTTTCATTAATCTCATTAATGAATATCCCATCATCTAAATTACCTAAACATCACAGATAAATATGACGTACACTCATGCCATCCGCATTCGCCTCGATGTCCCCTCGTGCACCGTTAGGTTAGGTAACTAACGGCAGAGCGGGGCAGGGCTAGCGCGGGTGTAAAACATAAGCAACGTCTATATAATATATCATATATACTATATACTACATCTATCTGAATAGAGAACAGAACATCGCATGATCATATCACAGATAAAGCACAGCAGAAGAAACATATGAAATATTGGATATACTAGGACGTCCGTGTTTTCAATACGAGCCAGTATAAAACACGGATTCCACGGTCGTGATGAATAGCCAATCCCATACCCCAAGACCCCTACGAGAGCGGCAAGCAACCCTACCAATTCTAAGGTTAGGAGACCCGGACTCGACTCCTCGAGTTGGTCTCCCACTGGACCCCAGAACCCGGTTACTTGTGCTCCCCTCCTTGGGTCTATCCTAGTGCAGAAAAGTAAATAATATACATCAACGGTGACTACTTCCGCAACCTGGAAGTGCCCCAATAAAAGAATATTACATACAAGTTTTTACATGAATGAAAATGAAAAACACTCATCTCACATAAAAAAACCCCGGCTATTCAAATACGACGATCCAATATAACATATCCAGCAACACATAACATCACATGTCATCATCGTAAGTAAATATGTCCATCCCAATTGTCGTTGAAATATAGCAACGAAACCGGCGATATCACATATTACACTTACGGTCACAGAAAAGAAAGTGTAAAATTACAACAGTTGGAATTCGCAACCTCTTTAGACATCGCATGCCCAATCAAATGAATTCCTTAGACATCGCATGCCTAACAATTATAAACCCCGCATTTTAGTGTCTAAATCGAAAACACTTTTCAATATCCAGTCGGGCAATTCAACAGGATTCCCGACATTCTGATCGAATGCTCGTCGCAAACTTTAGTAGGCGGCCGCACCCCCGATGCCGTCGACGAAGTGCACCAAGGCGGAACACCGCTGCCGCGAGCACCCGACCGGATGCTTTCGGCGACGGGGTTCTCCTACAGTCACTTGGTCGGGGCTATGGAGTGAGGCTGTCTATTAAGTTTACCCGGCGAGTATCCGCGTACGCTACGTGATTGCGACGGACTTTTGATCACATCAAAATTCCGTGGCAACCGATCAAGTGAGACTAAACTGCTATGTTTATAATATTCATTCCGTTATCTCATAACAATTTGTGAATTCCAATTATTGTATCACATTCCGGATAAACAGAAAATGCTAAACTTTTCGATCGAACAATCGAACACCCAAGTTTTCCCGATAATACTCAACACATGAAATAAGTCTAACAACATTCAGTTCGTGCCTCAGTACCAACGGTCCAGCCGTAGAAGGGTCAAGCCAACGCCTCACATGTGGCACGCCGTACTGTCCCAAACCCGAAGGTTCAAAGGGCAGTTCAAGACGGTCACATAATCGAGTTAAGGTTTGTTATCTTCTAGAGGGTCCATCGCGTTACTTGCACTACTTAGAACGTCGTTAAACTACGGAAAAAATCCAACACTTGGAAATTTCCCGACAGGGGAAAAGTTGGGTATCTATATCCGGTCGAACTTTTTAACATATTCTAAAAATACCCGGAAAAGCACACCGACAAAATTAGACAATCCGATCGATACACTGAGTTCTCAATACAACCCAGAAAATAAAACTCTGGAATAAATATTAAAATATTCCCAGGAAAACCAACACAGAAAATTGAGAATTACTGTGAAATCTTAAATACACAAAACGACAAACCTGCCGCGGAACCGCCGCACGAGCCATGCTCGTGCCGCGGATCCGCGGCTCTTTGATGGAATTAGTCCATCGAAATTCACAGTAACTCTTAACTTTTCCTGCTGATTTTTCGCCATATTTTTAATTCCAAAAAATCCACATTTTACAGAAAAGTCTAGAGAGCATTTTCAAAGTCGGGTTTTGGGTCGATCGGACTTCTAACTCCGTCGGGACTTCGCCTAAGGCTCTAGCTAGGCTCTGATACCACTGTAGGGTTTCTAGGCACCCTAGTGAGGTCTCACAAGTGATCAAACATGCACAAATCAAATTTTACGGGTGCCGAGAAAACCTAGAACGGATCGTTGGCTAGATATCTAAGCAAAGCAAGCATGTAAACGGAAATGTATCTAAAGGAAAGTGACTGCAACCTTTGTAGATCCGGTCCACCACTTCCTAAGCTCCACGATGATCTCCCTCTGCTGTCCAAATCAAACCCTTGACTCTAGCATTGGCATCATCGAAGAATAGGCGGGCTTGATCGTCGTTTCGATGCCGAAGATGATCTACGTCGAAGCATCACAAGAACAAGCTCCAACTTCACCAAGCTTTGAAAACTTGTGAAGTAAACACCCTATACAACTTGGCAAGAGGTAGAGGATGAAGAAATAGGAAGTGGGTAGACTTTAGTTTTGGATTTCTCACTAGTTTTCATCACTTGCCATTGGAGTAGCAAGCTTTCTCTTTTGTTGAAGAAGATGAAGAAGAAGAAGAAGATATGATAAGTTAATTTAAAAAAGGAAAATAAAAAGAATAATTTTCATAACTTCAACCATGGTTTAGTGTAGAGATTTAACCAAGGTTTAGATGAGTGGTTAGGGTTAAAGAAGAGACAAGAATGGTAGACTAGTTCAAACCTTCAAGAAGCTTCAAAGAAAAGACAAACTAAGCCACCATTTCTTTTTCTCTTTATCTTTTCCAAAACAATAATAAATGGATAAATAAATAAGAGAAAAGAAACCCTAACCATTCACTAAACATGGTTTAATCTTTACACAAACCCAAAAGAGCAAGTATCATCAAACATGATACAATCTTGTGTACAAAAGTATATCACATATACAATGTGTACAAACCAAGTGAGTAAATCCATTTAAAGTGAACCAATACTAGTTAATGCAAAGTAATATATCAAATATATAATTATACATTAAATCATTAAATGAACACTTGATTCAATGACCCGGTTATATCGCATATAACCGGCTAGTATCCAATGTATCGGCTTATCGAATCAATCCTTGATTCGATAACTAGGTTATATCGTATACAACCATTCGACACATTCATCGCGAGAATGAAATACGGCATCATATACACGCATTATTCTCGGTCCCGCACATATCTCATATGCACTCCTATTTCGTTTCTCTTGAACCAGGAAACCTCTGTGTAGGACTCTAAAGACTCGTCAATACGCCGGCAGCGGATGATGATCATATCAAACACCCACAAGCCGCAAGCGGTCTGCTAAACGTAACGGCCACCCGGGTATTGAGTGATCAGAAGATCGACGAGCAAGCCTGCTCACACTCCTGTGAATCCAACCAGTAACACTTACCGTATAGTCCGGTCTGTTCGTCTGATATGTCGCATATCTCGCCTAGGGGTGGTAAACGTCAGACCCCAATAGCTCGATAAGTCATGCCGACGTAAGGTCCATAACATTCGTGAAACTACTGATAACTTTTACCAGTATATCACTGCAACCCTGGCCAGGGATTTCCTGTTATGGCCAGTCGAGCATAGCACAACATCAACCTCCAATACCGGGAGAGACGAATCCCCTCCTATCGCTCATTGCCTCCATGTGAATCGGGACTGTACCCAAAAACCACCTGTTTGCACAACTCAGTAGAGCCGTGGTAGGGTGGAAATCAAAGCACAGTGGGAGACACACAAGACTCTATGACGATCTCGGGTTAACGGACTAAGCTGTACCAGTGTCACCAGAGAACTGCCATCTGACGTGAGGTATAATACCATCTGGGAGTTCTCGGCGAGTCTGTTCAGTGTACCCAGTCTCCACTGAGCACCCGCATACCATCTTCGATGTCAAACACCAATAGATATGGGATCATCCATCGCCCATCGCATGGGTCGAGAAGATATACGCTAGTCTACTCTGGAATATCGATGCCCTGTCTCGATATTCCCTCGACTAGGAACATTTCAAGGATGTACTCATGGACTATCCAGGCCCCACTAGTATGATCTGCATCACAGTCCTGGAAGTCGAGTACACATCCTAAGGGCTTTATCAACATGTAACAGAGAGACAGAAAGTATACATGTTAAGATAAAGAGAAACCAGATAGCGTACTATCATGTCGAGCAAGAAAGTCCTATCTATATATGTCCCAGCATCCACTACAATATACATCCAATGTACAGTAATGGCCTCTAGGGCATACATATAACTAACATCTCGTCCCAAGCCTCTGCTACTCCCGCGACGTGCCCGAAATCTATCTCGATGACTAAGCTTCTGTCTCTGGACCGGTACACCGGTACGAGTCCTCCGCTGTTCCGGAACTCCCAAAGTTTCTGGAAGACATGCATCGTCAACTGGGGCTGCATCTACTGGTGCTATGTAGGTGACGGAATGTTGTGCACTGATTGAAAGAAACAACTGGGTAACAGGGGTGACAACCTCCTGTCGCTGTGCTCTACTGGCCTCAACCAAAGACCTCATCGTCTGGCGCAAGTCCTGCATCTCTGCCACAAGCCTATCGATACGATCTGTCGAAGGAGGATCCATCTGCTCCTGTACAGCGAGCGTACCATCCTGGTCAAACATCATCCCACACTAGCCGACTCTGACCTTGGCCCTCGCTGCACCTCTCTGAGTCCCCATAGTCATCAGCGGCAAATACTATAAATAGAAATAGGATTCGATATGAACACGGAAATCGAATCACATGGATATGTATCATCAAGGAAGGAATTTCAAGCAATTTGTACTTAGGTCGCTTTAGGCGGAGTACCGCGTCGTGAGTATGCCGTGGACATACACACACTACGTTACTCTACTTAAACTACCTACTCCATCATACTAAGGTCATCCTACACTCCGTAAGGTAAAACCTAGCGCTCTGATACCAACTTTTTCACGACTCGAAATTGGCACGTGACGGCCCTTAAACTACGCAACGTCTACATGCGTAACGCAATTTAAGTAAACCGAAAACCCAATAATCTAAACCATCAAAAGTAGTAAGAAATAATAGCATTTTTAAACCTTTGAAATCTCAACCCAAATTCTTTAAAAGTCCAACTTTATTTCCTTTAAAATTTTGATAGCACCCCGTTTGTAAAAACCAGCCCCAAAAATGGGTACAACATAAATATAAGTAAAGCATCCCCAAACGGGAGCAAAAACACATCCATAGGCGGAAAACAACCACCACAACAGATATACGACGCCGCAGCGAAGAAATAAAAGACGATAAAAAAGAAACTGCATAAAAGACAACCAAGTCACAAAATAATATACAATATCGTCCTCACATTAAGTCTCTAAGTCATACAAGATAATGATAGATGGAGAGTACATGATACAACGAATATACAATGAACATAAACAACATGAACGGATAACCACAAAACCCACCTAAAGCAAAACTGCACACTGTGAGCCGAAGCGGTATCTGCAGCAAAAGATAATATGATAGATGATAATAGCCCTGCCTCTGACTACTGTGAGGATTAACCTGCAAAACACTGTGGCACAATGGGGGTGAGTTGCCAACTTGTGAATAATAAATAACATATGCAGGTAATCGCAAGTATGCACGTACAACGCGAATCTAACATATGTAAGTTAATAGCAATAAATGGTCATATGTATGAAAAAGTCATGAAAGGTACACTAGCAGTTACTATTAATACATGAAGCAATAATATGACAATCTGTATGCAATAATCATGTAAGGTACTCAATCAGGTACTACTAATACATTAAGTAATGATATGACAATGTATATATGCAACAGTCATGAAAGGTACTCTATCAGGTATAACTAACACATGAAGCAATGCATATGAAATAAGGTATGTAAATGCAACAGTCATGGAAGGTATCTATCAGGTACTACTAATACATGAAGTAATGCATAAACAATAAATGCGAAGTATGGGATGAAACAAGTCATTTCCACGGAATCCTGACA
Source organism: Agapanthus africanus (assembly GCA_030015575.1). Lineage (NCBI taxonomy): Eukaryota > Viridiplantae > Streptophyta > Magnoliopsida > Asparagales > Amaryllidaceae > Agapanthus > Agapanthus africanus. The sequence continues at coordinate 161,061,202 of JASDDO010000024.1, forward strand.
TCGTGGTAGGACCAAAGTCCATCAAGACAATCCAAATCCCCATTTCCTCAAATCAGCCCCCAAATTGGCTCTCATATCATGTAAGTCTCACAAATCCTGAATGTGCAATATCAAGTAAATCTCATATATTCTGAATGTACAAAATCAAGTAAATCTTATATATCCTGTATCCGATACCAAGTGAATCTCAAATATCCTGAATCCAAAATCAAGTAAATCTCAAATATCCTGAATCCAATATCAAGTGAATCTCCTATATCCTAAAAATGTATATTTGCATGAATAAGTATGATGATGTATATGAATTGATATGTATACATATATATTAGCATCCCATTCCACTATATATATATATATATATATATATATATATATATATATATATATATATATATATATATATATATATATATAACAGCGTCCCATTCCACCGTTATATATACTTAGGAGTAAAAATATCATGAAAACAAGTATATAGCATCGACACATAAAGGCTGATCTATCAGGTGCTGTCACCACGACTGGCACCTTGATAGGTACGTATCATACGCTATCCGAAAACCCGAGTGCCCAGCTTCGACCCTCGTCTTTCGACGTATCTATGCGTACATGACTCCCGTCGGTATCCCCACGATAACCGCCGAGTCATAGGTAATGTCATCGGAGTGTATGGTTCCCCTGCCAGGCCTCATCGGCATGTTACATTGACTATCCATTTCTTGCCCCGGGGTACCTCCGGGCCCCACCATGTACCCTCATACGGTCCACGACGCTCCTCGCATGGGGTATATATATCAGAACTGATAAAACTCATGGTGGCTGCTGAAATATCATATCAAGAGAAACCGGGTTTTTCAAATAATGCATAATTTCATGAAACTACCACGGTCCTCAAATCCTGAAAACATCATGAAAAATCCATATCTCAATGCGAAAATCCATGAATATAATATACGCAACATAAAACTGAAATGCGAGCATATAAAGAAAAAGCCGCTATTTAACTGCAACAAGTTAATATAAATATCATGCGGTTTCTAATTTCTCCAAGTCTATTAACATCAAATAACGGTAAACATGTATCTATAACCAGATATATGTGTAACATAAAGGTATAGCAAGGTATATGTATCTATGTCATTATGTGTGTATGTACCTATCGCTAATGGTACAATACCATATAGATATACAGGTAACTAGCATCTAAGCATGTAAAGACATATGTGTAAGCATGTAGGTATACAGGTATGCTATAAGTCATATGCAATAAGAAATATGAATCAAAATCACAATATCCCTAACCAAACAATATCATATCTATATGTGTGTTGTGCGTGTCATAGCAATTATTGACGGTGTGTATGGCATACAATCAGTGCTCGTGCAACATGGACCGTCAATAATAGTGCAGTGTCCTAAGGGTACAAGTCCAAGCACAACTAGTAACTAGGCAATAAGGTGTATGCGCAACTCTATATATGAAATAGAATATGGACAAGTCAAGTCATCTCTAGCCCAGACGCACAACGCCATGCGGGCGATTCCCATGTAGATATTAAATCTACTCACCAACGCTCCTGGCTAAGTGAAGCCAACCACCTGTTTTCCCTTCGTCGCAGCGCCCGAAGTCCCCGCCTGTGAACCTAAAACAATAAAACCACAAAGCAAGTATATATTAGCAATAGACCCAAAACACATACAAACTACGCGGACCAACACGACAACACAAACGTACTCTCAAGTGTTCGTATTGTAGCTTACGTGCTTAGCGACACTATGAAACCAACTCAGAGCAACAAAACACAGAACACGAACCGTATCGGATAACGTAACGCGTGAAATGAAACATAAGAAAACAAGCAAGTGGTCCCAGATTTTTCTGTACCAATAATTTATAAAAGTTGCAAGTACCATGAGACCATATACAACCCCAGAGACCCCTACACAAAAACCAAACCCTAAGTCCCCAGTCTGGCCGCAATTTGCGGCCAGAAGCAATAAAATTGCAGCCTAAACATGATGGAATTGGTTCGTATTTTGATGGTAGGTTCTAGGTCACTATACTAGGTCACTGTGATGGGAACTTTTGCAACAATTACCTGGTTTGATAGCAGATCATCCCAGACCCAAAATTACACTAAAAATACAATATTTATCCGAAACGATACGATACACGATCTAAACTGAAACTTAAAAGCTAAGCTACACAATAAGTAATTAAAGAACATAAAGAGATCATTACATAACCCAAAGAACTCAAAGATCCAAGTTTTGCAAGCTCCAAGGCATCCAAGAGGCAAAACCAAGCCAACGATGTGGTTTTTGTGAGATTTTATGAATATTTGTGATGGATTGTGAAGGAAATGAAGAAGTGTTCAGTTTGTGTTGAAGAGATAAAGTAAAATGAGAGGAAATGAGTGAGAGAGAGTATGAAGAAAAGAGAGAGAGAGGTGAGGTTAAGGGTGAGAGTGAGATGAATGTAACATTGCATTAAATTACCATTAATGCATTCACACCATCATGCCACCTCTTCTCTCCAAACAAATATCTTCTCTCAACAAAAGATCTAGGAGTTTAGGGTTAAGGCAAAGTAAGGGATTAGGATAGGATTAAAGCAAGGATTTAGAATTAGGTTAAGGGTTAAGTTGTCATGGTTGCTAAGAACATGATTAACACAAAACAAACCCTCACATTAACGTGCACACGTGCGTGCATGCCATAAAAAATAATAATAAATTATTAATTAAATGTTATAAAATGTGAGGAACCCGAATTGGTAAACTTTTTACAGTAAACCTGCATTAACGTCTAAACTAATACTAACCGAAATCTAAGGCGTTACATTTCTTCATCCCCACTAAGCCTCAACTGAACCCTACACTACCCCTTCACTAAATCTTGCCAAAACATCTTTACATCTCACCCAAATCAGATCCTATGTCTTGTTTTGCCTCTAGGATCCCTTGGAGCTTGGAAAGCTAGGATCTTTGAGCTTGTGTGGTTAGGTAATGATCTCTATCTTTTAAGTAGGTCTTTTTAATGTTGTGTAGCTTGTTAGTTGTTGTTTAGAACGCTTAAAGTAAAGTTTTATGCACATATCGTATTTTTATTGTCATATTATGATATCTGTGATTTGCTGTGACCCAAAGTGTGTACTAAAAAATCTAGCAGTGTTGTAGTGTTGTACTAGAGACCATAAACTTTCACCTGAAGCACGAACCCATGGAGCTCGGATTTGGCTGGCGACATGAAGGGAATATCCGGCGACCTCGGCCATCTTGGGGAGTTAGGGTTTGGGTTTTTCACGGTAGCTGTTTGCAGTTGTTTAAAAGTGTTTGGTACTATTTGATTTTTGTGTTTTGACAGTATACCAAATCTGGGATCACTTTACTTGTCTTTAGTGTTACGAATATGCGTGTTACGTTATCCGACACGGTTCGTGTCTTTGTGTATCTGTTGCTCTTGGGTTGATTTCGTAGTGTCGCTATGCACGTTAGCCACTAGACGAACATTTGAGAGTATGTTTGGAGTTGGTGCGTCGGTCAAACGTAGTTGATACGCATTATTGGTCGATTGCTAATGTAAACTTGTTATATTGTTGTTTTATGATCTTAGGGACGCAGGCGGGGACTTCGGACGCTGCGAAGAAGGGAAAGCGAGTGGTTGGCTATACTTAGACCAAGATCATCTGTGAGTAGATTTAATATCTACAGGGGAATCGCCCGCATGGCGTTATGCGTCTCGGCTAGATTTAATGATATGATTCTTGATATTAAGTATATTGCATATATAGAGATTGTACATGAATTTCATTGCATATCATTACTTGATTGTGCATGTGTATCATTGTTGCATACCTCATTTTCCTATTGCATATGGACATAGTATTAATGAGACACAACATTATTATTGACGGTTCATGTTCCACGAGCACTAATTGTATGCTACACACACTCCGTCGATAATTGCCATGACACGCACAATCTATACCTATGTGATATTGTATCGGTTAGAGACATTGAGACATGATCCTTATTTCCATTGTGTATAACAAATATAGTATACCTGTATACCTACATACTTACATATATGCCTTGCTATGCCTACATGATTACACCTTTACCTAGAGGGTATTGCATCATTATTGATATGTATATACACATACCTGGACATAGCTATACTTATACCTAGAGGGTATTACATCATTATCAACATGTATATACACATACCTGGACATAGCTACACCTATAACTATAGGGTATTGTATCATTATTGACATGTATATACGCTTATGAGATATAGCTACATGTATATCTTGCATACATACTTACATGTACACACATATACCTTGCTATAGCTACAGGTTCACCCTTATATGATGTTGTATTGTATTTTGGAGAAATTAGGAACCGCATGATATATTTAATAACTTGTTGCATTTAAATAGCGGTTTTTCTTTTATATGCCCATATTACTGTTTTATGTTGCATATATTATATTTCATGGATTTACGCATTGAGATATGGATTTCATATGATGTTTTCTGGATGTTTTACTCCTGATGATATATATCAGTGGTATGGGACGCTATTATATATGTATATATATATATCAGTGGTATGGGACGCTGTTATATATGTATATATATATAATATATATATATATATCATCATAATGATCTATGCAAGTACTCTTATTCTTTACTTGATGTTTTCTGGATTTGAGGACCGTGGTATTTCATGAAATTATGCATTGTTTGAAAAACCCGGTTTCTCTTGATATGATATTTCTATGCGTCCACTATGAGTTTTCTCGGTTCTGAGACTTGTGTTAGAAACCTGATCCGAGGAGTAGAGTGGACGTTTGAGGGTATATGGTGGACCCGGTATGGTACCCCTGAGCAAGAAAGGTATGTCGATGGATTAGCCGATGAGCCTGGCAGGGGAGGTGCACTGCTACCGGTGACAGTATTTGGACTAGGTGGTTATCCAGAGGATATCGACCGGAATCATGAGATGGATTTAGGCCGACCCGTTCTGCTGGAGCCCGCGGGCCGATCCCGCAGACGGAGCCTATTATATGAGGATTTATGTGTCGATGCTGGACACTACTTTTCATGATGTTTTCGGGTGTCGATGTTGGACACTCAGGTTCTATGAGACTTGCAGGATATGTTTTATCCCATACCCAGTATTTATTTCATATGCATTGGTTCATGTATTAGTAGTACCTGATAGAGTACATTTCTTGACTGTTGCATATACATATTGCTATTTATTGCTATCAGCTTGCATGTGATAGATTATCGCAGTATGTGCATACCTGCGATTACCTGCATATGTTATTTACTTTTCACGAGTTGGCAACTCACCCCCGTTGTGCCACAGTGTTTTGCAGGTGTCCCTCAGAGCAGTCGCGGCAGGGCTTCTTCCTATCGTATCATCTTTTGCAGCGGATACCGCTACGGTCGACTCTGTGCAGTTTTGCTATTGGTGGGTTTTACGGTTATCCGATGTTGCTCATTGTATATTCATTGTATCCAGTACTATCTATCTACTACTTCATGTATTGACTTAGAGACGAGTTGTGGGGACGATATTGTATATTATTTTGTGACATTGGAGGTCTTTCATGCTGTTTCACTTTATATCGTCTTTTTCTTCGTTACGACGTCGTATATCTGTTGTGGTGGTTGTTTTCCACCTTTGGGCGTGGATTTGCTCCCGTTTGGGGATGCTTTACTTATATTTTATGTTGTACCCTTTTTGGGGCTTGTTTTACAAAGGAGGTCCCGCCAAATTTTTAAAGGAAGTAAATTTGGACTTTAAAGATTTTTGATTGAGATTTCAAAAGTTTTAATAATGTTCTTATCACTTAGTACTTTTGATGGTTTATATTGCTGGGTTTTCGGCTTACTTAAATTGCGTTACACCTGGAGACATTACATGGTTTAAGGGCCATCACGTGCCAAATTTCGGGTCGTGACAGTGGGTAAGGTGCTTTATCAATAAGGGTTGGGTCCAACATTGGAGAAGATTGTGGAGATGGAATGGATTCCAGAATTGGAGTGTGGATCGTTTTAGGTAGATTCGAGAAAGTGGGCTGAGTGCTCGAGCCTTGGGGAAAACGGAGAATAGGCTCAGAAGAAGGTAAGAGACTAGACGAAGTAGGAGTAGAAGTAGAAGCCGGGGTGTTATTAATATCATCAACGTCATCAACGTGTTCACCCACTTGGTTATCCAGCACTCTTCCCGATCTCAACGTGGTTACGACACTCACATTATAACTTTGTGAGTGGCCAGGATTTGGTATAGCTTGAGATGGAAGTTTCCCTTTCTCTCTCGCACTCATCGCGGCATTTAACTGTGTAAGTTGTGCTTCTATCGATTTATACTTTCATCATGGGAAGTGGTGTTCCGCATCAATGTTTGGATAGAAGATGTTAAAGTATCAGTCGTTTACATGGAATATTTAATGAACGTGTCGAGTGCAAAGGGTTTATCGATACCGGCAAAAGAATTATTATAAGGATCAAAGTTGTTGTCCGGGTTTTGCAAAGGTTGCGGTTGAAAGGGGTGCTGACTCGGTTGTGGTGGTTGCTGTTGCTGTGGAGGAAGTCTTTGATAGTTGCTTGGGAACTGGTTTTGATTTTGAGAATGGTTTTGGTTCCAAGCAAAATTAGGATGATTCCTTCATCCCTGATTGTATATGGAAGAATAAGGATCGTTTCTAGGTCGCTGCTGAAAAGTAGCATTAATTTATTCTTGACCTTGAAACGGTGCACTCAAAGGACATTCTTCCGTTAAGTGTGATGGATTGGAACAGCAACCACACACGGTTTTGGGGAGCGTAAATTGGTTTAGGGAGACTGAAGAGACTTTGTTTTCTATAGCATCGAATTTTTTTTGAATCGCGTCCATTTCGGTTTTCACTGCAATGGAAATATCGAGCTGATGGATACCTCTCCTAGACAATGTTAGTCTAACGCTTTCCCACTGCAATGTTTGTTCAACGAGATCTTCCAGAAATTGCCAAGTTTCACTATCATCTTTAGACAGAAAATGGCATTGACACATGGTTTCAAGCATCTGTTTTGTTGCTGGATCAACACCCTCATATATAATACGACAAAGGTCCTAACTATTGATTCCGTGATGAGGGCATTGTAGAAGAAAATTCTTAAACCGTTCAAAGCATTTCCAAAATGGTTCATTAGGAAGTTGGGTAAACTGGTTAATATCGCTTCGAACGCAGGCGGTCTTATGATTGGGATAAAATTTCTTAAGAAATGCTATAATAAATTCATCCTATTTGGCAATAGAATGTGCGACAGTGTTATAAAGCCATTTTTCTGCTAGATCGCACAAAGTAAAAAGGAGAAGACGTAATCTCATAGCATCTACAGAAAGTTGTGACGTGTCCATCATTGCGCATACGTTTTCGAATTTTTTTATAAAAACGTATGCGTCTTCGGATTCAAGCCCGTGAAATTTGGGCAACAGTTTGATGAAGTGGAGTTTAATTTCAAAGTTATCCTCATTGGCTAGTGGAATAGATAGACAGGTAGGAAGGGGTCCATGCACGGGGTAGCATCTCTCTTGGAGAGAGATGCACGGTGGATTCTGCGCATCTACGGGTGGTGGCAGGGTGGTGTTATAATCTGATGGAGAACCGTCCATCTCGGTCGATGTGGTAGGTGGAGGGGAAAAAGAAGATGAAGAAGTACCGACTTCGGAGTCGATAACAGAAACGCGGACAAGACGGGGACCAGAATCACATGTCCATCCGAGCATGCACTAAGCGGGTTTAACGCACGTGACAGTGTGTCAATGATTTAAAATTGGTTTGTTTTAAAAAGTGTTGGACGTGAGAAAAATCACAAAAAAAATGCACAAACAACCCTAGAACTAAGGTTACCTAGGTCAAGCACTAGATCGCTCATAGACTTCCAAAGAACAAGTCGCAGGATCAATCCTCTACCACCTCTTTATAACTCATGTGGCCAGGTAAGTGCCAGGTAAGTGGGAGGTATCTGCTATACGAATCACTGAAAATAGCGGGCCTAATTAAGTAACTACTTTCCGTAGTCATACTTGCCTTAGACACCATAAAAGTAACGCGGATAAGCGATAGATTACCCACGACCTTCCTTTGTCCTATTTGAGCGCAACGGTCCTTAGATTCTTGGTCTAGATATATTTTTTTAATTAATGTATGGTGATGCGGATGCTCGTTTTGTGATTTGTGGGGCCTAGGAAGGGTGATGAAATCCCCATCTAATCTGAATTTTGGTCTTTCTCCTTAAAGTCCGTATTAAAATATGCACAAACAAACCGATTATAAAACACGCAAAAAGATTTTTGGCGGAGATGTTTTGCAAAGAATCCTGCAGAAAAATATATTATTGGAATTTTCAGATGAGAGAGAAAGAGATAGGAAAGTTACCAGAGAAGTTTGGAACCCTAAGTCCCCAACTATACCGCGGTTCAGCCGCCAAAATGGACTTGTTGCTGCGGTTCCGCCGCGGAGTTGAGAGCTCTTTTGAAAATGTTTGCTACGGTGGCCTCCCTTGCTCGTCTGGTCCTCTCAGAAAATTTCTGAATCTTTATCTCCTCGCTACAGTGACTCCAGATATCCTCGCAAAAATCGCACACTAATCGTTAAATATGCAAGATACGGTTTTGTTTTATTTTATGATATGGATCGAATAAGAATCAACATGAATAGTAAGGAAAAAAAATTACGCACGTATCTCCGGCAACGGCGCCATTTGATTGCTTCTTTGAAAGTGTGTGTAGTAATAACCGCAATCTATAACGGTGTCGCGTGTAACTAGCCGAGATGAGTACAGGTCGTCCTCAGGGATTCATGGAATCTTTTATTCTTACTTTAGACGTGTTGATTAGAAAAGAGGAAGGAGAATAGAGAATAGTGAAGAATAAATTCTAGATCTATGGTAAATACGGATGTAGAATATATATTTTTCAGATCTAGTTTAAATAAAGATATAGAATGTATAAGAAGAAGGCTTGTAGGGTTCGTTAGGATTTAGCAGTCATGGATGACTAATAAAGATTACTCCTTTTATCTATTAATAGATTTAAAACTAGATAGATAGTGATGAATGAGGATTAGGGTTCTTGAAAGAAACTAGGGTTTCCATACTATTTAACCTTGTCCTTTCATTGATCTCTATTCATGTCTAGCCTTTAACAAAACAATTGTTAATCTGATCTCAAATCGCGGTCGAGACTAACAATAAATTGGTAGCATGCCCGATAAAGATGTTAACAATTTTTTTGCTAAAGTTTATAAACTTCATAAGACTTAAAAGAAGTTTTAATATTTTCTTATCCATTGATCTACCCTAATCCTACGAACCCTATCTAGCAGAGAATTACGCACGCATGATAGAGATAGAAGAAGAAAGGATAGAGATCATAATGTAAAAAAATGCAAACTAATTAATCTAATGATGTACCTTTATTAATCAACTTCACAAGTACAATTCTTCGAGTTTAGATTACAAGTGGAAGAAGAAGTTTCTCTCGATCTCTGCCTCGTAGGAAGTAGATGTTGTAGGGTTTCTAGGCACTCTTGTGAGGGTTCATAAGGCATCAACCATGCCCGAATAAAATTTTAGACATGCCGAACAACCCAAAGCCGGGATCTTTGCTAGATTATTAGGGTTTAACATGCAAGTAAACATCTTTACAACTAAGTGTGAGGGATTACAACCTTTGTAGTCCGCTCCTTCACTTCATATGCTCCGAGTAGAAGTCCCTTCGCCGCGATCCACGATCTCCCGGACTCAAGAGAGGTTCCACGACTCGAACGACCCATGCTAGCTTGTAGTGTTCCTTTTCTCCGATGATCTACGTCGAAGTGGTTATAACTCAAGCTCTCTCACTCTAATGAGATGAACACCCTAATCTAATGGGCTAGATTAGATGAGGATAATGGAGTAGTATTTATGCTTTCTTTTTATATCAAATTCTCACAATTAGACATCACAAAATGAAAACCTAGTAAGCTTTCTCAAAGCTTAAGGTTGAAGAAGAAGAAGAAATAATGCATAATCGTTTTGTGATGAATAATGAAATGAATATATGAATAATAATGCAACCATGGTTTAGGATGACAAGGATAACCCTTGTAGAGAATTAACTAGGGCTAGGGTTTGGTTGGGTTAAAGAATGAGTTATAAAAAAATATCAACATAATATCTTCTTAATGACAAAAGAAAAGCTTTTAGAAGGTGCAAGAAGAAACTAACCCAAATCAAATCCTAACCTTGTTTAATCTCCACTAAACATGTTTCATTATTAATCATATCATGTTATAATAATATATATCACATATATATATTATATATTTGTAACAAAAGAAAATAATACAATTAATATATATCGCATATATATCAATGTATTATCCGGTGAGAAAATGAAATAATAAAGCGAGCCAATATTAGATAATGTAATTCAATATATCATATATATTATTATACATTAAATCATCGAATCAACATTTAATCCGACAATCCGGCTATATCAAATATAACTGACTAATATATCATGTACCGATTCATCGAATCAACACTTAATCCGATGACCCGGCTTATATCTAAATATCGCGAGAATATAATACGGTATCTCATATCGCATTATCCTCGGTCGTGCACATATCACATATCTGCCCCTACTCCATTTTGCCTGAGTCAAGAAACCTCTGTGTAAGACTCTAAAGAATCATTAATACGCCGGTAGCAGGTGATGATCATATCAAACACCCACAAGCTGCAAGGTGTCAGCTAAACGTAACAGCCACCCAGGTATTGAGCGATCAGAAGATCAACAAGCTAGCCTGTACATTCTCCTGTGAATCCAATCAGTAATACTCCCGTACAGTCCGATCTCTTTCTCTGATATGTTGCATATCTAGTCTAGGGGTGGTATACGTCAGACCCCAGTAACCGATAAGTCGTGTCGATGTGAGGATCATAACGGGTAGAGAAACTACTGGTAACACTTACCAGTAAATCTCTATATCAGCCCTGGCCAGGGACTTCCAGTTATAGCCAATCGAACACAGCACAACATCAACTCTCTATACCGGAAGAGACGAATCCCCTCCTATCATTCATTGCCTCCATGTGATTCAGGACTGCACCCAAAAGCCACCATTTTGCATGCCCTCTTGGACGTGGTAAGGTGGAAATCAAAGCACGGTGGGAATCACACAAGACTCTATGACGATCTCGGGTCTTCAGACTACCCTGTACCAGTGTCACCAAAGAACTTCCATCTGACGTGTGGTATATCACCATCTGGGAGTTCTCGGCGAGTCCGTCCAGTGTACCCAGTCTCCACTGAGCACCCGTACACCATCTCTGATGTCAAAACACCGATGGATATGGGATCATCCATCGCCCATCGTATGGGTCAAGATGCGTATACGCTAGTCTACTCTGGTGTATCGATGCCCTGTCTCGATATACCCTCGACTAGGAACAGTTATAGGATGTACTCATCGACTACCATGGCCCCACTAGTATGATCTCATCATAGTCGCAGTAGTCGAGTACAGATCCTAAGGGCTTTATCAAAATGTGAGAGTAAGACAGTAAACAATATATAAGTCAACATGTTTAGATAAAGTGAAACCAAATAGCATACTATCATGTCGAGCAAGAAAGTCCTCTCTATATATATCCAAGCATCCATTATAATATACATCATATGTACAACAATGGCTTCTAGGGCATATACATAACTAACAATCTCCCACTTGCACTAAGGCCAGCTGCTGTAATATCTCATACCTAGCATCCCGAATAATCTCTCAAACTGTATCTGGGGAATAGCCTTCGTGAATGGATCCGCAGTGTTGTCCTTCGTATCTACTCTCCTGACCTCGATCTCCCGGCGATCAACTATCTCCCTGATCAGGTGATACCGCCTTAGAATTTGTCTGGACTTTTGATGGGACCTGGGTTCCTTGGCCAAAGCCACAGCTCCATTGTTATCGCAATACAGAGTGATTGGATGCTCAATGGATGGAACCACACCAAGTTCACTAATGAACTTCTTTATCCAGACAGCCTCTTTGGCAGTATCGTTGGTAGCGATGTACTCAGCCTCCATCGTCGAGTCTGCAACGGTATCCTGTTTAGAACTCTTCCAACATACCGCCCCTCCATTGAGGGTAAAGACAAATCCCGAGTGCGACTTAGAGTCGTCCTTATCACTTTGGAAGCTGGAATCGGTAAAGGACTCCACCTGGAGTTCCCTGTTATCATACACCAAGAACATCTCCTTAGTTCTTCTCAAGTACTTGAGAATGTTTTTCACAGCTGTCCAGTGACTCTCTCCTGGATCTGCTTGATACCTACTCACTACACTTAGTGAGTATACTACATTGGGTCTGGTACATAGCATCGCATACATGATAGAGCCTACTGCCGAAGCATAGGGTATCCCTTGCATGCGAGCTCTCTCCAAATCAGTCTTGGGAGACATCTCTTTAGAGAGAGTGAGTCCAGAGATCGTGGGTAGGTTCCCACGCTTGGATTCTTCCATACTAAACCACTTTAGTATGGTGTCAATGTACCTGGATTGGGACAATCCCAGTATCTGTTTAGATCCATCTCTATAGATCATGATTCCCAATATGCAGGAGGCATCACCTAGATCTTTCATTGAGAATCTTTGTGATAAGAAGAGTTTGACTGATTGCATCATAGGAACATCATTTCCTATCAAGAGTATGTCATCGACGTACAATATGAGGAAGACTACCTTACTCTCTGCAACCTTCTTATAGATACAAGGTTCATCTATATTTTTGATGAAGTCAAACTCTTTGACTACAACATTAAAACAGATGTTCCAACTCCGCGATGCTTGCTTTAACCCATAAATGGATTTAAGCAGCTTGCACACCTTTCCACTGCTCCCACTATCTACGAAGCCCTCTGGCTGAATCATGTACACGCACTCTTCTAAATCACCGTTTAGAAAGGCGGTCTTAACATCCATTTGCCAGATTTCGTAGTCATAATATGCAGCAATGGCAAGTAAGATCCGGATGGACTTAAGCATAGCCACTGGAGAAAAGGTTTCGTCATAATCCACACCTGGTCATTGACGAAAACCCTTTGCAACAAGTCTAGCTTTGAAAGTCTCAACTTTTCCATCTACACCAATTTTCTTTTTAAGGATCCACTTGCTCACAATGGGTTTTACCCTTTCAGGAGCAATTTCCAAAGTCCATACTTTATTGGTGTACATGGATTCCATCTCAGATCGCATTGCATCCAGCCATTTCACAGAGTCACTACTTGTGATGGCCTGCTCGAAACTAGTCGGGTCATCATCTTCCATGATGCAATCCTCACTTCCACCATCAATGAGAAAACCGTAGTATCTCTCAGGTGGATGAGAAACCCTGCTGGATTGACGGAGAGGCTGGGGTTCGTCGGTTACTACTGAATCCTCTGGTTCCAATAAATCATCAGTTGTAGTTTGCGGTGTTGGAACCTCTTCCAGCTCTATCTCTTTGCCACTAATTTCTTTTGCAAGAAATTCCTTTTCCAAAAAGGTGTCATGTTGAACAACGAACACTTTTTGTTCCTCAGCGTGGTAGAAAAAATATCCTTGAGAATTCTTTGGATATCCCACAAATTTGCAAATAACTGATCGTGCCTCGAGTTTGTCCGGATTTTGCCTTTTGACATAGGCCGGACAACCCCATATCTTAACTCGTTTAAAATATGGTCTCTTCCCACTCCATATCTCATATGGTGTGGTAGGTACAGATTTAGATGGAACTAGATTCAATAGGTATATGGCTGTCTCAAGCGCATACCCCAGAAGGAAATAGGTAACTCAGCATCGCTCATCATAGAGCGCACCATATCTAATAGGGTACGATTCCTCCGCTCTGATACACCGTTGTGCTGTGGTGTATAAGGAGGAGTAAGTTGAGAGAGAATCCCATTCTCTTTTAGATAATCCAGAAAATCATTGCTCAAGTATTCTCCTCCTCGATCAGATCGAAGGATTTTAATACTTTTTCCCGTTTGGTTCTCTACTTCGTGCTTATATTCTCTGAATTTCTCAAAAGCTTCAGACTTGTGTTTCATCAGGAACACATGTCCGTATCTTGAGAGATCGTCAGTGAATGTAATGAAGTAGGAAGAACCGTTCCTGGCGTGTATAGACATGGGACCGCATACATCACTATGTACCAGTCCTAAGAGTTCGGTAACTCTTTCTCCGTGTCCACTAAACAGAGTTTTGGTCATTTTTCCTTTGAGACATGAATGACAAGTATTATAAGATGATCATTCGAACGAATTCAAATATCCATTCTTATGTAACTTAGCTAGCCGTGTCGCATTGATATGACCAAGTCTACAATGCCACAAGAAGGATTCGTTCATTTCTGAACTCTTGCTCTTGTATGTATTTTGTATATTAAGGACTGTATTTTGATTGAGAATGAATATGCCATTATGTAACGAGCCTGATCCAATCAACTTTTGATTCAAGAATATGTTCATAATATTATCCTGTACTACAAAATTATATCCTCCTTTACTTAATAAAAAAACTGATATAATGTTGCACATCATGTTCGGTATATAATAGCACTCATTCAGAATTAGTGTATTACCATTTGGTAATACAAGGTGATATTCGCCAACTGCTTTGGCTGCAATATTTGCACCATTCCCTATTTGAACGGAATGATCACATTTTCCCAGTTCTCTACCTTTACGTAGCCCATGTAACAATTTACATATGTGGGATCCCGATCCGGTATCTAATACCCAGGACGTAGGGTGAACTGAGAAACAGTTCTCAATAACTAACACACCCGAAGAAGGTGCATCAACATGCATGTTCTCCGTTTGGGCAGCGTGAGAATCCAAATATTCTTCTGTTTCCTGTTCAGTCTTATAACACTTATAAGATATAACGGGTCCAACGTTCCCCTGCTCAGTATAATAAGCGGGTTCAGTCAATACATCCATATTATTATCTTGATTAAGTCCTGACACGGTCGCTACCTGGAGAGAGAGAGAAGGAAACATTTTAGCGTATGCTCTTGCAAGATTAGATTGGTTATTATCTTATCTAATCAGGATATCTCCCACTGTTTTTATCAAATCTTCCTTCAAACCCTAAAAGGTAAGATTAGCCGGGATTAACCACACCCTACAATTTCGTCAATCTTTCAGCCAGATCAGTGTTGGTACTTGAGGGAGGTTCCCCGTGCTTTCGCACGGACCTAATTAAAATAAACCTCGTCTTCCCAGAGTCTTAACCCTGTTAACACCTTTCTAGACACCTACTTGATCGGCTAATTGTCCTGTGTATAACTCTCCCAGGAGTAACTTTTACTCGTAGTGGGTATCAGGATCTATCTATCCCATAGAAGGTATGCAATCTCATTGCAAATTTCAACACTTGAAATTCCCGATAATATTTTGCCCCTAGAGATCTATGACCTTGACTAAGTCAACAAACCATAAATCGCAAGTCAAGTTCAACCCGTACATTTCCCGATTGAATTAAACCCACCCGTACGACCCTTGACTAAGTCAACAAGCCCGTATGACTACCCTAATCCAATCACATCTCATGCTTTAACAGATAAACACTATTTAGCTACCGTACACTACGCCTTGACTAAGTCAACAAACATAGCACGAATACTAAATAATACCTATCTGAAATGTCGGAGGGCTACGCAGGTTTTTCAGAAAAGCATGATCGTAATGAACTTGATATCGTTGTAGAAACAAGTGATTTTGAAAAGGAATGTTTTTGAGGCTTTTCTAGTTTCGCTAAAGAGGTCACTCCCGGTGAAGGGATCTCGGCTCTTTCCCCATCGAATAAGGTGCAGGATATATCATATATACCGCTGTGCAAAGCAAGAACTATATAAGCTATTAAAAACTAAACCGCGAGTTTGTAGCATCTGCCAGTTTCGCTAAAGAGGTCACTCTCGGTGAAGGGATCTCGGCTCTTTCCTCATCGAATAAGGTGCAGGGTATATCATATATACCGCTGTGCAAAGCAAAACTGTAGCTACCCTTTTTATAAAGTTTTGATTCTACAACATCTTTTAGGTTTCTTTTCTTTTATTAATCTCATTAATAAATCCCATCAGCTTATGCTTCCTAAGCATCACAGAAGAAACGAAAGCAATAATATTTATATATCAGCATATATATATAGTATAAGCATTCGTCTCAGGCAGTAATATGATCTCATCACAAAATATTGCAGCAGAAGAACATATATAAAATATTGGATATACTAGGATGTCCGTATTTTCAATACGAGCCGGTATAAAACAAGGATTCCACGGTCGCGATGAATAGCCAAACCCACATCCCTAGACCCCTACGAGAGCGGCAAGTAACACTGCCAATTCTAGGGTTAGAAGACCCGGTCTCGACCCATCGAGATGGCCTCCCACTGGACCCTAGAACCCGGTTACTTGTGCTCCCCTCCTTAGGTCTACCTAATGCGGAAAAGTAAATAATATACACTGGTGACATCAACCTCATCCCGGAAGTGCCTCAATAAAAGAATATTACATACAAATGAATTTTACATGAATGAAAATAAAAATCCTCATCTCACATAAAACCCCCGGCTATTCAGAACACGACAATCCAATATAACATATAACAGCAACACATAATATCTCATATCATCAACGTAAGCAAGTATACGTATCCCGATTATCGTTGATGTATAGCAACGAAGCCGGTGATACCCCACATACTACGCTTACGGTCACAGAAAAGAAATTGTAAAACTACAACATTTGGAATCCACAATCACTATAGACATCGTAAATCCGAAATATCGCATACTTCGCATTTCATGCCTAACTATATGAATTCCACATATTGTATCACATTCCAGATAAATAGACAGTATTAAACTTTCCGATCGAATAATTAAATACCCAAGATTTCTTAAATAGCTCAACACTTGAGCGGAGTTCAAATAATCCCAGAATATGTCACAGTACCGATAGTCCAGCCGTAGAAGGATCAAGCCAACGCCTCACATGTGGCATGCCGTACTGCCCCAAACCCTAAGGTTTAGAGGCGGTTCAGACGGTCACATAATCGAGTTAAGGTTTGTGTTCTTCTAGAGGGACCACCGCGTTACTTGCACGTTTTTCCCTAAGATTTAAACTCATGAAAAATCCAACACTTGAAAGTTTTTCGTGCTGGGAAAAAATGAGTTAATGATATCCGTTCGAACATTTTAACAGTTTCTAAAAATTCGGAAAACATAACGAAATTAAATTTTCCGATCGAATCAACGAATACAAAATAATCCCCAGAACACTCAACACTTGAGTCAGATTAAAAATACCCAGAAATATGCAATAATAGTTACAGATATTACTGTTGCAAACCCAAAGCCCAATTCAACAGTTCGACCGCGGATCCGCGGCCCAAGCGAGGTATAGCCGCGGTTCCGCGGCGGTCCGTACAGATTGCAGGCTCGTTTTGCACAGTAACATTTATATTTCCCTGCTGGTATTTTTAAGCATTTTTAATTCAGAAAAAATCATAGTTTTAAAAAATGTCCAGAGAGGGGTTCAAATCGTCGTTACGGGGTTCGATCGGAGTTTTAACTTCGTATACACGTCGCCTAATGCTCTAGCTAGGCTCTGATACCACTGTAGGGTTCTTAGGCATTCTTGTGAGGGTTCATAAGGCATCAACCATGCCCGAATAAAATTTTAGATGTGCCGAACAACCCAAACCCAGGATCTTTGCTAGATTATTAGGGTTTAACATGCAAGTAAATATCTTTACAACTAAGTGTGAGGGATTATAACATTTGTAGTCCGCTCCTTTGCTTCATAAGCTCCGAGTAGAACTCCCTTCGCCGCGATCCACGATCTCCCGGACTCAAGGGAGGTTCCACGACTCGAACGATCTAAGCTAGCTTGTAGTGTTCCTTTTCTCCGATGATCTATGTCGAAGTGGCTATAACTCAAGCTCTCTCACTCTAATGAGGTGAACACCCTAATCTTATGGGCTAGATTAGATGAGGATGATGGAGTAGTATTTATGCTTTCTTTTTATATCAAATTCTCACAATTAGACATCACAAAATGAAAACCTAGTAAGCTTTCTCAAAGCTTAAAGTTGAAGAAGAAGAAGAAATAATGCATAATCGTTTTGTGATGAATAATGAAATGAATATATGAATAATAATGCAACCATGGTTTAGGATGACAAGAATAACCCTTGTAGAGAATTAACTAGGGCTAGGGTTTGGTTGGGTTAAAGAATGAGTCATAAGAAAATATCAACATAATATCTTCTTAATGACAAAAGAAAAGCTTTTAGAAGGTGCAAGAAGGAACTAACCCAAATCAAACCCTAACCTTGTTTAATCTCCACTAAACATGTTTCATTATTAATCATATCATGTTACAATAATATATATCACATATATATTATATATTTGTAACAAAAGAAAATAATACAATTAATATATATCGCATATATATCAATGTATTATCCGGTGAGAAAATGAAATAATAAAGCGAGCCAATATTAGATAATGTAATTCAATATATCATATATATTATTATACATTAAATCATCGAATCAACACTTGATCCGACAATCCGGCTGTATCTAATATAACCGACTAATATATCATGTACCGATTCATCGAATCAACACTTGATCCGATGACCCGGCTCATATCTAAATATCACGAGAATATAATACGGTATCTCATATCGCATTATCCTCGGTCGTGCACATATCACATATGTGCCCATACTCCGTTTTGCCTGAGTCAAGAAACCTCTGTGTAGGACTCTAAAGAATCGTCAATACGCCGATAGCAGGTGATGATCATATCAAACACCCACAAGCTGTAAGCGGTCAACTAAACGTAACAGCCACCCAGGTATTGAGCGATCAGAAGATCAACAAGCTAGCCTGTACATTCTCCTATGAATCCAATCAGTAACACTCCCGTACAGTCCGGTCTCTTCGTCTGATATGTTGCATATCTAGTCTAGGGGTGGTATAAGTCAGACCCCAGTAACTGATAATTCGTGTCGATGTGAGGCTCATAACGGGTCGAGAAACTACTGGTAACACTTACCAGTAAATCTCTATATCAGCCCTGGCCAGAGACTTCCAGTTATAGCCAATCGAACACAGCACAATATCAACTCCCTATACCGGGAGAGATGAATCCCCTCCTATCGCTCATTGTCTCCATGTGATTCGGGACTGCACCCAAAAGCCACCGTTTTGCTCGCCCTCTTGGACGTGGTAAGGTGGAAATCAAAGCACAGTGGGAATCACATAAGACTCTATGTCGATCTCGGGTCTATAGACTACCCTGTACCAGTGTCACCGGAGAACTGCCATCTAACGTGTGGTATATCACCATCTGGGAGTTCTCGGGGAGTCCGTCCAGTGTACCCAGTCTCTACTGAGCACCCGTACACCATCTCTGATGTCAAAACACCGATGGATATAGGATCATCCATCGCCCATCATATGGGTCAAGATGCGTATACGCTAGTCTACTCTGGTGTATCGATGCCCTGTCTCGATATACCCTCGACTAGGAACAGTTATAGGATGTACTCATCGACTACCATGGCCTCACTAGTATGATCTCATCATAGTCGCAGTAGTCGAGTACAGATCCTAAGGGCTTTATCAACATGTGAGAGTAAGACAGTAAATAATATATAAGTCAACATGTTAAGATAAAGTGAAACCAAATAGCATACTATCATGTCGAGCAAGAAAGTCCTCTCTATATATATCTAAGCATCCATTATAATATACATCATATGTACAACAATGGCCTCTAGGGCATATACATAACTATCAGATGTTCCGTCGAATCTCACGTCGCCTTATTACGTCGAATCGCAGAGCTGTCTTGGATCACTTGTTCTTTGACGGTGATTTGCTTCGTGTAAAAGATTGAGATGATTTCTAGCTTTAGCCCTCGGTCCTTTATATAGCCCTAAAGCCAGAAACTCTAGATCCCAATAATTAGGGTTTGTTGTGGAGATCCTACCAACAAAATCCCACTCCTTAACTCCTCAATCACACTGCGGATCCGCCGCAATAATGGTGTTTTGGCCGCAGAAGCACCGCATCATGGAGGATTTAGGGTCTCAAAATTCTGGGGCTTCTTCATAGTGACACATGGAGATTTATTTGATTTCTAGAACTTGAAAATATTTTCTGAGTCTCTGCCAGTATTGACTTTTCGATTTTATTTAACTTTATCGGCAGATTTTTGATTCCCGACATCTTGATATCCTGATCTCCTGACCTGAGCTAAATTTTGCACAATATCTCAATGAATAATATTAGTAATATTTGGTATTTTTATGATATTATCCTAACCATTTGATATGATATTATATTTTAAGAATATTGATTAAGGATATTTGATATATATGCATATTTAAATTATCAAAATATTATATAAATATTATATGCATATATTTTTCTTCATAATGTTGATTATAATATATAAACATATGGTAAATAATATTTTTGTAGATAAATCCAAATATGCTCTATATTTATAATAAACACGTTTAGATATTTAAGAAAAGTAAGAAAAATGATATATCAAATGTGCGATATTTTCGACTGAACAGATATCGTAAACATCCCTGGGTTTCCAATGGTATACGACACTCCATCCCGGATACTTCAAGCACTGTGAGTAGTATATTTGAAACGCTTGTTGCGGAAAGATAAATGGATCGTCCTGACCGTAAAATCGAAATGTGTTTACACCAGTCAATTCATATTCATCTTTCCAAGTCCCGAGAATGTTTCTCCATTTATCCGTATCGGTTCGTGTATCGTACCAAATACACTGAAATATATAAAACGGTTCTGATCGTCCGGGATATTGGATGCCAAATATGCAATTTAATTATCCATAATAAATCATACCATCCGATACTATGGTCGCAATCCCACTATTCTGAGCGTTTTGAGATATTTCTATGTCCTTAATTTCAAATTTGTATCAAAGGACACCGAATTCTTTATAGTATGCCATCTCCATGCTAGGAAACTGAGCTAAACATCTTGTATCTCTCTCTAATGATGTAAACAAGTTCGGATCATGGATCTGACAAAAACTTTTTTACGGAAAATACATAACGATATAAGTTTAGATTAAGACAACCCGTTGCAATAATATGTTATTCGAACAACTTAAATGATCTGCAACACAATCGCAAAAATTATCCTGATAATATTTTTCCAATCGTTCATCATTCCAATCAGGAAGTCCCTCACATACCTCATCAATATGAATTCTGTTCTTAACAATAAATTATGATATCAATATTATATCATTTCATACACACACACAAATATAACAATTAATCCAAAAAAACTTACTCTCAAATTTCTTCAAGGAATACGCTATTGAGGAAGATAAACCGATATATGTTGTTGATAAACATTGGGTCTACTGTTTTATAATCAGCTTTACCATATGGCCGTTCTGAATTCTCCGAGGCCGGTTAAGCTTCATCTCAATATTCTCGTCCAGATAATGGGAACAAAATGTAGTTACTTCATCTAGAAAATAACCTTGCATGATATAGCCCTCTGGTCGATTTTTATTGCGTATATACTTTTTAAAATGTAGAGTTACCTAAAGAAAAATATGTTAAATAAATAAATACGGGCATATAAGGCAACAATAATTTTACAAAATGCGTGAAACAAAAAATTCAACGTACCTTTCAACAGGATACATCCATCGATATTATACCAATCTGGCAAATTTAGCCTCGATTGCAAGATGAACAGTCAGATATATTATGATATCGAAGAACGACGGCGGGAAAATATGCTCAAGCTTGCAAAGTATCCAGGAATAGAATTTTCTAGATTCTCTAGCGTCACAACATCCAAGATTTTAGCGCATAATTCCCTAAAAATAACAACAAAGGTCATTGATTATTAGACCAATCGATTCGAAAAGGGAAGTCCTTAGGGCTAATGGGACAAGATACTCCATAATAATATGGTGATCATGACTTTTCATCCCATCGATCTTCCCTTTCACAATCTTTATCTTCTTGCTAAATGATCCTGAGAAACCCGTGGGAACTTTCAAATCATGTAACACCTGTAGAAACCTTTTCTTCTACGGTTGTGACATATAATATATGGCATTGGGAAGTACAAATTTGCCTGGTTTACCCGCTATCGGTTTAGAATGGAATTCACTTCTAATTTCTCGGTCCTGAAGATCCATCGGTGCATGAAGGTTGTCTTTCTATTTTTCATCTTTATAAAGAAGCAAGTTGAGTACATACTCGGATACTCCCTTCTCTATGTGCATGACATCCAGAAAATGACGCACTAAATTTATTAGTCGGTACGGAAGCTCATAAAAAATGTTTAACTTATTCCAGTAGGGTGGTTTGTTCTGTTTTGCCGGATCTATCCTGAAAGTCACGCTATTGTAACTATCCCACTGAGCAATCACGTCATCTCCGGACAATGAGGCTGGAGGCCCAAGAAACTCCTGATGACCATTAAAGTGAGTATTGTCTAACCTGTAGGGATGGTTTAGTGGCAGGAAACGCCGATGACCACAATAACAAACCTTCCTGCTAAAATTCAACCATTTTGATATTGTATCTTGATGGCAGTAAGAGAATACTTTGTGACCATATACGGACCAACCTGGCAGCATTCCATACGCAGGAAAGTCATTAATTGTCCACATTAAAACCGCACGCATCGTGAAAGTTGTATCTGTGTTTGCATCGTAAGTCTCTACACCATCAATGAATAAAGATTTTAACTCATCGATCAGAGGTCGGAGATAGATGTCGATATTGTTTCCCGGTGAGTTTGGTCCGTCAATAAGAAAAGGTATCATAAAGTAGGATTGATCCATAGCCAACCAAGGCGACAGATTATAAACCATCATTAGAACGGGCTATGTGCCATGGCTTTCAGCCATATAGTTGAACGAGCAGAAACCATCACTAGCCAGTGTGAGCCTGACATTGCAAGGATCACTACTGAATATTCGGTGCCTCCTATCAAAATCCTTCCATGCCGGTGAATCTCTTGAATGACTCATTTTTCCATCTTCGCTTGGAGCAGCACGGTGATGCCAAATCATTGCCTCAACTGTTTTCTTGCACCTGAATAGCCTTTATGGGCTCTGTGTTATCGGAAAGTATTATGCTATATTGACAGATATATCGGGCTTCTTATCAGATTCTTTCGGCTTATACCTGGTCTCTCCGCATGTTGGACGCTCTTTCAAATCTGAATTCTCTTTCCGGTACAACACACAAATTTTGGAACATGCATGAATCTTCCCACAGTTCATACCAAATCAGACATCAACTTCTGGTCTTCGTACCAGCTCTGGGGCACGTTATTTCATGGGGCATAGAATTTTTCAGGAACTTCAGAAGTATCGTGAATGACTTGTTGCTCCATTCATTTAGGCACTTAATCTGGAAAGTTGGACAAACCATAATAGGGTGAAATACTTTGCATTCTCATAAATTGGTCTTCTAACATCATTCATGAACTTTTCATATTTATCCGCACGCGGTCTTTGACCGGAAGAAATATCTTCATCGGTAGGATTACTATCATCGAGGGAAGCATCTACCATATCCTCCATTTCTTCTCCTGGAAAGATGTTATCTTCTTCTTCTTCTTCCGTCGCATTACCGTCTTCTCATTTTTCTTTCGTCGCATTATCGTCTTTTTCTTGTCCTTTCCCGTGATATAGCCAAGTTGTATAAACTCTAGTAAAACCATGTTTAACAATGTGAAACTCTACGATTACTACCTTCTGCCAGAACTTATTCCCACATCTATCGCACAGAAAATCTTCTCAAACACGATCTTATTATGTGCGCGTACAAATTCAATGAAAGCAGCAACTCCTATGACAAATTTAGATTGCATGCGTTGTTGCCTATCCACGTGCATCTAGTCCTTAACTCTGATGTACTCATGAGCCATATTAGACCGTATAACATATAAATTGTAAGTATGGTGATTATATTGAGAAATCTAAGAAAGAAATGGTTATTGACAAAGAAGAAAATCTGTAGGGGTAAGTTTGTCGTTGAAATGAATAAATTATCGATCAACAAAGTTAGGTTTGAAGATACCCAAGTATGAGTTGTATTCTATGTATGTGTGTTTCAATTTATGATTTCACCTAGGTGTAGAGTTGTTAGAGTGTATGTGCTTTGTGTGTGTGTTTGTTGTATATTCGTGTTGTATGTGTGTGTTTCGGCTGTCGGGGGTAAGGCTTCTATCCCATTAAGAATGTATAGAGCAGACACCCATTCGCTTGTGTTTTCATCCGTTTCGAGTAAATTTCGACGGCACATCCCCGCTGTTCTCTGAGTACATTATAATAGAATAGATAATCATTCAATGTTGTGAAACAACATTGAAATGAACATCTAATCTGTCTTTGTACATGGAGAACCAACGAAAAAGTACCGACGAAATAACTCGAAATGAATGAAAACACAAGTGAATGCAGGTATTTCCTTTATACATTCCTAACTTGTCCAAACTGGACAAATCAATCGATTATCATACGATTGAATTTTCTCGTCATATAGACTACACGACGGTTGTTAGCACCGAACAATACCGTCCGATATTTAACTACCTTCATATAATTCTATGTCACGATGAATATCGAACATATGTTAACCGATAGATGGGGACTAAGTCGCACTTTGATTTTCACATATGACGATCGATGAGCATATGAAAATTTTATATTTTCATCGATTATCATATATACACTTATTATAAGATTTAACTTGAATTGGTTTTACGTTTACATTTCAATTTCAAGGGTTTTAAGTTTTTAGTTTAGGTAAAGATTTTTAAAGTTAAGGGTTTTCTTAATCAAGTTTAAGATTTTGGATTTGGTTCTAGTGTTAAGTTCAAGATTTTGGATTTAGTTCTGGTGTTAAGTTTAAAATTAGGGTTTGACCTTATTTAATATGAGAGATCAACATTATCATTATCACAAACACACACACAAACACACACATATCATCATCAACATTATCTCTCTCTCTCTCTCTCTCTCTCTCTCTCTCTCTCACACACACACACACACTTACACTAACACTAAAATACCCTAATCATAACCTTCACCCTTAACTCTAACCCTAATTACCTTAACCCTAACCTACTGTAGAGTGTTTTTCGTCACCCCATTGAGATGGGAAAACACGCGCGCTTTTCAGGCGCATTACAGATTTCCCCTGCCTAGGGTAGGCTGGGGTTTATTGATTGTGGGGATCCGAAACTCCGGCAGCCGCGGACTAAGCTGCCGTTAATTACCCCTCACATTTGGAGCGAGAGAATCTCCGATTGACGGGTCAAACAGGTCATGCGAACTCAACGTGCAGTATTGTGTTTTGAAGGGGTTTGGATATATCGGGGCCCCGCAGAGTTTTTACGGGGGTCCCGCTACCCGGATAGCGGGCTGGGGGTCAAGGGGGCCAGCAGCCCTCTTGCGGGGTGCGGGGCAGCTCCCCGTTAGAAATTTTTTCTAACGGGGACAGTGTTGTGGAGTATGTGTGTGTGTGTGTACATATATATATAAAAAAAGGAAAGGCATCAAAAGGATGCGCGGGCGCAAGGCGCTAGCGCCTCACTTGCGCGGCACGCGGGCACTGGGCGCCGGCGCCTCACGTGCGCGGTACGTGGGCGCTGGGCGCATGGCGCTGGGAGCATGGCGCCGGCGCCTCACGTGCGCGGCACGCGGGCGCTGGGCGCAAGGCACCAGCAAAAAGTAAGAAAGGGGGGCTCAGCCCCCCGTACTAGGAGTTGTATCCCGATTGACTTTTAGAGTTAAACTCCTCAAAAGAAAGATGTATTATTATTGTTTGTTTATTTTTATGGAGTTAAACTCCCAAAAACTTTGATTGTGGAGTTAAACTCCAAGGAATCTTTGTAAATGCTCAAAAGAGACCCCTTTCTTCTCCCTTGAGCCTTGGATTTTTCCCAAAATGGGATCTTTGGAGATGAGTCTCCTTCCTCCTCTTTTATTGGCCGGATCTTGGAGAACAAGGGGGGTGAGATTTTAAAATTCTCTTTTTTTGAGATCTAATGGAAGATCTGAGCTTCCCTTTGTGGGTTTTGTGGTGGAAAACTATTTATTTTTGGAAGAAAAAGAGTTAAACTCCTGATTTAATTCAAAAAAAAGGAGAAGTTTTAGAACCTTGAGGAAGGAGAAGGAGGCACAAAAACCCTAGAGTTTTTAGAGAATGAAAAGTTGTGTTAGATATGTTCATCATGTTTGCCTTTATAGGCTACAAACTTTACATATAGCCCCTTGGGCTTTACAAAATGGCATTTTGCCCATCCCATGCCTCATGTGCTCATTTCTTTTGCACATGAGCCATGGGTTTTACAAAAATTTGGCTTTATGCCCACTTTCTTACATTTATTCATAAAAAAAATACACCAAAACTATTTATTACAAAATTTTATTTTGGTATGGGGGGTCGACTTGATTTGGTTCCCGCTTTTTGGGAAGCTAGCACTGCCCTTTTAGCGACGTGGACGGTCGATACTGCCCTTTTTGCGACGTGGACGGTCGGTTCTGCCCTTTTAGCGACTTGGACGGTCGGTTCTGCCCTTTTAGCGACTTGGACGGTCGATGCTGCCCTTTTTACGACTTGGACGGTCGGTACTGCCCTTTTTGCGACTTGGACGGTCGATGATGCCCTTTTTGCGACGTGGATGGTCAATTCTGCCCTTTTAGCGACTTGGACGGTCGGTGCTGCCTTTTTAGCGACGTGGACGGTCTATGCTGCCCTTTTTGCGACTTGGACGGTCGGTTCTGCCCTTTTAGCGACTTGGACGGTCGGTGCTGCCCTTTTAGCGACGTGGACGATCGATGCTGCCCTTTTTGCAACTTGGACGGTCGATACTGCCCTTTTTGCGACGTGGACGGTCGGTTCTTCCCTTTTAGCGACTTGGACGGTCGGTGCTGCCCTTTTAGCGACGTGGACGATCGATGCTTCCCTTTTTGCGACATGGACGGTCGATGCTGCCCTTTTTGCGACATGGACGGTCGATGCTGCCCTTTTTGCGACGTGGACGACCGGTGCTGGATTTGACTTTCTCTGCTTCTCGCGGTGTCAGGGATGAAGTTGACCTGTTTCCGAGGTATAGCTTAATTCTGCCAGGGAGGTCATTAGTTGTTTTGCTAATTTGATGTGATTTGGGTCGACATCAGCACCGCTACACTGGAATATGGTACCATGAGCGAATCATCATCTGCCATTACAGGATTTGGGGATTTTGCTTTTTGGGTCGGCATCTGCATTGATGCACTAGAATAATGCCAGGAGTAACTCATCATTTGCCCTTACCCTTTGAAGAGCGATGGCTTAGGAGACAGGTTTGGGTCCCTATCACCTAAGACTTTTCAATTTTATGAGTCGTAAGGGTCTCATAAAATCACTTTCTCCCTACGAGTCGAGAGGATCTCGCATATGTATTTTCTCCCTAGGAATTGTAAGGATTCCTAAGTGTGTTGCTCCTTTGTGAGTCGTAAGGATCTCATGCAGGGATTTTCTTCTCACAAGGCCGAGAGGACTTTGCGAGTGCATTTCATCTCTTTTTCACGAGTTTGCGCCCATTCGGGTTTTCACAAACTCACTGGCAGTCCTGCTGTTTGTACTCACGGAGCCCTTTCAGGTTTTCATCCGTGCCCATTTTGCTTGTGGACATACCTTTTTTTTGGGAATCTTCATCGCTGGTGGGACTTTAAATGTGGTCTCGCCGGTAGGACTTGGGAGAGATTGGAATTGTTTACGCCCGTGGATTTTATATGGTTTTACAGGATGTATGATCCAAACCGTAGGGCCGGAAGAATTTCAGGACTTTGTTGGTGTCCGCATCGCTGCACCGGAATATGGTACCAGGAGCGACTCATCATTCGCCGTTGGGGTATGGAATTTAGAATTTGGTTGGCGTCTGCATCGATGCACTGGAATATGGTACCAGGAGCGACTCATCATTCACTGTTTCCCATTGGGGAACGATGGCTTAGGAGACAGGTTTAGATCTCTATCATCTAAGGTTTTTCAATTTTATGAGCCTTAAGGGTCCCATAAAAGCTTTTTCTCTCTGCGAGTCGAAAGGATCTCGTGGGTGTATTTTCTCCTTAGGAGTCGTGGGGACTCCTAAGTGTGTTTCTCCTTTGTGAGTCGTAAGGATATCATGCGGGAATTTTCTCTTCACAAGGTCGAGAGGACTTTGCGAGTGCATTTCATCTCTTTTTCACGAGTTTGCGCCCTTTCGGGTTTTCACAAACTCGCTGGCAGTCCTGTTGTTTTTACTCAAGAAGCCCTTTCGGGTTTTCATTCGTGTCCATTTTGCTTGTGGACATACCCGTTTTTTGTTTTTTTTTGCACCGGTGGGACTTTAAAAGTAGTCTCGCCGACAGGACTTGGGAGAGATAGGGATCATTTTACGCCCGTGGATTGTATACAGTTTTGCAGGATGTATGATCCAGACCGTAGCGCCGGTGTGCTCAATTCGCTTGCGACTTGGAGAATTCACACGTAGTATTTCTTGAGATATCGGCTATTGATGGGTGGCATGGGCCTTTCTCCCTCGTCATTTATCAGCTGGTAGGATCCTCCATCAAACACTTTCTCAATGACGTATAGTCCTTCCTAGTTTGGCTCGAATTTTCCCTTGGCATGTTGATTGGGGATGACCGGTCTTTTGAGGACCAACACCAATTCATCTTTCTTGAAAGCGCGGAGACGGGTCATCTTGTCATGGGCCCGTGACATTTGGACTCGGTACCGCTTCAGATTTTGCTGCACCGCGAACCTCATTTCTTCGAGGGTGTCGAGATCTTCAAGCCGAAGGAGCATGTTTTCCTCCTCCGTCAACTCGTGCTGAACGACCATTCTTAAGCTTGGAACTTCGACTTCGAGGGCGGACCGCCTCCACTCCGAAGAGCAATGATTATGGAGTGGACTGAGTTGGAGCACAGTGCATGGTACGATATGCCCACAACACCTCGTGAAGTTTGAGATTCCAGTCTCTCTTGTTGGCTGAAGCATTTTTCCTCAGGAGCATACATAGAATCTTATTGAAGACTTCGGCTAGCCCATTGGCTCTTGGATTATAGATGAAGGAATATCTCCATGTAATATTTCAGAAAATATAAAATATTATTTTTGGAATTTAATATTAAAATAATATTTTTCCCGAAAACTGCCCGATTTGCGAAATTGGGGTTTTCGAAAAAGGGTATAAATATATACCAATAATTGTGAAATAAAAGGAAATTAAAATGATTTATTCATTTAAAAATATATTTAAAGGATTTGGCAATTTAAAAATTTATTATATGCAGTTTTGATTAAAAAACACGATTAGTGCACTGCTAATCGCGATTAAACCAAATCCGTGTTTCTACAGTTTTTCATGGTAAGTGCACCATGACATGTTACATGTTATTTCATGGTATTGTTTTATTTGGGTGTATGTGTTTTGGTGAGAAAAGAAAAAGAAAAGGTGTCATGATGAGTGAGGAGAGAGAAAGGAGACAAAATGATGACATGGAAAGTGAGTGGGTGAGAACAATAGTAAGAGAGAGGGGGGGCTGCTGCCATGACCCATTTCCCCCATCATTTTCATTTCCCTCTTCATCTCCCTCAACTCGACATCTCTCCACCTTCGAACCGTAAATCCATCTCCAAAACTCCATCCAAACCATATAACCCTTTCACAAAAAACGATCCCCTCTTCATGCTCCTCGCATTGAACCATGCAAAATGGGATTTTGGCAACTTTGGGACTTCTAGGGTTTTGTTTAGGAGTAACCATGAGGCATATCTCTTTTCTTTTAGAGTAGTTTTGATTTCCTAGCTTTTTGTTAAGTTTAGATATCGTTTAGTAATGGATTGTGAACTTGGAAAGTCCCAAGAGAAGGGTTTGGGAAATTGGTGATGTTTGTGGCTGTCAATAAGACTTTTGAGATGATTCATGACTTCGACCAGAGCTTAGAAACCCAAAACACGAATTTAGAAACCCCGAAATCGGATAAATGTGTGAATTGTGAGGGTATTTTGGAATCTAGAGCAACCCGGGGGCACTAGAAGTAATTTAGCAAATATTGGGAGTCATGCAAGCATCTAGGAAGGTACTACCAAGACCTGAGCCCCAACCCCTGTACTATAGCTGCAGATTAATTCAATATGGCCGCAAATTGCGGCCAGGATGGGTTGGAATTGTTTCGTACTTGTTCTGGGGTCCCTTTAGATGTAAATTAGACCCTCAATATATGCAGAATTGACCAATTTGGTTTAGGGTAAAATCTGGGACCATTTCCATGAGTTGATGCATTGTTTTACGACTTCGTTTTGACTTGATTTTGGTATTTGGTATTGTGTTTCCGTCGTGTGGCGTTTGTATGTCAATGACCAGGGTTAATTGTCGTGTTTTGCATGCAAAGCTATAGGTTTTGACCTATGAGCGAAACGTGTGCCATTTTGGTTTTTCCGCCTTGATTTTTAATACGCATTGCGATTGTTTATTATTGTAGGTACCTTCGCATGGATTCCGAGGCGACGGAGCATGGCGTCATCGACTTCGGCAAACAAGAACCAAGGTGAGTGGATCTATATCCACGGAGGAAGTCGGGTGGATGGTGTATAGCACCCCCGCAAAGTTTTGGTGGAAACCGATTTGTAGCTTATGGTTAAGAAAACCTAGATTTAGAAACTAGGGTTAGGGTTAACTGATAGTTAGTGAAACCATATTAGAAACTAAGGGTAGTTAGAAGTGATATTATATGGCTAATAGGTGATGACGGTATTGGAGGATGACGTTTGTCGATATTGCCGTTTAGGGTATTGTAGGACTAGATAGTCGATGTAGATGTGTCATCCGAACCATACCTTTTTCTAAATCGAAGAATCGTATGTATCTTTTAAATATATACCTTGAGAGATGTTACGGATTTTCAAACGATATCTTTTCCTTAAAAACACTGTAGCCCTTATTTTCAAAACTACGATTCGTTTCTTTAAAAATCTGATTGTATGGTTCGGATGTGTGTATGTTAGATTATATACTTATACTTATAGTAGAGATAGAATGTTTATGTAAACTCGACTTGATATGAGATATAAATGCGATAAAAGAATATAAGACGGATATGATGATATGATGATATGTTGGTATACGGATGCGAGTCGATCGAGATGATTTATACCTTGCCGATCCCCTGATATGAGATTATTGCGGATGTAACCTGGGACAAAGGTATATATATATGCAGAGAATGTTGTGAATCATGGATGATAGGCCGTACGTGATATTAGGCCGTACCCTCATTTGTCTTATAGGATGATAGGATCCCTGATAGCTTAATGTCGCCGTACGATGATTTTCCGTGCGTGATAAGTTTGAATTGATGATTGATCCTTACCCTTGACTAGAGGTTGTCGTACGATTGATTATACCGTACGCGATGTTGTTAGGCTGGATGCCGATTGATTGATTCACCGACTCGATCATGTTAGATACGTATATCCATCAGTATTTGCGTATGATTACCTTATGCTGCATTCATATTATTCGCATTGCATTACTCATACCTGTGATAATACACATGCACCATTATCGATGATGCGTATGTTACACTACACTGATTGTAGGCTCACACACTTCATCATCGATAATTGCTATGTTACTACACAGTAGGATTGATGCATCATGATATGACTTTTTGCATAGCATGCTTGCGTATATACTTTGATATATCCATACTTGCGCACATACACATTGTATATCTATATTGGTGCACATATACTTTGATATATCCATACTTGCGCACATATATCTTGTATATCCCCATTGGTGCACATATACATTGATATATCCACATTTGCGTACATACACATTGTATATTCATATTGGTGCATATAAACATTGTATACCTATATTTGTGCACATACACATTGTATATCCATATTGGTGCACACATACATTGGTACATCTATACTTGCGCATATACATATTGTACCTACATAGAGAACTGGCTTTATTGGGAGATTGGGAACCGCCGGATATATTTTAAAACTGGAATCATTTTAAAAGAGCGGTTTTCTCTTAACATGTCATATCACTGTTCCATGTTGCATGATATACGGATATGCTTGCATTTCTATTATATATCGCATACATCATACTTTATGATTTTACGCATTGAGATATGCTGTTTTCATGAGATTTCTGGATTTGAGAACCGTGGTGATTTAAAGAGAAAGTATGTATTGTGTTAAAAACTCGGTTTCTCTTGATATGATATTTCAGTGCGTCCACCATGTGTTTTCTCGGTTCTGAGAGTGGCATGTGAAACCCGATTCGAGAAGCGGTAGGCACCGTCTGCGGGTATATGGTGGACCCGGTGAAGTACCCCGGGGCAAGAAGACTCGTATATATTAGATGGTGAGCCTGGCAAGGGAGCACTACCTACTGGTGATAGTATTTAGACTCGGCGGTTATCCGGAGGATACCAACCGGAGTAGCGAGATGGATATGAGGGCCGACCAGGGTGTGCGGCGCCTGAGGGCCGACCAGGGTGTGCGGCGCCTGAGATATATGAGGATTTACGTGCCGATGCTGGGCACGGTTTTCATGATGTTTTCGAGTGTCGATACTAGGCACTCAGGTTCCATGATTTTGATGTGTCGTGAGGGACACCATTGATTTATATTCTCATACTTTCATGCACTCTTTTATGATACTTGCGTGCATACAGACATTGATTATATGGGTGAACGAGATCCACATGCATACATGCGTTGATCATTACTGTTGGATGTTATACACATGCATATAAATATTGACTACCTTGTTGGCACATATACAGACCCAGTCACCCTAGATATCATAGTATTACCTTTATGATATAGTTGACCTAAGAGTCGTTGTTTATTCGATTTCTATCTATTGATATTTTTCTACTCACGAGTTGGAAACTCACCCCCGTTGTGCCACAGTTCTTGCAGGTTGACCGCTTGGATCAGTAGCGGCTTCACTGGCACACAGTTGCATTCGGGTGTTTTGCATTGGTAGGTGGGACATTTGTATCATTCCCACTCTTGTATCTACATTTCATATTGTATCTAGTTAACTCCATCAATCAAAATTAGTAATTTGTATAAGTAATGAGACTTAGTGAGATTGTGCTTGCGAGACTTAGAGCGAGGGGTTTTTCGCTACATGTGGTTTTGATGTCTTCCTTATTTATTTATCTTTTGTGGTGAACTTCGCCGTTGGGCGTCGTATATTTATTTATACTGTATTGCGTGGTTGTGATCCGCCGTTTGGCGAAGAGCTAGCTTCCGTTTGGGGATGCCATTATTCTTATTATGTATTTGTGGTTTTGGATCAAAATATACAAAGGAGGTGCTGCCAAAATTTTTAAAAGACGAAACATGTTTTCAAACTAGTAAATTTCACTTGCATCATTCTTGTTCCTTTTCTATGCATTAAGAAAACTTGATTTCATTATACCTTTATTTCAAAATCTCACCTCCTTTATTTTTCTTTAAAAGATTTAGATTTCTGGGTTTCAGCTTACTTGAATTCCGTTACGCCTTTAGACGTTGCGTGATTCAAGTGCTGGTCATGAGCTAATATTTCGGGTCGTGACACTCTAGTCTATCTTGTGCTAAATAGCGAACTTTAAGACTTTGAAGCTCTTGAAAGAAGGCCCGTTGTCAGAAATGATTCTTCTTGGTGTACCGAAGCGGTATAGAATATTATGCTGGAAGAACGTCAGAATATCTTCTGTCTTGACTTCTTTTAGCAGGACAGCTTCAGCCCATCTGGAGAAGTAGTCAGTTGCAGCCAATATGAACTGGTGGCTTCTGGATGACGGAGGATCAATTGGGCCAATTATTTCGGTTCCCCAGACTTCGAAGGGCCACGACGCCACCGTAGGATGCAACGGATTGGGATGCTTGTGAATGAAATCACCGTGAATTTGGCAGATTTGCATGCTCTCCGCAATCCCGTATCATGGTGGGCCAGTAATACCCAAGCCGTTTAATTTGAAGTCACATCTTGGGGCTAGATTGGTGAGCACCACAAATGCTTGAGTGAACTTCTTTCATGACCTTTTGGGCTTCGGCCAATGACAGACACTTGAGCCAGAGTTGGCATATGACCTGCGGTATAGCGTGTCATTTACAAACACGTATCGGAGAGCTCTATTCTTCAGCTGAATCCTCGCAGATTTTCCTTCGGGCGGCTTGTCGTATCGGAGGTACTCTATGATGGGTTCTCTCCAATCGAGCTCGTCTTGGATGATCGAAGCTTCTTCGGCAGGATTGTTCTCTTGTTCCACGCTTTCTTCTTCACGCAAAGAGGCTGGAGGCAGAATTTGCCGGCTTCTGACTGTGATTAGAATTTCGTCCATGTCAGGATCAGCTAGCTCTTTAGCTAGGCGAGCGAGTATGTCGGTTTTTCCGTTCAACGCTCTAAGGACTCTCATTAGTTCAATGTAAGTGAACCGTTTCATGAGTTCCACCACTCGTCTTCTGTACCGAGCTAATTCAGGTTTGTATATCTTATAGTCGCCACTTACTTGGTTGACAACAAGCTGGGAATCACCATAGACTCGTAGCCGAAGAATTTCCATTTCTATAGCGAGCTCCAGACCAGCTATCAGAGCCTCGTACTCAGCCTCGTTGTTTGTGTGAGACTCGGTGAGAGCAAAAGAACGCCATAGGGTTCCTATTGATGGCGTGATGAACACCAATCCTATCCCTGCTTTTATCTCCGGGACGCTTGATTTACTGGAGGTCCTTATTGATGAGGCTCCATCGAAGTAGAGCTCCCAACATGGCTCGCAAGGTGCAATATTTGTTCATCGGGTAATTCACAATTTAGCGGCGACCCTTCTAGTATAGGATGAGCAGCGAGGAAATCGGCGAGGGCTTGCCCTTTTACTGCTTTCTGAGGAGTATAAACTATGTCAAACTCAAGTAGCATAACAGCCCATCTTGCCATTCTGCCGGCTAGGCTTGCCTTGGTCATTAAGTGTTTGAGCGGACTTTGGAGACCAACATAACCCGATGAGCAAGAAGGTAGTGCCTCAGCTTCTTCACAGCGAATATCAGAGCCAGACATTGCTTTTCGATCGGGGAATAGTTGTGTTCCGCCCCGACTAGAGTTCGACTGAGGTAGTAGAGGGCGTTTTCCTTTCCCTCCTCACTGTTCTGGGCAAGGAACGCACCGAGTGATTCATCTAGCACGGAAGTGTAGAGAATCAGTGGTTTATTTGGAATAGGAGCGGCCAGCACTGGAGGGCGCAACAAGTACATTTTGATGCTCTCGAACGCTTCTTGACATTCGGCGTCCCAGACAAAAAGAGCTCCTATCTTCATGAGCTTTGAGAAGAGCCTACATCTCCCCGATAAATTTAAGATAAACCTTTGTATATAAGCAAGATTGCCTTGAAAAGATTCTAAAATATATTATTAATTTATATAAAATCTAGATTTGCATAGATATTCTATACTAGCAAATATTTCATATAATTTTCAATCGTGATGGGTTTCAAACATGCGGGTCAGGTCGGATAATAACAACTGCTAATTGCACTATCCGCAACCCAAAAGCAACAATAGGAAGAAATTTACCGCAAGATTTGAAATACCCCAAATATATAGTATAAATGCACTAGGGTGTTCCATGCTGATTGTATTAATTTATCAATCCGTTGATAAATGGGGTTAAACTTCTCAAGATTAGCAAGAAAATATGGGCCGACCGAACTTGGTAAACCAGACATAGGATATGAAGGTGACAAATTTTCTTGCGATTTGGTAATGATGGAACATGTAGAGGGAGGTGATTTAGGAATGGTATCAGTTAAAAGTTCAGGAGGATGTTCACAGTCGATGGAAAGGACATGATGAATCGGAATATCTGACTCATCCAAAAGAACAAGTTCATCCTCAAAGATATTCTCAAAATTCTCCACAAAATTAAGCTCATCCATACAATCGATCAAATCATCATCAATGATATCTAGAAGCAAATAGGGTTCGGGAAAAATAGTGAAAGGTTCGGGATGATATCCACACGGATCTAAGTGTTGAATTGGTGAGAAAAACTCATCCAAAACCGTCGGTTCATCATCCAAGTTATCCTCAGCATCGATATTCTCAATCAAGTGAAAGTTAAATTTCTCAGACACCTTATCGAAAGCATGGTTTTCAATCGGTGGATTACAAATCACACTTGGTTGGTTTTCTATATTAGAGATATAGAGATCAAACAGAGTGGTGGTGGTTTCACTTGACAGGTGTCACGAGCCGAAAGTATTGTTCGTGACCGGCACTTAAACCACGCAACGTCTAAAGGCATAACATAATTCAAGTAAGCCGAAGCCCAGAAATCTAAAACCTTTTTAATGAAAATAAAGATGTGAAGTTTTGAAATAAAGGTACAATGAAATCAAAAGTTTTCTTAAATTCATAGATAATGGAACACGAAAAATGCAAGTGGATTTTATTAGTTGAAAAACATGTTTCGTCTTTTTAAAAATTTGGGTAGCACCTCCTTTGTATATTTTGATCCAAAACCACATATACATAATAATATAAAAGATATCCCCAAGCGGGAGCTAGTTCTTCGCCAATCGGCGGAATCACAACCACGCAAGTCATAATATAAGTATACGATGCCCAACGGCGAAGATCAGCACAAAGAAATAAGATTAAAGCAAGACATCAACCCACCAAGCGAACATAAACCCTCGCTCTAAGTCTCGCAACCATAAGTCTCACTAATTCTTACTATTTATACAAATACTAGTTTTGATTGATGGAGTTGACTAGATACAATATGAATAATAAATACAATAGTGGCATGATCCAATATGTACCACCTACAAAAGAAAATCACCCGAATGCAAGCTGTGTGCCAGCGATGCCGCTACTGATCTATGCGGTCAGCCTGCAAGAACTGTGGCACAACGGGGGCGAGTTGCGAACTTGTGAGTAGAAAACATCATCAGGTAGAAATCGAAATAAACAATGATTCTTAGGTCAACTATATCATAAAGGTAATACTATGATATCTAGGGTGACCGTATCTGCATATGTGCCAACAATATAATCAATGCCTATAAGCATGTGGATAACATCTACGTGTCCATCAATGACACAACAACATCATGCATGTAAATATCATGAAAGTACATGCATATAAATATGAGGATATCAACCAACGTGTGTCCATCAACAACACATCTAAATCATGGAACCTGAGTGTCCAACATCGACACTCAAAACATCATGAAACCCATGTCCAGCATCGACACGTAAATCCTCATATCTCAGGCGCCGCATATTCAGATTGGCCCTCATATCTATCTCATCTCAGGCGCCGCATACTCTGATCGGCCCTCATATCCATCTCATGACTCCGGCCGGTATCCTCCGGACAACCACCGGGGCCAACCAATCATCGGTAGGTAGTTGTCCCTCTGCCAGGCTCATCGTTTACACCACGAAAATCTTTTCTTGCCCCGGGGTACCATGCCGGGTCCACCATATACCCGCAGACGGTGTCTCCCGCTCCTCGAATCGGGTATCACAGATCAATCTCAGAACCGAGAAAACACATAGTGGACGTCTCGAAATAACATATCAAGAGAAACCAGGTTTTTTAAAACAATACATACATTCTTTTGAAATAACCACGGTTCTCAAATCCAGAATCTCATGAAATCAGCAAATATCAATGCGTATAATGATAAAGCATGATGCATGCAAACATATAACAGAAATGTGAGCATATCCTGTATATCATGCGACATGGTATAGTGATGTGAACATAGCAAGTATATCATAGCATAGCATGATGTAGCAATTCTACTGTGTAAGTGACATATCAATTATCGAAGATGAAAGTGTGTGAGCCGGCAATCTGTGTAAGTGTAACATACGCATCATCGATAATGGTGTAGGTGTACTAGCACAGGTATATATAATGCAATGAGAATATCATGAACGTAGCATAAAGTACGTCGTAAGCGAAATGCTACAAAGTATACGTATCTAACATGGCCGAGTCGGTGAATCTATCAATCAGCATCCTGCTTCAAAACATCACGTACGGTATAATACATCATACGGAATCCTCTAGTCAGGGGTATGGATCAATCATTAAGTAAAACTCATCACGCACGGTTTCCATCGTACGACAGCATTAATCAATTAAGGATTCTATCAACCTATATGACAATGAGGGTACGGACCTAACGTCTCGTACATCATATCACTCATGATCCACAATATTATATATCTATATACCTATATCCCAGGTCACATCCATAACAATCTCATATCAGGGGACCGGCAAAGGTATCAATCCTCTCATATCGACTCGTATCCGTATACCGACGTATCAATCAAGTCATCATATCACATCGTAGATTCTTTTCATCACATTAAGTCATCCTATATATACATTCTAGCTTATTAATCTCATATCCTGCTATTATAAATCTCCTACTTATTCTCTTATAACTACATACCTATATGTCATGATTCACATTCACTTTTCATATCCTTATTTATCAATTCGAGACATCATTTAAATCATATCATGTCAAAGAGTCATATCCCTATAGCTTTCATCTCATATCTCGATATATATATTCAATTATTCATGTCATCTCTAACTATCTTTTTAACTATATCCATAGTTTTCTAATCTAGGTTTCCTTAACCATATTCTATATATCGGTTTCCATCAAAACTTGCGGGGGTGTTATACGCCATCCACCCGACTTCCCCCATAGATATAAATCTACTCACTTGCGGATCTTCTTGTTCAGCTGTAGTCGATGGCTTCGTCGTCTCAGAATCCACACGAAGGTACCTACAATAAATACACAATCGCAAATGCTATTAACATCAACTCCAGAAAACCAATATGGCACACGGTGCGCTCATAGCTTAGAACCTATAGCCTACGCATGCAAACAACTAATCAACCCTCTTCGTTGACGTACAAACATCCAACGACCCAATACAATATCAAATATCAAATCCCAAATTCAGAAATCGAAAAACCAAATTCAGCAACGAAGGAAATCACTTCCAGATGAAGGAAAATAATGGGGGAAATGAATGGGGGCAACCCTCCCCCTCCTTCTCTCTCTTATTCTCACCCTCACTCTCTCATGCCATGTCTCATGCAATCATTTGGTCCCCCCTCTCTCCCCTCAATAATACTCTCAAATCTTTTCTCTTCTCACAAAAATAGAACCAAAAGAAATGAAAAAAGACAAAGGAAACAATATGTAACAAAATGCAACATGTCATGGTGCACTAGCCATGATTAAAATGTAGAAATACGGATTTGGCCTAATCGCGATTAGTAGTGCACTAATCAAGTTTTTATTTAAACTGCATATAATTAATTATAAAAACGCCAAATCCGATAAATATATTTTTAAATTAATAACTCATTTTAATCTCCAATTATTTCACAAATATTGGTATATATTTATACCATTTTACGAAAACCCCAAATTCGCAATTCGGGTAATTTTCGTGAAATATATTATTTTAATATTAATTTCTAAAAATAATATTTTATATTTTCTGAAATGTTACAATCTTCCCTCCTTAAATAAAGTCGGTCCTCGAATTTAAATTTAATCCCCCAAATGCTAAAACATTTTAATAATCAGCTCAAATCACGGGGCTCCGAAATCACGGAAGGTATAGAAATACTACAGCGCCTCGTGTGCGCCTGAAAACGAGTATGAAACTCAAAAATCGAACTCCGTCAAGCGTCACGCAAATCATCGGATTTGAACTCATATCATCGGAGTTGAAATGAAGATACAGATCTCAAAATCCACTACCGAAATCCAATATGCACTAGTCAAATACTATAATACGTGTATAGTACGCATTCTTGGAAAAATCTTCAAAAACTGAATAAAACACATGCAAAATCTTTTCTGAATCGCTGTGTGATGCATAACTCACGACACAAGTGACGGACGCTCATTTATAAAGTAATAACTATAAGTTCATATATGTTTTGCTCAAATATACGTTCCGCCCTTTTTGAAATATCCTAAAAGGTTTTTCTTTGTAAACATTCGTGTCGCTCACGGATACGCAGGAAATAGTGAGACTATAGCTCCTTTTTGAAAACCTCTTGTTAAACTTTTTATGCATGCAAAATACTCAGGTACTGTCCTCAGATCAGTCCTGTTCGGCTACTACATAATATAGTACACATCATGAAAATAAAGTGCTCAAGAGCAAAATCAGCCTCAAAAGGCGTATCCAATAATCACGTGCGTCTGGTGCGCTTGGAAATCAAATCCAAATACAAGTGCCACAATATGCATGAAAGAAAAAGTTTTGCAATGGCTGTGCACGAAAGCATCTGTCCAGTGCAACGAGTGTACACGACAACAATATCTAGTGCTTCTATAGTGCACGAAAATCTCAATCCAGTGCAACTAACATGCACAATGAAAATCCCAATCGAGTGCATCCGGTGTGCACAAAATCACATCTCATATCATGCGCCCAACATGCACGGAAATCCAAATCAAGTACATCCGACATACACGAATAAAATCTAAATCAAGTGCATCCGATGCGCACAAAATCCAATACCAAGGGCCTAACATGCGCAAAAATCCAATCCGAGTGTGTCAAGTCCGTATAAATGCCCAGTGCGGTAAAGCGCATGAAAAACGAACGTCAAGTGCAAATGCGCACAAAAAATAAATCTGGTGAAACAAATGCTCAAATAAATAAATCGGGTGCAACCAATGTACGAAGTACGAATCCAGTGCAAAAATGCACAAAACGAAAAACTAGTGCAACAAATGCACGAAACACAAATCTAGAGCACCAGTGCACGAAATACAAATCCGGTGTATCTAGTGCACGAAATACAAATCTAGTACAACAAATGTACGGAAACTCATCAATAACTCAAATGCGTATAAAAGGAAACACCGAGTGTACCAAGGTGTATAAAATCATAAACGTGTGCAACTGCGTGCACAAAACACGTATCAATGCACTGCAAGCACATGTGAGCTATACCGAGTGCAAAAATCAAATCGAGTGCATGCCATATGCACAAAATCAAATCAACTGTATGAAATCCATGAAATCATAAACACGTGCATCCAAGGCACAAAACCGATCTCAAGTGCAATAAATATGCACAAATCATAAACCAACGCAACGGTGTATAAAGCATATCTCAAGTGCAATAACTATGCACAAAATGTAAATACCCAGTAGGTGCAGCCATGGTGCACGGAAACAATATCATGAAACTCAAATCCAAGCGATATAAGCGTGATACTCGGATCACAAACGCAAATCGCAACAAATGACATTGAGGTACACCTCCTACAATGTCGAAAAATATCAGTGTGCCCAAAACTGGCAGAGCAAGAACATTCGCTCGCCTCCTACTAAGGTCTGGCGTCCTCTGTCTCTGGGTCTTCATTTCTCTGTGGATTACCAATCTCACAATCCATCGGCTCATCGGCCTGGTCAGGTGTACTAACGGAAACGATTCCGCTCTGGCACTCCTCTGGTCATCTCTCGGCCAATTAGTATGACCACTCGTAAAGCAGCACGTCACTGGCATCAGCCTCTGACCCTCTGAATACACGTGACACAACTGATCCTGGGTGCAAATCTTATCGCAGCAGTGTCCTGGAAGGAACCTGCTCAAGGTCTCTTCCGATCTCGCCTATGCAGAACTATACAGAGGCTGATACTCTTACATAATCTTTTTTCGCTTTTTGTACATTTGCGTTCTCAGCACAGCATTTTCTCGGGAACCGGCCGTATCCCAACACCTCTGTATACATATCAGATCTATAATCTCAACGGGGAGTAACAACAGCTCGTTAATATCTCGCACGAACCTCTTGTTCCACTCGTCTTTATTATCGTCCGCTTCGACGTCACGTCATGCTATCTGCGTACTGCAATTGTTCTCGGCTACAGTCAATCCGAAGTCTCTCACACGGACTCGAAATTATGAACTCGGTATCTTCATCACTCTGTAGAAGATATCTAATCGAACACGTTCTCGGGAACTCGTCCCAACCATCGGAAGAATACTCTATATTCGTCCGTTCTTGATCAACTCATAACACATCTTGGTGAGGTCCTCTATCTGAAACTGGTCAACTTACTGATATCTTATCGGATCATCCAACGAACAATGTCATCTTTGGATCGATCTACTCTTGATCTGAATAAGATGCTCCATACTGGAAATCTTCAACTCAACTGAGCCTGCGTCGGTGCATCTAATCTGACGAATCACCTTCATCTCTCAACTCAAGATAGATTAGCTATCACCTGTCGCATCTCTGCCTGAAAGCTCCAGCGATCTTAGCTCATAAGCTTTGGAATCGACATCCCATCAATCTCAGCAACAGCTGGGTCATCTTTCTGAACGATAGACGACATCATAACTCTGAGGTAGGCTGTACGTCAACAGTCCTCTCACAACAGGCAGCCTCTAACAATGGCCCGTTCATCCGGTGCAAAACCGAACACTCGCCTCAAACGAGAGGTCACAACACAAACACTACTTCGAGACGTTCCCGTGTCACCAAAAAACACGATGGTCAGTTCTCGTCCAAGACGATCTCGCCCTGACCGCATCACTAGCAGCAGCTCAATCTGCGCTCAAACCATGGTGACAGGAACCTCAATCAAGTATCGACGAAAATAGATCAAAGGTATGGAAGGAATCAACAGATCCAGAATAGATACATGATCACAAGGAAGAACGGAATCAGTGAGAATATGATAATGAAAACGAATAGAATCAAGGATCTCAAATGGATGTATGATCCATGGAACGAAGAGAATCACAAGTCTCAAGATATGTACATACTAAGGTCACTTAAGCGGAATATCGTATCATAAGTATGCCGCGGAACATACGCACGGTACGTCACTCTACTCAAGCTACCTACTCCATCAATCAGGGTCAACCTATGTAACGAAAGTTCGGGTCTAATACCCCCTGTTCAAGTCTAAGTTCCGTAAAGTCAAGCCTAGATTTCGAAATATATATACGCCCTAGACTCCGCATAGTCAAACATAGACTCGAACCAAGGTTAAATCTAGCACTCTGATACCAACTTTCTCATGACCCGAAAGTATTGTTCGTGACCGGCACTTAAACCACGTAACGTCTAAAGGCGTAACGTAATTCAAGTAAGCCGAAACCCAGAAACCTAAAACCTTTTTAAAAAAAATAAAATGGTGAAGTTTTGAAATAAAGATACGATGAAATCAAACGTTTTCTTAAATGCATAGATAATGGAATATGAAAAATACAAGTGGATTTTATTAGTTGAAAAACATGTTTCGTCTTTTTAAAAATTTGGGCACCACCTCCATTATATATTTTGATCCAAAACTACATATACATAATAATATAAAAGGCATCTCTAGGTGGGAGATAGCTCTTCGCTAATCGGCAAAATCACAACCACGCAAGTCATAATATAAGTATACGATGCCTAACGACGAAGATCAGCACAAAGAAATAAGAATAAAGTAAGGCATCAACCCACCAAGCGAACATAGACCCTCGCTCTAAGTCTTGCAACCATAAGTCTCATTAAGTCTTACTATTTATACAAATACTAGTTTCTGGTTGATGGAGTTGACTAGATACAATAGGAATAATAAATACAATAGTGGCACGATCCAATATATACCACCTACCAAAGCAAATCACCCGAATGCAAGCTGTGTGCCAGCGATGCCGCTACTGATCCATGCGGTCAACCTGCAAGAACTGTGGCACAACGGGGTGAGTTTCCAACTCGTCAGTAGAAAATATCATCAGGTAGAAATCGAATAAACAACGATTCCTGAGTCAACTATATCATAAAGGTAATACTATGATTTCTAAGGTGACCGTATCTGCATATGTGCCAACAATATAGTCAATGCCTATAAGCATGTGGATAACATCTACGTGTCCATCAATGACACAACAACATTGTGCATGTAAATATCATGAAAGCATATGCATATAAATATGAGGATATCAACAAACGTGTGTCCATTAACAACACATCTAAATCATGGAACCTGAGTGTCCAACATTGACACTCGAAACATCATGAAACCCGTGTCCAGCATCGACACGTAAATCCTTATATCTCAGGCGCCGCATTCTCAGATCGGCCCTCATATCTATCTCATCTCAGACGCAGCATACTCTGATCGGCCCTCATATCCATCTCATGACTCCGGCCGGTATCCTCCGGACAACCGCCGGGTCCAACCAATCACCGCTAGGTAGTAGTCCCTTTACCAGGCTCATCGTCTACACCACGAAAATCCTTTCTTACCCCAGGTACCATACCGGGTCCACCATGTATCCACAGACGGTGCCTCCTACTCCTCGAATCGGGTATCACATAC
Organism: Agapanthus africanus; assembly: GCA_030015575.1. Lineage (NCBI taxonomy): Eukaryota > Viridiplantae > Streptophyta > Magnoliopsida > Asparagales > Amaryllidaceae > Agapanthus > Agapanthus africanus. The sequence goes on from JASDDO010000024.1 coordinate 161,105,824, forward strand.
CAATCTCAGAACCGAGAAAACACATGGTGGATGACTCGAAATATCATATCAAGAGAAACCGGGTTTTTTTAAAAAAATACATAATTTCTTTTGAAATAACCACGGTTCTCAAATCCAGAATCTCATGAAATCAGCAAATATCAATGCATATAATGATAAAGCATGATGCATGCAAACATATAACAGAAATGTGAGCATATCCTGTATATCATGCGACATGGTATGGCGATGTGAACATAGCAAGTATATCATAGCATAACATGATGTGGAAATTCTACTGTGTAAGTGACATAGCAATTATCGATGATGAAAGTGTGTGAGCTGGCAATCTGTGTAAGTGTAACATACGCATCATCGATAATGGTGTAGGTGTACTAGCATAGGTATATATAATGCAATGAGAATATCATGAACGTAGCATAAAGTAAGTCGTAAGCGAAATGCTATAAGGTATATGTATCTAACATGATCGAGTCGGTGAATCTATCAATCGACATCCCGCCTCACAACATCACGTATGGTACAATATATCGTACGGCATCCTCTAGTCAGGGGTATGGATCAATCATCAAGTAAAACTCATCACGTACGGTATCCATCGTACGACGTCATCAATCAATTAGGGATTCTATCAACCTATATGACAATGAGGGTACGTACCTAACGTCTCGTACGTCATATCACTCATGATCCACAACATTATATATATCTATATACCTATATCCCAGGTCATATTCATAACAATCTCATATCAGGGGACCGGCAAAGGTATCAATCTTCTCATATCGACTCGTATCCATATACCGACTTATCAATCAAATCATCATATCACATCGTATATTCTTTTCATCACATTAAGTCATCCTACATATACATTCTAGCTTATTAATCTCATATCCTGCTATTATAAATCTCCTACTTATTCTCTTATAACTACATACCTATATGTCATGATTCACATTCACTTTTCATATCCTTATTTATCAATTCGAGACATCATTTAAATCATATCATGTCAAAGAGTCATATCTCTATAGCTTTCATCTCATATCTCGATATATATATTCAATCATTCCTATCATCTCTAACTATCTTTTTAACCATATCCTTAGTTTTCTTATCTAGGTTTCCTTAACCATATTCTATATATCGGTTTCCATCAAAACTTACGGGGGTACTATACGCCATCCACCCGACTTCCCCTGTAGATATAAATCTACTCACTTGCGGATCTTCTTGTTCAGCTGTAGTCGATGGCTTCGTAGTCTCCGAATCCACGCGAAGGTACCTACAATAAATACATATCGCAAATGCTATTAACATCAAGTCTGGAAAACCAATACGGCATACGGTGCACTCATAGGTTAGAACCTATAGCCTACGCATGCAAAACAATTAATCAACCCTCGTCGTTGGCGTACAAACATCCAACGACCCAATACAATATCAAATATCAAATCCCAAATTCAGAAATCGAAAAACCAAATTCAGCAACGAAGGAAATCACTTCCAGATTTCACCCAGGGCCAAACTAGAGAATTTTGCATATTGGGTTGCTCTAAATATCACATAACGAAGCTACTCACCAAAAATCTCCCAATTTCACTCTGATGTGGTTGCAATTTGCGGCCACATTGAATTTATTTGCGGCCAGATATTGGCATTTAGGTCTCGGGTTTCAGGGGTTGCTGCAAAATTGCCTGTACGTATCACTGTCAAGGGAATTTATTTTATATTGGTCTTAGGTCATCCCAGATTCCTATATACCATCAAAATCGGTCACAAATCTGACATCGGGAAATTCTAAGTCCATGTATTGGTTCTAGTCTCAAGTCTAGGTCAGTAAAAACACCACTCAAGTCTTGTAACAGCCTCTAAATATCACCAAATTAACACCATCACCTAAACTTCTCTTGGGATTTTCCAAACATCACTAATCTAACAAGTTTAACTCTAAACTAAACTAAGATGCTAGGAAACTTAAAACTAAACTAAATGAAAGAAGATACACCTCATTTGGGCAACTCAAGAAAACCCTAGCTTCTCAAAGTCTCCAAAATCCAAACTTGCAAGGTCCAATGTGTTGAGGATGAAGTGGGGATCATTTTTAATGAAAAGGGTGTAGGGTTTTAGCAAGGTTTTTGAGATGAGAAATGGAGGAGGTGGAGGGAGATGAGGAGGGAGATGATGAAGGAAAATAATGGGGGAAATGAATGGGGGCAACCCTCTCCCTCCCTCCCTCTCTCTTATTCTCACCCTCACTCTCTCTCATGCCATGTCTCATGCAATCATTTGATCCCCCCCCTCTCTCCTCAATAATACACTCTCAAATCTTTTCTCTTCTCACAAAAATAGAACCAAATGAAATGAACAAACACAAAGGAAACAATATTTAACAAAATGCAACATATCAAGGTGCACTGGCCATGATTAAAATGTAGAAACACGGATTTAGCCAAATCGCGATTAGTAGTGCACTAATCAAGTTTTTATTTAAACTACATATAATTAATTATAAAAATGCCAAATCCGATAAATATATTTTTAAATGAATAACTCATTTTAATCTCCAATTATTTCATAAATATTGGTAAATATTTATACCATTTTACGAAAACCCAAAATTCGCAAATCGGGTAGTTTTCGGTAAATATATTATTTTAATATTAAATTCCAAAAATAATATTTTATATTTTGTGAAATGTTACAACAGGGTCCCTTCACAATCTAGTAAATCAAACACTATGTAGTCGCACAACTCATTAAACATGCTATTCTCAATTGGTGAATCATTTGGTGTACTCGATAGATTTTCGAAAATGGAGCCGTAGAATTCAATTGGGAATGGGTAGGTTTGATTCTGAAGGGTTGATTGCTAACTTTCACTACTCAAATCATCAAATTGTCCTATCACCTCCTCATACATTGTAAAATTTTGAGCTAGTTGGGAACTAACTGTTGGTTTTCTAGGTTATATGAGTGGAGCCATGGATGCACTCAATTCCAATATCTGTTGGCATGAAGCTACCCAAAACTCTTTCAATGTTCTTTCAAGACTAGACATGGGTTGTGAAGGTGTTTCAGTAAAAAATTCGAATTCGTTTGGATACATGAAACTCTCAAATAGATGTTTAGAAGAAATGTCTAGAGAACGTGTAAAAGTCGGGTAGGATTAATAGGAATTGAATGGATACGTAGAATGGACATGTTTATGGTCAACACTTTGATAAAAAGGTGATTTAAATTGTTGTCCTAAAGAATTTGGAGTGGTGAAAAGAGTGAAAGATCGACTACGGGATTTCTCAATATGTTCGGCAATGGACATGAATTTAAGAGTAGCCACATTACCCTCAGAAAGGGTATCAACATAAAAAAGTGTGAAAATTTGAAACGGTTGATAGGAAGTGGATTGCGGTGTCCAATTAGATTTTCTGGAGGCGTCTATTCGATCTTTCAAAGTAATTTTGGAAATGAATGTATCATTGGAAGTTTTACCAAACCAAGAACCGTATGATAAAATATCTGGTTGAGGGTACCAAATTTCAGCAAGAGTTAGTCGATTAGGGGTACTCATGATATGAAAAGAGTGAAAGTAGGTGGAAAGTGGGCAAATTTTTATAAATTTTTGATTTTTTTTTTTAGTTTTTAGATTTTTGAAATTTTTGTTTAGTTTTTGAAAAATACAGAATTATGGGATTATACTTCAAACAATCACAATCATAATCAAAATATGCATAAGCAACAGCTAGAGCTAGAGTCTTCAAAATCCAACTAAACCGCTCCTAAACTTCCAAGCGACAAGTTGCAGAATAAATCTCGAATCGCCTCTTCACTGCCAATTGTGGCCAGGTAAGCACAAGTGAGGTAACGAGGGTTCCGTTCATGAATCACCGTGAGACTAGCCATTTAAAATTACCTCCTCACTTGTCTAGCCTAGGTACCACAAAGTCAAGTTTAGATAAATGATCGAATCCCCATAACCATAACCTTCTCTCTTCCTAATTGAGCACGACAATCCTTAATTGGCTTGGTCTAGATATTTTTCAATTAGCTCAAATGGTAATGCATATGCCTTTTGTGATTTTTGGGGTCTTAGGAAGGAAGATGAAATCCCCATCCAATCTGAATTGGTGTTCAAGCCCCTTAATTTCCGTATTATTGTATGCAAAGCAATAAAACAATCAAAATCTAAAACAACAAAAAAAAAATATTTGGCGGTAGTGCAAAGAATTCTGCACAAAAACAATTTATTAGAAATGAAAAGAGAGTGCGCGCAAATAATACCGTAGAAAAAGGAAATTTATTGGAGCTCAGATGAGGATTCTGGAGAAGAGAAGGACTCACAAGAAAATTGGGGCTCTGAAGCCAAATTTCGGCAGTGGAACCGCGGCAAATTGAACTTCAAGACCGCGAAACTGCGGTGTGAGTTTTGAGTTTAGTCTTCAAATTTCGTCAGTGCACTCCTCTCTTTCTACTCTTATGGTTTTCAACCTCTGGTTCTTAATTAGATTACTGTATTTTCTCCATATTTTGGTACGGTTTAGCTGCGATTTCCCCTTGGTGTGGCCGCGAGATGTGGGTCAAACTTCCCATGACTTTGGCACTGAACTTGCTATTTTCCCTATTCTGCACACTCACACAAAAATAATCAAAAAATAACAAGATGATATTTATGGTTTTTCTTGTTTTTGTTTTTGTTTTTTTTATATACACAAATTAACCCAAATAACAAGAAAGAAATGCGTTACCGTCTCCCTGGCAACGGCGCCATTTGATTGGTAGGGAATTCCGTGATATGATATGCATTTTATGTGTTCTCTACTTACCGCAATCAAATCGGTTTCGCTTGGTAGCTAGCCGGTTGAGTACAAGTCGATCCATAGAGAGATGGTATGTGTTTCCATTCTTATTTTATACGGGTCAAGTAAACAATGTCCAAGTTGTTCGATTCTATTCTAAGTGTTGTGTATATTTATGTTCATGAGAGCTTGTTAGGGTTATTATTGGTTAGTAGAGTTGGGATTTATTCTCATGCTTGTCTTGTGCCATCATTGAAATGATGTTGGAGTAACCGAAAGTAACAGGGATTAGAAGGACATAGAAATGATATTTGCGAGTTTAAGAAAGCTTTCCAACGCTAGTCCATTCCTAATGACTCTTGTCCGTCCGTTCCATGTTCTTATTTCCAACCCTAGGCCAAACACACACAACAAGTCTCCAATTAGGTCACAACTATATGTCACGTTGTAGTGCGCCTAAAAAATTCTCAACCTAGGTCGCGACTATATGTCACGATAGTGCGTTTAAGGGAGGGGGTTATGTTTGTTTGGTCTAAGTTCATTTTCAAGTTGTTTGACAAATAGAAACACAAGGGATTTTTCCATCGCTCATACCACTCTTCCTTAACCCTAATAAGTAGGTAACTATTCACACATGAAAAAAATAAAACAAGAAGAAGAGAAGAAAGAATGGAAGAATACGATGAGAACAAAAAACAACAAACTAACTGCTTAGGCCATCATCTAAGCTAGAGACTCCATTGAGTATCATGGCTTAAAAATAGAGATTAGAAGAGAATAAAAAAGAACAATAAAACCAACAATTAGTTTAACAAACAAGTAATAAAAGTTATACTAAGAATTAAAAGACAATGTAAGAAAATAAAGATACAAGGTAGAAAAAACTCCCATCTTTATTATTCATCCACTCAAAACCTCTCACTACATTTTAATACAGAAGAGATGATGATGAAGAAAAAAACTACACTAAACTAAAACTAATCCTAAGGAAAATAAAGCATGCCTCTGTGCCTCTGAACTGGGGCATTTATAGACAGTGAAATGAAACCCTAGCGTAATATTCTGAGCCCTTACACCATTATCAAAACACTCATGAAAATTCGTCACATTTGTCCACGATACGACCGCTGATCCGCTGTCAAATAGGCTAAAAGATCGCTGATCCACGGTCCTTTTTTGGAATTAGCACTTCGTATTTCTTGTCGGTTCTCATGTTGCTTTTTTTATTCTGTTTGGTAGGTTCAATTTTGTAATATAGTTCCAAAATATTCTCAGATTTACAATAGTCCAAAATAACAACTCAATTGAATTTTGTGTCTTAATCTCCCTCGAGCTCCGCGTTGCTACCTTGATTCTTGTGCTGCCTCCCTCGTGCTTTGTGCTTATCCTAGACATGAATGACCATCGCTTGATCTTTTCCCTTATACTGGTAAGCGGCACCTAACAGATGTGGATAACCAGAACCCGGATTTTATCTGTTTTCGGCAGTTGTCCCAAATTTGACATAACTGTAGAGAATGCGTGTGATTTGCATTATTATGCACTGAGAACTTATAATCGGTAATCATGTTGCAAACACGGATTAAAAGCACTTACCTATATACAAATGTGTATAAAAATGAGCGGTATTAAATGCAATATTTTAATGTGAACAGGCGTTGCGGAAATGAAAGAACAAATTTAACTGCATCACGAATTCGAACTATATTATCTGTTGGAGATAGTGCCCTCAGAGTCAATTATTGGATCACAGGCACGTGATTGCAATGATTGAAGGAGGACCTATCCCAGTAGGACAGTCTTACTCAAGATGATAGTATGCTATCTGGTTTATCTTTATCATCGTGTACTGCTTTAGGTGACCTTACGAGTCGCTATTACACGTTGATAGAGCCCCTAGGATTCTTGCTTGACTACCAGCAGTATGAGGGCGATCATATACGTGGGAGCTGGGGTCTATAAGCACATCCTTAAAAGGTCCCTAGTCGTGGGAGTTTCGAGACAGGGCATCGATTCTCCAAAGTAGACTAGTGTATACAGTCGAGACCCCGAAGAGGGGCCGTAGCCTGTCTCACAAGCCACTGGTGTCAGTTGGTTCACCTAAGATGTATACAGGTGCTCATTGGGTTATGAGTACACCGGACAGGACTCGCCGGGAACCTGCTAGTTGGGATTATACCTGATGTCAGATAGCAGTTCCCTGGTGACATGTGTACAGGTTAGTTCATCGACCTGAGATCGTCATTTGTCTCGTGTGAGTTCCCACTGTACTTTTATTACTACCCTACCACGCTCAAAGGAGACGTGCAAACAGGTTTTAGTTGGGTACAGTCCCGAGCCACATGGAGGCAGTGAGCGGATCTGCAGGGGTTCGTCTCTCCCGGTATTGGGGGTGAGGTCGCGCTGTGTCTAGGAGAGCCAGTACATGAAAAGTCCTTGGCCAAGGCAGGAGATTTACTGGTAGGTATTCCAGTAGTATCTCAGGGTGTTATGGGATGCACTCCGACATGACTTGTACCGCTTTTGGGGGTCTGACTTTTACCAACCCCCTAGGCCCGCCATGCGATGCTCATAGACGAACGGACCGGACTGTACGGATATTGTCACTGACAGGCTCAGTAGGGTGTCAGGATGAGTTCGCTCATCGACGTCCCTTTTGGTCAATAGCTGGTGGCCTGTCACGTATGGCTAATACCTCTGACGTGCTAGTGGTTAAATCGACAGCCATAGTATTGACGAGTCTTTAGAGTCCACCACACACAGTTACTCAAGTTTCGGGCGAAACGCTGTAGAGGTCGTATGGAGATATGGCAGGGTTCGATCAGATACTTGCGGTATTGCACGGATCGTGATCGGACGGTTTTTACTAGCCGGCTTTGGCTTAAGCCGGATCCTAGTATAAGATAGTGTAGATTTTGTCTCTTTGCATTTGTGTTCAGTGGGAATACAAATGCGGGCATGTATATGCAGTAGCGGGGTTTTCCTGTAATTTATTACGGATCAGTTTTCTGAAGTTGCCAGTTTGCATTCCGTTCCTGCCGATTTTCCTTTGTTCTTTCGCGGCCGGACTTTCCGATGGAGGGGGTTATTTGTAAGAGTGCAAATAACTTATTGTGGAGGGGTTTCTTGCATAAGTGTGGCTCCATGATTGTTTATTCATCATGAGATTCTTTCCTAGTCTATTTCATTGCATTTATGGTGATGGTTTGTGAGTGGATTTGGATTTGAAATGGTGTGACCATTTTCATTTCTTTATGATACCATTTTCTTCTCTTGTATTTGCATTCCCTTTTTCATCCATCACCACAAGGGGCCGGCCACATGAGGAAGAGAGAATGAGAGAGATTGTTTTTTTGGGTGGTGGCATTTTTCTTCATCTCATTTCATGTTAGGAAAAATGAAAGTACCATTTTTCCTTATCTTCATTCCTCCACATACCATGGCAACTTCGCTAAACCCCAAGAGACAATAGATTCTACAATACATCTACAGCAAATCTTGGACACGTCGGCTAGCCAACTTCGCGCCCGAGTTGCCTCGGTCCAGAGGTGGGAGCCCGTAAAAGAACTCGGCGATGTGGTGCCCGTTTCGACGAGGAGGCGACAACCGGAGATTCCGCGAGGAGATCGGAGTGGAGGCGAAGACCGAAGGACACGGATCGCTCGGTATATCTCTCTACCCATCTTTTAGTTTGCTAGTAGTTAGGTTAATGGCCCGATCCGGGTTGATAGTGCGCGGTGGTGCCGGTTTGCAAGTACCGTAAAAGTTTTTCGTTTCCGCATTCCGGCGTCGGATTGACGGCCGGGACGCCGCCGTGCACTTACATTGGTATCAGAGACACGCTGTTAACCTAGTCTAGCTTGCTCTAGTATGTTTAAAACTCGATCGATCAAAAATCCCAAAAACCGTATTTTCACATGCACAGTTTCTGTCAAAATTTTTTTGGGCTCTAAAAATTTTTCAGGGTGTTTCAGAAATGTGTGCAGGGTATATGGAGAACACTGTTGAAAAATGGTCACGTGATGCCACTATAGAGCCGCGGAACCGCGGCCTTAACCCCCTTATGGCCGCGGTTCCGCCGCCGAAAAGTGTCATCATTGCTCCAGATTTCTACAGTAGTTCTCTGAGTTGAACATGGGGCTTTTTGAATATTCTTTTTGGGCCCAGAATTTCTGTGAGTGCTACAGTACTGCTTGGGGCCCACTTAGGTAATTTTGATCGATCGAAAAGTTTAAAAATGTTAGTTCACAGTATTTACATTATATCTGCGACAGTGAATGTCACTCGATCGGTAAATCCAGTCTATCTGCTATAGCCCTTTTAGACGGATTTGCGAACGTGACATTCACGTTGATGTTCTGCGTTGTGCTGTGATGTTGCGGATTGGTCGTGGGGGATATTCTGGATGCAATGGTAGTACGGTTTTGTTTTATATGTACATTTGATATTGCGGGGCGAGCGTCCGACATGTGGACTGCCATCACTGCCTGTTTGTATTATTCATTTGGGGCACGACCGGGTCGAGGTTGATGTACCCGTTGTATGTATATTTTACTTTCTGTACTAGGATTACCCCGCGAAGGGGTGCAGGGATAGCCGGATTCTAGAGGGCAACGGGCCCGCATCTCATGGCATTGAGACGGAGGGGGCTTTACTCTAGAATTGGCGGGCTATTCGCCGCACTCGTAGGGGGTACAGGTTGACCCAAGGAGGGGTGCCCAAGTTACCGGATTCCGTGAAGTGCTGGGTGGTCCATTCACGTTGCTGAAGGGGGCTGCCTCGCTTCAGGTTTTGGCGGGTAACTTGCCGTGCCCGTAGGGGTCTAGGATTTCATTGCACAGGCTATCCACACGACCAGAGGAACGTCGGGTTTCAGTAGCGGCTCTGTGAAACCCGGGGATCCCAAATATCTGTATTGTTCTGTGATGCTGTACATTTCTGTGATGTTGCATTTTATCACGCCTTGAGCGAAAATTATATATTATATATATACTAGTAGATGTTGTATATGTTTTGCATCCGTGCTAGTCCAGTCCCCGCTCTGTCGTTAGTTAAGTAACTTAACGGGTGATGACGGGACCCGGTGGCGAATGCGGATGGCATATACGTACATCATTATTTTCGTTCTTTTGTGGTGTGATCAATTGATGGGACTGCGTTGATTCGGATGAATGCAAGCTAAACAAACCTATTCTGATGTTGTTGGAACACTTTTCAAAAAGCTGTTATTGCAAGGACGTTCTCTTTTGTCTTGCATCGTGATATTCAGTTGGAATATCCTGCTCCTCAGTCGACGAGGCAAGGGCCGAGATCCCTTCACCGGGAGTGACCCCTTGGACAAAAAGTTTGCGTCAGGGCAATAACTTCACTATAGCCGATTACTTTTGCTTTGCACCGTGGTATTCAGTTGGAATATCCTGCACCTCATTCTACAGGGAAAGAGCCGAGATCCCTTCACCGGGAGTGACCTCTTTAGCAAAGGTTTTCGTCACTATATTTTTTTAGAAAGCTATCCAGTTCCTTCAACGATATCAAGTTCATTACGTTAAAGGTTTTCGCCAGAAACCATTCGTAGCCCTCCGTCGTTTCATATGGATAGTCAATAGTATTCAAGCTGTGTTTGTTGGCCATAGTCAAGGCAAAGTGTTTGGTAGCTATTGGGTGTTCATATGCAGCATAGATAGATGCGTTGGTTTGGGACAGTCGTATAGCCTTGTTGGCCCTAGTCAAGGGCTTGCACGGGTGGGTTCAAATCAACCTGGACAATGACGGGTAGAACTTGACTTGTGACTTATGATTTGTTGGCCTTAGTCAAGGTCATAAGAGCATGGGGCAAAAATCACATCGGGAGTTTCTAAAGAAACTGAAACTTGCTAGATATGCGCATACCTTCTGGAGTGTGATAACGTGAGCGGATTCCGTCACGTTATCATGCGATGATAGTTGGATCTCGATTCCCACTGATGAGTTGGTTTACTCCTCGGGTGATCCCGACTAATTCTTCTTTCAAGTTTGGAGGAGAATTTGACGGTACAGTGGGAGGTTTCCGGATTAGATAAATTGGTAACCATTCTGATCTAGGTTAGAGTGCACGCTGAGTGTTTCTTTTCTCTCTCTCTTTGGCAGCGACCATTGACCCGACCCTATAACTATGACTCAGTGACCAAAATTAACCGAACCTTCTTTAATACTGGCTTTTGGATTGTTAGAGTTGCAAACCTCATTGCCACTCCTACTTTTACCATTTTCTCCAGGACACCATGTATTACTACGAACCTCCACTTCCATTGGACAAAACCATCGTATGGTTATATACGAACTCGAAGGAATTCGAGGATGGTTTCCCGTTCTGGAGAAAATGAATAGGACTATTCGGTTGTCTTTTCCTTTTACCTTCTCTCAGGTTGCGAGTACTCCTTAGTTTAGGAGATAGTACACCTATTACGCAAATTGGATAGTCTTCTTCCAAACCTTAGGCTGGTGCTGAACGGTAGGGAATGAAGAAAACCAATTAACCTAAACGGTGTACAGAAGGTATTAAGTTAAGACAAAGAAAGGGATTAGTAAGAGGGCAAAGTAAACTGCGACTGCTATTCACGACCAAACCAAGTATTTCTTCGCCAATCCTAAATCACCTTGGTATTTATCCAGGACACTCCGTATCACTACGAAGATCCACAGTTTATTGGATACTTCATCGTATGGTTATATACGAACTCAAAAGGAACTTGTTCCAGTTCGGGGATGGATTCTGGTTCAGGAGAAATAGGAATAAGGTTTATTCGGTTGTCTTTTATCTTCACCTTCTCTCACATTGCGAGTGCTCCTAGGATTAGGACAGTACACCCATTATGCTTATTGGATAGTCTTCTTCCAAACCATAGGCTGGTGCCGAACGGTAGGGAAGGAAGAAAATTATTTGGTCTAAAGGGGTGTGCAGAAGGTAACGACTAAAGACATATTAAGGGATTTGGAGAGATGGCAAAGAATTATACGGTTACAGTTGTGAATCTGTATAATGGAAGAGGCATTACTAGGAATACCCGGATACCCCATCGAAACATTTCAATGTTTCAGTTTCACTGTGTACTGTTAAAAGAAAACTGATTTCCCAATTAGACACTTGCTCCAGGGTATGTATTTACCAGGTTTGGTTCTCACATCTGTATGGTTTTACAGATGATGAGTGGGAGTAAGTTATTGGGAATTAGGTGATTATCCTCATTATATCGGAATTCGTTGTAATTGGTGATATTTGAGGAAGTCACCTGGATTGTTTGCCAGACGGCAAATATTTGGTTTTGAATATCCGTTGTTATGCACCAATTTCAAATTGATATATCTGTACGTCTATTTTTATAGAGTGAGATGTACCTTTTTGAAATTATGTCTATGACATTTACCTATATCAGTGGATGGTTAGGTAAGGAGCATTAAACAGCGGTGTAATTCTTCTTAGCCATAAGTACAGTTTTCAACCTACGACACACAGGAAATGAGTTATTAGACTTAGGGGACTTATACAGAGTATTGTATATTGTCCAGTGTCCATTAGGACAGAGGGGTTGGTCCTCGTACTATATTCTGTTTACTTATGACTTCTCTAGTTCTTAGACATGTGTTTCGTAGAAATGCAAGGTCTAAGTTTTGAGAAGTTATAGGTATAAGAGTAAGGTAGAGAACCAGGTGTTGTAAGTATCGGGATTCTTCAAGGTGATCGAAGATGTAGATACTTGTGTATGGTATTCAGTTGATAGTAATGGTTAAGAGAACTTGTTTCTCTTTCAGGTTACACATAATTGGAAGTATTCCTAAGTTGAGTAATGCTGATCGGCCTCCTTCCATTTAGTTGACATGCACTGGTGACAGCTGCATGATTTGAATCTGGTTCAATTAAATCAGTGCATCTGTTTCTATATTGGATATAGAACAGTTCATATCTTGACATTGTTAAGGTATGGGGAGTTGTCCAGCTTATGCTTAAAGCCAGACACCGGACTACTCAAGGCACGTTTCCGTAATGGTTGTTTGTGGGTTGACCCGGGCTATGACGAGGGTTGATATTCTACCATCTGGAAGATCAATAGTGATATTGTTCTTGACTCGCCACAGTTTTAATTAAAAATTGATTTTTTCAGAAAACAGTAGTGGGAGTATGGTAGAACTGGAAGTGATTCCATAACCGCAAACGATTACTGAAGATTTAATAAGAACCTAAAGATTCAATCTGGTTTGACATTCCATTGGCCACTCCGCAAATAGAGTGGATAACCTCAGGCGCTCGAGAAGTACTTCGGTAGCCTCAAGGACGGTGACAGGGAGGTTCTTGTTTACCCAGACTTTCCATTGCTGTTGCTCCAGACTGTGAGACCCGGCAGGAGGATGAATATAGCGTCGTTCTAAACTAGCTTTAGAAGTGCACGTGTATATGACTCTGCCAGAGGGTTGTCGTGGTCAGTGGGAGCAGCGGAAGCATTGGTGGACCTGTGGCTTATGTCTATTTACAGAATAAAGCGGATACAGCGGAGATAGATCATCTATTTCTGATGTGACAGTCATAGGTTTGACTTCATCAGAATAATGGATGGATCTGTTAAGAAGGTAGTAGGGTGTGATGTCCTGGTATTTGGATGACATACACAGAGTAGGAAGTGATATTCCTATACTACGATCGGTTATGCTTTGGTCGTCACACAGTGGTTTCTCCACATGGGACTTGGACATTATATCAGACATACTGGCTGCTAGATCTATGGTTTTAGATCTAGATTTGGTTGGTTTCCCAATTAAGGGTACTTAGACAGCATTCTAAGAGTATTTAGAATGGACGACTCCTGGCATAGTGGTGTACCTACAGGTAATGGAGTCACCCTCTCTAAAGGTGTCTTACAGACTAAAGGGGAGAGGGACGTGCATGATTGGCAGATCACTTGCTTAGGCAATTGAGTCAATCATGAGATGTCAAGTACCACATCAGATGTTGTTTTTGCAGTAGGTGCAATAAGTTAATATTGATCCAATCCTAGAGAAACAGTCGGAAACAGTTTTAGAACATAAGTTGATGTTCTAGGGATATGATAACAGCATTCTCCTTCGGGAGACAGTTATCATTCCAGGCTTCCAAGGTGACCTGGATGGAAGAGCGGCTGTCAAAGTTATAGTTTTCCCTCTGACGAGGGGCAGTATTTTGGACAGGTGGTCCAGGTGGATACTGAGGGAAGGCATGGCGCAGGATACTGATTAAGTTCAGTTGACGATACAGTCTAAGAAGTTTGGATTTGGAGTTCATTTATGAGCTAGGTCCCATCAGACATCCAGACACATTCTAAGACAGGTATTGCTCATTTCGGGAGATGGCTTTCTCCGCGAACTTGAGATAAAAGAGAGACATAGAAAGAAACATCAGAGCGGATCCACTCACTGAGGCTATTCCTCGAACGCAATAGTTTCGCAAACGAGCTTTGTGAGACTGACTAGTAGAGGAGTTGGGTGTTCAGTATCACACGGGCTGTGAGTATGCGACATCGCAATAATTAGCTTTGAGTGCAAGTGGGAGATTGTTGGAGATAGTGCCCTCAGAGTCAATTATTGGATCACAGGCACGTGATTGCAATGATTGAGGGAGAACCTATCCCAGTAGGACAGTCTTACTCAAGATGATAGTATGCTATCTGGTTTATCTTTATCATCGTGTACTGCTTTAGGTGACCTTACGAGTCGCTATTACACGTTGATAGAGCCCCTAGGATTCTTGCTTGACTACCAGCAGTATGAGGGCGATCATATACATGGGAGCTGAAGGTCCCTAATCGTGGGAGTTTCGAGACAGGGCATCGATTCTCCAGAGTAGACTAGTGTATACAGTCGAGACCCCGACGAGGGGCGGTGGCCGGTCTCACAAGCCACTGGTGTCAGTTGGTTCACCTAAGATGTATACAGGTGCTCATTGGGTTATGAGTACACCGGACAGGACTCGCCGGGAACCTGCTAGTTGGGATTATACCTGATGTCAGATAGCAGTTCCCTGGTGACATGTGTACATGTTAGTTCATCGACCTGAGATCGTCATTTGTGTCGTGTGAGTTCCCACTGTATTTTGATTACTACCCTACCATGCTCAAAGGAGACGTGCAAACAGGTTTTAGTTGGGTACAGTCCCGAGCCACATGGAGGCAGTGAGCGGATCTGCAGGGGTTCGTCTCTCCTGGTATTGGGGGTGAGGTCGCGCTGTGTCTAGGAGAGCCAGTACATGAAAAGTCCTTGGACAAGGCAGGAGATTTACTGGTAGGTGTTCCAGTAGTATCTCAGGGTGTTCTGGGCTGCACTCTGACACGACTTGTACCGCTTTTGGGGGTCTGACTTTTACCAACCCCCTAGGCCTGCCATGCGATGCTTATAGATGAACGGACCGGACTGTACGGATATTGTCACTGACAGGCTCAGTAGGGTGTCAGGATGAGTTCGCTCATCGACGTCCCTTTTGGTTAATAGCTGGTGGCCCGTCACGTATGGCTAATACCTCTGACGTGCTAGTGGTTAAATCCACAGCCATAGTATTGACGAGTCTTTAGAGTCCACCACACACAGTTACTCAAGTTTCGGGCGAAACGCTGTAGAGGCCGTATGGAGATATGGCAGGGTTCGATCAGATACGTGCGGTATTGCACGGATCGTGATCGGACGGTTTTTACTAGCCGGCTTTGGCTTAAACCGGATCCTACTATAAGATAGTGTAGATTTTGTCTCTTTGCATTTGTGTTCAGTGGGAATACAAATGCGGGCATGTATATGCAGTAGCGGGGTTTTTCTGTAATTTATTACGGATCAGTTTTCTGAAGTTGCCAGTTTGCATTCCGTTCCGGCCAGTTTTCCTTTGTTCTTTCGCGGCCGGACTTTTCGATGGAGGGGGTTATTTGCAAGAGTGCAAATAACTTATTGTGGAGGGGTTTCTTGCATAAGTGTGGCTCCATGATTGTTTATTCATCATGAGATTCTTTTCTAGTCTATTTCATTGCATTTATGGTGATGGTTTGTGAGTGGATTTGGATTTGAAATGGTGTGACCATTTTCATTTCTTTATGATACCATTTCTTCTCTTGTATTTGCATTCCCTTTTTCATCCATCACCACAAGGGGCCGGCCACATGAGGAAGAGAGAATGAGAGAGAGTGTTTTTTTGGGTGGTGGCATTTTTCTTCATCTCATTTCATGTTAGGAAAAATGAAAGTACCATTTTTCCTTATCTTCATTCCTCCACATACCATGGCTACTTCGCTAAACCCCAAGAGACAATAGATTCTACACTACATCTACAGCAAATCTTGGACGCGTCGGCTAGCCAACTTCACGCCCGAGTTGCCTCGGTCCAGAGGTGGGAGTCCGTAAAAGAACCCGGCGATGTGGTGCCCGTTTCGACGAGGAGGCGACAACCGGAGATTCTGCGAGAAGATCGGAGTGGAGGCGAAGACCGAAGGACACGGATCGCTCGGTATATCTCTCTATCTATCTTTTAGTTTGCTAGTATCTAGGTTAATGGCCCGATCCGGGTTGATAGTGCGCGGTGGTGCCGGTTTGCAAGTACCGTAAAAGTTTTTCGTTTCCGCATTCCGGCGTCGGATTGATGGCCGGGGCGCCGCCGTGCACTTACATTATCATTTAGCTCCTTCAAACCTTCTTTGACCGTTAAATTTAGGATATGTGCCGAGCATCTAATATGAAAGAACCTTCTATCAGGTGAGAGAGATGATCGGTAACGGCCTTTAAGTGTATTTGCAACAACAATATTTGCGGATACATTATCTAATACAAGAGCACATAATTTATTTTCAATTCCCCATGTAGCTAAACATTTTTCAATTGCCAAACTTAATATGACACCGGTGTGACGCTCATCAAGATGCAAAAAATTTATAATCATTTTTTGAAGTTTCCAATTCTCATCTATATAGTGGGCAATGAGACTCATGTAACACATTGTTTGAATACCTGTCTAAATATCGGTTGTAAGACTAATACGACCTTTTGCTTTAAGCATTAGATCTTCAAGGTTTTTCTTTTCTTGTCGATAAAACTGCAGGACGTCTTTTGTTTTTGCTGTTTTATGATTTAGTTTGAAATCTGGCTGAAGATTTTGAATCATAACTCTAAACGCTGGGTGATTCACAATAGAAAATGGAAGTTCACACATTACTATGCATTGAGTAATGTCATCCCTGCTATGTTGTTGATTAAATTTAAAAATCTTCATTTCATTCGAAGACCCAAGCCCACCACTAGATAATTGTGTTTGTCCCTTCTGTTTTCTTTTGTAAGACAGACAAGAGTTCCAAGTGTTTTCTAAGAGAAAAGATTCCATTGTTTGAAGTGTGAACAAATAATTTTTCACAATGACGACAAGTTTTCTTTGAAATTACTAAATCCTTAGTAAAATACCTCTCCCAAATATCTGATTCCTTTCTCTTTTTAGCAATAGAACAATCAGAAATGATTTGAGGAAGTTGAGTAGAATTATCACTATTCATGTTATAAAATTATACTGTCCAAAGTGCTGAAAATAAAAGAACAAATCAAACATTTTAATCACATAGCAAAATAAAATGTCTAAACACTACTGAAATAATCTTACTCAAAAATTAAATTGATAAAATTGATAATGACACTAAATGCAATAAAAATGTAGATCGACAATAAACTCCTAATCATCACTTGTTTTTATTTTTAATTATCAGACATATATACT
The DNA here is from genome assembly GCA_030015575.1 of Agapanthus africanus. Lineage (NCBI taxonomy): Eukaryota > Viridiplantae > Streptophyta > Magnoliopsida > Asparagales > Amaryllidaceae > Agapanthus > Agapanthus africanus. The sequence goes on from JASDDO010000024.1 coordinate 161,123,362, forward strand.
CACTAAGATAGCTGATGTAACATTTATTGACAAAGGAAACCTCTATTAATCTACATAATCAGGAAAGAAATCAAAAGCAAAAGAATCAATAAATCACATCATTTTAATGATATAATATCCTTCTTTTAATCACCACATTTCAAACACAGTTCATAGATTCATAATGCATTCTTTCAATTTCTTAAACTACATTTAATTAAAAACAAATTTAATTTTCCCGACTTAGAATTCAGAGATCAACCCATTATAATTTCCCAAAATCAAAGAAAAATGCCTCAAGATCTTACCTTTCCAAATTTCACTCCACCTTCATGGCCGAAGACAAAAACCCATTGAAGTTCCATCAAAAAAATCTACCTTTTCCTATCGAAATCTAAAGAAAAACGCATTAAGAATGCACATTTTCAAATCTCAGTCCACCTTCATGGCCTAAGAGAAAAACTCATTGAATCTCTAAAAAAATGTACCTTTTTTAATCCAGAAAAGCTAGCTATGATCAGGATCGAAGGAAAGAGAGAACCATCAATAAATCCGTCGATTTTCTACGTGAGAAAGCGAAGAGAGAGAGACCTAGATGAGGAAATTGAAGAGAAGGTTTTCTCTTTTGGAGATCATATGTAACGACTCTGAATTTACTGTATGGAATTTTCCAGTTTAATGTAAAGAAAATGAGTTATACAGCCTGAGATTGGGTTATAAGTTAATTTTGTTAAATAATAGTAAGAATCCACTTGTAGCTCATTGGTAAAGTCCTTCCACTGTTGTGACCCATCAGATGCATTATTTTTATCTGATTTATTTTAAAACTTTTTGGAAGGCTAAAAGTTTACACATGCAATACACATAAAAATAAAAAGTCAGAAAAAATTAAACACGTGAAAAAAGAAATTAACACAGACTTGTACATGTGGCACAAATCCAACGACCCAACCCTCTAGATCGATCAGCGGAAATGCCCTATAGGCCAGCACCGACAGGTGAACAGTGGCCAATGAGGCCCGGCTTTTGCACACACAACCTTTCCCCTACCCCTAACTCCTCCTGCAATCAAACAGAACCCCTTCAATTCCCAATTTATCATCTTTTTAATGCATTTTAATTCACCATTTTAATTCAAAAATCCTAATTCTACACCATAAATGCCATCCCACACTTTGGATCAACATCATTCTGAAATTTTTAGCCAAAACTCTCAGAAAAATTCTCTAAGTACAAGTGGAGTTAGCAAGCGGTCAACTTCCGGTGAAAAATCGAAGCTATTCCGGAGCTCCCGCGACTCCATGACGACAACCCTCTCTTCTCCCACCTGTTCTTACTAACTAAATAGTAAGTCTCTATCAATCCTCTTCTTATTCGTTGGAATTCCATTTCAAATCATATATCGGTAAGTGGAGTTAATACCGATATTTGTTTCAAAACCCTAGAAAACTCTCTTTAATACTTTTTTTCAATCTAACTTGTACTTATCACTTGTAATCTTAAATCATAATGTTTAGAATAAAATTTTAATCAAGAATATCATGTAAAAATAACTTTAATTTAAGTTTTTCGTTTAAATACCACGAACTTCAAACACCGCCTCTTTTAGTATTTTGTTAATACTTTACCTTTAGAAAACTTCATGGGGTAATGGCATACCCCTCACATACACACATGGTTCCATAGCATGATACTGCTTTTGTGTGAATTTTGGTTACGAAGAAAATATTACATTAAAATACCACTCACTTTAAAAACGGTTTTCTTTTAAATTGTATTTTAAATTCCTTTGTGATTATACCTCTACAACCCTCTTTAGGGGACCCACTATTAGATGGTGCGGATTATCACATATCCTTGGGCTAGTAGAGTGAGATGCAGACCTCCTCACGGAGCATTCGGTCTCGAAAGGTTTTAAATACGGTTTTTAAGAAAAACGCATTTTTCTACTTAAATAAAAATTTAATTTTTAATAATTATATAAGTATTACAAATCCATATATTTTCAAAATATAATAAAATTAAAATTTTTAAAATGTAAGAATTACAAGTTTCACTAAAATACCATCAAGATACCAACAAAACACAAGTTTTACAATAAAATACCATGAACTTTCTAAGCTATGTAATTATCACTAAAATATCTCAAATCCTTAAAATTCATATCCATGAAAAGCCTAAATAAAATAAATAAATTCTCGAGGTTTATTTTGAAATTTTATTAAGAATATTTTTCATAAAATCCCTTTGAGTTATATAAAATAATATTTAAGGACTTAAGTAAATATAGGTTTAAGCGGGATCAATTCTCTTGAGCCCCAGGAAGCCGGAGAAAGTGAGTGCTTGCTGATTGAATGATTCTCGGTGTGTCGGTAGAAAAGTGTAAGAAATCACAACCAAAGAAATTTTTGACCGCAATCAATAACGGTGTCGTATGTAGTGCGTTAGCGAGTGCGGATCGACCATAGGGAAAGTGAGATCCGTTCGAATTTGAATTAGATGAATCGAAAATTAAAAAGAAAAGAAAAGACAATTCAATTCAAGATTTAAAAATGAATTTCAAGAATCATTAAAATCTAGATCTAATAACAAGAAAACATTAAAATCAAGAATCAAGAATTGATGATTTCCAATCGAATTAGGTTTCAAGAATCGAAGTGAGGCTCGTAGGAATCGATCGAATCTATAGACGTGATGAAAACTATTGATTACGTTTTCTTATCCGTTGATGATTTGATACTAGATCGATGATGATCAACGAGAATTAGGGATTTCTTGAGGAAACTAGGATTTCATCATCTATCCCTTATCCTTTCGTTAATTTCATTCATATTCTAGCCTCTAGTAAATTCAAGAATCGATCGTGGATCTCTAATTAAGAGCGAACACAATCAAGAAAGTATCGCTCGAAACTAGGTCGTCGATTCTTCAATTTACTAAGGTTTACAAAACTCATAGGACTTAAGAATCGTTTCAAGATTTGTAACATCATCATCTATTGATTCTCTCGACTCCTTCACGAGCGGAGTTTTACTCAAACATCATAACAAGAAACACAATCAAGAATTGAGATCTAATCATGATGCAAGAATGTAAAGAAAGAAAGATAAAGAATTTCACCTTTTATTTATCAACAATTTTGTTACAATTCTCTCAAAATCTACAATGAGGAAAGAACTCGATCGCCGATTGGCTTCGCTCGTCTTCGTGAGTCGCGGATCATCTTGGATCACTTGCTCGGATGAAGATCGGCTTCGCTCCTAAAAGATTGAAGGCTTCTTGCTTGAATTGTACTCGGGGATCTTGAATTTGGCTTTGGTGATTGGATTAGGATTAGGGTTTGAATGCACAACTTGTGTCACTCAACTTGTGGGTGAATTGTTGAACAACTCATGAACAACCCAAAACCCTAGATCTAGGTTTCCTTTTATAACCATCTCAATCCTAGATCTAGAATTCAAATTTCAAATCTCCCTCCAAAAAGTTTGTTAGAGAGAGGCTTCTAGAAGAAGTTTGTTGGAGGGAATATTCTAGAATAAGCTATATTCTAGGGCTAGGTTGTTAGGCTGAGCCTTCTGGATGAAGCCACGTGTTATTCTGGAGCCTTCTGGAAGCTGAGCCGTTAAAGGGAAGCCACGTGTGGAAATTTGGGAAGCTGATGTCATCATTGAGCCGCGGAACCACGGCGGGAAGGGGCTATTGGCCGCGGATCCGCGGCCCTTTGAAGCCTTCATTGCTTGAAACTTGCTGTGCTGCTTTATGTTGACCTTTTAGCACTTTTATGATATGTTGAATCTTATAATTCTCTTTAGTTCATTGCCAGATCACAAGTCTTGGACTTGGCGTAATTATCTCAGCACTTTTCACAGTTTCGGCTTTTCTCCTGGAATTTCCTGCACAGATTCTCGAGACAAGTGTTGCGCTACACAAAGATAATGCGATGCAATGATAAACACTCAATTTCCCTCAAAATGTCGGTTTTAATATATAACACATGTTATTTGGTATTTTACAGATGTTTTGCTAATATGTACTATATTCATACTGAACACCTTTAGATGATTGCAAATAGTAGGGAAATTGATATGTTAAAAATGCAATATTTTTGACTGATCACTTGCCTATTTAAGGTAGAAAACTTAACAGAGTTATCAATGGTAATTATCTTGAAAAAAGATACAAATCTTACCATCCATGTGCAGCAGTTACCGATGATTTCCGAACCTAATTCAGGATCTAAATCAGTTACAAGTGTCTGACTCAAGTATGAGTCTAACTCAAACCTGAATCCAAACTCAAATCAGAGTCCAATTCAAACATAAATCTAAATTCTAACATGAATACTTGAACATGAACCTGAATATTTGAATTCAAACATCAATATCAACATGAAAACTTGACTTGACTTGACCGAACCATGGTTATAACTTGACATGACTTTTTTAATATATGATTACATCCTGAACTTGACTACTTGAGCAACTTGTATTCATGGTTTCGGCAACACTTTTAAATATACTCTATACAATACATTACAGGGGCATAACGGGGTAGATTGGTACGGAATGTATTAACGTGGCACGAGATAGTCACTTAAAATACACCTACATGAACTCTCGTGCCGTTGTCCCATGGGTTTTGACGGGGCCTTTTACTACATGTTACCATAGTCCACGGGGTAAGATGGACTCCTCTCGTATACACAAATGCCTTCTGTACCAAACTATAAACAACTGCGTTAAAATAACAAGTATATATCTGTACAACTTACCAGTTCCATTTCACACTACTTGTTCTATTCCATTCTTTCTTTTGGGACTTACCAAGCGCTAGTTCGCTGACGACATTCCTGTCTATTTCTTTCTTTGGAATGATCGTCAGGAAGACCGAACTCTCAGGAGATTGAGCCTAGCCAGAAGGACTTGGACCAATTCACTGCCCAGCCGGATTTCTAGCTCTCTTGTACTTACTTTCAGTTTGTATGCCACTGTTTAGGCATTACTTTATGTCATTGTATCTTTCCTTTTTAAAGCAGTTGTATTGTAAAGATGAATGTTAATAACAGTTGTTGTTTATTTTATATCTCTTGTCATTCTTGTGTATTTTATATATATTGCTTAATTACGCTTAACATATTTATTTTTTAGTAAATACATTGTGGCCCGCCACGTCATCGTTTGTAAGTCGATGTTACTCACCTCATAGATATAGGGAGGCGGAATAAGTAAAAACGATCATTTTCAAACAAGGTAACATCGACTAAGCATAACGATCTTTGCTAAACCCTAACTAACAAACAAACTAGGAGTGGTAACTACTATGTAAGATGATTATACCTCAAGATACTAGTCCTTCTTGTTCTTGTTGTCCTCCTCCTCGTCGGCCTCCTCAAGTCGAAGAAGATCCACCCGAGAGTGCCTACTTTGAGCTTTAACCTCTAAGATGAGGTAACTAAGTGACTTAGAGTGCTAATTAAAGCGACCTAGAGAATATAGAGAGTGATTAAGGATATGTTAGTGTTACTAACCCTAGGGTTCTCAACTCATGAGACAATTAGGGTTAAGATGAAGAAGAGAGAGCTTGAGGAGAGAGAAAGTGTTTGTGATAATGATATGAAGCTTGGCTCAATTTTGAATAATATGAAGCATGAAAATATCTCACTAAAAATATCTAGTAAAATATCAACCATGCTTCATTTAATTCATAAGATGAATCATCTCCATGAGTCATGGTTCATTTAATGAAAGCAACACCTCATTTCCTCCACCTCATTTAAGTTTAAATCAAAAGATTAAAACCTTAATGAGTCATCTCCTTCTAGAAGCTTCCCGACATATTACGTGAATGCCCCACCCATCCATATTTACGAAAAACACGAATATACTGAGACTAAACAAATCCAATAATCTAATACTAGGATCCGGCTTAAACCAAAGCCCATTAGTATATACCGTCCGAATATCATACGTGCATAAGTACACGTATATGTTCGAACCCTGTCGTAAAACCATACGACCTCTATATCGTTTCGCCCGAAGCAGGGAAACCCTCTGTATGGGACTCTAAAGACTCGACACTACGCTGGCAGTGGGTTTAACCACAGGCCGCAAGCGGTACTAGCTGTACGTAATAGTCCCCAGGTAGATGTCGATAAGAAGGCCGATAAGAAAACCCATCCGAACTCTTACTGAGCCTGTATGTGACAATCTCCATACAGTCCGGTCTGTTCGTCTAAGAGTATCGCATATCGGGCCTAGGGGGTAAATGTCAGACCCCTAATAGCGGTATAAGTCGTGTTGGAGTGTAGCCCATTACACCCTGAGAAACTACTGGAGTACCTACCAGTAAATCTCGCTTTTCCTGGCCAGGGACTTTGCGTAATGGCTCTCCAAACACAGCGCGATATCAACCCCCAATATCGGGAGAGATGAATCCTATCTAACCGCCACTGCCTCCAAGTGCTTCGGGACTGCACCCAACTGCTACCTGTTTGCACGAATCAATAGAGCCGTGGTAGGGTAGCAATCTAAGAACAGTGGGAACACACTTGAGGCGAAGCAGCAGTGAAAAGTCAACGGACTAAGCTGTACTCATGTCACCTGGGAACTGCTATCTGACGATAGGTATAGTACCAACCAGTAGTTCCCGGCGAGTCCTGTCTGGTGTACTCGTAACCTAACGAGCACCTGCATACTATCTCTAGTACGACATACTGATGGCTGTGGGACAGACCATCTACCCTGCTGGGATGAGAAGCGTATACACTAGTCTACTCTGGAGTATCGATGCCCTGTCTCGATAATCCTACGACTAAGGACCTGTATAAGGATGTGCTTGTAGACTACCCAGCCCCTACTAGTGTGACTGCCATCACAACGCTGGTAGTCAAGCAAAAATCCTAAGGGCTCTAGAAATATGTATTAGCGATACGTTAAAAGAAACATATACACATATTAAGATAGATACAAACCAAGTAGCATACTACCATTTTGAGCAAGACTGTCAATACAACTGTGAATATCCCAAGCTTCCATTAAGTAATATACAATCCAATATGATACAATAATGGCCTCTAGGGTGTTGGAGATAGTGCCCTCAGAGTCAATTATTGGATCACAGGCACGTGATTGCAATGATTGAGGGAGGACCTATCCCGGTAGGACAGTCTTACTCGAGATGATAGTATGCTATCTGGTTTACCTTTATCATCGTGTACTGCTTTAGGTGACCTTACATGTCACTATTACACGTTGATAGACCCCCTAGGATTCTTGCTTGACTGCCAGCAGTATGAGGGCGATCATATACGTGGGAGCTGGTAGTCTATAAGCACATCCTTAAATGGTCCCTAGTCGTGGGAGTTTTGAGACAGGGCATCGATTCTCCAGAGTAGACTAGTGTATACAGTCGAGACCCCGACGAGGGGCGGTGGCCGGTCTCACAAGCCACTGGTGTCAGTTGGTTCACCTAAGATGTATACAGGTGCTCATTGGGTTATGAGTACACCGGACAGGACTCGCCGGGAACATGCTAGTTGGTCTTATACCTGACGTCAGATAGCAGTTCCCTGGTGACATGTGTACAGGTTAGTTCATTGACCTGGGGATCGTCATTTGTCTCGTGTGAGTTCCCACTGTACTTTGATTACTACCCTACCACGCTCAAAGGAGACGTGCAAACAGGTTTTAGTTGGGTACAGTCCCGAGCCACATGGAGGCAGTGAGCGGATCTTCAGGGGTTTGTCTCTCCCGGTATTGGGGGTGAGTTCGCGCTGTGTCTAGGAGAGCCAATACACGAAGTCCTTGGCCAAGGCAGGAGATTTAGTGGTAGGTATTCCAGTAGTATCTCAGGGTGTTCTGGGCTGTACTCCGATACGACTTGTACCGCTTTTGGGGGTCTAACTTTTACCAACCCCCTAGGCCCGCCATGCGATGCTCATAGACGAACGGACCGGACTGTACGGATATTGTCACTGACAGGCTCAGTAGGGTGTCAGGATGAGTTCGCTCATCGACGTCCCTTTTGGTCAATAGCTGGTGGCCCGTCACGTATTGGCTTATACCTCTGATGTGCTAGTGGTTAAATCCACAGCCATAGTATTGACGAGTCTTTAGAGTCCACCACACTTACAGTTACTCAAGCTTTCGGGCGAAACGCTGTAGAGGCCGTATGGAGATATGGCAGGGTCCGATCAGATACATGCGGTATTGCACGGATCAGGATCGGACAGTTAGTACTAGAGGCCGTATGGAGATATGGCAGGGTCTGATCAGATACGTGCGGTATTGCACGGATCAGGATCGGACGGTTTGTACTAGTGGCCGTATGGATATATGGCAGGGTTCGATCAGATACGTGCGGTATTGCACGGATCAGGGTCGGACGGATATTACTAGCCGGCTTTGGTTTAAGCCGGATCCTAGTATAGTACAGTGTAGATTTTGTCTCATTGCATTTGTATCCGGTCGGAATACAGATGCGGGTGTGTATGCACAGTATCGGGGTTTTTCCTGTAATTTATTACGGGACCAGTTTTCTGGAGTTGCCAGTTTGCATTCCGTACCGGCCGGACTTTTCTGATGGAGGGGGTTATTTGCAAGTTTGCAAATAACATTTTGTGGAGGGCTTTCTTGCATATTGGTGGCATCATGATAGTTTTTCATGATGAGATTCTTTTTCCTTCTTATCACTTGCTTTATGGTGATTAGAGTTGATTTGATTTGGAGATGACATGGTTATCATGATCTTTAGATGTGGTCACCCCTTCTCTTTTCCTACACTCACCTCCCTTCATGGTTGATGTTTTATCCTCCACCATTCTCACAAAAGATGAGAGGCGGCCACACATTTGAGAGAAGAATGAGAGAGTTTCATTTTAGTAGTGGCATTATTCTTCATCTCATATTCTTCTTGCTAGAAAATTGAAAGCACCAATTTTCTTAACCTCCTCCTCCATCCTCCATGGCAACAAATAACCCCATATGAGACATAGCCTCTACACTACATTCTACAGCAAATCTTGGGCACGTCGACTTGCCAGCTTCGTGCCCGAGTTGCCTCGGTATAGAGGTGGGAGCCCGTAAAAGATGCAGGCGATGTGGTGCCCTTCCGGCGAGGAGGGGACGACATGGAGACAGGACTTTCCGCGGGAGATCGGGACGATGACGAGAAGACCGGAGGACTCGGATCACTCGGTATATCTCTAACTAGTCTTGTAGTTAGCTAGATCTAGTTTAATGGCCCGATCCGGGTGTTTAGTGCGCGGTGGTGCCGGTTTGCTAGTTTGCAAAATTATAGTTTATCACCGCTTCCGCATTCCAGCGTCGGATTGACGGCCGGGGCGCCGCCGTGCACTTACAGTGGTATCAGAGCCTCGCCATTAACATAGTCTAGCTTTGTTTGATGTGTTTGCATTTCCGATCGACCAAAATTCCAAAACCCGCGTTTTCTTCACATCAGTTTTCTGTCGAATTTTTTCTTGCTCGAAAAATTTTTCAGGTTGTAGAAAACTGATGTACTGGAAGTTCTAAGAATTCTGGGGAAATTCGAGAGAGTGATCGTTCAAGGGGAGCGCGGAACCGCGGCCAAACCCCACTTGGAGCCGCGGTTCCGCCGCAGTATGGAAGGATCACTCTGTCTAATTTTTCCAGTGGTCTTCTGGGGTAAAATTAGGGTTTCTGGAATATTAATTTTGGGCCCAGAATTTCTTGATGTGCTACAGTAGTACTTGGGGCCCACTTGTTAATTTGATCGATCGGAAAATTTTAAACACATTATTTCACAGTATTTACATTATATCTGCGACCGTGAATGTCACTTGATCGGTAAATCCAGTCTAACTGCTATAGCCCGGTTAGACGGATTTACGAACGTGATTTTCACGTTGATGTTCTGTGTTATGCTGTGATGTTGCGGATCGGTCGTGGAGGATAGCCTGGATGCAATGCTAGTAAAGTTTTTGTTGTATTATGTACATTTGATTTTGCGGGGCGAGCGTCCGACATGTGGACTGCCGTCACTGCCTGTTTGTATTATTATTTTGGGGCACGGCCAGGTTGCGGTCGATGTACCCGGTGTATGTATATTTTACTTTCTGTACTAGAATTACCCTAAGGAGGGGTGCACGGATAGCCGGGTTCTAGAGGGCAACAAGCCCGCATCTCATGGCATTGAGACGGAAGGGGCTTCACTCTAGAATTGGCGGGCTATTCGCCGCACTCGTAGGGGGTACAGGTTGACCCAGGAGGGGTGCCCAAGTTACCGGATTCCGTGAAGTGCCGGGTGGTCCATTCGCGTTGCTGAAAGGGGGCTGCCTCGCTTCAGGTTTTGGCGGGTAACTTGCCGCGCCCGTAGGGGTCTAGGATTTCATTTCACAGGCTATCCACACGACCAGGGGAACGTCGGGTTTCAGTAGTGGCTCTGTGAAACCCGGGGATCCCAGATATCTGTATTGTTCTATGATGCTGTACATTTCTGTGATGTTGCATTTTTATCACGCCTTGAGCGAAATATTATATATTAGTAGATGTTGTATATGTTTTGCATCCGCGCTAGTCCAGTCCCCGCTCTGTCGTTAGTTAGCTAACCTAACGGGTAATGACGGGACCCAGTGGCGAATGCGGATGGCATATACGTACGTCATATTACTTTCGTTCTTTATTGGTGTGATCAATTGATGGGACTGCGTTGATTCGGGTCAATGCAAGTTAAAAACAAACCTAATCTGATGTTGTTGGAACACTTTTCAAAAAGCTGTTATTGCAAGGACGTTCTCTTTTGTTTTGCATCGTGGTATTCAGTTGGAATATCCTGCTCCTCAGTCGACGAGGCAAGGGCCGAGATCCCTTCACCGGGAGTGACCCCTTGAACAAAAAGTTTGCGTCAGGGCAATGGCTTCACTATAGCCGATTACTTTTGCTTTGCATCGTGGTATTCAGTTGGAATATCCTGCACCTCATTCTACGGGGAAAGAGCCGAGATCCCTTCACCGGGAGTGACCTCTTTAGCAAAGGTTTTCGTCACTATATTTTTAAAAGCTATCCGTTCCTTCAACGATATCAAGTTCTTTACGTTAAAGGTTTTCGCCAGAAACCATTCGTAGCCCTCCGTCGTTTCATATGGGTGGTCAATAGTATTTAAGCTGTGTATGTTGGCCAAAGTCAAGGCACAGTGATTGGTAGCTATTGGGGTATTCATATGCAGCATAGATAGATGCGTTGGTTTGGGACAGTCGTACTGCCATTTTGGCCAAAGTCAAGGGTAGGTACGGGTGGGTTCAAATTAACCTGGAGAATGACGGGTAGAACTTGACATGTGACTTATGATATGTTGGCCAAAGTCAAGGTCATAAGAGCATGGGGCAAAAATCACATCGGGAGTTTCAAAAGAACTGAAACTTGCCAGATATGCGCATACCTTCTGGAGTGTGATAACGTGAGCGGATTTCGTCACGTTATCATGCGATGAGAGTTGGATCCCGATTCCCACTGATGAGTTAGTTTACTCCTCGGGTGACCCCGACTAATTCTTCTTTCAGGTTTGGAGGAGAATTTGAGGTACAGTGGGAGGTTTCCAGATTAGATAAAGTGATAACCATTCTGATCTAGGTTAGAGTGCACGCTGAGTGTTTCTTTTCTCTCTCTCTTTGGCAGCGACCATTGACCCGACCCTAGACTATGACTCAGTGACCAAAATTAACCGAACCTTCTTAACACCGGCTTTTGGATTGTCAGAGTTGCAAACCTCATTGCCACTCCTACTTTTACCCTTTTCTCCAGGACACCCCGTATTACTACGAACGTCCACTTCCATTGGACAAAACCATCGTATGGTTAGATACGAACTCGAAGGAATTTATTCGAGGATGGTTTCCGGTTCTGGAGAAAACGGATAGGACTATTCAGTTGTCTTTTCCTTTTACCTTCTCTCAGGTTGCGAGTACTCCTTGGTTTAGGAGATAGTACACCTATTACGCAAATTGGATAGTCTTCTTCCATACCTTAGGATGGTGCCGAACGGTGGGGAATGAAGAATACCAATTAGCCTAAACGGTGTACAGAAGGTATTAAGTAAAGACATAACAAGGGATTAGTAAGAGAGCAAAGTAAACTGCGACTGCTATTCACGACCAAACCAAGTATTTCTTCGCCAATCCTAAATCACCTTTGTATTTCTCCAGGACACTCCGTATCACTACGAAGATCCCAAGTTTATTGGATATTCCATCGTATGGTTATATACGAACTCGAAAGGAACTTGTTCCGGTTCGGGGATGGATTCTGGTTCAGGAGAAATAGGAATAAAGTTCATTCAGGTGTCTTTTATCTTCACCTTCTCTCGCGTTGCGAGTGCTTCTAGGATTAGGACAGTACACCCATTATGCTTATTGGATAGTCTTCTTCCAAACCATACGCTGGTGCCGAACGGTAGGGAAGGAAGAAAACCATTTGGCCTAAAGGGGTGTACAGAAGGTAATGACTAAAGACATATAAAGGGATTTGGAGAGGTGGCAAAGAATTATACGGTTACAGTTGTGAATCTGGATAATGGAAGAGGCATTACTAGGAATACCAGGATACCCCAACGAAACATTTCAATGTTTCAGTTTCACTGTGTACTGTTAAAGGAAAACTGATTTCCCAATTAGACACTTGCTCCAGGGTATGTATTTACCAGGTATGATTCTCACATCTGTATGGTTTTACAGATGATGAGTGGGAGTAAGTTATTGGGAATTGGGTGATCATCCTCATTATATCGGGATTCGTTGTAATCGGTGATATTTGAGGAAGTCACCTGGGTTGTTTGCCGGTCGGCAAATATTTGGTTTTGAATATCCGCTGTTATGCACCAATTTCAAATCGAGATATCTGTACGTCTATTTTCATAGAGTGAGATATACTTTTTGAAATTATGTCGATGACATTTACCTATATCAGTGGATGGTTAGGTAAGGAGCATTAAACAGCGGTGTAATTCTTCTTAACCATAAGTACAGTTTTCAACCTACGACACACAGTGAATGAGTTATCAGACTCAAGGGACTTATACAGAGTATTGTATGTCGTCCAGTGTCCATTAGGACAGAGGGGTTGGTCCTCGTACTATATTCGGTTTACTTATGACTTCTCTAGTTTTTAGACAGGTGTTTCGTGGAAACACAGGGTCTGAATTTTGAGAAGTTATAGGTATTTGAATAAAATAGAGAACCAGGTATTGCAAGTATCGGGATTCTTCAAAGTGATCGAAGATATAGATACTTGTGTATGGTATTCAGTTGATAGTGATGATTAAGAGAACTTGCTTCTCTTTCAGGTTACTCATAATTGGAAGCATTCCTAAGTTGAGTAACGCTGATCGGCCTCCTTCCATTTAGTTGACATGCACTGGAGACAGCTGCATGATTTGAATCTGGTTCAATTAAATCAGTGCCTCTGGTTTTATATTGGATATAGAACAGTTCATATCTTAACGATGTTAAGGTACGGGGAGTTGTCCGGCTTATGATTAAAACCAGACACTGGAAAACTCAAGGCACGTTTCTGTAATGGCTGTTTGTGGGTTGACCCAGGCTATGACGAGGGTTGACTTTCTACCATCTGGAAGATCAATAGCGATATTGTTCTAGACTCGCCACAGTTTTAATAAAAATGGATTTTTTAGAAAACAGTAGTGGGAGTATGGTAGAACTGGAAGTGATTCCAGAACCGCAAACGATTACTGAAGATTTGATAAGGAACCTGAAGATTCAATCTGATTTGACATTCCATTGGCCACTCCGCAGATATGGTGGGTAACCTCAGGCACCCGAGAGGTACTCCGGTAGCCTCAAGGACGGTGACAGGGAGGTTCTTGTTTACCCCACTTGCCATTGCTGTTGTTCCAGGTTGCGAGACCCGGCAGGAGGATGAGTATAGCGTCGTTCTAAACTTGCTTGAGAAGTGTACGTTTATATGACTCTGCCAGAGGGTTGTCGTAGTCAGTGGGAGCAGCGGAAGCATTGGTGGATAGGTAGCTTATGACTATTTATAGACTAAAGCAGATATAGCGGAGATAGATCATCTATTTCTGACGTGATAGTCATAGGTTTGACTTCATCAGAATAAGGGATGGATCTGTTGAGAAGGTAGTAAGGTGTGATGTCATGGTATTTGGATGACATACACAGAATAGGAAAAGAAACTCCTATACTACGATCGGTTATACTTTGGTCGTCACACAGTGTTTTCTCCACATGGGACTTGGACATTATATCAGACATACTGGTTACTAGATCTATGGTTTTAGATCTAGATTTGGGTGGTTTCCCAATCAGGGTACTTAGACAGCATTCTAAGAGTATTTAGAATGGACGACTCCTGGCACGGTAGTGTACCTGCAGGTAATGGAGTCACCCTCTCTAAAGGTGTCTTATAGACTAAAGGGGAGAGGGATGTGCATGATTGGCAGATCACTTGCTCAGGCAATTGAGTCAATCATGAGATGTCAAGTACCACACCAGATGTTGTTCTTGCACTAGATGCAATAAGTTGATATTGATCCAATCCTGGAGAAGCAATCGGAAGCAGTTTTAGAACATAAGTGAATGTTCTAGGGATATGATAACGACAGCCTCATTCGAGAGACAATTATCATTCCAGGCTTCCAAGGTGACCTGGACGACAAGGAGGTTGTCAGAGTTATAGTTTTCCTTCTGACGAGGGGCAGTATTTTGGACAGATGGTCCAAGGTAATACTGAGGGAGGCATGGCACAGGATACTGATTAAGTTCAGTTGACGATACAGTCTAAGAAGTTTGGATTTGGAGTTCATTTATGAGCTAGGTCCCATCAGACATCCAGACATACTCTAAGACTGGTATTGCTCATTTCGGGAGATGGCATTCTCCGCGAACTTGAGATGTAGAGAGACATAGAAAGAAACATCATGGTGGATCCACTCACTGAGGCTATTCCTCGAAAGCAATAGTTTCGCAAACGAGTTTTATGAGACTGACTAGTAGAGGAGTTGGGTGTTCGGTATCACACGGGCTGTGAGTATGCGACATCGCAATAATTAGCCTTGAGTGCAAGTGGGAGATTGTTGGAGATAGTGCCCTCAGAGTCAATTATTGGATCACAGGCACGTGATTGCAATGATTGAGGGAGGACCTATCCCGGTAGGACAGTCTTACTCGAGATGATAGTATGCTATCTGGTTTACCTTTATCATCGTGTACTGCTTTAGGTGACCTTACAGGTCGCTATTACACGTTGATAGAGCCCCTTGGATTCTTGCTTGACTGCCAGCAGTATGAGGGCGATCATATACGTGGGAGCTGGTAGTCTATAAGCACATCCTTAAATGGTCCCTAGTCGTGGGAGTTTCGAGACAGGGCATCGATTCTCCAGAGTAGACTAGTGTATACAGTCGAGACCCCGACGAGGGGCGGTGGCCGGTCTCACAAGCCACTGGTGTCAGTTGGTTCACCTAAGATGTATACAGGTGCTCATTGGGTTATGAGTACACTGGACAGGACTCGCCGGGAACATGCTAGTTGGTCTTATACCTGACGTCAGATAGCAGTTCCCTGGTGACATGTGTACAGGTTAGTTCATTGACCCGGGGATCGTCATTTGTCTCGTGTGAGTTCCCACTGTACTTTGATTACTACCCTACCACGCTCAAAGGAGACGTGCAAACAGGTTTTAGTTGGGTACAGTCCCGAGCCACATGGAGGCAGTGAGCGGATCTTCAGGGGTTCGTCTCTCCCGGTATTGGGGGTGAGTTCGCGCTGTGTCTAGGAGAGCCATTACACGAAGTCCTTGGCCAAGGCAGGAGATTTACTGGTAGGTATTCCAGTAGTATCTCAGGGTGTTCTGGGCTACACTCCGACACGACTTGTACCGCTTTTGGGGGTCTGACTTTTACCAACCCCCTAGGCCCGCCATGCGATGCTCATAGACGAACGAACCGGACTGTACGGATATTGTCACTGACAGGCTCAGTAGGGTGTCAGGATGAGTTCGCTCATCGACGTCCCTTTTGGTCAATAGCTGGTGGCCCGTCACGTATTGGCTTATACCTCTGATGTGCTAGTGGTTAAATCCGCAGCCATAGTATTGACGAGTCTTTAGAGTCCACCACACTTACAGTTACTCAAGCTTTCGGGCGGAACGCTGTAGAGGCCGTATGGAGATATGGCAGGGTCCGATCAGATACGTGCGGTATTGCACGGATCAGGATCGGACGGTTAGTACTAGAGGCCGTATGTAGATATGGCAGGGTCCGATCAGATACGTGCGGTATTGCACGGATCAGGATCGTACGGTTTGTACTAGTGGCCATATGGATATATGGCAGGGTTCGATCAGATACGTGCGGTATTGCACGGATCAGGGTCGGACGGATATTACTAGCCGGCTTTGGTTTAAGCCGGATCCTAGTATAGTACAGTGTAGATTTTGTCTCATTGCATTTGTATCCTGTTCGGAATACAGATGCGGGTGTGTATGCACAGTATCGGGGTTTTTCCTGTAATTTATTACGGGACCAATTTTCTGGAGTTGCCAGTTTGCATTCCGTACCGACCGGTTTTCCTTTGTTCTTTCCCGACCGGACTTTTCTGATGGAGGGGGTTATTTGCAAGTTTGCAAATAACATTTTGTGGAGGGCTTTCTTGCATATTGGTGGCATCATGATAGTTTTTCATGATGAGATTCTTTTTCCTTCTTATCACTTGCTTTATGGTGATTAGAGTTGATTTGATTTGGAGATGACATGGTTATCATGATCTTTGGATATGGTCACCCCTTCTCTTTTCCTACACTCACCTCCCTTCATGGTTGATGTTTTATCCTCCACCATTCTCACAAAAGATGAGAGGAAGCCACACATTTGAGAGAAGAATGAGAGAGTTTCATTTTAGTAGTGGCATTATTGTTCATCTCATATTCTTCTTGCTAGAAAATTGAAAGCACCAATTTTCTTAACCTCCTCCTCCATCCTCCATGGCAACAAATAACCCCATATGAGACATAGCCTCTACACTACATTCTACAGCAAATCTTGGGCACGTCGACTTGCCAGCTTCGTGCCCGAGTTGCCTCGGTATAGAGGTGGGAGCCCGTAAAAGATGCAGGCGATGTGGTGCCCTTCCGGCGAGGAGAGGACGACATGGAGACAGGACTTTCCGCGGGAGATCGGGACGATGACGAGAAGACCGGAGGACTCGGATCACTCGGTATATCTCTAACCCGTCTTGTAGTTAGCTAGATCTAGTTTAATGGCCCGATCCGGATGTTTAGTGCGCGGTGGTGCCGGTTTGCTAGTTTGCAAAATTATAGTTTATCACCGCTTTCGCATTCCGGCGTCGGATTGACGGCCGGGACGCCGCCGTGCACTTACATAGGGCATATACACTAACAATCTTCCACTTGCACTAGGGCCATGTGCTGGCATATCGCAGACCTATCATCTCAAATAGCTTCTCGAACTGCGTCTGAGGGATAGCTTTTGTGAATGGATATGTAGTGTTTTCCTCTGTAGCAACACTTCGAACCTCGATCTCCCGACGATCTACGATCTCCCTGATCAGGTGATACCGCCTCAAGATGTGTCTGGATTTTTGATGGGAACTGGGTTCCTTCGCAAAAGCTATAGCCCCATTGTTGTTACAATACAGAGGTATTGGATCAACAATGGATGGAACCACCTGAAGTTTTGTTAAGAACTTTCTTATCCAGACTGCTTCTTTTGTGGCATCAGAAGCTGCGATATACTCGGCTTCTATCGTTGAGTCAGCAACGGTGTCCTGTTTGGAACTCTTCCAACAGACCGTCCCTCCATTGAGGGTAAAGAATGTTGGAGTCAGCAAAGGCCTTGATCTGGAGATCCTTTCCGCCGTAAACCAAAAACATATCCTTAGTCCTTCTCAGGTACTTAAGAATGTTCTTTACTGCTGTCCAGTGGTTCTCCCCTGGGTTTGACTGATACCGGCTTGCCACGCTCAATGTGTAAGCAACATCTGGTCTGGTACACAACATCGCATACATTACGGAGCGTACCGCAGAAGCGTAGAGTATAATAGACATGTGATCCCTTTCCAAATCAGTCTTGGGAGACATCTCTTTGGAGAGGGTGATTCCGTGACAAGCCGGTAAATTACCGCGCTTAGAATCTTCCATACTGAATCTTTTCAGTATGGTGTCGATGTACCTGGACTGCGAAAGTCCCAACATCCTCTTAGATCTGGATCTCCAGAATGAAAGAGGCATCACCCAGGTCTTTCATGGAGAACCTGTGTGATAAGAATCCTTTGACAGATTGTAGCATAGGAATGTCATTTTCTATCAAGAGAATGTCATCCACGTACAAGACGAGGAATACAACAGTTCGTGCTACAATCTTACTATAAATATTTGGCTCATCTGGATTTTTGATAAAGTCAAATTCTTTGACTGCTTTATCAAAACAGATGTTCCAACTCCGCGATGCCTGCTTTAGTCCATAAATGGACTTAAGCAACTTGCTCACTTTACCGCTGTTCCCACTCTGAATGAAACCCTCTGGGTTATCCATATAGACACACTCTTCTAAATTACCATTTAGAAAAGCCATCTTTACGTCCATCTGCCAGATCTCATAATCGTGGAAGGTAGCAATGGCAAGAAAGATCCGAATGGATTTGAGCATAGCCACTGGAGAAAAGGTTTCATCATAGTCCAAACCAGGTCTTTGATGAAAACTCTTTGCAACAAGTCTAGCCTTATAGGTTTCAACATGTCCATCTACACCAATTTTCTTTCTGAAGATCCATTTGCAGCCTACGGGTTTTACCCATTCTGGAGCAATGTCCAAAGTCCATACTTTGTTGGTGTACATGGACTCCATCTCGGTCTGCATTGCATCCAACCATTTTACCGAGCCGCCGCTCTGAATGGCTTGCTGGAAGCGAGTAGGGTCATAATTTTCAATGATGCAATCCTCTCGATCCCTGTCTA
The DNA here is from genome assembly GCA_030015575.1 of Agapanthus africanus. Lineage (NCBI taxonomy): Eukaryota > Viridiplantae > Streptophyta > Magnoliopsida > Asparagales > Amaryllidaceae > Agapanthus > Agapanthus africanus. The sequence goes on from JASDDO010000024.1 coordinate 161,142,321, forward strand.
TGAGATAACCGTAGTATCTCTCAGGCGGATGAGACAGCCTACTACTCCTGCGGAGAGGTGCGGGAATGTCCCGTTCTCTTGAAACTTCTGATTCCATCAAGCTTTCAGTAATAGCTTGTGGTTCTGGAATTTCTTCTAGTTCAATTGCGCTCCCACTTGTTTCTTTTTCTAAAAACTGATGTTCCAGAAAGTGGGCATGACGAGAAACAAAAACCTTTTGTTCCTCTGCGTTATAGAAAAGATACCCCTGGAGTTCTTTGGGTATCCCTCGAGTTTGTCCGTATGATGCTTTTTAACAAAAGCTAGACATCCCCATATCTTGAGATACTGAAGATAGGGTTTCTTCCCACTCCACATCTGATATGGTGTGGTAGGCATTCTTGGTAGGAACCTTGTTCAAAAGATATGCAGCTGATTCTAGTGTATAACCCCAGAATTATCGCGGTAACTCAGCATTACTCATCATGGAACGCACCATATCCAATAGGGTTCAGTTCCATCTCTCCGATATACCATTGTGTTGTGGTGTGTATGGAGGAGTAAGCTGAGAGAGAATTCCATTCTCTTTTAGGTAATCCAGGAACTCGGCACTCAAGTATTCACTATCTCGATCAGATCTCAGTGTCTTGATACTTTTGCCGGTTTGTTTTACTGCTTCATTCTTATATTCTCGGAATTTCTCAAAGGCCTCGGATTTATGTTTCATCAAGAAAATATGTCCATACCTAGAGAAATCATCCGTAAAAGTAATGAAATAGGAATAACCACTTCTTGCATGTGTAGACATTGGATCACACACGTCGCTGTATATAGGACTCAAGAGCTCACTTAGTCTTACTCCATGTCCAGTGAACGGAGTCTTTGTCATCTTTCCTTGGAGACATGATTGACAAGTTGCATAAGATTGATACTCGAACGGATCCAAATATCCTTCTTTATGTAACTTGGTTAACCTTGTCTCATTGATGTGACCCAGTCTACAATACCATAAGAAAGCCTGATTTGTATCCGGAGACTTTCTTTTAAGTGTGTTCTGGACATTGAAAATTTGTAATTGGTTTAATACATATATACCATTGTTTAGAGTACCTGACCCAAATAGACCATGATTAAGGTGGATGCTTAGAACATCGCTTACAAATGTAAAATCATAACCTTCATTTGATAACAAAGATACTGAAATGATATTACAAGTCAAACTAGGTACACAAAAACAGTTGCGCAATACCAAAATATGTCCACTCGTCAATCCAAGGTAATATTCCTCTACAGACACAGCATCCATGCTCGCTCCGTTAGCAACCCTGAGGGTCATATCATTGGTCTTCAGAACTCTACGGTTTCTCGGTGCCTGCAAAGAATTGCATATATGAGATCCTGATCCGGTAACCAATACCCAGGAAGTAGAGTTTATTGACAGAAAATTTTCAATTACAAACACACCTGAAGCCGAAGCCACAACTTGCCTCGGGCCCTGGCACTTAGCGTTCCAAGCCTTGCAATATTTCTTCCAATGGCCTTTTCTATGACAGTAGAAGCATTCTTCCTTTCCTACTATCGACCCTGCCACTCTTGCCTTTCCCTTGGCTTCCACTTTACCAACACCGCCTCTCGGTTCGGTAAGGGCCTTCTTCTACTTTCCTTTAGCTTTCGCCTTGGACCTAGAAGAGGAAGCACCACCAACAAACAGAGCGGGTGTTTTCCTTACTTTCTACAGGGTGCCCTCTGCACTCCTCAACGTGTTGAGGAGTTCCGGAAGTTCAACTTCTTTACCTTGAATATTGAAATTCAAGATAAACTGGGCGTAGGTGGAAGGAAGGGACTGGAGAATCAAGTCTGTATACAACTCGTTCTCTAACGTGGTCCCGAGGTCCGCGAGCTCCTCAATGTAGCCAATCATCTTAAGGACGTGTTCCTCTACAGATGATCCGACGGCCAACCTCGACTGAAATAGCTTCTTCGAGGTCTCGTATCTAGCGATACGAGATTGCTTTCCATACAGTTCCTTAGTATGGAGAAATATGGATTCAAGATCCATATTCTCGTGCCGCCTCTGGTGCTCATTATCCATAGAGGTCAGCACGAGGCACTTGGCCTTCGCGCAGTCAATCTTCCAGGTCTTGCGGATTTCCTTATCCGCGACGCTGGATTCTGGACCTGGGACGGCGGGGGCTTTAGTAGTAAGGACATAGCCCAACTTGTCATAAATAACTGCCATCTTGACATTCTTGAACTAATCTTTATAGTTTGGCCCTGTCAATATATTTTTATCTAATAGTAACTTAAGGCCCGTCATGTTTTGGTCGCTGCAATAAGGAGAGAGAGGAGAAACACTTTAGCATGATGCTCTTGCAAATTTAGAGTTGTTTTTAATTTATCTAAACAGGATGGCTCCCACTGTTTCTCGAATCCTTCCTCAAACCATAAAAGAAAAGTTAGTCAGGATTGATCTCACCGTACAATACTTACTTAACCGTTCAGCCAGGCCAGTGTCGGTACTTCGAAGGAGGTTTTACGACGCTTTCGTGAAGTTCCTTAATTAAATAACCACTTTCCCTGGGGAGCGTAACCACACTAACACCTTTCTAGACACCTACTTGGTTTATAACAATGATCGTTAAGTGAAAAATTCTCCCGAGGAGTAGCATATACTCACAGTAGGATCAGGATCCAAATATCATCGTGTGATAAAGTTGAAGGAATCCTACCAAAATTATCACACTCCAAATGGTATGCAACACTAGCAAGTTTCAGTTTCTTTAGAAACTCCTAATGTGGATTTTTGCCCCATGCTCTTATGACCTTGACGAAGGCCAACATATCATAAGTCACATGTCAAGTTCTACCCGTCATTATCCAGGTTAATTTGAAGCCACCCGTACATACCCTTGACGAAGGCCAAAATAGCAGTATGACTGGTCCAAACCAACGCATCTATTTATACTACAGATGAATATTCAGCAGCCACCAATCACTATGCCTTGGTGAAGGTGAAAATACATAGCTTGAATACTACTGAATATCCAACTGAAATGACGGAGGGCTACGAATGGTTTTGGCGAAACCGTGAACGTAGTGAACTTGATATAATCGAAGGAACCTGGTAGCTTTTAAAAGGAGTGGTTTAAACTCCGCATTTTAAAAGTTTTACCGTTTTGAAAAACTGAGTGGTTTTAAAATTGTTCCAACGATTCAGCTTTGGTTTGTTTACTTTTGCATTAATGTAATGCAGTCCCATCAATTATCCTACCATTGCAGAAAACAACGAAAATACAACGTCCGCTTATGCTATCCGCATTCGCCACTGGTTCCCGTCATTGACCCGTTAGGTTACTTAACTAATGATAGAGCGGGGGCTGGGCTAGCGCGGATTCAAAATATAAGCAACGCCTACTAGATATCATATATATATATATATATATATATATATATATATATATATATATACATACACACACACACACACACATTCGTCAGACGCAATAATAGGCATTCCAGATCACAGATGGACATATTAGATATACTAGGAATTCCGCATTTAGTTTAAGCCTGTAACGAAAGACAGATTCCACAGTTGTGATGAATAGCCAACCCCATCCTAGACCCCTACAGGTGCGGAAAACTACCCGCCAAATACCCGAAGTGAAGCAGTCTCTCTCAACAACGTGAGTAAGCCACTTGACACTTTAAAGTACCCAGTAGTTTGTGCACCCCACCTTGGGTCTATCGTAGGGGAAATAAACAATAAATGTAATAATACAACGGTGGCTACAATATTAACCCGGATGTGCCCCGCAAAAAATAATATTACAACAATTTACAATTTACATTTGAATGAAAGAAACTCTCGTCTCACATCCCCGGCTATTCATTCATGACAATCCAACAAGTCCATATCCACAAACCAATATAACCATCACAGAAATGTGCAATCCCCAACTAACCGACATATAGCAATTAGTGGATGTTTACGAACACATTTATCACAACACAGATATAATCCGATTACCCAAAGTTCTTAGAATTTTGATCAATAACCAAATTTGAATCTACTCCAAGTACTCCACTGTACAAAAAAAACTGAGCAGAAACAAAATATCCCAGAAAACACAACATAATACAGTAGACCACCAGAGGAAATTTGGACCAACTCGGAGTCGACTCGGCCGCGGATCGGCGGCAGAACTCTTGGTTCGGCCCCGGTTTCGCGGTCGTCTCACCGATTTAGGCACCCAAATTTCTTCAGTGATCTGCAAAAACCCTGCACGTATTTTTCAGGTCTCTCAAAATATTTTTAGACCAGAATTTAAAAACGACAGAAAGTGCATGAAAAAGTCGTGTTTTCGGGATTAAACCGTGATCGAGTTTCTAATGGCTTTGCTAACATGTTAGTTACGGTTTAGCTAGGCTCTGATACCACTGTAAGTCGACGTTACTCACCCCATAAATGCGGGGAGGCGGATTAGGTAAAAATGATCATTTTCAAACAAGGTAACATCGACTATGCAAAAGGATCTTTGCTAAACCCTAACTAACAAACAAACTAGGAGTGGTAACTACAATGTAAGATGATTATACCTCAAGATACTAGTCCATCTTGTTCTTGTTGTCCTCCTCCTCATTGTCCTCCTCAAGTCGAAGAAGATCCACCTGATTGTTTTAAATTTCTGATGTGTAGAGTAAAAAGTATAAAAGTATCGATTCAAATAGTCCCCGATTCCGGTGCTATTTGATTGATCGTAAAATGCAAGACTGAGTAAGTAAATCAAATTGATAAGAGTCTCTTTGTGTCGGTAATTAGAAAATTGAATGAAGTCACAACCAAAAAATTATATTTGACCGCAATCAACTACGGTGTCAGTTGTAGATCGTAAGCGAGTGCGGATCGTCCACAGGGATTGTGCGATTCGTTTTTATATTTGATTTGTTTGAATCGAAAAGTTAATCGAAAAGAAAAGAAAACATGATTCAAGAATTTATCAATCGATTCAGGTGTCACGATGTTTAATCAAGAATCAAGAAACTGATAAACAATCAAGAATTGGGTTTCGATAATATTTCCAACCAAAATGTCAAGAATCTAAATGAGGCTCGTAGGAATCGATCGGATCTATAGACGTGATGTAATCTAAAGATAACGTGTTCTTGTCCTTCGAAGAATTGATACTAGATCGATGATGATCGACGAGAGTTAGGGCTTTCTCATGAAACTAGGGTTTTATCATTTAACCCTTGTTCTTTCGTCGATATCATTCACATTCTAGCCTCTAGCAATTTCAAGAAACGATCGTAACTTCCCAATTTCGAGCGATATCAATCAAGAAAACATCGCAACGAAATGGGTTGTCGGTTCTTGAACTTGCTAGGGTTTACAAAACTCGTAGGAATCAAGAATCGTTTTCAGATATATTACAACATCATTCTATTGATCGTCTCGACTCCTCGACGAGCGGAGTATTACTCAAACATCATAACAAGAATTATAACTAGAAATTTAGATTGACTCATGATGCAAGAATTTAAAGAAAACAAGATAAAAGAATATCACCTTTTATTTATCTCAACAATTTGATTACAGTCGCTCAAGAACTACAAGAGGAAGAATTAAATTGTCGACTTGGCTTCGCTCGGCTCCGTGAGTCGCGGATCGGCTTGGACCACTTGCTCTGTTGAAGACCGGCTCGGCTCCTAAAAGGTTGCAAGGCTTCTTGCTTGAATGGGTACTCGGGATCTTGGCTTTTGATTAGAATTTAGGGTTAGGGTTTCACACAAATCCTCTCACTAGACTTGTGGAAGAAGAAGATGAAGAAAGAGATAGAATGGCTCTAAATGAACTAATGGATTGATTTTTCCAAGCTCATGAATTATATCTTTTACAAGTGAGCCTAGGGTCTTATTTATTGAGCATCCAAACCCTAAGCCTTTGAGTTCCCTCCAAAAGTTTGTTGAAAGACTTCTAGAAGTAGTTTGTTAGGCTTAGCTTAGGGTTTAAGCTAGGGTTTAGGGAGAAGGTTCTAGAATACAAGGCTAGTTTAGTGTTGATCCCAAAGTTTGCTGATCTAGCAGAAGTCTCTGGAGTCTTCTGGAAGTTGGAGTGTTATTCTGAGCTGTAGCCACTGAGTTAGGAGTTGTGCAGAAATTTGAGTGGATGACATGGCAAAACGGCCGCGGAACCGCGGCGCAAGCAGGCTCCGGCCGCGGTTCCGCGGCCATGTTGGAGGCTTGGGCTTTGATCTTTTTGCACTGGTCTTTGGCTAACATTTTGGACTTTATCTGATATGTTGATTTGTATTTTCCCTTTTGGATTGATACCAGATCTGAAATCATTGAGTTGGCGTAATGTTTGATCGGTACCATGTACATTTTTGGTCTTACTTCTGGATTTTCCTGCACAGATCTCAAAACAAGTGTTGCGCAAATATAGGGATGATACGATACCATGAAATGTAGTCAATTTCCTTTGTAGTGTCGGTTTTAAAGTCTAATACATGCAATCTGATATTTTGCGACAGTTTTGCTAATATGTAAAATATGAATACCGAACACTTCTATATGAATGCAAATGATGAGGAAATTGCCGGTTAAAATATGCAATATTTTCGACTAATCAAATTCCCCCAAACTTAATTTCGATCGTCTCGAGCGAACTGTTTTATTAAAAAGAGAAGGAGAAAATAAAGAAAGAGAAAAACTAACTAGCACACTTTCGTAGGCAACACGATTGCACTGAGCACGTGCAACAAGCCTTTAAACCTCTAGGTGCCCTAGTAGGAGGAATGTTGTCTCCTGAGGGTTTTCAGCGGATTGCACCCACAAAATCCAATAATAAAAGGAAGATTATGAATATTACATTGAAAGAAAAGAATTGTAAAAGAAAAGCTTTGAAAATTAGGGTTTCCAACTAAGCTAGCTTTTCGGTTGTCATGAGCCCTATCTTAATGGTCATGAAAAGATGTTAGAAATCACGTCCTCCCTCAATAAAATATCGTCTTATTCTTCATTCCTATCTTTCTTCCAAATATCGATCATACAACCCTGCGTGTGTGTAAGGACATCCCTACACCCGGAGAATTCAATTCAAGCTATCATACTCTTGCCCATCAGCCTCAGTACTTTTTAATTAATGAATATTTAGATGAGGTTGCTCACACACTTTCATGCGACCGTTAATACTTCTTGAGGTACTAACCGACCGATTACTCCTGTGCTTGCTTACTTGGTGTATTTTCCTCGTCTTGCACCACCTTAGGCATAACAGTGACTCCCAGACCAGTTGGCCTTAGGGCACTAGGTGAAGAAGCACCATCGCTATATATTTTTTATTGCCCTCGGTGATAACAAAACCAGTGTCCATTTTTCTCACCACTTTATATATTTTTTTTATTCACTTTTTTTTTTATATTTCCTTCATACTTTTGGCTTTAAGACAAGAGCATTTCAAGGTATTCTCTACTATCCCAGGCTTTAAGACGTGTGTAAGTGCGAATAGCAGGGTAGCAACGTTCAAAATGTTTGGCTTCCAGAATAGAAACTATTTTTCAGACTTATTTTTATCCTCAGATTAGTGACGTCTTTCATCTTACTAACCCTTGGAACAACGGCTCATAACTACTTATTACTAGTTCGTATAAGAAAACTTCTAATTTTCTTAGTTTTCTTAAATTTTTCTAATCTCGTGGATGTAATTGTTTACTATCTAAACTTTCATTATCTTATTTATGTACAAAAAAAAAGTGTAAATATTAAAATTATTTTTATACTTGAAAATTTTTAAATTTTTATGGGTTTTGAAAATTTTTAAATTTTTTATAGATTTTTAAAAGAAATGTTTTGTGCTTATGCAAATGATATGCAAATAATGCAAAAAAAAGCACAAACCTCCCCCAAACTTGTTTCCAACAGTGTCCTCACTGTTGCCGACAGCTATAACTACAAAACCTGTAAGTCTGGGAGGAATTATCAGTGGGGGCAAAATATATAAGTGAAGAACTCCCCTCAAACTTATTCTTTTCACTCACCTCCATTCAAAAGATGATGCAATGATATGCAGGATATGAAGGTGAAACGGAGGAATTTTAATCCAAATAAACTGGCTCTTGTAAGAACAAGAGCTCCTCCGTGGGGTCAGTGGAAAAATACGGCTTTAATCTATGACCATTCACTTTGAAAAATGTGCCGTTTTTAACATTTTCTACCTCTACTGCCCCGTGCGGGTATACAGACCGCACAACAAAAGGTCCCTTCCATCGAGATCGGAGCTTACCTGCGTGAAGGTGTAATCGTGAATCATAAAGAAGGACTTGTTGACCAGGTGAAAATGTTTTCCTCAAAAATTTTTTATCGTGAAAAACCTTAGTCCTATTCTTTGTGATTACAGCATTATCATAAGCTTCATCGCGGAGTTCGCTTAGCTCATTAAGTTGCAGCTTCCGAAAGTTGCAAGCAAGGTTTAGATCAAAATTTATTTCTTTAATAGCCCACAATGCTTTATGCTCTATCTAGACAGGTAAGTGACATGCTTTTCCAAACACTATCCTGTATGGAGACATCCCTAGGTCGGTTTTATATGCAGTTCGGAATGCCCAAAGAGCATCCGTCGGTTTAGTCGACCAATCTTTTCTATTCTTAGCAACAGTTTTCTCAAGGATAAGTTTGATTTTTCTGTTTGAGATTTCAGCCTGCCCGCTTGTTTGGGGATGATAGGGTGTAGAAAGTCGGTGGTTGATTGAGTATTTCCGCATCAGAGTCTCGAAAGATCTGTTGCAGAAGTGTGTCCCATTATCGCTAATAATAGCGCGTGGGTGTCCAAATCGCGAGAAGATATTCTCTTTTAAGAACTTAATGACAACTTTCTTGTCATTAGTGCGACATGGAATGGATTCTACCCACTTTGAGACATAATCAACCGCCAGCAGTATGTACAGATTCCCAAAGGAGCTGGGAAAAGGACCCATAAAATCTATGCCCCAAACATCGAATATTTCAACAACCAAGATGGGTTGCTGAGGCATTTCATTCCTCTGGGATATTCTACCCGTATACTGACATTGTGTACAGGTTTTGCAATACTCAAATGTGTCCTTGAATAAGGTCGGCCAATAAAATCCACATTGCAAAACCTTCTCCGCTGTCTTTCTAGGACCGAAGTGACCCTCACAGGCCTGATCATGACAAAAAGAAAGAACACTCTTGAACTCTTCATTTGGGACACACCGGCGAATGATCTGATCAGGACAATATTTAAACAAATATGGCTCATCCCAGTAAAAGTGTTTTACTTGGGATAGAAAGCGGTATTTGTCCTGTTTCGACCAATCGCTGGGTATCAGTCCCGTGGCATGATAGTTCACAATATCCCTGAACCATGGTTCATTGGATACACTCAAGAGTTGTTCGTCAGGAAACGAGTCATTGATCGGCAGGGTCACAGGAGAAGAAATGATGCGTGAAAGATGGTCGGCTACTACGTTTTCACATCCTTTCTTATCTTTGATAACAAGATCGAATTCTTGTAACAGAAGGATCCAACGTATTAGTCGACCTTTTGCATCTTTCTTCGCCAGAAGATGTTTTAAAGCGGAATGGTTAGTATACACAACTATAGGTGAGCCAATTAAGTAAGGCCTGAATTTTTCTAATGCAAATACAACCGCTAAAAGTTCTTTTTCTGTGGTTGTATAATTGATTTGCGCATCATTCAGGGTCTTACTAGCATAGTAAATCACGTGTGGCATCTTTTCGATGTGCTGTCCTAAGACTGCACCTACTGCAAAATCAGATGCGTCACACATCAGCTCAAAGGGGTAGTCCTAGTTTGGTGATGATAAAACGGGGGCTGAAGTGAGTGAGTGTTTAAGTGAGTCGAAAGCTGTCTCGCAATCCGAGTCAAAATGGAAGGTCGTATCCTTGGCCAGGAGAAGAGTCAAAGGTCTAGCAATTTTGCTAAAGTCCTTAATGAATCTCCTATAAAAGCCCGCATGGCCAAGGAAAGAGCGAATATCTTTGACGCTTTTGGGATGAGGGAGGTTTTGAATGACATCTATCTTAGCTCTGTCAACCTCAATGCCTTTCTGTGAAATGACATGTCCAAGAACAATTCCTTCTTGGAACATAAAATAGCATTTTTCCCAGTTCAAAGTCAAGTTCTTCTCTTTGCAACGAGTAAGAACAGCGTCAAGATTCGCTAGGCAATCGGAAAAAGAGTCTCCAAAAATCGAGAAGTCGTCCATAAAGATCTCCAGAAAATTCTCTACCATATCAAAGAATATCCTCATCATACACCGCTGAAAGCTAGCGGGAGCATTGCATAACCCAAAGGGCATGCGACTGTAAGCAAAGGTACCAAAAGGACAAGTAAAAGTGGTTTTATCTTGATCCTTTTTGGCGATGGGGACCTGATTGTAGCCTGAGTATCCGTCCATCAAACAATAATACTCTCGTCCTGCTAAGCGTTCCAGCATTTGATCAATGAATGGTAGAGGAAAGTGGTCTTTCCTCGTGGCAGCGTTGAGTTTTCTATAATCGATACATACACGCCACCCAGTTTGGGCGCGTGTCTGAATCAACTCATTCGCCTCATTGGTTACAACTGTGATGCCGGATTTCTTAGGAACGACATGTATAGGACTCACCCATTGGCTATCGGAGATGGGGTATATAATACCATTATCTAAGCATTTGACGATCTCTTTCATTACCGCTTCCTTCATGACTGGATTTAACCGTCTCTGTGGTTCTCGGGTTGGTCTGGCATCATCCATCACATGTATATGATGTTCAACTATCAAGGGACTAATCCCTTTGATGTCCGCCATACTCCAACCAAACGCCTCTTTGTTAGATCTCAATACCGATAAAAGTGCATTCTCTTGCTCTAATGCTAGAGAAGCAGAAATTATAACCGGTAAAGTCTCCTTCTCACCTAAATAAGCATATTTCAGATGAGACGGTAAAATTTTGAGATCTAATTCGGGCGGAGAAATGATAGAAGGAGGTATCATTGAATGATTTTTGGATTTACAAAGAAGCTCAGAGCCTATGAAAGATACAGACTCGGGTGGAGAAAAGTCAGAAGTGTAGGACTCAAGTGTAGGTAAAGTGTCCTCACTAAGATCTTGTGTGAAGTCAAACAGAGATGTGGAAATGTCATCGAGATCAGTAAAGCAAAGTTCCTCAGCTCCACAACTATCGGGAGCGATCTCATGGACAGAGCACACATCTAAAATATGAGCAGAGGGTTCTGGTGGCTGACTTCCAACTTTGTAGATATTTAGTTCAATGGTCATATTTCCAAATGATAAGTTCATTGAACTGTTTCTACAGTTTATAACAGCGTTGGAAGTGGCAAGGAAAGGACGATCAAGAATCACCGGAATTTGGCCCCGGGGGTTTGCTACAGGATGTGTGTCGAGCACAATGAAGTCTACAGGGAAAACAAATTCCCCGACCTTTATCAACACATCCTCTAATTCATCCCTTGGTTTGGTGATAGATCGGTCTGCCATCTGGAGAGTGCAGTGAACAGGTTTCAGCTCTCCAATCCCTAGTTGCTCATAGACAGAATAAGGGAGCAGGTTAACACTTGCGCCAAGGTCTAAAAGAGCACGATTTATGTTTTTACCCCCAATAGAAATCGATATTGTAGGACATCCTGGGTCCTTACGTTTCTTCGGTAGCTGGGGAATAAAAGCAGTGCTGATATTATTAGCCATAAAGACCTTCTTCGGCACTTGGGTCTTCCTCTTCCTAGTGCACAAGTCCTTAAGAATTTTCGCATAAGCGGGGACTTGTTGGATTGCATTTAGGAGAGGGATATTGATGTTAACCTATTTGAACATTTCCAAAATTTTCTCCATATGAGGACTCGTTCTGTTATCCCTTAACCGGTTCGGGTAAGGAGCTTTCGCAATAAGCGCTGGGTCCATCATAGGAGAAGGAAGAGGGGGTAGACGAGGTCCCAAAAGAGGTGTGGGGACCGTCTGTGGAGAACTATAAGGGTTGGGAGAAGGTGTCGAGCCTAATGGGAAATGGAGAATAGGCTCGCGAGAAGATGGTGTGGTAGAAGAAGAAGGATCAGAAGGAGAAGTGTGTGTGTGTGGAAAGGTCTCAGCCGGGGTGTTGATATGATTTTCAGTATCATCAATACCTTCCCCGACATGATTATTCAGCACTTTTCCCGATCTCAACGTTGTGATGGCATTAACATTGTAATGCCCAGGATTCTGTAGGGGTTGAGAGGGAAGTTTCCCTTTTTCTCTCGCACTCATTTCGGCTTTTAGGCGTGCGATTTCAGCTTCTATCGATATGATACTCTCAGCTTGGGACGCTGAGTTTTTCTTTATCTCACTGACGGAAGATCTAACCTCAGTCGAAACCTCTATGAAATTTGATAAAAGTGATTTCATGGTTTGAGTGAATTGAGAGAACTCGTCAGAACAGGACTGCATAGGATTAGACTGTGCAGGAGTGTTGCCCTGGTTTTGGAAATTTTGTGACTGATAGGGGTGCTGAGTGAGTTGAAGGGGTTGCTGTTGTGGTGGAGGAAGAGCCCATTGAAAATTATTCGTGTTTGGAACCGTGTTTTGAGATTGGTTTTGGTTCCAAGCAAAATTCGGGTGGTTCCTCCAACCCTGATTGTACGTGGAAGAATATGGATCGTTTCGAGGTCGTTGAAATGCGGCATTAGAATGCTCGTGACCTTGAAACGCAGAGTTTAATGGACATTCTTCCGTTAAATGAGACAGATCAGAACAGCACCCACAAACAGTTTTGGGGAGCGACATTGGGTTTAGGGAGGTTGCAGAAAATTTGTGTTCCATAGCGTCGAGCTTCTTTTGTATTGCTGCCATCTCAGCTCGAACACCTATGGACACATCTACTTGGTGTACGCCACCCCTATTCAATGGTTGGGTTCCACTCTCCCACTGTAGTGATTTTTCAGCGAACTCTTCTAAGTACTTCCAAGCTTCCCCATCATCCTTGGTCATAAAAGTACCTTGACACATGTTTTCAAGGCTCTGTTTAGTGCTTGGGTTAATGTCCTCATAAATGATTCGGCAAAGCTCCCATCTCGGGATGCCGTGATGAGGACACTGAACCAATAGATCCTTGAAACGTTCAAAGCATTTTGAAAATGGTTCGGTAGGGAGCTGGGCTAATTGATTTAGTTCGCTACGGATTTGAGCCGTCTTTTGGATTAGGTAAAATTTCTTAAGGAATGCAGCGACGAATTCTTCCCAATTCGTAATAGAATGTGCGGTAGTGTTATATAGCCACTTCTCGGCCATATCGCACAATGTAAATGGAAGAAGTCGTAGACGCATCGCATCCACTGAAAGTTGTGATGTACCCATCATTGCGTATACGTTTTCAAATTTGGTAATGAAAACGTAAGCGTCCTCAGTCTCGAGTCCGTGGAATTTGGGTAAAACATTTATATACTGGGGCTTAATCTCAAAGTTATCCCCATTGGCTGGTGGTGTGGATAAGCAGGTCGAAAGAGGACCTCTAAGTGGATAGCATCTCTCCTGGAGAGAGATGCGGGGTGGATTCTTGTCACGACCCGAAAGTACGGAACATGACCGGCACTTAAACTACGAAACGCCTCGAGGCGTTCGTAATCTAAGAAAGCCGAAAACCCAGAGATCCAAACCAAGAAAAGTAATAGAGTGAAGCAAAACCAATTTAAATCAAGTAGTTTTAATAGCATAAGCCGAATTATGCATTTTTTTTAAAACATCAAATACTTCCTGAAAATTTCGGCAGAGTCTCTTTTGTAAATACTGGCCCCCAAACGGGATACAACATGAATAGTATACGAAATCAATAAAAAGGCATCCCCAAACGGGAGCTAGCTCTTCGTCAATCGACGGTCACAACCACACAAGCAATATGATATACAACGCCAAGGGCGAGGATCAAAACTCAAAAGGAAACTCAAACCCACAAGAAAACCACAGAAATATAACGCGCGACTCTAAGGTCGAAAGAATAACATCACTGGTCTCTATCTCAAAAATAAATACATGTTTGGTTGATGGAACTTCTAGATACAACAGGATAATAATATACAAGATATAAAATGGGGGTACGATACAAGTAAACCCACCTACTAGCAAATCACCCGAAGGAAACTATGCCCGCAAGCCGTAAACAAATCTATACGGCAAACCTGCAAGAAACTGGGGCACAACGGGGGTGAGTTGCCAACTCGTGAATAGAAAAATATCTACGCACAGAAATCGCATAAATAACGCAACCTAGGTCAATGATCATAATATATCCTCAAATATATGAATAACACGTAGCCTATAACAAGGCTAGGGTAAATATCTAACCCGAGTGTAATCTCATGTGCCCGTGTCAGTGCCTCAAGTAGCAATATATCATATGAATGAGGTATGAATGCATGAAAGCAGAATACATGTAAATGAAGAACCGTTTTCATAATTTAGTGAGATTTCCTTTGCATTTTTCAAATGAGGTATCATAATGAAATCAGCATAAAACAGTGCCTAGCATCGGCACAAAACGCAATCCCAATATCTCGATATCTCTGTATCACAGTCTCTGTACCTCAATATCTCGAAATCTCAATGTCTCAATCACAATATCTAGGGCGCCGTCAGTCCAGACCGTCCCCTACCATCCATCTCAAGACCACGACGGTATCCTCCGGATATCCGACGTGTCGGGTAAAATCACTGGTAGGTAGTGCTCCCCTGCCAGGCTCACATCGTCATCATCACGCGCTTCTTGCCCCGGGGTACCTTACCGGGTCCACCATGGACCCGAAACGGTTCATCCGTCTCCTCGAATCGGGTCTCGAAATCCATCAGCAAACTCATGGTGGACGACTCATACATCATGGGAAAACCGCACTTTTATTTTAAAAGGGAGAAAAGGTTTATTTATGTTTTTGCGGTTTTCCTCCAAATCCAGAAAATCTCATGGAAATCCGAATCCAAAACCTCAATAACACGTAAAATAGTGAATATATGCATGAGAATCCATGAATGCGGCATAACAATGAATAACAGTATGCATGAAGTAGCAGGTAATAACTACAATGTCTAAACTAACATATGAGGCAAGTACACTAATATCATGTCTAAACTATTAGCTAACAGGCTATGTCAAGCAATAATATTTTCTAAGGTGTACGTGACATGGCAATTACCGATGAAGATGTGTGTGAGCCGGCAAGTAAGTGTACGTGGTACATACGCATCATCGGTAATGGTGCTGGTGTCCTAACAGCATGATATCAATAATGGAGTAGGAAACGTAATATAAGCATGCGATGCGAAGCGAACCACAATAATGAGCGGGAGCTGAATACTAGACGCAACTATAACTAATCTGCATTAATCTAATATAAGTCCTACAAATGGTGCCTTTTGAAATAACCCGAATCATGGGGTTTTGAAAATAGGGGCTACGGTGTTTTTATGAAAAGATACGTCTTTTGAAATATCCGTAGGATCTCTTGGGCTGTCCTTTAAAATACCCACGATTCGTTAGTTTTTGAAATAGGTAAGAATCGAATCTAATCTAACAACTAAACTAAACTAAAGGGCTAAGCTAACAAGCTGGACTACAGGTAAGGAAACCGCCTAACATCTGAGTCGATCCATATACATACCTGTATATATATTAGTCGGTGATCCCGCCTCAATAATATCATATCCGATACCATATCTATCATCAGACATCCCAAGTCAAGAGTGCGGATCAATCATCAAGATATAGCTCGTACGTAAATCCGTCGTACGGCATCCCTAAATCTGGGTACGGGTCAATATCATATTCCTCACACTATTCCTCTGGTATCCTCTTTATCCAAGATCATAGTCTAGGGTACTGACCTATGTCTAGTACAATACTAATATCCTCAATATACTCATGATCTGACTACTGATCGACAATCTCGTACAAACCGATATCGTCAGCACATACCATCATCAAGGGGTAAACATCGCCCGATACGGCCTAATATCAATATCCTAGCATATCATGCCTCATATCATGATCACATGTCGACCATTTTATTTATAACGCTATTCACCCGTATCGCCGCCCCAAGATCCGCTATAACCCCAGGACGTACCACAGGTACGAATCCTGCCATATCACCGATATCACAACCACAAAACAAATCTCATCGACTCAGCTCAATCCCAAGTATCATCCTCAAATCCGTATGTGAACACATAGTCCCATACCCATGTGAAAACATAACTATAAAGAATCCCATGAGCACATATAAATAGGAATGTATGCAAGTATGTATGTGTAGTGCAACACTACCCTAGGGTTCGCAACACTAAAATAATCCGACACACCAATATCCATCCTAAACATCGTTATTAATCCCAAATAACATATAATAATTGTTGGTGTGTATACGCATCCGTATACACCACCACGGACTGCGGGGGTGCTATACGCCATCCACCCGACTTCTCCCCGTAGATATAAATCTACTCACCTGGTCCTCGCTCGCCGGTGCCGACGTCGCCACGTGCTTGCTTGTCGTCTCGAAGTTCACATGGGGTACCTACATATCATAATGCATCGTATCGCATTAAAACCAAATTCGAAATCGAAACGGCACACGAAAATCAAATCGGCACGCGTATCACGCATAGGTCAAAACCTATCGACTACGCATGCCAAAATAGCCAAACCAACCCTCGATGTCGATGTACAAACGTCAATCAATCGAGAAAAACCCAACATACCAATCACGCGTTCATAACGCACTAGAATTTAATTGAAAATATGGTGCAATTCATAAAAACCTTAAATTTGCTCAAATCGATTTATTTCACAAAACCTAGAAAAAACTTAATTACCGTTTTAATTCGAAACTTGATGTTTTAACCCAACTAATAGCCATAATATTCACTAAGTATCATAACCAGGTCATATAAACCATTTCCATATTTTTAATCTCACTAATTATCATTAACCCAAAATTCAAGTTTGCAAAAACAACCAATTTTAACAATTTTTAAAGCAAAATTCACAATTTAACAATTAAGCTTGGTTTTGCATAAATTAAATGGTTAAACTACACATGGAAACCTTAATGATGTGCTAAAAGCCCTAACTAGATTTTAATCCCACATTTTAATTAAATTTCTAAAACCTAGTTAGCAATTTAGCATAATTATCACAATTTGGGAAATATAAATATAACAATTTGCAAATTAGCTACAAGATTAGGTTTTGCATATCTTAAGATGCTAAAATACATCACACAACCATGAATAAATTATCACAACCATAACTTTAATTTAACTCTTCTCTTGAATTTTCATCACACAAACCACAACAACCAATTTAACACTTATAAACAAAATCATATAAGCAACTAATCAACAAACAACCATGGGGCACAAAATTTATACCTCACAAATCCATGATCAAACATGAAATCTAGACCTCCAAAATGAAATCCTTGCACCAAGATCCATGCATCTAAGGCTACACTAAAATGGGTAAGAACTAGATTTAGATTTTGGGATTTTTTTGATGGGTAATTGATGAATTTTTTGAAGCAAAAGAGATGGAACAATGGGGGGGAGAAAGAGGGCTGTTGGTGCAGGAATTTTCGGCCAGCAACGGAGTGGGGGGAGGAGAGAGAGGGAGGTGGAGAAAAATGGGGAGAAAAAGACAAAGTCTACACCCCCTTTTGACTTTCTTTCATTTCCCTTTTTCTTTTCTTTTCTTTTCTTTTGAAAGGTGGGGTAATTGGAGAGAGAGAGGGGGGGGCTATCAAGGTGGGGCCGGCCATGTGGGGAGGGAGAGAGATGGTGAGGTGTGGGTGTGTGGGTTAGGGAAAAAGATGAATGTATTACCCCAATTCCCATTAACACTAATTTCACCGAAAAAAGCCTTTTTCTTCGATATTTTCTAAACCGTTTTAGCAAACGATTTTATTTCAAAAACCACATGATAAAATTATATTTAATGTTTTATGATGCACAAAATTTGTTTCAACTCATTCCAATTTGTAATTTTCCTTAATTAAATGTATTAGTGACGGCTTAAAATAATAATAAAATAAATTTTTTTCAGAAAATTTGAAATTTCACCAGTGGCTCAATAAACACCAAATACTAGCAATTACATAGCTAGAATATGTATATTTAATTTTATAATAAAGATATTTGCATTTTGACTTTTTACAGAAAACCCTCTTATTTTACTGATTTTTCGAAATTTCACCGAAACAATTTTCAAAACGTTACAATCTTCCCCCCTTAAAGAAATTCGGTCCCCGAATTTAAAGTAAAACTCCCCCCAAGTACAAAAACATCTAAGCAAAATCATCAAGTCGTCGGGGCTCCGAAACCATAAGTACATAATACGCACCATAGCGCAATGCATGCGCATGAGTAATGGGCAGATAACTCAAAATCAAAACTCCGCCAAGCATCCCGCAATCATCGGAGTCACGGTAAAGACACAAATGTCAAATCCAATACAAAACCAATATGATATAACTCGAAACTATACATGTAAATGTCAAATCTATATATGTAAATATCTGAAGGAAATGAATGCCAAATATATTCAGGTACTGCCCTCTGATTAGTCCTGCCCAGTACGAAAACACATAGCAAATATCATAAAAACGTACTGCTCTATAGGAAAAATCAATCCCAAATACGCGTATGAATACTACGTGCGTCTGGTGCGCACGGAAATCAAAATCCATATACGTGCCATACAAGTGCACAGAAACAAGATCTAAGTGCATCGGGTGTGCACGAAACAGCTGTCGTAGGCAACATGTGTGCCTGGCAGCAAAATCAGGTGCATCTGACATGCACGAAAAATCTTGATTTAGTGCATCTGGTGTGCACCAAAATCACACTTCAAAACATACGCCCAACATGCGCGAAAATCCAAATCAGGTGCATCCATCGTGCACGAAATCATGAAATCCAATATCAAGTGCCGAACATGCGCAAAATCAAATCAGGTGCACAAGGTGCACAAAACAAATATCGAACATCACCATCGAAATCAAAGTCCAGTGCATCTAAATGCACAACAACGTAACACTGCACTGCAAGCATATATGAACTATACCGTGTGCAAAAACCAAATCGTGTGCGTATATATGCACAAAATCAACTCGAATGCCTAAAACCGTAAAATCACAAACATGTGAAACCAAGCACGAAAACGATATCAAGTGCAACACTGTGCAAAGATCGTAAATTCTCAATCATCAAAATCAAATCATGCGAATAAATCACCCAAAACATCGAAATCAATAATGGCGGAATAGTACCGCTCAAGCGTATCCTCTAAGAATTTCGGGCCAACTGTCGCGGTCACTAGTGGGACGTCTCGTCGATGATCATGAACTCTGGCCTGCTGGTGTGCGTAACAATGACCACTCCTGGGTCAAGGTCTTCTTGTAATTCATTCCAGAAAGGTCCTGTCGGGATCTCTCCCAAATCTCGTCTCTGCCGAGCTGTCCGGGAGTCATCGTCCCTTACTAGATCTGTTCTCGTTCCGGAAGGGCTGCATACTCATCGCGACTCCTTATGGAAGGTATACCCAAGTACAATGCCTCGGCATACGTATCGCATCTCTGATGTCGGCGGAGGGGAACGTCATCATATCCAGATCTTGTACGAACCTCTTACTCCATTTTTCTAATGTCGACTGCTCTGGACTCGTCTCGCCGTGGCTGCATGGACTGAGCTCCAATGACTATCCTCGTATCTGGAGTATCCCAAGAAATGCATCTCACCACCTAGCATCCGAATTAAGTCGAGCCATCCGATCGAGTCGTCGAAACCTCATAATCCCCTAAGAGCTCAACATCTTGGGCACAGTTTAATAGTATCGAGTACATACCACAGCATCGGTGGTCCAGTCGTAGAAGGGCAAACCCAAGCCTCACTAATGGCGCCGTAGAACTGCCGCAAACCCGAAGGTTCAAAGGCTTTCACACGGTCATTAAGTCGAGTTAGGGTTTCATTCTTCTAGAGGGACCATAGAATTGCCTGCATGTCTTTCCGACTACTTTAAACTTGGAATAATAGGTTTCTGACATTCGATCGTCTCTGTCGACTCTCAACGTCTTCGCGTGAAGTCATCTCTAGCTGGAATCAATCTATCTGATGACCTCGCATCGGGATAGGCGAACGAACCGCCTGTCCTAGTCATTCATCATCGGGTGACTAGCGACCTTCTATCATCTCTTCGTACTACTCGTCCCGCAATAGCTCCAACATATGGGACGATATCTCGTCACTCGCAGCAACAACTGGCTCACTCGTCTGCACGCTGAACAGTGCCTCGACCATCATGAATAAGCAATACACCAACGATCATCAAAATCTGGCTGGCCTCTGTCGGTGGCCCAATCCTCTGGTACTGATCGGCACGTCCGAGAAATCTCATAAAGACGATCCGCCAAATGCTCGTGGCACGAAACACAGTAAAAAGACACATCTCCACAATCGTGTGTCGCCAAAATCATGCCCTGGACAGTCCTCGTTCGTGATGAGCTTGTGCTGACCGCAATTCTAACCGTAGCTCTCCTTGCCCGTAATCGTGGCAGCAAACCGTAACTGGTACCGATGAAGCTAGATCAGGAATGAATATAATACTGAACAAAGAAATGTACATCCTAAGGCTTCTTAAGTGGAGTAGCGTATCGTAAGTATGCCGCGGAACATACCCACGGTACGTCACTCTACTTTAGTCACCTATTCCATCAACCAAGGGTCATCCTACGCTCCGAAGGTAAAACCTAACGCTCTGATACCAACTTTGTCACGACCTGAAAGTACGGAACATGACCGGCACTTAAACTACGAAACGCCTCGAGGCGTTCGTAATCTAAGAAAGCCGAAAACCCAGAGATCCAAACCAAGAAAAGTAATAGAGTGAAGGAAAACCAATTTAAATCAAGTAGTTTTAATAGCATAAGCCGAATTATGCATTTTTTTTAAAACATCAAATACTTCCTGAAAATTTCGGCAGAGTCTCCTTTGTAAATACTGGCCCCCAAACGGGATACAACATGAATAGTATACGAAATCAATAAAAATGCATCCCCAAGTGGGAGCTAGCTCTTCGTCAATCGACGGTCACAACCACACAAGCAATATAATATACAACGCCAAGGGCGAGGATCAAAACTCAAAAGGAAACTCAAACCCACAAGAAAACTACAGAAATATAACGCGCGACTCTAAGGTCGAAAGAATAACATCACTGGTCTCTATCTCAAAAATAAATACATGTTTGGTTGATGGAACTTCTAGATACAACAGGATAATAATATACAAGATATAAAATGGGGGTACGATACAAGTAAACCCACCAACTAGCAAATCACCCGAAGGAAACTATGCCCGCAAGCCGTAAAGAAATCTGTACGGCAAACCTGCAAGAAACTGGGGCACAACGGGGGTGAGTTGCCAACTCGTGAATAGAAAAATATCTACGCATAGAAATCGCATAAACAACGCAACCTAGGTCAATGATCATAATATATCCTCAAATATATGAATAACACGTAGCCTATAACAAGGCTAGGGTAAATATCTAACCCGAGTGTAATCTCATGTGCCCGTGTCAGTGCCTCAAGTAGCAATATATCATATGAATGAGGTATGAATGCATGAAAGCAGAATACATGTAAATGAAGAACCGTTTTCATAATTTAGTGAGATTTCCTTTGCATTTTTAAAAAGAGGTATCATAATGAAATCAGCATAAAACAGTGCCTAGCATCGGCACAAAACGTAATCCCAATATCTCGATATCTCTGTATCACAGTCTCTGTACCTCAATATCTCGAAATCTCAATGTCTCAATCACAATATCTAGGGCGCCGTCAGTCCAGACCCGGTATCCTCCGGATATCCGACGCGTCGGGTAAAATCACCGGTAGGTAGTGCTCCCCTGCCAGGCTCATATCGTCATCATCACGCGCTTCTTGTCCCGGGGTACCTTACCGGGTCCACCATGTACCCGAAACGGTTCATCCGTCTCCTAGAATCGGGTCTCGAAATCCATCAGCAAACTCATGGTGGACGACTCATACATCATGGGAAAACCGCACTTTTTATTTTAAAAGGGAGAAAAGGTTTACTTATGTTTTTGCGGTTTTCCTCCAAATCCAGAAAATCTCATGGAAATCCGAATCCAAAACCTCAATAACACGTAAAATAGTGAATATATGCATGAGAATCCATGAATGCGGCATAACAATGAATAACAGTATGGATGAAGTAGCAGGTAATAACTACAATGTCTAAACTAACATATGAGGCAAGTACACTAATATCATATCTAAACTATTAGCTAACAGGCTATGTCAAGCAATAATATTTTCTAAGGTGTACGTGACATGGCAATTACCGATGAAGATGTGTGTGAGCCGGCAAGTAAGTGTACGTGGTACATACGCATCATCGGTAATGGTGCTGGTGTCCTAACAGCATGATATCAATAATGGAGTAGGAAACATAATATAAGCATGCGATGCGAAGCGAACCACAATAATGAGCGGGAGCTGAATACTAGACACAACTATAACTAATCTGCATTAATCTAATATAAGTCCTACAAATGGTGCCTTTTGAAATAACCCAAATCATGGGGTTTTGAAAATAGGGGCTACGGTGTTTTTATGAAAAGATACGTCTTTTGAAATATCCGTAGGATCCCTTGGGCTGTCCTTTAAAATACCCACGATTCGTTAGTTTTTGAAATAGGTAAGAATCGAATCTAATCTAACAACTAAACTAAACTAAAGGGCTAAGCTAACAAGCTGGACTACAGGTAAGGAAACCGCCTAACATCTGAGTCGATCCATATACATACCTGTATATATATTAGTCGGTGATCCCGCCTCAATAATATCATATCCGATACCATATCTATCATCAGACATCCCAAGTCAAGAGTGCGGATCAATCATCAAGATATAGCTCGTACGTAAATCCGTCGTACGGCATCCCTAAATCTGGGTACGGGTCAATATCATATTCCTCACACTATTCCTCTGGTATCCTCTTTATCCAAGATCATAGTCTAGGGTACTGACCTATGTCTAGTACAATACTAATATCCTCAATATACTCATGATCTGACTACTGATCGACAATCTCGTACAAACCGATATCGTCAGCACATACCATCATCAAGGGGGGTATACATCGCCCGATACGGCCTAATATCAATATCCTAGCATATCATGCATCATATCATGATCACATGTAGACCATTTTATTTATAACGCTATTCACCCGTATCGCCGCCCCAAGATCCGCTATAACCCCAGGACGTACCTCAAGTACGAATCCTGCCATATCACCGATATCACAACCACAAAACAAATCTCATCGACTCAGCTCAATCCCAAGTATCATCCTCAAATCCGTATGTGAACACATAGTCCCATACCCATGTGAACACATAACTATAAAGAATCCCATGAGCACATATAAATAGGAATGTATGCAAGTATGTATGTGTAGTGCAACACTACCCTAGGGTTCGCAACACTAAAATAATCCAACACACCAATATCCATCCTAAACATCGTTATTAATCCCAAATAACATATAATAATTGTTGGTGTGTATACGCATCCGTATACACCACCACGGACTGCGGGGGTGCTATACGCCATCCACCCGACTTCTTCCCGTAGATATAAATCTACTCACCTGGTCCTCGCTCGCCGGTGCCGACGTCGCCACGTGCTTGCTTGTCGTCTCGAAGTCCACATGGGGTACCTACATATCATAACGCATCGTATCGCATTAAAACCAAATTCGAAATCGAAACGGCACACGAAAATCAAATCGGCACGCGTATCACGCATAGGTCAAAACCTATCGACTACGCATGCCAAAATAACCAAACCAACCCTCGATGTCGATGTACAAACGTCAATCAATCGAGAAAAACCCAACATACCAATCACGCATTCATAACGCACTAGAATTTAATTGAAAATATGGTGCAATTCATAAAAACCTTAAATTTGCTCAAATCGATTTATTTCACAAAACCTAGAAAAAACTTAATTACCGTTTTAATTCGAAACTTGATGTTTTAACCCAACTAATAGCCATAATATTCACTAAGTATCATAACCAGGTCATATAAACCATTTCCATATTTTTAATCTCATTAATTATCATTAACCCAAAATTCAAGTTTGCAAAAACAACCAATTTTAACAATTTTTAAAGCAAAATTCACAATTTAACAATTAAGCTTGGTTTTGCATAAATTAAATGGTTAAACTACACATGGAAACCTTAATGATGTGCTAAAAGCCCTAACTAGATTTTAATCCCACATTTTAATTAAATTTCTAAAACCTAGTTAGCAATTTAGCATAATTATCACAATTTGGGAAATATAAATATAACAATTTGCAAATTAGCTACAAGATTAGGTTTTGCATATCTTAAGATGCTAAAATACATCACACAACCATGAATAAATTATCACAACCATAACTTTAATTTAACTCTTCTTTTGAATTTTCATCACACAAACCACAACAACCAATTTAACACTTATAAACAAAATCATATAAGCAACTAATCAACAAACAACCATGGGGCACAAAATTTATACCTCACAAATCCATGATCAAACATGAAATCTAGACCTCCAAAATGAAATCCTTGCACCAAGATCCATGCATCTAAGGCTACACTAAAATGGGTAAGAACTAGATTTAGATTTTGGGATTTTTTTGATGGGTAATTGATGAATTTTTTGAAGCAAAAGAGATGGAACAATGGGGGGAGAAAGAGGACTGTTGGTGCAGGAATTTTCGGCCAGAAGGGAGTGGGGGGAGGAGAGAGAGGGAGGTGGAGAAAAATGGGGAGAAAAAGACAAAGTCTACACCCCTTTTGACTTTCTTTCATTTCCCTTTTCCTTTTCTTTTCTTTTCTTTTGAAAGGTGAGGTAATTGGAGAGAGAGGGGGGGGGGCTGTCAAGGTGGGGCCGGCCATGTGGAGAGGGGGAGAGAGGGTGAGGTGTGGGTGTGTGGGTTAGGGAAAAAGATGAATGTATTACCCCAATTCCCATTAACACTAATTTCACCGAAAAAAGCCTTTTTCTTCGATATTTTCTAAACCGTTTTAGCAAACGATTTCATTTCAAAAACCACATGATAAAATTTTATTTAATGTTTTATGATGCACAAAATTTGTTTCAACTCATTCCAATTTGTAATTTTCCCTAATTAAATGTATTAGTGACGGCTTAAAATAATAATAAAATAAATTTTTTTCAGAAAATTTGAAATTTCACCAGTGGCTCAATAAACACCAAATACTAGCAATTACATAGCTAGAATATGTATATTTAATTTTATAATAAAGATATTTGCATTTTGACTTTTTACAGAAAACCCTCTTATTTTACCGATTTTTCGAAATTTCACCGAAACAATTTTCAAAACGTTACAATTCTGCACACCAACGGACGGCGGCAGATTAGGGTTAAAGAAGTTTGATGGAGGTGGATCCATCGGTGTGGGTGTGGTAGTGGGTAAAGAAAAGGTAAATGGAGAAATATCGACTTCGGAGTCGATAAAGGGTACGCGGACTAAACGGGCACTAGAATCCCGTGTCCAGCCTATCTTGTACTAAAAAGGGTTAGTACAAGTGGCAGCGTTGGCTTATAATTAGGGGTAAATGAATGCGGTGTTTTCTTTGAAAAAGGGACGGATTTTTAAAAAAAAAATGATGCGACACAACAAATGCAGCACACAAACCCTAGAATCTAGTGGTCACCTAGGTCCGGCTCTAGACCGCTCCTAACTGCCAAAAGACAAGTCGCAGGATAGAATCCTCCACTGCCTCTTTGTCCCCCTGTGGCCGGATAAGTGCCAGGTAAATGGGAAGGTACTCCACTACGTAAGTAGTGGGCCTAATTAAAAACTACTAGCCTTAGGCACACTCGCCTTAGGCACCACAAGAAAACGCGGATAAGCAATGAATTACCCACGGCCTTCTTCTGTCCTAATTGAGCGCGACAGTCCTTAGAGTCATCTCTAGATTTCTTTTAGTTAATGTGGGTCAATGCGGATGCAAGTTTTGTGGTTTTCGTGGCCTAGGAAGGGTAATGAACTCCCCACCTAATTTGGATTTGGCCGTGCCCCTTAATATCCGTATTTATAATGCAAACAACGAAGAAACAAAAACACGATAAATTTAATTTTTGCAATTTGCGAGCTGCTATTCTTTGCAAAGAATCCTGCAGAAAATTGTCAGTTGGAGCTAAAAAGATGAGAGAGGAGAAGATAAGAATTCACCTGAAGCAATTTGGCACAGAGATCCCTTCAGCTAGCCGCGGAACCGCCGCACTAAGGGGGCTCCCACCGCGGAATCGCGGTCGTATGATGCGATCACTGAACCAAAATTCAACAGCAGCTTTCTGTTGATAACTCCAGCTCTTTGGAATTTTCCAAAAATTTTCTTCAATTGCCAAACAGCTCCAGATCTCCTTGCAATGAAACACAACAAATTGTTTTGGGTTTGCACGAATTTTGATCTCAAAAATCACAATGAAATAAATCTTTCAATTCAAACTTTGATATAAAACGAATTAGCGCGCGATCCCCGGCAACGGCGCCATTTTGATTGTTTTAAATTTCTGATGTGTAGAGTAAAAAGTATAAAAGTATCGATTCAAATAGTCCCCGATTCTGGTGCTATTTGATTGATCGTAAAATGCGAGACTAAGTAAGTAAATCAAATCGATAAGAGTCTCTTTGTGTCGGTAATTAGAAAATTGAATGAAGTTCACAACCAAAAAATTATATTTGACTGCAATCAACTACGGTGTCAGTTGTAGATCGTAAGCGAGTGCGGATCGTCCACAGGGATTGTGCGATTCGTTTTTATATTTGATTTGTTTGAATCGAAAAGTTAATCGAAAAGAAAAGAAAACATGATTCAAGAATTTATCAATCGATTCAGGTGTCACGATGTTTAATCAAGAATCAAGAAACTGATAAACAATCAAGAATTGGGTTTCGATAATATTTCCAACCAAAATGTCAAGAATCTAAATGAGGCTCGTAGGAATCGATCGGATCTATAGACGTGATGTAATCTAAAGATAACGTGTTCTTGTCCTTCGAAGAATTGATACTAGATCGATGATGATCGACGATAGTTAGGGCTTTCTCGTGAAACTAGGGTTTTATCATTTAACCCTTGTTCTTTCGTCGATATCATTCACATTCTAGCCTCTCGAAATTTCAAGAAACGATCGTAACTTCCCAATTTCGAGCGATATCAATCAAGAAAACATCGCAACGAAATGGGTCGTCGGTTCTTGAACTTGCTAGGGTTTACAAAACTCGTAGGAATCAAGAATCGTTTTCAGATATATTACAACATCATTCTATTGATCGTCTCGACTCCTCGAGGAGCGGAGTATTACTCAAACATCACAACAAGAATTATAACTAGAAATTTAGATTGACTCATGATGCAAGAATTTAAAGAAAATAAGATAAAAGAATATCACCTTTTATTTATCTCAACAATTTGATTACAGTCGCTCAAGAACCACAAGAGGAAGAATTAAATTGTCGACTTGGCTTCGCTCAGCTCCGTGAGTCGCGGATCGGCTTGGACCACTTGCTCTGTTGAAGACCGGCTCGGCTCCTAAAAGGTTGCAAGGCTTCTTGCTTGAATGGGTACTCGGGATCTTGGCTTTTGATTGGAATTTAGGGTTAGGGTTTCACACAAATCCTTTCACTAGACTTGTGGAAGAAGAAGATGAAGAAAGAGATAGAATGGCTATAAATGATCTAATGGATTGATTTTTCCAAGCTCATGAATTATATCTTTTACAAGTGAGCCTAGGGTCTTATTTATAGAGCATCCAAACCCTAAGCCTTTGAGTTCCCTCCAAAAGTTTGTTGAAAGACTTCTAGAAGTAGTTTGTTAGGCTTAGCTTAGGGTTTAAGCTAGGGTTTAGGGAGAAGGTTCTAGAATACAAGGCTAGTTTAGTGTTGATCCCAAAGTTTGCTGATCTGGAAGAAGTCTCTGGAGTCTTCTGGAAGTTGGAGTGTTATTCTGAGCTGTAGCCACTGAGTTAGGAGTTGTGCAGAAATTTGAGTGGATGACATGGCAAAACGGCCGCGGAACCGCGGCGCAAGCAGGCTCCGGCCGCGGTTCCGCGGCCATGTTGGAGGCTTGGGCTTTGATCTTTTTGCACTGGTCTTTGGCTAACATTTTGGGCTTTATCTGATATGTTGATTTGTATTTTCCCTTTTGGATTGATACCAGATCTAAAATCATTGAGTTGGCGTAATGTTTGATCGGTACCATGTACATTTTTGGTCTTACTTCTGGATTTTCCTGCACAGATCTCAAAACAAGTGTTGCGCAAATGTAGGGATGATGCGATGCCATGAAATGTAGTCAATTTCCTTTGTAGTGTCGGTTTTAGAGTCTAATACATGCAATCTGATATTTTGCGACAGTTTTGCTAATATGTAAAATATGAATGCCGAACACTTCTATATGAATGCAAATGATGAGGAAATTTCCGGTTAAAATATGCAATATTTTCGACTAATTACCACCCGAGAGTGCCTACTTTGAGCTTTAACCTCTAAGATGAGGTAACTAAGTGACTTAGAATGCTAATCCAAGTGACTTAGAGAATATAGAGAGTGATTAAGGATATGTTAGTCTTACTAACCCTAGGGTTCTCTACTCATGAGACAATTAGGGTTAAGATGAAGAAGAGAGGGCTTGAAGAGAGAGAAAGTGTTTGTGATAATGATATGAAGCTTGGCTTAATTTTGAATAATATGAAGCATGAAAATATCTCACTAAAAATATCTAGTAAAATATCAATGATGCTTCATTTAATTCATAAGATGAATCATCTCCATGAGTCATGGTTCATTTAATGAAAACAACACCTCATTTCCTCTACCTCATTTAAGTTTAAATCAAAAGATTAAAACCTTAATGAGTCATCTCCTTCTAGAAGCTTCACAACATATTACGAGAATATCTCTTGTCTTTCTTGTGCATTATATATATATATTGCTTAATTACGCTTAACATATTTATTTTTTAGTAAATACGCTGTGGCCCGCCACGTCATCGTTTCCGTACACTGGGAAGCGGTGCGTGACATCGTGGAATCAAAGAAGAGATTGAATGAAAGCTTGATTTTTTTTCCCGTTTTTTTAGGTTTGCTTTTGTGAAATAAAAAATTGTTGGTTGCAGAGGAGAACAACTAAAGTCTTAAGCAAGAAAAGTAGGACTAAGTTATTATTTACTGTTGACGGCAGTGTGAAAATTGGGATTACGGATTTTTTTTACTTGGCTATACAAACAGGTTGCGGTTCGGGTCCGGTTCGGTCCAGTCCGGATCGGGTCTAGAAAGTATGGAATCGTCTAATAACTAATGATTGTGGTTCTAGTTTCGGTTCCGGTAAAAATATAGTGGATCCGGACTCGAACCGTTACTATTCACGGTTCTAAAATTAGAACCGGAACCAAACCATTGCTCTACGGTCCGGTGTGGTCCGGTACCAGTTTCGGTTCCGATCCCGGTTCTAATTGACAACCCTAATGAGTGTACACGGGCTTTTGATATAAGTGGGTTCCATCAATAAGATTCAAGTCTTGTTGAGATTTGTCCCATCTTATATCTTATACCTATGCACCTCTCAAAGTTTTTCCAATATAGGACTATGATATTCACATATCTTAACACTCCCCTTCACGTGCAATGTGGTTGTCACGTGGATCGTACAAACACATGTAGATACTAGTCTCTCAGAGGCAAGTAGAAGACATAAGGAAATGTGCAACTATGGCACAAGGATAAGAAACGGTGGTCTAACAAGGGCATGTAGACGGCTGATTGATATGTTTTCGTGTCGTGTTTAGAAATATTTCACAACCAAAGAAATTTATACCGCAATCAATTAACGGTGTCGATGTACCGCGTTAATGAATATCGATCGTCCACTGAGATGTGTGTTTTGATCGATCTTGTTTTAGATGATTCGAAACGAAAAGATAAAAGAAATTGCAAGAAAATTGTTTCAAGATTTATGAGTTTTAATTTTAAGAAACATAAAGAATATAGATCTAGAATCAAGAATCAAGAAATGTCCCAATCACTTTGATTTATCAAGATATGAAGAGTAGCTTGTAGGATCCGATTGAGTTAATAGCTAATGATGAATCTAATAATTCTTAATCTTATCTATTGATAATTTGTAGCTAGATTGATGATGATGATTGAAGATTAGGGATCTATTGAAGAAACTAGGGTTTCTCCTTCTATCCCTTGTCTTTTCAATCATGATCATTCGGATCTAGCCTCCAGCAAAGAAAATCATCAATCATTTGATCCCTAATTTGCAATGAAATAATCAAGAAGTCATTTCGCTCCAAATTAGGTCATCAACGATTTTTTTTGCTAAAGTTCACAAACCTCATAAGAATTAAGACTAGTATTAAGATGTGATCATCATTAGATCTATCAATTCTCTTGAATCCTCCACAAGCGGAGATTTACTCAAGCATCATGAAAATAAATGAATCAAAAATCAAGAAATTTCACAACGCAAGAATGTAAAGAAAACAAGAATTTCAATTATCACATTTATTAAATCGACGACTAATTACACATTCCCTCAATTCGAGATTCCAAGATGTTGCTCTCGATCGCTCCTTTTGAAGAGGTAACTAGATCCGTCGAATTTCGCTCCGCTCGATCTCCCTGAGTCGCGGATCGTCGTAGATCTCTTGCTCGGATGAAGATTGGCTTCGCGGATAAAGGATCGATGGTTGCTTGCTTGATTTGCTTCTCAAAATGATCTTGATTTTGCTTGGATTTGAATTTGGGCTAGGGTTTTTGTATCAAGTTGTGTCACTCAACTTGAATTTGAATTTTGGCTTCAAATGTGTAACTAACTCACCACTAATTGTGTAACCTCCAAAACCCTTAATCTAGATATCTTTTTATAACCACCTCATTTGAATCTTCCCTCCAAAGCTAGGTTGTTAGAGAGAGCCTTCTAGAATGAGTTTGTTAGAGGGAATATTCTAGAATGAGGTTTTCAGAGGGAATATTCTAGAATGAGATTGTTACAAGGAATATTCTAGAGTGAGTTTGTTATGCAGAGCCTTCTGGAAGAAGCCACGTAGTAATTGAGAGTCTTTTGGAAGCTAGGGTTGTTACAGGGAATATTCCAGAGGATTTTGGAGGGCCAAGGAGCTAACGAGACCGCGGAACCGCGGCGGATCGGCCAACTCGGCCGCGGATCCGCGGCCATATAATGGGCTCACTGCATGAAATTTCTGTGGTCTTCTTCTGACAATGTTGGGATCTTCTTCTGATACATGGAATCTAACATTTTTTTCTTGGTTGCTGCCAGATCTCAAGTCTTGTACTTGATGCATTTTATCGGCACTTTTGTGATTCCGGCTCTTTAACCTGAAGGATTTTCTGCACACAATCTTGATAAACTGTGTTGAGATAAACAATATCATGCGTGCAGTAATAAACACACAATCTCCCTCAAAATACCGGTTATAATGTATAACACATGTTATTTGATATTTTGCAGATGAATTGCTAATATGTGCTATATTTATACCAAACACCTTTAGATGATTACAAAGAATAAGGAAATTGATGTGTTAAAAATGCAATTTTTTCGACTGATCAAATACCCCCAAACTTAATTTTTGTCGTCTCGAGCAAACATCTTTTATTCAAGAGAAGGAGAAAATAAAGAAAAAGAAAAACTAACTAGCATACTTTCGTAGGCAACACGATTGCGCTGAGCACGTGGAACAAGCCTTTAAATCTCTAGGTGTCCCTAGTAGGAGGAGTGTTGTCTTCTGAGGGTTTCAGCGGATTGCACCCACAAAATCCCATAATAAAAGGAAGACCGTGAAAGTTACATGTAAAGATAAGAATTATTAAAGAAAGACTTTGAAAATTAGAGTTTCCAACTACACTAGCTTTTCGGTTGTCATGAGCCCTATCTTAATAGTCATGAAAAGATGCTAGAAATCACATCATCCCTCACTAAAACATCGTCTTTATTCTTCATTCCTACCTTTCTTCCAAATATCGATCATATAATCCTACGTGTGTATAAAGAACATCCCTACACTCGGAGAATTCAATTCAAGCTATCATACACTTGTCCATCTACCTCAGTACTTTTTAATCGATGAATATTTAGATGGATTTGCTCACACATTTTTCATGCGACCGTTAATACTTCTTGAGGTACTAACCGACCAATTATTCATGTGCTTACTGATTAGGCGTATTAGTATTTTCCTCGTCTTGCAACACCTAAGGCTTAGCAGTGACTCCCAAACCAGTTGGTCTAAGGCACTAGGTAATGAAGCACTCTCGCTATATTTTTTTATTGCTGCCTTGGTGATAACAAAACCAGTGTTCATTTTTTTCTTAACACCATTTTATCTTTTTTCATTTTTTATTTTCTTCATACTTTGGTTTTTAGACAAGAGCATTTCAAGGTATCCTCTACTATCCCGAGTTTCAAGATGTGTGTAAGTGCGTATAGTAGGGTATCAACATTCAAATGTTTGGTTTTCAGAATAGGAACTATTTTTCAGAGTTATTTTTATTCTCAGATTAGTGACTTCTTTCATCTTACTAACCCTTGGGACAACGGCTCATAACTACTTATTACTAGTTCGTTTAAGAAAACTTCTAATTTTCTTGGTTTTCTTAAATTTTTCCAATCTTTTGGATGTAATTTTCACTATCTAATATTTTATTATCTTATTTATGTACAAATTATTTATTTATTTATTATATGTTTTGTGCTTATGCAAAGTATGATGCAATGTGATGCATAAATAAGCACAAACCTCCCCCAAACTTGTTTTCAACATTGTCCTCACTGTTGTCTTCTGCTAAAGCTCAAAAACCTGTAAGTTTGGGAGGACATTATTAATGGGGGCAAGAATAAGTGAAAGTGAAAATTCTCCCCCAAACTTATTTTTGGCTCACAATTTTTGAGGACAACTTTTATTTTCAAGAACCAAAAATATACCTCCCCCAAACTTGAGTTAAACAATGTGAATTGAAAATCATAAAAAGGGGTCAAAAATTACTGGTCAATGCCAAGCTTTGCAAAGACCGAAAGTCAACACCAACCATTCGAAAATTTTATCAGTGTAGTGCATCGGTTGGTGGAAGAACATGTTATAAGGAGCCAGGAAGAAGAAGGGAAAAGTTAAGTGGTGTGAAGGAGAGGGTTTGTGTCTCGTTTTGGAGAGACGACACAGTGATTATGATGGATTATTCGCATTCTTTTTATATCCCAGAAGAAGGGGTGGAGGTTCAATTTCTTTGTATTGAGTGTGATTCATCTCAACACCCCTGTCTCTTAAAAATGCGAGTTCATCAGCGAAGATTTCCTCAAAACTCTCATCGATACCCCGAAGAATAATGTCATCAAAAAGTGCGGGATGATCTTCAGACTCCAAAAACGGTTCATAATCAGTGTTAGATGTTGACCCGGACAGCTCAGTGGAAGAGTCCGTATGTGTATGATACATAGTTGGGTCAAACAACAACATATGAAAAGAGTCTAGATCAATATCATGAGGCTGATCAAATTCGCTGCCGTCGACATCCATTAATTCGACAGAACATACTCGAGCATGAGGATCGGAGGGTTGACTTCCCAACTTGTAAATGTTGAGCTCAATTGACCTATTCCCAAAAGATAGGTTCATAGAGCCGTTTCTACAGTTGATTACAGCGTTGGAAGTAGCCAAAAAGGTACGACCTAGAATCACCAGAATTTGGTTCCGTGTGTTCGCTACAGGCTGTGTATCAAGAACAATAAAGTCCACAGGAAATACAAATTCCCCTATTTTTATCAACACATCCTCAAGTTCACCCTTAAGTTTGGTGATTGATCGGTCGGCCATCTGGAGAGTTATGTTCGAGGGTTTTAACACTCCGATACCTAGTTGCTTATAGACTGAATATGGAAACAAGTTAACACTAGCGCCAAGGTCAAGTAAAACACGGTTAATGTGTTTATCCCCAATAGAAATAGAAATAGTAGGACAGCCAGGGTCCTTACGTTTTCTTGGTAATTGTTGGGGAAAAGCTGTGTCTACAGTACTCGACATGAACACTTTTTTCGGCACTTGAGTCTTCCTCTTCCTAGTGCATAAGTTCTTAAGAATTTTCGCATAGGACGGAACTTGTTGTATAGAATCTAGGAGAGGGATGTTGATGTTAACTTGCTTAAACATTTCCACAAGCTTCTCCATTTGGGCATTGGGTTTGTTGGGCCTCAACCCTTCCGGAATGGAGCTCTATCAATAAGTGTTGGGTCCCATATTTGTGGAGAAGGTTGTGGGGGTGGAAAGGATGAAGTGGGTAGAGAGTTCGAGCCTTTGGGAAAAAGGAGAATAGGCTCGGAAGAAGAAGGTAAATTAGACGAAATAGGGTAAGAAGTAGAAGTGGGAGTGGAAGTGGAAGCCTGGGGTTCAATTGATTCCTCAAAATCAATTTATTCACGCACATGATTGTCTAGCACTCTTCCAGATCTCAACGTGGTAAGTGCATTCACATTAGCGTAATGTGAAGGTCCAGGATCAGGTAGAGGTTGAGATGGAAGATTCCCTTTCTCTCTAGCACTTATTTCGGTTTTTAACTGTGCAATTTGTGCTTCCATCGATTTAATAATCTCACCTTGGGAGGCGGTGGTTTTCTTTATATCATCGATAGAAGACTTAAAATCAGCCGACATTTGAATAGAATTTGTTAGAAGCAAACTCATGGTTTGTTTAAGTGCAGAGGTGTTATTGGTAACGGCAGAAAAAGGATTAAAATTGTTGGTCGGGTTTTGAAAAAGTTGCGATTGAAAGGGGTGCTGACTCAGTTGTGGTGGTTGCTGTTGTGGTGGAGGGACCCATTGAAAGGTATTCTGGTTTAGATCCGTGTATTGAGTTTGGTGTTGGATCCAAGAAAGATCAGGGTGATTCCTCCAATCTTGATTATATGAGGAAGAAGAAGGATCGTTTCCAGGTCTTTGCTGAAATGCAGCATTAGTGTGACCTTGAAACGGTACATTCAAAGAACATTCTTCCGTCAAATGTGATGGATTTGAACAGCAGCCACACACGGTTTTGGGAAGTGTGTAATGGTTTAGGGGGGCTGAAGAAATTCTGTTTTCTATAGCGTCGAGTTTCCTTTGTATTGCGGCCATTTCGGTTCTCATTGTGACGGAAACATCGAGCTGATTGATATCATCCCTAGACGATGGTGGTCTAACATTTTCCCATTGTAATGTGTTTTGAGCTAAATCTTCTAGATATTTCCAAGCTTCACCATCATCTTTAGATAGGAATTGGCAATGACACATGGTTTCAAGCATCTGTTTAGTCGTGAGATCAATACCCTCATAGATAACTCGACACAAATCCCATCTGGGTATTCCGTGATGAGGACATTGTAAAAGAAGATCCTTGAACCGTTCAAAGCATTTCCAGAATGGTTCATTGGGAAGTTGGGTGAACTTGAATATTTCTCTCCGAACACGGCTAGTCTTGTCATTGGGATAAAATTTCTTAAGGAATGCTGCAACAAATTCATCCCATTTTGAAATAGAATGTGCGGTTGTATTATAAAGCCACTTCTCGGCTAAATCGCACAACGTGAATGGAAGAAAACGTAAACGCAGAGCATCCAAAGATAGTTGTGACGGTACAATCATTGCGCATTCATTTTCAAATTTGGATATAAAAACGTATGCGTCTTCAGACTCAAGATCGTGAAATTTGGGTAACAGTTTGATAAAATGGCGGTTGATTTCAAAATTTTCCCCGTTGGCAGGTGGTATAGAAAGACAGGTGGGAAGGGGAACACGTGTTGGATAGCATCTCTCTTGGAGAGAAATGCGTGGAGGATTCTGCGCACTTGCTGGCGGTGGCAGAGTGGTGTTAAAGTTTGATGGAAATCCGTCCATCGCGGTCGTGGTGGGTGGTGGGAAAAAGAAAATGTAGAAATACCAACTTTGGGGTCAATGGGGGAAACGCGGACAAGACGGGCACTAGAATCCCGTGTCCAGCCGAGCTTGCACTAAAGGGTTTAGCACAAGTGGCAGCGTGATAATTAGGGGAAAAGATGGTTTGGTGTTTGTTTTGAAAAATACGGATTTTGAAAAATCAAATCACAAAAAAAATGCACACACCACCCTAAATCTAATGGTCACCTAGGTCAAGTCACTAGACCGCTCCTAGACTTCCAGAAGATAAATTGCAGGATAAATCCTCTACTGCCTCCTTATCCCTTCTGTGGCCAGATAAGTGGGAGGTTCTCCACTACGTAAGTAGTGGGCCTAATTATGTAACCACCTACCTTAGACACACTTGTCTTAGACACCACAAAAGAAATGCAGATAAGCAATAGATTACCCACGACCTTCTTCTGTCCTAATTGAGCGCGACGGTCCTGATTGAATGAATTTCTCGATTGTGTGTGTTGGAAAATTGTAAAGAAATCACAACCAAAAATTATTTGACCACAATCAATAATGGTGTCGAATGTAGCGCGTTAGTAAGTGCGGATCGTCCATAGGGAAAGTGTAATCGTTCGTGTTCGATTTAGATGAGTTGAAACATTAAAGAAAAGAAAACAAACAATTCATGATTTGTAAATTAAAGTTCAAGAATTAGGGAAAATCTAGTCTAAATCAAGAAACAATCAAATCAAGAATTGAGAATTTGTGATGATTTCCAAACCAACAATCAAGATTCGAAGTGTGGCTCGTAGGAGTAGATCGGATCTATAGATATGATGAGATCTAATGATTTCATATTCTTATCCATTAACGAATTGATACTAGATCGATGACGATTTATCGAGGTTAAGGATCTTTGCAAAGAAACTAGGGTTTCCTTATCTTATCCTTTGTCCTTTCGATGAATCTCATTCACAAACTAGCTTCAAGTAAATCAAATGATCGATCGTTGATCTCTAGTTTCGAGCGAACACAATCAAGAAAGTATCGCATCGAAACTAGGTCATCGATCATTCGATTCACAAGAATTTACAAACGTTATAGGATTTAAGAATTGTAAAAGAATCTAAATCATCATCGTTCTATCGATCGTCTCGACTCCTTTACGAGCGGAGTTTTACTCAAACATTATCACAAAGCAAACATTCAAGAATCTAGATTGGATCATAATGCTTGAATTCAAAAGATAAGCAAGTTAAAAGAATTGTCACCTTTATTTATTCAACAATTTGTTACACTTTGCTCAAAGACTACAAGAAATTGAGAAGGGAACGAGATCGTCAAATCTAGCGTCGCATCGGCTCCTTGAGTCGCGGATCGGCTTGGATCACATGCTCCGATGAAGTCCGGCTTCGCTTCTAAAGGCTTTGAAGGCTTCTTGCTTTGATTGAACTCAAAGATCTTGATCTTGTATTGGAATTAGGGTTAGGGTTTTGAGGCGCAAGTCGTGTCACTCAACTTGCGGGTAATGAAGAGGAGATGAAGAACTAACTAATGATTAACAACTAATGATTAACAACCAATGATTAGCCTTTAACCCTAGATCTAGGTTTCCTTTTATAGACTTTCATAACCCTAGATCTAGGATTCAAAATTTGAATTTCCCTCCAAAAGTTTGTTTGCTAGAGAGGCTTCTAGAAGTAGTTTGTTGGAGGGAAGTTTCTAGGCTCTAAGGTAATTAAGGGGGAAGCTTGTTTAAGAAGCTTAATCATGATTAGCTTGCTTAATCATCCTTGCTGATCTGGCAGAAGCTTCGAGAGTTATCTGGAATTTGACATAGCTTGCTGAGATGTATGCACTGAGAGAGGAGTTCTGCACTGAAAATGGGCTGATGATCTGGCAAGCCTGCCGCGGATCCGCGGCACAAGCTTGCTCCGGCGCGGATCCGCGGCCCAATAGCAGCCTTAGGGCTTCAGTTGTACAGAGCTGCTTCCTTATAACCTCATGGTATTTTTATGATATGTTTATTCTGAAGCTTCCTTCTAGATTGCTGCCAGCTCTCAAGTCTTTGAGTTGGCGTAAAATTTGATCAGCACTTTGACAATTTTGGCCTTTCTCCTGAAATTTCCTGCACGGACTTCGAAACAAGTGTTGCGCAATACAAGGATGATGCGATGCCATGAAAAACAGTCAATTTTCCTAAAAATGCTTGTTTTAGTATACAATACATGTAATCTGGTATTTTAGGGATGTTTTGCTAATATGTGTAATATGCAAACCGAACACCTCTAGATGAATGCAAAAGATGGGGAAATTGACGTGTTAAAAATACATTATTTTCGACTGATTAGGTCCTTAGAGTCTTTTCTAGATCTTTTTTAGTTAATGAAGGGTAATGCGAATGCAAGTTTTGTGATTTTTGGGGCTTAGGAAGGGTAATGAAATCCCCACCTAATCTGAATTTGGTCTTTACCCCTTAATTTCCGTATTAAAATATGTAAATAACCAAGATCAAACACGCAACAAATTTTTCTTTTAGCGGCGCTGCGAATTTTGCAAAGAATCCTGCAGAAAATGGTTAATGGAGAAGATCGGAGAGGAGATAAGAAAGTCAGAGAGATACCTGAGAAATTTGGAACACTGAAGCGACTAAACGGCGGTGGAACCGCCGCAAAAACCAACCATTGGCCGCGGATCCGCGGTGGGAAGGAAGGGTTAGGGTTTCAAATTTTTCTGTAGCTTCTGGTACTCCTCTGGAATTTGCAGAACTTCTCTGAATCTTAATCGCACTGCTATAATGATTCCAGATTCCCTCGCAAAAAATTCACAACTAATCGTTAAGCACTTGATGCGAATTTTATCTAAAAATTCTGATGGAATAATAATTTTTCAACTCAAATAACAAAAACGAACAAAATAGCACGCATCCCCGGCAACGGTGCCATTTCATTGATATGTTTCCGTGTCGTGTTTAGAAATATTTCACAACCAAAGAAATTTATACCGCAATCAATTAACGGTGTCGATGTAGCGCGTTAATGAATACGGATCGTCCACTGAGATGTGTGTTTTGATCGATCTTGTTTCAGATGAGTCGAAATGAAAAGAAAAAAGTAATTGCAAAAAAATTGATTCAAGATTTATGAGTTTTAATTTCAAGAAACATAAAGAATATAGATCTAGAATCAAGAATCAAGAAATGTCCCAATCACTTTGATTTATCAAGATATGAAGAGTAGCTTGTAGGATCCGATTGAGTTAATAGCTAATGATGAATCTAATAATTCTTAATCTTATCTATTGATAATTTGTAGCTAGATTGATGATGGTGATTGAAGATTATGGATCTATTGATGAAACTAGGGTTTCTCCTTCTATCCCTTGTCTTTTCAATCATGATCATTCGGATCTAGCCTCTAGCAAAGAAAATCATTAATCATTTGATCCCTAATTTGCAATGAAATAATCAAGAAGTCATTTCACTCCAAATTAGGTCATCAACGATTTTTTTTGCTAAAGTTCACAAATCTTATAAGAATTAAGACTAGTATTAAGATTTGATCATCATTAGATCTATCAATTCTCTCGAATCCTCCACAAGCGGAGATTTACTCAAGCATCATGAAAATAAATGAATCAAAAATCAAGAAATTTCACAATGCAAGAATGTAAAGAAAACAAGAATTTCAATTATCACATTTATTAAATCGACGATAATTACACATTCCCTCAATTCGAGATTCAAGATGTTGCTCTCGATCGCTCCTTTTGAGAAGGTAACTAGATCGTCGAATTTCGCTCCGCTCGATCTCCGTGAGTCGCGGATTATCGTGGATCTCTTGCTCGGATGAAGATTGGCTTCGCGGATAAAGGATCGATGGTTGCTTGCTTGATTTGCTTCTCAAAATGATCTTAATTTTGCTTTGATTTGAATTTGGGCTAGGGTTTTTGTATCAAGTTGTGTCACTCAACTTGAATTTGAACTTTGGCTCCAAATGTGTAACTAACTAACCACTAATTGTGTAACCTCCAAAACCCTAGATATAGATCTCTTTTTATAACCACCTCATTTGAATCTTCCCTCCAAAACTAGGTTGTTAGAGAGAGCCTTCTAGAATGAGTTTGTTAGAGGGAATATTCTAGAATGAGATTGTTAGAGGTAATATTCTAGAATGAGCTTGTTACAAGGAATATTCTAGAGTGAGTTTGTTATGCAGAGCCTTCTGGAAGAAGCCACGTGGTAATTGAGAGTCTTCTGGAAGCTAGGGTTGTTACAGGTAATATTCCAGAGGATTTTGGAGGGCCAAGGAGCTAACGAGACCGCGGAACCGCGGTGGATCGGCCAACTCGGCAGCTGATCCGCGGCCATATAATGGGCTCACTGCATGAAATTTCTGTGGTCTTCTTCTGACAATGTTGGGATCTTCTTATGATACCTAGAATCTGACATTTCTTTCTTGGTTGCCGCCAGATCTTAAGTCTTGTACTTGATGCATTTTATCGGCACTTTTGTGATTCCGGCTCTTTAACCTGAAGGATTTTCTGCACACAATCTTGATAAACAGTGTTGAGATAAACAATATCATGCGTGCAGTAATAAACACACAATTTCCCTCAAAATGCCGGTTATAATGTATAACACATGTTATTTGATATTTTGCAGATGAATTGCTAATATGTGCTATATTTATATCAAACACCTTTATATGATTACAAAGATTAGGGAAATTGATGTGTTAAAAATGCAATATTTTCGACTGATCAACGGCTCTCTCTCTCTCTCTCTCAGAGGTGTTATTAAAATACAAATCCGTGAATGTTATCACAACCTGGCTCTGTTTATCGCCGAAAACAGAGACGAACTGGGATATGACATCTTACTTGAATCTAGGGGCAGATACTATATGGAACATATCCATCCACCTCTTCGAAAATACCAAGTTGATTTATGGCACCGTCTATCGGAGGTTTGGATGAATACGACTTTCTTAGAAGACTTATCAGATTCCCCCTCATTTATGAGGGGGTTTTGATTATGGGGATGCTTTTTCCTACAGGCGCAAGCCCCTGCAGTTAATTACGTTATTACCACGCGACAATAACTTTTCCCTTCTCCATAGATACCATTTCGTGTTGTGTTATATATATATTGTTTATTTTTAGGGTTGCCCTTAGATTGTATACGAAGACTAATTTGGTCTCCCGTAGGGCGCGGATTAGTCCAAATCCATACATTATATTTGGGATAAACTTAGGTATTTTCTGCCATCATTTCAGGGGTTTAAAGATCGTTAATCTTGTTTTAAATTAAGATCGACTTAAAATATGGTAAAGGACTGTTAATCCTATTTTAGATTATGGTTAACTTAAACATGTGAGCATATGGGATAAAAGAAATTTAAACTTCATAGACTTTGCCAATTTAGGGCCACGATTGGGTTTCTATATCACCCAGCAGTGCTAAGCACTCACTCATATGACGCTCACATGTATATCACGTGATGCGCACTCTTTATTTAGCTTCAGGCGCTCACGTGCTTTTCACGTGATGCGCACTCTCGTTTTAGCATCAAGCGCTCATGTGGATATCATATAATGGGCACCTCTTTCTAGCTTTAAGCGCTCACGTGGATATCATGTGATGCGCACTCCAGGCACTCACGTGGATATCACATGATGCACACATCTTTCTTTAGCTTTAGACGTTCACTTGTGTATCACGTGAGGCACTCATTCTTTCTGCCGAGCGCTCGCGTACATATCACGTAATGCGTATCTTTCCAAGAGATTTAATCACTGTTTTTAGAAGAAAAAAACTTATTTTTTCATGAAGCTTAAGCTTCTGTTAATGGTATTTTGACCATTAATGATCACCAAGATCAATATTTAATGATCCGGGATCATTGGAAGGCAGGTTCTTTAAGAATTTGAAGATCTTGTTCATGTGAGATCCAAGTTCTTGATTATTTGAGAGAACTAAGTTCCTGGAGTATAAACTCCATCTTTTTCTTTCTTTCTTTCTTTCTTTCTTCTATGTTCTTTTCTTCTGTTCATATGGGGATGGTAAAATATCACTATTTTCCCCTGGATCCTGAGTCTAAAGAACAAGATCTTTCTGATGAGAATTAAATTATCTTTTTTATAGAAGATTTGTCTTATAGATTTCAGATTCAGAAGAAGAACTAAGTTCTTTTGAAGGGTTAAACCCTTATATATATATATATATATATATATATATATAAGTAAATGGGATTCTTTTATCTATATATTTTCTTTACCTAGAGTTTTGGAAAGAGAAAGATGTTCTTTTTTCAAAGAGAATTAAATTGTCTGCTGCAGAAGCTTATAGAGGGT
Organism: Agapanthus africanus; assembly: GCA_030015575.1. Classification (NCBI taxonomy): domain Eukaryota; kingdom Viridiplantae; phylum Streptophyta; class Magnoliopsida; order Asparagales; family Amaryllidaceae; genus Agapanthus; species Agapanthus africanus. Next base: position 161,184,718 of record JASDDO010000024.1, read on the forward strand.
CTCTTTTATCTGAGATTTAATCTCTTAGTTCCTTTATATAGAAGAAGAGAAAAATCATTTTTTGCGAAAATCTCTCATTGAGAGATCCCGATTGATTTTATAATCAATCGGAGATGTTTAAATCACTGTTGGATTTTTAATCCTACGGCTCACTGTTTAACAGAGAATATATTTCTTTTTTTAACAAGATTAGGAAAATATTTTCCTAACATAAAATTTAATTCTATCATGGTGATTGTTTTAATCACCGTTGGATTTTAGATCCAAGGGTTATTTGTTTAACAGAGAAAATCTTTCTATGTTAGAAAGATCAGGGAAAATATTTTCCACATATAATTTAATTCTATCAGATACTTTAATTAGTAATATTTTATCACCATTGGATTTTAAATCCAAAAATTCTCTGTTAGAGATAAATCTTTTCATGTTAGAAAGATCAGGGAAAATATTTCCCAAATAAAATTTAATTTTATCGTATAGAATTTAATTCTATCAGATTCTTACGCTTCAAATTGGGGTGCTCATGTGCTATCACATGAGCGCTACCATATACATAAATGGCAGCAGAGCTTGTGTGCTTAGCAAATGAGCGTTGCTATAAGAATGCGGTAAGAGAATTCACGTGTTTAACATGTGGGTGCCGTAAAGCCGGTACTCACATGTTTTGCATGTAAGTGCTCACGTATTTAACACGTGGGGGCTACTATAGGATATAATCCTGACTGCAGTAGGTGCTCGCGTGCTTTGCAAGTGAATGCTCACGTGTTTATCATGTGGAGGCTGCTCTCTAATTTTTATAAGAAAACAGATGTAAGTTTTGAGCCAAATTTTTGGCGGGAACAAACTCTGATCCCGTATTAAATTTAATTATACACGAACAAGAGAGGTGATTAGTATAAAATATTGCACATTTGTATGATTATTTCCCCCACTATTGTTAAGTTCTAAAAGGTGTTTATTGTACTTATAGAACATTTGAGAGTTTATTTGTAAAAAGTCTATTATCATATGTTTCTACATTATATTTAACATAACGAGGGAAAGTACATGCATATAATATTTATAAAAAATATTAGTAATTAAAGTATGCATATCATATCAAATAATTCTAATCAATATTCTTAAAATATTGTATCCTACAAATAGTTAGGATGATATCTCAAAATAATAACAAATATTTCTAACACTATGACTTGAGATATTGTGTAGATATTAGCTCAGATCTGGAGATCAAAAGATCCGAGATGTCGCAATCAAATCTACCGAAATATTGAGGGATAGTATAAGATCTAGCAACAGCAGAGACTTAGAGTAAGATTTTCAAAATCCAAACATCGAAAAGATCTACACATGTCAACAGAAGAGTCCACAAAAAATCCCATAACCTCATACTACTATGGCGCCATGGTTGGGTGGCCAAACACCTATATTCGCGGCGGATCCAAGGCCCTTTTGTGGCCGTAGGATTTGAGATCGTATCAGTATATCCTAACATCTAGCAACTAGGGTTTCTAGCTTCTGTGACTATTTAAGATACCGAGAGCTTCACATCAAAAATCATCAACCGAATAGATCAAAAGGTCCAAGACGATCCACGCATCCGAGTTGATCATCAACTGTTCATCTACTTCCAACAAGATAGAGATCGAGAGCAAAATCTAGGGTTCTTGTACTCTAATTTAAAAGGATTTGTACATGATATAGTTGATTAATAAAGATAGAGTTTTTATTAGTCTTTTCTCAATTAATTTCTGCACTTAATTTCTGCATCTTACATTATGATCTCATTCTTCATCCTTTCTTCTCCAACCATGTGTGTGTAATTCCTAGCTTGCTAGGGTTCATAGGCTAAAGTAGATCAATGGATAATAAAATCATTTAACTCATTTTATACATTTTAAAGGATATAAACTTTAGCAAAATAAATGTTAACATTCTTATCAGGCGCGCTACCAATCTATTGCTACTCATGACCACAATTTGAGATCCGTTTAACACTTGTTTTGGTAAAGATTAGATATGAATAGAGATCAATATAAGGACAAGGGTTAAGAGTGGAAAAACCCTAGTTTCTTCCAAAAGAACCCTAATCCACATTCATCATTATCGATTTAGTTTTAAACTATTAAAAGATAAAAGGAGGCATTTTTAATTAGTCATATATTACTACTAAGTCATATGAACCCTACAAGGCTCTTCTTTATAAATTTTACATCCGTAGTATATCCGTAAATACAACCAATTCTCTTTCTTCTATCAACTCGTCTAAAGGAAGATAAAAGGTTCGCGTTTCCCTACGGACGATATGTACTCATCGCGGCTAGCTACTAGCGACACCGTCCTGATTGCGGTTACTTTCGAACACACTTTAAAACAGATCAAATGAAGAGGCGATTATATATTTTCTTTATATGAGTGTACACAGATTTTTGATATAAATGGGTTCCATCAGTAAAACTCAAGCCTTGTTGAGATCTGTCCCATCTTATATTTTATACCCATACACCTCTCATAGCCTTTTCAATTTGGGACTGTGTTATCCACATATCTTAACATGATTAAAACAATCTAACCCTACTTAAATACGGATGGAATATAGATAAAATGAGTTTATTTTGGAATATATATAAGTTTTAAGGATGAAAATTGGAAATATGAATTTTTAGGAGTGAAATTTAGAAATATGGAAGTTTTGGGGGAAGGAGATAAAAAACACTAAAAAATGTTCCAATTTTGTTTCATCTAAATAATTTGAAGAAGAGAAATAAGAAGAAGAAAAGAATAATTATGATGGAAAAGTTTTCATTCTTTTTCTGTATTGATCAAAAGGTAAATGCCTCTACTTATAATACATATACAAGCAAATCAAATCAATTACAAATATCTAATAATAGGGTAAATAAATTTTATAGTTCTTTCAATATGTAATCTCTTTTTGACATAACTCTCTAATGAGCTCCTCAAAGAGAGAAGAATATTTCCAAACCAAATACGATACTTTTTTTTATAGAACCTATAATTGATAATCAATCAATCATAATATCTTGCACGATATAACCTTATAATTAATCAAATATATTTCGTGTTTGGTATATACCCCCAAAAGTTAACCACTGAAAAGCATTTAGCTAACATTAAGAATTTAAGTGAGAAATTTGGAATTATTAGATTAAAAGTGTTTTCTAAAGTAAGAGAACATTGGATAAACAACAAGAAAGTGTTGGGGTCAAAAATTACATCCCGGTTGACCAAATCAAAGCCAAAGTCAACCCCAAGTAACCGGGCCTAAGCCCAGGCCAAGTGGGCCCATACCCAAGTCGAGCCCCGCGGCCGGTCTCGCCCATGCCAAAATAAAATCATGTAATAAATAATTTTGATGTAATTTTTTATGCATTATTATAAGAAAATTGGGCATAAAACCAAATTTTTGTAAAGCCCATGGCTCATGTGCAAAAGAAATGAGCACATGAGGCATGAGATGGGCAAAAATGCCAATTTGTAAAGCCCATGGGGCTATAAGTAAATTTAGAAGCCTATAAAAGGTAACATGATAATGAAATAAAGGATAATTTTTCATTCCCCTAAAAATCTTGGGTTTCTGTGCCTCCTTCTCCTTCCTCAAGGTTCTAAATCTTCTTCCCCTTTTTTGAATTAAACCAAGAGTTTAACTCTTCCTTTTCCAAAAATAAATAGTTTTTCACCATAAAACCCTTGAAGGGGAGCTCGGATCTGCCATCTAATCGCTAAAAGGGGAGATTTTAAGTCTCACCTCCCCTTTTCCCCCCAAGATCCGGCCAACAGAGAGGAAGAAGAAAAATACCCGTCTCCAAAAATCCCGTTCCAGGAGGATTCGAGGCTCAAAAGAAGATCCAAAGATTTCAAGGAGTTTAACACCATTCAAGATCTGTTGGAGTTTAAATCCATAAATAAACCCCCTTTTTAGGAGTTTAATTCCAAATCTATACATAATCCCTGTTAGAAGTTCAACTCCAAAGCCCCCTTGGGAGTTCAACTTCTAACCCAGGGGCTAAGCCCTATTCACGCTGGTGTTTCCAGCGGTCGCGTGCCGCGCACGTGACCCGCAGACGTCCACCGGTCGTGTGCAGGGCACGTGACCCGCGGGTGCTAAGCGCCCACATGCACCTCAAGCGACCCGGGGCGCTCAGCACCCAGCGGTCGGGTGCAGCTCACGTGACCCGCTAGCGCCCAGCGTTCGCCTGTTGCACACGTGACCCGCTGGCGCTCAGTAGTGACCCGTGGACACCCAGCGCCCACGCGCCTGGCACGAGCCCTACGGGCATCAGGAACGTGACCTGCGGGTGCCAAGCGCCCACATGCCAGGCACGTGACCCATGGCCCCCCCGGGCCCACGTGCCATGCACGCGTGTTTAAGACGCTCCTCACCCCTCATTTTCCGTGCACTCTACACCTAAAACACGTCCCCCATTAGAAAAAAATTTCTAACGGGACGCTGTCCCGCACTCCGCAAGGGGGCTGCTAGCTCCCTTGACCCCAGCCCACTATCCGGGTAGCGGGGCCCCTGTAAAACTCTGCGGAGCCCCCGATATATCCAAAACCCCCTTTAAAACACAACACTGCACATTGAGTTCGCATGACCTGTTTGACCCGTCGATCGGAGGTTCTCTCGCTCCAAAGGCGAGGGGTAATTAACGGAAGCTTAGTCCGCGGCTGCCGGAGATTCGTATCCCCATAATAAATAAATCCCAACCTACCCTAGGCAGGGGGAATCTGTAATGCGTATGACAAGCGACGCATATTCCCATCTCAATGGGGTGACGAAAAACACCCTACAGGTTCTGGCACGCCCGGTGAGACTTTTTCTCTCCTCCCATATTTCGGGTTAAACGTTCATGCGAACTCAATCAATATACATATCAATTGCCTGTACTGAAATCATGTTTCTATTTGCAGGTTAACAATTTCCAATTGCAATCTTTGGACGCAGCAAAAATGTCTCCAAGGACAAGCTCGGCTCTCGACACAGCTCCCATCTCCTACACGATGAAGATGGACGCCAGGACGGTCTTTCCGGCCAGTCTCGAGCGATAGTGAGAGGAGCCGCCTCTACCATTTGGCTCTATTCTGTTCGTGCCAGCTAATGCCGTCCTTTCTCTTCAAGCCCCGGTGATGGATAAACCATCCTCAAAAGGAAAAAGGTCGAACGTCATGATCGCGAAGGCACCTCATCCCAAGCGCAAATCCGTTTCTAAAAGAATCTCCATTGTCCCAGCTGGGGGTAGGGCCATCAACACCAACAAAGCAACAAGACGTCTCGAGCAAGCTCCGACGGTGCCCCTGACAACCGCTCGATCGGGTGTCTTCTCTAAGCTCCCCACCGATCGACTCACGATGGCTTCCTGGATGACGGATGCCCGTCAAGACCTCATAATTGAGAAGCTAAGACAGAAAACGCTCAGATACAGAGCCAACAAAAGGGCTAGGACTCATGCTAGGTGTCACGCCCCGCTTCCCAAAATACGAAATACAAGGGGTTGACAAGTCCAGACATGCTCCGACGGTCGAGGTAATATCTCTTCGTAGTCACACTTCGGCTTCTAGCTTTACGTGGTAATCAGTAAACAATGCACAGGTAATGAGAAATGCAGTAACTGAATCAAAACAAATACAAAGAACTAACCTAGTGGAGGTCAAAAGAGTATAGCTCTGGATAGCTGATCAAGATGTCTACGATGTATGTCTGGTCCTGGTCCAAGCTAGATCCACTTCTCACTCTGAGCATGCATACTCAGGTCGTCAGAGCGACGCGATAGCAATATATATATATAGATGTAAGTGGTAACTCGCACAGTAATAATGAATATATAACAGTAAATCAAGATAGTAAGGATGTGAACATGAAGTAGCCATTGCGGGTGTCTAATAGAGCAGGTGAACAGTAAAGCAGTAAAATAGTATGTCAGGTGTGTCGATTCAGTAAGCAACGCATGTCAATGTCACTATCCCTATCAGTCTCTAAGTCTCACTGTACAGGTCACTAAGCCTATCGTCAGTCCAAGTGTGAGAGTCAACCACTTGTGAGTATCCCCCACCCAAGGGTAGGACCCAAGGACAAGGGAACACGGGCCCAAGTTGCTCGGTAATAATCAGTGATAACCCTGTATATCTCCATATATCTCCATATGTGCCGGCATGGGACTCCCGAGAATCTGTTGAACTCACACTCAAATTACCCTACACCCCGTGGTCTACATCAAACGCCAACCATAAACCCAAATACCAGCCGGTCCATTACGAGTCTACGCGAGAACTGAAGACAGGGTCTCCATCAAGCATGTCTCGACTGATACCCAAGATCAATGGACAGTGTTTGGTGCCTTACCTGTGACACCCATACAAGTGCTTCCATAATTGTCCCATACCAATTATGGTCACACTTATACACGTCCCACAGACGTCGACAATGCAATAAATCAATAGGGTCCACTGATTGTGTACAAGTACGTGTCACTTTCACTTATCCATTCATACTCAAACACTAACGTACTTGCCACAATCACCACTAATACCTAACACTGGTTAATGCACATGATCACTAGGTTACCAATGCAATGACATATATATAATGTGATGAGAAAACAGTATTTAAGGCATGATTAAGATGTCATCAAACGATGTCCTACCACTTGCATAAATCTTCATAAATCACATATGCAAAATTTAGCGAAACAATGAACATGGGATAAGTAGTACGTTTGATTACCTAACCAGAAAATTTGGTTTCACACTGATCGGGTTTCAGGATCGCTAGATATGGCCATTTCATTTTAAGCGTTCACTGCTGGAAATCCGGTTTCAGAATCAGAAGTCCGTTTCGTAACGCATTTTAATCCCAGTTGGGATCAGAATTTAGCATCGCTACAGTTGAATAAAATTTAGGGTTTTCAATACGGTTTCCAGCACACTAGACGGATTCACAATATCATCTCTACGTCAGAAGTTATGTACTGTTCAACGATAGGGTATCAGTTCTGTTTCAGTTTGGGACTGCTATACGTCCTGATCTTTTAAATTGCAGTTTAAATAGTTAACGACGATATAAAGGGGTGAAGTCACTTGAGTTATTTAGCTAACAGATTTATCTTCAATAAAGTGTAGGGTTCCGCAACATAAAAGTTCAGGCAGCGATGAGGTAGGCATTACGAGGCGGGAAACAACAACCAGAGCTGCTCTGGACTGCAGTCCATAGCCGCTCTCCGAACCAATTCTCATCATAATATCAGTACAGAAACAATTTAGAACTTGTATAGGGTTATAGGTCGTCATGTCGGCTTCGATTTGAGCCCTCGAATGCCTCATTTCAATATGTACACAATAAATTATAATTTTAACAAGTTTCAGGTACGGGAAATTCCCAGTTTTACGGGTGTATTTGGGGGTGTTCGTTTAAGCCATTAACAATTGTATTTTTCAGTGAAATTTCTACACAAGATTCATTGCCAGACGGGCCAGAATATGCAATCAAATTCCATCAGTTTAAATGAAAGTTTTCATTTGGATCTTGCATCAAACACTTATGTCATATAAGGTTTCACGAAACGTAAACGTGGAATTTATAGTATTATGAATTGTAACGGATATAATATAGCATGCAGCAAGTAGGGTACTTACCTGGAGACGTTTTGGCGATGCACGGCAGCGGCAGCGACACAAATGCGCGACGAACGGCGCGGCTAGGGTTCACGGCCTCGGCTCGCGTTTCGGGTTCGTCGTCAGAGTTGCCCGGAGATGGCTTGTGCTCACTAGAAGCGGAGGGGGTGCTCTGTGGATCTCTGTCGGTGCGCTGGGGTCAACGATGGTCGGCGGTGTCGCTCCGGCGATGGGCAGCAGCGGGGATTCGAAGCTCATAGTGAGGGGATAGGTTATGGTTTTGGAGAGAGAGAGGGGCAGTGGGGCTCGGGTTGGTGATAATGATGATGATATTGAGGAGGTAGAGGTCGACGACGTGGTTCAGGTGCAGTGGGGCTCGCCGGCGTCGAGGGTGCAGGGGTGGCCGAGCTCAGGTGTGCAGTGTGGGGGAAAGGTGGCTGGAGAAGTTGAGGAGAGGGCTCCGTTGATGGAGAGAAGAGAATGTGAGAGTCGGCGAGGTGGTTGTAGCGGTCGTCCTCGTCGTCGTCGGCGGCGTCGGGGACTCGAGGGGTGCAGTGGGTTCGAAGTTGGGTTTTCTGAGAGAGGAGAAGAGTGAGTTGGAGAGTGAGAGGGAGTGAGGAGAAAGGAGTTTGAGAGGCGCGCGGTCGTGGGGAGAACGGACGGGAGAACGTGGTGACGTTGCGGGCGTAGGCACAAGGTGGGGCGATGTGGGTCGAAGGGAAAAATCGAGCGGGAAAAATATGGACGTGGGGAAGAAGAAGTTACGGAGCGGGTCGGGTCTGGGGTGCTGCGGGCGTGGGTTTAGGGGGTTTGGGCGTGGGCTGATGGGCTGGGCCGGCTTGGGAGTTTAGGGTTTTATTAATTCAAAAGGGAAAATGGAGTGGGCTCATTTTAAAAGGGGAAAATATATATACTTAGATTTGTTTTCAGTTAGGCTGGGGGAAATATGAGAATGAGGAAAAGAATTGGGCCAGCTAAAAATATAAAAGGGAGAAAAGGGTTTAGATAAATTTGGGTTAGGGATTTTAAAATACTAAAAATAATAATTATAAAATAAATGAACTTTAAGAGTAACAAAATACGGATATTGGTATACACAAGGACCGGGTATTACACTAGGCTGAACTTCATGAGGTTCTAAGAACAGGGTTACCACGCCAAAGATAAAGAGATGGCTGGATATGTGATCCGCACTGTCTACATGGTGGGCACGCGCAACCAGAGTAAGGATAGGGCCACTACATCTCAAATCCAATCTGGTGTGAATTTGGCTGTCACTTTCCAAGACCAGCATCCTCCGGAAGGTAATGAAAATCCTCCCGGTGAAACTGATAAGCAGAGAGATCGCTCGGTTCATGAGGAGTCAGGCTCAGAAAGCGAAGATGAGCCAATCTTCCGTCCCAAGAACACAGAGCAATAACTTCTCCAAGAGCTCCGAAAACAACTCAGAAGTAAAGACAAGGAGATGGCCAAGCTTTACTCAAAGATTGACGACTTGACAAACGTCGTCTTACGGCTCACGGCCCAAGTTGCCTCCCATCCGCCCAATCAAGCGCAGGGCTCTGCTCATGAACTGAGAAAAGGCGTCCCGAGGCAGCCAACGCATGTTCCCTCAAATCCAAAGGTGGGCGGACCGCATGAAAGTCAGTCGCATCCTATCTCGGGAAATGTCTTGGCTACCGATTATAGTAGCCCGCTAACTCAAGATCAAATCATGGATTTGGTTGCCAACAAATTCAAAACATTAGTAGAGACAATATCCTGCTCAGTATGATCTGGTAGAATTTCCTAGCGGCGATATCATCCCCAAATTCGGAATATTTGATGAGACGGGAAATGCGAATCAGTACATCGCCCATTTTAAAGCCTCATGTGGGAATACTAGGGGCAATGATGCGCTTCTCCTTCGCCAGTTCATTAATAGCTTAACCGATGTCGCTTTCGATTGGTACGCGAGCCTACCGGATGGCTCTGTTACCAGTTTCGTCCAAATGGAATCTCTGTTCTGACAAAGGTTCATGAGTGTCAGCGATAAGATCACCATTGCCGGCCTCGTAAGGACCAAGCCAAAAAACAACGAAAGCAGCACATCTTTTATAGCCCGATGGCGCAAACTCTCCATCATATACGAACCGCCGATAGAGCAGGACCAATCTGTCAGCCTTCTCGTCGGAAATCTCAACAATTGGATGGCCCCGTTTCTATGCACCGCGGGTCTCAAAACATTCCAAGAGCTGACCAGGAAAGTCCAGATGTTAGAGCGCTCAAAGCAGGAGTCCTCCTCTGATTCCCAAAATAACAATAGGTCTTGGAGAAACCGAAAGGACGATAATCGCAAAGGCGGAAATTCCGACGATGCTGAATCTTTTAACATTTCAGCTAACCGATATAAGCGAGAGATGAGCAGGCCTAATGCCAACCAGTCTCGGAAGCCAGTATTCGGAGAGGGAGGAGAATCTCCATTGAAAGAGAAGCTGGATAAGGTATATTCCTTCAGAAGGGACAAAATCCACAAGATATTCAAGGATGCCCTGAGAATTAGTCTACAATTGCCAGAATCAAAGAGACCGAAAGAAGCGAATATGACCGACCACCCAAAATATTGCCCCTATCGCAGAGTGATAAGTCATGCCATTGAGCACTGCTTCGTTTTCAAAAATTGGGTTGAAAAGCAATACAAGGCAGGAGAGATAGAACTGTCTAAATGCGTGTTAACAAATAGTCAAGTTGTGATCGCCAATTTCATTCAAACGGAGACCGAAGCCCTTTGGGAACTTGATTCTCAGACATCTACCTTTCTCTAAAAAGAGTTGACCACCACGTCGTTAAACTGGGAACAGTCGACCTCTAAGTCGTTAAATTGGGGATGTATAAATGTGTAAATGAAAAAATGAAAAAAAAAGCCGAAATGATGGGGCATCTCGCAATAAAAATTAGCGAGTAAAATAAAAATGAAAATAAACAGCCGAAATGATGGGGCAACTGTGAATGAATAGCCGAAATGATGGGGCAACCACGAATGAATAGCCGAAATGATAGGGAAATCGTGACTTTCGCGATAAGAAAAGCTGAAATGATAGAGCAATTGCGGTATAAAAAAAAAAGCAAATGATGAGTCGCTCCTGGTACCATATTCCAGTGTAGCGATGCAGACGCCAACCAAAATTCAAATCCCCAACGGCGAATGATGAGTCGCTCTGGTACCATATTCCAGTGTAGGGATGCAGACGCCAACCAAAATTCAAATCGCCAATGGCGAAAGATAAGTCGCTCCTGGTACCATATTCCAGTGTAGCGATGCAAACGCCAACCAAAATCCAAATTCCCAAATGGCGAATGATGAGTCGCTCCTGGTACCATATTCCAGTGCAGCAATGCAGACGCCAACCAAAATTTCAAATCTCTGAATGTCCCAACGGCGAATGATGAGTCGCTCCTAGTACCATATTCCAGTGCAGCGATGCAGACGCCAACAAAATCCCAAAATTCTCCCAGCCCAACGGTTGGTCCCCGAACAGACTACCATATACAATCCACAGGCTCAAATAATTCTCATCATACCCATACCCCACCGCAATCACCAGTCCAGCGGCCGGTCTTCGCCCTTGGAATTATGCTCCATTTGGGAAGACCCACTCATGTGTCCTCACGATATATGAGGAGAACAAACTTACGAGATCCTTTCGACTCGTAAGAAAATACCTTCGTGGGATCCTTACGACTCGCGAAGGAAAAATACACTTGGGATTCCCCACGACTCCTAAGGAGAAAGTACACATACGAGATCCTTTCGACTCATAGGGAAAAAATGCTTTTATGAGACCCTTACAGCTCATAATATTGAAAAGTCTTAGGTGATAGGGACCGAAACCTGTCTCCTAAGCCATCGCTCCCCAATAGGAAAAGGCAAATGATGAATTTCTCCTGGCACCTGTGCTTCAGTGTTATCAACGCTGATGTCGGCCCCTACCCTAAAATTCTAAACTTCCGACCCAATAGACCCCTAAGTCTTTAAACTGGGAACAGATGACTTTTAAGTCATTAAACTGGGAACAGATGACCCTTAAGCCATTAAACTGGAAACGAGGGAAATCTCTTTATGGCAAATGATGATCCGATCCTGGTACCATATTCCAGTATAGCGATGCTGATGCCAAACTAAAACCAAAATCCCCAAATCCACTCATAGCAAATGATGATTCGCTCCTGGTACCATATTCCAATGTAGCGATGTTGATGTCAACCCAAACCAAATCAAACCAACAAGCTCTACGTCGGAATCATTCTTCGTCTCAGAATATATCCCGTATCGAAATCATACTTCGCCTTGGAGTACCTGCTTTCCCTATCGGAATTATGTTCGACTGGTAATTGACCTCTGCATCGGAATCATGCTTCGTCTCAGAGTGTACCCCGTGTCGAAATCATGCTTCGCCTCGGATTATCTACCTTTCCTGTCGGAATTATGTTTTGCTTGGAAATCAGCCTCTACAACAAAACCAGTGACACACCGTGCCAGGAAAACTCAACCATAGACACTCCGTGCCGAGGACAAGTCAACTAGAGACCTTCCCATCGGAATTATGCTCCGACTGGGAATCAAGTCAACCAATGTCCTCCCCGTCGGAATTATGCTCCGCCTCAGAATCAAGTCAACCAACGACCTCCCCATCGGAATTTTGCTCCGCCTCGGAATCAAGTCAACCAACGACCTCCCCATCGGAATTATGCACCGCCTCGGAATCAAGTCGACCAACGACCTCCCTGTCGAAATTAAGCTCCGCCTCGGAATCAATTCGACCAACAAGCTCTGCGTCGGAATCATGCTTCGTCTCAGAGTGTACCCCGTGTCAAAATCTTGCATCGTCTTGGTGTATTTGTCTTCCCCGTCGGAATTATGCTCCGTCTCAGAATCAAGTCAACCAATGACCTCCCCGTTGGAATTATGCTCCGACTCGGAATCACGTCAAATAACAAGCTCTACGAAGAAATCATGCTTCATCTCAGAATGAACCCCGTGTCGAAATCATGCTTCGTCTCTGTTCCCCTCCGAAAGACGGCGCAAGACTGGGCGTCTTGCCACTGAGATTCAGGGCAGATGCTAATAGGTGCTATCCGTCCACCTCTCCGAAGATGCCAAGTTGATTTATGGCACCGTGTATCGAAGGTTTAAACGGATGCGGCCGATGTAGCAGACTTCGTCAGATTCCCCCTCGTTTGAGGGGTTTTTGATTGTGGGGACGCTCTTCCTTACAGGCGCAAGCCCCTACAGTTAATTACGCTACCGCATCGCGGTAACAACTTTCTTCTTCTCCAGATGATCACTTTGTGTCGTGTGTGTTTGTTTTGTTTGTGGTTGCTCTTGGATTGTATACGGAGACTAATTTATGTTGTCGCCCGTAGGACGTGGATTAATCCAAATCCGTATTTTTTTAGATTTGGGTTTGGGATTTTATGTTTAAGGATACGTTAGCCTTATTTGAGGCTAAGATCAACTTAAACGTTCGTTAAAGATAAGTTAGTCTAATTTGAGACTAAGATCGACTTAACGGGATCATTTAGATCCGACAAGAGAGCATTTGGGCTCTGTTGTTTAGTTTAGGGACATTTCGGTTGATTTCCAGTTTAGGGACATGGTGGTCCATGGAATGTGTGGCCGTCGGGACCCGTCACCTCTCTGAAGACGTTGAAGGATTACAATGACAAATATCAGAGGAGTTCAGAGATGTACCCTTGAACCGGGTGTAAATTGATTGGAAGAGCAGTTTTGCTAGGTTCAATTTAATTTGAGGACTTATGGCCAGAATTGGGTTAAGTCCAGTTAGAAAAATGTCTAACATTTTATTTATATTAGGCCTGTTGGGCCTTTGCTTGGGCTCTGCCCTTTTAAACATAGCATTGGGCTTTTTAATTAAATGCACAACATTTAGATCAGGCCTGTTAGGCCTTTTAATTGGGCTCTGCCCTTTTTTAATAATGCATAGCATTTGTCTTGGTCTATTAGACCTTTTAATTGCCCCCTTTTTTAATAATGCGGAGCATTTAATAATCTGACAGTGAGCCACGTGGCCTGTCAGGCGCTTTGCGCCAATTAAAGAGCGCAAGGCGCCAGAGCATGTGGAGGTGACACGTGTCACGCTCTGGTGAGCGCAAGTCTGTTGGCGCAGTGCGCTGCTGACACGTGGCGCGCTCTGGTGCAGTGCACCAATCCAAGAGCGCAGCGCTCTGTTTTTAGGAGCGCAAGGCGTAGATTGACACGCGGCGCTCTCTGATGACTTGCGCCAGTTCAAGGAGCGCAACGGCGCAAATTAAGAGTGCAGGGCACTGTTCAATAGCGCAGAGCGCATCTTGATTAAATTTAGATCAAAGAAAAGAATCTTTTTAGTTCTAAAGAGGTTCTACCTCAAGTTTTCAAGAACCAATGGTTCATCAAAAGGCTGTGCCTTTATATAGATCAGAAGATCTAAAAATGAAGTAAATTACTTCTTTAATTTTTGTGATTTGATCTTTTTTCTTTTAATTGAAGATCTTGATCTTGTTCTTAGATTTTTGATCTTTTTAGAAGAAATTCTTCTTTTTGTGAGATGTATTCATCTCTGTTCTTCCAAAAATTTAATTCTTTACCTTGAAGAAAATGATCTTCTTTCTTCAAAGGCTTGTATTTTTTCTCTTTGAGTTTTTCTCAAAGTTTTTAGAGGATCTCTGTATATCTGAGACTTGGAGTCTAGGGGACTTTATATAGGGCCAATTAGTTTGTTTGGTTAGTTACGGAGATCTTTCTCTGATTGATCTAGGGATATTTCCCCACCGTTGGATCTTTGATCCTAAGGCCTCTGTTTTACAGAAGATAATCTTCTTATTTTAATAAGATTGGAAAAATATTTATAGAATTTTAATTCTGATTAATTAAATAATTTATTATTTAAGTTTTAGTGCTGGCGCAGTTGGCGCAAGCGCACCTGCGCTTGACACGTGTCGCGCAGCGCAGCGCACATGCGCTGACACGTGTCGCGCAGCGCAGAGCGCAGCGCAACTGCGCTGACACGTGTCGTGCAGCGCAGAGCACAAGTTATCTGAAGCGATGCTTCCTTTATTTTTAAAATTTAAATTTTAAAATAAAGCCTTGCTCTGATTGAGGTGCGCTGCCTTGGGCGCAGTGCAACTTGCGCTGGCATGTCTGCTTTTGACACGTGGCACTTTGCGCGCAGCGCAAGGGATCTAAAGCGTTGCTTCACCTTTTGAATTTGAAATTCAAACAGAGCTTTGCTCTGATTGGGGGAAACAAATGCCCCCCACCGTTGCGCTCCCGTGGCGCACACGTGAGTACAGCGGTGGCAAGATCCAGACCGTCGGATCAACTCAGGAGTTGAAGAGGCGCTTAAGCGCCTATAAATAGGACCCTTGGTCCTCAGCATATGATTATCATCTTCAAGAATTTTATTCTCAGAGCCTTGCTCTTATTTTCATAGTTAGAACTCTAGAAACATCTTAGGTAAAAATTAACTTAACTTAATTAAATTAATTTTAATTAATAGAGCCTTGCTCTTATAGATCTTTTGATCTAAAGAAATCCCCTTTGGGGTTTCACAAACAGAGCTTTGCTCTCAAGAATTTATTTCAGGGTTTCTTAACCCATGAACAGAGCTTTGCCCACTGACAGAATATAGATCTTTTGATCTTCTGATGATGAACTCTTAAGAGTTCTTCATGGATCTTTAAGATCCCAAACTTTAATTTTTAGAAATTAATTTTTCCTTTGATGGATTTTTCCATCATTATTACAGAGCTAGGCTCTTTTAAGGAATTTTACTCCCTTGTGACCAGAGTTTGACAATTGCACTCTGTGACAGAGCTTTGCTCTGAAAAGGGAGATTTTTTCCTTGTCTCAAGGGATTTCTCATTTAATGAGAATATTCTTTTGAGGATCTCCTTATTAATTGACAGTCTCATCCAATGATGAGGCTGCCTTATTAACTGATACATCGTCATCTGGATTTTATGGGTCCCCCTTTGGGTCCCTTCTCCACTGCATTGCAGTGTGGTATAAATTTTAAAGTGCTAAGTGTTGGAATTTTTAAAATTAACTTATGATACTGAAAACTGGATTTCGTTTTTTCTTGCAGGCACCATGTTTTCTGATCTTTCGTTCCCATTTGTTCGCTCAGAGGGAGGTTTCCCTGAGGCGCCGGTGGATCGGGAGGTTCTCGCTCTCATTAAGGATCATGACCCCGAGTATAAGAACCTTCATCTATGGGGCAGATGGTACAGTGAAATCATCAAGGGTCGCCGAAGCTTCTCTTGCGCGATGTCGTCAGAGCCAATCTCATCGATCCCATATGCAGATGCACCCCCGGTGAACTATGCCGTGGAGGTCGTAAATTGGAACTCGGAGGATCTTCTCCAGCCTTCGATTGCTACCATCCCTGTGCAGCCGCCAGCAACCGTGGACATTCTGGGGCGGCGCATATGCCAGGATGAGGCACGCTCTTGGGGACAACCTTATAACCTCGGATTGACCCCTCGACAATCGGCTGGGTATTTGCAGTGGGCTGGGTATATCTTGTCAGCGAAGAAGACGCATTTGATGAAGATTGGTCTGTACCCCGCAGTCTACGCCTCATTGTTCGAGTACCCTGCTCCTCCGACGTAGTGGGTTAAGGCCTTCATAGAACAATGGAACATCCCCACCCATACCTTTCTTCTGTCGGACAGGGAAGTCTCCATCCCCCTAGAAGAATTTGCTGAGATTTCCGGTCTGCCGGTGAGGGGGGAGCACTATAAGGAGTTACTTCCTCCGGATGAATATGTTTTCGCCACCAAGCCTTTGGTAATGGGCCTAACACCGGAGAATGCTATTCAGCACCGGTTTCCGAGCCTGGTAAAGGTGTTGAATATGTATGAAGGTTTCTATTTGGAATCGGGAGGCCGGGGAGTTAGTTTTGCAGATTTTATCGCCCGCTTTTTTCGACCGGAGATTCTATCGCAGCGGAGCGAAAAGTTCGCCAAGCTTGACGACCTCTTTGGCTTTGGCTTAGATCATCGACCAGTATTGGAGGACGACCAAAAGGGTTTTTACCTTCCCGACGCTGCAATCATGCCCTTTTTGGAAATAACCGCCCTGGTATTGAAGAGGATACCTTCTTTCTCGGGTTTCTGGGGCTATAGCTGTGCTGGTTCGCGCTCCCCATGCACCTACGCTACATGAGGTCGTCTGTCTTTTACCCAGCGCATCGGATGGTGGCTGGCATACAATTGTCGATTGGAATCGCCACGCTGGCTCACCTGTATCATGGACTCAGCGTGGCGGCGGACGCAAATGAACCTGGGGTGCAACCTGCCAATTTCCCGATGCACTACTTCACTTCGTGGATGGAAGTGCATGTGCTCGGGGTATTTGGCATTCATAAGAGCCTCTCGTTTTACGAGAAGTGCAGACTCCCAAGAGTTATGCGGCTGATTGGCGCCTCTATTGTGAATCCATCTCCGCAGGAGGCTAGAGGGTTTCTCCTTCGTCTGCGTACGGTCGGAGCGAGCATTTCTTTCATAGACAAGGTCATGACCATCGGCTCGGAGACCTCCAAGGCGGTGTTGGCGTTGCGTGATAGTTTCAAGGACGGGGCCTCCGTATTGAAAGCCCGGGAGATTCTTCACTTATACTCTATCCGGCCGGGCTTCCTGGTGTTCAGGCAAAACGATATGGCACTCTTCATGAGATACAACCCCCATCAGTTCACCCAGCAGTTAAGTTATAACCAAGGGGTCCTACTGGAGGCATTCTTGGAGGAGCCTGCGGCCACTAGGGAGGGGATACGGAGTGCACTACATCATTTTATGCGGCTGAACATGGGCTCCCACTTCTTTATCAGCGAGCCGAGCTGTGCCCCATGGGCCCTCAATGTGTACGTGGCTTGGTACATGCACACGATGGGTGTCGTCATCCGGGAAGAGAAGCGGTTGTTGGTTGACCGCAAGGGAGTGCCCCCTGGCAGCGACCGCAAAGCTCCCCTGAGGCCAAGGATCCCTGTCGTTCCTCCGCTGAGAGATGCTGGAGCTGAGCCACCGCGCGTGCTGAGCCCTCCGCGCGGATTGCCTCATGATACCGTGGACGTGCCCCCAACTCCCCGTGCTCCGGTGGAGACGGTGAATGTGGTTTTGCCTGAATCCGGCGTGGGCTCAGACATCGGGACCCACCGTCCTAAGGTGCCCACAAAATGTAAGTTGATTTTGGGTGCGGCTGGAGTTCGCGCGCAGAAGAGGAAGAAGAAATCGATCTTCTCTGCTGACGTTGTGTTCGGTCAGGAACCTCATGCTCCTTATAGCGAGGGCTTGGGTGAGTACGGGACCAACGAGGGATTATTTATGCCGCCAGACGACACTGATATGGCGGCCGCCATCGCAGCTTCAGAGCGATTGGCGAGACGCGATGCATGGTTGGTTAAACTTGCGCAATCAGGTAATCACTAGTTGCATTCTTCGTCATTGCATCGTACTTTTATCATTGTCTTGGACTAACGCTTTTCCCCCTTTTTTTAACAAGCATTTCTACCGAAGAAACTATCGCTGCTTCCCTCAAAACTTTCCAGGAGGAGGAACGACTCAGAGCATCCTTAGGCCTTGGTATATTTCGGTTCACTATGCCTTCCCTTCCATTTCTTATGAGTGATCTGACCCCCTATTTGTCTTATCGTAAGGACCACAAGACCTATCTCGCAAACCGATGCGGGAATTCTCTCCGGGCCAACTACCGATATTCCGGCCTCTTCGGAATTGCCGCAAGAGACCCAACTCAAAAAGCCGATGATGGATGCCTTGAAGGCTTTGGAGGCAACTCTGAACGCGGATGACGACGCCTTGCTGAAGGAGGCTTCCAAGAGGTCCGTCATGACGGCCTGGGAGGAGAGGAAGCGCTTGAGGCACGCAGCGAAGGAGCGTAGCACTGCTTTGGCCGTGGGAGCGGGCCCAAGTGCCATTACTCCCGCTGCTACTCCATCCGAGGAGCCCCCGGTCGCCCTGTCTACTGCTCATAGACGGGCGGCGCGTGCAACTCGGGAAGCCAACGATCAATCCACTTCAGGTAATGTGTTTTTCGAGACTTTGTTGCAAGAGTTGTAAAACTATCGGTTCTTATACATCTTGTCCTGCAGGGCCAAGTCCAACTGAAGGAGCGGAGGAAATCGTCGAGCCTGAGGGGACGGTGGAGAAAGTAGCAGCTGATCCCGATGTGACAGTAGGCGGTGCAGCTGTAGTCGCCGGGCCTGAGCTAGTAGCTGACGAGACAGTCATGCCTACTATGCCCGAGAAGGTTGCCGATGCCGAGCCTGAGGTAGCGGCAGATGAGATGGCTACTACAGCCGAGTCTGAGGCAGCAGCGGATAAGATGGCTGCTACGGACGAACCTATGGCAGCAGTGGACGAGACGGCCGCGGCCGCTGAGCCCGAGGTGGTAGCGGGTGAGACGGTTGCTATGTTCGCTGAGGAAGAGATGGCCGCTCTTTCTCAAGAGTCGGGCAATGCTCTAATCATCGCCCTCCCTGCTTATGGTTCCTTGTCGTCTCCCAGCACCGCGAGCGTGACGACGGCTCCTGTGGAGTCGGGCGATGAGGCAACGGGAGGTGAGACCGTCCCAAGGGAGGAGGAAGACGCCACCGTTGCATCAAGTAACGCCCTAGTTAGGGCTCTGGCCGGCGACACTTCAGGTAAATTTTGGATTACCGTCTTTCTTTTATTCTGCAATCCTTCCTGACAGGGCTTATCTTGTTTCTAACGCAGGTGCGGCTAGTGCTGACGCCCCTTTACTCGAGGGAGTGCCGTCAGTCACCGCCTTGACGGTGGCCACCTCTCTACCTTCTCTCGCACCGTCGCAAATGCTGGAAGGTATGGATTTGTAACCCATTAGTCTTATCTCTCGGCCGTATAATTCATGTATTGACGTTATACTATTGCGTCCTTGCAGGAGTGCTTTTTGATCACCTTTACCAGGTGTTGCACCTACACTTCTCCTTCCCGTCGGAGCTTGCTTCCTCCAGTGACGCTGGTGAGTATAGTTTTCAATTAATGCCCTTTCTTTTTTCCAATAATGAAATTGTTTCTGATTTTTCCTTGTCCTGATTGCAGTGCTACAGATCGAAGGAGGAGATGTAAGATCAGTCGTGCCACCGGTCCTCCCGGCTTTGCCGCTGCTGCAGCCGGTATAGTAAATTCTACTGTTCATGAATCTCTTGTATTTTTAGGTCTATCATCTGATTGTGATTTATTTTGCAGCTATCGCTCCAGTTTCGGTCCCTTTCGAGTCTCGCATCATGATGCCGGCAGGCCCATTCTCCAGGCGTCCATCCTCAAAGGGTGCTGCGATGAGTTTGAGTATGCTGAGCGGATGCGTCGAGGAGCTTGACACAGAAGCTCCTACATCCGCCTCAGATTTTGCTGCGGAGGTTAATTTGATACTGGCGACGCATGTAAATTTTCATAATGAAGGCGTCGTCGAGTCTTGGGTTAATCACTGCAGGGAGATTGAGGCCCGCCTGCATCAGCTGGAGCTTATGCGTCCTGCCCCCGAAATTTTGGCCACGAGTACTCAACGGGCAGCATGGATCGAGCAGAGCGCTTCTTACTTTCGCCATCTTGAACAAGAAGCGGCTTTAAGGCGGAGGGAATGCAAAGAGACCTCGAGCGAGTCTGCTCGACTGCGTGCTGAGGTTGACGCGAACGCTGCCCGGGTGAAGGCTATCTTCGAGGGCCTTCTGCAAAGTATTTCTGATGGGCTAACACTGAAGCAGAAGCTCGATGCCGTTGAGCGTGATGTCCAAGGTCGCGAAGCAGATCAGCGAGCCGTCGAAGAACAACTTTCATCCTATATGCAGCAGCGGGCCCAGGTGGAAGCAGAGTTGGCTGCGACGGCCGATCAGGAGAAGGCGGTGAAGGAAGTGCGAGAGCAGCTTGCGGATTTACTGAAGACGCTTCCTTCTCCATGAACATTTTGTATTATTTGTAATTGTAAATAAAATGTATTTGTTTCTTTTATTCTTTAACACAATGTATCTTGTACTCGATCGATTTCATGAATAAAAGATATACATTCTTCATAATGTCTCGTGTCATTTCTCTGCTTTCTCCCTTCTTTTATTATCAGTATGTTACCTTAGTAAACATGGTCTACAGATGATAGAGCGAGCATCCTGTCTTGGCTTCTTCAAGAGGTAGAGATGTCTTAGGAGGCAGGTTCAGATCTGCTGCCTAAGACTTTTCAACTTTATGAGCCGTGAAGGTCTCACAAAGACTTTTCTTCCTACGGATCGAAAGGATCTCGTAGGTGTATTTTCTCTTTAGGAATCGTGAGGATTCCTAAGTGCGTTTTCTCTTATAAGTCGTAAGGATCTTATAAAAGAATTTTCCCTCTTACGAGTCGAGAGGACCCGTAAGCGGTTGTTTCCCTCCTTGTCTAGATTCGACTTTAGAGAGTGTGACCCATGAATAGTATGCGAGAGTCCATTTTGGACCGACTTGCAGGGTCCCAGTGCTTAGGAAACAGGTTTTTTTTAATCCCCGCTGCCTAAGGCTTTATCTCACAAGTCGAGACGAATCGAGAAGTTCTCGCAAAGACACTAATTTCCTCACGAGTCGAGACGAATTGAGAAGTTCTCGCAAGAATATCCTAACGTCATAGTTAACCTCTGCTCTTTACGACAGAGGTCCGTTAGGGTCTGTGGTACTAGGGTTTTGTCCGTTGTACCGTCGCATTGGCTGATGTACTCCTCGATAAGCAATCTTGCTGTTCGAGTAGCCTTGCGTTTGTCGTGTCTCTGATCCCTTCGGGGGCTGGACAAGACGTCTTCAAGCAATCCTCCTAGGCAGTTTGACCGTCGGAAGAGCAAGCGTTAGGAATTTTGCCATGCCGCTTTTTACTTGAGGTTAGACCCATTTTGGAGAGCCCTAATGAGTCATAACCACTCCGCGCTAGTGTGGGATGATCTCCGATAGTCTTTCAGGTTTTATATGAGTTGTCGTCAAGACCCTGAAGCTAGGAATTTGGCCTTTGCTTCGTTTGCTGGCATTGCGTCCGCTATATCGAGACGAATGTCGCGGTTGTCTCTAGGTTGTTGGTGAACCGTCGAGGTTTGGAACTAGGAATTTTGTTGTAGCTCCGTTGTTTGATTGTCGCATCTGAATCCTGCTAGAGGAAGAACGCTGGGGTGACATCTCGTCTGCTGTATCGAGACGAACGTCGAGGTGGTGACCACTCCATGTTGGTGTGAGACGATCTCCGATGGTCTTTCAGGTTTTATATGAGTTACCGTCTAGACCCTGAAGCTAGGAATTTGGCCTTCGCTTCGTTTGCTTTGTCACGTCAGAATCCTGTTGGAGGAAGAATGCTGTCGTGACATCTCGTCTGCTGTATTGAGACGAATGTCGAGGTGGTGACCACTCCGTGCTGGTGCGAGATGATCTCCGATTGTCTTTTAGGTTTTATATGAGTTGCCGTCAAGACTTGGCTCCGTTTTTTGATGGAGCATGGGGAGGGAAGATGTGTTTCCTTCTTTGTTTGTGCCCCTGGATTGTATACAGGGATTGCTGTGATATCGCCTGTAGGGTATAAATTTCATTATATATATTTTTATTTTATTTCTTTCCGCGATGCTCTATCATTTCAGCTTTTATATCGCGAAAGTTGCGATTGCACAATCATTTCGGCTATTTTTCGCGGTGCCCAATCATTTTGGCTATTTATTTTATTTTTACTCGCTGCTTTTTAATGCGAGTTTCCCCATCATTTCGGCTATTTTGCATGCATACATTTTTACTTGCTGATTTTGTTGCAAGTTTCCCCATCATTTCGGCTATTTCGTATGCATATGTGGCTTGCTGTCTTTTTGCCGCAAGCTTGGGATTAGACACCGATTTCGGCATCAGCACCGCTACGACTGGGATATTGCCAGGAGAGAATCATCATTTGCCTCTGTCGATGTCGAACAAAGGTGGCTTAGTAAACAGGGTTAGGATTCTGTCGACTAAGGCTTTTGACTTCATGAGCCGTAAGGGTCTCACAAATGTATTTCTCCCTGCGAGTCGTGAGGATCTCGTAGGTGTGTTTTCTCCTTAGGAATCGTGAGGATTCCTAAGTGTATATTCCCCTGTAATTCGTAAGGATCTTACCAAAGGGTTTTCTCCTTATAAGTCGAGAGGACTTACAAGGGTCGTTCATCATGTGGACATATCCCTAGTCACGGGTGGGACTTGATTAGGGAAAATGTTTATTCGTGCCCGTGGATTGTATACAAGGGTCAGTATTGAGCCACTTGTATGGCAATATCGAAGGTTGTGGGGGTTGCTTAAGAACAGGTTCAGGTCTCTGTAACTTGAGACTTTCAAATCTTATGAGCCGTGAGGGTCCCATAAGAGGTTTCTCCTTACGAGTCGTGAGGATCTCGCAAGTGTAATTTCTCCTTAGGAATCATGAGGATTCCTAAGTGTATCGCTCCCTTGTGAGTCGTAAGGATCTCATGCAGGTGGTTTCTCCTTACAAAGTCGAGAGGACCCTGTAAGTGTCTTTTAACGAGGTTGTGCCCTTTCGGGTTTTCACAAACACTCGCCGGTAGTCCTGCTGTTTTTACTCACGTAGCCCTTTTGGGTTTTCATCCGTGCCCACTTTGCTTATGGACATACCGTTTTTTTTATTCTCCCTCTTTTTTTTTATTCTTTTTATATAACGAGGTCGCGCCCTTTCGGGTTTTCACAAGCACTCACCGGTAGCCCTGCTGTTTTTACTCACAGAGCCCTTTCGGGTTTTCATCCGTGTCCTTTTTTCTTATGGACATACCGTTTTTATTATTATTTTTCTCTTTTTTTTTCTTCTTTTTTTTTCTTCTTTTTTTTTATCGGCTTTGGGACGTTGCAATCCACCGTAGCTTATTGACATCTCGGTCAACAGCTAGTTTTAGGACGTGGTGGTCCGTCATTAGTTTAAGGACGTTTCGGTCCATTGTTGAAGAAGGCCGGCTACTACTTATAGAGTTTGGGCTTAGGAAGATAGCGAGCGGACATAGTCGTCTTCATCTATCATTGACCTAGGCTGTGACTCATTAAGCGTATTATTTCTTTAGGAAACGACCGCTTATTGGCCTGAAAGGCCTTTCACAGTGCATATCCATGAGTAGATAGGCTCCACCCTGGTAGCCCTTGTCTATGATGTACGGGCCTTCATAGTTCGGCTCGAATTTTCCCCGTTTGGCGCGATTGGGGATCATAGGTCTTTTGACCACTAGCACGAGTTCGCCTTGGCAGAATGTCCTCGGCCTGGTCAATCTTTCATATGAGCGCGTCATCTTTGCTTTATAAGCCTCCAGATTTTGTTGCGCTATGAGCCGGGTTTCACCAAGGGCAGCAAGCTCCTCAAGCCGAAGGTGAGCATTTTCTTCGTCCGTCAGCTCGTAGTGGACTGCCACTCGTAGAGAGGGTAATACTATTTCAAGGGGGAGTACTGCTTCTGTACCGAATACCAACGCGTACGGCGCTGTGTTCATGGCCGTCTTGAACATAGTTCGATACGCCTAGAGAGCTTCTTGCAGTCTCTCGTGCCAGTCCTTCTTATTTCGGGACACCGTCTTCTTCACGATCTTCGTCAAGGTCTTGTTGAAAGCCTCAGCTAGACCGTTAGCTCGGGGATTATAAACTGAGGAATATCTCCAGTCTATGTTGTGTTGTTGCGCGAAGCGGCTGATCTTGTGGCTTCTGTAGGTTAGACCGTTATCAGATACGATCCGTCGCGGAGTCCCAAACCGATAAATGACGTGCGTCTTGAAGAAATGGAGGATATTCTCCGTCTTCACTTCCCTCAGCGGTACTGCTTCTGCCCATTTAGAGAAGTAGTCAGTCGTCGCCAAAATGAAACGATGTCCTCTGGACGATGCTGGTTCGATGGGGCCGACTATGTCAGTTCCCTACATTTCGAATGGCCAGCTAGCCACCGTTGGATGTAGTGGATTTGGATGTTGGTGGATAAAGTCCCCATGAATCTGGCATGAGTGGCATTGCTTCGCATATTCGAGGCAGTCCTGAATCATCGTGGGCCAATAGTAGCCCATCCGTTTAATCTTCAACTTCATCTTCGGGCCTGCTTGGTGAGAACCGCAGAGTCCGTCGCGAACTTCCTGAACGACTCTTTTCGCTTCTTCAGGTCCCAGACATCTCAACCACAGAGAATCAAACGATCTCTTGTACAGAGTATCATTGACGAAGGCGAAAGAGAGAGCTCGTTTCATAAGCTGATGTCTTAAGGACGAATCTTCAGGTGTTCGACGGGATTTGAAGTAGTCTATAAAGACTTCTCTCCAATCCTCAGCCTTTTCTTGGTCATTTATTTGCAAGGCCGTCTGCTTAGTCGCTCCTTTTTCTTCGAACGACTCCGGAGATATTTCCGCCGGTGCAAGAACCCGACGGCTTTGCACAATGATCCTCACGTCATCGAGGTTCTCGTTGGCCAGTTCTTTAGCGAGCTTAGCTAGTGCATCCGCTTTGCTATTTTCTGCACGCGGTATGCTTTCCAAGATGTAGGAAGGTATTTGGGTCAGCAGTTGCTGTATCCTCTCGCCGTACTTTACCTGTTCTGGTTTGCACGTTTGATAGTCGCCGTTTACTTGACTGACGACCAGTTGGGAGTCTCCGTATATGAGGAGGTTTGCAATTCCCATGTCGATGGCGATTTCGAGACCTGCAATCAAAGCTTCATACTCAGCTTCATTGTTCGTCCTCGGCGCTGTTAAGGAGAAAGCAAAGCGCATTATCCCTCCTTGTGGAGTCACGAAGATAAGGCCTACCCCTGATTTAATTATTGGCATGTTTTGTTTGCGCTTCTTCATGGAAGATGCTCCATTGAAATAAAGTTCCCACCGGGTACCACTTCCGTCGATCGCATCAAACGCATATTCGTCTGGCAGTTCGCAATTCAAAGGGGAATCGGCCAATATCGGATGTTCAGCGAGGAAGTCGGCGATAACCAGGCTTTTCACTGCCTTAAGAGGTTGATAAGTTATCGAGAACTCCATCAAGAGCAGGGCCCATTTAGCGAGTCGACCTGTCAATATAGCCTTTGACATCAAATATTTGAGGGGATCCATCTTCGATATGAGACGGACTTCATGCGCCAATGCATAGTGCCTGAGTTCCGTTATTGCGAAGATCAACGCCTGGCAATGTTTTTCGATGGGGGAGTAATTGCTTTCTGCCCCCAGTAGAACTCGACTCAAATAATTGAGCGCTCTCTCCTTCCCTTGGTCGTTCTCTTATGCCCATAATGCGCTTAAGGAACCTTCGAGGGCTGTTGTATAAAGAATGAGAGGTTTTCCTTTAACGGGAGCGGCCAGCACTGGCGGATTCTGCAAGTATTACTTGATTTCGTCCAGCACGCCTTGGCATTTGTGATCCCAGACGAACGGGGTTCCCTTTTTCATTAGGTGACTGTAAGGACGACACTTTCCAGAGAGATTGGCTATAAATCGTCGGATATATGCGAGCTTTCCTTGGAGAGACCGCAGCTGCTTGAGAATTCTTAGCGGGGGCATCTCCATAATCGCCTTGATCTTTGACGGATCTATCTCGATACCTTGGTGTCGGACGATGAATCCAAGGAATTTGCCTGAGGAAACTCCGAATGCGCACTTGAGAGGATTCATCTTCAAGTTGTATTTTCGAAGGCGTTGAGATACAGTCTTCAGATGCTCTAAATGCTCCTCGTATGATTTGCTTTTCACCACGAGGTCGTCGATATAGCATTCGACGATTTCATGTATGAGGTCATCGAAGATTTTCGTCATGGCCTTCTGATAGGTAGCACCGGCGTTCTTTAGACCGAAAGGCATCACCTTGTAGCAGAATATACCTAAAGGGGTGCGGAAAGCGGTGGGCTTCTGGTCCTCGGGATGCATTTTTATTTGATTATATCCTGATGTGCCGTCCATGAATGAGAAGACTTCGTGAGTGGACGTATTGTCTATCATCAGCTCGGCGACCGGTACCGGGAAGTCGTCTTTCGGACAGGCTTTATTGAGACCCCGAAAGTCTACGCAGATGCGCACCGTCCCATTTTTCTTCATCACCGGGACGATGTTGGCGATCCAATCAGGATACTGAACTTCCTGGATGAAGCCGGAGTCGATCAGCTTCTTGACCTCAGCATTGATAGTCATCTCAATCTCGAGCCGCATTCTTCTCGATGCCTGTTTGATTGGCTTGACGTCCGGGGATATTGCCAATTTGTGGACAGCAATCTCTGGATCTAATCCTGGCATTTCGGAATAGTTCTATGCGAAGCAATCTCTATGCTGCATAAGCACGTCTTTTAGCGCAGCCACCCTTTCTTCAGATAGCAGCTCACTGACGAATGTCGGTCGCAGGTCATTTGTCGTCCCCCAAATCAATCTTCTTGAGGTTATCTGCAGTGGTGTGTATTCCAGCTTCCAGCTCTTTTGGCGCTGGTGGAAACTCTGAGATTACCTCGTCATCATTATTTTCGAAGCACAAGGAGAGGTCATCCCTACCCTCAGGCTGTTCTTCTGATAGCGTTATCATATGACAAGTACGAGCTCGCTTCCAAGACCGATGTGGATCTGGTTCTACTCTCATGGCTTTGGGTTCATGCTTCTGCGGCGGAGTTATCCTCCAACTGTCAGATAGAGCGAACTTGCCGAGCTGATATTGATCTTCGACCCAGTTCTTGAAGGTGAAGCAATCTTCGAGAAGGTGTCCTATTGCTCGGTGATAAGAGCAATAGTCTGGGTGAGAGACTTCGCCTGCTTGCTCGGGGTGTTTAGACTCCGAAAGTGTAATCATTTGATGTTTTATAACGAGGTCAAGTATCTTCTTTGTCTTGTCTCGAGGAAAAGAGTATGCTCGACTCATCTTCTTCATAAGGGACAAATCCGGACCGCTCGATTCATGCTTGCGTGACTTCTTAGTCCCGATTTATCGCTGTCGAATGCCTTTTCCGCTCTTTGATTTATTTTTTCTTCTGCGTCGGGCCTTTTGTACGACAGGTTGACAAGGAAGAACGTTGTCATTCTCCGTGACCTGCTGAAGGAGGCGCTGCGTCCTGGCTTTCTCGTAAATGGACATTTCACGGTTGTGGTCGTCTCGAACTTTTTGACCTGCTTCCCTTATAAGCTTGTCCATTTGTTCTTCGAACGACGGACTGGGCACTTTCACGTCGGGAGCTCTTTCTGGTTCAGGATTAGCACTCTCCCATTAAGCATCTCCTTCTTCATCAAAGTCATGTATGACATAGCAGTCGCGGAGTAGCTCCCGTTTCTTGGATCGAACGTATCCAAGCCCGATTGCTTCCATTCTCCTATTGGGCAATTTGCGCTGAGTTCCGGGAACGTTCCAGATCCTATCATAGAACTTAGCTTTTCGAGCGGTCTGTTTGAAGGGTATCCCTTGGCGCTTCAACAACCTTTTCAAGCCTTCTGTATGATATCTAGGCATCCGGATGGGTTGAATCCTGTCAAGTGTAGGATCCGCACCATGCCAGATTTCTTTCTCCACTTTATTTTTCCCGGAGCGGTAGAATAGGATCGCCTTTTCGCCTTCTCTCCTGGGAGGGACATAGAATGTCTGCAGCTCTTACACACTGTAGGTATCGAGCGCATCTAGTTCTTTATGATGTTTGGGCGGAACCATGGCAACTTACAAACTTTGCTTTTCATCAGCGACAGTTTGTATTGAAGGTCAAGCGGAAAATATAGCATGGACCTCATCTTCCGAGTCACTGCCGAAGATCAACATAGGAGCGGACGGTCCTAGCTTGTTGTACTGTGGTGGGTCCGAATAAACCATCTCTTCCTCTTCCTCAGTATCACTCCTAAAGACAGGGATGATGGCGATAGTTTTGTTCTCCGGCTTGTGACATCTCTCCGTGTCTTCGAAATCTGGTAAGAAGTATTTTGCATCTTCATACTTGCGGACTTCGTTCACGGAGAATGGGTTTCAACTCTCCCGTCACGGTATACTTGAGACCATCCTTAAAATATTTCATACACTGATGCTGTGTAGAAGGGATGATGTTGTACTCGTGTAACCAGGGTCGGCCGAGCAAAGCATTATAGTATGTCTTGGCGTCTATGACGTGGAATTTAATGTCCGTGACGAGTAGCCCAAAGCGTAACGTCAGTATCACAGACCCGAGATTCCATGATGATTGAGAGTCGAACCCGGAGATGGTGATCTTATCCCGAGCGAGGTGCTGGACGCTCATGCAGATTTCCTTCAATACCCATATATTGAGGAGATTGACGGAAGACCCATTGTCAACCAAGATTTTGTCTATCTTTATATCGTGGCAGTACCTTGAGACATAGAGGGGAAGGTTGTGTTCGCACGTCCCAAGGAGGAGGTCTTCATCACCGAAGGTGATATCGGCTGTGTGTACTTCTTCCAGCTCGTCCTTCATCTTTTCTTCGGCGAGAAAAGCTTGGAATTGCTCTGGCTCCTGTAGCGCTTTGATCAATGAATCTCTTGCTTCTTTTGATAGTAAGAGGGTATCGAGAATACTGAGTTGCGAGGGTAACTTCCTCAAGTGCGCCAGAACGTTGTAGTCCACCTTATTTTTCTTTGGCGGGTCCTTGGCGGTTAGCTCTTCCATGACTTGGTCATCTAGGGCGATATCCTCAGAGATCTTTTCTTTTCCTTTATCTTTTTTATTTGAGGGTCCGAGATTCTTTTCGGGTAGCGTACGATTACGCAACCGGATATTTTCGCAGGCCTTCGGCTCTTCCTCTTTTCCCGAGGTGGACTCTTTAAAGAGAGGGCTAAGAGTCATTTCCTCGTCAGAGTCGCTCCCGAATGTGAGAATTTGCGCTTCCCCGGCGTTAACCATGCGACAATCTCCGGTAGTTCTTCTAAGCTCCTCGGTTGTACTTTTCCGTTCCCGACGAGTTTTGCGCTTCTCCCGCTTAAAATGTTGCCGGTGAACAACATACCCCTGCCACCATCTATTTAAAGCTTTGCACTCTTCGGTGGGGTGCGAAATATTTCGATGATATAAGCAATAGCAAGGGTGCATTTCTGCTTTGCCGGCAACGTTTCCTTCAGAGGGTGGTAGCTTCATCGCCATTGATATGGCTTTAGCAAATCTTTTCCTCGTCTTGAACTTGCTTTTATTCAGGACAGATGTCCCTTGATCCGGCGGGAGTGTCTCAACTCTTTTGTCTAGTCGCCGACATTCGGCTTTTTCAAATATGGCCACCTCACGCTCCCGATTGGCTTTACTTTCCAGATAAATCTCATTCAGAAAGGCGTCGATCATTTCATCTGACGGCCATAGAAGTTCCGTTTCGGAACCTGCCCCCGGTCTCTCTGTGCAAGGAGATTCTTCATTGTCTAGCGATGAATGAGAGATCGCATGGCAGCTTGCTACGTAATCCTCAGATCCATCCGACGAGCTTTCTTCATCATCTTCATCCTCAAGGACGTGGCTGAGAAACTCTTGGAGCGTGATTGGGGTTCGTGCTTTCTGGTTGTACTCTTCCAGCGCGTCAATCTGTTTTTGTAGGTCCGTGCGCTTGTCGCCAGGCTTCACGGGCTTTTTGGATTTCTTCTTCTTTTTCGAAGATTTTGACGGCTAGGTGTGAACACTTTGGCTATCCCCACCGATCTTTGGAGTTGGGCGCAGTTTCAACATCCCTTCGATGATCTGGGGTTCCAGCGGGTTTTTCCACCTGATCGCCGGGCATGTTTGGAGATCATTCAGTATCCTTTTAGTTTTGGCTGAAAGAACGATCTCCCATGGGGCTTCTTTAACAAGGGAGCATGTTGCCCCCGGCATATTCACCTTTTTAGGGATATAAGGTTGCGGCGGGTTCACCTTCCATTTTTCGGATAACGCGAACTTGCCTTGTTGGTATTGGTCTTCAATTCAGTTTTTGAAGACGTAGCAATCTTCGATCGGATGACCCAATACTCGGTGGTAGGGGAAGTAATTGGGATCATTGACGTCGTTTGGCTGCAACGGACGTTTTGAATCTGGCAGACTGATGAGTCTGTTGCGCACTGCTAGTTCGAACAGTCTTCTCGTTTTATCTTGAGGAAACGAGTAAGGACGTCCTAGCCTCTCCTCGAGGGATAGGCATGGACGCATATTGTTTTGATGGAAAACCGGCTTTAAGTTGCTCGGCTGTTGTTGAGCATTGGCGACGACGATCGCTTTTCCTTTTCCCTTCTCATTTGGAGAGTCCATCTTTGGAGGAGACGGTCTATGGCCCATCTGGTCCATTTGGGCTAATTTATCAATCAAGGCCTGGAACGTGGTTGGTTTAAAGAACATCATGAACTGTGAAATAGTTGCATGAGGATCTAGGGTGCCCACGAACATGCCCATCGCTGGCGCTTCTTCGATGCGTTGTTCGCATTTTGACCACAAGTTCCGCCATCGGATTGCATATTGAACCCAAGTTTCGCCCGACTTTACTCTTGCATTGATCAAAGCTGTTATTAGAGTACGCTTGCTGGCGCTTGCGAAACGCTGGGTAAACAACAACTCTATTTCAGCGAAAGTTTTGACGGAGTCGTTCGGAAGCTCGGAGTACCATTCAAACACCGTCTCCGATAAGCTGCCGACGAATTGGCGAAGCAGGAGCTTATCATCGCCGCCGGTGTTGCCACAAAGAGCCCTGAACTGGGCAACATGTTGATGGGGATTGCCTGTCCCCTTGTAGACATGGAATTTTGGGATCGTGTAGCCCGGCGGGTATTTGATCTGATCATACCAGCTCGGATATGGTCGCCCCATTTTGACAACTTGACCAGCTGCTTCATTCACCTGATGAACTCGTATCTGCGAGCAATATAATCATCCAGGGCGGAGATAGTTTCCTCCTTGGCTGCTGAAAGAGCCGGCGGTGGATTTGACGTTTCTCCTCTGTCATCTTCAAGGATAATCGGAGGATCTTCGGCTGGGGAATCCGGCTAGATCATCATCCCGACCATGTCTTGAAATAGGAAAGCCATCTACTTTATATTGGTCGCTTGCTCTGCAGCCTCCTTGTCCTTCTTTTCAAGCATTCTACGAAGGAATTCAATATCAGTTTCGTGTTCGCGATGCTGCTCCGATGACGCCTCCGGGCTTTCTTTTGGTCCAGTGAGCGCGGCCATTGCAGTCAGCATCTTCTGGAGCTTCTGCTACTGCTGTTCCTAGGCCCTTGTGATGGATCGGGTGAGCGGTCGGTGGTCCGTCGAAGCGCGGCTATCTTCCTTCCCAGATGTCATGTAAACGGTATGGACGACCATGCCCCCAGACTTAGGGCGTTTGGGTTCAGTGTTTTTGGCTTTTGTCGCCGGCACATGGATCTTCTCCGGCCTCCTTCTCTTGTGGGCCATCGAAGTTGAGGGGGCCGTTGCTGTGGGCACCCAGGTGGTCGTCGTCTTCCGTGGCTTAACAGGGCGGTTTTCTTCCTGTCGGA
Organism: Agapanthus africanus; assembly: GCA_030015575.1. NCBI lineage: Eukaryota > Viridiplantae > Streptophyta > Magnoliopsida > Asparagales > Amaryllidaceae > Agapanthus > Agapanthus africanus. The sequence continues at coordinate 161,216,790 of JASDDO010000024.1, forward strand.
CTTTCGATTTCTTATGTTGATGGAAGAAATTCGGATCAATCACCGATTCTCGGACTCGTCGCCAAATCTTGTAGACTTTGGAAGACAGCCGTTGAGGAGACTGCTCCGGCTTTGTTTCTACGACGGTATCTACCGGTGGCGGAGATCTTTTTAGTACAGCAGTAGGCGAATTCCTGCGTACCCTGTTCAGCAGCTCAAAGCTGTTCCCGGTTGGAACAGCAGCATTAATTTCCACCGTTGGAGCTGGTGGAGTTAGACCAGAGGGGGAGTTGCCCCCAGCCTTCCTTATCCGGCGCCAGTGGCGACGTCGGGCGTGACGGGTTGTTGGGATTGGTTCAGCGACGGTTTTGTCTTGCCCCTTGTTCAGGTGGAGGATTGTCACGGGTGTCAACCTCTTGAAGACTGACGTCCGTTGAGAAGCCGTGTCCAACCGGTCAAAAACAGATTTTTGAGCGGGAGCGGGAACGGGAGCAATCAGTCTCGGAAAGACCGACCCTCTAGCAGGAGAAGCCGCCTTGACGACTTCAAGAGCAGGGATGGCTATCTTCTTTGGGATGTCCACTTCAGCTATTATGGGCTTCTTGGTAAGCCCTTTCGAGCTCGAGTTCAACCTGGTGAAGACCGAGGAGTTAGAATTGGACGACCCGTTGAGATGGGCCGTGGTAGTAGCAAGCCGATCGAAGACCAACTTTTTTGAAGCTTCCGATACGGGTACAGGGATGGTGAAGCTCGCTGGCGGGAGCATGGTCCCGAAAAACAGCCCTGTGGTGGCTTGAGTAATCTGCTCCACGGGAACGTGAACAAAGAGGCCGCTTGGGGCACGTAGGTTATGCCCCCAGACGAGGCGGAGCGTAGGTTGTAATTGCATGTGGAACACTTTGAGCAGTTGAACGCCATTGCCGTTTGCTTTCTGCGCTAAGCAAGAGACCAAATCTTAGTAACTTGAAATCCGAAGGCAACCATTAACAAACCGCGATTCATTCGCGAATACGACACACGAAGTGTGGAGTGGAAAGAGGAAAAGGTCCCACCGGGCGTACCAGAATCTGTTCCCCTCCGAAAGACGGCGCAAGACCGGGACGTCTTGGCGCTGAGATTCGGGGCAGATGCTAATAGGTGCTATCCGTCCACCTCTCCGAAGATGCCAAGTTGATTTATGGCACCGCGTATCGAAGGTGTAAACGGATGCGGCCGATGTAGCAGACTTCGTCAGATTCCCCCTCGTTTGAGGGGGTTTTGATTGTGGGGACGCTCTTCCCTCCAGGCGCAAGCTCCTGCAGTTAATTACGCTACAGCATCGCGGTAACAACTTTCTCCTTCTCCAGATAATCACTTCGTGTCGTGTGTGTTTGTTTTGTTTGTGGTTGCCCTTGGATTGTATACGGAGACTAATTTATGTTGTCACTCGTAGGACGTGGATTAGTCCAAATCCGTATTTTTTTAGATTTGGGTTTGGGATTTTATGTTTAAGGATACGTTAGCCTTATTTGAGGCTAAGATCAACTTAAACGTTCGTTAAGGATACGTTAGTCTAATTTGAGACTAAGATCGACTTAACAGGATCGTTTAGATCCGATAAGAGAGCATTTGGGCTCTGTTGTTTAGTTTAGGGACATTTCGGTCGATTTCCAGTTTAGGGACATGGTGGTCCATGGAATGTGTGGCCATCGGGACCCGTCACCTCTCTGAAGACGTTGAAGGATTACAACGACAAATATCAGAGGAATTCAGAAATGTACCCTTGAATCGGGTGTAAATTGATTGGAAGAGCAGTTGTGCTCGGTTCAATTTAATTTGAGGACTTATGGCCAGAATTGGGTTAAGTCCAGTTAGAAAAATGTTTAACATTTTATTTATATTAGGCCTGTTGGGCCTTTGCTTGGGCTTTGCCCTTCTAAACATAGCATTGGGCTTTTTAATTAAATGCGCAGCATTTAGATCAGGCCTGTTAGGCCTTTTAATTGGGCTCTACCCTTTTTTAATAATGCATAGCATTTGTCTTGGTCTGTTAGACCTTTTAATTGGGCTCTGCCCCTTTTTTAATAATGCAGAGCATTTAATAATCTGACAGTGAGCCACGTGGCCTGTCAGGCGCGCTGCGCCAATTAAAGAGCGCAAGGCGCCAGAGCATGTGGAGATGACACGTGTCATGCTCTGGTGAGCGCAAGTCTGTTGGCGCAGTGCGCTGCGCCAGTGCGCTGCTGACACGTGGCGCGCTCTGGTGCATTGCGCCAATACAAGAGCGCAGCTCTCTGTTTTTAGGAGCGCAAGGCGCAGATTGACACGTGGCGCTCTCTGATGACTTGCGCCAGTCCAAGGAGCGCAACAGCGTAAATTAAGAGTGCAGGGCACTGTTCAATAGCGCAGAGCGCATCTTGATCAAATTTAGATCAAAGAAAAGAATCTTTTTAGTTCTAAAGAAGTTCTAAAGATGTTCTACCTCAAGTTTTCAAGATCCAATGGTTCATCAAAAGGCTGTGCCTTTATATAGATCAGAAGATCTAAAAATGAAGTAAATTACTTCTTTAATTTTTGTGATTGGATCTTTTTTTATCTTTTTTCTTTTAATTGAAGATCTTGATCTTGTTCTTAGATCTTTGATCTTTATAGAAGAAATTCTTCTTTTTGTGAGATGTTTTGATCTCTGTTCTTCCAAGAATTTAATTCTTTACCTTGAAGAAGATGATCTTCTTTCTTCAAAGGCTTGCCTTTTTTCTCTTTGAGTTTTTCTCAAAGTTTTTAGAGGATCTTTGTATATCTGAGACTTGGAGTCTAGGGGCCTTTATATAGGGCCAATTAGTTTGTTAGGTTAGTTACGGAGTTCTTTCTCTGATTAATCTGGTGATATTTCCCCACCGTTGGATCTTTGATCATAAGGCCTCTATTTTACAGAAAATAATTTTCTTATTTTAATAAGATTGGAAAGATCTTTCTAGAATTTTAATTCTGATTAATTAAATAATTTATTATTTAAGTTTTAGTGCTGGCGCAGTTGGCGCAAGTGCACCTGCGCTTGACACGTGTCGTGCAGCACAGAGCGTAGCGTAACTACGCTGACACGTGTCGCGCAGCGCAGCGCAACTGCGCTGACACGTGTCGCGCAGCGCAGAGCGCAGCGCAACTGCGCAAGACACGTGTCGCGCAGCGCACCTGCGCTAGCGCACCTGCGCTGACACGTGTCGCGCAGCGCAGAGCGCAGCGCAACTGCGCTAGCGCACCTGCGCTGACACATGTCGCGCAGCGCAGAGCGCAAGTTATCTGAAGCGTTGCTTCCTTTATTTTTAAAATTTAAATTTTAAAATAGAGTCTTGCTCTGATTGTGGTGCACTGCCTTGGGCGCAGTACAACTTGTGCTGGCGTGTCTGCTTTTGACACGTGGCGCTTTGCGCGCAGCGCAAAGAATCTGAAGCGTTGCTTCACCTTTTGAATTTGAAATTCAAACAGAGCTTTGCTCTGATTGGCGGAAACAGTCTCAGAGTATCTTCCTTCCCTGTCAGAATTATACTTCGTCTGGGAATCAGCCTCTGCATCGAAATTATGCTTCGGTCAGAATGTCTGCCGCTCGTCGGAATTATGCTCCGATCCTTGGAAATATGCTCCGATCTCCGGAATTATGCTCCCGAAATAATGCTCTGCCCTCGGAATGATGTTCCACCTCGAAGTCCAACTCTAAGATCCGTCAATTTCATGCACACAACTCATATACGCGGTGTGCATTTATTGATGGGGACACTTTGTTGGGGTCAAAAATTATACCCCGGTAGACCAAATCGAAGCCAAAGTCAACCCCAAGTAACCGGGCCCATGCCCAAGTCGAGCCCTGCGGCCGGTCTCCCCCATGCCAAAATAAAATCATGTAATAAATAATTTTGATGTAATTTTTTTATGCATGAATGTAAGAAAATTGGGCATAAAACCAAATTTTTTTAAAACCCATGGCTCATGTGAAAAAGAAATGTGCACATGAGGAATGGGATGGGCAAAAATGCCATTTTGTAAAGCCTAATGGGCTATATGTAAATTTGGAAGCCTATAAAAGGCAACATGATAATGAAATAAAGGATAATTTTTCATTTCCCTCAAAATCTAGGGTTTCTGTGTCTCCTTCTCTTTCCTTAAGGTTATAAACCTTCTTCCCCTTTTTTGAATTAAACGAAGAGTTTAACTCTTCTTTTTTCTAAAAATAAATAGTTTTTCACCATAAAACCCTTGAAGGGGTGCTCGGATCTGCCATCAAATCCCTAAAAGGGAGATTTTAAGTTTCACCTCCCCCTTTTTCTCCAAGATCCGGCCAACAGAGAGGAAGAAGAAGGATACCCATCTCCAAAAATCCCATTCCAGGAGGATCCGAGGCTCAAAAGAATATCCAAAGATTTCTAGGAGTCTAACTCCATTCATGATCTGTTGGAGTTTAACTCCATAAATCAACCCCCTTTTAGGAGTTTAATTCCAAATTTATACATAATCCCTTTTAGGAGTTCAACTCCAAAGCCCCCTTAGGAGTTCAACTCCTAACCTAGGGGGTAAGCCCCTTTTCCCGCTGGTGTTTCCAGTGGTCACGTGCCGCGCATGTGACCCGCAGGCGCCCAGCGGTCGCGTGCAGGGCACGTAACCCACGGGCGCTAAGCGCTCACGTGCACCTCACGCGAACCGCGGGCGCTCAGCGCCCAGTGGTCGCGTGCAGCTCACATAACCCGCTGGCAGCCAGCGGTCGCGTGTGCCCAGCGCTCACGCGCATGACACGTGACCAGCGTGAGCCAAGTGCCCACGCACCGGGCAAGTGACCCGCGGGCGTCACGCGCACACGCGCCAAGCACGTGACCCACGGGCTCTCAGCGCCCACGTGCCATGCATGGGTCTTTAAGACGCTCTTCACCCGTCATTTTCCGTGCACTCCACACCGAAAACACGTCCCCCATTAGAAAAAAATTTCTAACGGGGTGTTGTCCCGCACCCCACAAGGGGGCTGCTAGCTCTCTTGACCCCCAGCCCGCTATCCGGATAGCGGGACCCCCATAAAACTCTGCGGAGCCCCCGATATATCCAAAACCCCCTTTAAAATACAACACTGCACATTGAGTTCGCATAACCTGTCTGATCCTTCAATCGGAGGTTCTCTCGCTCCAAAGGCGAGGGGTAATTAATGGCAGCTTAGTCCACGGCTGCCAGAGATTCGGATCCCCACAATCAATAAACCCCAGCCTACCTTAGGCAGGGAGAATCTGTAATGCGCCTGACAACTGACGCGTATTCCCATCTCAATGGGGTGACGAAAAACAACCTACAGAAAGCACTGACACGCTAAAAGCCTTCACGTTTCTATGTCGGAGACGGATTCGTGTCCGACATGTGCCCGACACATGTCCGACATAGGAAATACGTATCGGCGCTGAATTAACTTCCGCCTCATGCTCGAGTTGGCGGGACACGGAAACGATTCGTGGTGGATATAGGTAAACGGGTTTAAACCCGCTCTAAAAGAAATATCTACACTTTTATCTCTAAAATCCCAAATTTACCAAAACCGCTACAGAACAAAATCCCTCACCATACTGTCGAAAGCCCTAGCCTTTGCCCTCGCAAGCCCTAGCCTTCGGCCTCTCCATTGACTCCTTCCTCACAGGCCTCGACTTCGCCCTCGCCATCGACTCCTTCCTCGCTACAAGCCTCCATCGACTCCAGGCCTCAAGTTCGTCCTCAAGTCCTTCCTCACAGCTACTCTCTCCTCCCCTTTCTCGATCATATTTTAATTCTTGATGACCTCAGCCTCAGGTCAAAAGTATCAATTGTATTACTTGCTATGATTACAGTTTAGTTTTGACTGTTGTTTTGTCGCTTTGTTGATTTTTTTATATGTGTGGACATGTGGTGTTTTTTGGGAAGGACATGTGGTGTTTTTTAATTAATAGAAGGACATGTGGGCAAATGGAGTTTGTGGGGGGAGACCTAGGATCGAACCCGGGATCTTCAATTTAGTACTTCGAAAAGGGACACGCAGGGCCGGTGAGCTTCATTGCGGTCAAAATATAAAAAATAAAAGAACATGTGGTGTTCCGAGTAGAGATAGCATGGTTTTTTTGTTTGTATTTGTGATGTCATGTGTGCTTCAACCTGAAAGTTTTTTCAAACTGAGTCCTTTTTGGCCAAATTAAACTTGCTAAGTTGTTATGACTTATGAATTAGATGCCGCTATTGAATTCTATTAATATGTACTATGTGTTTTGAGTAATATCATGATGCATTAGCTAGAATTGGCTAGATTGCAGGTTGTCTATCTAACTATAGACTTATAGCCGCAAGTCTGCAAGTTGATCATTGTTATATAAGAATAATCACTGCTACAATATCCACTTGCCCCTATGGATTTAGCCGTAGGGGAAAACCGTAGCCCCAACGGATTAACCCGTAGAGACGTAAAATAGCTCCGTAGATCCAAAGACCGCAGGTAAAAGTATTTGTCCTGAACATGCTCTTACGGAGTAAATATTACCCCTAAGGCGTAATCCATAGAGGCAATTAGCTCTACGGATTACGTCGTAGGGATATAATCTTTTTTTAATTTATCGCTCTATAAAATAAAATAATTGCCCCTACAGAGTTATTCGTACGGCGTTATAAATGCCCCTACGGATTACACCGCAGGGGCAAGTTTTGCCCATGTTACTGAGTCCATAGGGATAAAATATCAGATATTCTGATATTTTGTCCGTACGGGCAACTGTTTTCCCTATGGATTATTAATCCGTACGGGAAACTGTTTTCCCTACGGTTAATTCGTAGGGACATTATATCTGGGTTTTTTAAAAACGAGCTTCCCGTTTTTTCTCCGTCCTGTGCACAATAATATATATATATATAGCCAAATACAGAAATATTCATAAACAATATCTCATGCACAATATACAAAAGAAAAAAACAGACAGAATACAAAATCAATCTAAAATCATTGTAAACACCAAAACAACCACCGATATCGTCCAATACATACAATATGTATCAAATAAGTACATCCATCATTAAAAATATAAATAAACTTATCCTAGCTCGGTCCAGCTCCTCCACCTCTAATAATCGCTGTAATCTGGCGCATTTGAATCTCGGTGCAGGGGTCGTCAAAAACTCGACTAATGATGGAGCGGTCTGTGCAGGAGTCTGAGTGATCTGTGCAGAAGTCTGAGTGGGCTGTGGAGCTATAGAAGTGGACTGAGCAGCCACGGCCGAGGAAGTGGCTTAAGGAGCCACAGCCGAAGGAAAAGCATGTGGAGACGCAGCCGAAATAGCATGCCAAATCTGTAAAATTTTGTGTTTGTGTAATAAACGAGTAAGAACGGTGTATTGGATTTTAGTAGAATTTGTATCAATATCGGATTATTGTGGAACTGCGAATTTATATATGCTTTATTGCGATTCTACACGCTCTGTTGAAAATCATATATTATGTATGAGAATTTATAAATATTGAAATTCCACACTGTCACACCCCGCTTCCCAGTGTATGGTAAGGAGACGTGACGAGGCCCGCTACGTATTTACTCAGAAGTAAACACGCTAAGTGTAACGAAGCAATATAATGTAAAATATACACAAGATACATGAATGTAAATGAACATCAACTTTTATTTATTTAACATTTCTTTACAAGTAAAACTGAAAATGTAAATACAGGAATGGAAAGCAATGCCTAAATAATGGCATGAAAGAAAAGTAAAGTATGTACAAATGAATATAGCTCGGGATCTTCTGCGAACTGCTCCAAGTCTTCAGTACAAGGCTCGACCTCCAGAGAGTCAGATCCACCTGACAACATTTCAAGGAAAGAAGAGAAGGAATGTCGTCAGCGAAAAATCGCTCGGTAAGTCCCAAAGAAAGTTAAGAATAGAGAGATAAGAATATAACTGGTATATTGTAATTTTTGTTCTGTTAACGCAGTTGTTTGTAGCTTGGTACATAATATGCCAGTGTATACGAGAGGAGTCCCACTATTCCGGGGACTAAGGTATATGGAGTATAAGGAACCGTTAAGCCACGGTACAACAGCAATGGATATTCAGGTTAGGTATATTAAAGTGATCATCTCGTGCCACTTCTAACACATTCCGTACCAGTCTAACCCTTAAAAAACCCCGTAATGTCTTTTGTATTGATTGTATTGTCTTGTTTTATAAATGGAAGAATTTCCGAAACCATGATATCATGTAAACGGAATGGATATAAATTGATAGTCATGTAATCACAGTATATCCATGGTTCGGTCAATTCAAGTCAAGTTTAGGTTGATATAGATTGTATTCTGGTATTTATGGATTCATGTAGTATTGGAGTTATACTTGAATTGATTTCAGGTTATATTGTATTCAGATTTGACTGCGACTCTAACTGAGTCAGACCTTTAAACAGAATTGAAAACCTGATTTTTGTTTTGGAGTTATTGGTAACTGCTGCACATGTACGACAGGATTTGTGTCTTTTTCCAAAACAATTACCGTATTGATAACCCCGTTTTTAGTTGTCTACCTTAAATAGGCAAGCACCCACTTTCTCCGGCTCCCTGAGGCTCAAGAGAATTGATCCCGCTTAAACCTATAATTACTAAGGTCTTTATTGTAAATTTATATAACTTGAGGGGGGTTTATGCAAAATAGTTTTGGTATATTTTCAAAATAGACATCAAGTATTTATTTATCGTCTTTAGGGTTTTCATGGATGTAATTTTTAAATGTGAAGTATATTCTAGTGGATATAAACCTAGTAATAATTGTATATGGTATTTTAATGTAATAATGGAATTGTATTGATTTGTAATAGTAGTTTTATGAATTTTTGTGATTCTTTTCTTTGATTTAGAAAGCATAGAATATATTCTATATTAAAATAGATATTTTGATAATATTTACATATATAATTATTTATTAAAAATATAATTTTTATTTATTTCTTGAAATCTCGTTTTTCTTAAAAATTGTAATAAAAATTCCATCGAGATTCAAATGCTCCGTGAGGAGGTCCGAATCTCACCCTACTAGACCCGAGGACATGCGATAACCCACACCATCCCAATCGAGTTCCCCAAAAATGTGTTGTAAGGACGTAATTGTATGGAATTTAGTTAATACAATTTTAAAAAATACGGTTTTGTAAGTTTAGGGTATTTTAATGTAAACTTGTAAATTCCCACAATCTAATGTTCCAAAAGTCATCATGATATGTCAAGAATGTGTGTTGTGATGAGGTAGATCATTATCTCGTGAGTTTTCTATAGGTAATATGAGAAAAATGAATAAGCAATATCGTATGTAAACATAATTGTATTTTACCGTAAAAATGAAATAGAAGTTGCAATACATATTATTTTGAGATGAAACTTATTCTAATGTGTTTTTTATGATTTCTAAACAATATATGAAGAATTGGTAGGTTTGTTATTAATAAAATTTGAGTTTTTAAAGAAAAGAGAAGCGAAAGTTGAAATAACTCCTCTTCCGACGAGTTTAGAAAAGCGGGAGTTTTAGACTAGAAATGGAGAATGGGGGATGGGACTTACTGATTAGAAAGTAAACGGAGAGGTGGGTGGAGATTTTGGGATCGTCAGGGAGTCGCTTCGTCGCCGGATTCTTCCCGAAACGTCGCCGGAACTTTGACCTTGAGCTAACTCCACTTGTACAATTTTTTGGCTTGGAATTTTTATAGAGTTTTAGCAGTAGATTTCTGAATGGGGAGGGCTAAAGGGTAAGGGGTATTTATAGGATAAATTAGGATTTAGGGTAATGAAGAATGGAACTAAAATGTGCATTAAAAGTAGATTTAAGAGGGGAATTATCACTCTCTACATAATTGCAGAGAAATCAAACAACATGGGGGTAGTGGGGTAGGCTAAGGGGTGCTAGGGAAATTTTTTGGGAGTATTTGCAACGGGGGGGCCCGGCGGCACCGGCCCCATTGCAAATCTCGCCGGCCAAAACCGAAGGGATGGGGCTTGGATCTTGGCCACGTGTCCTCTGCTGCTTAATTAACATTTTCCACATATTTGTTTTTATTGTAACTTTTCATTTTACGTATCGTGCACGTGCAAACCTTTGGGCTTCTAAAAGTTTAAAAGAAAAATCAACAAAAAATATATATGACTAGGGGATTCGAACACAGGGGCAATGCCACAGCAGTGTAAGGCATTACCAATGAGCTACAAGTGCTTTCTTGCTGTTCAAAAGCAATTCAAATACTTATAGCATACATAGGGTTGCAAATACTCTATTTGTACATAAACTTTTAAACAAATTTTATGTACATTAAAACAGAGTCGTTATATTCTACCCTCCTTACAAAAATTTCGTCCTCGAAATTTACAATTATTTTAAGGACTAATTTATAAACAAGTGAGGGTATCTTGCACGCATGTCGTCCTCACGTTCCCATGTTGATTCTCCTGGTGAGTCTTTTCTCCACATCACTCGAACCAAGTTTACTTCCTTGTTCCGAAGTGACTTCACCTTTCTATCCAGGATTTTAACAGGTTGTTGCTCACAGGATAAGTCTGGCTGTACAGTGAGCTCGGAGTGATCAAGAATATATACGGGGTCACTCACATACCTTCTGAGTTGGGATATGCGGAACACATTGTGCACTCCTTCCAATGAGGGTGGAAGTGTCAAGCGATAGGCCACTTCTACGACTCGTTCGAGTATATCGAACGGTCTAATATACCATGGACTGAGCTTACCCCGTCTTCCAAAATGAATCACTCCAAGGTTTGGAGAAATCTTCAAAAAGACATGATCTCCCGGTTGGAATTCCAAGTGACAGCGTTTTGCATCAGCCCAGTGTTTCTGTCGATCTTGAGCTATGCGCATTCTTTCCCTGATAGTGCGAACCACATCCACTGTTGCTACTATCATCTCAAGTCCAAGGAGTTCTCTATCCCCGATGTGGTCCTAACTTAATGGTGAACGACACTTCCTTCCATATAGAGCTGCAAATGGTGCCATTCCAATACTCGCTTGGTAGCTATTGTTGTATGAAAACTCCACAAGATGTAGGTGATCTTCCTACGATCCTCCGAAGTCTGGCATAAAAGCTCATAGCATATCTTCTAAGATCTGAATCGTTCGCTCAGACTGTCCATTTGTTTATGGATGGTAGGCTGTGCTAAAGTTCAGATTTGTTCCCAAGCTAGCTTGCAGACTCTGCCAAAATTGCGATCGAAATCTGGTGTCACGATCGGAGACAATGCATACCTGTACTCCATGTAATCTCAAGATTTCCTGCATGAGTTCATGGGTATCACAAATAGTACATGTTGAAGAGTTTAAATCTTATATATATTCTTACCTCCACGTACTTCTTTGCTAGTGTCTCAGTAGATTGGCTAACTCGAAAGAGAATAAAGTGAGCCGACTTTGTGAGTCGATCCACAATAACCCATACCGCATCGGTACCTTTTGTGCTGTGAGGAAGAGCAATCACGAAGTCCATGGTGATATGTTTCCACTTCCATTCTAGAATAGGTAACGGATGAAGTAAACCAGCAGTCCTGTGATGATCAGCTTTCACTTGCCGACACACCAAACATTTAACGATGCTTCTGGCTACTTCATACTTCATTCCATGCCACCAGTAATGCTGCCGCAGATCTTTGTACATCTTTGTACCACAAGGGTGTACTGAATAGGGAGAGCTATGAGCTTCTTTCATCAATTCTTCCCGAACAGGACCTTGTGGTACACACAATCTACTGCCGTATCTCAAAGATCCGTCTTCATGGATGATGAATTCTGTTCTAAGTCCACTTTCTATTTGTTCTCTGATCTTTTGCAACTTGTCATTACTTGCTTGAGCTGCTTTGATCTGATTGACAATTGTAGACTGAACTTGTAAGTTCATCAAACTTGAAGCGTTACCTGGCATGACCACTTCTATCTCCATCTGATGCAAATCTTGTTGAAGCTTCCACTGTGCGGTGAGATTCATTGATAGTGGTTGGCGACTAAGTGCATCAAGTACTACATTCACCTTCCCTGGATGATATTGTAGGTTGATGTCGAAGTCTGCCATGAGTTCTAACCATCTTCTCTGCCGTATATTCAACTCTTTTTAAGTAAACACATACTTCAGACTTTTGTGTTCTGTGTAGATATCTACTCGTTCTCCAAGAAGATAACGGTGCTAAATCTTGAGTGCAAAGATTACGGATGCCAACTCCAGATCATGCGTCGGATAGTTGCGCTCATGAACTTTCAGCTATCTCGATGCATAAGCTACAACTTTACTGTGCTGATGTAGAACACATCCTTATCCTTTACCGGATGCATCGCAATATACTATTAAACCTCCAGATTGGTCCGGTATGACAAGGATAGGTGCTGATGTCAATCATGACTTGAGTTCTATGAAATCTCGTTCGCATGCTTCTTACCACACGAAATATTCATCTTTACGTGTGATCTTTGTCAGGCGTGTTTCAATCTTCGAAAATCCTTTAATGAATCTTCTGTAATATCCTGCTAAGCCCAAAAAACATCGAATGTCCTTCACTGTAACAACTCCAACTCTTGTGTACATAAAATTGATTTAAAGTTAATGTATACTTGGGGTATTTACATCTCCTGTGAGTACTATAGGTATTTTATTTACTTTTGAACAGTAAGAAAGAGCTTGTAACTCATTGGTAAGACCTTGCACTGCTGAACCAAAGCACTAGAGTTCAAATCCCATCAGCCATACATTATTTTTATTTAAAATTCTTTTAATCTTTTAGAAGCCCAAGAGTCTACACGTGCACTACACGTAATAGGGTAAGTTACAGAATAAACAAACGGGTCCACGAGTCAAGACGAAGCGACGGGTACACGTGGCAGGAAGACGCGACCCGACTCGGCCGACTCAGGCCGGCAACTCGTACGAATCGGCCAGCGCCGCCTGTCCGACTCAGTCGAAACCCTAATTTTTTTAACCTATGCGACCCTTGAACTCCTCCCATAACCCCTGTGTTATTTAAATTCCCTGCACATTTACAGAGCAAATTAAAACACACATTTAATCCATTTTAAGACAAAATTTTAATACACCATTTCATTACCCTAAACCCTAATTTTTCCTATAAATACCACACCTAAAATCACCCCTCCTCACTCATAAATCCCTACCCAAACTCTCAAGAAAATTCTATGACTTTTTGTGTGTGCAAGTGGAGTTAGCAAAGGGCGAAGCTCCGACGAACATCCGACGACGATCCGAGGAGATTCCAACGACAAAACGACGCACCGGAAACTCCCATCTCTTCCTATTTCTTTTCTATAGCTAATCAACCCGTAAGTCCCTAATTCTTCTTCTTTCCTCTATTCTAAAAATATTCAAAACTAAAACCCGACGGAAGCGGAGTTGATCCGACTTCTGATTCGGTTTTCCTTAAAAATTTCTATTTTTCTTAAACACGATAATACCAAACTCTTATGACGTGACCATTAAATATTAATGAAGATAATAGAACAAGTTTGGCATCAAAATAATAACCGTAGCATGTTTTATTCCATTTTTACATTAAAATACCTTCATGTTTCATTTCGACATACTTGAACTTTTTAAACCTTATTACCTTAGAAAAATCACGAGGTAATGACCTACCTCCTCACAACACTCATATGTAACATAGCATGATGAAATTTGGAAACATAGATTTGGAAAAAATACGACTTTATACATAACTACCTCCGACTTATAAAAACATTTTTCTACAAGATGTGTATTTTAACAAATCTTTGCAATTGCGCCTCTACAAGCCATTTTGGGGAACCCGTTCGGTATGGTATGGATTATCGCACATCCTCGGGCTTAGTAGCGTGAGATGCAGATCTCCGCAAGGAGCATACGATCTCGAAAGATTTAAAATACAATTTTCTTTAGAAAATATGATTTCTATTATAAATAAAACTTATATTTTTAATAAATCAATATATATGTAATTAATATCAAAATATCTATTTTTAATAATTATAATATTGCACATTTCCAAAATTCAAGAAAAACATTCCATTTACAAGAAATACCATACAACTCCAATATTACAAATAAATACCATATATTATGAAATTGGGTTTTATTCACTAGAAATGTCACATTGATAAAATATACATCCATGAAAACTCTAAAGACGATAATAAAATACCTGAGGTGTATTTTGAAAATTATACAAAATTATTTTTACATAAAACCCTCTCAACTTATACTAAATTACAATAAGGACCCTAGTAAATATAGGTTTAAGCGGGACCAGTCTCTTGAGCCTCAGGAAGCCGGAGATATGGGTGCTTTCCTATTTAAGGTAGATAACTTAACAAATGGTATTATCAACACGGTAATTGTTTTTGAAAAAGACATAAATCCTGTCGTCCATGTGCAGCAGTTACCGATAGCACCAAAATATAATTCAGGATTCAATTTATTTTCTAATTGTCTGACTCGGACTGAGTCTCAATATAATCAATCTGACTTGAATATGATTCAAGTATCAAACTTCAATACAACATGGATCTATAAATCCGTCTATTCAATCTAATCTAATCAATCAATATTGACCGAACCGAACCATGGATATATTCCATCTATATGTTCATCCATTATATCCATTCCATTTACTGATACCATGGTTTTGGCAAGTCATACATATATATTCAATATACAATACAAACAATATAATCAAGACATCGCGGGGTTTATAAGGGGTAGACTGGTACTGAAGGTGTTGGAAATGGCACGAGACAGCAACCATAAAGACACCTAACCTGAATTCAATTGCCGTTGTACCATGGCTGAACGGTTCTTTGTACTCCGTATACCGTAGTCTCTGGTCTAGTGAGAATCCTCTCGTATACACCGTCCTCTTCTGTACCAAGCTACAAACAACAACGTTAACATTAAATACAACATTATAACAATATACTCTCTATTCCGTCTATTCCATTCTTGTCGATTTACAGGACTTACCGAGTGATTTGTTCGCTGACAACATTCTCTTTCTTTTCTTTGGAATGTCTTCAGGTGATTCAGATCTTCAGGAGATCGAGCCCACCTTCGAGGACTTGGATCAGCTAGCCTTCGACCCGGAGCTCTAGTTACTTGTACATTTCATTTCAGTACTTTCCATTTCTGTTAAGCCACTGTTTAGGCATTTCTTTTCATTCCATGTATTTACTTTTCAGATGTATTGTAAAAAGAATGTTAATAAATAAAGTTGCTGTTCAATTATATCTTTTGTCACTGTCTCTTGTGCATTTTATTTATATTGCTTAGATACGCTTGGCGTGTTTACTTCAAAGTTAATACGTAGCGGCCAATCGCATCCCCTTCGCCGTACACCGGGAAGCGGGGCGTGACAGGTTTTATTGGTGGCCCATGCAGGTTAGAGCCGTATGGAACCCTGCCATGCAGTTCAGTTCTGTGTGGACAACCTAAGCAATATAACACAAGAACCAGCAACTGAAAACATTCTTTACAATTCATACTTCTTGAATCTTATCATTTCATATATTTTGAATCTGTCCTAACCCAAATTTTTTTTTCAAGGTTATGGATTCCCCAAACAACACCGGCACGAATGTCAACAACACTCCCCCACCACTACCACTCACATCTGCTGTCGCTGCTCCGATCAACGAGCAGACGGTTCTACTTGAGGCAATCCGCAGCCTCTTGGAAGGACAGCAGCAACAGACTGCTATCCTGATGAACCGACTAGAGGCAGAAGCACCTGGGGTGAAGCAATTCAGGGCTTTGCACCCTAAACAGTTTGTAGGAAAAGAGAGCCCTCTAGAAGCTGAGGAATGGGCTCAGAGCATCGAAGATGATCTGGCAGTGGCACAAGTGCCAGAGATAGCTTGGGTCCGAGTTGCAAAGCTGCAGCTCACGGACAATGCACGGGTCTGGTGGAAGGCGGAAGAAAGCCGTCTTGATAAACCCATCGAATAGAAGACTTTCCGTGACATGTTCGACGTAAAGTATTTCCCGAAGACTGCCAGGTTCGACATGGAACAGCAGTTCATCCACTTACAACAGGGTTCGATGTGGACCAAATCAGTGGATTAATACGATGATGAGTTCACCATGCTCAGTCGGTATGATATGTCTCAATAATTCGATTTTTCAATAAATCATATACTACACAGCTAACACAATACTTTAATAGATTTGCGGCACACCTGATACCGACGGATGAGAGCAGAGCCCGTCGATTTCAACAAAGGTTAGATTTGGAGATCCAGGCTGCACTAGCCACAGGAGATTTCCCGACTCATGAATCGACTCTGAAAGCTGCCCACCGTTATGAGGCAGTGGTAAAGATGAGGGGAAAATCTCAATCTGCTGGAGTTAAACGCCCTGCCAACCAGATGACAGGAGGAGCCTCTTCAAGGCCACCATTTATGCCAAGGAGACCAGGAGTACCGAACAGCAGGCCCAGCCCAGCCTTTTGTACCTACTGCAGGAGAGATGGACATCTAATGAAAGACTTCCAGCGTGAAAATCGTCTTTGTTTACTCTGCGGCTCAGATACTCACGATATTGGGTCTTGTCCTCGTAGACAAAACTCATATGCTGCACCCAGGCCAGCAATCACATACCCGCAGCACCCGGTCCTTCAGGAACCTACTCTAAGACTCGCTCTCCCTGCTCCTCCACCTAGGGGACCACCGACTGCACCTCCTCCTCATCAGTTCCATCAAGCTCAAAGGAACGTTCTGAGGAATGCTCCTTCGGCCAGGAGGAATGTACCACGGCGACAGGCTTTCACGATGACCGTGGAAGAAGCTGAGGCCACTGGCCAAGTCATCACTAGTAACCCTTCTTCTCAAGCTTTTCTTTCAGTCTTAACACCTACTTACATACTTTTCCCTATACCTAAAACATATCCCACATACCTTAGGTACAATCTTAGTAGCCTCACTTCCTGCACACGCACTATTCGATACTGGAGCATCTCATTTCTTTATATCGCAACGGTTCGTCCGAACACATGCGATTCCAGTCACACCGCCTATATCCAGCTGGAATGTCAGTTCAGGAAATGGAGTTCTAAAGGCAACAATGGGATACGGCGTGTGTCCAGTAGTCGTCTGCAGCAGAGAATTATATGCTGACTTCAAGGTGCTGGACATACCGAACATCGATGTGGTTCTAGGTATGGATTGGCTCGGAACATTTTATGCTACCATCGACTGTCATCAAAGGAGGGCAGTATTCGAGATTTCAGAACATCCAGTCTTCTATTTCAAAAGTGGAGACCGTACCCTGGAGCCAAGCACTTAGAAAGCGAAGCCAAAGGAAGCAGTGATTGCAGCAATTCAAGCGGAGGAAGTATCAAAGCCATAAGTGGTTCGAGAGTTCGAAGATGTGTTTCCTGACGATATATCAGGTTTGCCGCCCGATTAAGCTCTTGAATTCAGCATTGATTTTGTACCAGGAGCACAACCGGTGATCAAAGCACCTTATCGATTAAGTCTAGAAGGTTTAAAGGAGGTCCGAACTCAGTAGGACGAATTATTGGCGAAAGGATGGATTCGTCCCAGCACATCAAGTTAGGGATCTCCAGTTCTGCTTGTAAAGAAGAAGGAAGGTTCATACAGAATATGCATTGATTATAGAGCCTTGAATAAAGTAACGATAAAGAACAAGTATCCGCTACTACATATCGACGATTTATTCGATCAGCTAAGTGGATCTTGTGTTTTCTCTAAATTAGATCTCCGTTCAGGCTATCATCAGATGAAGGTCTAGGAATCTGATATCCACAAAACGGCTTTCAGAACTCGTTATGGACATTAAGAATTTCTTATGATGCCATTTGGTGTGACCAACGCACTAGCAATATTCATGAACCTGATGAATCAAGTTTTCCGGGAGTACTTAAACAGGTTTGTTGTCATCTTTATCGACAACATCCCGGTGTATTCAAAAAGTCGGAAAGAACATGCCGAGCACCTATGAATTGTCCTGGAAACTCTACGACAACATCAACTCTACGCCAAGTACAACAAGTGCGAGTTTTTTCTAGATCAAGTTGGTTTTCTTGGACATATCGTATCAGGCGAAGGAATCTCTGTGGATCCAGCGAAAGTTTCAGCAGTAAGCGAATGGCCGACACCAAAGTCAGTGAAGGACATTCGAAGTTTCTTGGGTCTAGCTGGATATTACAGAAAGTTTATTGAAGGCTTTTCAAAGATAGCAATACCCCTGACCAAGCTCATACGTAAAGATGAAGAATTCGTGTGGTCAGAAGCATGCGAACAAGATTTCGTAGAACTCAAGTCAAGATTGACATCATCGCCTATTTTCGTTATACCAGACTAATCTGGAGGTTTCGAAGTGCATTGCGATGCATCCGGTAAGGGATTAGGATGTGTTCTATATCAATACGGAAAGGTTGTGGCTTATGCTTCAAGACAGCTGAAGATTAATGAGCGCAATTATCCGACGCATGATTTGGAGTTAGAGGCCATTATCTTTGCTCTTAAGATTTGGCGACATTATCTTCTTGGTGAATGAGTGAACATATGCACAGATCATAAGAGTCTGAAATATGTGTTTACTCCGAAGGAGCTTAATATGCGGCAGATACGATGGTTAGAACTCATGGTGGACTTTGACATCAACCTGCAATATCATCCAGGGAAGGTGAATGTGGTATCTGATACCCTTATTCGTCAACCATTATCGATGAATCTCACCGCCCAGTGGAAGCTTCAACAGGAATTGCATCAGATGGAGATTGAAGTAGTCATGCCAGGTAACGCTTCAAGCTTGATGAATTTACAAGTTCAATCCACCACTGTCAATCAGATCAAAGCAGCTCAAGCAAGTAATACTAAGTTGCAAAAGATCAGAGAACAAGTAGAGAATGGACTCATAACAGACTTCATCATCCATGAAGATGGATCTTTGAGATACGGTAGTAGATTATGTGTCACGCCCTGCTTCCCAAAATGCGGAATACGAGGGGTTGACAAGGCCAGCCATGCTCCTACGGTCAAGGAAATATCCTGCCGTAGTCACACTTCGGCTTCTAGATTTACGTAGTAACCAGTAATACAATGCATAGGTAATGAGAAATGCGGTATATAAATCAAAACAAACACAAAGAACTAACCAGATGCGAATCAAGGGAGTATGGTTCTGGGTAGCTGATCAAAATGTCCGCGATGTCCTCGAGGTACGTCTGGTCCCGGTCCAAGCTAAGTCCACTTCTCACTCTGAGCATGCATACTCAGGTCGTCAGAGCGACACGATAGCAATATATACATAGGTGCAAGTGGTAACTCGTACAGTAATAATGGATATATAACTGTAAATCAAGATAGTGAAGATATGAACATGAAGTAGCCAATGCGGGTGTCTAAAAGAGTAGGTGAACAGTAAAGCAGTAAAATAGTATGTCAGGTGTGTCAATACAGTGAGTAATGCATGTCAATGTCACTATCCCTATCAGTCTCTAAGTCTCACTGTACAGGTCACTAAGCCTATCGTTAGTCCAAGTGTGAGAATTAACCACTCGTGAGTGTCCTCCACCTAAGGGTAGGACCCAAGGGCAAGGGACCACGGGCCCAACATATAACTCACGGTAATAATCATGTAATATCCCTGTAAATCTCCATATATCTCCATATATATATGCTGGAATGGGACTCCGGAGATTCTGTTGAACTCACACTCAAACTACCCTACACCCCGTGGTCTACATCAAACGCCAACCATAACCTCAAATACCGGTCGGTTTGTGATAAGTCTGCGCGAGAACTGGAGATAGGATCTCCATCAAGCACGTCCCGACTGATACCCAAGATAAATGGACAGTGTCTGGTGCCTTACCTGTGACACCCATACAAGTGCTTCCATAAGTGTCCCATACCACTTATAGTCACACTTATACGCGTCCCGCAGACGTCGACAATGCAGTAAATCGATAGGGTCCACTGATTGTGTCCAAGTACATATCACTTTCACTTATCCATTCATGCACGAACACTAACATACTTGCCACAATCACCACTAATACCTAACACTGGGTAATGCACATGATCAATACATTACCAATGCAATGACATACATATATGATGAGATGAGAAACAGTATGGAAGGCATGATTAAGATGTCATATATCGGTATCCTACCACTTGCATAAATTATCATAAACCAGGTATGCACAATTTAGCGAAACTATGAATAGGGGATAAGTAGTATGTTTGATTATATAACCAGCAGATTTGGTTTCACGTCAAACGGGTTTCGGGTTCACTAGATATGGCCATTTCATTTTAAGCGTTCACTACTGAAAATTCGGTTTCAGAATCGGAAGTCCGTTTCGCAACGCATTTTAATCCCAGTTGGGATCAGAATTTAGCGACGCTAAAGTTGAATGAAATTTAGGTTTTTCAATAAGGTTTTCAACTCAATAGACGGGTTCTCAATCGCGTCTGTACGTCAAGAGTTATGCACGGTTCAATACTAGGGTGTCGGTTCTGGTTCTGTTTGGGACTGCTATACGTCCCGATCTTTTAAATTGCATTTTAAATAGTAAACGACGATGAAACAGGGTGAAATCACTTGCTTTGTTTATCTAACAGATTCATCTTCAATAAGGTATAGGGTTACGCTACATACGTGTTCAGGAAACAAGATAGTAAACATTATGGGACAGAAAAAATAACCAGAGTCGCTCTGGACTGCAGTCCAGAGCCGCTCTCCGAACCAATTCTTGTCATAATCTCAGTATATAAATAATTAAGAACTTGGACAGGGTTATAGGTCATCGAGTCGGCCTCGATTTGAGCCCTCGAATGCCTCATTTCAACATGTACACAATTTATGGTGATTTTAACAATTTTCAGGTGCGGGAAATTCCCAGTTTTTACGGGTGTATTTGGGGGTGTTCGTTTAAGTCGCTAACAGTCATATTATTCAGTGAAATTTCTACACTAGGTTCATTGCCAGACGGGACACAATATGCAAACAAGTTCCATCAAATTAAGGAAAGGTTTTCATTCAGATCTTGCGTCGAACACTTGTGTTATATAAGGTTTTCATGGATCGCAAACAGGGAATTAATGCAGTTTGAATTATAACGGGAATAATATAGCATGTAGAAAGTAGGGTACTTGCCTGGAGATGTGTCGACAACGGTATGGCAGCGGCAACGGCACGTTCGCGTCACGAACACAGCACCGGTTCAGCCTTTGGAATCAGGTAAAGTAGTCCAACCTAGGTAGCTACCGTGCACTCATTTTCATCAGCTCCGAGCTTTAGATATACCTTGATTTGATGTGGAGGGAGGCGGAGGCGCTGTGTGAGAGAGATAAATTTAGAGAGACGGAGAGAGATTTAGAGAGAGAGACAGAGAGATTGAGAGAAGGAGAGAGAAACAGAGAGATAGAGGGAGGGGGAGAGAAACAGAGAGAGAGAGAAACAGAGAGAGAGATAGAGAGAGACTTTGAGAGGCGGAGAGAGAGAGAGTCTTACGTGGGGTCGACGGAGGCGCCGTCAGGGTAGCCAAGGTGGCCGATGGGAGTAGGCCGAGGCGTTGGAGGTGTCGGTGGTCGCTGGGGTGTCGACGGCGGCAGCGAGGGGAGCTCGTCGTGGTGCTCAGAGGGTGGCTGTGGTGGATGTAGGGGCTCGAGCTCGTCAGAGTAAAAAGGAGGGGGTGAGGTGGAAGAGGCAAGGTAGCTCATCGGCGATATTGGGTGCAGTGGGCTCGGTGGCGGAAGGCGTGCAAGGGAGGAGTGGAGGAGCTCGGGGTTGAGCATGGCGGAGCTTCTGGTGTGTGGGGGGATGGAGGTTGTGGTGATGTGAACGGTGATGGTCGACGACGTGGCAGTGCTCGGTTGGGGGAAAAGTTTGAGAGAGAGTGAGCAGGAGGAGGTGGTTTGAGAGATTGAGAGTGAGTAGGGGGAGCGGGTTAGAGGAACGAGGAGAGAGGGGCTTCGCGAGCGCACGGGAGGCGGGCGCGAGACGTGGGCGAAGGGCGTGGCGACGTGGGTTGCTCGGGGAAAAACGAGCGGGAAAGGAGCGACGTGGGGAAGAAGGAGAAGAAGGTCGGGTCGGGTTCTGTGGGCGTGGGTTGCAGGTAGGGATGTTAGGCTCGGGGAGTTTTTGGGCTGGGGACAGAAGGAACTCAATTCATTTATTTCTCCTTTGGGCTGAGGGAAAGGGCCGAGAAATTATATTATGTTTGGAATAAAGAAAAGAAGTTTGGAAGCTGGGCCGGGGTAAGGAAGTGTGGGCTGGTGAAAAATATAAGGATATTTTGGTTGGGTCTTAATTTATGTTTGGGCTCGATTGTAAAGGGTTGAGGAATTAGGGGAACTTGGGCTGAGGTTTAAAAACATGGGGAGAATAATTCAAGAATTGTGTTTTCTTTATTCGGCTGGGCTGAGGAAATTGGGACACGGCTAAGGGAATAAAAGAAATAAGGTTTAGGTTTGGGTTAGGAGCAAAAAGGGAAACGGGCTTGGAAAATGGGAAGTAAAAATAAGATGAATTAGGGTTTAAAGGAAATAAAATGATTATAAATAACAATAAATAGATTTTGTAAATAATATATTATGAAAAATACAGATAGTGGTGTATAAAAAGAACTGGGTATTACATTATGTGTACCAAAAGGTTCTGTTCGGGAAGAGTTAATGAAGGAAGCTCACAGCTCTCCCTACTCAGTACTCCCTGAAGGTACAAAGATATACAAAGATCTACATCAAAATTATTGGTGGCATGGAATGAAGCATGAAGTAGCCAGAAGCGTCGCTAAATGCTTGGTGTGTCAGCAAGTAAAGGCTGAACATCACAGGACAGCTGGATTACTTCAACCATTACCTATCCCAGAATGGAAGTGGCAACACGTCATGATGGATTTTGTGACTGCACTTCCTCGCAGGACAAAAGGTAACGATGCGGTATGGGTCATTGTGGATCGACTCATGAAGTCGGCTCACTTCATCCCATTTCGAGTTGGCCAATCTACTGAGACATTAGCAAAGAAGTACATGGAGGTAAGAATCTACTTAATATTTAAACTCTTCAAAATGTACCATCTCTGATACCCATGAACTAATACAGGAAATTGTGAGACTTCATAGAGTACCGGTCTGCATTGTCTCCGATCGTGACACCAGGTTCCGATCACAATTTTGGCAGAGTCTGCAAGCGAGCTTGGGAACAAGTCTGAATTTCAGCATAACTTATCATCCACAAACAGATGAACAGTCTGAGCGAACTATTCAGATCTTGGAGGATATGCTCAGAGCGTGTATGTTAGACTTCGAAGGATCGTGGGAAGATCACCTACATCTTGTAGAGTTTTCATACAACAACAGCTACCAAGCAAGCATCGGAATGGCACCTTTTGCAGGACTTTATGGAAGGAAGTGTCGATCGCCATTAAGTTAGGACAACATCGGTGATAGGGAACTTCTTGAACCTGAGATGATAGTAGCAACTGTTGATGTGGTTCGTACTATCAGGGAAAGAATTCGCATAGCCCAAGATCGACAGAAGCACAGGGCTGATGCAAAGCGCCGTCATTTGGAGTTCCAGCCGGGAGATCATATATTTCTGAAGATATCTCCAAACGGCGGAGTGATTCGATTTGGAAGACAGGGTAAGCTAAGTCCAAGGTATATTAAACCGTTCGACATACTCGAACGAGTCGGTGAAGTGGCATATCGCTTGACACTTGCACCTTCATTAGAAGGAGTGTACAATGTGTTTTACATATCCTAACTCAGAAGGTATGTGAGTGACCCCAGCAATATTCTCGATCATTCCGAGCTCATTGTATAGCCCAACTTATCTTGTTACCAACAACCTGTTGAGATCCTGGACAGGAAAGTGAAGTCATTTCGGAACAAGGAAGTCAACTTATTTCGTGTGATGTGGAGAAAAGACACTCCAGGAGAATCGGCATGGGAAAGGGAAGATGAGATGCGTGCAAGATACCCTCACCTATTTGTAAACTAGTCCTTAAAATAAATTGTAAATTTCGAGAACGAAATTTTTGTAAGGAGGGTAGACTGTAACAACTCCAATTCTTGTGTACATAAAATTGATTGAAAGTTAATGTATACTTGGGGTATTTAAATTTCCTGTGAGTACTATAAGTATTTAATTTACTTTTGAACAGCAAGAAGGAGCTTGTAGCTCATTGGTAAGACCTTGCACTGCTGAACCAAAGCACCAGAGTTCAAATCCTATCAGCCACACATTATTTTTATTTAAAATTCTTTTAATCTTTTAGAAGCCCAAGAATCTATACGTGCACTACACGTAATAGGATAAGTTACAGAATAAACAAATGGGTCCATGAGTCAAGACGAAGCAACGGGGACACGTGGCAGGGAGACGCGGCCCGACTCAGCCGACTCGGGCCGGCGACTCGCGCGAATCGGCCAGCGCCGCCGGTCCGACTCAGTCGAAACCCTAATTTTTTTAACCTATTTGACACTTGAACTCCCCCCATAACCCCTGTATTATTTAAATTCCCTGCACATTTACAGAGCAAATTAAAACACACATTTAATCCATTTCAATACAAAATTTTAATATACCATTTCATTACCCTAAACCCTAATTTTTCCTATAAATACCACACCTAAAATCACCCCTCCTCACTCACAAATCCCTGCCAAACTCTCAAGAAAATTCCCAAGACTTTTTGTGTGTGCAAGTGGAGTTAGCAAAGGGCGAAACTCCGACGAACTTCCGACGACGATCCGAGGAGATTCCGACGACAAAACGACGTACCGGAAACTCCCATCTCTTCCTCTTCCTCTTCTCTATCTAATCAACTCGTAAGTCCCTAATTCTTCTTCTTTCCTCTATTCTGAAAATATTCAAAACTAAAACCCGACGGAAGCGGAGTTAATCCAACTTCCGATTCGGTTTTCCTTAAAAAGTTCTATTTTTATTAAACACAATAATATCAAACTATTATGACATGACCATTAAACATTAACTAAGATAATAGAACAAGTTTGGCATCAAAATAATAACCGTAGCAAGTTTTATTCCATTTTTACATTAAAATACCTTCATGTTTCATTTCGACATACTTGAACTTTTTAAACCGTATTATCTTAGAAAAATCACGAGGTAATGACCTACCTCCTCACAACACTCATATGTAATATAGCACGATGAAATTCGGGAACATAGATTTGGGAAAAATACGACTTTACACATAACTACCCCCGACTTATAAAAACCTTTTTCTACAAGATGTGTATTTTAATAAATCTTTGAAATTGCGTCTCTACAACCCATTTCGGGAAACCCGTTCGGTATGGTGCGTATTATCGCACATCATCGGGCCTAGTAGAGTGAGATGCAGACCTCCGCAAGGAGCATACGATCTCGAAAGATTTAAAAAACAATTTTCTTTAGAAAATGTAATTTCTATTATAAATAAAACTTATATTTTTAATAAATATATATATATATGTAATTAATATCAAAATATCTATTTTTAATATTTATAATATCCGCATTTCCAAAATTCAAGAAAAACATTCCATTTACAAGAAAATACCATACAACTCCAATATTACAAATAAATACCATATATTATGAAATTAGGTTTTATTCACTAGAAATATCATATTGATAAAATATACATCCATGAAAACTCTAAAGACAATAATAAAATACTTGAGGTGTATTTTGAAAATTATACAAAATTATTTTTACATAAAACCCCCTCAAATTATACTAAATAACAATAAGGACTCTAGTAAATATATGTTTAAGCGGGACCAGTCTCTTGAGCCTCAGGGAGCTTTCGACCCGTAGTTATCAACATGGTAATTGTCTTTGAAAAGGACACAAATTCTGCCGTTCATGTGCAGCAGTTACCGATAGCACCAAAACATAATTCAGGATTCAATTTCTTTTCTAATTGTCTGACTCAGACCGAGTCTCAATATAATCAATCTGACTTGAATATGATTCAAGTATCAAATTTCAATACAACATGGATCTATAAATCCGTCTATTCAATCTAATCAATATATATTAACTGAACCGAACCATGGATATATTCCATCTACATGTTCATCCATTATATCTGTTCCATTACTGATATCATGGTTTCGGCAAGTCATACATATATATTCAATATACAATACAAACAATACAATCAAGACATCGCAGGGTTTATAAGGGGTAGACCGGTACGGAAGGTGTTAGAAGTGGCATGAGACAGCAACCATAAAGACACCTAACCTGAATTCAATTGTCGTTGTACCGTGGCTGAACGGTTCCTTGTACTCCGTATACCATAGTCTCTGGTCTAGTGAGACTCCTCTCGTATGCACAGGCCTCTTCTGTGCCAAGCTATAAACAATAGCGTTAACATTAAATACAACATTATAACAATATACTCTCTATTCCGTCTATTCCATTCTTGTCGATTTACGAGACTTACCAAGCGATTTGTTCGCTGACGACATTCTCTTTCTTTTCTTTGGAATGTCGTCAGGTGATTCAGACCTTCAGGAGATCGAGTCTACCTTCGAGGACTTGGATCAGCTAGCCTTCGACCCGGAGCTCTAGTTACTTATACATTTCAGTACTTTCCATTTCTGTTAAGCCGCTGTTTAGGCATTGCTTTTCATTCCATGTACTTACTTTTCAGATTTATTGTAAAAAGAATGTTAATAAATAAAGTTGTTGTTCAATTATACCTTTTGTCACTGTCTCTTGTGCATTTTATTTATATTGCTTAGATACGCTTAGCGTGTTTACTTCAGAGTAAATACGTAGCGGCCAGTCGCGTCCCCTTCGCCGTACACCGGGAAGCGGGGCGTGACATTCACTGGCTTCGATATCGGCCATTCGCTTACCGTTGATACTTTAGCTGGATCTACAGAGATTCCATCGCCTCATACAATATGTTCGAGAAAACCGACTTGATCTAGCCAAAACTCGCACTTGCTATACTTGGCATAGAGTTGATGTTGTCGTAAAGTCTCTAGGACAATTCGTAGGTGCTCGGCATGTTCTTTCTGACTCTTAGAATACACCAGGATGTCGTCGATAAAGATTACAACAAACCTGTTTAGGTACTCTCGGAAAACTTGATTCATTAGATTCATGAATATGGCTAGTGCGTTGGTCACTCCAAATGGCATCACGAAATATTCTTAATGTCCATAGCGAGTTCTGAATGCCATTTTATGGATATCAGATTCTTTGACCTTCACATGATGATAACCCAAACGAAAATCTAACTTGGAGAAAACGTAAGACCCACTTAGCTGATCGAACAAATCATCGATTCGCGGTAGTGGATACTTGTTCTTTATAGTTATTTCGTTCAAAACTCTATAATCAACGTTGTAGGGTGTTTTTCGTCAACCCGTTGAGATAGGAATACGCGCGCGCTTGTCAGGCGTACTACAGATTCCCCCTGCCTAGGGTAGGACGGGGTTTAATGATTATGGGGATCCGAATCTCCGACAGCCGCGGACTAAGCTGCCGTTAATTACCCCCCGCCTTCGGGGTGAGGGAACCTCCGATTAACTGGTTAAACTGGTCATGCGAACTCAATGTGCAGTGTACGTGTGTTTTATTTTGGAGCGCCCCGTTAGAAATTTTTTTCTAACAGGGACAGTGTCGTGGAGTATGTGTATGTGTACATATGTATACATATGTATATATATACATGTATATATAAATAAAGGGGGGAAAAGACATCCAAAGGATGCATGCGGCCAGCGCCTAGGCGCTTGAGCGCAAGTGCGCCACGTGTCGGCACGAGGGCGCTTTGCACTCGAGCACAGAGTGCTGGAGTGCAAGCGCGCCACGTGTCGGCACGTGGGCGCTTTGTGCTCGGGTGCTGGGTGCTGGAGCGCAAGTGCACCACGTGTCGGCATGGTGGCGACTTGCGCTCGAGCGCTTGCGCTGGAGTGCAAGCGCGCCACGTGTCGGCATGGGGGCGACTTGCGCTCGAGCGCTTGCGCTGGAGCGTAAGCGCGCCACGTGTCGGCACCGGGGCGACTTGCGCTCGAGCGCAAGCGCGCCACGTGTCGGCACGTGGGCACTTTGCGCTCGAGCGCTGAGCGCTGGAGCGCAAGCGCGCCACGTGTCGGCACGCAGGCGCTTTGCGCTTGAGCGCCGGCGAGAAAAAAATTTCTCGAAAGAGAAATCAGAGAGGAGTTGGACTCCTAAGTGTTTTTTTTTGGGGTCTAGTGAAATATGTTCTTCTTCTTCCTCCTTTATTTGCTGGATCTTGAAGATCAAGAGATATAGGATTTTTTAAAAATCTCTCCTTTTTGAGATCTAGTGACAGATCCAAGTTCCCCTTTGTGGGTTTGGTGGTGAAAAACTATTTTGTTTTATAAAAAGAAGAGTAAAACTCTTGATTTAATTCAAGAGAAAGAAGAAGGTTTTGGAACCTTGAAAAAGAAGAAAAGATCTCAGATCTGAAGAAATTTTTTTTAGAGAGAAAAAAAGTCGTGAGATATTTTCATTATCTTTGCCTTTATAGGCTATACACTTTACACATAGCCCCTTGGGCTTCACAAAATGGCATTTTGCCTATCCCATGGCTCATGTGCCATTTCTTTTTGCACATAAGCCATGGGCTTTACAAAAATTTGGCTTTATGCCTATTTTTCTTACATTTATCCATAAAATAAAATAAAAGAAATATAACAAAATTATTTATTACAAAATTTTTGTCTTGGCATGGAGGGAGGCCGGCCGCTTCATGTTTGGGGTCGACCCGGGCATGGGCCCACTGGATCTGGGCTTGGGCCCACTTGGCTTGGGGTTGAATTTGATTTTGACTTGGTCAACCGGGGTGTAAATTTTTACCCCAACAAATTGCCCCCCCCATCAATAAATGGACACCACATATGTAGGTCGTGTGCATGAAATTGATGGATCTTCTTTCACGTGGAGGCGACTTGATTCTGTTCCCACCTTTTGGGAAGCTGGCACTCCCTTTTTACGACATGGATGGTCGATGCGGCCCTTTTTGCGACTTGGACGGTCGGTTCTGCCCTTTTTGCGACTTGGACGGTCGGTGCTGCCCTTTTTGCGACGTGGACGGTCGGTGCTGCCCTTTTAGCGACGTGGACGGCCGGTGCTGCCCTTTTAGCGACTTGGACGGTCGATGCTGCCCTTTTTGCGACGTGGACGGTCGGTGCTGCCCTTTTTGCGACTTGGACGGTCGGTTCTGCCCTTTTTGCGATGTGGACGGTCGGTGCTGCCATTTTTGCGACGTGGACGGTCGGTGCTGCCCTTTTTGCTACTTGGGCGGTCGGTGCTGCCCTTTTAGCGACGTGGACGGTCGGTTCTGCCCTTTTTGAGACTTGGACGGTCGATGCTTAATTTGACTTGCTCTGCTTCTTGCAGTGTCAGGGGTAGACTTGACTTGCTCCGCTTCTTGCGGTGTCGAGATTGGATTCTGACTTGCTCCGCTTTCTGCGGTGTCGGAGTGGAAGTTGACTTGTTGATTTTGATTTGGGTTGACATCAGCATCGCTATACTGGAATATGGTACCGGGAGCGAATCATCATCTGTTATTGAGAGGATTTTAGGATTTTGGTTTTTGTTTGGCATCTGCATTGCTGCACTGGAATAATGCCAGGAGCAACTCATCATTTGTCCCGGGAGGATTTGGGAGTTGGTTTTTTTATTATTATTTTTTATTTTTTTTTATTTTTTATTTTATTTTTTGGTGGGACTTTGAATGTGGTCTCACCAGTAGGACTTGGGAGAGATTGGGATTGTTCTACGCCCGTGGATTGTATACGGTTTTACAGGATGTATGATCCAGACCGTAGGGCCGAAAAAATTTCGGGACTTTGTCGGCGTCTGCATTGCTGCACTGGAATATGGTACCAGGAGCGACTCATCATTCGCCGTTGGGGTATGGGATTTGGAATTTGGTTAGCGTCTGCATCGCTGCACTGGAATATGGTACCAGGAGCGACTCATCATTCGCCATTTGGGGATTGGGGAGCGATGGCTTAGGAGACAGGTTTAGATCCCTATCGCCTAAGGCTTTTCAATTTTATGGGCCGTGAGGGTCCCATAAAAGCATTTTCTCCCCACGAGTCGTAAGGATCCCGCAGGTGTATTTTCTCCTTAGGAGTCGTGAGGACTCCTAAGTGTGTTTTTCCTTTATGAGTCGTAAGGATCCCACAAAGGTTTGTTCTCCTCATATATCGTGAGGACACATGAGTGGGTCTTATTAATGGAGCATCATTCCCAAAGCGGAGACCGGCCGCGTAACTGGTGATTACGGTGAGGCATGGGTATGATGAGAATTATTTGAGCCCGTGGATTGTATACGATGGTCAACTTGGGGACCCACCGTAGGGCCGGAGAATTTCGAGAAATTGGATTTTGGTTGGCGTCTGCATCGCTACACTGGAATATAGTATCAGGAGCGACTCATCATTCGCCGTTTGGGGACTTGGAATTTGGTTCTTGTTTGGCATCAGCATTGCTGCACTGGAATAATGCCAGGAGCAACTCATCATTTGCCTTGGGAGGACTTGGGATTTAGGTTTTTGGTCGGCATCAGCACCGCTAACACTGAAGCGAAATGCCAGGAGCGACTCATCATTTGCCGTTGCCTGTTGGGGAACGATGGCTTAGGAGACAGGTTTGGGTCCCTATCACCTAAGGCTTTTCAATTTTATGGGCCGTGAGGGTCCCATAATAGCATTTTCTCCCTACGAGTCGTAAGGATCCCGCAGGTGTATTTTCTCCTTAGGAATCGTGAAGATTCCTAAGTGTGTCGCTCCTTTATGAGTCGTAAGGATCTCACGCAGGGGTTTTCTCCTCACAAGGTCGAGAGGACTTTGCGAGTGTGTTTTATCTCTTTTCACGAGTTTGCGCCCTTCGGGTTTTCACAGACTCGCCGGTAGTCCTTCTGTTTTTACTCACGGAGCCCTTTCGGGTTTTCATCCGTGCCCGTTTTGCTTGTGGACAAACCGTTTATTTTTCCATTTCTTTTATTTTTCTTCCTTTTTTTTTCTTTTTCTCTTTTTTTGCCGCTGGTGGGACTTTAAAAGTAGTCTCACCGGCAGGATTTGGGAGAGATAGGGGTCATTTACTCCCGTGAATTGTATACGGATTTGCAGGACGTATGATCCAGACCGTAGGGCTGATGTGCTCAATTCGCCTGCGACTTGGAGCATTCACGTGTAGTATTTCTTGAGATATCGGCCATTGATGGGTGGCATGGGCGTTTCTCCCTCGGCACTTATTAGTTGGTAGGATCCTCCGTCAAACACTTTCTCGATGACGTATGGTCCTTCCCAGTTTGGCTCGAATTTTCCCTTGGCATGTCGATTGGGGATGATCGGTCTTTTGAGGACCAACACCAATTCACCTTTCTTGAAAGCGCGGAGACGGGTTATCTTGTCATAGGCCTGTGACATTTGGGCTCGGTATAGCTCCAGACTTTGCTGCACCGCGAGCCTCTTTTCTTCGAGGGCATTGAGTTCTTCAAGTCGAAGGAGCGCATTTTCCTCTTCCGTCAACTCATGCTGAATGGCCATTCTTAAGCTTGGAACTTCGACTTCGAGGGGGAGGACCGCCTCCACTCCGAAGAGCAATGAGTATGGAGTGGACTGAGTTGGAGTACGGTGCGTGGTACGATATGCCCACAACGCCTCGTGAAGCTTGAGATTCCAGTCACTCTTGTTGGCTGAAGCATTTTTCCTTAGGAGCTTGCATAGAGTCTTATTGAAGGATTCGGCGAGTCTATTGGCTCTTGGATTATAGATGGAGGAATATCTCCAGTCTATCTTGTGCTGAGTAGCGAACCTTGAGACATTGAAGCTCTTGAAAGAAGGCCCGTTGTCAGAAATGATTCTTCTTGGTGTACCGAAGCGGTATAGAATATTATGCTGTAAGAATATCAGAATATCTTTTGTCTTGACCTCTTTTAGCGGGACAGCTTCAGCCCATCTGGAGAAGTAGTTTGTCGCGGCCAGTATGAACCGGTGGCCTTTGGATAAGGGATGATCAATTGGGCCAACAATGTCGGTGCCCCAGACTTCGAAGGGCCACGACGCCACTGTAGGATGCAACGGATTGAGATGCTTATGAATGAAATCACCATGGATTTGACAGATCTGACATTTCTTTGCATGCTCTCCGCAATCCCATATCATGGTGGGCCAGTAATACCCAAGCCGTTTGATTTGAAGTCGCATCTTGGGACCAGATTGGTGAGCACCGCAAACGCCCGAGTGAACATCTTTCATGAGCTTTTGGGCTTCGGCCAATGACAGACACCTGAGCCAGAGTTAGTCAAATGACCTGCGGTATAACGTGTCATTTACAAACACGTATCGGAGAGCTCTTTTCTTCAGCTGAATCCTTGCAGATTTTTCTTCGGGCAGCTTGTCGTATCGGAGGTACTCTATGAAGGGTTCTCTCCAATCGGGCCCGTCTTGGATGATCGAAGCTTCTTCGGCAGGACTGCTCTTCTGTTCCGCACTTTCCTCTTCTCGTAGAGAGACTGGGGGTAGAATTTGCCGGCTCCTGACTGTGATCAGAATTTCGTCCATGTCAGGATCAGCCAGCTCCTTGGCTAAGCGAGCGAGTACGTCAGCCTTTCCGTTCAACGCTCTAGGGATTCTCATTAGTTCAATGTGAGTGAACCATTTCATGAGTTCCACCACCCGGCTTCTGTATCGAGCTAACTCGGGTTTGTATATCTTATAGTCGCCGCTTACTTGGTTGAAGACAAGCTGGGAGTCACCGTAAACCCGTAGCCGAAGGATTTCCATTTCTATGGCAAGCTCCAAACCAGCTATCAGAGCTTCATACTCGGCCTCATTGTTTGTGCGAGGCTCGGTGAGAGCAAAAGAACGTTGTAAGGTTCCCATTGATGGTGTGATGAACCCCAATCCTATCCCTGCTTTTATCTCCGGGACGCTTGATTTACTGGAGGTTCTTATCGATGAGGCCCCATCGAAGTAGAGCTCCCAACATGGCTCGTCATTCTCGAAGTGCAGCACTTGTTCGTCGGGTAACTCACAATTTAGTGGCGACCATTCTGGTATGGGATGAGCAACGAGAAAGTCTGCAAGAGCTTGCCCTTTTACTGCTTTCTGAGGAGTATAAACTATGTCAAACTCAAGTAGCATGACAGCCCATCTTGCCATTCTGCCGGCTAGGCTTGCTTTGGTCATCAAGTGTTTGAGCGGGTCGACCTTGGAGATCAGCATAACTCGATGAGCCAGCAGATAGTGCCTCAGCTTCTTCACAGCAAATATCAGAGCCATGCATTCTTTTCAATTGGGGAATAGTTGTGTTCCGACCCGACTAGAGTTTGACTGAGGTAGTAGAGGGCATTTTCCTTTCCCTCCTCGTTATTCTGGGCGAGGAGCGCACCGAGTGACTCATCTAGCGCAGCGGCGTAGAGAATCAACGGTTTTTTTGGAATGGGAGCGGCCAGCACTGGAGGGTGCAACAAGTATTGTTTGATGCTTTTGAACGCTGCTTGACATTCGGCATCCCAGATAAAAGGAGCTCCTTTCTTCATGAGCTTTGAGAAGGGCCTACATCTCCCCGATAAATTTGAGATAAATCTCCATATATAAGCAAGCTTGCCTTGAAAAGATCTTAGCTGCGTCAGACTATTCGGAGGGGGAATCTCCATGATGGCCTTTATCTTTGATGGGTCAACTTCGATCCCTCGATGTCGGACTATGAAGCCCAGGAATTTTCCCGATGACACGCCAAAAGCGCATTTCAGAGGATTCATCTTCAGGTCAAATTCCCTCAGTCTGGTGAGAATGGTCCTAAGATCCTGGATATGATCGGCCTTGGTTTTAGTCTTAACGACTAGATCATCAACATAACATTCGACGACTTTATGAATTAGGTCATCGAAGATATTGGTCATTGCCCTTTGATATGTAGCACCTGCGTTCTTCAATCCGAACGGCATCACCTTGTAGCAATATATTCCGATCGGGGTTCGAAATGCTGTGTGCTTCTCATCCTCAGGCGACATCTTGATCTGATTGTATCCGGACGAGCCATCCATAAAGGTGAACAGCTCGTAATTTGAGGTGTCATCGACCATCATTTCCATGACCGGTAGCGGGAAGTCGTCTTTAGGACATGCCTTGTTGAGGTCCCTGAAATCGACATAAACTCGGATCTACCCATTTTTCTTCTTCACTGGGACTATGCATGCGATCCAGTCCGCATATTTCTCTTCCCTGACGAAGCCGACATCGATGACCTTCTTAGTTTCCTCGATGACCTTTTCTTCTAGTTCCCTTCTCATTCTTCGAGGAGCTTGTTTGACTGGTTTAGCATCAGGAGATATAGCCAACTTATGTACGGCCACTTCAGGGGAAAGGCCAGGCATTTCTTTGTATGTCCACGCGAAGCAGTCGACGAACTCATGTAGCAGGGCAATTATCTGCGCTTTCATTTCCTCTGACAAGAGCGAGCTGATGTAGGTCGACCTTGGATTATCGGGCGTTCCTAAGTCAATCTCGGTTAGCTCGTCAAAGGTTGCTTGTCCGCCATCTTCGAGCTCTTGAGGAGCTTCTTCTGGCTCGGCTATCTCGTCGTCATCATTTGATCTTTCGCTGGCCTCACCAACATGAATCATGTAGCACGCTTTGGAATCAGGTTGAATGTAGCCTATGCCCCGTCTATCTGGAATTCGTCCATCGATGAGTGCTCGGACCTGGGGAGGATACCATAGCCCTTCGTAAAACTTCACTTCGGACTCCGTTTGATATAACCGGCATCCGCACTTCTTAAAGTATTCCCGCATCTTGGGTGCATAGTATCTGGGATCGAGGACGGCTCTTATGCCTCTCTCATAGGGAAGGCACGTGACAGAAAGATCGTCCGGGTGCACAACGGGGTTTGACCTGTACAACAGGATGCCCTTCTGTCCATTTTTCCTCCCATGCACG
Source organism: Agapanthus africanus (assembly GCA_030015575.1). Lineage (NCBI taxonomy): Eukaryota > Viridiplantae > Streptophyta > Magnoliopsida > Asparagales > Amaryllidaceae > Agapanthus > Agapanthus africanus. The sequence continues at coordinate 161,251,727 of JASDDO010000024.1, forward strand.
TAGAAAGTTTTCAGCTGGTCCACGGTAGAGACTGATAATGCGTCGAGCTCTTTGCACATCCGTTCCGGCACCCTTGTGATGGCCAGGGACCCTTCTGCGACTTCGAAGGTCTCTCGTAGTTTCGCTTGCTGCATGGGGGGACAATCTGCACAGCTGTTGCACGGCAGGTCCTCTTCTTCTGACTCTTCAGTGTCACTGCCAAGATGAGGGCGGACTTTGCTGCTAGATGGGCCTTCAGTAACAGATTCGTCCGTATCGCTGCCGAAATGAGGGCGAGTTTTACGGAAGGACGGGCTTCCAGCGTCGGACTCATTAGTGTCGCTGCCGGAATGCAGGCGCACTTGGGTATTTTTGCTTTTGAAAGTGACAGCCGGCGCAGATTTGCTTTTGAGTCTTGGGGCCGGTCTATCCTCAGTTAGTTGTGGCTTAGCATTTTGGTGGTTCATAAAGTACCGAGAATCTTCATATCGGACTTCATGCACACCGAACGGCTGGATGTCTCCGTCAATGCGTCTTTCTTCGCCATTTTTAGTATACTTCATGCATTGATGGAGAGTTGATGGAATGATGCCGTAATCGTGGAGCCACGGCCGTCCCAAGAGAATCTTATAAGACGTGTCGGGGTCGATCACGTATATCTTAGCTTCAGTTTGCAGATCCCCGAATTTGATTGGCAGAGCTATGGACCCCAGAACTTGCTGGCAATTTTGGTTGAAGCCTTGAAGGACAATCCTTTCCCTTGACAGGTGTCGGACGTCCATTGACAAACTCTTCAGCGTCCGTAAGTTCATGATGTTCACTGAAGACCCCGGATCAATCAATATGCGATTAATCCGATCTCCGTCGCTGTACCCGGTCACGTAAAGCGGCCGATTATGCTCAGCCGTTCCCAGTAGCAAGTCTTCATCCTTAAATGTGACTGCGGCGGCATGCAAAGCATGCTGGGATTCTTTCATATTAATTTCCGCAAAGTGAGTCTGATACCGCTCGGGGTTTTGTAGAGCGTGAATGAGAACATCTCTAAGCTCCTTAGATAGGACCAAGGCGTCGTAGATGCTCAGGAGAGACGGAAGCTTCTGGAGATGTGCCAAGACATTATAGTCCACCGAGGAAGGACTTATGTTTTCATCAGCCGGTTCTCTGCCATCTTCTTCATTAGCGACTTGTTTTTCCTTCCCTTTTGAGGCGTTGCCCTGATTTGGCGGTAGAGCCCTGCCGCTTCTGAGCTGGATTTGATTGGCCGTTGTGGCGAGCTCCTCGTCCTCTTCGGGAAAATAAAGCTCCTCTTCCGAGTCGCTGCCAAGATGGATGGCGTAGCAGGTCACTACTGGGATCTCTTCATTGGAGTCTTCTTCTAACTCCTCCAGAATTTCAGCCGCTTGTACAGGGAAGAACTCCTTCAATTGGATCAATGTTCTTTCCTTTTGTTCATATTCTTCAAGGGAATCGATATATTTTTGAATGGTCGATCTCCCTGCAGACACTTTTTCGCGCTAAGCTGCACTTTTCTTCTTCTTGAGCTTCTTGGACTTTGAGCCTGATGGAGCCGCATTGGCAGCTGGACTGGTAGGCTTCTTCTGCCCTTCCCATTCCGTTCTGGGTTCTTTCCGAAGTAACTTTATCATCTTCTTCATCTTATTAGATATGTGCATACTCCACGGAGGCCGCGATGAGTCAGTTTCGTTTGTCAGGGCAGCGGGTTCAGCTGTCTGCTCTCAGAAGGCTTCAACTTCTGTCTGTATAAAGTTGGCGGTTGCAACTTGATTGTTCACCAACACGCTTTTGGACAGCTCGATCTCTCCAGCCTTGTGCTGCTTCTCGACCCAGTCTTTGAAGATATAGCAATCCTTGATCGCATGGCTCACTACTCGGTGGTACGGGCAATACAGAGGATTGTCGGTCATTTTTGCTTCTTGGGGTCTTTTCGACTCCAGCAATTGTAGGCCGTTGTTCAAGGCATCTTTAAATATTTTACGGACCTTGTCCCTTCTGAAAGAGTAAACCTTGTTCTTTTTCTCCTCTAGGGAAGGCCCATCTCCTCCCAGCAATGGCGTTCGAGACCGGTTAGTTTTGGATTCGGCCGCCCTTCGCTTTTCTTCATTTTCGGACGCATTGAAGACATTGGTACTGCTGGAACTCCCGCTTCTACGGTTGTCGTCCCGCTTTCTTTTCCAAGTTTTCTCTCTCTGAGAATCCGGTGAGGACTTTTTCTTCGAGCGTTCCAGCATTTGGACTTTCTTGGTTGGCTCCTGAAATGTGTAAGTGCACGGCGGCGCCCCGGCCGTCAATCCGAGCCCAAAATACAGAAGAGATGATTTACTTTAACTTTTGAACCGACACCACCGCGCACAAAAATCCTGGATCGGGCCATTAAACTAGTCCTAGCTAACTAAAGAACGGGTAGAGAAATATACCGAGCGATCTGTGTCCTTCAGTCTTCTCGTCGTCGTCCCGATCTCCCCGCGGAATCTCCGGTCTCCACCACGTCGCCGGAAGTGCACCACATCGCCGGCTTCTTTTAGGGGCTCTCACCTCTGGACCGAGGAAACTCGGGCACGAAGTTGGCGAGCCGACGTGCCCAAGAGTTGCTGTAGAATAGTGTAGAACTCTATGTGTCTCTAGGGGTTGAAGTTGCCATGTATATGGTGGAGGAATTGAACTATATGGAGATGAATGATTTGGTAGCAAGCAAAAGGAAAAATGTGATGAACATTTTTCCATAACCAAAAATGAAGAACCTCCACCCCCACCACAAGAATGTGGCCGGCCTCACTAGGAGAATGGAGAGAGAGAGAGAGGAAAGGTCAAGGGGTGGGAAAGCAACTCATACAAGCAAAAGGAAAATGATTATCATATGAAATGATGATCACAATCCAATCCAAAACCACTCCCATCATCAACAACCATGATGAACCAAAAGTCAAGCCATGATGAGGAAAAGAAGTCAAATGAAAGTGCACCATCATGAAGCAACAAAATGCAAAGACAACCCTCCAAAATGATTATTTGCACAAATGCAAATAAGCCCTCCTCCACCAATCTTCAGCCAATGAAAGATACAAAGAAAAATGGCCGAAACGGAAAGCAAACTGGCAACTCCAAAAAACTGATCCCGTAATAAATTACAGGAAAACCCCGCTACTGTATATACATACACGCATTTGTATTCCGACCGAAATACAAATGCAAAGAGACAAGATCTACACTGTACAATACTAGGATCTGGCTTAAACCAAAGCCCGCTAGTATTATCCGTCCGATCATGATCCGTGCAATACCGCACCTATCTGATCGAACCCTGCCATATCTCCATACGGCCTCTACAGCGTTTCGCCCGAAACTTGAGAAACTGGTCTATGGGGGACTCTAAAGACTCGTCAATACTTTGGTTGTGAATTTAACCACTAGCACGTCAAAGGTGTTAGCCAATACGTAACGGGCTACCAGGTATTGACCAAAAGGGACGTCGATGAGCGAACTTATCCTGACACCCTACTGAGCCTGTCAGTGACAATATTCGTACAGTCCGGTCCGTTCGTCTATGAGCATCGCATGGCGGGGCTAGGGGGTTGGTAAAAGTCAGACCCCCAAAAGAGGTACAAGTCGTGTCGGAGTGTAGCCCAGAACACCCTGAGATACTACTGGAATACCTAGAAGTAAATCTCCTGCCTTGGCCAAGGACTTCGTGTAATGGCTCTCCTAGACACAGCGCGACCTCACCCCCAATACCGGGAGAGACGAACCCCTGAAGATCCGCTCACTGCCTCCATATGGCTCGGGACTGTACCCAACTAAAACCTGTTTGCATGTCTCCTTTGAGCGTGGTAAGGTAGTAATCAAAGTACAGTGGGAACTCACACGAGACAAATGACGATCCTCGGGTCGATGAACTAACCTGTACACATGTCACCAGGGAACTGCTATCTGACGTCAGGTATAAGACCAACTAGCATGTTCCCGGCGAGTCCTGTCCGGTGTACTCATAACCTAATGAGCACCTGTATACATCTTAGGTGAACCAACTGACACCAGTGGCTTGTGAAACCGGCCACCGCCCCTCGTCGGGGTCTCGACTGTATACACTAGTCTACTCTGGAGTATCGATGCCCTGTCTCAAAACTCCCACGACTAGGGACCTTTTAAGGATGTGCTTATAGACTATCAGCTCCCACGTATATGATCGCCCTCATACTGCTGGCAGTCAAGCAAGAATCCTAGGGGCTCTATCAACGTGCAATAGTGACCTGTAAGGTCACCTAAAGCAGTACACGATGATAAAGGTAAACCAGATAGCATACTATCATCTTGAGTAAGACTGTCCTACCGGGATAGGTCCTCCCTCAATCATTGCAATCACGTGCCTGTGATCCAATAATTGACTCTGAGGGCACTATCTCCAACAATCTCCCACTTGCACTCAAGGCTAATTATTGCGATGTCGCATACTCACAGCCCGTGTGATACCGAACACCCAACTCCTCTACTTGTCAGTCTCACAAAGCTCGTTTGCGAAACTATTGCGTTCGAGGAATAGCCTCAGTGGGTGGATCCGCCTGGATGTTTTCTTCTATGTCTCTCTATATCTCATGTTCGCGGAGAAATCCATCTCCCGAAATGAGCAATACCTGTCTTAGAATGTGTCTGGATGTCTGATGGGACCTAGCTCATAAATGAACTCCAAATCCAAACTTCTTAGACTGTATCGTCAACTGAACTTAATCAGAATCCTGCGTCATGTCTCCCTCAGTATCCCCTTGGACCACCTGTCCAAAATACTGCCCCTTGTCAGAAGGAAAAACTATAACTCTGACAACCTCTCTGTCATCCAGGTCACCTTGGAAGCCTGGAATGATAACTATCTCCCGAATAAGGCTGTTGTTATCATATCCCTAGAATATCCACTTATGTTCTAAAACTGCTTCCGATTGTTTCTCCAGGATTGGATTAATGCCAACTTCTTGCATCTACTGCAAAAACAACATCTGGTGTGGTACTTGACATCTCATGATTGACTCAATTGCCTAAGCAGATGATATGCCAATCATGCACATCCCTTTCCACTTTAGTCTGTAAGACACCTTTAGAGAGGGTGACTCCATCACCTGCAGGTACACTACCCTGCCAGGAGTCGTCCATTCTAAAGCACTTCTAGAATGCCGTCTAAGTACCCTGATTGGGAAACTATCCAAATCTAGATCTAAAACCATAGATCCAGTAACCAGAATGTTTGATATAATATCCAAGTCCCATGTGGAGAAACCACTGTGTGACAACCAAAATATAACCGATCGTAGTATAGGAATATCACTTCCTACTCTGTGTATGTCATCCAAATACCAGGACATCACACCCTACTACCTTCTCAACAGATCCATCCCCTATTCTGATGAAGTCAAACCTATGACTGTCATGTCAGAAATAGATGATCTATCTCCGCTATATCTGCTTTAGTCTATAAATAGACATAAGCCACTTGTCCACCAATGCTTCCGCTGCTCCCACTGACTACGACACCCCTCTGGCAGAGTCATATACACATACACTTCTAAAGCTAGTTTAGAACGACGCTATACTCATCCTCCCGCCGGGTCTCGCAGCCTGGAACAACAGCAATGGCAAGTGTGGGTAAACAAGAACCTCCCTGTCACCGTCCTTGAGGCTACCGGAGTACCTCTCGGGTGCCTGAGGTTACCCATCATATCTGCAGAGTGGCCAATGGAATGTCAAACAAGATTGAATCTTTAGGTTCTTATCAAATCTTCAGTAATCGTTTGCGGTTCTGGAATCACTTCCAGTTCTACCATACTCCCACTACTGTTTTCTGAAAAAATCCAATTTTGTTAAAACTGTGGCGAGTCAAGAACAATATCACTATTGATCTTCCAGATGGTAGAAAGTCAACCCTCGTCACAGCCTGGGTCAACCCACAAACAGCCATTACAGAAACGTGCTTTGAGTAGTCCGGAGTCTGATTTTAAGCATAAGCCGGACAACTCCCCGTACCTTAACATCGTTAAGATACGAACTGTTCTATATCCAATATAGGACCAGATGCACTGATTTAATTGAACCAGATTCAAATCATGCAGCTGTCTCCAATGCATGTTAACTAAATGGAAGGAGGCCTATCAGCGTTACTCAACTTAGGAATACTTCCAATTATGAGTAACCTGAAAGAGAAGCAAGTTCTCTTAATCATTACTATCAACTGAATACCACACACAAGTATCTACATCTTCGATCACCTTGAAGAATCCTGATACTTACAATACTTGGTTCTCTACTTTATTCATATACCTATAACTTCTCAAAATTCGGATCCTGTGTTTCTACGAAACACTTGTCTAAAAACTAGAGAAGTCATAAGTAAACCGAATATAGTAGAGAACCAACCCCTCTGTCCTCATGGACGCTGGACAACATACAATACTCTGTATAAGTCCCTTGAGTCTAATAACTCATTCCCTGTGTGTCGTAGGTTGAAAACTGTACTTATGGTTAACAAGAATTACACCGTTGTTTAATGCTCCTTACCTAACCATCCACTGATATATGTAAATGTCTGGACATAATTTCGTAAAGGTATATCTCACTCTATAAAAATAGACGTACAGATATATCAATTTGAAATTGGTACATAACAACGGATATTCAAAACGAAATATTTGCCGTCCGGCAAACAACCCAGGTGACTTCCTCAAATATCACCGATTACAACGAATCCCGATATAATGAGGATGATCACCCAATTCCCAATAACTTACTCCCACTCATCATCTGTAAAACCATACAGATGTGAGAATCATACCTGGTAAATACATACCCTGGAGTAAGTATCTAATCGGGAAATCAGTTTTCCTTTAACAGTACACAGTGAAACTGAAACATTAAAATGTTTCGTAGGGGTATCCTAGTATTCCCAGTAATGCCTCTTCCATTATCCAGATTCACAACTGTAACCGTATAATTTTTTGTCATCTCTCCAAATCCCTTTATATGTCTTTAGTCATCACCTTCTGTACACCCTATTAGGCCAAATGGTTTTCTCCCTTCCCTACCGTTCGGCACTAGCCTATGGTTTGGAAGAAGACTATCCAATAAGCATAATGGGTGTACTATCCTAATCTTAGGAGCACTCTGTTGGAGATAGTGCCCTCAGAGTCAATTATTGGATCACAGGCACGTGATTGCAATGATTGAGGGAGGACCTATCCCGGTAGGACAGTCTTACTCGAGATGATAGTATGCTATCTGGTTTATCTTTATCATCGTGTACTGCTTTAGGTGACCTGACAGGTCGCTATTATATGTTGGTAAAGCCTCTAGGAATCTTGCTTGACTGCCAGCAGTATGAGGGCGATCATATACGTGGGAGCTGGTAGTCTATAAGCACATCCTTAAAAGGTCCCTAGTCGTGGGAGTTTCGAGACAGGGCATCGATTCTCCAGAGTAGACTAGTGTATATAGTCGAGACCCCGACGAGGGGCGGTGGCCAGTCTCACAAGCCACTGGTGTCAGTAGGTTCACCTAAGATGTATACAGGTGCTCATTGGGTTATGAGTACACCGGACAGGACTCGCCGGGAACATGCTAGTTGGTCTTATACCTGACGTCAGATAGAAGTTTCCTGGTGACATGTGTACATGTTAGTTCATCGACCTGGGGATCGTCATTTGTCTTGTGTGAGTTCCCACTGTACTTTGATTACCACCCTACCACGCTTAAAGGAGACATGCAAACAGGTTTTAGTTGGGTACAGTCCCGAGCCACATGGAGGCAGTGAGCGGATCTTCAGGGGTTTGTCTCTCCCGGTATTGGGGGTGAGGTCGCGCTGTGTCTAGGAGAGCCATTACACGAAGTCCTTGGCCAAGGCAGGAGATTTACTTGTAGGTATTCCAGTAGTATCTCAGGGTGTTCTGGGCTACACTCCGACACGACTTGTACCGTTTTTGAGGGTCTGACTTTTACCAACCCCCTAGGCCCGACATGCGATGCTCATAGACGAACGGACCAGACTGTACGGATATTGTCACTGACAGGCTCAGTAGGATGTCAGGATGAGTTCGCTCATCGACGTCCCTTTTGGTCAATAGCTGGTAACCCGTCACGTATGGCTAATACCTCTGACGTGCTAGTGGTTAAATCCACAGCCATAGTATTGACGAGTCTTTAGAGTCCCCTACATTCAGTTACTCAAGTTTCGGGCGAAACGCTGTAGAGGCCGTATGGAGATATGGCAGGGTTCGATAAGATACGTGCGGTATTGCACGGATCAGGATCGGACGGTTAGTACTAGAGGCCGTATGGATATATGGCAGGGTTCGATCAGATACGTGCGGTATTGCACGGATCAGGATCGGACGGATAATACTAGCCGGCTTTGGTTTAAGTCGGATCCTAGTATAGTACAGTGTAGATTTTGTCTCATTGCATTTGTATTTCGGTCGGAATACAGATGCGGGTGTGTATACACAGTATCGGGGTTTTCCTGTAATTTATTACGGGACCAGTTTTCTGGAGTTGCCAGTTTGTTTTCCGTTTCAGCCATATTTCTTTGTATCTTTCATTGGCTGAAGATTGGTGGAGGAGGGCTTATTTGCATTTGTGCAAATAAGCATTTGTGGAGGGTGTTCTTTGCATTTTGTTGGATCATGATGGTTGCACCATCCCTTGACCATTTGACTTTTTTTAACTCCATGATGACTTGACTTTTGTGAGTGATGATGGAGGGTCATGATGGTGGGTTTGGTGTGTTGGTTTTGCTAGTGATGATGATTCTTGCATGATGACCATTCTTCTCACTTGCATTATTCTTGTGGCTATCTTTTTCAAGCTCTTCTCTCATTTTCCCTCATGCATGGCCGGCCGAGCAATAGGGAGGGTTGTCCAAAGAATTGTGGTGGGGATTTTTGACATCTTTGGCTTGGTAAAATCCCCACATCTCCATCTCAAAAGTTCATCTCCTTTCCTCCACTAAAAGGCAACATCCACTACCCCAAATGAGACATAGCTATCTACACCATTCTACAGGAAATCTTGGGCACGTCGACTGGCCAACTTTGTGCCCGAGTTGCCTCAGTATAGAGGTGGGAGCCCGTAAAAGAAGCAGGCGACATGGTGCCCTTCCGGCGAGGAGGTGGAGACCGGACATTCCGCGGGAGATCGGGACGACGGCGAGAAGACCGGAGGACACGGATCGCTCGGTATATCTCTCTTCCCCATCTTGTAGTTAGCTAGGACTAGTTTAATGGCACGATCCGGGTTTATAGTGCACGGTGGTGCCGGTTTGAAAAGTTAAAGTTAAGCATCGCTTCCGCATTCCGGCGTCGGATTGACGGCCGGGGCGCCGTCGTGCACTTACACACTCGCAATGCGAGGGGAGGTGAAGATAAAAGACAACCGAATAAACCTTATTCCTATTTCTCCCGAACCAGAATCCATCCCCGAACCGGAACAAGTTCCTTTCGAGTTCGTATATAACCATACGATGGAATATCCAATAAACTGTGGATCTTCGTAGTGATACGGAGTGTTCTGGAGAAATACAAAGGTGATTTAGGATTGGGGAAGAAATCTTGGTTTGGTCGTGAATAGCAGTCGCAATTTACTTTGCCCTCTTACTAATCCCTTGATATGTCTTTACTTAATACCTTCTGTACACCATCGTTATGCTAATTGGTTTTCTTCATTCCCCACCGTTCGGCACCAGCCTAAGGTTTGGAAGAAGACTATCCAATTTGCGTAATAGGTGTACTATCTCCTAAACCAAGGAGTACTCGCAACCTGAGAGAAGGTAAAAGCAAAAGACAACTGAATAGTCCATCCGTTTTCTCCAGAACCGGAAACCATTCTCGAATAAATTCCTTCGAGTTCGTATATAACTGTTCCCCTCCGAATGGCGGCCGCGACGTGAGGACGTCTTGCCTGAGATTCGGGGCAGATGCTATTTGGTTTTATCCGTCTACCTCTCCGAAGATGCCAAGTTGATTTATGGCACAGTGTATCGGAGGTTTAGACGGATGCGGCCGATGTAGCAAACTTCGTCAGATTCCCCCTCAGGGTGAGGGGTTTTTGATTATGGGGACACTCTTCCCTGCAGGCGCAAGCCCCTGCAGTTAATTACGCTACCGCGTCGCGGTAACAACTTTCTCCTTCTCCAGAATTTCACTTCGTGTCGTGGGTGTTTGTTTTGTTTGTGGTTGCTCGTGGATTGTATACGGAGACTGAGTAATGCTGTCGCCCGTAGGACGTGGATTAGTCCAAATCCGTATTTACTTAGATTTGGGTTTGGTGTTTTTAGTTTAAGGATGCATTAGTCGCGTTGCGGCTAAGATCAACTTAAACGTTCGTTAAGGATACGTTAGTCCTGTTTTAGACTAAGATCAACTTAACGTAGTGATTCATTTAATATATGGCCGTCAGGACTCGTCACCTCTCTGACGTCGTTGAAGGATTACAACGACAGGTGTCAGAGGAGTTCAGAGATGTACCCTTGAACCAAAGTTGATTTGGAGTTTTATCATTTATTTAAATGTCTAAGGATACGTTAGCCGTATTTGGGGCTAAGATCAACTTAAACGGGACCGTTTAGATCCGGCAAAAGAGCATTTGGAGGCTCTACTGTTCCAGTTTAGGGACGTAGTGGTCCATTTTCTAGTTTAAAGACGTGGTGGTCCATGTTCCAGTTTAGGGACATGGTGGTCCATATTCCAGTTTAGGGACGTCTCGTTCCGATATTAGTTTAAGGACGTCTCGGTCCGATATTAGTTTAAGGACATTTCGGTCCAATATTAGTTTAGGAACGTCTCGGTCCGATATTAGTTTAAGGACGTTTCGGTCCACGAGTTTAAGGACCCCGCAGTCCATATTGATGTGTGGTCGTTGGGACCCGTCATCTCTTTGACGTGTTGAGCAATTACAATGATGGATGTCAAAGGATTTCGGAGATGTACCCTCGAACCGGATGTAGATTGATTTAGGAGAGCAATTTTGCTCAGTCAATTTAAGGACTTATGGCCGCGATTGGGCTAAGTCCAATTGGAAGCACTTTTATTTGTTGTTGGTCTGTTAGATCTGTGCCATGGCTGTTTATTTATTTTGGGCTTTGTTCAAACAGAGTATCAATTTAAATGGGGCTCTGCCCTTTTATTGCTTTGCAATTTATTTAGGCATGTTTGGTCTTTTTGACTTGGGCTTGGCCCTTTAAGTAATGCACTGCATTTGTGCAAAGCACTAAGAATCTTTTTAGATTCAAAACAGAAGTGCAAAGCACTTTTTGATCCCTTAATCTAAACAAGTTTTTCCTTGTTTCAGAGAACCAAAGGTTCATAACAAGTGCAAGGCACTATTTTTATTTTTATTTTATTTATTTATTTATTTATTGAAGATCCATAATCTTGTTCTTAGATCACTGATCTGTTCATAAGAGAATTTTCTCTTCTTTCAAAGGTTTTTACCTTTTTTATTCTTGAGGAGTTCTTCAGAGTCCTCTTTCTCTCTTTTTTTTTAAAATGTTGGTGCCTTTGAATTGAGGTCTGGGGTCCCTTTTATAGTACCCATAAATTAGTTAAATTTGTTAAAAAGATTTTTCTCTGAGTGATTTGGGGAATTTTCCCCACCGTTGGATCTTTGATCCAAAGGTCTCTGTTTTACAGAAGGAAATCTTCTTGTTTTTAACAAGAACAGAAAAGATTTATTCTGTTTTGCGCAACTCCCTTAACTCGTGACACGTGTTGCGCAGCGCAGCGCAGCGCTTGCGCGGCTGCGCAGACACGTGTCGCGCAGCGCTCGCGCAGCGCTTGCGCAGCTGCGCAGACACGTGTCGCGCGGTGCAGCGCTTGCGCAGCGCTGCGCTTGCGCAGCTGCGTAGACACGTGTCACGCGGTGCAGCGCTTGCTCAGCTGCGCTTGCGCAACTGCGCAGACACGTGTCGTGCAGCGCAGCGCTTGCGCAACTAAAAGTTGTTTCTTTTACTTTTAGTTTTTAAAAGAGCCCTACTCTGATTGGACGCACCGCCTTGGGCGTTGCGCTGTCGTATCAACTTCCGACACATGGCGCATTGCGCGCAGCGCACGGTATTTGAAGCGTTGCTTCAAAATTTGAATTTTTTTGAAATTTAAACAGAGCCTTGCTCTGATTGGGGAAACAAAGGCCCCCCCACCGTTGCGCTCACATGGCACGCATGTGAGTGCAGCGGTGGCAAGATCTCAGACTTTGGATCAACTGATAAGTTGAAGGGGCGCAGGCGCCTATAAATAGGACCCTTGGTCCTTAGAAAATTCTTACAACTTTCAAGAATTTTGATTCTCAGAGCCTTGCTCTTGCCTAAGAATTTTCAGAGCCTTGCTCTTGTTATTTCCCCAAGAACTTCAAAGTTCAGAACTTATAATCACTCTAGGTAATTTAAATTAAATTAAATTTAATTAACAGAGCCTTGCTCTTATAGATCTTTGATCTAAAGAAAAACCCCTTTAGAGTTTCATCACCAGAGCCTTGCTCTCAAAAACTTACAGATCTACAGAGATCTTGTCCATGGGTTTTAACCCATGAACAGAGCTTTGCTCTTGGATCAAATGTAGATCTTTTTAGATCTGAAAAAAAAATGAAGAATTTTTCATAAGTTTCCATGGATCTTTCCATTATTACCAAAGATCTATGCTCTTTTGAGGAATCTTGTTCCCCTGAGACCAGAGTTTGACAAATGTCACTCTGTGACAGAGCTTTGCTCTAAAAGAGGAGATTTTCTCCTTGTCTCTAGGGATTTCCCATCAATGAGGATATTCTTTGTGGATCTTTTTCCATGCATTGACAGTCTCATCTAATGATGGGATTGTCTTATTAAATGATGCACCGTCATCCAGATTTTGTGGGTCCCCCTTTGGTCCCCTACCCACTGCATCACAGTGTGGAGTAAGATTTTAAAATGCCAAGCGTTAAAACACTAACGATTATTTTTGTCTTTCCACAGGAAACATGTCTGACGACTTGTCTTTCCCCTTTGTTCGCTCGGAAGGAGGGTTCCCTCATTCGCCAGTGGACCGGGTGGCGCTCGCTCTTATTAAGGATCATGACCCCGAGTACAAAAAACTCCACCTGTGGGGGAGGTGGTACAGCCAGATCATCCAGGGTCGCCGCAGTTTCAGTTTTGCCACGCCGTCTGAACCCATAACTCCAATCCCCTATGCGGATGAACCCCCGGCGAAGTATGCCGTGGAGGTTAAAAATTGGAATTCGAATGACCTCCTCCAACCCGCAATTGGTGCTATTCCCGTGCAGCCGCCGCCGGCAATAGATATTTTAGGAAGGCGAATCTGTCAGCGTGAAGCACGCCCTTGGGGACAGGCCTATAATATTGGATTGGTGCCGCGACCGCCCGCCGGATACTTGCAATGGGCCCGATACATCTTATCGGCGAAAAGGACTCATCTAATGAAGATCGGGTTGTATTCGGCCATCTACGTCTCGCTCTTCGAGTATCCTTCTCCTCCAACGTGGTGGATCAAGGCCTTCATCGAACAATGGAATATCCCCACCCACACTTTCTTGATGGCGGATAGGGAGGTCTCAATTTCCTTAGAGGAGTTTGCCGAGCTCTCGGGTTTACCGATGAGGGGGGGAGCATTACGAGGAGTTGCTACCTCCTGACGAATACGTTTTTGTCACCAAGCCGCTGGTGTTTGACCTAACTCCGGAAAACGCCGTCCAGCATCAGTATCCGGGCCTGGTGAAGATGTTGGAGATCTACGAAGGACTCCATCTGGAATTGGACGACCGGGGAATCAGTTTCGCAGATTTTATTGCCCGCTTCATTCGCCCGGAGCTCCTATCAGAGCGGAGTGAGAAGTTTGCCCAGATCGATGACCCTTTCGGTTTCAGCTTAGACCGCCGACTTGTATCGGAGAATGATCAAAGGGATTTTTATCTCCCCGGCGCTGCCATCGTCCCTTTCTCAGAAATCGCCATCCCGGGCATGGATGAAGAGACCTTTTTTATTGGGTTCTTGGGTTTGTGGCTATGCAGCTTTGCGCTCCCCATGCACCCGCGTCACATGCGGCCCTCCGTCTTTTACCCAGCGCATCGGATGGTGGCTGGTTTACAGTTATCGGTAGGAATCGCCGGGCTGGCCTACCTTTATAAAGGACTTAGCGTAGGGGCGGACGCTAGTGAGCCGGGGGTGCAGCCCGCTAACTTCCCGACGCACTATTTCACCTCCTGGATGGACATGCACGTGCAAGGGGTGTTCGGTGTCCATAAGATTCCTCCGTTCTTTGAGAAATGCAGACTCCCGAGAGTCAAGCGGTTGGTCGGCGGTTCAATTGTGTTTGCACCCCCACGGGAGTCTAGGGGGCTGCTCCTTCGTCCACATTTGGTCGGAGCGAAGATTTCCTTTGTGGATAAGGTTATAACCATAGGCTCAGAGACTACTAAGTCAGTAGTGCCACTGCGCGATGATTTCAAGGACGGGGCTTCCGTATTGAAGGCTCGGGAAATCCTCCACCTCTACTCCATTCGGCCGGGCTATCCAGTGTTTAGGCAGAATGAGACCGCACTTTTCATGAGGTACAACCCGCACCGGTTTGCTCAGCAATCGAGCTACAACCAAGGGATCCCGATGGAAGCTTTCTTGGAAAAGCCTGTGGTCAGCCGAGAGGGGATGAAGAATGCAATGCACCATTTCACACGGCTTAACACGAGTTCCTATTTCTTCATTAGTGAACCCAGCTGTGTCCCTAAGATGCTTAACACGTACGTGGCTTGGTATGCGCATGCGATGGGCCCAATTATCTTAACGGAGAAGCGTATACTGGTTGACCGTAGGGGTGCGCCTCCTGGCGGTGATCGCAAGGCCCCCTTGCAACCAAGGATCCCGGTCATTCCTCCGTTGAAAGATGCCGGAGTCGACCGACCACGCGTATTGAGCCCCCCGCGTGGATTGCCGCTGTCTGCTACGGTGAATGCACCACAGGCGCCCCGTGTTCCTACGAAAACGGTTAATGTAATATCGCCAGAGTCCGGCGTAGGAGCGGATATCGGGACCCGCCGTCCCAAGGTGACTGCCAAGCGCAAATCAATTCCAGGTGCATCTAGAGCTGGCGGGCAAAAGAAGAAGAAGTCGATCCTTTCTCTCGACGCGATCCTCAATTTAGAGCCTGAGGCCCCTCTTACCAAAGGAATAAGTGAATATGGCAGCAATAAGGGCTTCTTGGTAGACCCTGCAGACACCAATTTGGCGGCCGCTATTGCAGCTTCTGAGCGATCAGCAAGGCTCGAAGCGATGTTAAGCAAACTCACGGAGTCAGGTGATCATTAGCCGCTTTCCTCATCATTTCATCGCATTTTTTTATCATTATTCTTGACTAATACTTTTCCCATTTTCAACAGGTGTCTCTACCGAAGAAGCTATTGCTGCCTCTTTGAAAACCTTCCAAGAGGAGGAGGAGAAACGTGCTCTAGCAGGCGTTGGTACGTTCCACCCCCTTTTCTTTCATCAGAAAAATTTGTTATCTCTTCTGATGGTCAACCTAACCTTCTTCCTTTGTTTCTTTGTAGGGGCTATATCAGTTAATGCGGGGATCCTTCCCAAGCCTGTTAGTGACGTCCCGGTCTCGTCGGGGCTGCTGCAAGAGCCTCGACTTGACAAAACGACGAGGGATGCCTTGAAAAATTTGGAGGCATCCCTACTCACGGACGAAGACGCCTCAATGAGAGAGGCTCTGGTAAGGTCCGTCTCAACGGCCCAGGAGGAGAGAAAGCGGCTGAGGCGTGAGGCGAAGGCGCGCCGGACTGCTTTGGCTATGGGAGCGGGCCCAAGCACCGTCCCTCAGGCAGATACTCCTTCCGGAGAGGCCCATGTCGCCCTATCCCCTGCTCGCCGACAAGTGGCGCGCGCCGTTCGAAGCGCAAATGATAAGTCCACTTCAGGTATCATTTCTTTCAGAATTTTTATTGTGAGAGTTATAATGTCGACGGTTCTTATATCTATTATTTTGCAGGGCCAAGTCCGACCGAGGGTGAGGCAGAGACCGTTGAACCCAGGGGAACAGAGGAGGCGGTTCCTGCCGAACTCGAGCCGACAGTGGGCAACATCGTTGAGGCCATGGAGCCTGGTGCGGAGGTTGAGGGGCCTATAGCCGAGAAGGTCGTTGATGCCGAGCCTGAAGTGGCGGCAGATGAAACGATCATTACAACTGAGTCCGGGGTGATGGCGGACGAGGCACATGAGGCTGGCGACCTCTTGGTGACGGTTGATGAGCCGATGGAGACAGCGGAGCCCGAGAAAGTAGCGGGTGAGATGGGTACGACTCTTGGGGAAGAGTCAGCCGCTTCCTTCCAAGAGTCCGGTAATGCTCCAATCATTGCCCTCCCCGTCTCCTGGTCGCGCGAGCACGACGACGGTCCCTATCGAGTCGGGTGATGAGGTTACGGGTGGTGGCCTCATGTCGATGGAAGAGGGAATTGCCTCAGTTTCGGTTGGCAGCTCGTTGGGTAAACTTCGAGTTACCATCATTCCCTCTTTTTTTTACATATCTTGCGATCTTTTCTAACAATTCTGTCTTTGTTTTTAACGCAGGCGCGGCCAGTGCCGATGCTCCATTGCTCGAAGGAGCACCGTCAACTACTGCTCTGGCGGTGGTCATCTCCCAGCCTTCCCTTATGCTATCGCGGATGCTGGAAGGTATGGATTTACGACTCATGAGTTAGTCTTTTAAACATGTAGCTTATGTACTAAAGTTATACCACTGTGTCCTTTCAGGAGTGCTCTTTGATCATCTATACCAAGTGTTGCTCCCACACTTCTCCTTCCCATCCGAATTCGCTTCTCCTTCTAGTGGTGCCGGTGAGTATATTTTTATTTCGATGTCTTTCGTTTCCCCCTTTTTTTTAATAGGATTATTTCTAACTTTTCTTCTTCTTTATTGTAGTGCCACAAATCGAAGGAGGGGGTGCAAGGCCTGCCACGCCACCGGCACTCCCGGCCTTACCGTCCGTTGCAGCTGGTATAGTAAATCTCCCCCCTTTTTTTTATGACCCTTGAACATCTCTTGAACCATCGTCTAACCATGTTTTGTTTTGCAGCTATCGTTCCGGCTCCGGTCCCTCTTGAGTCTCGTGTCCTTTCACCGGCAGGCCCTTTCTTGAAACGTCCATCTTCAAAGGGTGCCGTGATGAGTTTGGGCATGCTGAGCGGGTATATCGAAGAGCTTAACGCGGACGCTCTCCCTTCTGCCGTAGATTTCGCTGTGGAAGTTAACCCAATATTGGCGGCGCTCGTAAACTTTCACAATGAAGGCGTCGTCGAATCTTGGGTTAACCACTACAGGGAGGTCGAGGCCTGCCTACATCGGCTGGAGTCGACGCGTCCTTCTCCTGAAGTTTTGGCCATAAGCACCCAACGGACAGCTTGGCTCGAGCAAAGCACTTCTTATTTCCGTCATTTGGAGCAAGAAGCAGCTTTACGGTTGAAGGAACGTCAGGAATCTTCAAGCGCAGCTGCTCGCCTACGCGCTGAAGTTAGGGCGAATGCTGCTGAGGTGAAAGTCGTCTTTGAAGGACTTATGGAGCGTATTTCTAATGGGCTAGCATTGAAGCGGAAGCTTGATGCCGCCGAGCGTAATGTCCGAGGCCGTGAAGCAGCTCAGCGGGTCGTTGAGGAACAGCTTGCATCCTTCATGCAGCAGCGGGCCCAGGTGGAGGTGGAGGTGGCTGCGGCTGTCACTCAGGAGGAAGCGCTGAAGGAAGTGCGAGAGCAGCTTGTGAATTTATTATAGGCACTTCCTCCTCAGTAGCTATCCATCCTT
Organism: Agapanthus africanus; assembly: GCA_030015575.1. Taxonomy (NCBI): domain Eukaryota; kingdom Viridiplantae; phylum Streptophyta; class Magnoliopsida; order Asparagales; family Amaryllidaceae; genus Agapanthus; species Agapanthus africanus. The sequence continues at coordinate 161,269,525 of JASDDO010000024.1, forward strand.
GTATCGTTTGTGCTTGTAGATAAAAGGATGTATATATATACCTATTTTTTTTTTTGACATAATGTATCCTGTATCCAATCAAGTTTATGAATAAAAGATACACCTTTTTGTAATGTGTCATTTTCTCCGTCTTTTCTTTCTTTCATTATCAGCATGCCACCTAAGTAACCATGTTTGACGGATGATTAGAACAAGTATCCTGACTTTCTCAAGAAATAGCGATGACTTAGGCCGCAGGTTCAGATCTGCTGCCTAAGACTTTTCAACTCTATAAGCCGTGAGGGTCTCATAGAGAATTTTCTCCCTACGGATCGAAAGGATCTCGTAGGTGGGTTTTCTCCTTAGGAATCGTGAGGATTCCTAAGTGTGGTTTTCTCTTATAAGTCGTAAGGATCCTATAAGAGAATTTTTCCCTCTTACGAGTCGAGAGGACCCGCAAGCGTTGTTTCGCTCCTCGTCGAAATTCGACTTTAGAGAGTGAGACCCGTGAATAGTATGCAAGAGACCATTTTGGATTGACTTGCCGGGTCCCATGGTTCAGGAAGCAAGTTTTTTAGTCCCTGCTGCCTGAGGCTTCATTTGCATGTTGAGACGAATCGGGAATTTCCCGCGGAGATACTAGTTTCTCTGCGAGCCGACGCAAATCGGGAGGCTCTCGTCAAGGAGTGTTTGTATCCGTGAGTCGAGGAGTTTGCTAGGGATTATTTGTTTCCCAAGCACCAAGGATTATTTGTTTCCTTGGGGTTTGAAACGAGTCGAGAATTTCCCACGGAGGCACTGGTGGCTCTGCGAGTCGACGCGAATCAGGAGGCTCTCGTCAAGGAGTGTTTGTATCCGTGAGTCGAGGAGTTTGCTAGGGATTATTTGTTTCCCAAGCGCCAAGGATTATTTGTTTCCTTGGGGTTTGAAACGAGTCGAGAATTTCCCACGGAGGCACTGGTGGCTCTGCGAGTCGACGCGAATCAGGAGGCTCTCGTCAAGGAGTGTTTGTATCTGTGAGTCGAGGAGTTTGCTAGGGATTATTTGTTTCCCAAGCGCCAAGGATTATTTGTTTCCTTGGGGTTTGAAACGAGTCGAGAATTTCCCACGGAGGCACTGGTGGCTCTGCGAGTCGACGCGAATCAGGAGGCTCTCATCAAGGAGTGTTTGTATCCGTGAGTCGAGGAGTTTGCTAGGGATTATTTGTTTCCTAAGCGCCAAGGATTATTTGTTTCCTTGGGGTTTGAAACGAGTCGAAGATTTCCCACGGAGGCACTGGTGGCTCTGCGAGTCGACGCGGATCAGGAGGCTCTCATCAAGGAGTGTTTGTATCCGTGAGTCGAGGAGTTTGCTAGGGATTATTTGTTTCCCAAGCGCCAAGGATTATTTGTTTCCTTGGGGTTTGAAACGAGTCGAGAATTCCCACGGAGACGCTGGTGGCTCTGCGAGTCGACGCGGATCAAGAGGCTCTCGTCAAGGAGTGTTTGTATCCGTGAGTCGAGGAATTTGATGAAGATACTGGTTTCTTCGGAGTTGGACTGAACCGTCGAGATTTAGCTTCGTCTTCTGGCAGAGCCTGCTGGGAAAGTATGGTTCCCTCTTTGTTTACGCCCTTGGATTGTATACAGGGATCGATGTGATCTTAACTGTAGGGCCAAAGTTTTATCATTCCTTCTTTTTATTTTATTTTATTTCCGCGATGCTCTATCATTTCAGCTTTTATATCGCGAAGGTCGCGACTGCCCAATCATTTCGGCTATTTTTCGCGGTGCCCAATCATTTCGGCTATTTATTTTATTTTCACTCGCTGCTTTTTATTGCGAGTTGCCCAATCATTTCGGCCATTTTGCATGCATACATTTTTACTTGCTTCTTTTTATTGCAAGTTTCCCCATCATTTCGGCTATTTCATATGCATGTGCGGCCTACTGGCTTTTCGCCGTAAGCCTGAAATTAGACACCGATTTCGGCATCAGCACCGCTACAACTGGGATATTACCAGGAGCGAATCATCATCTGCTTCCGTCGATGTCGAACAAAGGTGGCTTAGCGAACAGGGTTAAGGTCCTGTCGACTAAGGCTTTTGACTTCATGAGCTGTAAGGGTCTCACGAAGTTATTTCTCCCTACAAGTCGTGAGGATCTTGTAGGTGTATTTTCTCCTTAAGAATCGTGAGGATTCCTAAGTGTATATTCCTCTGTAAGTCGTAAGGATCCTACAGTAGGGTTTTCTCCTTGTAAGTCGAGAGGACCTACAAGGGTCATGCGAACATGTCCCCAGTCACGGATAAGACTTGGTTAGGGAAATGTTTATTCGCGCCCGTGGATTGTATACAAGGGTCAGTATTGAGCCACTTGTAAAGCAATATTGGAAGTTGTGGGGGTTGCTTAGGCACGGGTTTAGATCTCTATAACTTAAGACTTTCAACTCTTATGAGCCGTGAGGGTCCCATAAGAGAGTTCTCCTTACGAGTCGTGAGGATCTCGCAAGTATATTTTCTCCTTAGGAATCGTGGGGATCCCTAAGTGTGCTGCTCCCTTGTGAGTCGTAAGGATCTCACGTGGGTGGTTTCTCCTTATAAGGTCGAGAGGACCCTATAAGTGTCCTTTAACGAGGTTGCGCCCTTTCAGGTTTTCACAAACACTCGCCGGTAGCCCTGCTGTTTTTACTCACGGAGCCCTTTCGGGTTTTCATCCGCGCCCATTTTGCTTATGGACATACCGTTTTTTTTTATTCTTTTTATTTTTATATATATTTTTTTTCTCTTTTTTTTTACGAGGTCGCGCCATTTCGGGTTTTCATGAACACTCGCCGGTAACCCTGCTGTTTTTACTCACGGAGCCCTTTCGGGTTTTCATCCGTGCCCTTTTTGCTTATGGACATACCGTTTTTTTTATTTTATTTTTATATGTGTTTTTTTATATCTCGTCAGCCTAAAGATGCTGCGGTAGTAGTCTAAAAACGTTTCGGTCTGCTATTAGTTTAAGGACGTTTCGGTCCGTCGTTAGTTTAAGGACGTTTCGGTCCGTCGTGGAGAAGGCCGGCTACTTTTTATAAAGCTTGAGCTTAGGAAGATTGCGAGCAGACATAGTCGTCGTCATCTATCATTGACCTAGGCTGTGGCTCATTAAGCATAATATTTCTTTAGGAAGCGACCGTTTATTGGCCTGAAAGGCCTTTCACCGTGCATGTCCATGAGTAGATATGCGCCACCCTGGTAAACTTTATCTATGATGTACGGGCCTTCATGGTTTGGCTCGAATTTTCCTCGCTTAGCGCGATTGGGAATTATAGGCCTTTTGACCACTAGCACAAGTTCGCCTTGGCGGAATGTCCTCGGTCGGGTCAATCTTTCATATGAGCGCGTCATCTTTGCTTTATAAGCTTCCAGATTTTGTTGCGCTATGAGCCGGGTTTCATCAAGGGCGTCAAGCTCCTCAAGCCGAAGGTGAGCATTTTCTTCGTCTGTCAGCTCGTAGTGGACTACCACTCGTAAAGAGGGTAACTCTATCTCGAGGGGGAGTACTGCTTCTGTACCGAACACCAACGCGTACGGCGTTGTGTTCGTGGCCGTCTTGAACGTAGTTCGATATGCCCAAAGAGCTTCTTGCAGTCTTTCGTGCCAGTCTTTCTTATTTCGGGACACCGTTTTCTTTATGATCTTTGTTAAGGTCTTGTTGAAGGCCTCAGCTAGACCGTTAGCTCGCGGATTATAAACCGAGGAATATCTCCAGTCTATATTGTGCTGTTGCGCAAAGAGACTGATTTTGTGGCTTCTGTACGCTGGCCCGTTATCGGAGATGATCCGTCGCGAAGTTCCAAACCGATATATGACGTGCGTCTTGAAGAAGTGGAGGATATTTTCCGTCTTCACCTCTCTTAACGGTACTGCTTCTGCCCATTTAGAGAAGTAGTCAGTCGTTGCTAGGATGAAATGATGTCCTCTAGACGATGCTGGTTCGATAGGGCCGACTATATCAGTCCCCCACATTTCGAATGGCCAGCTAGCTACCGTTGGATGTAGTGGATTTGGGTGCTGGTGGATGAAGTCCCCATGGATCTGACACGAGTGACACTGCTTCGCATATTCGAGGCAGTCTTGAATCATCGTGGGCCAGTAGTAGCCCATCCGTTTTATCTTCAACTTCATCTTTGGGCCCGCTTGGTGGGAACCGCAGAGTCCGTCGTGAACTTCTTGGACGACCCTTTTTGCTTCGTCAGGTCCTAAGCATCTCAGCCACAGAGAATCAAATGACCTCTTGTACAGAGTATCGTTGACGAAGGCGAAAGACAGAGCTCGTTTCACGGGCTGATGTCTTGTGGACGCTTCTTCAGGCATTCGGTGGGACTTGAAGTAATCTATGAAGACTTCTCTCCAGTCCTCGGTAGTTTCCCAATCTTTTACTTGCAGGGTCGTTTGCTCGCTCGCTCCTTTTTCTTCGGATGATTCCGGAGATATTTCTGCTGGGGCAAGCACCCGACGGCTTTGTACCACGATTCTAACGTCATCGAGGTTTTCGTCAGCCAGTTCTTTAGCAAGTTTGGCCAACGCGTCTGCTTTGCTGTTTTCCGCACGCGGTATGCTCTCCAAAGTATAGGAGGGAATTTGGGTCAACAGTTGTTGCACCTTTTCCCCGTACTTCACCAATTCCGGTTTGCACGTTTGGTAGTCGCCATTTACTTGACTAACGACCAGTTGAGAATCTCGGTATATGAGGAGGTTTTCAATTCCCATGTCAATGGCGATCTTGAGGCCTTCTATTAGAGCTTCGTATTCTGCTTCATTGTTTGTCCTAGGCTCTGTTAGGGAGAACGCGTAGCGCATTATCCCTCCTTGTGGAGTTACAAAGATGAGTCCTACCCCCGATTTGATTATAGGGGCACATTGTTTGCGCTTTTTCATGGAAGATGCTCCGTCGAAATAAAGCTCCCACCGGCTATTATCACCGTCAATCGCATCGAACGCATGTTCGTCCGGCAAATCGCAATTTAGAGGAGAATCGGCGGGTATGGGATGCTCAGCGAGGAAGTCGGCGATGGCCTGGCCTTTCACTGCCTTGAGAGGTTGATACGTTATTGAAAACTCCATCAAGAGTAGAGCCCATTTAGCGAGTCGTCCCATTAGTATGGCCTTTGACATCAAGTATTTAAGGGGGTCCACTTTTGAAATGAGACGGACTTCATGCGCCAACGCATAGTGCCTGAGCTTTGTTATCACAAAGATCAACGCCAGGCAGTGTTTTTCAATGGGGGAGTAGTTGCTTTCTGCCCCCAGTAGAACTCGACTTAAGTAGTAGAGTGCTCTTTCTTTCCCTTGATCGTTCTCTTGTACCCATAATGCGCCTAAAGAACCTTCGAGGGCGGTTGTATAAAGAATGAGAGGCTTTCCCTTAACCGGAGCAGCCAACACTGGAGGGTTTTGCAGGTATTGCTTGATCTCGTCTAGTGCGCTTTGGCACTTTTGATCCCAGACGAACGGGGTTCCCTTCTTCATCAGGTGGCTGTAAGGACGGCACTTGCCTGAAAGATTGGCTATAAATCGCCGTATGTATGCGAGCTTCCCTTGGAGAGATCGCAACTGTTTAAGAGTTCTTGGCGGAGGCATTTCCATGATCGCTTTGATCTTTAACGGATCTATTTCAATACCTCGATGTCGAACAATGAATCCTAGGAATTTGCCTGAGGAAACTTCGAATGCACACTTGAGCGGGTTCATTTTCAAGTTGTATTGTCGAAGGCGTTGAAATACGGTCTTCAGATGCTCGAGATGTTCCTCGTATGATTTGCTTTTAACCACGAGATCGTCGATATAGCATTCGACGATTTCGTGTATAAGGTCGTCGAAGATCTTCGTCATGGCCCTTTGGTAGGTGGCACCGGCGTTCTTTAAACCGAAGGGCATCACCTTGTAACAGAATATTCCTAAAGGGGTCCTGAAGGCTGTGTGCTTCTGGTCTTCTGGATGCATTTTTATCTGATTATATCCTGACGAACCGTCCATGAAAGAGAAAATCTCATGAGTGGACGTATTGTCTATCATCAGTTCAGTGACTGGCACTGGGAAATCATCCTTCGGGCAAGCTCTATTAAGATCCCGGAAGTCTACGCATATACGCACTGTCCCATTTTTCTTCATCACCGGGACGATGTTGGCGATCCATTCAGGGTATTGAACTTCCTGGATGAAGCCGGAGTCGATTAGCTTCTTGATTTCAGCATTGATACTCATTTCAAGCTCGAGCCGCATTCTCCTCGGTGCCTGTTTGACTGGCTTGATGTCCGGGGATATCGCCAATCTGTGTACAGCAATTTCCGGATCTAGTCCCGGCATTTCGGAATAGTTCCATGCGAAAAAATCTTTATGCTGTAGAAGCACATCTTTTAATGCGGCCACCCTCTCTTCAGATAGCAGCTCGCTGATGAATGTCGGTCGTGGATCGTTTGCCATCCCCAACTCAATTTTCTTGAGGTTATCTGCAGTGGTATGGATTCCGTCTTCCAGCTCTTTTGGTGCTGGTGGGAATTCTGAGATTATCTTGTCGCTGCTGTTTTCGAAGCACCAGGGAAGGTCATCCATGTTCTCGGGCTCTTCTTTTAATATTGTAATCACGTGACAGGTGCAAATTCGGTTCCAATCCCGATGTGGAACCGGTTCTTCTTTCCTCGTGGCTTTGGGTTCGTGCTTCTGTGGCGGCGCTACCCTCCAGTTGTCAGACAGGGCGAACTTGCCGAGCTGGTACTAATCTTCAACCCAAATTTTGAAAGTGAAGCAATCTTCAAGAGGATGCCCTATTACTCGATGGTAAGAGCAATAGTTTGGGTCAGAGACTTCGCCTGTTTGTTCGAGGTGCTTAGACTTCGGCAGTGTAAGCATCTGATGTTTTAGAGCAAGATCAAGTATCTTCTTCGTCTTGTCCCGAAGAAACGAGTACGCTCGACCCATTTTCTTCATGAGGGATAGATCAATGACGCTCGACTCCCGTTTGCGTGGCTTCTTAGCCCTGCTTTGTTGTTGTTGAGCGCCTTTTTGGCCTTTTGCGCCGAGTCTTCTTTATAACAGGTTGACATGGAGCGGCCTTTTCATCTTTCACGGCCTGTTGGAGAAGACGTTGCGTCTTGGCTTTCTTATAGATGACCATTTCGCGGTTATGATCGTCTCGGACTTTTTGACCCGCTTCCCTTATAAGCTTGTCCATTTGTTCTTCAAACGACGGACTGGGCACTTTTGCATCCGGAACTTTTACTGGCTCAGGATTAGCGTCCTCCCATTGAGCATCCGCTTCTTCGTCGAAGTCATACACGACGTAGCAGCCGTGTAGTAGCTCTCGTTTCTTTGATCGGACGTATCCAAGCCCAATTGTTTCCATTCTCCCATTGGGCAGTTTGCGTTGAGTCCCGGGAACGTTCCAGACTTTGTCATAGAACTTGGCTTTTTGAACAGTCTGCTTGAAGGATATCCCCTGGCATTTCAGCAGCTTTTTCAAACCCTCTGTATAATATCTGGGAAGACGGATAGGCTGAAGCCTGTCGAGCGTAGGATCCGCGCCATGCCAGATTTCTTTTTCCACCTTGGTTTCTTCAGAGCGGTAGAACAAAATTGCTTTCTCGCTCTCTCGCCTGGGAGGGATGTAGAACGTTTGTAGCTCTTCTACATCGTAAATATTAAGTGCGTCCAGTTCTTTATGGTGTTTAAGTGGCACCATGGCGACTTGTAGACTTTGTTCTTCGTCAGCGGACGTTCGTATGGAAGGTCGAGCAGAGAATACAACACGGATCTCATCTTCTGAGTCGCTGCCAAAGATCAATGTAGGAGCTGATGGTCCCGGCGTGTTGTTTTGGGGCGGACCCGAATAAACTATCTCCTCTTCCTCCTCAGTATCACTGCCGAAGACAGGGATGGTGGCGTTAGCTTTGTTCTCCGGCTTGTGACACTTCTCCGTGTCTTCGAAATCCGGTAAGAAGTATTTGGGATCTTCGTATTTGCGGACCTCGTTCACAGAGAACGGGTTCAGTTCTCCCGTCACGGTATACTCAAAACCATCCTTAAAATACTTCATACACTGATGTTGTGTAGAAGGGATGATGTTGTACTCATGTAACCATGGTCGTCCAAGCAACGCGTTGTAGCCTGTCTTGGCGTCTATGACGTGGAACTTAATGTCCGTGACGAGTAGCCTGAAGCGTAGCGTCAGTATCACAGACCCAAGAGTTCTTGACGATTGGGAGTCGAACCCGGAGATGGTGATCTTGTCACGAGCAAGGTGCTGGACGCTCATGCAGATTTCTTTTAACACCCGTACGTTGAGGAGATTAACGGAGGATCCATTGTCGATCAGGATTTTGCCTATCTTAATATCGTGGCAGTATCCTGAGACATAGAGGGGGCGATTGTGTTCGCACGTCCCAAGGAGAAGGTCCTCGTCGCCGAAAGTGACATCGGCCGTGTGCACTTCCTCCAACCCATCCTTCATCTTTTCCTCGGCCAGGAAGGCTTGGAATTGTTCCGGATCTTGTAGTGCCTTAATCAATGAGTCTCTCGCCTCTTTTGATAGCAAAAGAGCGTCAAGAATGTTGAGCTGTGAGGGTAGCTTCCTCAGATGCGCTAAGACGTTGTAATCCACCTTATTCTTCTTCGGCAGGTCCTTGGCGCTTAGTTCTTCCACCACTTGGTCATCTAAGACGATATCTTCAGAGACCTTTTCTTTCCCTTTATCTTTTCTGCTTGAGGGTCCGAGGTTCTTTTCAGGCAGCGTCCGATTCCGCAGCCGGATATTTTCGCAGACCTTCAGCTCTTCTTCTTTTCTCGAAGCGGACTCTTTAAAGAGAGGGGCAAGTTCTAGCTCTTCATCAGAATCACTTCCGAATGTAGGCACTTGTGACCCTTCGGTGTTAACCACGCGACAATCGCCAGTAGTTCTTTTAATCCCTTCGGTCGTATTTCTTTGCTCCTGACGAGTTTTACGCTTTTCCCATTTAAAGTGTTGTCAATGAGCTACATACCCTTTCCACCATCTATCGAAAGTTTTGCACTCTTGAGTAGGGTGCAAAACCTTCTGATGATATAAGCAATAGGAGGGGTGCGTTTCCACTTCACCGGTGATGTTTCCTTCAGAGGATTGTAGCTTCATGCCCATTGATATGGCCTTAGCAAACTTTTTTCTCATCTTGAATTGGCTTTTGTCGGCAGCAGGGGTGTTTTGCTCTAGCGGGAACATCTCAGCTCTTTCATCAAGTCGCTGGCGCTTGGCCCTTTCAAATATAGCCGTCTCGCGTTCTCCATCAGCTTTACTTTTCAATCGAGCTTCGTTAAGGAACGCGTCAATCATTTCATCTGATAGTTTCGGGAATTTTGGTTCAAGATTTGTCCCCAGCGCTTCGGTACAAGGAGTTTCCTCATCGTTCGTGATCGAATGAGAAATCATATGACAGCTCGCCACATATTCCTCGGATTCATCCGATGAACTTTCTCCCTCATCTTCTTCTTGAAAGACGTGATTGAGGAACTCTTGGAGCGTAATGGGAGTCCATGCCTTTTGGTTGTATTCATCCAGAGCGTCAATTTTCTTTTGTAAGTCCGTGCGCTTGTCGCCAGGCTTCACGGGCTTCTTAGATTTCTTCTTCTTCTTTTTCGAAGATTTTGACGGCTGGCTGCAAGTGCTTGAACCACCATCATCGGTCTTTGGAGTTGGACGTGGCTTCAACATCCCCTCAATGACCTGCGGTTCCAACGGGTTATTCCACTTGATTGCTGGACATGTCTGAAGATTTTTTAGCATCCTCTTTGTCTTGGCTGATAATACAACCTCCCAAGGAGCTTCTTCAATGACGGAGCATGTTGCCCCTGGCATATTCGTCCCTTTAGAGGTGTGGGGCTGCGGGGGATTCACCTTCCATTTATCAGATAACGCGAACTTGCCCTGTCGGTACTGGTTTTCAAGCCAATTTTTGAAAACGTAGCAATCTTCGATCGGATGGCCTAGTACTCGATGATAAGGACAGTAGTTGGGCTCGTTGACGTCACTTGGTTGCAACGGACGTTTTGGATCCGGCAGATTTATGAGTCTGTTGCGAAACGCCTGCTCGAATAACCTCCTCGTTTTATCACGGGGAAAGGAATAAGGACGTCCCATCCTATCCTCAAGGGGTACGTACGGGCGCATATTATTTTGACGAACGACCGGCTTCGAGTCGCTCGGTTGTTGTTGAGCATTAGCAATGACGATCGCTTTTCCCTTCCCTTTATCATTTCGGGAGTCCGGCTTTGGAAGAGGAGGTTTATGTCCCATCTGATCCATCTGTACTAGTATGTCAATCAAGGCTTGGAAGGTAGTCGGCTTGAAAAACATCATAAACTGCGAGATGGTTGCTTGTGGATCGAGGGTTCCCACAAACATACCCACTGCGGGAGCTTCTTCAATGCGCTGCTCGCACATCGACCATAAGTTCCGCCATCGTATAGCGTACTGAACCCACGTCTCGCCGGGTTTTACCCTGGCGTTAATCAGTGCCGTCATTAGGGTACGTTCACTGGCACTTGCAAAACGTTGAGTAAACAGCAGCTCCATCTCCGCGAAGGTTTTAATAGAATCGTTTGGGAGTTCAGAATACCACTTGAACGCCGTATCTGATAAGCTTCCAACAAACTGGCGAAGCAACAGCTTGTCGTCACCGCCGGTGTTGCCGCAGAATACCCTGAACTGGGCAACATGCTGATAAGGATTGCCCATCCCCTTGTAGACATGGAACTTAGGAATTGTATAACCTGGCGGGTACTTGATTTGATCATACCAACTTGGATATGGTCGCCCCATTTTTACGACCTGACCGGCCGCTTCGGTCGCGTAATGAACCCGTATTTGCTGGGCGATGTATTCATCCAAATCAGCTTTTGAGATGGTATCCTCCTTAGCTGTGGACAGAGCTGGTGGAGGATTCGACGTCTCTCCCCTATCGTCTTCAAGAATGATCGGGGGATCTTCAGCAGGTGGATCCTGTTGAATCATCATACCCACCATATCCTGGAACAGGAGAGCCATTTTCTTTATATTGGTTTCCTGCTCCGCAGCTTCTTTATCTTTCTTCTCTAGTACGCGACGAAGGAATTCAGCGTCCGTTTCTTGTTCTTGACGCTCGTCCGAGGGTGTTTCAGGGGTTTCTTTTGGCCCTGTAAGTGCGGCCATAGCGTTCATCATCTCCTGGAGCTTCTGTTGCTGCTCCTGAGCCTTGGTCACTGACCGTGTAAGTGGTCTATGACCCGTGGATGCACGGCTGTCTTCTTTTCCCGATGCCATGTAAACCGTATGAACTGTTATGCCCCCTGACTTGGGGCGTTTAGGTTCACCATTTTTAACTTTTGCCGCTGACGCAGGAGTTTTCTGGCCTCCTTTCTTTTGTGGGCCGTTGAGGTTGAAGGAACCGTTGAAGGGGGCACCCTAGCAGCTGCTGTCCCCTGCTATTTAATGGGACAGTCCTTTTCTTTTTCCACCTTCGCCTTTTTCTGGCGGCGAGAGTGACCTGGGTCAATCACGGAGTCTTGAACCTTCCGCCAAACTTTATAAATTTTTGAAGACAGCCGTTGAGGGGACTGTTCTTGTTTTGTCTCCGGAACTCTCTCCGCAGGCGGAGGAGGTCTTTTCAATGTAGCAGTTGGAGAATTCTTACGTACCCTCCTCAGCAGTTCAAAGCTGTTCCCAGTTGGAACAGCAGCGTTGACTTCCACCACTGGAGCCGGTGGAGTTAGCCCTGAAGGAGAGTTGCCCCCTTCCTTCCTCACTCATTGCCAATGGCGACGTTGAGCACGACGAGCCGTTGGGACTGGCTCAGAGATAGAGATAGCTTCTTTTTGCCCCCTGTCTAAATGAGGCACCGCCGGTGTTAACCTTTTAAAAACTGAGGTCGTTCCTTGCGGGGTAATATCCAATCTGTCAAATACAGATCTTCGTGCAGGGGCAGGAGCAGGAATCATCAGTCTTGAAAAGACTGACTCTTTGGCGGGAGAAGCCGCCTTAACGACTTCCGAAGCAGCGGTCGTTGCCCTCCTTGGGACAGCCATTTTAGAGTTCCTGGGCTTCTTAGCGGGCCCTTCAGAGTTTTGATCCAGCCTCGCAAAGACAGAGGCTGTTGGCTTGGTGGTGGGCGACCCGTTGACAGGGGCCGTGGTAGCAGTGAGCCGGTCGAACACCGACTTCTTGTTCACTTCCGGTGCAGGTATCGGCATAGAGAAGCTTGTAGGTGGGACCATGGTCCCGAAAAACAGGCCGGTGGTGGCCTGGGTCACCTGTTCTACCGGCAGAGCGAGGAAAGAGGCCGCTTGGGGCCCATATGCTACACCTCTGGGTGAGGTGGAGCGTCCGTTGCAGTGGCACTTCGCGCAGTTGGTGCAGTTAGAAGCCATGGATGCTTGAGTTCTGCGCCAGACAAAAGACCAAATCTTAGTAACTTGGAAATCCAAAGGCAACCGTTAACAAACCGTGATTGGTTCGCGAAGACGACACACGAAGAGTGGAGTGGAAAGAGGAAAAGGTCCCACCGGGCGTGCCAGAATCTGTTCCCCTCCGAATGGCGGCCGCGACATGAGGACGTCTTGCCTGAGATTCGGGGCAGATGCTATTTGGTTTTATCCATCTACCTCTCCAAAGATGCCAAGTTGATTTATGGCACCGTGTATCGGAGGTTTAGATGGATGCGGCCAATGTAGCAAACTTCGTCAGATTCCCCCTCAGGGTGAGGGGTTTTTTATTGTGGGGACGCTCTTCCCTGCAAGCGCAAGCCCTGCAGTTAATTACGCTACCGCGTCGCGGTAGCGTAATTTCTCCTTCTCCAGAATTTCACTTCGTGTCATGGGTGTTTGTTTTGTTTGTGGTTGCCCGTGGATTGTATACGGAGACTAAGTAATGCCGTCGCCCGTAGGACGTGGATTAGTCCAAATCCGTATTTACTTAGATTTGGGTCTGGTGTTTTTAGTTTAAGGATGCATTAGTCGCGTTGCGGCTAAGATCAACTTAAACGTTCGTTAAGGATACGTTAGTCCTGTTTTAGACTAAGATCAACTTAACGTAGTGATTCATTTAATATATGGCCGTCAGGACTCGTCACCTCTCTGACGTCGTTGAAGGATTACAACGACAGGTGTCAGAGGAGTTCAGAGATGTACCCTTGAACCAAAGTTGATTTGGAGTTTTATCATTCATTTAAATATCTAAGGATACGTTAGCCGTATTTGGGGCTAAGATCAACTTAAACGGGACCGTTTAGATCCGGCAAAAGAGCATTTGGAGGCTCTACTGTTCCAGTTTAGGGACGTAGTGGTCCATTTTCTAGTTTAAAGACATGGTGGTCCATGTTCCATTTTAGGGACGTGGTGGTCCATATTCCAGTTTAGGGACATGGTGGTCCGTTATTAGTTTAGGGACGTCTCGGTCCGATATTAGTTTAAGGACGTTTCGGTCCGATATTAGTTTAGGGACGTCTCGGTCCGATATTAGTTTAAGGATGTTTCGGTCCACGAGTTTAAGGACCCCGCAGTCCATATTGATGTGTGGTCGTTGGGACCCGTCATCTCTTTGACGTCGTTGAGGAATTACAACGATGGATGTCAAAGGATTTCGGAGATGTACCCTCGAACCGGATGTAAGTTGATTTAGGAGAGCAATTTTGCTCAGTCAATTTAAGGACTTATGGACGCGATTGGGCTAAGTCCAATTGGAAGCACTTTTATTTGTTGTTGGTCTGTTAGATCTGTGCCATGGCTGTTTATTTATTTTGGGCTTTGTTCAAACAGAGTATCAATTTAAATGGGGCTCTGCCCTTTTATTGCTTTGCAATTTATTTAGGCATGTTAGGTCTTTTTGACTTGGGCCTGGCCCTTTAAGTAATGCACTGCATTTGTGCAAAGCACTAAGAATCTTTTTAGATTCTAAACAGAAGTGCAAAGCACTTTTTGATCCCTTGATCTAAACAAGTTTTTCCTTGTTTCAGAGAACCAAAGGTTCATAACAAGTGCAAGGCACTATTTTTATTTTTATTTTATTTATTTATTTATTTATTGAAGATCCATAATCTTGTTCTTAGATCACTGATCTGTTCATAAGAGAATTTTCTCTTCTTTCAAAGGTTTTTACCTTTTTTTATTCTTGAGGAGTTCTTCAGAGTCCTCTTTCTTTTTTTTTTTAAAATGTTGGTGCCTTTGAATTGAGGTCTGGAGTCCCTTTTATAGTGCCCATAAATTAGTTAAATTTGTTAAAAAATTCTTTCTCTGAGTGATTTGGGGAATTTTCCCCACCGTTGGATCTTTGATCCAAAGGTCTCTGTTTTACAGAAGGAAATCTTCTTGTTTTTAACAAAAACAGAAAAGATTTATTCTGTTTTGCGCAACTCCCTTAGCGCGTGACACGTGTCGCGCTTGCGCAGCTGCGCAGACACGTGTCGCGCAGCGCTGCACTTGCGCACCTGCGCAGACACGTGTCGCGCAGCTGCGCATGCGCATGTCGCGCGGCGCAGCGCTTGCGCAACTGAAAGTTGTTTCTTTTACTTTTAGTTTTTAAAAGAGCCCTGGTCTGATTGGACGCACCGCCTTGGGTGTTGCGCTGTCGTATCAACTTCTAACACATGGCGCGTTGCGCGCAGCACACGGTATTTGAAGCGTTGCTTCAAAATTTGAATTTTTTTGAAATTTAAACAGAGCCTTGTCCTGATTGGGGAAACAATAACCATACGATGGTTTTTTCCAATGGAAGTGGACGTTCGTAGTAGTACGGGGTGTCCTGGAGAAAAGGGTAAAAGTAGGAGTGGCAATGAGGTATGCAACTCTGACAATCCAAAAGCCAGTGCTTTAAGAAGGTTCAGTTAATTTTGGTCACTGAGTCATGGTCTAGGGTCGGGTCATGGTTGCTACCAAAGAGAGAGAGAAAAGAAACACTCAGCGTGCACTCTAACCTAGATCAGAATGGTTACCAATTTATCTAATCTGGAAACCTCCCACTGTACCGTCAAATTCTCCTCCAAACCTGAAAGAAGAATTAGTCGGGATACCCGAGGAGTAAACCAACTCATCAGTGGGAATCGGGATCCAACTATCATCGCATGATAACGTGACGGAATCCACTCACGTTATCACACTCCAGAAGGTATGCACATATCTGGCAAGTTTCAGTTTCTTTAGAAACTCCCGATGTGGATTTTTGCCCCATGCTCTTATGACCTTGAGTTTGGCCAACAAATCATAAGTCACATGTCAAGTTCTACCCATCATTCTCCAGGTTAATTTGAGCCCACCCGCACAAGCCCTTGACTTTGGCCAACAAGGCTATACGACTGCCCCAAACCAACGCATCTATCTATGTTGCACATGAATACCCAATAGCTACCAATCACTATGCCTTGATTTTGGCCAACAAACATAGCTTGAATACTTATTGACTATCCATGTGGAACGACGGAGGGCTACGAATGGTTTCCGGCGAAAACCTTTAACGTAATGAACTTGATATCGTTGAAGGAACCGGATAGCTTTTAAAAATATAGTGACGAAAACCTTTGCTAAAGAGGTCACTCCCGGTGAAGGGATCTCGGCTCTTTCCCCGTAGAATGAGGTGCAGGATATTCCAACTGAATACCATGATGCAAAGCAAAAGTAATCGGCTATAGTGAAGTTATTGCCCTGACGCAAACTTTTGTCCAAGGGGTCACTCCTGGCGAAGGGATCTCGGCCCTTGCCTCGTCGACTGAGGAGCAGGATATTCCAACTGAATATCACTGTGCAAAACAAAAGAGAACGCCCTTGCAATAACAGCTTTTTGAAAAAGGTTCCAACAACATCAGAATATGTTTGTTTAACTTGCATTGATCCGAATCAATGCAGTCTCATCAATTGATCACACCACAAAGAACGAAAATAATGACGTACGTATATGCCATCCGCATTCACCACTGGGTCCCGTCATTACCCGTTAGGTTAGTTAACTAACGACAAAGCGGGGACTGGACTAGCGCGGATGCAAAACATATACAGCATCTACTAGTATATATATATCAATATATAATATTTCGCTCAAGGCGTGAAAAAAATGTAACATCACAGAAATGTAATAAGAATCACAGAACAATACAGATATCTGGGATCCCCGGGTTTCACAGAGCCGCTACTGAAACCCGACGTTCCCCTGGTCGTGTGGATAGCCTGTGCAATGAAATCCTAGACTCCTATGGGCGCGGCAAGTTACCCGCCAAAACCTGAAGTGAGGCAGCCCCCTTCAGCAACGTGAATGGACCACCCAGCACTTCACGAAATCCGGTAACTTGGGCACCCCTCCTGGGTCAACCTGTACCCCCTACGAGTGCGGCGAATAGCCCGCCAATTCTAGAGTGAAGCCCCCTCCGTCTCAATGCCATGAGATGCGGGCTCGTTGCCTTCTAGAACCCGGCTATCCGTGCACCCCACCGCGGGGTAATCCTAGTACAGAAAGTAAAATATACATACAACGGGTACATCGACCTCAACCTGGTCGTGCCCCAAAAGAATAATATACAACAGGAAGTGACGGCAGTCCACATATCGGATGCTCACCCCGCAATATCAAATGTACATAATACAATCAAAACTGTACTAACATTGCATCCAGGCTATCCCACACGACCAATCCGCAACATCACAGCACAACACAGAACATCAACGTGAATGTCACGTTCGCAAATCCGTCTAACCGGGCTATAGCAGTTAGACAGGATTTACCGATCAAGTGACATTCACGGTCGCAGATATAATGTAAATACTGTGAACTAATGTGTTTAAAATTTTCGATCGATCAAATTTTACCAAGTAGGCCCCAAGCATTACTGTAGCACTTAAAGAAATTCTGGGCCAAAAAATAATATTCCAAAACCCCTATTTTCAAGTCCAAGAGCCTCTGTAAACTTTTGATACGCTGAACAGTGAAAATGGGGGCGGAACCGCGGCCCAAGCATGGGTTTGGCCGCGGTTCCGCGGTGGGGTAATGGGTTCAGGCGACCAAATTTTACCAGAGTTCTTATACTTCCCTGCACATCATTCTGCAACTACCTGAAAAAATTTTGGAGCCAAAAAAAATTCGACAGAAACTGATGCACATGAAAACGCGGTTTTTGGAATTTTGTTCAATCGGAAATGTAAACACATTAGACAAAGCTAGACTAGGTTAATGGCGTGGCTCTGATACCATTGTAAGTGCACGGCGGCGCCCCGGCCGTCAATCCGAGGCCAAAATACGGAAGCGATGATTTACTTTAACTTTTGAACCGGCATCACCACGCACAAAAATCCCGGATCGGGCCATTAAACTAGTCCTAGCTAACTAAAGAACGGGTAGAGAGATATACCGAGCGATCCGTGTCCTTCGGTCTTCTCGTCGTCGTCCCGATCTCCCCGCGGAATCTCCGGTCTCCACCACGTCGCCGGAAGTGCACCACATCGCCGGCTTCTTTTACGGGCTCCCACCTCTGGACCGAGGCAACTCGGGCACGAAGTTGGCGAGCCGACGTGCCCAAGAGTTGTTGTAGAATAGTGTAGAACTCTATGTGTCTCTAGGGGTTGAAGTTGCCATGTATATGGTGGAGGAATTGAACTATATGGAGATGAATGATTTTGTAGCAAGCAAAAGGAAAAATGTGATGAACATTTTTCCATAACCAAAAATGAAGAACCCCCACCCCCACCACAAGAATGTGGCCGGCCTCACTAGGAGAATGGAGAGAGAGAGAGAGGAAAGGTCAAGGGGTGGGAAAGCAACTCATACAAGCAAAAGGAAAATGATTATCATATGAAATGATGATCACAATCCAATCCAAAACCACTCCCATCATCAACAACCATGATGAACCAAAAGTCAAGCCATGATGAGGAAAAGAAGTCAAATGAAAGTGCACCATCATGAAGCAACAAAATGCAAAGACAACCCTCCAAAATGATTATTTGCACAAATGCAAATAAGCCCTCCTCCACCAATCTTCAACCAATGAAAGATACAAAGAAAAATGGCCGAAACGGAAAGCAAACTGACAACTCCAAAAAACTGATCTCGTAATAAATTACAGGAAAACCCCGCTACTGTATATACATACCCGTATTTGTATTCCGACCGAAATACAAATGCAAAGAGACAAAATCTACACTGTACAATACTAGGATCCGGCTTAAACCAAAGCCCGCTAGTATTATCCGTCCGATCATGATCCATGCAATACCGCACCTATCTGATCGAACCCTGCCATATCTCTATACGGCCTCTACAGCGTTTCGCCCGAAACTTGAGAAACTGGTCTGTGGGGGACTCTAAAGACTCGTCAATACTTTGGTTGTGGATTTAACCGCTAGCACGTCAGAGGTATTAGCCAATACGTAACGGGCTACCAGGTATTGACCAAAAGGGACGTCGATGAGCGAACTCATCCTGACACCCTACTGAGCCTGTCAGTGACAATATCCGTATAGTCCGATCCGTTCGTCTATGAGCATCGTATGGCGGGCCTAGGGGGTTGGTAAAAGTCAGACCCCCAAAAGCGGTACAAGTCGTGTTGGAGTGTAGCCCAGAACACCCTGAGATACTACTGGAATACCTACCAGTAAATCTCCTGCCTTGGCCAAGGACTTCATGTAATGGCTCTCCTAGACACAGCGCGAAATCACCCCCAATACCGGGAGAGACGAACCCCTGAAGATCCGCTCACTGCCTCCATGTGGCTCGGGACTGTACCCAACTAAAACCTATCTGCACGTCTCCTTTGAGCGTGGTAGGGTAGTAATCAAAGTACAGTGGGAACTCACACGAGACAAATGACGATCTTCAGGTCGATGAACTAACCTGTACACATGTCACCAGGGAACTGCTATCTGACGTCAGGTATAAGACCAACTAGCATGTTCCCGGCGAGTCCTGTCCGGTGTACTCATAACCCAATGAGCACCTGTATACATATTAGGTGAACCAACTGACACCGGTGTCTTGTGAGACCGGCCACCGTCCCTCGTCGGGGTCTCGACTGTATACACTAGTCTACTCTGGAGTATCGATGCCCTGTCTCGAAACTCCCACGACTAGGGACCTTTTAAGGATGTGCTTATAGGCTACCAGCTCCCACATATACGATCGCCCTCATACTGCTGGCAGTCAAGCAAGAATCCTAGGGGCTCTATCAACGTGCAATAGTGACCTGTAAGGTCACCTAAAGCAGTACACGATGATAAAGGTAAACCAGATAGCATACTATCATCTTGAGTAAGACTGTCCTACCGGGATAGGTCCTCCCTCAATCATTGCAATCACGTGCCTGTGATCCAATAATTGACTCTGAGGGCACTATCTCCAACAAAATGTCTTGAGGCCCGCCGTGCACAAGAATGGGACTATCCAATTGCTGAGGTTCCCAATGAGAAGGCTGACGGACTGGTCCTGCTCCAGCGGCGGTTCGCACTTGACTGTGAGATTACGCCATCGAGCGATAAAGTCGGTGTTGCTTTCATTCTTCCCCGGCTTGGTCCTCACAAGGTCGGCAATGGAGATTTTATCACTAACACTCATGAACCTTTGCCGAAACAGAGATTCCATTTGGGCAAAGGTTATGACGGACCCGTCTGGTATGCTCGCGTACCAGTCGAAAGCGACACCGGTCAGGCTATTGACAAACTGACGAAGAAGGAGCGCGTCATTGCCCCATGTATTTCCGCACGATGCTTTGAAGTGGGCGACGTGCTGATTTGCATTCCCTGTTCCATCAAATCTTCCGAACTTAGGAATGACGTAGCCGCTTGGGAACTCAATCAGATCGTACTACATGGGATATGGCCGCCCACTACTGCCGATTTCTTTCTGAGCTTCAGCTTCGGCCACCAATGTTTTAACCTTGCTGGTGACCAAATCCATTATCCGATCCTGTGTTAGCGGGATAGTGCTATCTGGGGCCAAGGAGTCCCCAGAAGCGGAGTGTGTCCGGCTTTCATGTGGCTCGACCAGTCTTGGACCCGAAGGAACAGGCATTGGCTGCCTCGGATTGTCATCACCCGGCTGATTAGTAGCGGCTTGTGCTTGATTGGGAGGCGCTCGAGCAATTTGAGCCGTAAGCTGCATCACCACGTTCGTTAAATCGTCAATCTTCGAATAGAGCTTGGCCATCTCTTTATCTTTTCTCCTGAGCTGTTTTAGAAGCTCTTGAAGCAGCTCTTGCTCCGCAGTCCTGGGGTGGAAAGTCGGCTCTTCCTCGCTGTCTGAGCTTGACTCTGCATGGAACGAGGGGTCTTTCTGCCTATCATCCTCATCGAGAGGGTTTTCTTCATCCAGCGGGGGCGGCTGTTCTTGGGCAGTGGCAACCACATTCAGGCTAGATTGGGCTTGGGATGTGGTGGCCCCATCCTTTCTTTTGCTGCGAAGGTTGTTTCTGGGGCGCCCGCCTGCCATATAGACCGTTTGGACGATATATCCGGCCTTCTTTCTATCATTGGCGGCTGATTTCACGGATCGCTGTCTTGACCCCCTTGTTTCGGTAGCTGGTAGTCGATTGAAGGCGGCTGGCCTAACCAGGTTCATGAATGGTGCTGTCACTTCTTTTCTGGGTTTGCCCCGCTGCTTTCATGCGGCACAGAGTGCTTGATAGACTCTTGAAGAGACAGTGTCATACTTTTTCTGTTGGGGCCGGGACACATCTCTTTGTGGCACTGTTCGGACCACTGTCTTCTTGATTCTGGCGGTCATGGCGTTTTTCTGAACCCACTTCAGAGGCTCGAAGGAATTGCTGATTCTTACGTCCGACTCAGCCGTCGTCGCGGGGCAACCCTGCACTTGGAACTTCACACGATTCTATTTGGCCGAAGCCTTGGCCCTCTTGTTGGCTCGATACCTGAGTCGCTTCTGCCATAACTTTTCCGTTCTAAGCACCTGGCAGACTTCGGCTCTTTGGGAAGACGCCGCAGACTGGTCGATGGAGGGCCTTGGAGATACGCTCGATTGTGCATTTATTGGAGTCATCGCCTGAGCTCGTCCGCAACATTTGATGTTGCCCTTTGTACCGAAGTTCTTGCCCCCTGCTGGAGCACCAGAGAATCGTTCAGATACCGCCTTAAGTTTCGGTTGTAGTGCCTTGGCGATCACGACATTCTGCCTCTTACCCCTTGAGACCAGCTTGGCCACCTGTTCCGCCGGGATCTCCGCCAGATGAGCGCTTCCGGCAGGGTAGATGATGACGGAGCCAAATTGGAAGGGCGGTTCCTCCTACTGTCGACTGAGGCTCGCGGGGAGAACCATACGAGTGTTGATCTTGACCACGTACGGAATCAGGGTCACGTTGGAAGCTGAATTTGTCTGAAGAGACATTATCGTCGAAGGTTGATTGCTGCACGGAAAAAAAAAAGAACATCATTTCAGTATAGGCAATCGATATGTATATTGATTGAGTTCGCATGAACGTTTAACCCGAAATATGGGAGGAGAGATTGGTCCCATCAGGCGTGCCAAAATCTGTAGGGTGTTTTTCGTCACCCCATTGAGATAGGAATACACACGCGCTTGTCAGGCGTACTACAGATTCCCCCTGCCTAGGGTAGGACGGGGTTTAATGATTATGGGGATCCGAATCTCCGACGGCCGCGGACTAAGCTGCCGTTAATTACCCCCCGCCTTCGGGGTGAGGGAACCTCCGATTAACTGGTTAAACTGGTCATGCGAACTCAATGTGCAGTGTACGTATGTTTTGTTTTGGAGGGGGGTTTGGATATATCGGGAGCCACGCAGTGTTTTTACGGGGGTCCCACTACCCGGATAGCGGGCTGGGGGTCAAGGGGGCTAGCAGCCCCCTTGCGGGGTGCGGGGCAGCGCCCCGTTAGAAATTTTTTTCTAACAGGGACAGTGTCGAGGAGTATGTGTACATGTACATATGTATACATATGTATATATATACATGTATATATAAATAAAGGGGGGGAAAGACATCCAAAGGATGCATGCGGCCAGCGCCTAGGCGCTTGAGCGTAAGCGCGCCACGTGTCAGCACGTGGACGCTTCGCGCTCGAGCGCAGAGTGCTGGAGCGCAAGCGCGCCACGTGTCGGCACGTGGACGCTTTGTGCTGGGTGCTGGGTGCTGGAGCGCAAGTGCGCCACGTGTCGGCATGGGGGCGACTTGCGCTCGAGCGCAAGCACGCCACGTGTCGGCACCGGGGCGACTTGCGCTCGAGCGCTTGTGCTTGAGCACAAGCACGCCACGTGTCGGCACGGGGGCGACATACGCTCGAGCGCTTGCGCTTGAGCACAAGCACGCCACGTGTCGGCACCGGGGCGACTTGCGCTCGAGCGCTTGCGCTGGAGAGCAAGCGCGCCACGTGTCGGCACCGGGGCGACTTGCGCTCGAGCGCTTGCGCTGGAGAGCAAGCGCGCCACGTGTCGGCACCGGGGCGACTTGCGCTCGAGCGCTTGCGCTGGAGCGCAAGCGCGCCACGTGTCGGCACTTGGGCGACTTACGCTCGAGCGCTGAGCGCTGGAGCGCAAGCGCACCACGTGTCGGCACGTGGGCGCTCTGCGCTTGAGCGCTGGCGAGAAAAAGAGGCTTTTAGACTAAAATCATTTCTCGGAAGAGAAATCAGAGAGGAGTTGGACTCCTGAGTGTTTTTTTTTGGGTCTAGTGAAAGATGTTCTTCTTCTTCCTCCTCTGTTAGCTGGATCTTGAAGATCAAGAGATATGGGATTTTTTAAAAATCTCTCCTTTTTGAGATCTAGTGACAGATCCAAGTTCCCCTTTGTGGGTTTGGTGGTGAAAAACTATTTTGTTTTATAAAAAGAAGAGTAAAACTCTTGATTTAATTCAAGAGAAAGAAGAAGGTTTTGGAATCTTGAAGAAGAAGAAGAGATCTCAGATCTGAAGAAATTTTTTAGAGAGAGAAAAAAAGTTGTGAGATATTTTCATTATCTTTGCCTTTATAGGCTATACACTTTACACATAGCCCCTTGGGCTTCACAAAATGGCATTTTGCCTATCCCATGGCTCATGTGCCGTTTCTTTTTGCACATAAGCCATGGGCTTTACAAAAATTTGGCTTTATGCCTATTTTTCTTACATTTATCCATAAAATAAAATAAAAGAAATACAACAAAATTATTTATTACAAAATTTTTATCTTGGCATGGGGGGAGGCCGGCCGCTTCATGTTCGGGCTCGACCCGGGCATGGGCCCACTGGAGCTTGGGCCCACTGGATCTGGGCTTGGGCCCACTTGGCTTGGGTTGACTTTGATTTTGACTTGGTCAACCGGGGTGTAAATTTTTGCCCCAACAAACGCACATTATGTATGAACTTTCCTTCTTCTTTACAAGTAGAACTGGAGATCCCCAACTTGAAGTAATGCGACGAATCCATCCTTTCTTCAATAATTCGTCCAATTGAGTACGGACCTCCTTCAAACCTTCAGAGATTAACCGATACGGTGCTCTGATCACCGGTTGTGCTCCAGGTACTAAATCAATGCTGAATTTAAGAGCTCGATAGGGAGGTAAACCTGATATGTCTTCAGGAAATACATCGTCGAACTCTCGAACTGCCTCTGGCTTCGATCCTTCCTCTGCTTGAAATGTTGCAATTGCTTCCTTCCTCGGTTTTGCTTTATAAGTACTTGGTTCAAGGGTACGGTCTCCACTTTTGAAATAAAAGACCGGATGGTCTGGAATCTCAAACACTACCCTCCTTTGACGAAAGTCAATGGTAGCATAGAAGGTTCCTAACTAATCCATACCAAGAACTACATCAAAGTTCGGTATGTCCAGCACCTTGAAGTCAGCATAGAATTCTCTGCAGCAGACGACCACTGGACACAGGTCGTATCTCATTGTTGCCTTTAGAACGTCGTTCCCTGAAGTGACATTCCAGCTGGATACAAGTGGTTTGACTGGAATCGCAAGAGTTCAGACGAACCGTTGCGATATAAAGCAATGAGATGCTCCAGTATCGAAGAGTGCTAGAGCAGGAAGTGAGGCTACTAAGATCGTACCTAAGTTATGTGGGATAGGTTTTAGATATAAGAAAAAGATATATGGGTATGTATAAAAACTTGAAAGGAAAGAGTTACCGGTGATGCTTGGCCAGTGGCTTCAGCTTCTTCCACAGTCATTGTGAAAGCCTGTCGTCTCGGTACATTCCTCCTTACTAGAGGAGCATTCCTCTGTCCGTTCCTCTGTACTTGAGGTAAGTGCCTTTGTGCTTAGTTGATCTGACGAGGAGGAGGTGCAGTCGGTCCACGAGGAGGTGGAGTTGGGAGAGCAAGTCGTGGAGCTGGTGCCTAGATAGCTGGCCGCTACGGATAGGTAATTGCTGGTTTGGGTGCAGCATTTGGATTGAGTCTACGAGGAAACGACAAATATCATGTGTGGCTGAGCCGCAGACTAAGCAAAGGCGATTAGCACGCCAACAATCCTTCGCCAGGTGTCTATCCCTCCTGCAGTAGGTTCAAAAGCTGGACTGGGCCGGTTGGATGGTACTCCCAGTCTCATGGTTACAAAAGGTGGCCTTGAAGAGGCTCCTCCTGCCATCTGAGTGCAGAGCGCTTCACTCTGGCGGATTAGGGTCTGCCCTTCATCTTCACTACTACCTCATATCGATGAGTAGCTTTTAGATCCAGGTCGTAGGTTGGGAAATCTTCTGTAACTAAGCCAACTTGGATCTCTAGGTCCAACCTCTGCTGAAATCGTCTGGCCCTGATCTCAGCAGTCGGAATGAGGTGTACCGTGAACCTGTTACAGTCTTGTGTTAGTTGTGTAGTATGTGATATAAGAAAATCGAATATTAAGACATATCTTACTTGCTCAACATGGTGAACTCAGCATCATACTCATCCACTGTTTTGCTCCACATAGAGCCTTGTTCTAAGTGGATGAATTCCTGCTCCATGTCGAATCGAGCAGTCTCTAGGAAATACGTTGCGTCGAACATGTCGCGAAAATTTTTCCATTCGATAGGCTAGGCAATAGGCTTTCTTCCGCCTTCCACCAAACTCTGGCGTTATCTGTGAGTTGCAGCTTCGCAACTCTAACCCAGGCAATCCCCGGCACTTGTGCCGCTGCCAGATCGTATTCGATACTCTGAGCCCATTCTTTAGCTTCTAAAGGGCTCTCTTTCCCAGAAAATTGCTTTGGGTGCAATATCCGGAATTGCTTCACTTGGGTGCTTCTGCTTCTGGGTTGTTCAATAAGATAGCAGTCTGCTGCTGATGTCCTTCCAGGAGAATTTGGATTTCCTCAAGCAATGCCGTTTGCTCATTGGTCGGAGCTACAACGGTAGGCGTAACTGGAAGAGGTGGTGATGTGTTGTTGAATTTTGTGCTGGTATTGTTTGGAGAATCCATAACCTTGAAAGAAAAAATAGGGTCAGGATAGATTCAAAGAATATGAAATTGTAAGATTCAAGGAATATGGAATGTAAAGAATATTTTTAGTTGCTGATTCTTGTGTTATATTGCTTAGGACTTCATGCAGAATTGACCTGCATGTCCAAGCAGAACTGTCCTGCATGGGTCGCCAACAAAACCTGTTACGCCCCGCTTCCCAGTGTACGGTAAGGATACGTGACGAGGCTTGCTACGTATTTACTCAGAAGTAAACACGCTAAGCGTAATTAAGCAATATAATGTAAAATATACACAAGAGACATGAATGTAAATGAACAACAACTTTTATTTATTTAACATTTCTTTACAAGTACAACTGAAAATGTAAATACCGGAATGGAAAGCAATGCTTAAACAATAGCATGAAAGAAAAGTAAAGTATGTACAAATGACTACAACTCGGGTTCTTCTGCGAACTGCTCCAAGTCTTCAGTACAGGGCTCGACCTCTAGAGAGACAGATCCACCTGACAACATTCCAAGGAAAGAAGAGAAGGAATGTCGTCAGCGAACAATCGCTCGGAAAGTCCCAAAGAAAGTTAAGAATAGACGGATGAAAATATAACTGGTATATTGTAATTTTTGTTCTGTTAACGCAGTTGTTTGTAGCTTGGTACAGAATATGCTATTGTATACGAGAGGAGTCCCACTATTCCGGAGACTAGGGTATACGGAGCAAGAAACCGTTAAGCCACGGTACAACAGCAATGGATATTCAGGTTAGGTGTATTAAAGTGACCGTCTCGTGCCACTTCTATCACATTCCGTACCAGTCTACTCTTAAAAAAAACCCGTAATGTCTTTTGTATTGATTGTATTATCTTGTTTTATAAATGGAAGAATTGTCGAAACTATGATATCATGTAAACGGAATGGATATAAATGGATAGTCATGTAATCAGAGTATATCCATGGTTCGGTCAATTCAAGTCATGTTCAGGTTGATATAGATTGTATTCTGGTATTCATGGATTCATGTAGTATTGGAGTTATACTTGAATTGATTTCAAGTTATATTGTATTCAGATTTGACCGTGACTCTAACTGTGTCAGACCTTTAAACAGAATTGAAAACATGATTTATATTTTGGAATTATCGGTAACTGCTGCACATGAACGGCAGGATTTGTGTCTTTTTCCAAGACAATTACCGTATTGATAACCCCGGTTTTAGTTGTCTACCTTAAATAGGCAAGCACCCATTTTCTCCGGCTCCCTAAGGCTCAAGAGAATTGGTCCCGCTTAAACCTATAGTTACTAGAGTCCTTATTGTAAATTTATATAACTTGAGGGGGTTTTATGCAATATAGTTTTGGTATATTTTCAAACTAGACCTCAAGTATTTATTTATCATCTTTAAGGTTTTCATGGATGTTATTTTAAATGTGAAGTATATTCTAGTGGATATAAACCTAGTAATAATTGTATATGGTATTTTAACGTAATAATGGAATTGTATTGATTTGTAATGTTAGTTTTATGAATTTTTGTGATTCCTTTCTTTGATTTAGAAAGCATGGAAAATATTATATATTAAAATAGATATTTTGATAATATTTACATATATAATTATTCATTAAAAATATAATTTTATTTATTTCTAGAAATCTCGTTTTTCTTAAAAATATAATAAAAATCCTATCGAGATTCGAATGCTCCGTGAGGAGGTCCGAATCTCGCCCTACTAGACCTGAGGACGTGCGATAACCCGCACCATCCCGATCGGGTTCCCTAAAAATAGGTTGTAAGGACATAATTGTATGGAATTTAGTTAATGCAATTTAAAGAAATACGGTTTTGTATGTTTAGGGTATTTTAATGTAAACTTGTAAATTCCCACAATCTAATGTTCCAAAAGTCATCGTGCTATATTAAGAATGTATGTTGTGATGAGATAGGTCATTACCTCATGAGTTTTCTATAGGTAATATGAGCAAAATGAATAAGTAATGTCGTATGTAAACATGATGGTATTTACCGTAAAAATGAAATATAAGTTGCAATACATATTATTTTGAGATGAAATTTGTTCTAATGTGTTTTTTTATGATTTCTAAAAAATATATGAATAATTGGTAGGTTTATTATTAATAAAATTTGAGTTTTTAAAGAAAAGAGAATCGAAAGTCGGAATAACTCCACTTCCGACGACTTTTGAAAAGTGAGAGTTTTAGACTAGAAATGGAGAATGGGGAGGGGACTTACTGATTAGAAAGAAAAGGGAGAGGTAGGGAAGATTTTGGGATCGTCGGGGAGTCGTGTCGTCTCCCGATTCTTTCCGAAACGTCGCCGGAACTTTGACCTTGAGCTAACTCCACTTGTACAACTTTTTGGCTTGGAATTTTTAGAGAGTTTTGGTACTAGATTTCTGAATGAGGAGGGCTAAAGGGTAGGGGGTATTTATAAGATAAATTATGGTTTAGGGTAATGAAGAATGGAATTAAAATGTGCATTAAAAATGGATTTAAGAGGGGAATTATCACTCTCTGGATAATTGCAGAGAAATCAAATAACATGGGGATAGTGGGGTAGGCCAAGGGGTACTAGGGAAATTTTTTGGGAGTATTTGCAACTGGGAGGCCCAGCGGCGCCGGCCCCATTGCAAATCTCGTCGGCCAAAACCGAGGGAATGGGGCTTCGATCTTGGCCGCGTGTCCTCGGCTACTTATTTAACATTTTCCACATGTTTGTTTTTATTGTGACTTTTCATTTTACGTGCAGTGCACGTGCAAACCTTTGGGCTTCTAAAAGTTTAAAAGAAAAATCAACTAAAAATATATGTGGCTGGGGGATTCGAACACAGGGGCTATATCACAGCAGTGCAAGGCTTTACCAATAAGCTACAAGTGCTTTCTTACTGTTCAAAAGCAATTCAAATACTTATAGCATACACAGAGTTGCAAATACTTTATTTGTACATTAACTTTTAAACAAATTTTTTGTACATTAAAACATAGTCGTTAAACACACATTCAGGGCTATACTTTTTTCCTCCAATCTAAGAATGCTTAGGAACTTAAGCCTAGTTCGGGTATCTAGTTTGGAAAATCATAGTTTATTTTAAGTGGAGGTAGAAATGATGCTTACTCTAATTTGTAAACCCGTATCTCTCCTTAATTGTTTAGCTTTGATTGGATACTTGGTTTTGGAGTTATCTAATTTGCAAAGCAATGTTTTCTTCTCAAGTTTTGAGTGTGGATAATCATAACATTTTAAACTCTAAAATGAAGAAAGATATGGCATGGTTATGATTATAGAGTTCGGTTTAATTAAATAGTTTTGTATTAGTCTGAATAATCAAACTTATGTCTAAAACCAAATAAGCTCAGGCTACTAATATTGCATATGCTACTATATATAATGTGATATAATATTTTACTAATAAGCAATATACGTACTTACATCTCCTTCAACTTCTCAACGGCGGTCTTCAATGCGGCAGTATCATGCTCCATACGTCGCTTACGGGGGTAGGGAAAGTAACTGCTGGAGTAGAGACCAATTTCATATAGGCCTTGCTAGGACCAAGTCTTCGGCCTCTCTCCCAACCTCCGTGGTACCCTTTGTGTGCGGCGTCTATGACTGGGGTCAGTATGATCGGATCGGTTTGTCCACTGAAATCGATTCTCGATGTCTCCGCCTGCTCCACTACCCGCTCCTACACCCACATTAAGCATTAAAACATAAGTATATATATCATTTAAATTTGAACTTATCAAAACAAAAATTCCATTCGAATTAGAATAAATTTTAACACTTACACAATACTTCTGGGTAGCAGTGTCAGGGAATCGAAATTCGCCCGTGGCAGGATCTGTCGAGGTGCTATGGAGGGTAAGATACGCAGTCAACATGCTCGGTGTATCACCCTGTTCCAAGAGCCGAGCTCTCTTTAATTCGTTAAAAATTCACATATATTATAGAATAACTCTTAATATTGCATTATATCAAAATAGATCTATTGTAATTTACCGATACTTCCATGGCACGAGTAAGGCACGAGTAATTTTCCTCAAGCGACCTGTGTAAGTGGGGCGACCCCTCTTCGCCGACTTCCTATTCTCCTTATTTTGATCGGTATATTTCTGCACAACACAATCATATTTAGTTTTCTAATTAAGCAACACAAAAAATAAATTATATACTAAATAATGAATTACATTTAAATTATAATTAGGTTTGAGCTCAGACTCATAATATTAGCACAAGAGAGGTCATGTATCTACGTCGACTCTGGAAAAGGCCGGAGAATGTAGGAGAGCCGCTCTCTCCGCCTCGGGGGTCGCCAGCCATAGCATGTAGCAATCTATCTTCAGCTTGTTTCTATTATATCGGACCTTAGATTGTTTATTCTTCATGAGGCCTAGGTAAAGAGCATGAAGATCGAACACTCTGTCAGGAGGATCAGGATCGGGTACAGGCTGAAAGTCGTAATCCAACTGCAATAGAAGCAAATAATATATTTAAATTATAGGTGTTAAATAATAAAAAATTAATTTGATAAGTAAAATGAAAATATATATTAATACTCGAGCCTGATCCCAGAAGAAGGCAAAGGAGCACGGTGCTAATCGCCCCACTCAACGTGAAGAAGATACTTTTTTTGGATACGGCTCTCATCTCCCATATACCGGCCGAACCTCTCAGCATAATCACTGGTATAGCGATAATCGAGGGTAAAGAAGAGGGGGAATGGTGCCTCCCCCTAACTCTATTGGGCCTCAGCATGTGGGACTGATTCGACCCTCGAGTCTCCCTCTCGGGGTGGGGCTGCCCTGTATCTACAAGAAATATCAAGAAAAGCAATATCAAGACAAAATGATATTTAGAAATCAAGGATTAACGAAAATTGAAATGTGATATATAACTTCGGCGATAGCAGCACGAGCCTGGGCCCGGGCAGCAGCATGAGCGGGATGATAGTTCCTCCGGTGAGAAACAGCCAGTGACCTAGACGTGGACGCGTCCCCTCTAATTAGAAAATAAATATTGACGATAAAATTACATGAAGTTCATGTTTATTCTTAGAGTATATGTAAACATTGACGATAAAAGATTTTATATTTAAGAATACTAACCTACAGACTGCGCAGAGAGTACGGAAGTGGTGGAGTGGCCTCTGCGCTAGATGTGGATGCACCACCTACAATTAGACATTTAAAAATAGATTATATAAGTAATTGCAAAAAGAATATGTGTGTATCTATGATATAACAATTTAAATCGATATGCATGCAATATAGGATATATAAACATACCTGCATGTGAGGTGGTGGCGTCTGCCCGGATTATGGAGGCACCACCTACAGCTAGATAATCAAAAATTGATTATATAAATAATTGCAAAAAGAATGTATGTATATCTATAATATAACATTCTAAATCTATATGCCTGCAATATAAGATATATAAACATACATGTAGGTGCAGTAGTGGCTTCTGCCTCTGATGTGGACGCACCACCTATAGCTATACAATTAAAAATTGACTATATAAGTAACTTTAAAATAAATATACATATATATCTGAAATATTACACTCGAAATGAATATGCGTGCAATATACCTAGAGCTGTGGCAAAGTCCACATGGAAGGAGTCATCCGAAGGGGATACGGATCGGGGTGCAAGACCTGCCCTCTGAAGCTCCTTACGCAACTCCCCGGATGACAGAACCTATCTCCCTCTACCCCCTGCCACTACCGCGGCTGGTGCTCCTGTCGCCCCTCACTGCTCCTAGCGTCATCATCAGACCTAAATAAAAGTACAATCATTACATATGCATGCAATATATGTATAGATCGTAAAAATGTGAAGTAATAATATAACATTACAGATAATCTTTCTCGTTTCATAGAAACATTAGAAATGTCTACTTGGATTTCATCATCGATATCATTCCTAACCCACCTAACTTCATGATCAGCCGAAGACAACCCGTCTTTGGAGACAGACGGTCGGAGCGCTCTAAATCTACTCTTTTCTTCATCCTCATCGCTGTCCTCCATACAATTCTCGAATTCTGGCACATTGTAAACATCTCTGGGTTACCAATGGCATACAACACACCATCCCTGATACGTCAGGCACTGTGAGTAGTATACTTGAAACGCTTGTTGCGAAAAGATAAATGGATCGTCTTGACCGTAAAATCGAAATATGTTTACACTAGTCAATCCATATTCATCTTTCCAAGTCTCGAGATTATTTCTCCACTTATCCGTATCGGTTCGCGTACCGTACCAAATACACTAAAATATATAAAACGTTTCTGATCGTCCAGAATATTGGATGCCAAGTATGCAATTTAAGTATCTATAATAAATCACATCATCCGATCCTACGGTCGCAATCCCATTGATCTGAGTGGTTCGAGATGTTTTTATGTCCTTAACTTCAAATTTGTATTCAAAGACACCAAATCCTTTATAGTATGCAACCTCTATACTAGAAAATTGAGCTAAACATCTTGAATCTCTCTCTAATGATGCAAACAAGTTCGGATCGTGGATCTAATAAAATAAATTTTACAGCAAATATATAACAATTTAATTTTAGATTAAGACAACCCGTCGCAATAACATGTTATTCGAACAACTTACATGATCTGCAATCCAATCGTAAAAATTATCCTGATGATATTTTTCCTATCGTTCATCATTCCAATCAGGATGCCCCTCACGTACCCCATCAATATGAATTTTTTTCTTAACAATAAATTATGATATCAATATTATATCATTTCACACACACACACACAAATATCACAATTAATCAAAAAAAACTTACTCTCTATATTGAGGAGAATAAACTGATATATCTTGTTGATAAATATGTGGTCTACTATCTTATAATCAGTTTTACCATATGGCCCGTCCCGAATTCACCGAGGCCGGTTAAGTTTCGTCTCAATATTCTCGTCCAAATAGCGGGAACAAAATGCGGTTATTTCATCTAGAAGATAACATTACATGATAGAACCCTCTGGTCGATTTCTATTGTGTATATATTTTTTTAGAGTGTAGAGATACTGAAAGAAAAATATGTTAAATAAATAAATACGGGCATATAAGACAACAATAATTTTACAGAACGCATGAAACGAAAAATTCAACGTGCCTTTCGACGGGATACATCCATCAATATTGTACCGGTCTGGCAAACTTAGCCTTAGTTGCAAGATGAACAGTCAGGTGTATTATGATATTGAAGAACAACGGTGGAAAAATATGCTCAAGCTTGCAAAGTATCAAGAAAATAGAATATTCTAGATTCTCCAGCGTCGCAACATCCAAGGTTTTAGCGTATAATTCCCTAAAAAAGAAACAAAGGTCATTGATTACTGGACTAACTGATTTGGGAAGGGAAGTCCTGAGGGCTAATGAGAGAAGGTGCTCCATAATAATATGGTGATCATGACTTTTCAGCCCATCGATCTTGCCTTTCACAATCTTTATTTTCTTGCTAAATGATCCTAAGAAACCTATGGCAACTTTCAAATCATGCAACACATGCATGAACCCTTTCTTCTCCGGTTTTGACATATGATAGCGGTATTAAGAAGTACAAACTTGCCTGAATTACCCGCTATCGGTTTAGAATATTCTGAAGATTCATCCGTGCACGGAGGTTGTCTTTCAATTTTCCGTATTTTCAAAAAAGTAAGTTAAGTACGTGCTCGGATACTCTCTTCTCTATATGCATGACGTCCAGACAATGACGCATAAATTTGTTGACCAGTACGGAAGCTCGTAGAAAATGCTTAATTTGTTTCAGTATAGTAGTTTGTCTTGTTTTGCGGGATCTATCCCGAAAGTCACGTTATTGAAACCATCCCACCGAGCAACCATGTCCTCTCCAGACAATGAGGGGGGGCCCAAGAAACTCCTGATGACCATTAAAGTGAGCATTGTCTAACCTGCAGGGATGGTCTAGTGGCAGGAAACGCCGATGACCGCAATAACAAACCTTTCTGCTAAAATTCAACCATTTCGATGTTGTATCCTGATGGCAGTAAGGGTATGCTTTATGACCATGTACGGACCAACCTGATAGCATTTCATACGCAGTAAATGTTGGATATAGTGCCCTCAAAGTCAATTATTGGATCGCAGGTACATGATTGCAATGATTGAAGCAGGACCTATACCGATATGACAGTCTTGCTCGAGATGATAGTATACTATCTGATTTGTCTTTATCATCGTATACATGCTTTAGTTCACTATTGCATGTTGATAGAGCCCATAGGATTCTTGCTTGACTGCCAGCAGTATGTTGGCGATCATATACGTGGGAGCTGGGGTCTGTAAGCACATCCTTAAAGTGTCCCTAGTCATGGGAGTTTCGAGACAGGGCATCGATACTCCAGAGTAGACTAGTGTATACAGTCAAGACCCCGACGAGGGGCGGTGGCCGGTCTCACAAGCCATTGGTGTCAGTTGATTCACCTAAGATGTATGCAGGTGCTCATTGGGTTATGAGTACACCGGACAGGACTCGCCGGGAACTTGCTAGTTGGTATTATATATATCGTCAGATAGCAGTTCCCTGGTGACATGTGTACAGGTTAGTTTGTCGACCTGAGATCGTCATTTGTCTCGTGTGAGTTCCCACTGTGCTTTAATTACTACCCTACCACGCTCAAAGGAGACGTGCAAACAGGTTTTAGTTGGGTACAGTCCCGAGCCACATGGAGGCAGTGAGCGGATCATCGGGGATTCGTCTCTCCCGGTATTGGGGGTTGATGTCGCACAGTGCACGGGTAGCCATCACTAAAAATTCTCGGCCAAGATAATGGAGAATTACTGATTTGGATCAGTAGTTTCTCAGGTGGTGATGGGCTTCATACCGACACGAATTATCGCGTTATTAGGGGTCTGACTTTATCCACCCCCTTAGACTCGATATGCGATATTCTTAGACGAACGGACCGGACTGTACGGTTATTGTTACTATCAGGCTCAGTAGGGTTTCTGGATGAGTTCGCTCGTCAGCTTCCCTTCCAATCAATACATAGGCAACCGTTACGTACAGCTTGTACCTCTGACGTGCTAGTGGTTATACTCAGTGCCAATGTGTTAATGAGTCATTAGAGTCCCCCACAGACAGTTTCCCAAGTTCGGGCGAAACGTTGTAGAGGCCGTATGGTTATTATGGCAGGGTTCGGAAAATGCACGTGTGTTTTCGCACGTGTCATATTTCGGGCAGATAATACTGGTAGGCTTTGGTTTAAGCCAGATCCGAGTATTATACTGTGTAGATATAATATCCTTGTCTCAGATGCATTTGTATTCGGTCGTAATACAAATACGGGTATGTTTATACTGTTACGGGGTTATCCTGAAATTCGTTTCGGGATCGCTTTTGGAAGTTGCCAGTTTCCAGTTTTCTATCGCCCATCTTTAACATTCGGTTAAAGACGGATTTATCTCTTCTAGAAGAGGTGACTAGGTTAGTGAGGTGTTTTTGATTCATTGGTTGCATTAATTGTTCATTTAATGATAGCATGACTAGGTTAGATGATTCATTAGTGCATTAATGATAATGCAAGGTGGATAATGACTCATTCTCACTCTTTTATTGTTGTGGTCACCTTCCCCTCTCCTACACTCACCTCCCCCCTCATCTTAAGTGGTCGGCCCTTCATTGTGAAGGAGGATGGTTGTTGATTTGGAAAAGATTATAGTTTTGGATTCATGGAAATTAGATAGCCTCATTTTCTCATTTCACCCGATCGAAAAGGCAACTTCATTAACCGTTCGTCCATAGTTTTGGACGAAGTGAGACAAAGTGTTCTACTCATTCTCTACATCATCTTGGTCATCTCTTTTAGCAAACTTGACGACCAAGTTGCCTCGGTTCAGAGGCGGGAGCCCGTTTAAAGATCCATCGACGTGGTGCCACCTGGACGAGGAGACTGGAGATTCAGGAGATCGGAGCAGCCGTAACAAAGCGTGGGATGATGGTTGAAGACCGAAGGACTCGGATCGTTTGGTATAACATTTCTACCCACTTTGTAGTTTGTTAGTTTAGCTTTAATGGAAGATCCGGGTGATAGTACACGATAGCGCCAGTTGTAAATGTTTTTGTTCCACATTTGGCGTCTGTTTAGACGGCCGGGACACTACCGTGGACTTACAGTGGTATCAGAGCCTCACCATTAAGCTTTACTAACTTGTGCTAACGCGTTTAAAATATCGATCGAACGGATTTTCAAAAACTACAATTTTTCTGTTCAAAGTTTTTGTCGATTTTTAATCTGGTCTAAAAATTATTTTGCATATCACAGAAAATTGTGCAGGCTTTTTGAAGAAAATTGGTGAAATTTCATCATGTGATCCCACCGTACGGCCGCGGAACCGCGGCCCAAACAAGGGTTTGGCCGTGGATCCGCCGCAAGATTGTGGGATCAATGCGCCAAATTTCTACAGTGTGTTCCTCATGGTAAATTGTGGTTTCTGGAATATTTCTTTTGGGCCCATATTTTGTTACTGTACAGCAGATGTTTGTGGGGCCCACTTCGGGAAATTTTGTCGATCGAAATTTTAAACTTGTTAGTATACAGTACTTACTTTATATCTCCGACCGTGAATGTCATTCGAGCAGTAAACTGCGTCTAATTGCTATAGTTCTTTTAGACGGGTTTGCGAACATGACATTCGCGTTGATGTTTTGTGTTGTGCTGTAATGTTGCGGATATGTCGTGGTGGATAGCAGTGTGCAATGGTAGTGCTGTTTGGATTTAATTGTATATTTGATATTGCGGGACGAGCGTCCAACATGTGGACTGCCGTCTCTGCCAGTTTGTATAATATTCTTTTGGGGCACGACCGGGCTAAGTTCGATGTACCCATTGTATATATTTTCTTTTATGTACTAGGATTACCCCACGACGGAGTGCACGGATATCCGGGTTCTAGAGGGCAACGGGTCTGTATCCCATGGCTTTGAGAGGCAGAGGGGCCTCACTCTAGAATTGGCAGACTATTCGCCGCACTCGTAGGGGGTACAGGATGACCCAAGGAGGGGTGCTCAATTTACCGGATTCCGTGAAGTGTCGGGGGGTCCATTCACTATGCTGTAGGGGGCTGCCTCGCTTCAGGTTTTGGCCGGTAACTTGCCGCACCCGTAGGGGTCTAGGTTTCATTGCACAGGCTATCCACACGACCAGGGGAACGTCGGGTTTCAGTAGCGGCTCTGTGAAACCCGGGGATCCCAGATTAACTGTATTGTTCTGTGATGCTTATTACTTTTCTGTGATGTTGCATATTATCACGCCTGGAGCGATTACTGTATATTGGTATATATACTATTAGATGTTGTATATATTTTACACCCGCGCTAGTCCAGTCCCCGCTCTATCGTTAGTTAAGTAACCTAACGGGTGATGACGGGACCCAGTGACCAATGCGGATGGTATATACGTACATTTTATTTTCGTTCTTTTCTGATGTGATTATTTGATGGGACTACATTGATTCTGATCAATGAAAAGGAAAACAAACCTATATTTGATGTTGTTGGAACAGTTTTAAAAGGTCTTATTATAAAGACGTTTCCTTTTGTTATGCATAGTGATATTTGGTTGGAATATCCTGCACCTCATTCGATGAGGCAAGGGCTGATATCCCTTCACCGGGAGAGACCCCTTGGGCAGAAGTTTGCGTCAGGGTAATAACTTCAATATAGTCGATTACAAGTTGCTTTGCATCGAGGTATTCAGTTGAAATATCCCGCACCTCATTCCACGAGAAAAGAGCCGAGATCCCTTCACCGGGAGTGACCTCTTTAGCAAAGGTTTTCGCCACTATATTTTTATAAAAATCTATCAGGTTCCTTCAACGAGATCAAGTTCATTACGTTAAAGGATTTTCGCCAAAAACCAGCCGTAGTCCTCCGTCATTTCTTTTGGGTATTCGGTAGTATTCAAGCTATGTATTTTGGCCAAAGTCAAGGCATAGTGTTTGGTAGCTGTTGGGTATTCATTTGTTGCAGAGATAGATGAGTTGGTTTGGGATAGTCGTTCTGCCATTTTGTCCAAAGTCAAGGGCATGTACGGGTGGGTTCAAATTGACCTGGATAGTGACGGGTAGAACTTGGCATGTGACTTATGACATTTTGACCAAGGCCAAGGTCATAAGAGCATGGGGCAAAAATCATATCGGGAGTTTCTAAAGAAACTAAAACTTGCCAAGTATGCGCATACCTTCTGGAGTGTGATAACATGAGTGGATTCCGTCACGTTATCATGCGATGAGAGTTGGATCCCGATTCCCACTGATGAGTTGGTTTACTCTTCGGGTGATCCCGACTAATTCTTCTTTCAGGTTTGGAGGAGAATTTGAGATAACAGTGGGAGGTTTCCTGATTAGATAAAATGATAACCATTCTGATCTAGGTTAGAGTGCACGCAGAGTGTTTCTTTTCTCTCTCTCTCTCTCTCTCTTTAGCAGCGACCTTTGACCGACCCTAGACTATGACTAAGTGACCAAGTTGACCGAACCTTCTTAAAATACTGGCTTTTGGATTATCTAAAGTTGCATAAGTCATTGCAACTCCTTCTTTTACCCTTTGTATTTCTCAGAACACCGCGTATTACTACGAACATCCACTTCCATTGGATAGATCCATCGTATGGTTATATACGAACTCGAAAGGACTTCTTCGAGGATGGATCCAGGTTCAGGAGAAATAGAATTGGTTTATTCAGTTGTCTTTTATTATCACCTTCTCTCAGATTGCGAGGGCTCCTTAGTTTAGGAGAGTACACCTATTACGCTTATTGGATAGTCTTATTCCAAACCATAGGCAGGTGCCGAAAGGTAGGGAATGAAGAAAACCAATTAGCCTAAGTAGGGTGTGCAGAAGGTAATATGTAAAGACAAAATAAAGGGATTAGAAAGAGGGCAAAGTAAATTGCGACTGTTATCATTCACGACCAAACCGCGTACTTCATCGCCACTCCTATTTCACCTTTAATAGAATAAGGTATTATTCAGTTGTCTTTTATCATCACCTTCTCTCAAGTTGCGAGTACTCCTAAGTTGAGGAGGGTACACCTATTATGCTTACTGGATAGTCTTCTTCCAAACCATAGGCTGGTGACGAACGGTAGGGAAGGAAGAAAACCATTTAGCCTAACGATGGTGTACAGAAGGTAACGACTAAAGACAAATAAAGAGATTTGTAGAGATGGCAAAGAGATATACGGTTAAAGTCATGAATTGGATTATGGAATAGGCATTACTAGGAATACCAGAATAACCCTACGAAACATTTTCATGTTTCAGTGCATTGTTAAAGGAAAACTGATTTCCCGATTAGATACTTACTCCAAGGTATGTATTTACCAGGTTTCATTCTCATATCTGTATAGTTTTACAGATGATGAGTGGGAGTAAGTTATTGGGAATTAGGAGATCATCCTCATTATATCGGAATTCGTTGTAATTGGTGATATTTGAGGAAATCACCTGGGTACAGTTTTCAACCTATGACGCATAAGGTTTTGAGTTATTCAACTCAACGGACTTATACAGAGTATTGTATGTCGTCCAGTGTCCGTCAGGACAAAGGGGTAGGTCCCCGTACTATATTCTGTTTACTTATGACTTCTCTAGTTTTTAGACAAGTGTTTCGTACAAATACAATGTCCAAGTTTTGAGAAGTTGTGGGTATAAGAATAAAGTAGAGAACCAGATATCACAAGTATCGGGATTCTTCAAAGAGATCGAAGATGTAGATTCTTGTGATGGTATTCAGTTGAAAGTAACGATTTTGAGAAACTTGTTTCTCTTTCAGGTTACTCATAATTGGATGGATTCCTAAGTTGAGTAATACTGATTAGCCTCTCTCCATTAAGTTGATATGCACTGGAGACAGTTGCATGGTTTGAATCCGGTTCCAGTTAAATTAGTGCCTCTATTTCTATATTGTATATAGAATGGTTCGTATCTTAACGATGTTAAGATACGGGGAGTTGTCCGGTTATGCTTAAAACCAGACACTGGATAACTCAAGGCACGTTTCTGTAATGGCAGTTTGTGGGTTGACCCTGGCTTTGACGATGGTTGATTTTCTACCATCTGGAAGATCAATAGTGATATTGTTCGAGACTCACCACAGTTTTAGTAAAATGGATTTTTTCATAAAACAGTAGTGGGAGTATGGTAGAACTGGAAGTGATTCCAGAACCGCAAACGATTACGGAAAATATAATAGGACCTATATATTCAATCAGGTTTGACATTCCAATAGCCAATCCGCAGACATAGTGGGTAACCTCAGACACCCGAGAGGTATTCCGGTAGACTTAAGGACGGTGACAGGGAGGTTCTTGTTTACCCAGACTTGACACTACTGTTGTTCCAGACTATGAGACCCGGCATGAGGATATGTATAGCGTCGTTCTAAGCTAATTTTAGAAGTACACGTATATATTATTCTGCCAGAGGGTTATTGTGGTCAGTGGGAGCAGCGGAAGCATAGTGGACAAGTAGCTTATGTCTATTTATAGGCTTGAGCAGATATAGCGGAGATAAGATCATCTAATTTTGATGTGACAGTTATGGGTTTGACTTCATCAGAATAGGGGATGGATCTGTTAAGAAGGTAGTAGGATGTGATGTTCTGGTATTTGGATGACATACACAGAGTAGGAAGTAAAATTCCTTTACTACGATCGGTTGTACTTTGGTTGTCACACAGTTGTTTCTCCATAAAAGACATGGATATAATATCTGACATTCTGGTTACTAGATCTATGGTTTTAGATCTAGATTTGGGTAGTTTCACAATTAGGTACTTTAACAATATTCTAAAGGTATTTAGAATAGATGACTCCTGACATGGTGGTGTACCTGCAGATGATGGAGTCGCCCTCTCTAAAGGTGTCTTACAGACTAAAGGGGAGAGAGATGTGCATGATTGGCATATCACTTGCTTAGGCAATTGAGTCAATCGTGAGATGTCAAGTACCACACCAGATGTTTTTTTTGCACTAGATGCGATAAGTTTAAATTAATCCAATCCTGAAGAAACATAAGGAAGCAGTTTTAGAACATAAGTGCATGTTCTACGGATTTGATGACAGCAGCCTCCTTCGGAAGACGGTTATCATTCCAAGCTTCAAAGGTGACATGGATGACAGAGTGATTGTCAGAGTTATAGTTTTCCCTCAGACGAGGGACAGTATTATGGACAGATGGTCTAAGAGGATACTGTGGGAAGCATGGTGCTGGATACTGATTAGGTTCAGTTATCAATACAGTCTAAGAAGTTTGGATTTGGAGTTCATTTATGAACTAGGTCCCATCAGATATCTAGACATATTCTAAGACAGGTATTACTCAATTCAGGAGATGGCTTTCTCCGCGAACTTGAGATTAAGAGAGATATAGAAAGAAACATCAGGGCGGATCCACTCACTGGGGCTATTTCTCGAACACAATAGTTTTACAAATGGGATTTGTGAAACTGATTAGTAGAGGAGTTGGATGTTCGGTATCACACGGGCTGTGAGTATGCGACATCGCAATAATTAGCCTTAAGTGCAAGTGGGATATTGTTGGATATAGTGCCCTCAAAGTCAATTATTGGATCGCAGGTACGTGATTGCAATGATTGAGGTAGGACATATACCGATATGACAGTCTTGCTCGAAATGATAGTATACTATCTAGTTTGTCTTTATCATCGTATACATACTTTAGTTCACTATTGCATGTTGATAGAGCCCATAGGATTCTTGCTTGACTGCCAGCAATATGATGGCAATCATATACGTGGGAGCTGAGGTCTGTAAGCACATCCTTAAAGTGTCCCTAGTCATGGGAGTTTCGAGACAGGGCATCGATACTCCAGAGTAGACTAGTGTATACAGTCAAGACCCCGACGAGGGGTGGTGGCCGGTCTCACAAGCCATTGGTTTCAATTGATTCACCTAAGATGTATACAGGTGCTCAATGGGTTATGAGTACACCGGACAGGACTCGCCGGAAACTTGCTAGTTGGTATTATACATATCGTCAGATAGCAGTTCCCTGGTGACATGTGTACAGGTTAGTTTGTCGACCTGAGATCGTCATTTGTCTCGTATGAGTTCCCACTGTGCTTTGATTACTACCCTACCACGCTCAAAGGAGACGTGCAAACATGTTTTAGTTGGGTACAGTCCCGAGCCACATGGAGGCAGTGAGCGGATCGTCGGGGATTCGTCTCTTCCAGTATTGGGGGTTGATGTTGCACAGTGCACGGGTGGCCATCACTAGAAATCCTCGGCCGAGATAGTGGAGAATTACTGATTTGGATCAGTAGTTTCTCAGGTGGTGATGGGCTTCATACCGACACGAATTATCGCGTTATTAGGGGTCTGACTTTATCCACCCCTCTAGACTCGATATGCGATATTCTTAGACGAATGGACCGGACTGTACGGTTATTGTCACTGTCAGGCTCGGTAGGGTTTCTTGATGAGTTCGCTCGTCAGCTTCCCTTCCAATCAATACATAGGCAACCGCTACGTACAGCTTGGACCTCTGACGTGCTAGTGGTTATACCCAGTGCCAGTGTGTTGATGAGTCATTGGAGTCCCCCACAGACAGTTTTCCAAGTTCGGGCGAAACGTTGTAGAGGCCGTATGGTTATTATGGCAGGGTTCGGAAAATGCACGTGCATTTTCGCACGTGTCATATTTCGGGCAGATAATACTGGTAGGCTTTGGTTTAAGCCAGATCCGAGTATTATACTGTGTAGATATAATATCTTTGTCTCAGTTGCATTTGTATTCGGTCGTAATACAAATACGGGTATGTTTATACTGTTACGGGGTTATCCTGAAATTCGTTTCGGGATCGCTTTTGGAAGTTGCCAGTTTTCAGTTTTCTATCGCCCGTCTTTAACATTCGGTTAAAGACGGATTTATCTCTACTAGAAGAAGTGACTGGGTTAGTGAGGTGTTCTTGATTCATTGGTTGCATTAATTGTTCATTTAATGATAGCATGACTAGGTTAGATGATTCATTAGTGCATTAATGATAATGCAAGGTGGATAATGACTCATTCTCACTCTTTTATTGTTGTGGTCACCTTCCCCTCTCCTACACTCACCTCCCCCCTCATCTTAAGTGGCCGGCCCTTCATTGTGAAGGAGGATGGTTGTTGATTTGGAAAAGATTATAGTTTTGGATTCATGAAAATTAGATAGCCTCATTTTCTCATTTCACCCGATCCAAAAGGCAACTTCATTAACCGTTCATCCATGGTTT
The DNA here is from genome assembly GCA_030015575.1 of Agapanthus africanus. Classification (NCBI taxonomy): domain Eukaryota; kingdom Viridiplantae; phylum Streptophyta; class Magnoliopsida; order Asparagales; family Amaryllidaceae; genus Agapanthus; species Agapanthus africanus. Next base: position 161,312,155 of record JASDDO010000024.1, read on the forward strand.
TGGACGAAGTGAGACAAAGTGTTCTACTCATTCTCTACATCATCTTGGTCATCTCTTTTAGCAAACTTGACGACCGAGTTGCCTCGGTTCAGAGGCGGGAGCCCGTTTAAAGATCCGTCGACGTGGTGCCACCTGGACGAGGAGACTGGAGATTCAGGAGATCGGAGCAGACGCAACAAAGCGTGGGATGATGGTTGAAGACCGAAGGACTCGAATCGTTTGGTATAACATTTCTACCCACTTTGTAGTTTGTTAGTTTAGCTTTAATGGAAGATCCGGGTGATAGTACACGATAGCGCCAGTTATAAATATTTTTGTTCCGCATTTAGCGTCTGTTTAGACGACCGGGGCACTACCGTGGACTTACAGTAAATTCATTAATTTTCCACATTAAAGCCGCATGCATCGTGAAGGTTGTATCTGTGTTTGCATCGTAAGTCTCCATACCATCAATGACTAAAGATTTTAACTCATCGATCAGAGGTCGGAGATAAACGTCGATATTGTTTCCCGATGAGTTGGTCCGTTAATAAGAAGTGCTATCATAAAATAGGATTGATCCATAGTCAACCAAGGCGATAGATTATAAACTATCATTACAACGGGCCATGTGCTATGGCTTCCAGCCATATAGTTGAATGTGCAGAAACCATCACTAGCCAGTCCGAGCCTGACTTGTGAGAATTGCTACTGAATATTTGGTGCCTCCTATCGAAATCCTTCCATGCTGGTGAATCTCTTGGATGAATCATTTATCCATCCTCGCTTGAAGTAGCACGGTGATGCCAAATCATTGTCTCGAATGTTTTCTTGCACCTGAATGGCCTCTGCAGCCTCTGTGTTATAGGAAAATACCGTGCTATCTAGACAGGTATATCGGGCTTCTTATCATATTTTTTCGGCTTATACCTGACCTTGCCGCATGTTGGATACTCTTTCAAATCTAAATTTTTTTCCGGTACAACACGCAATTTTTGGGACATGCATGAATCTTCTCAAAGTTCAGACCCAATCAGACATCATCTTCTGGGATTTGTACCAGCTCTCGAGTACGTTATTTTCCGAGGGCATAGAATATACAAGAAATTCAGAAGTATCGTGAATGACTTTTTGGTCCATCCATTTAGACACTTAATCTGGAAAAGTTGGATGAACCATGATAAGGTGGAATACTTTGCATTCTTATAAATTGGTCTTCTAACATCATTCATGAACTTTTCATACTTATCCGCATGCGGTCCTTGACTGGAAGAAATATCTTCTTCGGTAGGATTACTATCACCGAGGGCAGCCTCTACCATATCCTCCATTTCTTCTACTGGAAAGAACTTACCGTCTTCTTCATCTTCCGCCACATTATCGTCTTCTCTTTCTTCTTCCGCCGCATTACGGTCTTCTTTTTGTACTTCCCCGTGATATAGCAAAATTGTATAAATTCTAGTAAAACCATGTTTAACGATGTGAAGCTCTACGATTTCTACCTTCATAACTTATTCCCACATATATCGCAAAGACAGAGAATCTTCTTTAACATGATCTTATTATGTGCGCGTGCAAATTCAAAGAAAGCAGCAACTCCTGCGACAAACTTAGATTGTGTAATAACCGGTATCTGCTGTACGAAGTATTTCATGTTTTAATAAAACTTCCTTTTAATAGTTCTCTGAATATTTTCCTGGTAACCGTATTTTTAATAAAATATTTTCCTAACTGCTTATTTCTAATTCCTATTCTCAAAACCAACTTCTTTTAAATTCCTATTTTCTTATTTTAATCTAAACCCTAACTCTAACTATTTTTATCCAAACCATATCTCTATCCTTGAATCTCTATATCTATCTATTTTCTATATTATTATGTTTATATTTCTTAAAAACCTAACCAAAACCTTAACCTAACTTCTAAACCTAAGAATCCGGCCCAAACCCATATCCCAAACCCGAGCACTTATTCTTCTTCTTCTTCTTCTTCTTCTTTTTCTCCTCCATCTCGTTCATGAATTCACGAGCACCATGCCACGTTGCCGCCTTCTTCGCCAATGGCCCCCGCATCACCCGTTCGTCGTCGACCTTGACCCCAATCACAACTACCTCCGAGATCCCAGCGTCAGCACCCTATCTTTTCTTAACCGAGCCTCTCCTCTTTCTAAATCTCCATCTCTCCATCGCACTCTCTCTCTCACTCTCTCTTTCTCTCTCTTTATCTCTTTCCCTTCACAGCCGCCACAACTTCACCACCGGCAACCCCAGCACACCTCCGAGCCTCTACCATCGCAACCCAACTTGCACCACCTCGTCGCTGCAACGAACACCACCAGAAGACACCCTGAGTTCCCTACTCCAGAAAACCCACAGGCGCCGACCCCATCGTCAGAGCTCACTATCGGAGCTACCTCCGTCAACCACGACAAGCCCAGCTGCTCTGCATCACCCGAGCCTCTTCACCGTGATTAAGCTCCTACGCCAACTTCTCACGCCGCAACCAGCTGCTGCCATCACCCCCTTCACTGATGAGCCTACATCGCCGTCGTTCACCGCCACCCTCCTTATCTCACCTCTGTGACATCGCCACCTTCTTTCAACCGAGCTCACCACTCCATCTTTTCTTCTCTTCACAACCCAACAACCGAGCTTCCACCATCTACGGCGAACACCACCATCACATCCACCGGCTTTCACTGTTGACTGTTGGGGTAAAAATTTACACCCCGGTTGACCGAGTCAAAGTCAAAGTCAACCCCCAAGCTAGGTGGACCCAACCCCAGGTCAAGCGGGCCCATGCCCAAGTCGAGCCCGCGGCCAGCCTCTCTCATGCCAACAATAAAATCATGTCATAAATTATTTTTATGTAATTTTTTATGCATGAATGTAAACAAAATGGGCATTAAAACCAAATTTTTGTAAAGCCCATGGCTTATATGCAAAAAGAAATGGCACATGAGCCATGGGATAGCCAAAAAGCCATTTTGAAAAGCCCAAGGGGCTATATGTAAATATGTAGGCCTATAAAAGGCAACATGATGATGAATAAAAAAACACATTTCATTCCCCTCAAAAAAAACCTAGGGTTCTTTGTGCCTACTGCTTCTTCTCCAAGGTTCTAAACCTTCTCATTTCTTTTAAATTAAATCAAGAGTTTTACTCTTTCTCTTCCAAAACTAAGTAGTTTTCCACCACAAAACCCACAAAGGGGAACTCAGATCTCCCATCAGATCTCAAAAAGGAGTGATTTTTAAAATCTCCTACTTCTTGATCTTCAAGATCCGGCCAAACAACAGGAGGAAGAAGAAGAACCCCCTTCATCAGCTTCAAAACATCCTAGGAGTTTTAACTCCATAACATATATATATATATAACAACAAATATTTCCTTTCTGAAGCATAGCTTCTGTTTCTTAGGCTAAAAGCCTCTTTTTCTCGCCGGCGCTCAAGAGCAGAGCGCCCGCGTGCCGACACGTGGTGCGCTTGCGCTCAAGCACAAGCGCCCGAGCGCAAGTCGCCCACGTGCCGACACGTGGCGCGCTTGCGCTCAAACGCAAGCGCCCGAGCGCAAGTCGCCCCGGTGCCGAGACGTGGCGCGCTTGCGTTCAAGCGCAAGTCGCCGCGGTGCCGACACGTGGCGTGCTTGCGCCCAAGCTCAAGCGCTCGAGCGCAAGTCTCCCCCGTGCCGACACGTGGCGTGCTTGCGCTCCAGCGCAGGCGCTCCAGAACAAGTCGCCCCCGTGCCGACACGTGGCGCGCTTGCGCTACAGCGCCCTGTGCTCAAGCGCAGTGCGCCCATGTGCCGACACGTGGCACGCTAGCGCCTGAGCGCACAGCGCCCAAGGCGCTGGCCCCACGCATCCTTTGGATGCCTTTTCCCCCTCTTTGTATGTACATACATATACATATACATATGTATACATATTTGCACACACACGTGCTCCACGACACTGTCCCTGTTAGAAAAAAATTTCTAACGGGGCGCTGCCCCGCACCCCGCAAGGGGGCTGCTAGCCTCCTTGACCCCCAGCCCGCTATCCGGGTAGCGGGACCCCCGTAAAACTCTGCGTGGCTCCCGATATATCCAAACCCCCCTTTCAAGACACAACACACGTATACTACACATTGAGTTCGCATGACCAGTTTAACCTATCAATCGGAGGTTCCCTTGCTCCAAAGGCGAGGGGTAATTAACGGCAGCTTAGTCCGCGGCTGCCGGAGATTCGGATCCCCACAATCATTAAACCCCGGCCTACCCTAGGGAGGGGGGATCTGTAGTACGCCTGACAAGCACGCGCGTATTCCCATCTCAATGGGGTGACGAAAAACACCCTACAGATTCTGGCACGCCCGGTGGGACCAATCTCTCCTCTCATATTTCGGGTTAAGCGTTCATACGAACTCAATCAATATACATACCTGTATTTATACTAAAAATAATGCTTTTTCATGCAGATTTTCAAGCAATCACCTTCCGACGATGTCTTCGATGATGAACTCAGCTCCCGTCTCCTACACGATGAGGATAGACTCTAGGACGGTCCTTCCGGCCAGTCTCGGGCGACAATGGGAGGAGCCGCTGCTACCATTTGGCTCTATTATGTTCATGCCAGTTGGCGCCATCCCAGCTCCTCAATCCCCGGTGACAGACAAACCGGTCTCAAAATGCAAGAGGCCAAATGTGGTGGTCTCGAAGGCACCCCAACTCAAACGCAAGTCGGTATTTGAGCGGCTCTCCTTTGCCCCAGCTGGGAGCAAGGCCATCAACACCAACAAAGCTACAATGCGTCCCGGGAAAGCTCTAGCGGTGCCATTGACCACTGCTCGATCGGGTGTCTTCTCTAAGCTCCCCGCCAAAGATGAGGAAATGGCTGGATATGTGGTCCACACTGTCTACATGGCGGGCACGCGCAGCAAGAGGAAGGACAGGGCCACCACATCCCAAATCCAATCTGGCGTGAATATGGCTGCCACATCCCAAGGCCAGCCTCCTCTGGAAGGTAATGAAGACCTTCCCAGTGAGGCTAATAAGCAGAAAGACCCTTCGGTCCATGAGGAGTCGGGCTCGGAAAGTGAAGAAGAGCCGACTTTCCGCCCCAGGACCGCGGAGCAAGAGCTCCGAAAGAAGCTCAGAGACAAAGACAAGGAGATGGCCAAACTCTACTCCAAAATCGATGACTTGACGAATGTCATGATGCAGCTCACGGCCCGACTTGCCTCTCAGCCGTCCAATCAAGCGGAGGGATCTGATCGTGAACCGGGAAATGGTGTCCCAAAGCAGCGGACGTTTATTCCCTCAAATCCAAAAGTGGGCGAACTACATGAAAATCAGTCGCATCCTATCTCGGGAAATGTTTTGGCTACCGATGACAGTAGCCCGCTAACTCAAGATCAAATCATGGATTTAGTTGCCAGCAAAGTCAAAACATTGGTAGCTGAAGCCGAAGCGCAAAATGATATCAGCAGTAGCGGGAGACCATATCCTGCTCAATATGATCTGGTAGAATTTCCTAGCGGCTATGTCATCCTTAAATTCGGAAGATTCGATGGGACGGGAAACGCGAATCAGAACATCCCCCACTTCAAAGACTCATGCTGGAATACTGGGGGCAACGATGCGCTTCTCCTCCGCCAGTTCGTTAATAGCTTGACCGATGTTTCTTTCGACTGGTACGCGAGCATACCGGATGGCTCCGTTATTACTTTCGTCCAAATGGAATCTTTGTTTCGACAAAGGTTCATGAGCGTCAGCGATAAGATAACCATTGCCGAGCTCGTAAGGACCAAGCCCAAGAGCGACGAAAGCAGCACGGATTTTATAACCCGATGGCGTAATCTCTCCGTCATATGTGAACCGCCGATAGAGCAGGACCAATCTGTCAGTCTCCTTGTCGGAAATCTCAACAACTGGATGGCCCCGTTTCTATGTACCGCGGGTCTCAAAACATTCCAAGAGCTGACCAAAAAGGTCCAAATGTTGGAACGCTCAAAGCCCGAGTCCGCTCAGGATCTTCAGTTCACAAACAGACCAAAACCTTGGAGGGACGACAACCGAAAAGGCGGAAGTTCTAACATCACCGATTCTCCAAATAAGCAGAGAACGGGCGGAGCAAAAACTGACCAGTCTTGAGAGCCAACTTTGGAGGAAAGAAGAAATAAGGTCTACTCATTCCGAAGGGACAAGGTCCGTAAAATTTTTAAAGATGCTCTGAAGAATGGCCTGCGGCTACCAGAACCAAAAAGGCTAAGTGAAGCGAACAAGACTGATCATCCCAACTTTTGCCCATACCACCGAGTGCTGGGGCACACTATTGAAGACTGTTGCATCGACAAGGATTGGGTAGAGAAACAATACAAGGCGGGAGAAATATCATTGTCCCCTGGCGTGTTAGCAAACAATCAAGCTGCGACCATCAATTTCATACACACGGGGACCGAAGTCCTTCAGGGACCTGATTCTCTCAAACACCCGCCTTTCTCTGGGAACAATCGACCGCCACGTCATTAAACTGGGAACAATCGACCGCCACGTCATTAAACTGGGAATAATAGACCTCTAAGTCTTTAAACTGGGAACAGTAGACCCCTAAGTCTTTAAACTGGAAACAGATGACCGCTAAGTCGTTAAACTGGAAACAGTCGACCACCATGTCATTAAACTGGGAACAATCGACCTCTAAGTCGTTAAACTGGGAATGTAAAAATATATATATATAAATAAACGAAAAATGTGTAAATAAATAAATAAAAAGAAAAGCCGAAATGATGGGGCAACTCGCAATAAAAATCAGCGAGTGAAAATGAAAATAAAGCCGAAATGATGGGGCAACCGCGAATAAAGAGCCGAAATGATAGGGCAATCACGACCTTCGCGATAAGAAAAGCTGAAATGATAGACCAATCGCGGTAAAACAAAAAAAACAAAAAAAAACCGAAACAAAGGCGAATGATGAGTCGCTCCTGGTACCATATTCCAGTGCAGCGATGCAGACGCCAACAAAAATTCAAATTTCCAAAATTCTCCCAGCCCTATTGTTAGTCCCCAAATTGACTACCGTATACAATCCACGGGCTCAAATAATTCTCATCACCCTCATGCCCCACCGTAATCACCAATTACGCGGCTGGTCTCCGCCTTTGGAATTATGCTCCATTGAGAGGACCCACTCATGTGTCCTCACGATACATGAGGGAACAAACCTTTATGAGATCCTTATGACTCACGTAGGAAAAACACACTTAGGAGTCCCCACGACTCCTAAGGAGAAAATACACCTGCGAGATCCTTACGACTCGCAGGGAGAAAATGCTTTTATGGGACCCTCACGGCCCATAAAATTGAAAAGTCTTAGGTGGTAGGGATCTAAACCTGTCTCCTAAGCCATCGCTCCCCAATCCCCAAGCGGCGAATGATGAGTCGCTCCTCGTACCATATTCCAGTGCAGCGATGTAGACGCCAACCAAATTCCAAATCCCATACCCCAACGGCGAATGATGAGTCGCTCCTGATACCATATTCCAGTGCAGCGATGCAGACGCCAACAATGTCCCGAAATGTTTTTGGCCCTACGGTCTAGATCATACATCCTGCAAAACCGTATACAATCCACGGGCGTAACCGTATACAATCCACGGGCGTAAAACGATCCCAATCTCTCCCAAGTCCTACCGGCGAGACCACATTCAAAGTCCCATCGGCAAGGAAGATTCAAAAAAAAAGAAAAAGAAAAAAAAAGAGAAGAAGAAAAAAAGAAGGTATGTCCACAAGCAAAATGGGCACGGATGAAAACCCGAAAGGGCTCCGTGAGTAAAAACAGCAGGACTGCCGGCGAGTTTATGAAAACCCGAAAGGGCGCAAACTCGTGAAAAAGAGATGAAATGCACTCGCAAAGTCCTCTCGACTTTGTGGGGAGAAAATTCCCGCATGAGATCCCTACGACTCACAAAGGAGCCACACACTTAGGAGTCCTCACGACTCCTAGGGAGAAAATACACCTACGGGATCCTTGCGACCCGTAGGAAGAAAATGCTTTTATAGGACCCTCACGGCCCATAAAATTAAAAAGCCTTAGGTTATAGGGATCTAAACCTGTCTCCTAAGCCACCAATTCCCAAATCCTTCAGGGGCAAATGATGAGTTGCTCCTGGCAGTATCCCAGTGCAGCAATGCAGATGCCAAACAAAAACCCCAATTCCCAAATCTTCTCGGGGCACATGATGAGTTGCTCCTGGCATTATTCCAGTGCAGCAATGCAGATGCCAAACAAACCAAATCCAAATCCTCTCGGGGCACATGATGAGTTGCTCCTGGCATTATTCCAGTGCAGCAATGCAGATGCTAAACGAAAAAGAAACCAAATCCAAATCCTCTCGGGGCAAATGATGAGTTGCTCTTGGTATTATTCCAGTGAAGCAATGCAGATGCCAAACAAAAAAAAAACCAATTCCCAAATCCTCTCAAAGACAGATGATGATTCGCTCCTGGTACCATATTCCAGTATAGCGATGCCGATGTCAACTCATATCAAACAAATCAAACCAAACAATTCCAACATCGACCTCTGCGTCAACAAGCGACACTCTGCATCGGGAAAACTGTAGGGTTGCTAGGCACGCACACAAGGGTCTACGAGGCATCAACCATGCCCGATTAAAATTTTAGCCGTGCCGAACAACCCGAAGCCGAATCTTTAAACTAGGGTTTAGGCGAAAACGAACATGTTAAACGCTTTAACACTAAGTGAGAGGGATTACAACCTTTGTAGATCCGGTCCTTCACTTCTTAAGCTCCGTATTGAGGTCCCTTCGCTGCGATCATCGTGTTCTGAACTCTCGAGAGGCTTCACGAAGAGAATGATGCAACCTTTGCTTCCGATCTTCGATACTAAGATGATCTACCTTGAAGTTTCATTAACACAAGCTAACACTCATAATATGAAGTGAACACCCTCATCTAAATGGCAAAGATAGATGAGGATGATGAAGTAGGATTTTTGCTCTCATTTATTATCTTTTTCTCACTCACTTTCATCACAAAAGAAAGCTTTTTCATGAAGGAACTCAAAGAAGAAGAAGCATGAATGAAGATGATAACTTATTTCCTTTTGTGATGAACAATGAATTATTTTAGTGGTTACAAATCTAACCAAGGGTTAAGCATGAAAGAGTTAACCCTTGTAGAGAGTTAACTAGAGTTAATGGTTTGGATTGGGTTAACATAATATCTCACAAAAAATATCAAGCAACCACAAAGTCAAAGCTTCATGAAGCTTCATGGAAGCTTCATGCAAAAGCTAACCCTAATCCAAACCTAACCAAGTTTAAACCCTAATCCATTGTTAAATTTGTAACCCTAACATGTTACAATATTATATATCACATATACAATATATTTTGTAACAATAGAAAATAATACAATTAACAAATATCGCATATATATCAATGTATTATCCCGTGAGAAAATGAATCTTTTAGTGAGCTAATATTAGTTAATGTAATTTAATATATCATATATATTATTATACATTAAATTATAGAATCAACACTTGATCCGACAATCCGGCTATATCGCATATAACCGACTAATACGATGACCCGGCTATATCACATATACCCGGCCGATATCTCATATCGCGAGAATCCAATACGGTATCACATACCGCATTATCCTCAGTCCCGCATATATCATATATGTGCTCCTACTTCGTTTTGCCTGAGCCAAGAAACCTCTGTGTAGGACTCTAAAGAATCGTCAATACGCCGACAGTAGGTGATGATCATATCAAACACCCACAAGCTGCAAGCGGTCAGCTAAACGTAACAGCCACCGAGGTATTGAGCGCTCAGAAGATCAACAAGCAAGCCTGTGCATTCTCCTGTGAATCCAAGCAGTAACACTCCCATACAGTCCGGTCTCGTCGTCTGATATGTCGTATATCTCGCCTAGGGGTGGTAAACGTCAGACCCCAGTAGCTTGATAAGTCGTGTCGATATGAGATCTATAACAGTTCGAGAAACTACTGATAACACTTACCAGTAAATCTCAGCAATCCTGGCCAGGAATTTCCGGTTATAGCCAATCGAACACAGCACAACATCAACTCCCTATACCGGGAGAGACGAATCCCCTCCTATCGCTCATTGCCTCCATGTGATTCGGGACTGTACCTAAAAGCCACATTTTTGCACGCCCTCTTGGACGTGGTATGATGGAAATCAAAGCATAGTAGGAATCACTCAAGACTCTATGACGATCTCGGGTCAACAGACTACTCTGTACCAGTGTCACCGGAGAACTGCCATCTGACGTAAGGTATAATACCATCTGGGAGTTCTCGGCGAGTCCGTCCAGTGTACCCAGTCTCCACTGAGCACCCATACACCATCCTTGATGTCAAACACCGATGGATATGGGATCATCCATCGCCCATCATATGGATCAAGATGCGTATACGCTAGTCTACTCCGGTGTATCGATGCCCTGTCTCGATACACCCTCGACTAGGAACAGTTATAGGAAGTACTCGTCGACTACCATGGCCCCACTAGTATGATCTCATCACAGTCCGAGTAGTCGAGTACATATCCTAAGGGCTTTATCAACATGTAACATAGAGACAGACAGAGTACATGTTAAGATAAAGTACAACCAGATAGCATACTATCATGTCGAGCAAGAAAGTCCTCCCTATATATGTCCTAGCATCCACTACAATATACATCGTATGTACAGTAATGGCCTCTAGGGCATACATATAACTAACAATCTCCCACTTGCACTAGGGCCATCTGTTGTGGTATCACATACCCAACAATTAGCTGCGGTTGAAGTATCTCATACTCAACCATCCCATAAAAGTCTCTACTGGGAAAAAGGCCTTTGTGAGTGGATCCACGCTGTCGTCCTCTGTGTCTACTCTCCTAACCTCGATCTCCCTGGAGATCAACCATCTCCATGATCAGGTGATACTGCCTAAGAATTATATCTGGATTTCTGATGGGACGGTAGTTCCTTGGCAAAAGCCACAACTCCATTGTCACACAATGGTAGGAACGAAGTTCATCTCATGAACTTATATATATCCATACTGTCTCTTTGGTAGCATTCTTGGTAACGATGTATCTTGCCTTTAATCGTCTAGTATGTCACGGTATCTAGCTTGGAACTCTTCCAACATACCGTCCCTCCACTGAGGGTAAAGACAATGCCTGCGACTGACATTCAGTCGTCCTTATCACCCTGGAACCTTTCCAGTGATTCTCCCCAGGATCGATTGATACCATCTCACTACAACTAGTGAGTATCCTAACATCCAATTAGATCTATCTCATAGATCCAAAATCCAGGATTTAGGAGGTATCACTTTGATCCTATATGGAGAATTCTTGTGATAAGCGGAGATTGACCGAGCGTAGCATAGGAAACTCCTTCCCTATCAAGAGTATGCCATCCACGTACTCTATGAGGATCACCACCATACTCCCTACTACCTTTTTGTATATACAAGGTTCATCTACCATTTTGATGAAGTCAAACTCTTTGACTACCACATCAAAACAGATGTTCCAACTCCGCGATGCCTGCTTTATCACATAAAACATCTTGCACACATTTCCGCTACTCCCACTATCTACGAAGCCCTCTGGCTGTGTACTTATAGACGCTCTCTTCCAAATAATCATTTAGAAAAGCAGTTATGACACCTAACCGCCAGATATCGTAGTCATGGTATGTAGCCGTGGCAAGTAGGATCTGGATGGACTTTAAGCATAGCTTTGAAAGTCTCAACTTTTCCATGTATACCAAGTAATCTTCTCAAGATATACTCGCTCCTGATGGGGATTTAACCCTTCAGATAAAGCAACCAAAGTCCATACTTTGTTTGTGTATAAGGATTCCATCTCAGATCGCTAAGCATCCAGCCATTCTTACAGAGTCCCACTCCTGATGGCCAGCCCGAAACTAGTTGAGTCATCATCTCATGATGCAATCCTCGCTCCCGCTGTCATAGAGAAACCGAAGTAACTCTCATGTGGGTGAGGAACCCTACTAGATCGGCGGAGAGGCTGAGGTTCGTTGGTTACTATTGAATCCTTTGGTTCTACCAAATCATCTGCTATAGTTTGTATAGCTGGAACTCCTTCCAGTTCTACATAACAGACCTTGCCTCGAGCTTGTCCGGATTTTGCTTTTAGACATAGGCCGGACAACCCCAAATCTTAACAAACTTAAGATATGGGCTCTTCCCTTTCCATATCACATATGAAGTGGTAGGCAACTGATTTGATTTGAAGCCTATTCAATAGCTATGCAACTTCTCAAGTGCATAACTCCCAAAAGGAAATAGGAAACTCAGTAGTACTCATCATAGAGCAAACCATATCACATAGGGTGCTATTGCTCCGCCCCGATATACCATCGTGCTATGGTGTATACGGAGGAGTAATGCTGAGAGAGAATCTCATTCTCCTTTAGAATAGTCCAGGAATTCCGTGCTCAAGTATTCTCCTCCTTGATCTCATCAAAGGACATAATACTTATACTCGTTTTTGGTTCTCTACTTCTAACTTATATTCCGTGAATATCTCAAAAGCTTCGAACTTGTGTTTCAACAGGAACATATGTCTGAATCTTGAGAGATCATCAGAGAACATAATGAAGTATAAAGAACCGGTCTTGGCATGTGTAGACAGGGGACCTTCATACATCAGCATGTATCAATCCCAAGAGTTCACTAACTCTTTCTTTGTTTCCAATAAACAGAGCTGTGGCCATCTTATCTCTGTGACATGACCGGCAAGTTTCATAAGATGTAAATTTAAACTCATTTAAATATGCATCTAAATGTAACTTCAGCTAGCCAGGTCGCATTGATATGACCTAGTCTACAATAGCTCAAGAAGGATTCGTTCATTTCTGAACTCTTCCTCTTGTGTGTGTTCTGTATACTAAGAACTGTAGTTTAATTTAGAACGTTAATGCTTTTAGATAACGTGCCTGAACCGATCAACTCTTGATATAGGAAATGTTCAAAACATTATCCAACAATACAAAATTATATCATTTCTTTATTAATAAAGAGACTGATATGATGTTGTATATCAGGTTCGGTATCTAATAACATTTGTTCAGAATCAATGTATTCTAGTAATACAGGGTGACAGTGACCAACAGACTTGGCTGCAACACTTGCACCGTTTTCTGTCTCATGAAACTTATCACCCGTTCTCAGTTCTCTACCTATCTGTAGCCCATGTAACAGATTACATATGCGGGATCCTGATCCGGTATCACATACCCAGGACGTAAAGGATACTGAGAAATGGTTCTCTGTAATGAACACACCCGAAGATGATGCATCAGCATGCACTTTCTTCGTTTGGGCGGCATGGGAAATCTGGTATTCCCCAATTTCCTACTCTATCTTATAACAATTATAAGTTGGAGCGGGACCAACGTTCCCCAGCTCAGTATAACAAGCGGGTTCGGTCAATATATCCATTTTATTATCTTGATTAAGGCGTGATATGGTCGCTACCTGGAGAGAGAGAGAAGAAAACACTCAGCGTATGCTCTTGCAAGATTAGATTGGTTATCTAATATATCTAATCAGGATGTCTCCCACTGTTTTAGTCAAATCTTCCTTCAAACCTTAAAAGGAAAGACTAGCCGGGATTAATTACACGCTACAAGTTCGCCAATCTTTCAGCCAGGCCAGTGTCGGTACTTTGAGGGAGGTCCCCCGTGCTTTCGCACGAACCTAATTAAAGTAAACCTCGTTTTCCCAGAGGCGTAACCCCGTTAACACCTTTCTAGACACCTACGTGATCGGCTAATTGTAATGTGTAAACTCTCCCAGGAGTAACTCTTACTCGCAGCGGGTATCGGGATCCAACTATCTCATAGAAGGTATGCAATCTCATTGCAAATTTCAACACTTGAAATTCCCGATAATAATTTGCCCCAAGCGATCTATGACCTTGACTGAGTCAACAAACCATAGACCGCAAGTAAAGTTCAACCCGTCATTTCCCGATTGAATTAAACCCACCCGGACGACCCTTGACTGAGTCAACAAGGCCGCACGACTACCCTAATCCAATCGCATCATATGCTTTGCAGATAAGCACTAATCAGCTACCGCACACTACGCCTTGACTGAGTCAACAAACGCAGCACGAATACTAACTATTACTAATCTGAAATGGCGGAGGGCTACGACAGGTTTTAAGAAAACCCTTTGCGTAATGAACTTTATATCATTGTAGAATCGAGTAATTTTAAATGGAGTGTTTTTGAGGCTTTTCTAGTTTTGCTAAAGGGGTCACTCCCGGTGAAGGGATCGTCGGCCATTTCCTCATCGAATAAGGTGCAGGATATATCATATATACCACTATGCAAAGAAAGAACTATAGAAGCAATCAAAAGACAAACCGAGTTTGTAGCATCTGCTAGTTTCACTAAAGAGGTCACTCCCGGTGAAGGGATCTCGGCTCTTTCCTTATCGAATAAGGTGCCGGATGTTCTACAAAGAACACCGCTATGCAAAGCAAGAACTAGAGCTACCAGTTTTTAAAAAAGTTTCTACAACATCTTTAGGTTTCTTTTATTTTCATTAATCTCATTAATGAAGTCCCATTTTATTATGCTTCATAAGCATCACATTTGAAACGAAATTTGCAATATAACATATATCTCATATATATAATATAAACATTCGTCTCAAGCAGTAATATGATCTCATCACAGATCATTGCAGCAGAAGAACATATATAAAATATTGGATATATTAGGACGTCCGTGTTTTAATACGAGCCTGTATAAAACACGGATTCCACGGTTGCGATGAATAGCCAAACCCACATCCCTAGACCCCTACGAGGGCGGCAAGCAACACTGCCAATTCTAGGTTTAGGAGACCCGGTCTCGACTCCTCGAGATGGTCTCCCACTGGACCCTAGAACCCGGTTACTTTTGCTCCCCGCCTTGGGTCTACCTAATGCGGAAAAGTAAATAATATACAATGGTGACATCATCCTCAGCCCGGAAGTGCCCCAATAAAAGAATATTACATACAAATGAATTTTACATGAATGAAAAAGAAAAACTCTCATCTCACATAAAACCCCCGGCTATTCAGAACGCGATGGTCCAATATAACATATCACAGCAACACATAATATCTCATATCATCAACGTAAGCAAGTATGCGTATCCCGATTGTCATTGATGTATAGCAATGAAACCGGCGATACACCACATACTACACTTACGGTCACAGAAAAGAAAGTGTAAAACTACAACAGTTGGAATCCGCAACCTCCTTAGACATCTCATGCCTAACTAAATGAATTCCTTAGACATCGCATGCCTAACAATTATAAACCCCGCATTTTAGTCTCTTTATCGAAAACTCTTTTCAATATCAAGTCGGGCAATTCAACAAGATTCCCGACATCCTGATCGAATGCTCGTCGCAAACTTTAGTAGACGGCCACACCCCCGGATGTCGCCGTCGAAGTGCACTAAGGCGGAACACCGCTGCCGCGAGCACCCGAACGGATGCTTTTGGCGACGGGATTCTCCTACAGTCACTTGGTCGGGGCTATGGGGCGTGGCTGTTTGTTAAGTTTATCCGGCGAGTATCCGCGTACGCTACGTGATTGCGACGGACTTTTGATCACATCAAAATTCCGTGGCAACCGATCATCGAGACTAAACTGCTATGTTTATAACATTCAAATTAGTTATCTCATAACTACTTGTGGATTCCAAATATTGTATCACATTCCAGATAAATAGATAATGTTAAACTTTCCGATCGAATAATCAAACACCCAAGATTTCCCCAATATATCTCAACACTTGAAATCAGTTTAAAAATATCCATCACATGCCACAGTACCAATGATCCAGCCGTAGAAGGGTCAAGCCAACGCCTCACATGTGGCACGCCGTACTGCCCCAAACCCTAAGGTTCAAAAGGCACTTCAAGACGGTCACATAATCGAGTTAAGGTTTGTTGTCTTCTAGAGGGTCCACCGTGTTACTTGCACGACTTAGAACGATCTTAAACTCGAGAAAAAATCCAACTTTTGAAAAAATTTCCGACAGGGGAAAAAGTGAGTTATTGATATCCGTTCAAACTTTTTAATAGTTTCTAAAAATTATCCGGATAAAATAAAAAAAGTTAAATTATCCGATCGAATCAACGAGTCCCCAATACAACCCTAGAAAACTCAACACTTGAGTGGAATAAAAAAATTCCCATAAAAAATAACAAGAAAGGACCTAAGAATAATTACATGAAATTTCAGGGACTAAGTCACAATTTGGGCCGCGGAATCGCCGCCAAACCCTTGGTTTGGCCGCGGTTCCGCGGTCAAATAATTGACTTAGACGACCGTACTTCACAGTAATTCTTAGTTTTTCCTGCTTGTTTTTCTGAGAATTTTTAATTCTGAAAAAATCAACTTTTTGAAAAATGTACAGAGAAGGGTAAACATCGAGGTTTCAGGTTTCGATCGGACTTTAAACTTCGCTCAGATATCGCCTAAAGCTCTAGCTTGGCTCTGATACAACTGTAGGGTTGCTAGGCCCGCGCACAAGGGTCTACGAAGCATCAACCATGCCCGATTAAAATTTTAGCCGTGCCGAACAACCCGAAGCCGGATCTTTAAACTAGGGTTTAGGCGAAAACGAACATGTTAAACGCTTTAACACTAAGTGAGAGGGATTACAATCTTTATAGATTAGGTCCTTCACTTCTTAAGCTCCGTGTTGAGGTCCCTTCGCTGCGATCATCGTGTTCTGGACTCTCGAGAGGCTTCACGAAGAGAATGATGCAACCTTTGCTTCCGATCTTCGATACTAAGATGATCTACCTTGAAGTTTCATTAACACAAACTAACACTCATAATATGAAGTGAACACCCTCATCTAAATGGCAAGGATATATGAGGATGATGAAGTAGGATTTTTGCTCTCATTTATTATCTTTTTCTCACTCACTTTCATCACAAAAGAAAGCTTTTTCATGAAGGAACTCAAAGAAGAAGAAGCATGAATGAAGATGATAACTTATTTCCTTTTGTGATGAACAATGAATTATTTTAGTGGTTACAAATCTAACCAAGGGTTAAGCATGAAAGAGTTAACCCTTGTAGAGAGTTAACTAGAGTTAATGGTTTGGATTGGGTTAACATAATATCTCACAAAAAATATCAAGCAACCACAAAGTCAAAGCTTCATGAAGCTTCATGGAAGCTTCATGCAAAAGCTAACCCTAATCCAAACCCTAACCAAGTTTAAACCCTAATCCATTGTTAAATTTGTAACCCTAACATGTTACAATATTACATATCACATATACAATATATTTTGTAACAATAGAAAATAATACAATTAACAAATATCGCATATATATCAATGTATTATCCCGTGAGAAAATGAATCTTTTAGTGAGCTAATATTAGTTAATGTAATTTAATATATCATATAAATTATTATACATTAAATTATCGAATCAACACTTGATCCGACAATCCGGCTATATCGCATATAACCGACTAATACGATGACCCGGCTATATCACATATACCCGGCCGATATCTCATATCGCGAGAATCCAATACGGTATCACATACCGCATTATCCTCGGTCCCGCACATATCACATATGTGCTCCTACTCCGTTTTGCCTGAGCCAAGAAACCTCTGTGTAGGACTCTAAAGAATCGTCAATACGCCGACAGTAGATGATGATCATATCAAACACCCACAAGCTGCAAGCGGTCAGCTAAACGTAACAGCCACCCAGGTATTGAGCGCTCAGAAGATCAACAAGCGAGCCTGTACATTCTCTTATGAATCCAAGCAGTAACACTCCCGTACAGTCCGGTCTCGTCGTCTGATATGTCGCATATCTCGCCTAGGGGTGGTAAACGTCAGACCCCAGTAGCTTGATAAGTCGTGTCGATATGAGATCTATAACAGTTCGAGAAACTACTGATAACACTTACCAGTAAATCTCAGCAATCCTGACCAGGGATTTCCGGTTATAGCCAATCGAACACAGCACAACAACAACTCCCTATACCGGGAGAGACGAATCCCCTCCTATAGCTCATTGCCTCCATGTGATTCGGGAATGTACCCAAAAGCAACCTTTTTGCATGCCCTTGTGGACGTGGTATGATGGAAATCAAAGCACAGTGGGAATCACTCAAGACTCTATGACGATCTCGGGTCAACAGACTACTCTGTACCAGTGTCACCGGAGAACTGCCATCTGATGTAAGGTATAATACCATGTGGGAGTTCTCGGCGAGTCCGTCCAATGTACCCAGTCTCCACTGAGCACCCGTACACCATCCTTGATGTCAAACACCGATGGATATGGGATCATCCATCACCCATCATATGGGTCAAGATGCGTATACGCTAGTCTACTCTGGTGTATCGATGCCCTGTCTCGATACACCCTCGACTAGGAACAGTTATAGGAAGTACTCGTCGACTACCATGGCCCCACTAGTATGATCTCATCATAGTCCCAGTAGTCGAGTACATATCCTAAGAGCTTTATCAACATGTAACATAGAGACGGTCAGAGTACATGTTAAGATAAAGTACAACCAGATAGCATACTATCATGTCGAGCAAGAAAGTCCTCCCTATATATGTCATAGCATCCACTACAATATACATCGTATGTACAGTAATAGCCTCTAGGGCATACATATAACTAACAGAAACGTCCAACACAGGCACTCCGCATCAGGGAAACGTCCGACAACGACACTCCGTGCCCGAGAAACGTCAAGCAGACACTCCGTGCCGGGGACACGTCAACTAGTGACACTCCGCATCAGGGAAACGTCCAACAGTGACACTCTGCATCGAGGAAACGTCCAACACAGACACTCCGTGCCGGGGACACGTCAACTAGTGACACTCCGCATCAGGGAAACGTCCGACAGTGACACTCTGCATCGGGGAAACGTCCAACACAGACACTCCGTGCCAGGGACACGTCAACCAGTGACACTCCGCATCAGGGAAACGTCCGACAGTGACACTCTGCATTGGGGAAACGTCAAACACAGACACTTCGTGCCGGGGAAAAGTCAACCCGACACTCCGCGCCGGGGAAAAGTCGATCAGCGACACTCCGTGCCGGGGAAAAGTCAACCAGTGACACTCCGCGCCGGGGAAAAGTCAACCAGTGACACTCCGCGCCGGGGAAAAGTCGATCAGCGACACTCCGTGCAGGGGAAAAGTCAACCCGACACTCCACGCCGGGGAAAAGTCAATCAGCTACACTCCGTGCCGGGGAA
The DNA here is from genome assembly GCA_030015575.1 of Agapanthus africanus. Classification (NCBI taxonomy): domain Eukaryota; kingdom Viridiplantae; phylum Streptophyta; class Magnoliopsida; order Asparagales; family Amaryllidaceae; genus Agapanthus; species Agapanthus africanus. The sequence continues at coordinate 161,331,472 of JASDDO010000024.1, forward strand.
AAGTCAACCCGACACTCCGCGCCGTGAAAAAGTCGATCAGCGACACTCCGTGCCGGGGACACGTCAACCAGCGACACTCTGCATGGGGGAAACGTCCAACACAGACACTCCGCATCAGGGAAACGTCCGACAGCGACACTCCGTGCCGGGGAAACGTCAAGCAGACACTCCGTTCCAGGGACACGTCAGCCAGCAGACACTCCATAATGGGGAAACGTCCAACACAGACACTCTGTCTCGGGGAAACGTCCGACAACAGACACTCCGTGTCGGGGAAACGTCCGACAGCAGACACTCCATGCCAGGGATACGTCAGCCAGCAGACACTCCGTCTCGGGGAAACGTCCGACAACAGACACTCCGTCTCGGGGAAACGTCCGACAGCAGACACTCCGTGCCGGGGACACGTCAGCCAGCAGACACTCCGTAACGGGGAAACGTCCAACAGCAGGCACTCCGTCTTAAGGAAACGTCCAACACAGACACTCCGGGTCAGAGAAACGTCTACCACGGACACTCCGTCTCGGTGACGCGTCAAGCATCGACCGTCCATGTCGTAAAAAGGGCAGTGCATCCCAAAAAGTGGGAACCAAAACAAGTCGCCTCCACGTGAAAGAAGATCCATCAATTTCATGCACACGACCCACATGTGCGGTGTGCATTTATTGATGGGGGGCAATTTGTTGGGGTAAAAATTTACACCCCGGTTGACCGAGTCAAATTCAAGGTCAACCCCCAAGCTAGGTGGGCCCAAGCCCAGGTCAAGCGGGCCCATGCCCAAGTAGAGCCCGCAGCCAGCCTCTCTCATGCCAACAACAAAATCATGTCATAAATAATTTTTATGTAATTTTTTATGCATGAATGTAAACAAAATGGGCATTAAAGCCAAATTTTTGTAAAGCCCGTGGCTTATATGCAAAAAGAAATGGTACATGAGCCATGGGATAGGCAAAAAGCCATTTTGAAAAGCCCAAGGGGCTATATGTAAATATGTAGGCCTATAAAAGGCAACATGATAATGAATAAAAAAATACTTTTTATTCCCCTCAAAAAAAACCTAGGGTTCTTTGTGCCTCCTGCTCCTTCTCCAAGGTTCTAAACCTTCTCATTTCTTTTGAATTAAATCAAGAGTTTTACTCTTTCTCTTCCAAAACTAAGTATTTTTCCACCACAAAACCCACAAAAGGGAACTCAGATCTCCCATTAGATCTCAAAAAGGAGTGATTTTTAAAATCTCCTACTTCTTGATCTTCAAGATCCGGCCAAACAACAGGAGGAAGAAGAAGAACCCCCTTCATCAGCTTCAAAACATCCTAGGAGTTTTAACTCCATAACATATATATATATATATAAACAAATATTTCCTTTCTGAAGCGTAGCTTCTGTTTCTTAGGCTAAAAGCCTCTTTTTCTTGCCGGCGCTCAAGCGCAGAGCGCCTGCGTGCCGACACGTGGTGCGCTTGCACTCAAGCGCAAGCACCCGAGCGCAATTCGCCTACGTGCCGACACGTGGCGCGCGCTTGCGCTCAAGCGCAAGCGCCCGAGCGCAAGTCGCCCCGGTGCCGACACGTGGCGCGCTTGCGTTCAAGCGCAAGTCGCCCCGGTGCCGACACGTGGCATGCTTGCGCTCTAGCGCAGGCGCTCAAGCGCATGTCGCCCCCGTGTCGACACGTGGCGCGCTTGCGCTACAGCGTCCTGCGCTTGCGCTACAGCGCCCTGCGCTCAAGCGCAGAGCGCCCATGTGCCGACACGTGGCACGCTAGCGCCTGAGCGCACAGCGCCTAAGGCGCTGGCCCCACGCATCCTTTGGATGCCTTTTCCCCCTCTTTTTATGTGCATACATATACATATACATATGTATACATATTTGCACACACACGTGCTCCACGACACTGTCCCTGTTAGAAAAAAATTTCTAACGGGACGCTGCCCCACACCCCGCAAGGGGGCTGCTAGCCCCCTTGACCCCCAGCCCGCTATCCGGGTAGCGGGACCCCCGTAAAAACTCTGCGTGGCTCCCGATATATCCAAACCCCCCTTTCAAGACACAACACACGTATACTACACATTGAGTTCGCATGACCAGTTTAACCTGTCAATCGGAGGTTCCCTCGCTCCAAAGGCGAGGGGTAATTAACGGCAGCTTAGTCCGCGGCTGCCGGAGATTCGGATCCCCACAATCATTAAACCCCGGCCTACCCTAGGCAGGGGGGATCTGTAGTACGCCTGACAAGCGCGCGCGTATTCCCATCTCAATGGGGTGACGAAAAACACCCTACATTGACCTTGCCTCAGCTCTTCCATCGACCAAGCTCTGCTGCAGCCCACTTCACCCCCGCACCCGAGCTCTCCCCCAATAGCCAACGCCTACACCATTTCCTCTCGTCATCAAACCTTGACCACATCACCTTCGTCTCCAACCTAACTCCTTGATAGCCAAGCTTCATTAACAGAGCTCCTCCTGGTGCTGCACCACCTAAGCCACCGTCGTCTGCCCGCTGCACCCCCTCACTCCTTCACCTCCTTCATCTCCTCGACACCATACCCTAACTCCTCACAAACCCCGAGCTCCATCACTTGAGCACCATGCCGGCCACCGCCGTCGACATCCACCAGATCCCTGCCACCTGCTGCGTGAGAGCCAAACCCTACGGCTGCCAAGACCCACCGCTGCCTCTTCGTGCCCACCACCGTGCCCAGACCATGCCACGCCCCGTGCTCTGCTCCTGTGATATGCTATGCCTGCTTCGTGCTTAGCTTGAGCTCACCTGTATGCCCACCTCCGCACCGGCGCCGTGACACGACTGCACCTCCGCCGTGCCCAGCCCCGTATCACTTGTGTGCCCAGACGTGCCACGGCACATGCCCGCTTCATGCCCAGCACCGTGTTCAGTAATGTCCAGTACCGTGTCACGCCGTTCCATACCCACACCATGCACCTAGCCAAGACCGTGCCCAGTACCGTGTCACACCTGTGTCATCACCACGCCCACTACCGTATCACGCCTGCGTCGCTATCGCGTCCAGTTAGGGGTCACCACACATCGCGCACACGCCATGCACTGTGTCCAGCATCTCTCCATCTCGGATGTCGAGGTGAATCCTTCACATTTTTTCGTTTCTATATCAAAGACCAAAAGCAAGTGAAAACATTCACTTGTTTATCATGCTACTATAATTATTAGCTAAAGCAATTTACTATAACTAGATCTGGGTAGATATAATTATATCGTAAATTATTATTGAAAATGCGTAGAGAACCATAGTGCTATCTTGTTGATTAGAGCCCGACTATGGCTTATTACTGTGTTGTTATCATGTAGGAGTTATATGGTTATTATCTAAATTCGTTTTGCTAATGGAAACGTGCGTCTCGATCGATAACCGAGCGTTACCTAGGTGTTCGATATGTTACCCGAATGAAAATCCTATTTAAAATACCTATGTTTTGTGAACGTCGAATTCCATTACTGTTGATAACTATTATGTAGTAATTTAAGTTTAAAATATTGAGAATACCGTCACGAAATGTCGCCCCAAGGAGGCGACGCCAAATCTGGGTTTTACTGTACATGTCGTGGTGTTAAATTGATATTAAATTAGATACATATCGAAAATGTTCTATGGCTCATATCGAAGCCGACTCGATTAGATATAACCCACTATAATTTATATTTCGATACCGATATATCACAAGGACAAAAAAATGATTGGGAATGTAGCTCTGGACTGCAGTCCAGAGCAGCATTTCATATTGACCCCTGGTTCTAAATAAATGCATAGCCCTGTATGAAAAGGAAAATATGTGGAACCCTATACCTTTCCGAAGATAATCTTGTCAGCTAACTATAGGTGTTGGTTTTGTTCGGTTTTACTGTTGTTTGATATTTTATTTGTAGTTTAAACAGACAAGGTGTACTGCAGTTTAGTACATGGACAGATTGTATATCCTCGCCTTAAATAGTGTATATCTCCCAGCACGCAGCGGATATCGTCAATCCGTCTGGTGCATTGGAAACATAATTGATAGGTCTAAATATTACATAGCTGTAGAATCACCTAATTATAATCCCAACAGGGAGTAAACTGTGTTACGAAACGGACTTCCAGTTTTGAAACTGGATTTCCAGCAAAGAACACTTAAAATGGAATGACCGTAACTCGTAAACCTGAAACCCGATTGACTCTAAACCATTTTTGTTGTATAGATAATTAAATATACTACTTACTCTTTTTATATTGTTTTACTCAATTCTCCATGTGTGATTTATAGTGAATTTTGCAAGTTATATGACACTGGCTGCCACATTTTATTTGTATCATATTTGATTGCATTATTATCATAGCATGTGACTGTTATACTCTCATTGAATAGTGGTCATATACATTGGTATCCTAGTGATCGTGTTACATTACCAAGTGATAAGTATTAGTGATTGGATTGGGGCAAGTACGTTAGTGTTAAAATGTGATTGAATAGTGAAAGTGACACGTACTTGTACACAATCAGCGGAACCATTTAGTTATTGCATTGTCGACGCCTATGGGGCATATATAAGTGTAACTATAACTGGTACTGGATGGGTATGGAAGAAATTATATTAATTTCATAAGTAATACATCGAGGACTGTCCACTTATCTTGGATACCCGTCAAGACATGCTTGATGGAGACCCTGTCTCCAATTCTCGCGTAGACTTGTCATGGAGCGACTAGTATTTAGATCCATGGTCGATATTTGTTGTATACCGCGGGGTGTGGGGTAGTTTGAGTATGGGTTTGATCAATGGAATCTCAGGAGTCCCATTAGCGGCATATTTCGTGATTTCATGATATTGTTACTGATTGTGTTAATGATTCTTTCTGATCGTGATTCGGGCCCGTGTTTCCTTAGCCCTGAGGCTTACCCTTGGGTTGGAAATACTCCTGTGGTGGTTGACGCTACACTTGGACAAACGATAGGTTTAGTGACATGGATATTGCATTGATTACTGATTCGATACACAATCTTTACTGTTGACCTGTACCGGTTATTTTATGCTCACGTCATTACTCTATATTTACCGCTTCATGTTTATCATCATTGCGCGCGCGCGCGCGCACACACACACACACACACACACACACACATATATATATATATATATATATATATATATTTTGTCGCACTGACGACCTGAGTATGCATGCTCAGAGTGATAAGTGGACTTAGCTCGGATCAGGACCCACCTTACCTCGAGAATATTGCGGACATCTATATCAGCGACGTCAGCGCCATCTTTTGCTATATCACTATCTAGTTAGTTATCTCTTTTGCTTGTATCCGTTGCACTCTGATTCGTTTGGATATGATAGACTTAGTGACCGTATATAACACTTTCTGAGTCAGATTACTGCTTACCATGCACTGCTAGAAGCCGAAGTGTGACTACGGCAGGATATTTTCTTAAACGTAGGAGCATGGCTGGTCTAGTCACCCCTCATATTTCGTATTCTAAGAAGCAGGGTGTGACATGGTTTTGTTGGTATCAGAGCGCCAGCTTTAAAATGAGATTATATTTTCCGACTAAGGCTTCACAGTCGGTCTAAGTTATGAACTAGTTATCCTTGACTAGAATTCTTCTAGGGCATCCTGCTATATATTTTGATCTTATTCGGTAGAGTTTTGGTAACTTGATAGAGTTACGTGGTTATAACAATAAACTGCAGTATAATTACAATACTGTATTCTGTTTGAGTGACTTAGGTTTCTACCTTTGATTCTCTTCTCGATTGAGTATTACCTTACCGCATATTCTTGTTTTGATTGTCAAATCTCTAACTTCGTTGTTATCTTATATCATCCCCGAGTTTTCAAATCTGTTGTCCATTTTCATCCTTGTACCTTTCTTGGTGGTCCTACTTCTACTTACGTTTCTTACAGGACACGTTGCATTCTTACGTCTTCGTTTCTTCAAAATTATCATATCGCGATTCATACCTTTAAGTTCATATCAGCATCGCGTAGCGGAATCGTGGTAGGCCCATAACCTATCTGGAGAATGCAAGGAGAAGATCCGTTAACGTTTTCCCTATCTATCCGAGTAGCTTGTTCGCTGTTGTTTTTTGTTCTTTAAATTTCGAGTATGAAATTTTCTTTAAGGGGGGTATGATGTAATAACCGGTATCTGCGGTACGAAGTATTTCATATTTTAATAAAACTTCCTTTTAATAATTCTTTAAATATTTTTCCTGATAACCGTATTTTTAATAAAATATTTTCCTAACTGATTATTTCTAATTCCTATTCTCAAACCCAATTTCTTTTAAATTCCTATTTTCTTATTTTAATCTAAACTCTAACTCTAACTATTTTTACCCAAACCATATCTCTATCCTTGAATCTCTATATCTATCTATTTTCTATTTTATTATGTTTATATTTCTTAAAAACCTAACCAAAACCCTAACCCAACTTCTAAACCTAAGAATCCGGCCCAAACCCATATCCCGAACACGAGCCCCTATTCTTCTTCTTTTTCTCCTCCTTCTCGTTCAAGAATTCACGAGCACCATACCACGTCGCTGCCATCTTAGCCAATGGCCCCCGCATGACCCGCTCGCCCCCGACCTCGCCCTCGATCCTAACTACCTCCGAGATCCCAGCGTCGGCTCTCTATCCTTTCTCAACCGAGCCTCTCCCCTATCTAAATCTCCATCTCTCCATCTCTCTCTCTCGTTTTCTCTATTTCCCCTCACAGCCGCCGCCAACTTCACCATCGGCAACCCCAGCACACCTCCAAGCCTCTACCATCGCAACCCAACTTGCACCACCTCATCGCTGCAACGAACACCACCAGAACACACGCCGAGTTCCCCACTCCAGAAAACCTATAGCCGCCGACCCCATTGTCAGAGCTCACCACCGAAGCTACCTCCGTCGACCATGATGAGCCCAGCTACCCTGCATCACCCGAGCCTCTTCACCACGATCAAGCTCCTATGCCAACTTTTCACGCCGCCACCAGCTGCTGCCATCGCCCCTTTCACTGAGGAGCCTATATCGCCGTTGTTCACCGCCACCCTCCTCGTCTCACCTCTACGACATCACCACCTTCTTACAACCGAGCTCACCACATCATCTTTTCTTATTTTCACCACCCAACAACTGAGCTACCACCATCTTCGGCGACCAGCACCGTTACCTCTATCGTCTTTCACCGTCGACCTCACCTCAGCTCTTCCATCAACCAAGCTCTGCTGCAACGCCTTTCACCCCCCCCCCCCCCCGCACTCAAGCTCTCCCCCAACAGCCACCGCCTGTACCATTTCCTCTTGTCGTCAAACTTCGACCACACCACCTCCGTCTCCAACCCAACTCCTCGATGGCCAAGCTTCATTAGAAGAGCTCCTCCTGGTGCTGCACTACCTCAGCCACCGTCGTTCGCCCGTTGTAACCCCCTTACTCCTCCACCTCCTTCATCTCCTCGACACCACACCCCAACTCCTCACAAACCCCGAGCTCCATCGCTTGAGAACCACGCCGTCCACCGCCGTCGACCTCCACCAGAGCCCTGCCACCTGCTGCGAGAGAGCCAAGCCCAACGGCCGCCAAGACCCACCGCCGCCTCTTCATGCCCACCACCGTGCCAAGACCGTGCCACGCCCCGTGCCCTTCTCCTGTGTCACGCTATGCCTGCTTTGTGCCTAGATTGAGCCCACTTGCGTGCCCACCTCCGCACCGGCGCCATTCCACGATTGCACCTCCGCCGTGCCCAACCTTGTGTCTCCTGCATGCCCAGACGTGCCACAGCTCGTTCCCACTTCATGTCCAACACCGTGTTTAGTCCATGTAACACCCTAGTATATTTATATCATATTTTATTTAGGTATTTTCTAATCATGCGACAGTTTCTTGTTTATTATCGTTTTGGGTGCGAATATTGCATTTGGTATCTGTGGTTAGTATCTGACCCGACCCGCATGATCAAAACCCTATCATAATTCTAGATTACGACATATCCTTGCTAGTACAGATGATCCGTGTATATCTAGGTTCTATATACATGTATCGTATATTTAGTATCTGCATATATTTTAAATAATACAAATTATAACCAAATATAATATTTTTAATATCTAGCATGGCCTGTATCATACCTCATACCCTATGGTTGCATCCTAACATCCTGTTCATGTCCGATATGATAAAACAGACTCCTTTGGATCGCTACGTGATTTTACGTGATCCGTTCTTGGGGGTATGCATTCTATTTAACCGGACGTCGCATTAATATTTTAACTGACACGTATACTATTCATATTTTAAAACTAGATTTTTAGAAGAGACCCTGGTATTTTTCGGAGTATTTTTGTATTAGTTATATAATCCCAGAAAATATATTATAATATAAAACTAAACCTAAGTTAATTTATACATAATATAAATAATATTTTCTAAACTAATCAGATATTCCTACTCTCCCCCCCCCCCCCCCAATATATTAAATCACCTAATTAATCAAAACCATATCTCTCCTCTTTCTTTCTTCTTCTCTGTTTTCTTTCCCTCGCTGCGACGAAGCCTAACCAAAACCCTAGCTGCTTCCTCACCTCTCCTTTGCCATTAAAATCCCGTCGACCTCCCCACAACCTCATCACAACCTCCCCCGACGCCACAAACCACCACCACCACCATCAACCCTACATTCCCGACCATCTCTGCAACCGAGAACCCAAGAACCCAACACCAGAAACTTCCTTGCCTCCACCGCCGATCACCTCACCACCTCGTCGCCGTCACCCTCATCCCCGCCTTCACCTCCTCATCCCTCTCTCTTCTCCCAACCTCCCAATACCACCAACACCCTGCACTCGAGAACCCAAGAACCCCAGCACCCGCAAAACCCAACCTCGTCGTTACCCTTGCCGGAGACCTAGTAGCCATCACCACCGTCACCTCCTCCTTCTCCTCACCTCTCTCTCCACCCCTAACGAACCCTAACACAGCCAGCCTAAGAATTCCGAGCACCCATCCCTGCACAACCTCGACGACCTAAAAACCCCTCACCGCCGATCACCCACGACCTCATTGTCGTCAAGCCATCACTCTATCCTCTGTCCTCTGTCCAGAGCTGACACCGCAACCTCTTCTTCTCCTTCTTCTCTTCTTTCTTCTTCTTTTTTCTTTCATTCTCTCTTTCTTGATCGGTTCATGACCGTCGCCAGAGTCGTGCACGTCGCCAACGATCCGGGGGACTCAGTCATCGTCATCATCCAGCGTGGTCACGTTTTTGAGTAGCCAAGTCCAGTCCTGTATATGCATGGTTGCATTGCGATGTTTATCCGACGTCGAACGTGATGTACGTACCCCGTCGTGAGATCCGATCAGACAAGTTTATCTTTCAACATACTGTGTCAATATATTTATATCCATATGAATAAAAATAATACATATATTTGAATTATGCGTCAAATGTTTTAGATTTACCATTTTCGATATCCGTTAGTATCCGTACTGACAATTGCATATCTAGTTGTATGCCGGAATATCATTATATCATATTACTTCTATATTAGTGCAACATGCTATTTAGTTGTATCATACAAAGGCATGGATACGTATATATGTTATTATAGATACACACATATGCATCCCGATATCCGTCATGCTTACCGTGTTCAGATATTCATTACAGTATTACATTGGGTATCTATCTGATACATATTTATCCCATGACATGTTCATGACCCCTACTTGACTCATTACTTGGATCTAGTTACTAATGCTAATAATCCTGACTTGTTGTTCTGACGGACGTTACTTGTTTTCTAAAAGACGAAACCCTGTACCTGCTTGATCCTGTGTTGGCATTAGATTTATATTGGCAATACCTGACTTGAACACAAATCTGGGGGTAAAGGGAAAATCAAGAATGTAACCGAAACGTAACTCAAAAGGCTATTATTACATGTTTGTCATTTTTCCGGGCGTTACGGAATAATCATGTTTGCCGTTTTTCTGGGCGTTACGGAATACTTACATGTTTGTCTCTTTTCCGGGCGTTACGGAATAATCATGTTTGTCGTTTTCTCGGGCGTTACGGAATAATCCTGTTACAGTGGTCCCATAGAGAATGAAGGGGGCATAGACTGTTGGGTTACGATGAGAATTACATTAAATGATTTCAAGGACTTTAGACTAAATAACCTAAAACCATTGTTTTAGGTTACACATCACATACACATATATACATCACTGTTTCATATCCGTGCTATTCATATATATTCATGTTTACTTATATCATTATATCTTGGTTATTACTGCTACTTTTCTAATTATGACGCACTGACGTCTGGGTTTTGCATGGCCCAGTTCCTCTATCTTTATCGCAGGCTGAACAGGAGTATTTTAGCCGTCAAGCCGAGCAATGAGGAATTGAGTAATTGTTATTTAGAGATGTTTAGTTTATTTTATTTTCTGCAGCTTTATTTCTTGATGTGAGCCCATATTGGGACGTATTTTCAGATGTTCTCTATTTAATTCGTTTCCGCTTATACATTTTCTTGACTCTTTTGTTGTGGCAAATGGACATGTACTAGATAGCTTTTATATTTTACTGTTCTTGATATCCTATAGACAACCGTAATGTGACTGTGGAGGGATCTTTTCTTTCCACAGGCAGCATGGTTGGTTCTGTCACGTGCCGTAGTTTGCGCATTCTGTGAAGCGGGGCGTGACAGTCTAGTATCGGGTCGCGCCGTGCCACGCCCACACCATGCACCGAGCCAAGACATGCCCAGTACTGTGTCACGCCCGCTTCATCACCACTCCCACTACCGTATCATGCCCGCGTCACCACCGCGTCCAGTACCGGGTCACCACGCATCGCGCACGCGCCACACACTATGTCCAGCATCACGCCGTCTCGGATGTCGAGGCGAATCATGCACGTTGTGTCGCTTCTATATCAGCGACCGAAGGCAAGTGAAAATCATCACTTGTTTATCATGCTACTACAATCATTAGCCAAAGCAATTTACTATAACTAGATATGGAAAGATATGATTATATCGTAAATTATTATTAAAATTGCGTAGAGAATCATAGTGTCGTTTGTTGATTGGAGCCTGACTAGGGCTTATTACTGTATTGATATCATATAAGAGTTATATGGTTATTATCTAAATTCGTATGGCTATTCGAAACGTGTGTCTCAATCGATAATCGAGCGTTACCTAGGTGTTCGATATGTTACCCTGAATGAAAATCCTATTTAAAATACTCATGTTTTGTGAACATCGAATTCCTTTACCGTTGATAACTATTGTGTAGTGATTTGAGTTTAAAATGTTGAGAATATCATCATGAAATTTCTCTCCAAGGAAGTGACGCCAAATCTGGGTTTTACTGTATATGTCGTGGTGTTAAATTGATATTAAATTAGATACATATCGGAATGTAATGTTATATGGATCATATCGAAGCCGACTCGATAATATAGAACCCCCTATAATTTATATTTCGATACCGATATATCACATGGACAAAAAATGACTGGGAACGCGGCTCTGGACTGCAGTCCAGAGCAGCATTTCATATTGACCCCTGGTTCTAAATAAATGCATAGCTCTATATGAAAAGGAAAAAGTGTGGAATCCTATACCTTTGCGAAGATAATCCTATTAGCTAACTATAGGTGTTATTTTTGTTCCATTTTACTGTCGTTTGATATTTTATTTGTAGTTTAAACAGACGAGGTGTACTGGGGTTTTGTACCGAGACAGATTGTATATTCTCGCCTTAAACAGTGCATATCTCCCAGTACGCAGTGGATATGGTCAATCCGTATAGTGAGTTGGAAACATAATTGATAGATATAAATATTACATAATTGTAGCGTCGTCTAATTATAATCCCAACAGGGAGTAAACTGCGTTATAAAACGGACTTCCAGTTCTGAAACTGGATTTCCAGCAGAAAACACTTAAAATGGAATGACCGTAATTCGCAAATCTAAATCCCGATTGACTCGAAACTAGTTTTACTGTACAGATAATTAAATATACTACCTACTCCTTTTATATTGTTTTGCTCAATTCTTCATGTGTTATTTATAGTGAATTTTGCAAGTTATATGATACTGGCTGCCATATTTTTTTTGTATCATATTTGATTGCATTCTTATCATAGCATGTAACTGTTATACCCTCATTGAATAGTAGTCATATACATTGGTATCCTAATGACCGTGTTACATTACCAAGTGATAAGTATTAGTGATTGGATTGGGGCAAATACGTTAGTGTTAAAACGTGATTTAATAGTGGAAGTGACACGTACTTGTACACAATCAGCGGAACCATTTAGTTATTGCATTGTCGACGCCTATGGGGCATATATAAATGTAACTATAATTGGTATGGGACGGGTATGGAAGCACTTATATTAGTGTCATAGGTAAGACATCGAGGACTGTCCATTTATCTTGGATACCAGTCGAGACATACTTGATGGAGACCCTGTCTCCAATTCTCACGTAGACTTGTCATGGAGCGACTAGTATTTAGATTCATGGTCGGTGTTTGTTGTATACCGCGGGGTGTAGGGTAGTTTGAGTGTGGGTTCGATCAATGGAATTTCAGGAGTCCTATTGCCGGCATATTTCATGATTTCATGATATTGTTACTGATCGTGTTACTGATTCTTTCTGATCGTGATTCGGGCCTGTGTTTCCTTGTCCCTGGGCTTACCCTTGGGTCGGGAATACTCCTGCAGTGGTTGACGCTCACACTTGGACTAATGATAGGTTTAGTGACATGGATATTACATTAATTACTGATTCGATACACATGCTTTACTGTTGACATGTACTAGTTATTTCATGCTCACGTCATTACTCTATGTTTACTGTTTCATATTTATCACCATTGCACATATTGCATATATATATTGTTATTGTGTCGCTCTGACGACCTGAGTATGCATGCTTAGAGTGAGAAGTGGACTTAGCTTGGATCAGGACCTACCTTATCTCGAGGATATTGTGGACATCTATATCAGCGACGTTAGCACCATCTTTTCCTATATCACTATCTGGTTAGTTATCTCTTTTGCTTGTATCCATTGCACTCTGATTCGTTTGGATATGATAGACTTAGTGACTGTATATCTCACTTTCTGAGTCAGATTACTGCTTACCATGCACTGCTAGAAACCGAAGTGTGATTACGGCAGGATATTTTCTTGCCCGTGAGAGCATGGCTGGCCTAATCACCCCACATATTCCGTATTCTGGGAAGCGGGGCATGATAGATTGCATGCGTTGTTTTCAATTCACGTATATCCAATCCTTAAATCTGATGTATTCATAGGCCGTGTTAGACTGTATAACATATAAATTGTCAGTTATGGTGACTATATTGAGAAATCTAAGAATGAGATGGTCATTGAAAAAGAAGAAAATCCGTAGAGGCAAGTTTGTCTTTGAAAAGGATAAATTATCGATTAACAAAATTAGGTTTGAAGAAACCAAAATATGAGTTGTATTCTATGTATGTGTGTTTTAATTTATGATTTCTCTTAGGTGTAGTTGTTAGTGTGTATGTGCTTTGTGTGTGCATGTGTTGTGTATTCGTGTTGTATGTATGTTCTTCGGCTGTCGGGGGTAAGGCTTTTATCCCGTTAAGAATGTATAGAGCAGACACCCATTCGCTTGTGTTTTTATCCGTTTCGAGTAAATTTCGGCAGCAACTCCCTGCTATTCTCCGAGTACACTGTAATAGAATAGATAATCATTTCAATACTGTGAAACAATATTGAAATGTATATCTAATCTATTTTTGTACACGGAGAACTAGCGGAAAAGTACCAACGAAAAAACTCAAAACGAATGAAAATACAAGTGAATGCAGGTGTTTGCTTTATACATTCCTAGCTTGTCCAAACTGGATAAACGTATCGGTTATCATACGATTGAATTTTCTCGTCATATAGACTACACGGCGGTTGTTAGCACCGAACGATATCGTCCAATATTTAACAACTTTCGTATAGTTTTACATTACGATGAACATAGAACGTATGTTAATCGATATACGGGGACTAAGTTGCTCTTTGATTTTCACATATGACGATCGATGAGCATATGAAAATTTCATATTATCATAGATTATCATATATACACTTATTATAAGATTTAACTTGAATTGGTTTTACGTTTACGTTTATGTTTCAATTTCAAGGGTTTTAAGTTTTTAGTTTAGGGTAAAGTTTTTTAAAGTTAAGGGGGTTTTTAATCAAGTTTAAGATTTTGGATTTGGTTCTGGTATTAAGTTTAAGATTTTAGATTTAGTTCTGGTGTTAAGTTTAAAATTAGGGTTTTGTCTTATTTAATATGAGAGACCAATATCATCATTATCACAAACACGCATACAAACACACACATATCATCATCAACATTATCTCTCTCTCTCTCTCTCACACATATACATACACCTAAAAATACCCTAACCATAACCCTCACCCTTAACTCTAACCCTAATTATCTTAACCCTAACCCTACACCTAATTAATCCTAATTACCTTAATCCTAACCTTACACCCAATTAACCCTAACCCTAGACCTAATTACAGCGCCGCCGCCACCACCCACCACCGTCATCACCACAGCCGCCGCCGCCGCCATCCACATCCCTAAACCACAACCGCCCCCACAGCCACCACCCACCCCCACAGCCACCACCGACACCACCACAATTCAAAATCCCCCAATTTGAAGCCCTACCCACCAAATTCAATTTACGAAAATAAAAATTTAAATTTATTGTCGTGCCCCGCTTCCCGGTGTACGGCAAGAGGATGCGACGAGGCCGCTACGTATTTACTCAGAAATAAACATGCTAAGCGTATCTAACAATATAAAGTAAAGTACACAAGAGACATGAATGTAAATGAACAGCAACTTTAATTATTAAACATTCTTTTATAAGTACAACTGAAATGAAAGTACATGAATAGAAAGCGATGCCTAAATAATGGCATAACTGAAATGAAATAAATATGTACAAGTGCCTACAGCTCTGGGTCAAATGGTATCTGCTCCAAGTCTTCAGTACTGGGCTCGATCTCCAATGAGTCCGAATCACCTGACAACATTCCAAAAAAGGAAGAAAGAATGTCGTCAGGGAACAATCGCTCGGTAAGTCCCAAAAGTGAGTAAAGATAGAATAGACAGAAAAAAATATAACTTATAATGTTTGATTATATTGTTAACGCTGTTGTTTGTAACTTGGTACAGAAAATACCAGTGTATTGGAGAGGAGTCAAATTTACATCGTGGACTTTGGTAACCCATAGTACAAGGCTCCGTCGAAAATACCACGGAATAACGACATGAATGTAATTACGTCTTAAGTGACCACCTCGTGCTACCTTTAACATGTTCCGTACTATTCTTCCCTTTATAAACCCCATAATATTTAATGTATTAATTGTATTGATTGTACCGATTGTATTGTATTGTCTTGTAGTAAATGGAAGACTTGCCGAAACCATAATATCAGTAAACGGAATAGATATAAATGGATAGTCATGTGGACGGAGTATATCCATGGTTCGGTTCAGTCATTATAGATTGATATAAATTGAATAGACGGATTCATGGATTCATGTTGTATTATAGTTTATACTTGAATTATATTCAAGTCAGATTGATTACATTGAGACTCGGTCTGAGTCAGACATTTTGAAAAAAACTTGAAATCCTGAATTAGTTCTGATGTTATCGGTAACTGCTGCACATGAACGGCATGATTTGTGTCTTTTTCCAAGACAATTACCGTATTGATAACACCGTTTGTTAGATTGTCTACCTTCGATAGGCAAGCACCCACATTCTCCGGCTCCCTGAGGCTCAAGAGAATTGGTCCCGCTTAAATCTATATTTACTAGGGTCCTTATTGTAATTTAGTATAACTTGAAGGGGTTTTATGTAAAAATAGTTTTGATATATTTTCAAAATACACCTCAAGTATTTAATTATCGTATTTAGAGTTTTCATAGATGTATATTTTATAAAAGTGAAATTTCTAGTGAATAGAACCTAGTTCTCATTGTATATGGTATTTTATTGAAATACTGAAATTTGTATTGAATTTGTATGGTGGTTTCATGTAATGGTGATTCGTTTGATTTGGAAAACTTGGAATATTTATATAATATAATTAAAATAGATATTTTTATAATAGTTATATATATACATATATTTAATAAAAATAAATTTTATTTATTTTTTGTAGAAATCTCATTTTCTAAAGAAAAATGCATTAAAAATTCCATCGAGATCGAATAATCCTTTTGGAGGTCTGCATCTCGCTCTACTAGGCCCAAGGATGTACGATAATCCGCACCATCCCGAACGAGGTCCCCAAAAGTGGGTTGTAGAGGCGTAATTGCAAGTAATTGATTAATACACTTTTTAAAGAAATGGTTTTGCAAGTTTGATGGTATTTATTTATAATGTTGTGTTATCCCATGAATATATTCCCAAATTCTCATCATTTTATGTCACAGATGTGTATTGTGATGAGGTAGGTCATTACCTCGTGTGTTATCTAAAGGTAATACAAGTATTATGTTGTTTTATGTCGAAAATGAAGTATATGGTATTTTACCGTAAAAATACGATAAAAGTTGCATAAATGATTCGTTTGAGATGAAAATTGTTTTAAAGTGTTTGTTAATGTTTGTTAAACATTATATAAGAGTATGGTATTTTATTGTTTAAGAAAAATAGAGTTTTAAAGAAAAACCGAATCGGAAGTCGGATTAACTCCGCTTCGGTTGGGTTTTAGAAATGAAACTTTTTAAGATAGTAGAAGAGAGGGGGAGAGGGGACTTACTGGCTAGGGAATGAGAGAAGAGAGAAGGGAAGACTAGGGAAGTGTCGGGGCGTCGTTTCGTCGCCGGAATCTCCTTGGAACGTCACCGGAACTTCACCCTTTGCTAACTCCACTTGCACACTAAAAGGACTTGAGAATTTTTTAGAGTTTTGGTAGGGAATTTCTGAGTGAGGAGAGATGAAATATGGTGTGGTATTTATAGGGAAAGTTAGGGTTTAGATGGTGAAAGAATGCATTAAAAATGGGATTAAAGGGCAATTTTAATTCTCTGGATAATTGCGGAGAATACAAACAGTCTTGGGGAAGTGGGGTAGGCCAAGAGATGCAGGGGGAAATTTCGTGGCAATACCAACGGGCTAAACCGGCGGTGCCGGTCTATTTGGCTTTCTCGCCGATTCATTACCGTCGGATGGGGTTGGGTTTGCTGCCGCGTGTCCCCGTCGTCTCATATACCCTAGTGCACGTATTTGTTTATTCCGTGTCTTTTCATTTTACGTGTAGTGCACGTGTAAATCCTTGGGCTTCTAAAAAATTAAAAGAAAATTAAATAAAAAATAATATGGCTGGGGGGATTCGATCACAGGGGCTACGTCACAGCAGTGCATGGCTTTACCAATGAGCTACAAGTGCTTTCTTGCTGTTCAAAAACAAATTAAATTTATAACTTGTGCTCAGGCTCAGGTATTCCTTTCTGTATTTTTGAAAAATTCGTACAAAAAGTTTAGGGGTGTTACATTCTACCCTCCTTATAAAAATTTCGTCGTCGAAATTTGTATAAAGAAAGTGTAACAGATTCAAAGTAATTTAGTGATAGAACTATTGATAGTACATGAAAAATATGTGGAAGAATGAAAGAATGAAAAAGTTTTGGACAGATGTGAGGGAATTACCAGGGTTATCTTGGTCTACAGTGTCGGCTTCTACAGCTGCGAAAGTGAAAGCCTGACGCCAGGGTACATTCCAACTAGTTGGAGGTACATTCCTCTGTCCTTGGGGCATGTTTCTCTGCCCTCGAGGCATGTTCCTCAATGCCTGATGGAATTGGCGATTAGGCTGTACAGGAGATCCATGTGGAGGTGGAGCTGAAAGAGGAAGACGGGGTGCAGGAGCCTGGATAGCCGGCCGCTGCGGATAGTTGGTGTATGTTGAAGTTGGGTTGGTTTTGTTTGGAGAATCCATAACCTTGAAATAGAAATAGGGTTGGGATAGATTCAAAGTATATGAAATTGTAAAATTCAAAGAATACGAATTGTAAAGAATGTTTTTAGTTGCTGATTCTTGTGTTATATTGCTTAGGACTTCATGCAGAATTGACCCGCGTGTCCATGCAGAACTGACCTGCATGTCCATACATAACTGACCTGCATGGGCCGCCAACAAAACCTATCACGTCCCGCTTCCCGGTGTACGGCAAGAGGATGCGACGAGGCCGCTACGTATTTACTCAGAAGTAAACACGCTAAGCGTATCTAACAATATAAAGTAAAGTACACAAGAGACATGAATGTAAATGAACAGCAACTTTAATTATTAAACATTCTTTTATAAGTACAACTGAAATGAAAGTACATGAATAGAAAGCGATGCATAAACAATGGAATAACTGAAATGAAATAAATATATAAAAGTGCCTACAGCTCTTGGTCAAATGGTATCTGCTCCAAATCTTCAGTGCCGGGCTCGATCTCCAATGAGTCCGAATCACCTGACAACATTCCAAAGAAAGAAGAAGGAATGTCGTCAGCGAACAATCGCTCGGTAAATCCCAAAGGTGGATAAAGATAGAATAGACAGAAAAAATATAACTTATAATATTTGATTATATTGTTAACGCTGTTGTTTGTAGTTTGGTACAGAAAATGCCAGTGTATACGAGAGGAGTCCAACTTACACCGTGGACTTTGGTAACCCATAGTACAAGGCTCCGTCGAAAATACTACGGAACAACGGTATGGATGTAATTACGTCTTAAGTGACCACCCCGTGTCACCTTTAACATGTTCCGTACCAGTCTACCATTTTATAAACACCGTAATATTTAATGTATTGATTGTATTGATTGTACTGATTGTATTGTATTATCTTATAGTAAATCGAAGACTTGTCGAAACCATTATATCAGTAAACAGAATGGATATTTGGATAGTCATGTAGACGGAGTATATTCATGGTTCGGTTCAGTCATTATAGATTGAATAGACGGATTCATGGATTCATGTTATATTGTAGTTTATATTTGAATCATATTCAAGTCAGATTGATTAGATTGAGACTCAGTCTGAGTCAGACACTTTGAAAAGAACTTGAAATCCTGAATTAGTTTTGATGTTATCGGTAACTGCTGCACATGGACGGCAGGATTTGTGTCTTTTACCAAGACAATTACCGTATTGATAATATCGTTTGTTAGATTTTTTTACCTTAGATAGGCAAGCACCCACATTCTCCAGCTCTCTGAGCCTCAAGAGAATTGGTCCCGCTTAAACCAATATTTACTACGGTCCTTATTGTAATTTAGTATAATTTGAGGGGGGTTTATGTAAAAATAGTTTTGATATATTTTCAAAATACAGCTCAAGTATTTAATTATCGTCTTTAGATTTTTCATAGATGTATATTTTATAAAAGTGAAATTTCTAGTGTGTAGAATCTAGTTCTCATTGTATATGGTATTTTATTGAAATACTGAAATTTGTGTTGAATTTGGATGGGAGTTTCATATAATGGTGATTCCATTGATTTGGAAAACTTAGAATATTTATATAATAAAATTAAAATAGATATTTTGATAATAGTTATATATATATATATATATATATATATAAAATAAAAATAAATTTTATTTATTTTTTGTAGAAATCTCATTTTCTAAAGAAAAATGCATTAAAAATTCCATCGAGATCGAATGCTCCTTTCCGAGATCTGCATCTCGCTCTACTAGGTCTAAGAATGTGCGATAATCCGCACCATCCTGAATGGGCTCCCCAAAAGTGGGTTGTAGAGACGTAATTGCAAGGAATTAATTAATACACTTTTTAAAGAAATGTTTTGCAAGTTTGATGGTATTTATTTGTAATGTCGTATTATCACATGAATATATTCCTAAATTCTCATCTTTCTATGTCAAAAATGTGTGTTGTGATGAGGTGGGTCATTATCTCGTGAGTTATCTAAAAGTAATACAAGTATTATGTTTTTTTATGTCGAAAATGAAATATGTGGTATTTTACCGTAAAAATACGATAAAAGTTGCATAAATGATTCGTTTGAGATGAAACTTGTTTTAAAGTGTTTGTTAATGTCTGTTAAACATTATATGAGAGTATCGTATTTTATTGTTTAAGAAAAATAGAGTTTTAAAGAAAAACCGAATCGGAAGTCTGATTAACTCCGTTTCCGTCGGGTTTTAGAAATGAAACTTTTTAAGATAGTAGAAGAGAGGGGGAGAGGGGAATTACTGGTTAGGGAATAAGAGAAGAGAGAGGGGAAGACTAGGGAAGTGTTGAGGCGTCGTTTCGTCGCCGGAATCTCCTTGGAACGTCGCCGAAACTTCACCCTTTGCTAACTCCACTTGCACACTAAAAGGACTTGAAAATTTTTGAGAGTTTTGACAGGGAATTTCTGAATGAGGAGGGATGAAATATGGTGTGGTATTTATAGGGAAAATTAGGGATTAGAGGGTGAAAGATTGCATTAAAGATGGGACTAAAGGGAATTTTTAATTCTCTGGATAATTGCAGAGAATACAAATAGTTTAGAGGAAGTGGGGTAGGCTAAGAGGTGCAGGGGGAAATTTCGTGGCAATACCAATGGGCTAAACCGACGGTGCCGGTCTATTTGGCTTTCTCGCCGGTCCATTACCGTCGGATGAGGTTGGGTTTGCTGCCACGTGTCCCCGTCGTCTCATATACCCTAATGCACATGTTTATTTATTCTGTGTCTATTAATTTTACGTGCAGTGCAAGTGTAAACCCTTGGGCTTCTAAAAGATTAAAAGAAAATTAAATAAAAAATAATGTGGTTAGGGGGATTCGATCACAGGGGCTACATCATAGTAATGCAGGACTTTACCAATGAGCTATAAGTGTTTTCTTGTTGAATAAAATGGTGGAGAATATAGATTTTTGACGCTACCTAACGAAATTCCTTCCTAAGTCCTCTTTTCTCCATTATATATATATATATATATATATATATATATATATATATATATATATATATTCATTTGTGTCTCCTTATCTTATATTTTAGGATTTTGTCGTGTCGCCGTATCTCATCATGTCGTTTCCGTGTCCCTGTATCTGTGTCCGTGCAACCTTGATAAGCAATATAAATAGAAACTTAAAATTTAATTTATTTTTGTGTGATATATATATATATATATATATATATATATATATATATATATATATATATTCGTGTCTCCTTATCTAATATTTTAGGATTTTGTCGTGTCGCCGTATCTCATCATTATGTTTCCGTGTCCCTGTATCCGTGTCCGTGCAACCTTGATAAGTAATATAAATAGAAACTTAAAATTTAATTTATTTTTGTGTGATGTGTAAGCAGATCAGATTTGACCCGAAGCTGTTTAAATGCAAGCTTATGCAGGTGTAAAAGAGTTTTTACACTCTCCCAAACCTTCAGACAGCAAGGGCTTGAAGAAAACCAGCCAGAACAACAACCTTTAAAAAATACTTAATATGTCGTTACATGATATATACATAATTTTTTCCTTCAATTATAGAATGAAAAAGTTGAACTTAATAATTATCTACATTTAAAATGCCCTTAGTAAACCATATAAAAGTTTATGTGTTGAGAACGTGGGGATATTGTCCATGGTCGGAAAAATTGTTAGATGCATATGTGTATAAAATATAAGATGTGATAAATCTTCATAAAGCTTAGGTATTTTCTTTGGAATCCCGTTATATTGAAAGTCCATGTGTGGGGCCATGTTTTTGTAGGTTCAAACTAAGTTTCACATGGTATCAAAACGCGGGTGTTTGTTTGTCCACGTTGCATATGAGGTTTGAGTACTCGTTGCATGTGAAAGAGTAGTGTTGAGATTTATCCACGTTGCACGTGAAGGGGAGTGTTGAGAATGTGGAAATATAACCTCACATCGGGAAAATTGTGGGATACATATGAGACTTGAGTCTTTTGGATGGAATCTCACTTTATTGAAAGCCCATGTATTATCAGAGCTCGGGTGTTTGTTTGTCCACATTGCCCGTGCGGTTTGAGCCCTCATTGCACCTGATGTGGAATTTGTCCAAGTTGCATGTGAGGGGGAGTGTTGAGAATGTAGGAATATAATTTCACATCGGAAAAGTTGTGGGATACATATGGGTACATCGGGAAAATTGTGGAATGCATATGGGTATAAGATATGATAAACCTCTATAAGGCTTGAGTCTTTTGGATGGAATCTTACTATATTAAAAGCTCATGTGCATCCATGTGTGGTTCCATGTGTTGTGATCCCGAACCGAGTTTTCCAACATGCATTTGAATGTTTATGAGCCCAAATTAACACCCCACGAGATGATGCCATGAGCATCAACGTCAAAGTTTGTTTGTTTTGGATATGAGCTCAAAGCAACAAGCTGAATTTGGATGAAATTTAGGCTTTATTAAAAGCCTAGTCATTATCTTTGTACACCATAGTGGGACAACTCGTATCCAAAAGACAGGGATAGAAATAATGTCATATCAAGTAGCAAAATCAAATACAATTTTGATTGCTTAATTACTTGAGACATGCACATGACCCTACAAATTGTTGGCAACATAGGAATAGACGAGCACTCTAGATTAATCAAGCTCAAAATAAGAATAAATACAAAATAAATTAAGGATAAGAGTCATTACTTGTTTAATTCGATGTCTATAACCATATTAAATATGCAAGTAGAAGCATCAAAATATAGTATGCTGGAACTTTATCTAGGGTTTTGCTGGGGCTTTTTCTCAGTCATCGATTTAATATTGGATGCCGAGTCATTTTCTTTGATGGAAATACTATGCTCATTTTCATAGAGAGAAGTGCACTCTACCCTCTTTTTGATTTGATGAGGCAAGCACAAATATATTGAAAATATCTTTTGTACATGTAGGTTTTCTTGCTTAGATAAGGACAATAGGAATTAATAGTTTTTTGAAAAAGATTTGAAAAGTAAGCTACTGTTTTTTATTTAACATATGTTTAATTTTGCTCTTCCAAATTATTCAAGTATTGGGTGTATTTAATTTGCAGGATAGCTAAAGGCCAGTGATATAATTTAATTTGCTATAATCTCTACTCTTATAACTGATGCCATCAATTTGTCACCCCTTTCTAACAAAAGAATTTAATAAATGAGAAAAGTCTTGGTATCCATTCCTGATATGAAACTATATCATAAATCAGACCTGTTTAAATATTTTAATGAAACTCACTCCCCCCTGTATACATTTAGACCATCTATTATCCCCAAAAAAATAACATGCAATCCATATTTTTTATATTCTAGAGGAATCTTTGCAACTTTTATTCCCATATGTCCGAGCATGTGAAAATTACTCGTGATAATAATTCCAGATGACAAAAATCATTGATTACGATTACCATGACTAATATAATACCACTTGGTTTAATTATTAAACTGAGAATTATGAAAAGGGGAACACCAGCCTTTGAATGGCAATTAAAAGGGCGGATGTGTAAAATCATTCTTTTTTATGAGGATAATGAGGCTTTGTGAGCGTCCCCAGTTCACAACCAAGTTGACTGTGAATGTTCATGTCCAAAGGAGCAAAAATATATGATGGTGGGTCCTTAGGTTTAAGTTGGGATGGGACTCATCGGGGGCTGTGAAACAACTTCACAATCAAGGTTGGCTGTGCCAGTCTCATTTTTCCCTCTTTTTTTTAATTTATATATATTGAAAAACTTAATATTTTTTAAATTTTCCAGCAGAGCCATGCTAACAAGTCTTATAATACTTACTTCCAATGTTGGCTTATATGGAGGGAAGCATTCATTATAAGAGCAAATATGATCAAACACAGAGAGAAATATGCATTTACATCATGTAATGCTTATTAAGAAATCAGTGAATTATTAATACACTTAGTTTAAACTTCAATTGTTACCTTGGGTTGCTTTCATCTCTCTCTTTATCCATTAGTAGCCTTCTCCAAAGGATTATTTCGGCCGGTCCACATAAAAAAAAAATTTCGAGGTACACAAACCATGCTGGGATCCTCGGCTCAATACGAGGCACAACTCTAAGCGTGACGGAGAGACTTATCATAGTGTTGGCAAAAAATATACTATCTAATATTAAAGCTTAGAGTACGAATAACATCTAATAAAGCATGAGTTCATACATAGTATCTAATATATGGCTTTTATTTAATTTGGTAATGAATCAGGGATGTTCGGGGGAGCGGCGTCCGCCGCTGCGGCGAGCTTTGAGCTGTGGATGCCGCTCAACACTCGACCGCTCTCCGTTCAGGAGAGCGGCGAGACAATTCCCACCACTCGATTCGAACGGTTGGAAAAGCCGTCTGGGGGCGGCTTTTCCTACCGCTCGTTAAGCGGAGGGAACGAAAGGGTAGCCCTCCCTTCTTTTTAATTTGAAAGGGTGACGGTCAAATTTTTGACCGTCGCCCTTTCAATTTTACTAAAACAAAAGTAGCCCCATAATTTTTATTTATCTTTTTTGGAATTTTTTTTTGCTATTTTGCCTATAAATTGAACATCAATCCTTCAATTTTTTCTCCACCACTTCAAAATTTTAAACTTAAATATTTACATTCTCTCCAACATTTTCTCCTCTCTCCCAAATTTTAATTTTCAAGGTAAGTTATTTATATTTTTAATAGTTGTTAATTTTTTTAGTTAAAATAATTATAAAATTGTATGCTTGTAGTTATTTTTTTGGGTAATACTTATTAGTGTAAAATCTAATGCTTATAGTGTATAGAAGGATCATCATTAGTATATGTTATGATATTTAATTATATGTTTTTAACAATTTCAATTTATTTAGTTTAAATTATACAATCTTTGTATGCTAATAGTTGTATTAAACACTCTAATAGTATTATTTAATACTTGTATGATAATATTTTTATGTTGCATGATACTCTGAAAACTGAAACATGAGGAAAGAAGATGTTATGATTTTCGTCCAATATTGCATAAAGGAAAGACAAAAACAAGAAAAGGTTGGATCGTTTAAAAAGAGTGCTGGTTGGCCAAGAATCCAAATTCAGTTCAACCAACGTAATCGCTCAAATTTGGAATGGCCACAACTGAAAAATAAGTGGGACGGCCTAAAGAAGAGATGTAATTTATGGAAAAGGTTAGGAAGACAAACGGGAGTAGGATGGGATCCTGAGAAAAAGATCTACACTGGAGATGATGCGTGGTGGCAATCACAAGTTGCGGTAAGATTAGGTTAAATTTTCTACAGTTTAAGAATGTGTTGTCATATTGATATTTGAATATGAATGCATGCACTTGGTAAAGAAGTTAAAAAGTTTATGAACGCCTTCTAAACTTTGCTGAACAATTGGACTATTTTTTTAGAGATATTACTGTTAACGGTGGTAGCTCATATACTCCATCGGTTGGTGTTTTGTCTCAAAACTTCAGGGATGATGAAGAAGAAGAGGAAGAGGATGCGACAAATATGACTAGTCCATACACACATGGAGTAGAAGATTTCAAAATATATTGAGGAACCTTTCTATACAGGCTTCATAGATGCCCTCGGAGTTTCCAACCTTTGCAGAACAAATGGGTGCACCTTCACATATCCCCGAAGCTGGCACAAGTGAGAAAGGCAAAATGAGAAAGTCGTCCAAGAAAAGTGAGTGCGGAAAATATAACAAATAATATATCCCGCCTTGTGGATCTTATTGAAGCTTGTTCAGTTAATAAAACTGCACATTTGTATTACATTTTTCCTACTATTTCTATATAATAAAAGGTGTTTATTATAATATATGATACATATGAGGGTTTATCTATAAAAATACTATTTTCATGTGTTTATATATTATAAATAGCATTTTGTAGGAAAAAGTAAGCATATAATATCCATGTAACATTTGGCCCATTTAAATATGCTTACCTTATTAATACCTTTGACCAATTCTTAATGGTTAAGTTAATATCTCAATATAACAAACTCTACTAAATATTATTTGTTGAGATATTGTGCAGAATTTGCAGGGCTGAAATCAAGGAAATCAAAGTTGGCAAATCAAATCTACCAAAGATATTCAAGAAACTAATTCTGGTAGAAATGTAGAAAAGATTTTCAAAGTTTAGATACTCAAAAAATTACCAAGTGTTACAGATATGAAGCTACAAAAATTAGAGGCCATGATCTCACCAACAGGGGGCGGATCCACGGCCAAACATATCCAATGGCCGCGGTTCCGCCGCGGATTTGAAGAGTTGAAATATGGGATTGTGGTGGTTAGGATCCTAACAACTAGTTTCCATATTAGGAAACTAGGGTTCTGGCTCTGTGACTATAAATAAGGACCGAGAGCCTCTTGGAAAATTGATCAAGCCGAAGAGATCACGAAGTCCAAGACGGCTCACGCATCCAGGCTGATCATCAATTATTCATCTACCTCCTTCGGAAGAGTTCGAGAAGCAAACTAGTCTTTGTAATCATTTTCTAAGGAATCATAGTGTAGATTGTTCAAGTTGATTAATAAAGGTAGTTGTTTTATTTAATTCTTTTGCATTTTACATTATGTTTTCCCTCTCTATCTTTTCATCTTCTTTTCCCAGCATGCGCGAGTAATTCTCCGCTTGTTAGGGTTCGTAGGATTAGGATAGGCTAATGGACGATGAAAATAATTAAACCATTTTTAAGTCCTATAAAGTTTAGGAACTTTATCAAAAGAATTATTAACATCCTAATCGGGCGCGCTGGCAATTCTTTGCTAGTTCCGACCGCGATTAGAGATTAGATTAATGATTGTTTTGGTAAAGGCTAGATATGAACGGAGTTCCGTGTCGAGATAAGGGTTAAGAGTGTGATTCTTTTTCCCTCCAGAAACCCTAATCTACACGCATCACCGTCGTTCTAGTTCTGAATCTATTAATGGATAAAAATGGTAACTTTTAATTAATCGTCTATAACTACTAAATCCTAACGAACCCTACAAGCCTTCTTATTATATTTACTACATCTTTAAAATAATCTAGATCTATATTTTACAATCTTGTTTAACGTAGATCTAGAAACCATTCTATAAAATTCTTTATCCCTCCTTTCTTTCTCAACACATCTAAAGTAAAAGTAAAAAGTTCCACGTTTCCCAGAGGACGACCCGTACTCATCTCGGTCTAGCTATACGCGACACCGTTCTGATTGCGGTTAACTACAAACAAAAACACTCTTTCGTGTCAATCAAATGGCGCCGTTGCCGGGGAAACGTGCGTAATTTTTTATTTTTACTATTTGTGTTGAATTCTTAGACGGGTCATATCATTATTAAAACAAACTGCAAATTGTATATTTAACGATTATTGTGTGAATTTTTGCGAGGAAATCTGGAGTCACGGACTTGAGGAAACAGGAGATCTAGGGTTCACACTTCTCTGGTAAGATTCTAACTCCCTTCTCTCTCCTCTAAAATCCAATAAAATCGATTTTCTGCAGGATTCTTTGCAAAATATCGCCGCTCAAAAATCTTTTTGCAAAGTTTTGTTTTTCGGTTTGTTTTTGCATATTTTAATACGGATCGTTAAGGGGCAAGGACCAAATCAAAATTAGGTGGGGATTTCATCACCTTTCCTAAGCCCCACAAATCACAAACCAAGCATATAGATCATTAATTTAAAAAATATCTAGACCAGACTCTAAGGACTGTCGCGCTCAATAAGGACAGAGGAAGGTCGTGGGTAATCTATCGTTTATCCGCATTATTTTTGTAGTGCCTAGGCAAGTGTGTCGAAGGCTAGTGGTTTTTAATTAGGCCCACGACGTGGTTCCTTCCCACTTACCTGGCACTTACCTGGCACTTACCTGGCTACAAGGGTAGTACGGAGGCGGTAGAGGATTTATCCTGCGGCTTGTCCTTTGGAAGTCTAGGAGCGGTCTAGAGACTGGACCTAGGTAACCATAGTTCTAGGGTTGTGCATTTTTGTGATTTGTCTAAATCCGTCTTTTTTTTAAAACAAACCAATTACTTTCTCTCCTTTTTACCCCTTCCCCCTTCTTCTCTTCTTATAATGGGTGACCTAAACAGAAGAACACTTGTCGAGCTTTGCTGTCCACAGCCAGATATCTCTTGTTTTCGAAATTCCTTCGGTATACCGTCCGGCTCTTCCATGTCCTTAAGTGATCATATAGAACAAGCAGGAAGAAACAGTTGGCCACCTCAGTCTAGGTCTTATCAACCGTATCCTAATCCTACACCTGTTTCAGTTCATACCCAGAGTGAGAAAGCCCCTAGACGAATGTTCATTGCTGAGCACATAGCTAGGTCTAGAGGCCAAAGTTTCAACCCGGACCAATATCAACCATCACCACCACTGTCCGGAGAAGAGTTTGATATGCAGTTTGTATATAGCCAACCAACCAACCCATATCAATATTCTTCTTATCATAATATTGATCCTACTCCTACCCAAGTTCAGCAACCATTCTGTTCCTATCAATCCAATCCGACCTTTCCACCTACTCTAGAAAGTTCTTCTAATCAGTTATTTGGGAGTTTTAATTATCCACAGGAATTTCAATCTTATACTGAAACCCCTTATCAACCCAAGACTAGTCTGGAGCAGACATTAGAAAAATATATGGAACTGACGAATCAAATTATGAAGGATTTGCGTAGTAAGACAGAACTGTACACCCTTCCTAATCAAACCTCCCCATTCCAAACTGAACTCCACAACTTCAGTTTCATAGATTCATCAAGTACAATGTCTGATAAGTTGTGTGACTTTGTAGTGTTTGATTTACCCAACTGTGAAGGGTCCATTTCAAGTGAAACCATACCCAACCCTTGCGATCTCTACACCTCCACTCTTGAACCAAAACTGATTGAAAACCACACTTTTGATGAGGAGTTTGAGAATTTTAACCTTCACTTGAATGAGGTGATTGACGTTGGGGATATTTTGATTGATGAACCCGAAATTTTGGATGATTTTGGCCCACCAATTCATCAAATCCTTTCACTTCCTTGTGGTCATCATCTTGAGCCTTTAATTCTTCCCGAATCCCAAATATGTCTTGAAGTTGATGATAATGGTATACCCGAAGATCAGACCGAAATATAACCTCCATCTTCCACATCTGGTTCAGCAACACTCAACATACCAATTTGTTTACCCATTTCACCTTCTACTTTCTCCGGTTCTTCTTCTGTTCCTATAGTTTCAGTGAGTTTTGATAAATCACAATCCGTTAATTCAAGTTCAATAATACCAGAAATTCAACTTGATTTGGATATTTTTGAAAATGAGGTAGATGAGTTTTTCGAGTCCTCTACCTCAATAATTTTTGAATCAAGTAGAATAAATTCTGGCACAAAACTCGTTGACAGCAAAATGTTCAATCACACCATCGATAAAAGTTTTGAAGAACTTTTTGCTGACGAACTTGAATTTTTAAACAATACGGATTTTGTGATTGATCAATCTCCACCTATAGAGGTTGAACCGTCACCATTCCTTGTTCCTAATCATTCACATTCATCCTCATTCTTTCTTTTCACTAATTTCAAACCCTTTCCAGACCATCTCTTATCACTTCCCCACTTTTTCTTGACTCGATACAACACATTCTTCCACCAACCTATACGATATACTGATAAAATTTTTGAATGGTTGGTGTTAACTTTTGGTCTTTGTAAAGTTTTATTTTGTCCAAATGACTCACCCCCTCTTAAAATGCTTCGTATTGTTTAACTCATGTTTGAGGGGGGGTATATTTTTGGCTCTTGAACATAACTTTTGTCCTCAAATTTGTGAGCCAAAAATAAGTTTGGGGGAGGATTTTCACTTTCATATATTTTTGCCCCCATTAATAATGTCCTCCCAAGCTTACAGGTTTTTGTGATCCAGCAGATAGCAACAGTGAGGACACTGTTGAAAACAAGTTTGGGGGAGGTTTGTGCTTATTTACACATCAATTTGCATCATATTTTGCATAAGCACAACTTTTTTAGAAATTTTTTTTTTATAACAAAAGAGTAGAGTATGAAAAATTACATCCAAAAGATAGGAATAGTTTAAGAAAACCAAGAAAATTAGAAGTTTTCTTAAACGAACTAGTAATAAGTAGTTATGAGCTGTTGTCCCAAGGGTTAGTAAGATGAAGGAAATCACTAATCTGAGGATAAAAATAAGTCTGAAAAATAGTTCCTATTCTGGAAGCCAAACATTTGAACGTTGATACCCTACTATATGCACTTACACACGTCTTGAAACTCGGGATAGTAGAGGATACCTTGAAATGCTCTTGTCTAAAAGCCAAAGTATGAAGGAAATGAAAAAAAATGAATGAAGAAAATATAAAAATGGTGAAAAGAAAAAAATGAACACTGGTTTTGTTATCGCCAAGGCAGCAATAAAAAAATATAGCGAGGGTGCATCTTCACCTAGTGCCCTAAGGCCAACTGGTCTGGGAGTCACTGCTAAGCCTTAGGTGGTGCAAGACGAGGAAAATATTATCACCGAATCTGCAAGCACATAAGTAATCGGTCGGTTAGTACCTCAAGAAGTATTAACGGTCGCATGAAAATGTGTGAGCAAATCCATAAAATATTCATCAAGTTAAAAAGTACTGAGGTAGATGGACAAGAGTATGATAGCTTGAATTGAATTCTCCGAGTGTAGGGATGTCCTTTACACACACGTAGGGGTATATGATCAATGTTTGGACGAAAGGTAGGAATGAAGAATAAAGACGATGTTTTATTGAGGGATAATATAATTTCTAACATCTTTTCATGACTATTAAGATAGGGCTCATGACAACTGAAAAGCTAGCATAGTTGGAAACTCTTCTTTTCAAAGTATTTCTTTTATGGTTCTTGTATTTATATGTAAATTTCACCATCTTTCTTTTATTATAGGATTTTGTGGGTGTAATCCGCTGAAAACCCTCAGGAGACAACACTCCTCCTACTAGGGACACCTAGAGGTTTAACGGCTTGTTGCACGTGCTAAGTGCAATCGTGTCTGCCTATGAAAGTGTGCTTAGTTTTCTCCTTTCTTTTTCTCCTCTTAAATAAACTAGTTTGCTCGGGACGATCAAAGATAAGTTTGGGGATATTTGTTCAGTTGATAAAACTGCACATTTGTATTACATTTTTCCTACTATTTCTATATAATAAAAGGTGTTTATTATAATATATGATACATATGAGGGTTTATCTATAAAAATACTATTTTCATGTGTTTATATATTATAAATAGCATTTTGTAGGAAAAAGTAAGCATATAATATCCATGTAACATTTGGCCCATTTAAATATGCTTACCTTATTAATACCTTTGACCAATTCTTAATGGTTAAGTTAATATCTCAATATAACAAACTCTACTAAATATTATTTGTTGAGATATTGTGCAGAATTTGCAGGGCTGAAATCAAGGAAATCAAAGTTGGCAAATCAAATCTACCAAAGATATTCAAGAAACTAATTCTGGTAGAAATGTAGAAAAGATTTTCAAAGTCTAGATACTCAAAAGATTACCAAGTGTTACAGATATGAAGCTACAAAAATTAAAGGCCATGATCTCACCAAAAAGGGGCGGATCCACGGCCAAACATATCCAATGGCCGCGGTTCCGCCGCGGATTTGAAGAGTTGAAATATGGGATTGTGGTGGTTAGGATCCTAACAACTAGTTTCCATATTAGGAAACTAGGGTTCTTGCTCTGTGACTATAAATAAGGACCGAGAGCCTCTTGGAAAATTGATCAAGCCGAAGAGATCACGAAGTCCAAGACGGCTCACGCATCCAGGCTGATCTTCAACTGTTCATCTACCTCCTTCGGAAGAGTTCGAGAAGCAAACTAGTCTTTGTAATCATTTTCTAAGGAATCAAAGTGTAGATTGTTCAAGTTGATTAATAAAGGTAGTTGTTTTATTTAATTCTTTTGCATTTTACATTATGTTTTCCCTCTCTATCTTTTCATCTTCTTTTCCCAACATGCGCGAGTAATTCTCCGCTTGTTAGGGTTCGTAGGATTAGGGTAGGCTAATGGACGATGAAAATAATTAAACCCTTTTTAAGTACTATAAAGTTTAGGAACTTTATCAAAAGAATTATTAACATCCTAATCGGGCGCGCTGACAATTCTTTGCTAGTTCCGACCGCGATTAGAGATTAGATTAATGATTGTTTTGGTAAAGGCTAGATATGAACGGAGTTCCGTGTCGAGATAAGGGTTAAGAGTGGGATTCCTTTTCCCTCCAGAAACCCTAATCTACACGCATCACCGTCGTTCTAGTTCTAAATCTATTAATGGATAAAAAGGGTAACTTTTAATTAATCGTCCATAACTACTAAATCCTAACGAACCCTACAAGCCTTCTTATTATATTTACTACATCTTTAAAATAATCTAGATCTATATTTTACAATCTTGTTTAACATAGATCTAGAAACCATTCTATAAAATTCTTTATCCCTCCTTTCTTTCTCAACACATCTAAAGTAAAAGTAAAAAGTTCCACGTTTCCCAGAGGACGACCCGTACTCATCTCGGTCTAGCTATACGCGACACCGTTCTGATTGCGGTTAACTACAAAAACACTCTTTCGTGTCAATCAAAGCTTGAAACACAAAATCTCGTTCTTCATCCGTGAGCATTTCAGAAGAAAATTATGTACCATCCATATTCCAGATGATGAAGCTCATACGGAAGTTACCTGGGATTAGTGTTGTTAATGAACTATACATTGACGCTGCGGACATAATGGAATCGACGATAAATAGAGAAATGTTTGTTGCCTTAGATGATGAAACGGTTCAAAAAGTCTGGCTAGAGAAAAAAGTTGCGAAAAAAAAAAGAAACACTAAGAGAAAGATGTTTGAAGCAGTGTGGTTAACTGTTTTTTAGATCATTAGATGAACTTGTGTTTCTTTTTTCATTAAGTTTAGTTTTTTTTGTTTTGTTTTGTTTAATATGTTGTTTTATCTTAGTTGAACTTGGATTTTTCTGTAGCAATCACTTGATGACATTATAGTCCTATTCATCACCATCTATGACTATTTTCAGGTATGGCATCACCTAGTGAGAGTGACGAAGAATTTGAATAAGAAACAGATGATATTATAGCAGCAACAGCCGCATTACTTGCTGGTCAATATATCCTTAAATATCTGTAACACCCTTACCCGATCATACAATCTTAATTAGTATTTTAAATTTTGTTTTATTTGTTATTTGAGTTGTGAATGGTTTGAATAGCAGATGTGTTTATCCGACCCGACCCGCTTGCGTGAAATCCGTTATGGTGCTAGATTATGTTTTAATAATATTTATCTATAAAATAAATCCATATAAATCTTAAATAACAGATATATATTATTTAAATTATTTACATATATTTCTTGGTAACCATACGTTATAAATATTTACATATATTAATTTTCACCATGTCTTATCTTATTTGAACTTCTCATGTTATTATATTGGCAATTATCTATTACAGGTAAATTATATATATATATATATATATATATATATATATATATATATAAATAAGATTTGAATATATTATTTTAACCCTTAGATTTATGGTTAAGGGGGCTACGTATGTATATATTATTTTCAATATATTTTTTGTGAGATTTAGTACAGACGGATCGAAGAATTGTTATATCTTTTAATATATATATATATATATATATATATATATATATATATTTATATTTATATTTTTACCCTTATAAAAACTCTCTCTCTCTCTCTCTCTCTGTGCGCATTTCAATCCTCTCTCTCTCTCTCCCCACGTCTTTCTTCCTTCCTTCATCTCCCTCGCCACCACCTTAACCCCGTCTCCACCATCTTCATCCCCAACTCCATCGCCCTCTTCCGACCATGCAACATCCCTTATTCATCACCACTGCCCCTCGAGCACCCACATCGACTCATCACCCTCCATCACCATCGTCTCCTTCCTCTTCACCTAAACTCATCGCCGCCCTCGCTCTAGCCACGAATCCATCTTCCCTAAGCACCCAGCACAATCCATCACGGTATCCATTACTCTTCACCTTTTTCGCCGGCATCTCCTCACTCCAATATTCCCTCTCCTGTATCCCTTCAACCTCCAACATCAAACCAGGACATACCTCCTCTAGCCGTCGCCATTTTCTTTGACCCAGAACCCCAACATTTGAGAACCCACTGCCACGACCATCGTCGCGGCAACCCAACTCCCTCACCGCCAGCGTAACACCTTTACACAACCATCACCTAGTTGAGACTCCTAAACTAACCTGAGTTATAACCAAACCAACTTCATATTCAACCAGCACCCAATCTCCGAGGCAACCTCGAGTTCCATCGGCAGCAGCCAGTCGTCATCAACTTCATCTCCAAGCCGAGCTCAAGATTCGATTTTGGCTTTGTGTTGCCGTTGTTCCATATCTGTATTGCTCCGTTCATATTCATATCTGCATTCATTGAGACCGAGGCAAGTTTACAACTTGCTACATACTAGTTTACTTATATCTATATCTATAGTGTCAATGTTTATTATTAATATAGCGTTTTATTTATATAATCCATATTTCATTAGTTAGTTAACACTTATACGTTTATAATTACAGTTTATATTGGATATGTATGCTCTAGAGGCCATTATTAGATATGTATACAAATGGATGCTTGGATATATGTATGTACAGGACAGTCTTGCTCGATATGATAGTATGCTATTTGATTGTCTTTATCTTAATATGGGCATATGATTTACTTGTTATTACGTATTATTAATACATGTTGATAAAGCCCGTAGGATCATTGCTTGACTACCAGCGTTATGATGGCAATCATACGTGTGGGAGCTGGGTAGTCGATAAGCACATCCTCAAATGTCCCTAGTCATGGGAGTATCGAGACAGGACATCGATACTCCGGAGTAGACTGGTATATACGTTTCAAGACTCCGACGAGAGGCGATGGTTGGTCCCGCAGCTATTGGTCTTTGGCACCTAAGATCGTATACAGGTGCTCACTGAGAGTAAGTACACTGGACGGACTCACCGAGAACTGACTAGATGGTATTATACCAATCGTTAGATAGTAGTTCTCTAGTGACATGAGTACAGATAATCTGTCGACCTGAGGTCGTCATTTATCTCGTATGAGTTCCTACTGTGCTTTGATTACTATCCTACCACGGCTCTACTGAATCGTGCAAACAGGTTTTAGTTG
Organism: Agapanthus africanus; assembly: GCA_030015575.1. Taxonomy (NCBI): domain Eukaryota; kingdom Viridiplantae; phylum Streptophyta; class Magnoliopsida; order Asparagales; family Amaryllidaceae; genus Agapanthus; species Agapanthus africanus. The sequence continues at coordinate 161,366,782 of JASDDO010000024.1, forward strand.
GGTACAGTTCCGAGCCATATGAAGATAGTGAACGATTGCCGGGGATTCGTCTCTCCTGGTATAGGGAGTTGATGTCGCGATGTGCTCAGTCGGCCAACACCATAAATCTCTGGCTAGGGCGGATTGAGAATTACTGATAGTTAGATCAGTAGATTCTCGGATGGTTTTGAGCCACATCGGCACAACTTGTCAGGTTATCAGAGGTTTGACGTTTTCCACCCCCTAGACCAGGCATGCGATACTCTCAGACGAACAGACCGAACTGTACGGAGATTGTCACGGACAGGTTCAGTAGAAGTTCGGATGAGTTTGCTCATCGGCCTTCTTTTCGATAGGTACCTGGGTAGCCGTTACGTACAACTAGTGCCGCTGACGTGCTTGTGGTTAAACTTGCTTCCAGCGTACTGTCAGGTCTTTAGAGTCCCACACATAGGGTTTTCCTAGTTCAGGAGAAACGGTGCAGAGGTCGTATGGTTTCACGTGCAGGGTTTCGATCATATACGTCTATTAGCTATACGTATTTTTGATCGGACGGATAATACTAGCGGGCTTAAGATTAAGCAGTATTCTAGTATTATATTGGATTATTTTCATCTTTTGGTATTTGTAGTATGAATACGGGTATGTATATACGGTGAGGGGTATTCTTGTATTTTCATAAGAGTGCTTCTAGAAGAAGACACCTCATTTGTGATAAATCCATTTGTTTAAATAGATAACGAGATGGAGGAATGAGGTGTAATTTAAGCATGGTTGAAGCATGGCTATTTTGGATGACTCATTTATTTTGAATAACAATTGAAGCATGGTTGTATTATTATTATTATTATTATTGAAAAATATATGTTTCATAGTTATCACACTTGGCCATTCTTCATTCATTCTAGACTTCACATTCTCTTTCCTCCTTTACTCTCTTCTTCTTCCTCAAAACCTAACACTCTCATGAGTTGAGAAACTTAGGGTTATTGAGATAAACTAATCTAATAAACATTATCTACATCCACTAAATCATCTAAACTAGCAAACCGTGTGCTTTAGTTATCTCAAGTTTAAGGTTGAAGCTTGAACTATACACTCTCGGGTGGATCGTCTTCGACACGAGAAGGCTGACGACCAATGTCGATCCCGACGGAAAAGGAGCTCAAGAAGAGGAAAAGAAGATCCGAGGGACTTGGTTCATATAGGTATAATCACTTTCACAGTAGATTAGTACCTTTGCAAGTTTTGTTATCTAAGACTTACGGTAGATCTTCGGATTAGTCAGTGTTGCCCGTTTAAAAAAAAATTGAAAATTTCGCCTCTCTACGAACCCAATAAAGTGCGCGACACCATCCGACAATTTATAAAGTTATGCAAATTATATCTATAACTAGCAATTATACGAACTATTCTAATTAGGTCAATTGGTAAATCGAATGTAGAAATTAATATGTTTATTTGTTTCGTTACACTATTTATCACACCTAGATAACCGTATTTCACTACGACCCGTTTGCACGATAGTATTACGAATAAACACTTTATATAAATTAATATACTACTTTGACATGCTTATAACCCGTTATTTTGGTACAGATATTGCTATCTTACTTGTACCTGCTTACCTGTGATATTTATCGATACCAATAATCCTGACTTGTTATCCTGATGAACGTGATCTGTTGTCTAGATAGACATAACCTGTACATGCATGTTCCTGTGTTGGTATTAGATGGATATTATATTCATACATGACTTGGAAAACGAAATCTGGGAAAATAGGGAAATCAAAAATAGAATTGAAGTGTAATTTAAAAGGATACTACTTGATATATGGTTCCGGAGGGTAACGGAACAGAATCATTCGTAATTCATACTACTTGATCCGTGGTTCAGGAAGTTAACGGAATAGAATCATTCCTAATTCATATATCTTGGTCCGTGATTCCGGAGGGTAACGGGATATATAAATTTGAGTTATATGGAGAAATACATTCATTGGTTTCAAATACATGTAGGATAGTTAATTAAGAAACACAGACCCTAAGATACACGTGACATGTTTGACTACCTATAGTTTTCTTGTTGTATTACCTGTGATTGATGTTGTTTATACTCATACCTCACTCTTGCACGTAACATCCTATATAATACACCATTCAGTTTATTATTATTAGTAGTAGTAGTATGATATTTATGACGCACCGACGTCTGGATTTTACATGGCCCAGATACTTGATTTTAGCACATGAGAATCGTGAGTACTTCGACAGGATCTTCGATCAGTGAGGATCATTCCACCGATATAATTCTTATCTATAGTTTAGGTATTCTCTTATTTTCTTGGATCTTTACTGTTTCCGCTATCGTTTCCTGTTATTATTTATCGTGGTTATTTAACATTTTTAGAGATAGATGGTTATATTATTGTTCTTGAGTACTGATTGACAGCCGTAATATGACTATGAGAGGATATTTTCTTACAGTAGGTAGCATGGTTGGTTTTGTTACGTTCTCGATTTTATGTATTTTGGGAAGTAGGGCATGACAGTATCTTACTAAAAGACCTTGTAGAATCTCTATCCTAACGGGACAAATGTGGGTACAAGAAATCTTATCTGGGCATCCTATTAGGTGTTATGAATAGTTCAGGATGTGGAGACCATACTTCCTATCGCTCTGCAACGCTCTACCACAGATGTATCAGCTAACCCCAACCAGGGAAACTACAATATATGAAATTATAGGCATATTCATGGTTATAGTAGGTCAAGGACATTCTAATAAAGCATTAAAAGAAAGGTTCCAGTATTCAGAAGACACAATACATGTGATGTTTTATTGTGTATTGCGTAGTGTCATATTGCTATCTATTGACATCATAAAGCCGTTGGACCTAGAATTCAGGCATATTCCAGATGAAATAAGGATTAACAATAAATATATGTCATTTTTCCAATATTGCATTGGTGTCATACATGATACTCATATAACGTGTCATGTACCATCTGAAAAAGTCACGACCTTCGTTGGGAGAAAGGGTTATCCGACTCGGAATGTTATGACAGCGTGTGGTTTTGACTTGACCTTCACTTATGCATTAGCTGGATTAGAAGGTACATCATATGACGGTAGGATAATTTTAGAAGCCCTGAGTAGTTCGACGTCCAAATTTCCTAAACCACCATCAGGTAATCAAATTTAATTTATAGTTGATAGATATATAATATCTTGTTCCTTTAATACATTGATTGCTTAATAACGTGGATATTCGATATAATTATTAGATAGGTATTATTTGGTGGATTCTGGTTATGGCATTTCAGATGGATTTATGCCTCCATATAAATGTGAACGATATCATCTTCCATACTTTCGTGACACCTCATATATTCCAAAGAATGAAAGGAAAACTTTTAATTACCACTATTCAAGCTTAAAGTGTGCAATTGAGTGAACATTGGGATGTGGAAGAAGCGATTTGCAATTTTGCAAAATATGCCCACTTATGCTTTCGAAGATCAAGTGAAAATTGTAATTGCTACTATGACGGTGGACAATTTCGTAAGAAGGGATGCCTCTGATGACTTAGAATTTCAACAATATGATAATGATCCATATCTTTGGCCAAAGTATCTAGAAGCCGAATACCGAGAAGAACAAGAACGATGTAGTACCGGACGATATCGATAACCACCGCTGCATCCACCACAAGGTCTAATGTCTGTAGTCTGTGACCGTATAAAAGATGAACTCTTTCGTCATACTCGTCATTGAGTATTATTAGTTTTAAATATATGCAACCCCTTGAATGCTGGGATTTAAGTATTTTTATATTATTTTTTAAATAGAAGCATATGCATTTTTAATATATAAATTTTTTTAAAAAAAATAATATTTACACATTATTTTATTAATATTTATGGAATTATTATATTATTTATTAATATTTAAAGTAAATAAAAATATTAGCAATATACTTCTAATACATCCATGTACTTTTTTGGTAATTTACATTTAAAATCATGGTTACAAAATTATTGTTTAGGTTATCCAAATATTCCATAATTACAAAACAATGGTTTCACACCGTTTCTCAGAACATACCTCAAAATATGGTTTTGTTACAAAACCATGGTTTCACTACCATGGCTTTGAAACGCTCACTCGAACGTAACCTCAATGAGAAGTACAAAGAAATACTTTTAATTTAATTACAAATTTAGCAAAGTAAATTATTTCCTATGCCAAAACATAATAAAGAAAAAGAAAATTATCTAAGCAAACAAGGAAAATGCTGAATTTGAATTTACTTTGATTTGTTTACATTGTATACTTATTATTAACCCATCAAATAAACTAATTTTTTTCTCTTTCATGCAATTTCTACATCAAAAAGATAGAAATTTATTTCCTAACTTTCTAGGGTGTTATTAAAATACCAATTAAAGCTATTAATTGAGATTCCATAAACAAAGGGAAAAGAATTAGAAGATCACAATAATTATTATCAGTTTAATTAGGGGTAAAAGCAGATAAATTAGGAGAACTATTACCATATTGAGGTGTAATTAATTATTCCTAAAATGTAGGCAAAATATATGGAGATAAAAGTTGCGGAGGGGCACACCTCCCTCCGCCCCTTTCTAACATAATATGCATAAAAGCAGATAGATAAACATTATGTAATATACATTACATAAATATATGTTTCTTGTCATTTGTAACTTTTTTTATTAAGCCATCTTTAACAAAGCATGGAGTCATGTTTCAACATACTTTATATATCAAAAAGAAATACAGATATGAGACCACTGCTTGAATGCACGACTATTTAAAGACCGATATACAAAAGACCATGCATTTTCAATTAAACATGACCCGCATGCCAAATATAATGGTCAACGCTTTAAAGTACCAATACTATAAATGTTGCAGAAAACAGCAAGGTAAGAGATGGAAGATTTAAAAACCGTAAAAATCTTAATAAACCTTATTCTTAAGGTAAATGATGATGCTCGATATCGGTGACTCCTAAGATAATGACACGTGGATGATGACGTATCCCAGAGCTTACAAGAAAGGATCAAGAACGTTATCGTTGGAAGTGCACCCCGGGCCTCCGACTCGAGGATGTTCCCGACCTTATGTGGCCTTCCAAACCATCCACAACTCACCTCCGAGCTGTCACAGAACGAAGATGCCTCGGCCTCCCGCTCGTTCCCGAGCCTCCCGCCTAGCTTATCTTCCTCGGTCTCACCGACCGACCCACACCACCGATCACAGGCGCCTCCGCCACGGCTCCGCGAATCTCGCCAGGCGCGAGATATCCGCCGCCCATGATCCCACGTTTCACGCCATCACGATCCCCCATTAACGAGCATGTCTCGCCATTGATGGGGAATCCCGTCTATCATGCGGGCGTGACGCCAGGGACGTAACGGCCGGTGTGAATCTCGCGCCCGCCTGCCAATTGCTGCCACTATATAAACCTCTCTCTCAGACGACTCAGGTAAGCCAATTTCACTCCAATAGGCCATTACTTTGCCAAAATACCCCGTCTAACTTGATCGTCGGAGGGTCTTCGGTGGCACAACCACTCCGGGACTTCTTTGTAGGTAGCTCGGCCACAACCTCGTAAAACCCATTGAGATCCACACGTTCAGGAGTCAACCCTCCAAACTCAATCTCAACCATCCATCAACGCTCGTAGCAGCCCAATGGAAGAGAACATCTGAAGGAGATCCAGACCTCCATCAATTAGCGCCGTCTGTGGAAACGCTAGTTCCACTCAACTAAAGTTCACATTTCAACCTCAACTTCATGGCGAGCGATCACCGCGACGATCCAAGCGCTAGCCGCCGCCTCCCCGACAACGGAGGGGCGAATGAATCTCCTCCCCCGAACGCCATTAACGCCCTAACCGCTCGGATAGATCGGCTCGCGTCCGTCGTGGGTACCCTCGTCTGTGTCCAAACGGCCGGACAAGCTCTCCAGGTCACCGTTCCCCTACCTTTGGAACGAGACCCCTACAGAGAGAGAGAAGACTCTGCCCGCGTCGGCACCACCGACCACCGCCTCGCTGTCTTCGCCGGCCGCGGATCCTCCGGACCAACATATTCAATGACCCGCTGGGTGCCCCACAGCTCGACACCGAGATCCTTCGCCAGAGCGCCTCGCACCAGGCCCCATCGCACCCCTGTCCCTCCCGAGGAGGTGTCGGTCAGCTCGCCTGGGCCCAGGCATGACCGACACCCCCTCCCTCGATGGGGTCACGCGGAAAGGATTCGTCACGACAGCTCGAAGACGACCTCTCCAGAGGACCTAAGGAACCTCATTGAACGGAACCGGGGCCATGGCCAGGCTCAGGTCTCCGGCAGCAGAGGCTAAAAATCGGATTGTGCCGAATCTTCGGGATACCACGGCCGACTCGAAGCCCTCGAAAAGAAGATCGAAGGCATGCATCGGGATAATCGTCCTTCGAGCGACGGGGGTAAATATGCTGCCGACTCGCTCACGAAGCCCTTCACCAAAGAGCTGCTTGCCGCCCACGTCTCCTCCCGGAACAAGCCCCCGAAGGTCTCCCTCTTCGACGGGAAGTCCGACCCGAAGGACCATTTGGACGCGTTCACGGCCGGGATGAGTTTCCAGGACTGTTCCGACTCCGCACAATGTCGTGCCTTCCCCGCCACTCTCATCCGCTCTGGACGAGACTGGTTCCGAGGACTCGCGCCACGCTCAATCTTCACCTTCGATGAGCTGGCCACCCAATTCCTCGGCCACTTCGTCGGGAACAGACGGCAGAAGCGGATCATCGACCATCTCTTCACAATAAAGAGTGGGGACAAGGAATCCTTCAAAGGGTACGTCACCCGCTTCTACAACGCCCTCCTCGAGGTCCCAGAACACCGGGATGAGATGGTCATTACGGCCCTTAGGTTAGGTCTTAGGCACAAGGAGTGGTTACGCTCCTTTGCATTAGCGCAACCTAAGACCATGGCCGAGGTAAAGGCCTGGACCGAACGTGAGATCCAGCTCGAGTCCGATGTGAACGCAAATCTTCCCCGGACAGAGCAAACCGATCAGAAGAAAAAGGCGAGGGAGGAGAAAAAGAAGATTGGGCGGCCAAATCCCTACTCCCCGAAGTTTCAGGAGTACACCCCGCTCAACGTCTCTCAGACTGTACAGTTAGAGGAGGCTAAGGGCGAGAGGTTCTTCAAACTCCCCCAGTCTCGAACAAGGCGACAAAACGTACCCGGGGCCCCTACTACGATTTCCACAGGTCGTAAGGCCACTCCACTGAGAACTGCAAGCAGCTCCGAGACTACATCGAGAAGCTGATCCGCTCGGGGTACCTAGCAACGTACTTGCGAGACAGGCGGCAAGCCGACCGTGAGCAAGAGCAATGTCCTCATCCGGGCGAATTGATAATCGGAAAAATCATGGCCATATCAGCGGGGGGTACGACGGAGACCGATGAGACTCAGCCTCCCTCACCGATCGATGGGGGTGGAAGCCACCCGAGGAAGAAAGCCAAAGTAGCCGAGCCGATCGTGTTTACTAACGAGGACCTCCACGGTATATCCCTACCTCACAACGACCCGCTGGTGATCACAGCTCGGGTCTACCAATACGAAGTGCAGAGGATACTGGTCGACTCGGGAAGCTCAGCGGACATTTTCTTTAACGACTGCTTTTTGCGCATGGGACTCACCCCGTCGGACCTAAGGCCGACCTCCCACGTCCTGTCAGGGTTCACCAACCACTCCATCCCCGCGGAAGGGGTAATCACTCTTGTCACGCCCCACTTCCCGGTGTATGACAAAGTGGACGCGACGAGGTCCTCTACGTATATACTTAGAAGTACATACGCTAAGCGTATCTAAGCAATATAAAGTAAATCACAAGAGACAAGAGATATAGAAATAACAACAACTTTATTAATAACATTCTTTTGTACAATGCATGAAAAGTAAATACAACTGAAATGAAAAGCGATGCCTAAACAGTGGCATAACAGGAAATGAAAATACTGAATAGAACAAGGTACAAAATCTAGAGCTCGGGGTCTTCGTGAAACTGCTCCAAGTCTTCACCGGTGGGCTCGATCTCTGCTGGGTCCAAAGCACCTGGCGACATTCAAAGAATAAAGAAATAGAATGTCGTCAGCGAACAGGTCGCTCGGTAAGTCCCAAAGATAAAGAGGAATTAGAAAAGACAGAATAAGAGTATTTTCTAAAGAGATTGTAAAATATTGTAGAATATTGTTTTAACGCTGTTTTTTGTAGCTTGGTACGGAAGGATGCCAGTGTATACGATAAGGGTCTCTATATGCTAGAGACCAGGGCAAACGGAATGTACAAGGAACCGTTAAGCCACGGTACAACAGCAACGGAATATAGGTTAGGTATCTTAATCTGACCACCTCGTGCCACCTTTAACACCTTCCATACCAATCTACCCCTTAAACCCCGTAGTATTTTGACAGTATTGTAGTATTGTATTGTGTAAGTTGGATGACTGACCAAAACCATGATATCAGTAAACAGATTGTAACTGCATAATCAGGTAAATAGAATAACGGAATAATGGATGTATATCCATGGTTTGGTTCAGTCAAGTTGTATAGATTGTTAACTGTATTCTGGGATTCATGTGTTCATATTGAGTTGGAATATTAAAGAATATAGATTGACTTGAATCATATTCAAGTCAGAAATAGTCAGACTCAAACCCGAGTCAGACTAAAAGAAATGTAAGTCGAAATTCTATATTTGTTAGGGTCATTATTGTAATTTATAAAACTTGAGGGGGTTTTATGTAAAAAATACTTTTGTATAGTTTTCAAGATACACCCCAAATATTTATTATTCGTCTTTATAGTTATAATGAGTGTAAATTTTATTTTGTGTTATTTCTAGTGAAATATCCTAATTACATAAATAAAGGTATTCATCTGTAATATGTTTTATTTGAAATTCATGGTATTTTAATGTAACTTTTAATCTTGTAATTTTTAGGAAAAGGTGGAAACTTTATCTTATAATAAAATAGGTGTTTAAATGATAAATATACATATGTTTATACAAGAATAATTTTTAATAAATATTTTATTTTCCAAAAGTCTCATTTTTCTTAAATGTCGTATTTTAAATCTTTCGAGACCGAATGCTCCTTACGGAGGTCTGAATCTCGCACTACTAAGCCCGAGGGTGCACGATAAACCGTACTATCCCTAACGAGTTCCCCAAAGATGGGTTGTAGTGACGCTTTGCAAAGATTTAATAAATACTAATCATTTAGAAGACGGTTTTATAAAGATAAGGTATTTATTTATAAAAGGGTGTAAATTTCCGTATTTTAGATTTTAGGGTTTCCTAAGCCAACTAGCCTATTTCTAAATGGTCTAAACGATAAGTCATTAGAAGCCTCAAATTGCCTCTTCAACGCCAATTGCGGCCAGGTAAGTACCAGGTGAGTGGGAGGCTCCCCACTACAAGTAGTGGTCCTAATTAAGTAACCACTCGCCTTAGACACACTTGCCTAGACACCACAAAATCGGGTTTAGATAAATGATCGATATCCATGACATATCGTATTTTCCTATTAAAAAATATTGTTTTAAAATTGTATACAACTTAGAACTTTTAGAAAAGGTTTATAAAGAAAATGGTATTTTAATGTAAAATCTTGTATTATCGTATTCTAAGTTTTGATGATATCAATTAGGGTTGTATTTGCATGTGTGTGGAGGTAAGTCATTACCTCATGATCTACTTTAAGGTATAGCAATGTTAAAGGGTTAAATGTGATAAACTAAGCATGGTGGTATTTAAGTGTAAAAATACGGTATATTGCAAAAACTATCATTTCATGTGTGAAAACTTGTTCAAATTAATTTTTAAGCGATTAGAAGTCAACATGAAGATATTTAAGCATTATGGAATTAGTGATAAGTGAGATTTGATAGAAAACCGAATCGGAAATCGGTTTGTTCCGATTTCCGTCGGGTTTGAAAAGTCGTATTTTAATAGAAGAAAAGAAAGGTAGAAAAGAGGGACTTATAGGTTTGGACAACGCTAGAGAGTAAGGGGGAGGTAGAGGGTTTGTCGGTGCGTCGAATCGTCGTTGAGAGGTCCTAGCACGATCGTCGGAATTTCGCCGTCGATTTCGTCAGCGTTTCGCCTTTTGCTCGTTTTCTAACGTACCAAGTTCTCTTGAAATTTTTAGAGAGTGGACTTAGGAATGTAGGGTGAGAGGGTAGAGGGTATGGGGGTTTATATAGGGTTAGGGTTTTTAATAAAAAAAATATAAAAATATATAAAAATTCATTAAAATTCATTAAATCTAGGATTAAAAGGGATTTATTGGCCAAATGATAACCGATCCAAGCATTTAGAGTGTGCAGGAGGGTTGACCACGACCAGAGCCAATTTTTCTCTGTTGGCGACTCGGCCGTCTGGCCAAGTCTGGCCGGCGGCGCCGGACCAAGTCAGCCGGTTCGCCGGCCGGCGGCGCCGAGCCGGACCGAGTCAAAGTCTTCATGGCCGGGGAATCTTCTGGGGTACAACTTGGTATATTTACTTTTTCATGTCTAGTACATATTTTGTGAGTTATGGCCTTTTGACTGTTGACTTTCCAAAAAAATTAAAACAAAATAAATACAAAAATAATGTGGGGTATGGGATTTGAACTCTGGTGGCTTGGTTCAGCAGTGCAAGGTATTACCAATGAGCTACAAGCTCTGTCTTGTAATTATGGAGTGAAATAAATACTTAAAGAGATATCAGCCGCAATAAATACTCCAAGTATACATTGAATTTAAATCAACTTTTTTGTACATTAAAAATCTACAATTATTATAACTTTATAGACGATTAATAAATACTTGGGGTGTATTTTGAAAACTATACAAAAGTATTTTACATAAAAACCCCTCAAGTTCTATAAATTACAATAAGGACCCTAGTAAATATAGGTTTAAGCGGGACCAATCTCTTGAGCCTCAGAGAGCCGGAGAAGTGGGTGCTTGCCTATCTAAGCTAGACAACTTAATAATGGTGTTATCAAAAAGGTAATCGTCTTTGAAAAAGACACAAATCCTACCGCCCATATACAGCGGTTACCGATAACATCAAAACAATCAGGATTTCAATTTACTTTGAATTTCATTATATTCTGACTTGAATATGATTCAAGTACAATCTATAATTTACAATCTATAATCTATAATTTACAATCTACAATTTACAATTTACAATATTACAATTCAATATGAATCCATTATTCCATATATTCAATCTATCAACTTGACTGAACCGAACCATGGATATACATCCATTTACATGATTCTACAGTTATTCCATTTACATGATTATACAGTTACATCCGTTTACTGATATCATGGTTTTGGTCAGTCATCCAACTATACAATCTATACAATACAATCAAAACACTACGGGGTTTAAGGGGTAGATTGGCACGGAAGTTGTTAAAAGTGGCACGGGACGGTAAGATTAAGACACCTAACCTATATTCCGTTGCTGTTGTACCGTGGCATAACGGTTCCTTGAGTTCCTGATACCTTAGTCTCCGGAGCAAGTGAGACTCCTCTCGTATACACTGGCATCCTTCTGTACCAAGCTACAAACAACAGCGTTAATACTAAATATAACAATATAATACAACTGTAAAAGCTACTCTCTCTCTCTCTCTATCTTACTCTCTGTCTATTCTATTTCTCCTCTTATCTTTGGGACTTACCGAGCGATCTGTTCGCTGACGACATTCTCTTTCTTTCTTCTTTGAATGTCGTCAGGTGATTTGGACCCGTCAGAGATCGAGCCCACTACTGAAGACTTAGATCAGTTCAGTGAAGACCCCGAGCTCTAGTCATTGTACACTTTCCATTCACTACTTTCATTTCTGTTATGCCATTATTTAGGCGTTGCTGTTTATTCAGTTGTATTTACTTTTCATGCATTGTACAAAAGAATGTGAATAAATAAAATTGTTGTTCAGTTTATATCTTGTCTCTTGTGATTTTACTTTTATATTGCTTAGATACGCTCAGCGTATTTACTTCAGAGTAAATACGTAGCGGCCCCGTCGCGTCCCATTCGCCGTATACTGGGAAGCGGGGCATGACATCAAGGATGCGGAAACGAGGTACCCAGCCATAGAGAAGATCGTCTTAGCACTCATCGTAGCATCAAGGAAATTACGGCACTATTTCCAGGCGCACACCATCCTCGTCCTTACCGAGCGGCCTTTGGGGGCTATCCTCGCTTCCCCCGAGTCTTCCGGTCGTTTGGAGAAATAGAGGTGGGAGTTGTCCCAGTTCGACATAAAATACCGCTCGAGGTAAGCTATCAAGGCACAGGCCCTGCCCGATTTTATCGTCGAGTGCACCATTCCCAACAAAGAGCCGGAATCCACGCCGGACCCCGCAGCTCAACCCTCAGTCGATGGGAAGCTCAACTCCGTCCTTGACTAGATCCTTTATGTCGACGGCTCCTCGGCCGAGGAAGGATGTGGTGCCGGCCTCATCATTCGGGGCCCGAACGAGGCAGAAATGGAGTATTCTCTGAAGCTTGGGTTCAAAGCGTCAAATAACGCAGCGGAATACGAGGCCTTGCTGGCCGGACTGCGCATAGCCTTCAGACTGGGGCTGAAGACGATCCGAATCCGCAGCGACTCCACCCTAGTCGTTGGCCAAGTGACTGGCCGATTCGAGGCACGGGAGCCTCTGATGGTGAAGTATCTGGCCGAGGTAAGAAGACTGTGAAAGGACTTCCACGAAGTCCAGGTGGAGTAGATCCCCAGACAGCTAAACGCCCAGGCCGACGCCTTGAGTAAGCTGGCTTCGTCTTATACGGACTACAACAAGAGGAATATCCTCTTCGAGGTCTTGCCACGGCCCAACGTGGAAGACGGGGCAACGCCACTTCAAGTATACACGGCCTGGGAAGAAGACCGGGATTGGAGAAAGCCCCTCGTGGAATTCCTGAGGGAAGGTACGCTCCCAGAAGATCGGGGAGAAGCCTGCCGTCTGAGCCAAAGCTCGCCACTTCGTCTGGAGCAATGGGAACCTCTACAAGAAGTCCTTCACTCAGCCCCTGCTCCGGTGTGTCGACCCTCACGAAACCGACTACGTTCTCCGTGAGATCCACAAAGGGGTTGGCGGCGCGCACCAAGAGGCCCGCACCTTAATCCAAAAAGCATTGCTCCAGGGGTACTACAGGCCAACCATTCACCAGGACGCCCAGAAGTTCGTCAGGAGGTGCAAAAGTTGCCAACTCCACGGAAGCATTCCTCGCCTTCCGGCTACCGAGCTAACTGCCCTGACCTCCTCATGGTCGTTTGCCTAGTGGGGAATGGACATGATAGGACAGTTTCCTACCGGTATGGGTGGACACAAGTACGTCCTCGTCGTAGTGGACTACTTCATGAAGTGGATCGAGGTCATTCCCATCAGGAAACCGGACGCCACCATAACTATCAAGTTCTTACAGAACAACGTGATACTCCGGTTCGGCATCCCGAGGTGTATCATCACCGACCACGGGACAAATTTCGAAAATGAAAAGTTAAGGAATTCTGCAGCGAATATCATATCCTCATGAAGTTTGCCGCGGTCGAAAATCCCTAATGCAACGGGCAAGCTGAGGTCGCTAATCGGGACGTCTTCCGAGGTCTTTGGACACGCCTAGAAGAACGCCAAGGCAGTTGGGTCAAGCAATTACCCCGGGTCTTATGGGCCCTACGCACGTCGAAGAAAACCCCCACCGGGGAGACCCTTTTCAGCCTATACTACGGTACCGAGGCAATGGTTCTGGCGGAGATCAGGCTCCCCAGTCACCGGGTCGAGCATTTCGACGACGAGGCGAATACCTCAGCCCTCCGAACTAACCTGTACATCTTGTTAGAGAAACGAGACCGGGCTTAAATTAGAGCTGTCGCCTATCAACAACAAACCGCCCGCTACTACAATACGCGAGTCAAGCGTCGCTTCTTCAAGACCGGAGATTTAGTCCTAAGGCGGAACGAGTTCGTCGATCAAGGCAAGCTGCATAAGTTTTCCCCAAAATGGGACAGTTCTTTTCTCATCTCCGAGGTCCTACCCGGCGGAGCCTACCGCTTGCAAGATGCGGAAGGGCGCAAGTTTCCACGGCCTTACAATGCTGAGAAGCTCAAGCTATACCAATGAAAAGAATATCTCCAAGTGTGTATTTCTTCTTCCACAAAGCCAATGTAAACCTTTCTAAAGGTTCTTTCTATTTTAATAATAAGAACGGGACAATAGAATATTGCAAAAAGAAGAGTTTCATTCATTCAAAAGGTATTATGGGCTTCTCAGCCTTACAGGAAAATAAAAAGAAACATTTAGAGCAGAGGAGGAACGGGATCGAGGAAGTACTCCTGGTGATACTCAGAGTGGATCTCCGCTAGCCGGGCCCTAGCCTCTGCTGCCCGCTCCCGCCGACGCTGCACACGAACCCGGGACGCCACGGAAGCATCCGGCGTTTCGTCCTTTGCTCCCTGACTCACGATGTATCTCTGTTTGAAGCACTCCAAAATGAGCGCCAAGGATCGGTCGTGCCTAGCCTTCGAGATAAGGCCGAGCAGGAAGATCGAGCACACCTTGTCAAGCGCCTCGTTCAGCAACTCCTCGGAGAGAGGGTTGTACAACCCCGGGGACCTCCTCCAAATTGCGTACATCAACAATTATAGGAGGGACGACCGCCGAGGGAGAAACCGGCTGAAGTGACTCTCGAGACGCTGAACCACTCCTCGGTACCCATCCTCGGCTAAGGATTGGTCATACATGGAGACGTCGTCGAAGGTAATGATCTTTTCGATTGAGTACATGCGCCCAGTCATCTCATAAAGCGATGCCGAAGAAGTTGCCGTCTCCTTCTCTATTTATGACCTCAAGAAAAATCCTTGAGGACCCTGATTTGTGCGCTCATGGGCGCGAATCCCAGGATCCATCAAGATTACTCCAATGTTGCACCCCCACGTGGCAGAACTGACGCGACTTCCCGAAACGTTACGCCTCCCCCAAGCTTTCCTGACACGTGCAGCCTGCGATGATCACTTCTCCCAATGCTCATGGACCAACGGAGGTTAGCCGAACCTCATGGATCCACCGAGCAGCTACCCTGCTCGGTCCATCCTTAGCAGGCCACTAGATGGGTTCTTTGGCAAACCAATGTAAATTCTTCTAAGTTCTTTTTATTTAAACAAACAAGAAGGACAAAACAGTCGAGCATTGCAGAAAAGAAGAATTTTATTTATTCAGAAAGGTATTGTAGGCTCCTCAGCCTTACATTACATAAAAAAAAAGATTACAGCAGTGGGGGAAGGGGGTGCAGGAAACATTGCTCGTGGTACTCCGAGGATATTTCCGCCAGCCGAGCCCTCGCCGCCTCTGACCTCTGCCTCTGATGCCGTCCGCAAACGTCGACGTGATGCCTCAATTGATAGCACTCGAGGATGAGTGCCACCGAGCGATCCCGCCGACCCGTTGAGATCAGACCGAAGCGGCATAGAGACCTCAGCTTACCAACCGCTTCGTCCTTCAGCTGCTCGAACAAGAGGTTGTGCAGCCCCGGTGACGCCCTCCAGATTGAGTACATCAACAGCTGGAGAAGGGATGAGCGCCGGGGAAGCGTTCAACCAAAATGATCCTCAACACGGCCTATCACTACCTGCACCGTATCCTCGGTGCAATACTGGTCGTACAGGTACACCTCCTCGAAATTTATGATCTCGGGAATGGTGAAAGAGAAAGTGTCCATTCTTACGTTTTGGGGATGGAGAAAGAAGTG
Organism: Agapanthus africanus; assembly: GCA_030015575.1. Classification (NCBI taxonomy): domain Eukaryota; kingdom Viridiplantae; phylum Streptophyta; class Magnoliopsida; order Asparagales; family Amaryllidaceae; genus Agapanthus; species Agapanthus africanus. The sequence continues at coordinate 161,382,597 of JASDDO010000024.1, forward strand.
ATCAAAAAGCCTTCCGTTTTATAGCCCCACAGCGTCCTCAGCAGTCCAACAGTCGCTAGTTTCCTCCACTACTGTACCACCATGCGGCAGGTATCCCGCCTTTCTCGGCGAAATCGGAACGACGTGGCTCTTACGCTTCACCTCCCCTCCGCGAGCTCATGACGCATGCTGCTTACGACGGTTACTCTTCCCAATGTTCATGAACCAGGGGAGGTCGGACAAAACCTCACAAAGCCGAGCGGCTACCGTACTCGGTCCATCCTTGGCTGGTAATCTCTTACCCCACGACGCCAGGGATCTAAGCCCTCGCCAAGAGGCAACCGAGCAGCAACCCTGCTCAGTTATCCCTGGCTGGTAGTTCCCTACCCACCGACGCCAGGGATCAAAGCCCTCACCAAGAGGCAACCGGGCAGCTGCCCTGCTCGGTCCATCCTTAGCAGGCCTCTTTGTGCCCTCCCGCGCTAAAGATCAAAGACCTCACCAAGAGGCAACCGGGCAGTGACCCTGCTCGGTTATCCCTGGATGGTAGTTCCCTACCCACCGATGCCAGGGATCAAAGCCCTCGCTAAAAGGCAACCGAGCAGCGACCCTGCTCGGTCTATCTATGGCTGGTAGTTCACTACCCACCTATGCCAAGGATCAAAGCCCTCACCAAGAGGCAACCGAGCAGCGACCCTTCTCGGTTATCCCTTCTCGGTTATCCCTGGTTGGTAGTTCCCTACCCACCGACGCTAGGGATTAAAGCCCTTGCCAAGAGGCAACCGAGCAGCAACCCTGCTTAGTCCATCCATGGCTGGTAGTTCACTACCCACCGACGCTAAGGATCGAAGCCCTCTCCAAGAGGCAACCGAGCGGCAACCCTGATCGGTCCATCCTTAGCAGGCCTCCTAATGCCCTCCCGCGCTAAGGATCAAAGCCCTCGTCAAGAGGCAACCCGGCAGCAACCCTGCTCGGTCCATCCATGGCTGGTAGTTCAATACCCACCGACGCCAAGGATCTAAGCCCTCATCAAGAGGCCACCGAGCAGCTACCATGCTCGGTCCATGTCACGCCCCGCTTCCCAGAGTACGCAAGATTGGGCACGTGACATAGCCAACCATGCGACCTGTGGGTAGGAAGTATCCATCCACAGTCACATTACGGTTGTAGAGATATCAAGAACAAGATAAATAAACTAATTTAGCACATGTCCAAATCCATAATAACAAGAGTCAATAAACAATAAGTGCGGAAGCAAATGATCCAATACAATAAATAAATAGTACGTCCCATAATGCGGGCTCACATCTGGAAATGAAATGAAATAAATAAACTAATCACTATAGAACTCACAGATCAGCCTGCTGGCTGAAGTACTCCTGCTCGGTCGTCGACAGTGGTAAGGAATCTGGGCCATGCAAAACCCAGACGTCAGCGCGTCATGTCAACCAATAATATAATATGAACATGGTAATAAGCAATGCAGGGATGAACATGAATAAAGTAGTACTATGAAATAACAGTGCAGGGTAATGTGCAGTGGTAACTAAACTGTCCTATCAGGTTTCTACTCTAAAGTCTTTGAAATCAATTGGTGACTCGTCGATGTAACTCAATAGTATCCTGTGCGTGCCCGGGACCACGGTCAAGGTTCTCGGGGCTGAATCCGAGACGTGCCGCTAGGCAGTAACAAGTAGCAGGATGGATGAGTGATGTCAGCATCATCACTCCGGGGCTGGCCTAGCCCGTAAGACTGATCAGAACAGGTATGTTCCCCTCCGAACGGACACGCGGGACGTCGGGCCGTCTCGCCTGAGGTTCGGGGCAGATGCCAATAGGTGCTATCCGTCCACCTCTCCGAAGATGCCAAGTTGATCCATGGCGCCATGTATCGGAGGTTTAGACGGATGCGTCCGATGTAGCAGACTTCGTCAGATTCCCCCTCGTTTGAGGGGTTTTTGATTGTGGGGACGCTCTTCCCTGCAGGCGCAAGCCCCTGCAGTTAATTACGCTACCGCATCGCGGTAACAACTTTCTCCTTCTCCAGATGGTCACTTCGTGTCGTGTGTTTTTGTTTTATGTTTTATTGCCCGTGGATCGTTTACGGAGACCGAGTTATGTCGTCGCCCGTAGGGCGTGGACTAGTCCAAATCCATGTTGTCTTAGATTTGGGTTTGGGGGTTTGGTTTGAGGACACGTTAGCCATACTTGAGGCTAAGATCAACTCAAACATTTGTTAAGGATACGTTAGTCTAGTTTGAGACTAAGATCAACTTAACGGGATCGTTTAGGTCCGACAAAGGAGCGTTTGGACTTCATTGTTCCAGTTTAAGGACATAGTGGTCCATCGTATGTGTGGCCGTCGGGACCCATCACCTCTCTGACGACGTTGAAGGATTACAACGACGGGTGTCAGAGGGGTTCAGAGATGTACCCTCGAGCCAGAGTTAATTAGGGAGATTCATAGTCCAGTCTGCTTGGAGGTTTAAGGATGCGTTAGCCATCTTTGAGGCTAAGATCAACTTAAACAGGACCGTTTAGATCCGACAAAAGAGCATATGGAGGCTCTATGGTTCTAGTTTATGGACATTGCGGTCCATGGGTAGTTTAAGGACATTGCGGTCCATAGGTAGTTTTAAGACATCTCGGTCAAGGTTAAGGACGTCATAGTCCATGGGTTTAAGGACTCCACAGTCCGGTATGTGCTCTGGATGCTTCACACGGGTTCACTGCCGCGCTAGGCGAGGACCAGGCTCCGCTCTGGATGCTTCACACGGGTTCACTGCCGTGTTCCGCAAGGACTAGGATCCGCTCTGGACGTTTTCCACGGGGTCAAAGAGTGACGTTATCCGCGTTCCACGTAACCAGGAATTTTGCGTTAGGCATGGGTTTAAGGACCCCACAGTCCATATCATGAGTGGTCATCGGGACCCGTCACCTCTTTGAAGACATTGAGGGATTACAATGCCAAGTATCAAAGGAGTGAAGAGATGTACCCTAGAACCGGGGTGGATTAAATAGTCCCTGGCCCAATTTGGGTCAAGACTTGATCAATTATGTTATGAGCCCATCGGCTCAGTTAATCACAAATTGAGGACTTATGGCCAGCTTGGGCTAAGTCCAGTCAGGTCTGGAATATTGACTTTTTGTTGGTCCATTGAGGGAGAGGCTTTGCCTCTATCCCTTTAGCCAATTGGGCCAAAGCCTAGTGTTAAACACTTCAGAGCGATCAGTGTTGAACACTGGGAATAGGGTTGACAAGTTAGTGTTTAACACTAAAAGAATAGTTGGTGTTAAACACCAGCAACAAGGCTTTCAAACTAGTGTTAAACACTAAAACAGATTGGTGTCAAGTACTGGCAACGGAGCCCTCAAATTAGTGTTAAACACTAAGGTAGTCAATATTGAACACTGCAAGTAAAGTTTTTGATTAGTGTTGAACACTGAGGCCCAACAGTTGTTTCAGTAACTGGATTCGAGGGTTCCAATTTAGTGTTAAACACTAAGGCAAGAGAGGTCACGTGTCAACACGTGAGAGTGCCTCCCCTTCAATGATTCTGCTGAGATTACTGCATCTTTCAGAGCATCACGTGTCAGCACGTGACGGGCATTCATATGCTCATTTGTTAGAGCTTTTGTTAAGGGTCACGTGGGTCACGTGAGGGACTGCCTCAAAGGGTTTTCTATGGATCTCTTGGGGGATCACGTGGTGGCACGTGACCCTGCCTCTATGTATGTCGTTTTTAGAGGATCTGTTGATCTTTTTTCAGGAATTAAATTCCTCGAGCTTTAGATTTCAGAGGAATTAAATTCCTACTTCCTTTCGAAGATTTATATTCTGAAATAGAGTTGAACTCTGAATTTTCTGTAGGAATTAAATTCCTCGTATATGTGAAGAACTGAAGAGGGTTAAACCCTTAGTAAAAGCTTTCAAAGAATTATACTTCCAATTTTAAAGAATTATAATTAAGGGAATTAAATTCCTGCTGTTTCCACAGAACTATATTCTTAATTAGGGTTAAACCCTATTTCTCTTTGTTCTAAAGGAATTAAATTCCCATGATACAGGGTCAAGCCCTAATTTTATCTTAAAGGAATTAAATTCCTATAGTTCTGCGAGAATTAAATTCTCATGCTTGCATTCCCTCTCTATGTTTTGGATCTGCATGGCAGGATCTCAACCCATTGAGAATTAAATTCTCAACCTAAAGGGGAGATGTGCACTTTGCAGATCCTCTATCAAAGAGAGAAGAAATATATTCTTCTGTTTTATATATTAGAGTTAAACTCTGTTGAGAATTAAATTCTCACTCTTTCAAAAGGCCTTCCCTTTCTTACCTAGGGTTTTTGCAGAAGATCCGAATATCAAAGCTCTCCTCCCTTTTTCTTTCTGCGTATGTATGTCTCTCTCTATCCTTCTCTCTTTGTGTCTCTTGGCTCCTATTTATAGGAGAGGCAGCTGAATAAATTAGTTTTGGTAAATCTTTCATGGGATATTTGATTTGCATCCATTGTTCATTTTGGACCTTTGGATTATTGGGTGAATTTTATTCACCATTGGATTTTAAATCCAGAGATTCTCTTTTGTTATTTTGGTTAGATTTAAGGGGGAAATCTTTCCAAACCCGAGATTTTCCATAGGTAGATGATATTTAATCATCTCTGAATCTTTAATTTGATTGGTCCCAGATAATCACTTTCCTTTGGAAAGATTTAGTTCTCCTTCGGAATTTAATTCTGTTGTCAAAAATGGGCTTTGAAAGCCGGTCACGTGTGACCACGTGACCCATGGTCACGTGTGGACACGTGACCCCCTTTTGGAATGAGCCTTCCTCTTTCTCTTGCGTTCTGTCTTCTGATTGCTGCTTCAACGTCACGTGCTACCACGTGACCCCTGGTCACGTGACCCTTGTTTGAACTCTCTTTCTTTGGTTCAACGGGAGAACGGGTCTGCTGTCTTGAACGTCACGTGGCAACACGTGACCTCGGTCACGTGAGAGCACGTGACCTCTTCTGAGGCTCTTTTCCTTGTCTTGATCGGGGAACTAATGTGTGCTTTTCTGCCGCTTTATATGTCACGTGTCGACACGTGACTGTCGGTCACGTGTAAGCACGTGGCCCCCTTTTTGAAGCTTTTCCCGGAAGCTTTCCTGATTTTAAATCAGGAAACAAATGCCCCCACAGCGTTGTTCTCACGTGTCAGCACGTGAGTGCAACGCTGTCACCTCTCGCGACCGTTGGATTCCTTTAGGGATCTGGGGAGATGAAGCGTTTCTATTGTCTTCTATAAATACCGCTGTCTCTTCATAGGAGCCTTCACTTTGCTCATCTTCTTTTCTGAGAACTTCCTCTTTGAGAATTTAATTCTCGCTTCCAGAGCTTAGTTCTCTGTCTTGAACATTTCCCAGAGTTTAACTCTGTCGACGAATCCTTTTCCTCAGGTAATAATGTTGAACGGCCAACGCGCCTTCGTCTTTAAAAGAACTCTTTGGATTTTAAATCCGTATTAAGGGTTTCACAAAGAACCCATTTTTCTTCATGTTCTTCCATAGGAACAGGAAACCTTCGAACTGTAGATCTCTTAGGGTTTGGGTGATCTTTGGGGAGATGATGACGGCGTTTCAACTCCATGGAATTTAATTCCATCAAAACTATTCCTGGGAATTTAATTCCCTTTTTCCTAATAAGGAATTTAATTCCTATGAAGAACTCAATTTCTTCACACAGAGGCTCCCTGGGGTCTCTTGGTCCGAGGCTGTTCTTCTGCAATTAATGCGATGGGGATTTTGTAATGATGTCTTCTGTGGGAATTTAATTCCTCTGATTTTGTTGGGTTCGTTGTAGAGTCCTAGACAGATCTTGCTGAGGGGAATATGCATGGTTACCACCTTTTATTAAATGAGGATATTCCCTTTGTTTTATTGTAACGTTTTGGCCTCATTATTAATGAGCCGTCATCCGGATTCTGTGGGGCCCATATGTTTTGTGGTCAATGGTCCCAGGAAACCCTGCTGTTGCTTTCTCTAACTAGTCTTCATGTTCATGCATGAATGTACATTGCCGACTTTTCTTCTAACGGTCTTCCTTTATTGGGTTTCAGGTGCGATGGCTTCTGTTCCACGCTTTCCTTTTTCTCGCTCGGAGGCCGCTTTTCCTCAGTCACCATCTGATGAGGAAGCGATGGCAATGATTCGGGCGCATGACCCGAGCTGTACCAACCTTCTTCAATGGGGATCTTGGTATAGTCAGATTATTCAAGGTCGCAGGAGTTTTCTTTGCGCGGTGCCAACGGAGCCCACTTTCCCATTTTTACCGATGGATCCTCCAAGGACAGCTTTTGCCGTGGAAATGCCCAACTGGACTCCAACGGGGAGGCTGGAGCCTTCGACGACCGGCATTCCGAACCATCCGATCCCGGCTATAGACATCTTGGGACGGCGCATCTGCCAGGGTGAGGCCCACCCGTGGGGGCAGATTTATAAGATAGGGCTCACTCCCAGGCATCCTACGGGCTACCTTCTCTGGGCTCGCTACATCCTTTCTGCCCATCGGGCGCGATTGCAGAAAGTCGGGCTTTATCAGGCCGTATACGCGTCGCTATTCCATTACAAGTCCCCGCATGCCTGGTGGGTCAAGGCGTTTTTGAACCAGTGGAATCTTCCCACTAATACTTTTCTTCTGGGAGATCGCGAGGTTTCGATTTCTTTAGCCGAATTTTATGATATCTCGGGGTTGCCGATAAGGGGTAATATGTATGAGGAGTTGCTGCCCCATGACGAGTACGTTTTTGAACCCGAGCCCACCCCAGTTGACGGCTTATCTGCTGAAAATGCTGTTCGACACAAGCGCCCTAGTTTAATTAGGGCCCTAGGCATTTTTGATCGATTATTCACCGAGTCTGAGGAGCAAGGCGTTACTTTCAAAAGCTTCATTGCTCGTTTCATTCGTGAGGACGCCTTACCGAAGACAGCCCCGAAGTTTGCCAACATTGGGGACCCCTTTGGGTTTGGTCTAAAGAGGTTGCCGACCAACGAATCAGATCTACCTCAGTATTACATCCCTATTATATCGCCGATCTCTTTTGAATCCATTGCTGCCCCAGGCATGGACGAGGAGACGTTCTTTGTGGGGTTTATTAGCGTCTGGCTCAGTTGGTTCGTTATCCCCATGCATCACCGCTTCATGAGAGCCTCAGTCATCTACCCGGCACATCGTATTGCTGAGGGGACGCGGTTGGCCATTGGCATCCTGGCCCTGGCGCACCTTTATAATGGATTGGGCACTGCGGCTAATACCTCTACGCCTGGCGTGGACGTAGTGAACTTTTCGCTTCATTACTTCACGTCGTGGATCGAAATGCACGTGCTGGGGTCTTTTGCTATGCATCAGAGGCCCGCTTTTTACGACGCCTATACCTTCCCGCGACTTATGCGACTGGTGGGTGCTTTTGCTGCCGATCCAACTCAATTTGGGGCTATTCGGGTGCTGATTTCCCCTCACGCCACCACGGGCGGGTTAGCTTTTAACGATCGGGTTCTGTCTTCTCCTTCGGGTCCTGTTCAGCAACTTTGGGACCAGTCGAAGGACAACGCGCCTTCTCTGAAGCCCCGAGAGGCCACACACTTGTATTCAATTAGACCGAGCTACTTGGTGTTTCGCCAGGATAGTGCAGCTCTTTTTATGCGGTACAATCCTCATCGATTTGCCCGGCAGCTCGGATACGACCAGGGTGTTCCTTTTGAGGCCTTTATAGTCGCTCCAATTCCTTCGCTCGATGCTGTTCGTGATGCCGCTCATCATTTCATGAGGCTGAACACCGGCTCTCATTTCATGGCCCCTGAAGCCGAGTACATCCCTCGATGCATGGGTGCATTTACAGGCTGGTATCTTCATCGGGTCACCCTAATTATTGCTGAAGAAAGAAGGGTTCTTCTTGGTCATGACACCCCTCCTCAGGTCTCGAGAGTTGAGTTGCGACCGAGGGTTCCAGTCCGCTTCCCTTTGAGGGAGATTGGCGCTGTCCTTATTCCGGGGGAGTCAGGGGTAGACCTTACTCCGACCGCTGGTATGCCCTTGGGTTCTCGGTCGCGAGGTAGACGGGCTCCAGTAGTAGCACCTCTGCCGGTGGCGGCACCGCCCCCCGCGGCGTCGACGACGTCGACGTCGTCCTTGGTTGTGGCACCAGGCGAGAGTAGCAGGGACGAGGGCGTTGAAGGCGATGTGGGCCAGCGTCACCCTAAGGCTTCGCGAGGGAGGAAGCGGTCATCTTCAGCGGCCGGCTCTGGGTCTAAACGACGGAGGAAAGTGGCTACTACCCCGCTTGATTCCGTGGTGGAATCTGAGCCTATCCTTGAAGATGAACCCTTGGCCTTGCAAGGGTCAGACGCTGGGCTTCTCTTCCCGAGTTCGGCTGACGAGGAGGCTGCACAACTGGCTGAGGCCTTACGGCGTTCGAAAGACCCGTCCCATAATGCCAAGGTCCCGAAGAAGTCTTATCCCGCTGTAATTTTTTACGAAGACCCTTCGTGGATTCGGCGGCGATTTATCGGCCCTTTGGAGGAATGGGGGGAAAGGGCTTTGAAGCAGGTCGCTTCAGAAGACGCAGCTGATGCACTTTCTTTATGGACCGGCGGTCATGAGTCTACCCTTGAACCTCGGCGAGCTTATCTCCTTGAGAAGGAGAAGCGGCTTGAAGAAGCCATGTTGAGGGCTTCTTTGCGTGTAGGTATGTTGTGCTTCTTCTGTAATCTTTCCGATTATTTATGCTGGTGCATATGTATCATTATTCTTATTTGAATCGTGCAGAACCTTCGACATTGGGGGAGCTCCCTACTGGCCTATTAAAGTTAAAGCCCGCCGAAACTCTTAATGAAGCCTTGCTGGATGTGGAGGGGGCTGATGAGGCTGCTCCTCTCATGATAGAACCTCCAGCGGCGGTTCTTGAACAGGGAGTGCTTTCCCCTTTGGGGGAGGTTCCCTTGGAGGCTGCCGCCCCAATGGTTCTTGCTGAGGTCGGCTCGAGGGCCGGAAGCGAAGTAGTCGGGGCTCCTCTCCCTTTGTTGGAGCCTGAGGTCACGGCAGAGAATGTTGAAGCCGCTATCCCCCCGGCTCAGAATGGGAGAAGTGTTGAAGGTATCTTCCTGCGTTTTAATTTAGCAATCCATTCATAGTCTGAACTCTTTTACCTTTCCCAGAATTGCGCGGCTTGGCGGCCACGATCGCGGATCTGTCGCCTCGTCAATCATTTCAGCGTTTATTGGAGATGGCAGCTCCGCGGGCGATCCCTCCTCAGCGTATTGTCCTTTCCTCTGGGCAAGGTTAGTATCATTCGTCATCACTTCCTACCGTAACATTGTTACTATTTTGCGAAATGACGTTGATGTCTTTTATAGTTTTGGATGCCGACGATGAGGTCGAGGTCGTTGAAGGGCCAGGGGAACCCTCAGCTCCTACTTGCATGACTGTCGGTGAGTGACGTTTCATTATAGTCCCGTTTGTTCTGCGTTTTAAGAGTTTTACTAACATTTGCCAAATCTGAACAGCCCTGCCAGTCTCCATGGCTTTGGAATCACGCATTGTGATGCCGCCCGGCCCCTACGCTTTGCGGGCTTCAGAACGCTTGGCCCAATTGAGCCTGGTCTCCCTATCTTCTTTCATCGAGGAGCTCCGTGCTGGTAGTACGACCACAGCCGAAGCGTTCGCCGCTGAAGCTAACGGCTCCCTTCCTTTTCTCGCCACCTATCACAGCGAGGAGGTGGTGCGGGTCTGGGTGGAGTTCTGTAGGAAGGTGGAGGCTTGTTTGTACGCTCTCGAGTGTTCTCGCCTTTCCTCGGAGGCTGTGGCTGCAAAGGTGGAGTTACGAGGTCTGATAGCACGACATGCGGCCAACATGACGTCGTGCGAGAAGAGACTCAGCCGCAAGTTCTCGGAGAGGGAGCTAGCCTCCAAGGCATTAAGCGAGCTTCAGGCCAGCCTCACAGCCAAGGCCAATAAAGCGTATGAACTCTGGCGGGTGCTTCAGGAGTCCATCAAAGAAGTGGTGGCTCTCGATAAAGCTGCTACGTTCACTCGTGAGAGGGTTGAGGCTCATAAGGCCACTGAAAAAGAGCTCGAGGCTCGGCTTACTTCGTATCAGGCTCAGCAAGCTCAGGCGGAGGCTCGTCTTCTGGAGATCTTGCATCATGAAGCCGTGTCTCAACAACAAAACGATGAGCTGCTAAAATTACTACACCGGCCACCGGCTTGAGGACTTGTATCTTTTTTTTTCTTTTTTTTTTGTACATACTCATGGATGAGAGTATTTTTTTTGTTTCATGAATTGTACCCTGTATCCTTTTTGGTTTGTGAATAAAAGATACGATTTTTCTTCTCAATGATGTGTCCCCTTTTTGTTGAATGCATTCTGCGGATATTCTATCTTGATCTCCTTGCAGGACAGCGATGGCTCAGGATTCAGGGTTAAGATCTGCTTCCTGAGACTTTTACATTTTATGAGCCACGAGGGTCTCATAAAGAGTTTTTCTCCCTACAGGTCGAGAGGATCCTATAGGTGTAAGTTCTTCTTAAGAATCATGAGGATTCTTAAGCGGGTTTTCCCTTGAGAGTCATAAGGGTCTCACAGGAGAGATTTTTTTTTCCTTACCGGTCGTGAGGACCTGCAAGTGTTGAATGTGGTCACCCTTATCCGTGTCTTACGGGGTTAGGGGTTTCTCCGGGTATTGTAGTTTAAAGACGTCGCGGTCAAGGTTAAAGACCTCATAGTCCGTGGATTTAAGGACTCCACAGTCCGATGTTAGTTTTAAGACATCACGGTCAAGGTTAAGGACCTCATAGTCCGTGGATTTAGGGACTCCACAGTCCGATGTTTGGTTGCAGGGACCCTTCACCTCTTTGAAAACGTTGAGGAATTACAACGCCAGGTATCAAAGGAGTGAAGAGATGTACCCTTAAACCAAGGCGGTATTCGTAGGGAATCGGGGTGGTTGATCGTTAGTTTTAAGACATCACGGTCGAGGTTAAGGACGTCATAGTCCGATGTTTGGTTGCAGGGACCCGTCACCTCTTTGAAAACGTTGAGGAATTACAACGCCAGGCATCAAAGGAGTGAAGAGATGTACCCTTAAACTGAGGCAAAAATCTGTAAGGAATAGGGGTGGTTGATCGTTAGTTTTAAGACATCGCGGTCGAGGTTAAGGACGTCATAGTCCGTGGATTTTAAGGACTCCACAGTCCGGTGTTTGCTCTGGGTGCTTCACACGGGTTCACTGCCGTGCTTGGCGAGGACCAGGCTCCGCTCTGGACGTTTTCCGCGGGGTCAAAGAGTGACGTTATCCACGTTCCACGTAACCAGGAAGTTTGCACTAGATGCTTCACACGGGTTCACTGCCGTGCTCGGCGAGGACTAGGCTCCGCTCTGGATGCTTCACACAGTTTCACTGCCGCGTTCTGCGAGGACCAGGATCCGCTCTGGACGTTTCCCACGGGGTCAAAGAGTGACGTTATCCGCGTTCCACGTAACCAGGAAGTTTGCACTAGATGCTTCACACGGGTTCACTGCCGTACTCGGCGAGGACTAGGCTCCGCTCTGGATGCTTCACACGGGTTCACTGCCGCGTTCTGCGAGGACCAGGATCCGCTCTGGACGTTTCCCACGGGGTCAAAGAGTGACACTATCCACGTTCCACGTAACCAGGAATTTTGCACTAGATGCTTCACACGGGTTCACTGCCGTGCTCGGCGAGGACTAGGCTCCGCTCTGGATGCTTTCCACGGGGTCAAAGAGTGACATTATCCGCGTTCCGCGTAACCAGGAATTTTGCACTAGATGCTTCACACGGGTTCACTGCCGTGCTCGGCGAGGACTAGGCTCCGCTCTTGATGCTTCACACGGGTTCAAAGAGTGACATTATCCGCGTTCCGCGTAACCAGGAATTTTGCACTAGATGCTTCACACGGGTTCACTGCCGTGCTCGGCGAGGACTAGGCTCCGCTCTGGATGCTTCACACGGTTTCACTGCCGCGTTCTGCGAGGACCAGGATCCGCTCTGGACGTTTCCCACGGGGTCAAAGAGTGACGTTATCCGCGTTCCACGTAGCCAGGAAGTTTGCACTAGATGCTTCACACGGGTTCACTGCCGTGCTCGGCGAGGACTAGGCTCCGCTCTGGATGCTTCACACGGGTTCACTGCCGCGTTCTGCGAGGACCAGGATCCGCTCTGGACGTTTCCCACGGGGTCAAAGAGTGACGTTATCCGCGTTCCACATAACCAGGAAGTTTGCACTAGATGCTTCACACGGGTTCACTGCCGTGTTAGGCGAGGACTAGGCTCCGCTCTGGATGCTTTCCACGGGGTCAAAGAGTGACATTATCCGCGTTCCGCGTAACCAGGAAGTTTGTTGATTGTATCCGCATTTCACGGGATGGAGGTTTGACTCTTTGTGATATGTATCGCCGAGCCATGGAACTTGGGGTTGCCGCCGTTCCGTTTCGCTTGATGTTGTGTCGTCAAGACGTTGAAGCTAGGAATTTGGCCTTCGCTTCGTTTGCTGGCATTGCGTCCTCTGTATCGAGACGAATGCCGTGGTGGTGATCACTAGGCTATCTGTGAACCGCCGAGATTTGGCTTCTCCTTATGATGAAACTCGGGGGAGGAGTATGATCCCTTCTTTGATTGCGCCCCTGGATTGTATACAAGGTTAGATGTAACATCACCTGTAGGGCGAGGATTTCACTTTTATTTTATTTCTTTTTCCGCGATGCTCTATCATTTCAGCTTTTATATCGCGAAGGTCGCGATTGCCCCATCATTTCGGCTATTTTTTCGCGGTGCCCAATCATTTCGGCTATTTATTTATTTTCACTCGCTGTTTTTTATTGCGAGTTGCCCCATCATTTCGGCTATTTTGTCATGCATACACTTTTACTTGCTGCTTTTTATTGCAAGTTGCCCCATCATTTCGTCTATTTCGTATGCATGTGTGGCTTGCTAGCTTTTTCGCTGTAAGCTTGGATTTTTTAGATACCGGTTTCAGCATCAGCATCGCTACAACTGGAATGTTGCCAGGAGCAAATCATCATCTGCCTTTGTCGATGATAAACAAAGGTAGCTCAGCAAACAGGGTTAAGGGTCCTGTCGACCAAGGCTTTGACTTCATGAGCCGTAGGGGTCTCACAAAGGTGTTTCTCCCTACAAGTCGTGAGGATCTTGCAGGTGTATTTTTCTCCTTAGGGATCATGAGGATTCCTAAGTATGTGCTCCTCTGTAAGTCGTAAGGATCCTACAAGAGGGCTTTCTCCTTATGGATCGAGAGGACCTACAAGGGTTGGACTTTGCTGGGGAAATGTTTATTCGCGCCGGTGGATTGTATACAAGGGTCAGTACGAGCCGCTTGTAGGGCAATATCGAAGGTTGTGGGGGATTTGCTTAAGAACAGGTTTAGGTTTCTGTAACTTAAGACTTTCAAGTCTCATGAGCCGTGAGGGTCTCATAAGAGAATTCTCCTTACGAGTCGTGAGGATCTCGTAAGTGTATTTTCTCCTTAGGAATCGTGAGGATCCCTAAGTGTGTTGCTCCTTTGTGAGTCGTAAGGATCTCACGCAGGTGATTTCTCCTTACAAGGTCGAGAGGACCCTATAAGTGCCTTTTAACGAGGTTGCGCCCTTTCGGGTTTTCACAAACACCCGCCGGTAGTCCTGCTGTTTTTACTCACGGAGCCCTTTCGGGTTTTCATCCGTGCCCATCTTGCTTTATGGACATACCGTTTTTTTTCTCTTTTTTTTTATCATTTCATTTTTTTTATTTTTCTTCCTTTTCTCCCTTTTTTTTATATCTCGTCAGCCTAAGAATGCTGCGGTAGTAGTTTTAGGGACGTTTCGGTCCGTCGCTAGTTTAAGGACATTTCGGTCCATTGTTAGTTTAAGGACATTTCGGTCCATTGTTAGTTTAAGGACATTTCGGTCCATCGTTAGTTTAAAGACGTTTCGGTCTGTTGATAGTTTAAGGACGTTTCGGTCCGTCGTTAGTTTAAAGACGTTTCGGTCTGTTGATATGGGAAGGCCAGCTACTGCTTGTAGAGTCTGAGCCTAGGAAGATAGCGAGCGGACATAGTCGTCGTTATCTACCGTTGACCCAGGCTATGGCTCACTAAGCATAATATTTCTTCAAGAACCGGCCGTTTATTGGCCTGAAAGGCCTTTCACCGTGCATGTCCACGAGTAGATAGGCTCCACCTTGGTAGACCCGGTCTATGATGTACGGGCCTTCATAGTTTGGCTCGAATTTCCCCCGCTTGGAACGATTGGGGATCATAGGTCTTTTGACCACTAATACGAGTTCGCCTTGGTGGAATGTCCTCGGCCTGGTCAATTTTTCGTACGAGCGCGTCATCTTTGCTTTGTAGGGTTCTAGATGTTGTTGCGCTATGAGCCGGGTTTCGTCAAGGGCATCAAGCTCCTCAAGCCGAAGATGAGCATTTTCTTCGTCCGTTAGTTCGTGGTGGACTGCCACTCGTAGAGAGGGTAACTCTATCTCGAGGGGGAGTACTGCTTCCGTCCCAAATACCAATGCGTACGGCGTTGTGTTCGTGGCCGTCTTGAATGTAGTTCGATAAGCCCAAAGGGCTTCTTGCAGCCTTTCGTGCCAATCTCTCTTATTCCGGGAAACGGTCTTTTTTATGATCTTCGTCAAGGTCTTATTGAAGGCCTCGGCCAGACCGTTAGCTCGTGGGTTGTAAACTGAAGAATACCTCCAGTCTATATTGTGCTGCTGCGCGAAGCGGCTAATCTTATGGCTTCTGTAGGCTGGCCCGTTATCGGAGATAATCCGCCGTGGGGTTCCAAACCGATAGATAACGTGCGTCTTGAAGAAATGGAGGATATTCTCCGTCTTCACTTCCCTCAATGGTATTGCTTCTGCCCATTTGGAGAAGTAATCAGTAGTTGCCAGGATAAAACGATGTCCCCGAGATGATGCCGGCTCAATGGGGCCGACTATGTCAGTTCCCCACATTTCGAATGGCCAGCTGGCCACCGTTGGGTGTAGTGGATTTGGATGTTGGTGGATAAAGTCTCCATGAATCTGGCACGAGTGGCATTGCTTCGCATACTCGAGGCAGTCCTGGATCATCGTGGGCCAGTAGTAACCCATCCGTTTAATTTTTAACTTCATCTTTGGGCCTGCTTGGTCAGAACCGCAAAGTCCGTCGTGAACTTCTTGGACGACCCTTCTCGCTTCGTCAGGTCCTAGGCATCTCAGCCACAGAGAATCGAATGACCTCTTGTATAGAGCATCGTTGACGAAGGCGAAAGATAGAGCTCGTTTCATGAGTTGATGCCTCGAGGATGTATCTTTGGGCATTAGGTGTGACTTAAAGTAGTCTATGAAGACTTCCCTCCAGTCCTCGGCCTTCTCATGGTCTTTTATTTGCAGGGTCGTCTGCTCAGTCGCTCCCTCTTTATGTAGTTCCGGAGATAGTTCTGCCGGTGTGAGCACTCGACGGCTTTGTACCACGATTCTGACATCATCGAGGTTCTCGTCAGCCAGTTCTTTAGCAAGTTTGGCCAGCGCGTCTGCTTTGCTGTTCTCCGCGCGCGGTATATTTTCCAAAGTATAAGAGGGAATCTGGGTCAACAGTTGTTGCACCTTTTCTCCGTATCTCACCAACTCCGGCTTGCACGTTTGGTAGTCACCATTAACTTGGCTAACGACCAGCTGAGAATCCCCATATATAAGGAGGTCTTCAACTCCCATGTCGATGGCGATTTCGAGGCCTGCTATCAGAGCTTCATATTCAGCCTCATTGTTTGTCCTCGGCTCTGTTAAGGAGAAGGCGAAGCGCATTATCCCTCCTTGTGGAGTTGCAAAGATGAGGCCTATCCCCGATTTGATCATTGGGATACCTTGTTTCTGTTTCTTTACGGAGGACGCTCCATCGAAATAGAGTTCCCATCGGGTGCTTCCGCCGCTAATCGCATCAAATGCATGCTCGTCCGGAAAATCACAATTCAGAGGAGAATCGGCCGGTATCGGGTGCTCAGCGAGGAAGTCAGCAATGGCCTGGCCTTTCACTGCCTTGAGAGATTGATAGATTATCGAGAACTCCATCAAGAGCAGGGCCCATTTAGCGAGTCGTCCCGTCAATATGGCTTTTGACATCAAGTATTTAAGGGGATCCACCTTCGAGATGAGACAAACTTCGTGTGCCAACGCGTAGTGCCTGAGCTTTATTATCGCGAAGATTAATGCCAAGCAATGTTTTTCAATGGGAGAGTAATTGCTTTCTGCCCCCAGTAGAACTCGACTTAAGTAGTAGAGTGCTCTCTCTTTCCCCTGATCGTTCTCTTGCGCCCATAGTGCACCCAAGGAACCTTCGAGGGCGGTTGTATAAAGAATGAGGGGTTTTCCCTTGACCGGCGCAGCTAATACCGGCGGGTTCTGCAGGTACTGCTTGATCTCGTCTAGTGCACCTTGGCATTTTTGATCCCAGACGAATGGGGTTCCCTTCTTCATCAGGTGACTGTAGGGGCGGCATTTGCCTGAAAGGTTGGCGATAAACCGTCGGATGTACGCGAGCTTCCCTTGGAGGGACCGCAACTGTTTGAGAGTTCTTGGCGGAGGCATTTCCATGATCGCTTTGATCTTTGACGGATCGATTTCAATACCTCGGTGTCGAACAATGAATCCTAGGAATTTGCCCGAGGAGACTCCAAACGCGCATTTGAGGGGATTCATTTTCAAATTATATTGCCGAAGGCGTTGAAACACAGTCTCCAAGTGGTTTAAATGCTCTTCGTATGACATGCTCTTTACTACGAGGTCATCGATATAGCACTCGACGATGTCATGTATGAGGTCGTCGAAGATCTTTGTCATGGCCCTTTGATAGGTAGCGCCAGCGTTCTTTAAACCAAAGGGCATAACCCTGTAGCAGAATATACCCAAAGGGGTCCGAAAAGCGGTGTGCTTCTGGTCTGCGGGATGCATCTTTATCTGATTATATCCTGACGAGCCATCCATAATGGAGAAAACCTCGTGAGTGGACGTGTTATCTATCATTAGCTCGGTTACCGGTACTGGGAAATCATCCTTTGGACAGGCTTTATTGAGATCCCTGAAATCCACGCATATGCGTACCGTCCCATTCTTTTTCATTACCGGGACGATATTGGCGATCCAATCGGGATATTGGACTTCTTGGATAAATCCAGAATCGATCAGCTTCTTGACTTCGGCGTTGATGCTCATCTCAAGCTCGAGTCGCATCCTCCTTGGCGCCTGCTTGACCGGCTTGATATCCGGGGATATTGCTAATTTATGCACGGCAACCTCCGGATCTAATCCTGGCATCTCAGAGTAGTTCCACGCGAAGCAGTCTTTATGCCGTAGAAGCACGTTCTTTAACGCGGCCACCTTTTCTTCAGAGAGTAGCTCGCTGACAAATGTCGGTCGCGGGTCATCTGCCGATCCCAACTCAATCTTCCTGAGGTTATCTGCAGTAGTATGTATACCGTCTTCCAGTTCTTTCGGAGCGGGCGAAAATTCCGAGATCACCTCATCATCGCTGTTTTCAAAGCACCGGGGAAGGTCATCTATGTTCTCGGGCTCTTCTTTTAATATCGTAATCGTATAACAGGTACGAATCCGCTCCCAGGACTGAGGTGGATCCGGTTTTGTTCTTGCGGCCTTGGGTTCGTGCTTTCGGGGCGGCGTTACCCTCCAGTTGTTGGATAAAGCGAATCTGCCCCTTCGGTACTGGTCCTCGACCCAGTTCTTGAAGGTGAAGCAGTCTTCGGTAGGATGTCCTATGGCTCGGTGATAAGAGCAATAGCCCGAGCGAGAGGCCTTATTAGCTTGTTCAGGGTGTCTAGACTCTGGAAGCGTGATCATCTGATGTTTTAGGGCGAGCTTGAGTAACCTTTCCGTCTTGTCTCGGGGGAAGGAGTACGCTCGACTCATCTTTTCTATGAAGGACGAATCCGAGCTGTGCAGTGCCCGATCACGTAACCCTCTAATCCTGCGTCGTTGTTGTCGGCTCTTTTTTCCGCTTCTCGACTTATTTCCGTCTCCGCATCGGGCCTTTCGCATGATGGGTTGACAAGGATGAACATCTTTGTCTTTCGCAGTCTGTTGAAATAGACGTTGCGTCCTGGCCTTCTCGTAGATGGCCATTTCGCGGCTGTGGTCTTCCCGAGCTTTCTGACCCACTTTCCTGATAGGCTTGCCCATTCGTTCTTCAAACGACGGACTTGGCGCTTCAATCGCGGGGTCTAATTTTGATGAGGGGTCGGCATCTCCTGACAGGGCGTCCTCTTCTTCATCAAAGGTATATATAGCGTAGCTGCTGTGGGCTCGCTCCCGTTTTTCGGTTCTCGCGTATCCAAGCCCAAGTGTTTCCATTTTCCCGTTGGGCAATTTGCGTTGGGTTCCAGGGACATCCCAAATCCTGTTGTAGAACCGAGCCTGTCGAACAGTTTGTTTTAAGGGTACTCCTTGGCGCTTCAATAGCTTCTTTAATCCGTTCGTATAGTATCTAGGCAGACGGATGGGTTGGAGTCTGTCGCATGTAGCATCTGCGCCATGCCAGATCTCTTTCTCTATTTTCGACTCTGAGGATCGGTAGAATAGGATCACCTTCTCACCCCTACGCCTGGGAGGGACGTAAAACGTTTGCAGGTCCTGCACACTGTGAGCTTGAAGCGTGTCGAGATCCTTGTAGTGTTCCCGCGGTACCATGGTGATTTGCAAACTATGGTCATCGTCGGGGGGTGCTTGCATTGAAAGCCGATTGGAGAATACGGCATTGACCTCATCTTCTGAATCACTCCCGAAGACCAGTATGGGAGTGGGCGTCCCCCGGTTGTTGCGTTGAGATGGCCCTGTATAAACTATCTCTTCCTCTTCTTCGGTATCGCTTCCGAAAACAGGGATGGTGGCGGCGGCTTTGTTCTCCGAGTTGCGACACCTTTCTGTATCTTCGAAGTCTGGCAAAAAGTATTTCGCATCTTCGTATTTGCGGACTTCGTTCACGGAAAATGGGTTCAACTCACCTGTTACGGTGTACTCGAAACCATCCTTAAAGTACTTCATACACTGGTGTTGTGTAGAAGGGACGATGTTGTATTCGTGTAGCCAAGGACGACCGAGCAAGGCGTTGTAGCAGGTCTTGGCGTCGATGACATGGAATTTGATGTCCGTGACGAGAAGTCTGAAGCGTAATGTTAGTATTACAGATCCGAGAGTCCGTGACGATTGTGAATCGAAACCGGAGATAGTGATTTTGTCACGAGCGAGATGTTGCACACTCATGCAGATTTCCTTCAACACCCGAACATTAAGGAGATTGACGGAGGATCCATTATCCACCAAGATCTTGCTTATCTTGATATCATGGCAGTATCCGGAGACATATAGGGGACGGTTATGGTCGCACGTCCCGAGAAGGAGGTCTTCATCACCGAAAGTGATATCGGCTGTATGCACTTCCTCCAGTTCATCTTTCACCCTTTCAGTGGCGAGAAAGGCTTGGAATTGCTCAGGTTCTTGTAATGCCTTAATTAGTGAGTCCCGCGCTTCTTTTGATAATAGAAGGGCGTCGAGAATGCTAAGCTGAGAAGGTAGCTTCCTTAGATGCGCGAGGATGTTATAGTCCACTTTACTCCTCCTAGGAGGGTCTCTGGTAGTTAGTTCTTTCGTGACTTGGTCATCTAAAGCGATATCTTCAATGACCTTTTCCTTTCCCTTATCTTTTCTGCTTACGGGCCTGAGATTCTTTTCTGGGAGTGTGCGATTGCGCAGTTGAATGTTTTCGCAGGCTTCCGATTCCTCATCTTTCCCTAACACGGATTCTTCAAAGAGAGGGCCCAGAGTCACTTCTTCATCAGAGTCGCTCCAAAAGGTGAGAACTTGTGACCCCTCGGCATGAGCCATATAACAGTTGCCAGTAATTCTGTTGAGCCCGTCGACAGTGCTTCTTTGCTCCCGACGGATCTTGCGTTTCATGCGCTTACAATGTTGCCGACGAGCAACATATCCTTGCCACCATATCTTAAAGGCGTCGCACTCCTCTGTGGGGTGTGAGATTTTCCGATGATATGCGCAATAGTCAGGGTGCCTCTCCGCCCCATCGTGCCTATTTCCTTCCGAAGGTGGTAGCTTCATTCCCATTGACATGGCTTTGACGAACCTTTTCCTTGTCTTGAATATCTTCTTGTCCATTTCGGATGCCTTTCGCTCTGGCAGGGGTAGCTCAACTCTTTCGTTCAGTCGCCCGCATTTGGTTCCTTCAGATGCTGCCATCTCACGCTCCTGATCCGCTTTACTTTTTAGACGAATCTCGTCTAGGAAGGCATTGATCATATCAGTTGTCAGCCCCGCACGCTCTGGTTCGGGCCCCGTCTCCAGCTTCTTAGTGCTAGGAGTTTTCTCATCATCGGTAAACGAGTGGGAGATCACGTTGCAACTTGCCACATACCCTTCGGATTCATCTGACGAGCTCTCTCCATTATCCCTCTCTTGAAAGATGTGGTTGAGGAACTCCTGCAGTGTGACAGGGGTTCGCGCCTTTTGATTGTATTCTTCCAGCGCGTCGATCTGCTTTTGCAGTTTCGTGCGCTCGTCTCCAAGCTTCGCGGACTTCTTGGATTTCTTCTTCTTTTTCTTCGAAGCTTTTGACGGCTGGGCGTGAGTATTTGGACCCTTATCATGAGTCTTCACAGTTGGGCGGGGCTTCAACATCCCTTCGATAATTTGAGGTTCAAGAGGGTCTTTCCATTCGATTGCAGGGCACGCATGAAGGTCTCTCAGCATCCTTTTGGTTTTAGTTGATAGTACGACCTCCCATGGAGCTTCTTCAATAAAGGAGCAGGTTGCCCCCGGTGTATCTGCTTTCTTAGGAGTATGCGGTTGTGGTGGGTTCACCTTCCACTTTTCGGACAGTACAAACTTCCCCTGGAGGTATTGATCTTCAATCCATCCTTTGAAGACGAAGCAATCTTCAATCGGATGACTTACCGTTTGGTGGTAAGGGCAATAGTTAGGGTTATTCACCTCGGTGGGTTGTGGCGGTCGCCTTGGATTTGGTAGGTTTATAAGTCTATTGCGTATTGCCAGCTCAAATAACCGTTTCGTCTTGTCTCGTGGGAACGAGTAGGGACGCTTCATCTTTTCGTTATAATATCGGCGTCTTTCTTCCAATTGATCTGCCGATTTCGGGGCGTCAGGTTGCTGTTGAGCATTCGCGACAAAGGTTGCCCTTCCTTTACCCTTGTCATTCCGAGGTTCCGACTTCGGGGGAGGTGGCCTATGACCCATCTGGTCCATCTGAGCCAACTTGTCGATTAAAGCCTGGAATGTGGTTGGCTTAAAGAACATCATGAACTGCGAGATGGTCGCGTGGGGGTCTAGGGTACCCACGAACATGCCCACTGCGGGTGCCTCCTCAATGCGTTGCTCGTATCTCGACGACAAATTCCGCCAGCGTATAGCATACTGGACCCAGGTTTCGCCTGGTTTTACCCTGGCGTTAATTAATGCAGTTATTGGAGTGCGCTCGCTGGCACTTGCGAACCGCTGAGTGAATAACAACTCCATTTCAGCGAATGTTTTGATAGAATCGTTCGGGAGTTCCGAATACCATTCGAACGCTGTTTCTGATAAGCTGCCAACGAACTGACGGAGTAACAGTTTATCATCACCGCCGGTGTTACCGCAGAGGGCCCGGAACTGGGCGACATGTTGATGGGGATTGCCGGTCCCCTTATACACATGGAATTTCGGTATCGTATAGCCTTGCGGGTATTTGATCTGGTCGTACCAGCTTGGATACGGCCGCCCCGTCTTCACGACTTGACCAGCTGCCTCAGTCGCATGATGGACCCGGATTTGTTGGGCTATGTAGTCAGCCAAGTCTGCCTTAGAGATTGCCTCCTCCTTGGCCGTTGAGAGGGCCGGCAGTGGATTCGATGTTTCTCCTCGGTCGTCTTCAAGAACGATTGGGGGATGTTCAGCGGGTAGGTCCTGTTGGATCATCATTCCTATCATATCTTGGAAGAGAAGGCCCATACGCTGTATATTAGCCGCTTGTTCAGCAGCCTCTTTGTCCTTTTTCTCCAATGTCCGGCGAAGGAACTCAGCGTCGGTTTCCTCCTCCCGGCGCGCGTCTGAGGACGTTTCTGGGCTTTCTTTTGGCCCGGTAAGTGCGGCCATAGCACTCATCATTTCCTGCAACTTTTGTTGTTGTTCCTGGGCTTTCGTCACGGATCGGGTCAGCGGTCGGTGGCCCGTAGAAGTGCGGCTTTCCTCCTTTCCAGAAGCCATATAAACAGTGTGTACCATCGCGCCCCCGGACTTAGGGTGTCTGGGCTCATTGCTTTTAGCCGTCGTTGCATGTTGAGGGATCTTCTCTGGCTTCCTCCTTTTATGAGCCATGGAGGTTGAGGGGGTCGTTGAGGTGGGCGTCCCGACAGCCTTTCGGGGTTCAGCCTGGTGACCAGCTTCCGGTTGGATTTTCAGCTTCTTGTGCTGGCGGGAGAAGTTTGGATCGATGATTGAGTCTCGGGCCTGCCGCCAAACCTTATAGATTTTGGAAGACAGCCGTTGAGGAGATCGGGGCTGGTCTGATTTTATTTCCACAACCTTTCCTGATGGGGGAGGAGACCTCTTTAGCACTGCAGTAGGGGAATTCCTTCGCACCTTATTTAGCATTTCGAAGCCGTTCCCAGTTGGAACAGCAGCATTAACTTCTACCACCGGGGCTGGTGGAGTCAATCCAGAGGGGGAGTTGCCCCCAGCCTTCCTTATTCGGCGCCAATGACGACGTCGAGCGCGTCGAGCGGACGGCGCTGGTTCAGCGGTAAGAATGGTCTTGTCTTGCCCCCTGCGTGGGTGGGGGGTTGTCGTTGGTGTTAGCCTGTCAAAGACCGATGTCTTCTGGGCAGTAGGAGCGGTAGCCGAAGCCGTCAATCTTGTAAAGACCGACTTTGTGGCAGGGGAAGCTACCTTGGAAATTTTGGGGGTAGGCGCGGCCACTTTCTTAGAAGCAGCCTTCTCTGAGATTGTAGGCCCCGTGATGAGTTCGCAGGATTTCTGGCCCAATCTAGAGAAGACCGAGGCGTTGACGTTGGGCAACTCGTTGAGAGGAGCCGCGGCAGGGGTAAGACGATCAAAGACCGACTTTCTGAGAGCTTCCTTTGTCGGCACCGGCGCCACGAAGCTTGATGGGGGAAGTATAGTCCCAAAGAACAATCCGGTAGTGGCTTGAGTCACTTGGTCCACCGGCATTGTGAACAACGAAGCAGCTTGGGGTCCATAGGCTATACCTCCTGGCGAGGTAGAGCGTTGGTCGCAATTGCAGTTTGAGCAGTTGAAGGACTTCGCGGAAGTAGCAGCCATCGATCCTTTGTTTTCTGCAATAGGCAAGACGCCAATTCTTAGTAGCTTGAAACCCAAGGGCAATCATTGGCGAACCGCGATTGGTTCGCGAATCACGACACACGAAGTGTGGAGTGGAAAGAGGAAAAGGTCCCACCGGGCGTGCCAGAATCTGTTCACCTCCGAACGGACACGCGGGACGTCGGGCCGTCTCGCCTGAGGTTCGGGGCAGATGCCAATAGGTGCTATCCGTCCACCTCTCCGAAGATGCCAAGTTGATCCATGGCGCCATGTATCGGAGGTTTAGACGGATGCGTCCGATGTAGCAGACTTCGTCAGATTCCCCCTCGTTTGAGGGGTTTTTGATTGTGGGGACGCTCTTCCCTGCAGGCGCAAGCCCCTGCAGTTAATTACGCTACCGCATCGCGGTAACAACTTTCTCCTTCTCCAGATGGTCACTTCGTGTCGTGTGTTTTTGTTTTATGTTTTATTGCCCGTGGATCGTTTACGGAGACCGAGTTATGTCGTCGCCCGTAGGGCGTGGACTAGTCCAAATCCATGTTGTCTTAGATTTGGGTTTGGGGGTTTGGTTTGAGGACACGTTAGCCATACTTGAGGCTAAGATCAACTCAAACATTTGTTAAGGATACGTTAGTCTAGTTTGAGACTAAGATCAACTTAACGGGATCGTTTAGGTCCGACAAAGGAGCGTTTGGACTTCATTGTTCCAGTTTAAGGACATAGTGGTCCATCGTATGTGTGGCCGTCGGGACCCATCACCTCTCTGACGACGTTGAAGGATTACAACGACGGGTGTCAGAGGGGTTCAGAGATGTACCCTCGAGCCAGAGTTAATTAGGGAGATTCATAGTCCAGTCTGCTTGGAGGTTTAAGGATGCGTTAGCCATCTTTGAGGCTAAGATCAACTTAAACAGGACCGTTTAGATCCGACAAAAGAGCATATGGAGGCTCTATGGTTCTAGTTTAAGGACATTGCGGTCCATGGGTAGTTTAAGGACATTGCGGTCCATGGGTAGTTTAAGGACATTGCGGTCCATGGGTAGTTTTAAGACATCTCGGTCAAGGTTAAGGACGTCATAGTCCATGGGTTTAAGGACTCCACAGTCCGGTATGTGCTCTGGATGCTTCACACGGGTTCACTGCCGCGCTAGGCGAGGACCAGGCTCCGCTCTGGATGCTTCACACGGGTTCACTGCCGTGTTCCGCAAGGACCAGGATCCGCTCTGGACGTTTTCCACGGGGTCAAAGAGTGACGTTATCCGCGTTCCACGTAACTAGGAATTTTGCGTTAGGCATGGGTTTAAGGACCCCACAGTCCATATCATGAGTGGTCATCGGGACCCGTCACCTCTTTGAAGACATTGAGGGATTACAATGCCAAGTATCAAAGGAGTGAAGAGATGTACCCTAGAACCGGGGTGGATTAAATAGTCCCTGGCCCAATTTGGGTCAAGACTTGATCAATTATGTTATGAGCCCATCGGCTCAGTTAATCACAAATTGAGGACTTATGGCCAGCTTGGGCTAAGTCCAGTCAGGTCTGGAATATTGACTTTTTGTTGGTCCATTGAGGGAGAGGCTTTGCCTCTATCCCTTTAGCCAATTGGGCCAAAGCCTAGTGTTAAACACTTCAGAGCGATCAGTGTTGAACTCTGGGAATAGGGTTGACAAGTTAGTGTTTAACACTAAAAGAATAGTTGGTGTTAAACACCAGAAACAAGGCTTTCAAACTAGTGTTAAACACTAAAACAGATTGGTGTCAAGTACTGGCAACGGAGCCCTCAAATTAGTGTTAAACACTAAGGTAGTCAATATTGAACACTGCAAGTAAAGTTTTTGATTAGTGTTGAACAATGAGGCCCAACAGTTGTTTCAGTAACTGGATTCGAGGGTTCCAATTTAGTGTTAAACACTAAGGCAAGAGAGGTCACGTGTCAACACGTGAGAGTGCCTCCCCTTCAATGATTCTGCTGAGATTACTGCATCTTTCAGAGCATCACGTGTCAGCACGTGACGGGCATTCATATGCTCATTTGTTAGAGCTTTTGTTAAGGGTCACGTGGGTCACGTGAGGGACTGCCTCAAAGGGTTTTCTATGGATCTCTTGGGGGATCACGTGGTGGCACGTGACCCTGCCTCTATGTATGTCGTTTTTAGAGAATCTGTTGATCTTTTTTCAGGAATTAAATTCCTCGAGCTTTAGATTTCAGAGGAATTAAATTCCTACTTCCTTTCGAAGATTTATATTCTGAAATAGAGTTGAACTCTGAATTTTCTGTAGGAATTAAATTCCTCGTATATGTGAAGAAATGAAGAGGGTTAAACCCTTAGTAAAAGCTTTCAAGGAATTATACTTTCCATTTTAAAGAATTATAATTAAGGGAATTAAATTCCTGCTGTTTCCACAGAACTATATTCTTAATTAGGGTTAAACCCTATTTCTCTTTGTTCTAAAGGAATTAAATTCCCATAATACAGGGTCAAGCCCTAATTTTATCTTAAAGGAATTAAATTCCTATAGTTCTGCGAGAATTAAATTCTCATGCTTGCATTCCCTCTCTATGTTTTGGATCTGCATGGCAGGATCTCAACCCATTGAGAATTAAATTCTCAACCTAAATGGGAGATGTGCACTTTGCAGATCCTCTATCAAAGAGAGAAGAAATATATTCTTCTGTTTTATATATTAGAGTTAAACTCTGTTGAGAATTAAATTCTCACTCTTTCAAAAGGCCTTCCCTTTCTTACCTAGGGTTTTTGCAGAAGATCCGAATATCAAAGCTCTCCTCCCTTTTTCTTTCTGCGTATGTATGTCTCTCTCTATCCTTCTCTCTTTGTGTCTCTTGGCTCCTATTTATAGGAGAGGCAGCTGAATCAATTAGTTTTGGTAAATCTTTCATGGGATATTTGATTTGCATCCATTGTTCATTTTGGACCTTTGGATTATTGGGTGAATTTTATTCACCATTGGATTTTAAATCCAGAGATTCTCTTTTGTTATTTTGGTTAGATTTAAGGGGGAAATCTTTCCAAACCCGAGATTTTCCATAGGTAGATGATATTTAATCATCTCTGAATCTTTAATTTGATTGGTCCCAGAT
This sequence comes from Agapanthus africanus, assembly GCA_030015575.1. Lineage (NCBI taxonomy): Eukaryota > Viridiplantae > Streptophyta > Magnoliopsida > Asparagales > Amaryllidaceae > Agapanthus > Agapanthus africanus. The sequence goes on from JASDDO010000024.1 coordinate 161,409,064, forward strand.
AATCACTTTCCTTTGGAAAGATCTAGTTCTCCTTCGGAATTTAATTCTGTTATCAAAAATGGGCTTTGAAAGCCGGTCACGTGTGACCACGTGACCCATGGTCACGTGTGGACACGTGACCCCCTTTTGGAATGAGCCTTCCTCTTTCTCTTGCGTTCTGTCTTCTGATTGCTGCTTCAACGTCACGTGCTACCACGTGACCCCTGGTCACGTGACCCTTGTTTGAACTCTCTTTCTTTGGTTCAACGGGAGAACGGGTCTGCTGTCTTGAACATCACGTGGCAACACGTGACCTCGGTCACGTGAGAGCACGTGACCTCTTCTGAGGCTCTTTTCCTTGTCTTGATCGGGGAACTAATGTGTGCTTTTCTGCCGCTTTATATGTCATGTGTCGACACGTGACTGTCGGCCCCCTTTTTGAAGCTTTTCCCGGAAGCTTTCCTGATTTTAAATCAGGAAACAAGGTATCGAACTGTTGAGTTACAAGTCGGTTTCACCTTTGATTTCCCCATACCCCCAAGTTATGTATGTCGAGTCAGGTATTCAGTAATCAAGAACCAATGCCAACACAGGATCAGGTAAAAGCAGGTTTGTCTGGATAGACAACAGGAGTGGTCCAAGAGGACTCCATGTCAGGTTTGTTGGCATTAGGCATGAGATCAGGTAACAGGTCAGGTCATGGTACAACAGGTTGAGTCGATAGTAAAGGGTACCATGTCCGGTGCATCGGTATATGTATATGTCATGTGTATCCAGGTCAGGTCAATATGTAACGCAATCGAGGGTGTGCTCACAACAGGTATATAGTCGAATAAGGAACAACAGCAGGAATAAAGTAAATAACAATAACGGTTCATTTAATCACAATGGTACATGAATATGGTGCAGTTGTATTATATTAACAGGTTCGAGCACCCTTGGGGTGCAATAATCACAGGGTAGCGCAATATTAATAACAACAAGTAATGAAGATAAAAGTGTACGACTATCGTCCTCTAAATAACAGAATGATTAACAGGTAGTTGTTATTAAGATTATGGTGGCAAAATACGATTTAGATGGCAGTATTATGACGTATATCATATTTCGTTCAATGAGACAAGTAACTATACTTAGTTAATATTGCAAGTTTTATGAGTCAACCACTTAATTAGTTTAACGTAGCATGTAGCAAGAAATCTTGCCTCGACGGTTTCGCAAACCGGAAAACACGAATGCAACGTCGGCGGAAAACACGAGACGGATGCACGGGCCACGGATCGAGTCCAAACAGCGAACAGCGGGACCACACGGACCAGAGTACTTCGCTGGAGAGTCGGGTCCAGACGACGGCACGGCCGGAATCCGGCGGAAAGTCAAAATGGCGACGAATTAGCAACATACGATACACATAAACTAAAGACCAGCGAGGGGGGGTTAACACGAATGGAAAGGTAAAGAGATGCTTACAAGGAAGAACCAGGGGCAACCACGACGGGCTCGACGGCGATGGGACGCCGGCGAGGCAGCGACGGCGAGCAGCGAAGGCTGAAAAGTTTCAGGGTTTGCTGGAAAGGGTGGTGCGATGAGTAGAGGAGGGTGCTGGCCGGCTCTGGTGTTCAGGGAAAGAATAAGGTGATCGGCGGTGGCTCTGGCAACGACGGCGGGGTCGACGGTGTCCTTTTCCGGCGAACCAGAGGGTTAGGTGATGGAGTTGGGCTCGGGTTCTGTCGTGGCCGGCGAGGGAAGGAGGAAGAAGATGAGGAGGTCGGAACGAGGGTGAAGGGATGAAGTCGACGTCGTCGGCGATGGGAGGCGGCGGCGACGGCGGCACAGCGATGCAGGGCGGTGGCGTTGGCTGCAGCGCTGCAGGGAAGGAGAGAGCAGAGGAGGACGGAGGTGCGGCGTAGGCAAGGGTGCTGGTGGTGGTCTCGTCGGCGCGGGGACTGCGGCGGCGACGGCGACGAGAGGCTAGGGTTTGAGTTCGGGGGCTCGTCGATGGTTCTCGTGAAGACGAGGACGAGGCGTGGGTATTTATAACAGATAGAGAGAGAGAGAGAGATTGTTAAGGAGAGTGAGAAAAGATTAGATAGAGAGAGAGATAGAGATGATGATGGGGGCCCACGAGGGATCTAAATCCCTCGTGATTGGCTGGAAGGGTACGGGAGTTTAGAAAAGAAATTTTAAAAGATTTTTAGAAAAGATTTTGACGTTAAAATATAATAGTTTAAATACTTTATAGTTTTTAAATATATTTAATTAAATGGGCTTTTCGGTGCTAAATGAAACATTTCCAAATCGCGCCCGGGTTGCGCCCAAATGTTTCAAATTCAAATTATAGGATTTTAAGCGAGTTCCAAATTTTAAAAAGGGGTGTTTAATGATTAAAATGCATGCCCCCAAGTCGGACACTTGCACGCGCGCGTAGTCGTCCAAACTTGCCCATTTCGCCGAACGGAATATAATCTCGACGCGCGGACGCTACCACGCGACTAGTGGCGACGAGTAGGCCAACATGGATATTTTTAATTTCATTTTAGGTGTTAAAATTTGTTATGTGCCGAAATGACTTAACCGGTTAAAATTTAGCAATAAACACCAAACAATCAGGATAATTGAAATGAGCAATGCATAACACTCAACTAGTAATAGAAATAGTATTATTGGGCTCGGGTGTTACAGTCCATCCTTGGCTGGTAATGTCTTACCCCACGACGCCAAGGATCCAAAGCCCTCATCTAGAGGCCGCCAAGCAGCTACCCTGATCAACTCCCTACACATCTTGCCAAGCGATCTCCACCTCGACTTCGGGGCCATGGAGATACCGTCCTTTCACCGGTCTTTGCTCACTTGGCAAATGGTCGAATTCAACTCGACGTGCGATCGCTAGACGAAAAACCGACCTAACATGAAAGCAGTACCGTGCAAATACAAATGTTTACCACAAACAAAAGGAAAATGAGCACGCAAAGAAACTGCAAAAAGATTTTTTATTCATAAAAAGTCGGAAGTCTTTACAAAGGTATTATAGGCTCCCCAGCCTCACAAAAACGCCTGGAGGCATACAAAATTTTAGCGCAAAAAGAAAAGGAGACGAGGAAGCTCAGGACTCGGGGCCAGGGAGAACGTCGATGAGCCGCGCTTCCACTGCGACAACCGGGGCGACATCTTGGAGGTCGACGCCCACAGCGGGAGCCTCGGCGTCGGTAGAAGGGTCGACCGACTGATCCCCGACGGGCCCACCAGGGGCCTCTTCCCTTGCAGCGCTGCTGGGAGCATCCCCCTGCACCTCTTCCCCACAGGGGTACTCACCCCGGAGCTCGCCGTCAGGGAACTCCGGCATCACGACCTTGACCGCGTCGAGGGCATCGTGCCAAATGATGGCAGCGGCTCCAGCGAGATCGGTGTAGAACTGGTCCGATTTTTTGTAGTTCTCCACCGCCTTCGACGCTTGAAGCTCGGCACGCTTCGTTCCCTCCTTCGTCGCCTCGTTCTCCCTTCGGAGGGTGCTCACCGTCTTTTTCAGGGTGGCGACGAGCACCCTAGAGTCTTCCAACTGGGCCTCGGCGGCTCGGGCGGCCTCTCGGCACCTGGCGATCTCCCAATCCCCCGCCGCCACCCAGTTTTTAAGAGCAGCGACCCTCTCCGCCGCCGCCTCCAACTCCATCCTTGAGCTTTCCTCCCGTGAGGAGAACTCGCCCGCGGCCCGAATCGCCGGGGCAACTTCCTCATCCTCCATGTTGACGACGAGGGCGACGTGCTGGAGGACCTGAAGAAAAGAAAGAGAATTAAAATGGAAAGGGAGGCACCCAATCACGCAAACAAAAATACTGAATGAAAAACAAAGTGAGGCGCGAACACAAACCTGCACGGCCTCTTGAGCTATGGCCGCCATTTGGGCCCGGAGAGTCCCCCGATGGATTCTGCCCCCGGCCGACCTTTCCATCTCCGAAAGTAAGCTGTCAGCGACGGAAAGCCCCGATGGTACCTCGAAGCGATGATCCTCATCTTCTACGAGGATCGGGGAAGCCGGGGAGTGGGGCGTCGTCCTATGAAACCTCTTGAGAAGCGATGCAGGAGAACCAGTCTTGCCTCCCACCTCCGAGGCCCGGGGCTCTTGCTCCCGAGCACGCTTTTGGCTCGGCGCAGGACTGGACTCTAGGGCCCGGGGTGCGCTTGGGCGCCTGGATGTAGCGGCCGTCGGTGGAGCCGGGGCCGGCAGCGGACGAGAAGGGCCGGCGCCTCCGGCCTTCTTCCCCTTCTTCGTCTCGACCAGGGCTGCCCGAAATTTGCCTAGGTCCATGGGTTCTGCATAAGACAAAATACAGAGGGGTCAGTAATGCCAGAAAAGTAAAAGAATGCACAAGTCTAAACAGGTCGCCTGAAAACTCCCAACTTACCCGCGAACTGGGTGGGCTGAGCCTGGCCTAACTGAGGGCCCGTTCAGACAACAGCATATCAGCCCGAGGGAAGGGCTTTCACTCTGACACCGCCACCGTGTCGGGATCATTCGACCGACTCATCCACGGGCAGCTGCCCCCATGCCACTGGATGAGCACGGGCCAATCCTCACCCTCAGACGGCCCAACAAACAAAAACTTCTTCTTCCAGTCATGAATGGAAGAAGGTACTACGATAACCTCCGACCTGACAGCACATCCCCTATGTTTTCTAAAAGAGATGTATACCCAGCTCGGCTCGTCCCTGCGAGCGCCGGGGTGGTTTTTGTAGCAAAGAGAAGAAACGAGAAGACTCCGGCGGAAAGGGATCAGACGCAACTTCAACCGGACCAGGAACCCAAGGAGAATCCTCCAAGAGTTCGGCACTAACTGGCCCGGGGCTAACCCAAAACAATTCAACGCCGCACTCACCTTGGGAGAGAAAGGCAGGCGCATCCCGGCCCAAAAGGCTTCCAGGTACAAGGCAAACTCCTTGCCCCTTACCTGGTCTGCCTCTCCCCCTCCTCGGCCAGACTAAGTGAATAGCCGGGTGGAATGTGGAAACGAGTCCGGATGGTAGCGAGCTCATCAGCGTGCCTCGGCGTGGATGACGCAACAAGAGCATCCATGACCTGCGCTCTAGGGACCGCCCCCATCGCAGGAACTTGGGGAGCATACCTAACCCTAACTCCCCGGGAAGACTCCGACTCAGACGAGGAAGAAGCAGAGGAAGTAGAAGAGGAAGCTGCAGAAGACTCCCTAGACTCTACCCGAACTATGTCTACAGACTCCTTGGAAGAAAACATCTAACATGATCAAAAGGGACGAGTCCTCGGAAAGGAAAATGCGAGAAATCCAACCTGAGGAGAGAGCGCCGAGCTAACACGAGTAGGGATGAGGAAATTATGATGAGGTATGAGCCCTGATGGGGGTCCCACCTTTATTTATAGCTGCCAGTGTGCATATCCTACGGCTCCGATCGCCTCCCGTCAAAACGACGCTTCGCAACCAACGGCTGATAGCATTCCACCTGTCACACCCACATTGGGCACGTCTTATCGGGCGCTGGAACCCCTGCGGCACGTCCCGTTAGTCAACCAGCGTCAGGTACGTGGGCTGGCGCTTCGACGAACGTACACACAAACCGACGCTTCCCCCTTAATGCGAGATCTTTCCCCTGATCTGCTGACGTCATCAAGAAAATACGACTATTTTCCCGGGAGTACGCACCGACGATATCTTCAAGTAAGAGCTCACCCCGGGTGACCGGTCAGACCACTCTCGACTTGACCCAGGAACGGGTCGGGACGATAGTGGGAGGCTAATGATGATACTCGATATCGGTGACTCCCTAGATAATGACATGTGGACGATGACGTGTCTCAGAGCTTACAAGAAAGGATCAAGAACGTTATCGTTGGAAGTGCACCTCGGGCCTCCGACCCGAGGATGTTCCCGACCTTATGTGGCCTTCCAAACCACCCACAGCTCACCTCCAAGCTGTCACAGAACAAAGATGCCTTGGCTTCCCGCTCATTCCCGAGCCTCCCGCCGAGTTTACCTTCCTCGGTCTCACCGACCGACCCATAGCACCGATCACAGGCTCCTCCACCACGGCTCCACGAATCTCATCAGGCACGAGATATCCGCCGCCCATGATCCCGCGTTCCACGCCATCACGATCCCCCATTAACGAGCGTGTCTCACAATTGATGGGGAATCCCGCCTATCACGCGGGCGTGACGCCGGGGGAGTAACGGCCGGCGTGAATCTCGCGTCCGCCTGCCCATTGCTGCCACTATATAAACCCCTCTCTCAGACGACTCATGTAAGCCAATTTCACTCCAATAGGCCGTTACTCTGCCAAAATACCCAGTCTAACTTGATCGTCGGAGGGTCCTCGGTGGCACAACCAGCGTGGGACTTCTTTGTAGGTAGCTCGGCCACAACCTCGTAAAACCCATTGAGATCCACACGTTCGGGAGTCAACTATCCAAACTCAATCTCAGCCATCCATCAACGCTCGCAGCAGCCCAACGGAAGAGAACATCCGAAGGAGATCCAGACCTCCATCAGTAAAGTATTTGGATATACTACATAAAACACGATCGGTCTTTCTTCCCTTTTTCTTTTCGACAGCAAACACCTTTTTGATACTGAAAAAATAAAGGACTGCAATTACATTAAAGACCATTGAAAAATTATGTTGGACACCCTACCAACCAATGATGTCATTTGTGTTTTGTAAAGTCCAATCATCCATCCTAAAATACCAAAAAAAAAATTAAGGATAAATTTCACTAAACCCTAGGTATCACATTAGTTTTTAAACCATATAATAAACACTTCTATGTTTTATTCAAGGGCAAAAACTCTAAGCGGTGTTAACTAATCACAATGAAAAAATCAATTTATCCAAATCTTATGATTGGTAGAAAATAAACTATATGCGTATCTTTTTATTTCCTCCGTCTCCTCATTCGGCTTTTCATCGTTCTTTTTGTCTTTTCATGTATCTATTATTCTCATCTTCTACTCTTTTCTCTCTTTTCCTAATATCTTCATTCATCCAAGGACTTTGAGGCCAAGGATTGAGTATATTCTTGGTTTCTTTTTGTTAAAAAGCTTTTTTTGGCTTTTGATCGCTCTTTTCTAAATCGTGATTAGAATATATGCAGTAAAAAAATTGACCTTTCATTCTTAGTACATATGTTTATTTCTTACACATATATTAATAGATCAAAAACATTATCCTCTAAGCATTTTAGAATGAGATTCAATCAATTTTTAAAAACTCTTTATGAGAGATTTACAATCTCATGCCAACCTGAAAATCACTCTGTTTTTGTATCTAAAATTTCTAACTAAAAACTCTTCTTTTTGTCTCCCCTCTCTCGAATCCTACGAATTTGCCCTTAAAACGTTAATCAAAGGTCACTTCGTCCTATGGGATTCCAATCCTCGGAATGGGAAATGCCATACAAACTGAGGTGTTGCTTATTGGTTAGTTGTCAGGCCCTCGATGCTTTATCCATGTGTACTCACATGACACTCACATGATACTAGTCTTTAAGTATACTTTGGTCAAGTGGCACATCCTATTATATATAAGCAAATCCCATGTTAAATCCATAAACAACTCCACTTCATCTAAATTCTCTCTTCATATATTTCTCTTTCTTCTCATCTTACAAATGGCTTCTTCAATTTTCAATGGCTTGATGAGATGGGTCCTTGGATTCTTCTTCTTCTTCAGCTCCTCAATGTTTGAGATTTCTCATAGAAACCTGCCAAACCCAAATCCAATAGAGGCTCCTTCAATTGCTAGCAATGATTTCAGAACCTCATACCATTTTCAACCTCCTCAACAATGGATGAATGGTATGTTAATCTTTTTCTCTAATTAAATTTCTATCTAGTTAATCTTTGTCATCTGCCATCTAATTTGCAAAAAGAAAAAAAAAATTGTTCGAGGTTTATGCATTTAGATTATAATTTAGTATTGTTTTGCCATTTCATTTCTAGTTGTTTGTGTGACTTTGCTTTGGGGATAGAGCCGTTGGCAAAGTGAAAAAGATAGACGAACTGAACGAGGAGGAAAAGACGGAACGAGGCATTAACATTGTGCTTGTCAAAAGGGCAATGTTGTAATTTCATCCGGATAAAAAATATCAAATACTTTTGATGGCAAATCGATACGAGCTAAGCTAAGTGCAGTTGGTAAAAAAAACACAAGTATGTACATGTAAAAAGTCTGTACCATAAATGGATTCACTTTTCTAACCTGCTCAACAAACGGATCGCTTGAACCTTGGCCCGATTTATTTTCAATTCAAAACTCTCAAACCAATTTAGTAGCTAGCCAAGTTCGGCGAGTCTTCAAATTCATTTTGTTATAAAATATTAAAATATTTATCTATAGAAATATAAAGAAAGATTTTAATGACCTGATTAGTGGGATCCTGTTTGTTTAGTTATAACTTTTAAGCTTGATTAGATAAGTAAATACATAAATTATTCTTCCTTGGGACAAGAATAATATAAATAGGAAAAAAAATAGATAAAATTCAAGTGGGGTCATCCTTGCTTGATGCTTCAATTTTTTTGTGAAGATGAATAAGAAAGACAGAATTCTTTTAGAAAATTATTACCTATTTCTAAATATTATATTAGATTAATCTAATAATTTTAAAGATAGTAATTTAAGGATAATAATTAATCTAGTTGGTTTATTTTAAGCTTACATTTTTGGTACCCTAACTATCATTATTTTATCTTCTTGGGCAAAGACTTAGCATTAGTCTTTAAGTATTCATTAGTTAAGTACATCACTATTATATATATACATTAACCTTTGTAACCCAAAAAACCTCTCCATTTCATCTAAATTAGTGGACTCTAGTTCTTTCTCTTCTCTTCTTTTCAATGGCTTCTTCTTTTTCCCCTAATTTGGGTTGGATCTTAGGATTCTTTTTCATTTGTTCCTCCATTTTTGAAATTTCTCGGCGAAATTTCTTGAGCTCGGATTCATTAGAGAGGGCTTATGTAGTTAGCAAGCGATATAGAACTTCGTTTCATTTTCAACCTCTTCAACATTGGATGAATGGTATGTTCTTGTTCTTTGATGAATTAAGTGTATTTTTCTAGTTAGTCTTTGGTATTTAGCATAACTAAGGGTTTATTAATTAAATTAGTGCTTTGATATCTGATTAAGCCCGTGATCTAGAATAAATAGGTAAAATGGATGCCTTTAATGAAGATATCATCTTCTTCTTCTATTAGCAAAACAATCGTATATATTATTCATCTAATATATTCCCTTACATATAATGACTGTTACATATAGTGACTGAATAAAGTATGTCGTTTTAATATTTAAGCTAATGTTAGATATTAGAAGAGGAATTAAAGATAGTGAGTCATTAGAGTGGTTGAACTCTAAGTTTATTAACTGATTATCTGTGTATTTATTTGGTGTCTATGTGGATCCATACATCACAAATAAGAAAAACACCAAACCCATGTGTCTCCGTGTCTCTCCCGCTTCTTGTTACTGGATCTAATAGTTTCTAATAGTAAAAAGGTGATAAAAGCAACCGGGCTTAGCTCATTCGGTACTAATTTCCTCTCGAACCTGAGAGGTCGCAAGTTCGATTCCTGAAGAGGCGGTCAATTCCAAAAGGAAAAAAGAGGTGATAAAATCAGCATTCTGAATCCAAATATGTTAGAACTTCAAATAAAAAATATGAGATTTCTCAGTATTAGGGGTGAAAGTCGGGTTCGGTTTGATTCGAACCCGATCCGACCTAACCCGGTTTTTCCGGGTTTTTTGGACATCCAATACCCGTCCGAACCCGATCAGGTGGGTCGATGGTTGGATAAAAAAAATCGGGTTGGGTATGGATTTAGTGTTAAGCGCGCCCGTTCGAACCCCAAACCCGGCCCGAACCAAACCCGCTTCCTATACCCGATCCAACTCGATATATTACATAGACATCTAATTCTAAATATTATAAAATAAGTATTATGATTTAATGTAGATATGTAGTTAGTGCAATTTTTAAGTGTAGTTTATAAATCTATCATATGTAATTTATATAGTTTTATAAAAATATAAATTTTGTGTATATATATTTGGTAGAATATACTCAAATATTATATTAATTTTTTGATAAATTATAATGGACCAAACTCGAAAAACCTGCAAAAACAGACCCATCCGCATAAACCCGAAACCTGTCCAAACCCGTCCGAAACCCGAAGTTGCGGGTTGGGGTTAGCGCATTAGAAACCTGTCTGGTTCCGACGGGTTTTGGGTCTAGGTTTTAATTTTCGGGTCAGGTAAAATGTTGTCAAAAGCCCGCCAACCTGGCCCAGTTTCACCCTGCTCGGTAGGTGGAATGCAATGCATTTGTTTTTTTTAAACTAAAATATTTAATAAAATTTTTTAAATTATATTAATATATTTTCAAACAGCAATTGAAAGAATATTTGGAAAAAATGATAGTGACCACAGCATCAAACAAAACTCGGTACGACTTTAACATTAAAATACATATAACTAGAAGGAAAACATTAAAATAATAATCACACGTCCTCCTACTACCTACACTCTACAAGAAAATCAATGATAGATGATAATGATAAGCGATCTCTTCAACTATAGATGATAATGATAAAGATATCACATAATTATATCAAAATTTGGAAATTTCATATTCATTTACAAAGAGATTGCAAAGATATAGTTATCACATGAGCATTAAATTTGGCTGACAAATATGCAATTAGAAAGTGAATAATTTTTTTGAAATAATATATATTTCTATGCGCAAAGAAGAATCCTCAACTTCAAGAAAGTGTTAAACCTATAAGTATTATCCCAATACTCTATTATCTTATAAGATCATAGTTTTTAATATACTATTTAGTAATTCAAAGATAAAATTATTCTACTTTTACCTTGCCAAAGAAAAAGGAAAGAAAACAAATAATGAAAGGAAAGCGGTCTCATGAAAGTGAAGTTTCATTGGGAATGAGATCCTCTGCTCTTCATCTCTACCATATTATTTCCTGCTATCTTAAGATCTCGGCCACTCAAAAGAATAAAAAAATAAAAAAAAAACAACCTGTGGACAACTTGTTTTATCTTTTTATTCTGGGGACCATTAGAACTTAATAGTTTCTAATAGTACAGAGAAATAATAGACATGCAGGCCTAATCGGTTTCATCGTGACACTTCACCACATATTTCATGCATATGTCCTTTTTTGATGTGTCATGGTAAAGGTTAAAAAAAGTACCAAGAAAATGTTAGGTATATCCTAAACTCTATTGTCCTAGGAGATGACATTTTTCAATGTACTCTTTACTAGTCAATCAAGGATAAAATTATTCTACTTTGTACCTTGAGGGAAAAAACAACAACAACAACAACAAAGAAAATCATATATACTCATGAAAGTGAAGTTCGTATGTGGCACTTCCTCCACCGCATCTTCCCTTCCATTGTGCCCACTATTCATCTACATTCCCCACTTTCAAGTCCTGTTTTTGCTGTGTCAAGATAAAGGTTTTAAGAAGATTACTTTTTTTTTTATAATAGTAATTAAAAAGGGATTTTTACTGATAAGCCTCCTTATACTTTGCTAATTACTAAAAAAACTCATTCATACTTCGTATTTATTTAAAGGACCCCATACATTTAAATCGCACTAAAAAGCCTCCTAACAGACCAAGAAGAGAATCTTTTTGGTATATTTCATTACTTCGTTAGGAGGCTAATGGTGAGTACCAGGTTAGGGTTTTAAACCCTTCACAATCCCTCTTCTTTTCCTAAAATTTCTAAATTTTCCGTCAAATTGGTTTTAGGATTAGAGTTTCGTTCAAAGATCTCTCAAATTAATCATCGAAACCGGCTTATTTTTCTCAATCTTATCAAGCAACGAGCTTATCGAGTGTCGTTGTCCCTTCAATTGCAAGTTTTGAGTTCGTGCAATCTCATTTGAAAGGGGAGAGATGATATTTAGTTGCGCTTAATCCAAACCTTCAACTGAGCAAGAATATGAGTTCTTTTTATTAGAGAAAGACCTACATAAATGCCCAGAAGGTAAGAGAACAACTCAAATATAAGTTCCAGTTTTATCTTTCTAACAGGACACTAACTTTTGATGGAAAACCAGTGAGGGTTTTTTTTAGTGCAATTCAAATATATGGAGAGCCTTTTAAGTAACTACAAAGTATGAAACGGTTTTTTAGTAATTAGCGAAGTATGAGAAGTCTTTTTAGTAAAATGCTCTAAAAAATTACACTAAAAATATCCTTAACTATTGTCGTTTTTCACTAAAATACCTTTACACTATGGGTTTTAAGGGATTTTTCCCACTAGCATAACCTTAAAATTAGCAGTTAAAGTATTTTACCCTGATTAACGAAAGAGTCTAAAGAAAAACCGCAATAGTTAACGGTATTTCAGTGAAATTTACCCGAAACAAAAATATTGTTAGTTGCATTGTAACCCATGAAAACATTGCTTGCTAATGTTAATCAATTCTTTCTAAGGCAAAACCTTAGTCGAACTTGTTTGTTTTTATTTTTCATTTTTCATGGCACATTAAATTCTCCAAAAATTATAGATTCCATTAACATAATTCATCTTACTTAAGAAGAAATTAGTAGATATGATGTTTTACTAATTGCATGAATCAAACCCCATTATGTTCTTCAATCTCTCTAACTTATGTTGTTTTACTAATTGCGTGAATCAAACCCAAATCCATTTACCAAAAGATCCAATGCACCAATGTACTATAATGGTATCTACCACCTCTTCTACCAATACAACCCCTATGCGGCTTATTGGATGCAAAACATCTCATGGGGCCACTCGATCTCGAAGGATCTCATCCATTGGACCGGGCTTGGTATCGTTCTCTCCCCATCCAGCCCGTTTGACATTAACGGCTGCTGGAGCGGGTCGGCCACTTTCCTCCCCGGTAACCGTCCCGTTATCCTCTACACAGGAATCGACAAGGACGATAGGCAGGTCCAAAACGCGGTGTACCCTAAAAACCTATCCGACCCGTTTCTTCGTGAATGGGTCAAACCCGATTACAACCCGGTACTCGAACCATTTGATGGGCTTGATGTTACTTCATTTCGTGACCCATCCACTGCTTGGGTCGGGCCCGATGGGATTTGGAGAATAGTAGTTGGCACCATGATTGAGCGAAACGGGCAAGGTTTATTGTACAAGAGCAAAGATTTTGTAGATTGGGTTCGGATCGAGGAACCGTTATACTTTACTAACGGGTCGGGTATGTGGGAGTGTGTGGATTTCTTTCCGCTGGAAGCAAGCAACGGCGAGATGAAATACGTGCTCAAGGTCAGTTTTTTCGACACTTATACTGACCATTACACGCTGGGACGATACTACGAGGAGAGAGATGCGTTTGTGGGCGACGATGAATCGTCTAACGACTTTCGGACGTGGAGAAGGGTCGATTATGGTAGTTTTTACGCGTCCAAGTCTTTCTTCGATGGGGCGAAGCAGAGGAGAATTTTGTGGGCGTGGTCAAACGAATCGGATAGCATAGACGATGATTTGGCTAAAGGGTGGGCTGGCATTCAGGTATATTTGCCATTCATTCACATCATTATAAGTTGCACATTTTTGTTACATCAAATTTAATTATCAATATGTGTTTATATTGAATCCTTATGATATTTTCAGACAGTTCCAAGGGTGCTTAGTCTAGATAGTGAAGGCAAGCAGCTATTGCAATGGCCAATTGAGGAGCTTGAATCACTTAGAAGGAACCATATAAATTTGCAAGACGTTGAGATCAAAGGAGGAGGCCTAGTTGAAATCAAAGGCATAACAGTTTCACAGGCTAGTTTACAGATATTATTGGCTAATTTGCATAAATATTTCTTCTTCCTTTTTCCCCTTTTTCTCTCATATAGCAAAGATATCATCCCAACTCATTAAAATATGCGCGTTTTAGCCGGTTAGCCTGCGGACATTACATATCCCGTCTGATTTGTGTGCCGGCCATAGGCAACTTGCTTGCGGCCAATATTATGTAATATTTTTCATGATTTTCATTGATGTTTTGGTCCTCCAAAATGAGCAGGCAGATATTGAAGTGGAATTTGAGTTGCCAAGCTTGAAAGGAGCTGAGAATTTTGATGCAAACTGGGTGATAGACCCACCAAAGCTGTGTAGGGAAAAGGGTGCTAATGCCAATGGTGGAATTGGGCCTTTTGGGCTCTTTGTTCTGGCCTCAGATGACTTGCAGGAACACACTGCTGTTTTCTTCAGGGTTTTCAAATCAGACCAAAGTCATGTGCTTCTCATGTGTGCTGATCAGAGAAGGTATAATCTTAAAGTATTTATTTGATTAAAGAAAATGTTTTTCTTAAAGCAAAATAAATTGTATTAAGTGTGCTTACTCTATTTTGAATGGGGGAAAAAAAAAAGGTCATCTTTGAGAGCAGAGATATACAAGCCAGCAACAGGGGGCTTTGTGGGCATAGACATAAAGGAAAATGGCAAGATATCTTTGAGAACCCTGGTAAGAATTTCTCAATTCTGACACAACGTACGCATTAGATCGAAGTTAATTACACCACATGCAAGGAATAAAATACATTCCTTGAGATTCACGGCAATATATACCAGTGTTTTACTTAATGGTAGGACTGATTTAAGCTTATATCGAAGCCGTCCAGATTCAAATCTTACCGAATGTGCATTCAAAACGAATATTATATTAGTTAATGAAAAAACACTATTGCCGCAAAAGCTTCTGTTTCAGCGTGCGATTACACGAAAACAACATCCCATTTTTTAGACAATGAATATATAAATAAAGCTGTTAAACCTCAACATATAATTTGTGGGCTCTCCGGTAGCTTTTACTGGTGCATTGAAACTTCGAAACTATGGGAGAAAATAAATAGATAAATAAGTATGCATGCATGTGTTTCTGTCATGGCACCAAATCATTAAAGCTGTGATGAGAAAGCTTAGAGCAACGTTTTATATTTAATACTTTGTTTTTATATGATAATATATGGTATAATTTGAAATTTCATCATGTTGGTTATTGAAACAGATTGATCATTCAGTCGTAGAGAGCTTTGGTGGTGGAGGGAGAACATGCCTCACATCTAGGGTTTATCCTACATCTCTATTGAGAGCCACCCATGTCTATGCATTCAACAATGGCACTGAAAGTGTAAAGATCTCACAGCTCAATGCATGGGACATGGCCCAAGCTCAGATAAGCTAAGCAAAAATTAGGAAGAGCAATTAAGTGGGAAAAAAGAGAGGAGAGAAAATAATTGTAGTGGTTGTGTTGTGATCTATGCTAGATACCAACATTTTCTTTTAATTTAAAATGGGATCAAGCTATAGAGCACACATACATGCAACAGCAATTGGGTAAGAATATGAAGGAGAATATTTTGATCATGTTCATTTGAAATTTGGGGTTTTGTTAGAAACTCTATGGCATATGCATGTTTTTTAACTTTCACCGTTGAAAAAAATTTAATGGCTATGCCCATATAAGTTTGCTCAAAAAAGATTTGCGTGTGCTGTGACTGTTTTACGATAATGATACGTTTCAATACGATTGCTTATCTATAACGGGGTATCGGCCAACTATTATCAAGACTTGTTAGATTGTTATCTCCCTGCATGCAGCTAAACTCAATCTATTGGAACACCCGACTTCTTTTCATAAACTTTGCTCATCTATTAATATCCAAGTCACATCATGCACAATTTTAAGAGTCTGGGACAAAAACAAACCTATCCCTAAATAATCATATAATCAATTAATGCTTTAGGAGGGGAAAGAATAGCCATGGAATCTTTCTTCTCTCCTTGTGCTTTCCAACTTCAAAAAATTTTAACCAGAAGTCAGAACTTTTTGCATGCGCAACATGATGAGTAAGAGAAACCTAAGCTTGCTTCACATTAATGGTGAAAACTGTATGAGCTTGAGAGCGACATAAAAAAGTGGCATTTGTTTACATTGGATGGAATCAAGAAACATGAGGAGGTGGACGAATATCACAAGTTGCCAACCATCGTCTTCCATCAAGCTTCTCTCCCATTTGAGCACTAGAGCTTACTGGCTCTCTTTTAATGCACTGGAAATTAAAGATAATATATACTATTGTCATATCACAAAATAAATGTCTAGTGATTTGGTGAATTAAACCAAATGATAACATAGGCACCTATCACATTATCTAACCAAGTTTTAATAATTAAAGTGGAATTAGCTTTGAAAATGAAAAAAATTTATAAACAGGTACAATAAATTTTCAACCAGGCAATAAAACTTCAGCTCTAATTATAGTTAGATTTTATGAAAAACAATAAATAAAAGTAAATTCATCGTAAAATAGAATACATGTCGACATTGTTCAACTTATCTAGATTCTAGACAAGAGGAAAAAGACAACAGGATCGCCACTTAGAGCTAGAATATATTTGCGCTGCCTTTCAATGAAATTTGTATCCTATTTTCATTATGATAATCTTGTAATTAGAATCATTTTATATAAGAAAAATTATAGATAAATGATGAGCTTGTTATAATGTGAAAAAAGGCAACAAAACAAACAAAAAAACAAACAGAATGTATATCTCAAAATAAATCCAAGATGATGACATGGAACAACCTCCCAATTAATCAAGTGTGTGACAAGCTAAAGTTCAAATATCAAGTTGTGGGTGCTACTAGTGGTGCCAAGACACTTGTTTAGTCCATTAAGATATGTGGGCTAGTCGCACTAGGAGAGCTTTTTTTTTTTGGATCAAATATACTTCTACCAATCCCTATGTCTTTACGAAGTTCTTCTCAGAAATCATAGGAGTTGCTTTTCTATTGGATGATTCCAAGTAGAAAAGAATTAGGTGGGTATCCAATATTGGCTAAAGGTTTTGAGTGGAATGATCCAATGTGTCTACTTTAGGAGTCTAAAGACATGCAAGATTTAAAAATAAATAAATAAAAAAGAAAAGATAAAAGAAGAGTGGAAAAGGGACTGGACACTTAGCAAGTAGATTGCGAAACAGTGAAAGGATTTCTGGTGTCTAGCAGATATTTGAAGCGGTGGCAAACCAGCTGTTTTATTTTTAAAAAAAAAGCGAACATACCCTTTTATCCTTACGGTCCAATTTTTCCTCAAATTTTATTTACCGGGAGCTGAAGAGTTGAGCTCAATGAGCTTATCCCAAAATCTATGTAATTAACTCGAAAAATCAGTTACAATAGTCTAATTTAAATGAGAAAACGAAACTTTAGCCAATCGGAAGAAAATTTCTTCAGCGACAAAATAGAAAATCAACTTTATAATTTTTAGTCTATACCATGCATGTTAATCTTCATGCTTTAAAGCCTAGGTTTACAAAGAATCTTGTGATTAATTACTAAGCCGTTTACTCATAACCTAGAGGAGTAAAATGTTAATATATAATAGAGAAACCTTTATTTTACAACCCTATAATGAAAGCTTAAATCATGTTTATCACAAAATATGAGTGAAAATAGGTTTTAAACCATCAAGAGCAACAAGACCACGTGGTTGATAATCAATCTTGAAAAAACGAAAAGAGGAATTTTTGGCTGCCACAGAAAGAAATTTCATTATATGGGGACTGAGATTCTGTTTCCTCTTTAGAAATTCGTAGATTGCTATATATATTCTTCTAAATACATATACATCATAGGGGATATATGCAACACATTGGCATTTTTTTCTTTTTTCCTTTTATTATTTTGTATGGACAGTTTTGGAAAGAAATCTTTCATGTACTAAGTGCATGTGTAAGATGCTGAGAAAAAGCTATAAACAAATGGATCTCGTAAAGTTATCCAAAAGATGCCCGAAAAATCTCATGTCCGGATGAATTACATCCGGTGTACCAAATAATTTTCTCATGGTTTGGCCCTTAAGGAATCCTTTTGCTTTCTTTTCTTTTCCATTATCTTGGGTAACTTTTTGCAAAGTCTTTTGCCACCCCATGCAAAGTGTTTGGTTGACAGAAGCCCATTCTTCCACCAAAAGTATACAAATGGAATCTAGCCTTACATGGCTTTTAATAACATCCTTAATTTGCAAAAACAAACAATATCCATCCTAATCCTGCAAAAGCTCTTAAAGGGAAGCTGTCCATGTGGCCAAGATTCAAATGATAAATTAATGCTGAAAAGATATTCATGAGATTCAATTAAGAAAATTAAAGCATGTTGAAACGATGATGTGCTGTGATGTTGGGTACTAATGCAATCAATGTGGAAGCTACTATGATATAAACAAGAGATTTAATTTCCAATCATGCTAGTAAAGTTGAAATATATAATAAATGAGTCTTTTAATAAATTATTTGGTTTGATGTAGGCACCAACTAGTGCATGATATAGATGTTCAATTTGTAATACGATGTTGTTTGCTTACTAGATAATTAACATAGTAAAGCGGGTGTTTCTAAAAAATATCTCTATTAGAATGCGTTTGAGTTTCAAACATTCGTTTTTTTAAATATTGTTTTTTTTAAATTTTTTTGAAAATACATGAGTTTAAAAATAAGTCACTTATCAAAACTTGGCTTGAAACCGATTTTCTCTTATTTATATTATAAATTTGAGTCACGTGTTAAAAATATGCGGCTTTTATTGCAAAATATTGCAGCAAATTAATTCAAATGGTGTAATAACTTTATTTTATATGTTTGGAAAATATTGCGATTATCAAACAACCAAGAAGAGTTGGTAAAGTATGAGAATTATGATAAGCTATAGAAGCATGATTTGAAATTTTGACAGATCTCGATTTAAGATGGCCAAATCTAATCTCAAAATCAATCATCCGAGTTTTGATTCTAACGCCTTCCAACACCACCCGATAACTAATATTGGGTTTACTTTTTGTTTCGCGGGTTATCAATGAGTTAATAAGTGTATTAATGGTTTATTGGCTTATTATAGTATTTATCTGACATTATTATTTATTGATAAATATATTTTTAAAAAATTATGGTTGTTGTATCGAGTATTAAAATAACCAATTTATCCCAATTTTTTTTTAAAAAATCAACCACTTCGGATATCTTTAATAACTACATTAAACTACAGAAGTTGCCGAATTTATATATTAATATAATTAAAATTCATCAAATGCGGAGTTTTTTTTTATTTAAAGCGAATTGACATAAAAGTTAAGATTTTTCAAAATATGAGGTAAAAAAAATGTCATTTATATATTATTTTTGGAGTAGCAGCGTCTTGTCCGACTCTTTTCGTCAGAAAAAATGTCATCTCATCGTAGAAAAGAGAGAAAGAAGCCAGAGCCAAAGAGACCAAATTTAATTAAATGAGTTTAAATTTAAAAATGAGAGTTAAAAATCTTGGCTACATTTTGTATTTTTCTTTTCTTTTAACCTCAAACCATACATTTCCTACAACCCATAAATATATTTTTCTTTTCTCAAAATCCTTAATCCATCAAAATCTTAACCTAATTGAATTTTTCTTCCAAATTACGTCATCCATCTTCCGAATTTTTCTTTTCGCTGATTCCTCTCTCAAAATCATGATCTAATTCAATCGCCACCTTGCAATTTAATCCGTTTTTTTTACATTGTTGTTGTTTTAATTTTAATCTTTTAGGATTATTTTCTCTCTCTTCATTATTATTTCTTAGATCTAATGTTTTCACTTGTAGGATCGTTGATCAGCTTATGGGTTTCTGCAAATTTTCTAATGAAGATTTCTATTCCACGAAGGTAATTTTCTTTTATAATTCTAAGATTATTTTTATTTTATAAAATTCCTTAATTTTATGTAGATATTATTAATGACAAATGCCCACAACAGCGACACACATCTAAAGAGTGTGAGGCAAACGTCTGCCAAACATCCACTCAAATAACAGAGATGAGCCAGACGTTTGAATCAGGAAGCAGCAGACGTATGCAGTAAGTTTACCAAACAACAAAGCGAGACAAGACATCTGAAGAAGAAGCTTCAGATGTGTAACATTTCAGAAAAATATAAAATAATATTTTGGAATTTAAACAATAAAAATAATAAATTTTACGAATATTATACAAATATAAATTTGTAGAATGGTAAAATTATATACGTTGGAAAATAATCAGAAAATTTAAATAAATTATTTTATGAAAACATTTAATTGTTTTGGGTTTTTATAAATTAATATATAATTATTTACGAACAAATTTAATATTAATCTTGATTAGTATTTTCCTAATTATGCATTAAACCAAGTCTATTTTGTTAATCATGTTTAATGTGTTATAACATGTATTCATTATATTTGTGGTATTTAGTTTTATGTTTTTTTTATAAAAAAAAGTAAAATGAGAAAAGAAAAAGAAATGGTGAGACAATGAGCTATAGGTAGGAGAGAGAGAGAGAGTGAGAGAGAGTGATATGACTGCCTCCAACTATTGTTTCATCTTCTTCTTCATTCATCTTCTCCTCATTCTTCCTCCACCTCCAAATACTCACTACCATCACAAACCATCCCTAAAATCAACTCAAAACCTCACATAACCTTCACTAAAATTGTTTCTCACCTCATCCTGTACCTCATGAAGTAATCAAGTTTCAGTTTCGAGTTCATTTGGTCATTTTAGAATTTTCTTGAGTTGTCTTTTAAAAGAATACTTTCACTTTTAGACAAGTCTTTAAGTTTCCTAACCTCATACATATGTTAGAGCTCAAAAGTTATGGTTTGTTAACTTAGAAAATTCTAAAGTGAGTTTTGGAAGATAAAACTTATAGTAAAAGTGTAGCAGAGAGTGTAGTGAGTGTTTGCTACCCTATTAGTAATAGAATCCAGAGTCTAGAAGAGTTTAGAAGTTCCAAACTTGAGTTTAGAATTTTCCGATATCGGATTTTATTTGACCATTGATATTCAAATGGAATCTGGAGCTACTCAGAGACTCTGAAAATTTAATAGAGAATACAGAGATATATGTAGACAAATAGGAAACCACCCTAAAAGCCCGAGCCCAAACTCTCAAGTCTTGGCTGCCAATTTAATGGTTTTGGCCGCAAATTGCGGGTCAAATTTGGAGTCTGGGTTTGAGTTTTGTTCTGTAGCCCACTCACTAGATAACTAGGCCTATCCTATATGCTAAAAAGTCTAAATTCACATTAAGAAAAATCTGGAGTTGTTTTACTAAGTTTTTGTCAATATTTTGCAATATTTGAAAACTTGATTTTGAATATTTGAGTTTTGACTCGGTCGTTTGACGTTCGTACGTCGACGTTGGGAGTTGTTTTAGTACGCGTTGACCATAGGTTCTAACCTATATGCGCTTCGTTCGTCATATCGGTTTTTGATTTGGATTTTTATACGATACGATATGTTTTGATTTGTAGGTACAAACGCGTGGACTTCCAGGACGACGAATGAGGGCAAGGAATCCGTCGGAATCGGTTAGGACGAGGCGAAGTTAGGTGAGTAGATATATATTTACGGGGAAAGTCGGGTGGATAGTGTATAGCACCCCCGCAACCGTAGAATTAGGATATGTATTTATATATATATTTACGTAGATATTAGATATGTATATCTAGCTAATAGGGTTCTAGAATACTATATGCCATAGAAGTATACTTGTAGGAAAGTATATCTCTAGTTCTAGTTTTTTTTAGCCTTTGAGCTGTGTGTGTGTGTGTAAATATGAGGATAATTACGATATGATATAATAAGATGAGCATATGATCTGATATAATGACACGAGTTGATATGATTGGATATGATGATATGAGGCGATATTATATGATATGATATATGATGACATGAGATGATATATGATGATATGAGATGAAATGATGTACATGACTATAGATACATACTATTGATTTGATGATATCGTATAATGGATATTCCGTACGTAATATGATGAGGATAGATTGCCAACTTATATATCGACTCGAGAAAAACTTGTTTAAATTCACATAATAGATATTATGATATATTTAGAACCGTACCTATTTTCAAAACTAACGAATCGTTACGCACTTTTAAATGATAATTTTGAGGGACGCTACGACTTTCCAAATGGTATTTTTTTCAAAAACATCGTAGCCCCCTATTTTCTAAAAATAACGATTCGTACTATTTTAAACTATAACTATACGGCTCAAAGTAGTTATGCATTTTTATACTGTTCACGTTTACGATTTCTCTATTCTGCTTAAACTCGCGTTACGATTTCTTATTTCTGCATACGCTCGCAATATTTTCATTTACGATATATATACTACGCTTCATTATCTTATCTTTACATGACTTCGTTTACTAGGACACATGCATCATTACCGATGATGCACATATTGCACGTACACATTTTTTCCGGCTCACATACACAGCATCGGTAATTGCCATGCCACATACACATTAGAACTCGTTATGTTACCGTATCACCTTATAATCTGTTAGTATTTTAGTTACTGTTTAGTACTCAATACCACACACTAGTTCAGTTATTGCACTTTCTTTACCTTACTACACGACACGCTTATATAAACACACTTGATATGTATTACAATATTGTTCTGTGCCTGTACATATTATTTCATTACTGCCATGCATTTCATAAGATTTTGATTTCATGAGATTTCTGGACTTGAGAATCCGCGGATATTATTTAAAAACTTATAATTATTTTTAAAACGCGGTTTCTCTTGATATGATATTTCGGTATCCACCATGAGATTTCTCGGTGCTGAGCTATGAAGATTATCCGAAATGAGGAAGAGGGAGAAACCGATTGCGGATACATGGTGGACCCGGTACGGTACTCCGAGGCAAGAAAATCGTATAGAAAGGCGTTGAGCCTGGCAGGAGAACAATAACTACCGATGACAGTACTGGACTCGGCGGATATCCGGAGGATACCGACCGGAGTGATATGAGATAGATGGATATGAGGACCGATCTGATGAGACGGTGCCTGAGATATGAGGGCCGATCCGATGAGACGGCGCTTGAGATATGAGAATTTACGTGTCGATCCTGGACACGGGTTTTATGGTGATTTCGAGTGTCGATTTTGGACACTCAGGATTTTATGATGATTTCGAGTGTTGTTGATGGAAACTCCTTGGGTGATATGTATATACACATGATATGGATGACTTAGTATCACATATTGACACAGACACTGTATTATATTATTATACTTATGTATACACGATCACCTTGATACCACACGGTATGATATTATTATAATAATGTATGACCTAGGAGATCGTTATACATTCGATTTCTACCTGATGATATCTTTTACTCACGAGTTGGAAACTCATCCCTATTGTGCCATAGTTTTCTTACAGGATCGACCGTTCGGATTCAGTAGCGGCTTGCTGGCACACTGCTTCTTTTGGGTGATTTGCATTGGTAGGTGGGTTACAGAACAGAGCGTAACCACCATTATATACTTTTATATTCATTTGTATCTAGTTAAAAACTCCATCAACCAGACTATATATATTTGGTAGACCTAGAGACCAGTTTGTATATTCTTTGGATTTAGAGTCGAGACTTGTATATATATTCTTTATATTGGATTTGATGATGTTTGGGTTTTTCTTTACTTTCTTTATGTGTTTGATCTTTGCCTTGGGTGTCATATATTTCATATTGCGTGGTTATGATTCTGCCAATTGGCGAAGAGCCAGCTCCCTCTTGGGGATGCTTATATTATTATTTTTATGTAATGATTTTGATCAAAATTTACAAATGAGGTGCTGTCCAAATTTCAAATGACGAAAATGTTTTCAAATTATAGTATACAATCCACTTGTGTTTCAAACGAATATTATTTATACTTTAAAATGAAGAACTTGATTTCCGTTATACCCATATTTCAAATCTTTACCTCTACAATATTTTCCTAAAAAGGTTAAGATTTCTGGGTTTTCGGCTTACTTGGGTTACGGTGGGGTCCTATAGACTTCACGTGATCTAAGTACCGGTCACGTGCCATTTCTGGGTCATGACAAAGTTGGTATCAAAGCGTTAGGTTTAACCTTTGTTCGAGTCTAGGTTTGACTATGCGGAGTCTAGGGCGTATATATTTCGGAATCTAGGTTTGACCTTACGGAACTTAGACTTGACTGAGGGGGTATTAGACCCGAAATTTCGTTACATAGGTTGACCTTGATTGATGGAGTAGGTAATTCAAGTAGAGTAACGTACCGTGTGTATGTTCCGCGGCATACTTACGATACGCTGCTCCGTTTAAGTAATCTTAGAATGTACATATTTTGAGGTTCGTTATTCTATTTGTTCTTATGATCTATCCTCATCGATATTTGTTTATGGTTCCTGTCACCTTGGCTACGTGAGCTGAGAGAGAGCTGCGGTCAGAGTGAGCTCGTCAGGGATGAGTACTGACATTTCTCATTTTCTCAATTTCCCTAGATTAAGGAATGAGATTTTCAAGAAAGTGTACTCCAGAGATCATTGTGATGTCTACCGTGCAGACAGATGTACCAGCTGTTGCTGAGATTGACGAGATATCGCCTTTAGAGTTCATGAAGCTGAAACCACATGAGTTTACAGGAAGGAATGGGACAGAAGATCTCTAGTCATTCTTGGATAAAGTGACTAGGATGTTTCGTTCATTTGGATGCTCCGATATAAGGTTGGTGAGTTTGCTAGCTTCAGTTCGAAGGGCCATGCTGTCAAGCCCCGCTTCCCAAAATACGGAATACGAGGGGTGACAAGGCCAGCCATGCTCCTACGGTCAAGGAAATATCCTGCCGTAGTCACACTTCGGCTTCTAGCTTTACATGGTGATCAATAATCAATGCACAGGTACTGAAAAATGCAGTCACTAAATCAAAACAGATATAAAACTAATCAGATAGAGTCAAAGGAAAGATAACACTGGCGTGGCTGATCTAAATGTCCGCAATATTCTTGAGGTATGTCAGGTCCTGATCCGAGCTAAGTCCACTTCTCACTCCGAGCATACATACTCAGGTCGTCAGAGCGATACAATAGTAATAAATATAAATACATATGTAAACACATGCAATAATGATGAATATGAAACAGTAAGCATGGAGTGATGACATGAGCATGAAGTAACCGGTACAGGTAAACAGTAAAGCACGTATATCGAATCAGTAATCAATGCATGACCATGTCACTAAACCTATAGTCTCTAAGTCTCACTATCCAGGTCACTAAACCTATCGTCGGTCCAAATGTGAGCGTCAACCACGCATGAGTATCCCCAACCCAAAGGTAAGGCCCTAGGGGAAAGGGAACACGGGCCCGAATCACGCACGATAATAATCAGTAACACCATCTATACAACTCCCAAAATCATGGTATATGCTGGAAATGAGACTCCCGAGATTCCGTTGAACTCACACTCAAACTACCCCACAGCCCGTGATCTACATCAAATACCAACCATGAATCCAAATACTAGTCGGTCCATGACAAGTCTACACGAGAACTGGAGACAGGATCTCCATCAAGCATGTCTCGACTGGTACCCAAGATAAATGGACAGCGTTTGACGCCTTAACTATGACACTAATATAAGTGCTCCATAACCGTCCCATTTCAGTTATAGATACACTTATATATGTCCCATAGACGTCGACAATGCACTAATTTAACTGGGTCCGCTGATTGTGCACAAGTACGTGTCACTTTCACTACTCAATCACGCTTTAACACTAACGTACTTGCCACAATCCAAACACTAATATCTATCATGGGGTAATGCAACACAGTCACTAGGTTATCAATTTATATGACCACTATTCAATGGGGGTATAACCGCTACACGATATGATGAGAATGCAAGTAATCATAAAACGAATAAAATAAAGCAGCCAGTATCATACCACTCGCAAAATTTATTATAAATGATACGTGCAGAATTAAGCAAACAATATAAAAGGGGTAAGCAGTATATTTAATTATCTATCCATCAAAATTGGTTTCGTGTCTATCGGGTTTCGGGTTCGCTAGTTATGGCCATTTCATTTTAAGTGTTTACTGCTGGAAATCCAATTTCTGAATTGGAAGCCCGTTTCGTAACACGTTTTAATGCCAGTTGGGATCGTAATTAGGCGACGCTACAATTGGATAATATTTAGATTTAACAGTCAGGTTTCCAACATATCAGACGGATCGATGATATCCTCTGTATACGGGGAGATATGTTCAGTTTAATATCAATATGTACAAACTGTTACTGCAGAAAACTGCAGGACACAACGGTATTCTAAAATACGAATTAAATATCAAACGAGGGCGAAACGACACGGGACTAGATTCAGGTGTTATATAACTAAATTATCTACGCGTAAATATGGGGCTCCGTGCATTTTCAGTTTAAAAAAAGGGTATACAGGTGTTCCAAAGCCAGGTATCCAAAACTAAACGCTGCCCCGGACAGCAGTTCAGGGCCGCGAATCGTCTCAGTATTCATTGATATAACTTATAAAAATGCAAAGATGAACTATGGGTTGCTATAGTTTTAACCGTTGGCTTCGATACGTGCCATAGCACTCTGAGATCCGATATGTAGATAATTTATTATGATTTTAACCGTTTAGCTTGTCCGAGGAAAATCAGCTTTCACACGGGTTATTAGGTTGTCGTTTTGGAGGAAGTAACCAACTTTATTTTACAGCCAAATTTATAGACAATGTTCGTTAACCATGCAGGGTTTCATTGATCATGAGTTCCGCCATATTAGAGTAGGTTTTCGCTTAGGATTCGTATCGAACACCTAGGTTATTAATCTAGGTAACAATCGAAATGCCTATTTTAATCACCGACTAAACAAGACTAAAATTTTATAAATTTTATACAACATTGCTTCGGGATACTTGACACGAATTTGGGTTCGGTTCAGTACAATCAATTAGTATACGTTATTTATTAAAGTTCGTCAATAAAATTACGGCGTGATAAATAATTATTGTTATACATAATTAGCATTATAAGCAAGTTCCAAAACTTGCCTGATGATGGTAAGCGCGACATGAGCACACACGGGCTAGGCACAGCGACAACGAGGCAGCAGTAACAACACGGCACCGGCAACGGCATAGCCGTGGCAACAGCAACAAGGTGAGCTCGGTGAGATGGGGTGCTTGGGCTTGAAGTGGAGCTTGGGCTCAGCAACTACGAGGCTTGGCCTAATATGTATTATCTTTTAAGAAATACACAAACATCAAAATTGTGACTGCCAAAGTTGATGCAACCTATAATTCATAAAAGGAAAATAGTGTTGAGTGTTGACGATGTCATAAAAGGCTAATGTCTACAATCTTGATTCTACAGAAGCTCTTCTTTAAATAAGCATTGCACCTATAGCAAACAATAGCATATTACCTCTTCATCTTGACTCTTTCCTAGTTTAAGTGAAGAATCCAGACGCTTGCTCGTTAGCTGCATACGCATAATAATTTACATGACCATAAAAAGGTGCAGTTGTGAGCTGTAGGCAGTCAGGGGGAAGTTGACGGTGGTGTGAGAGACTCCGATGAGGTTACTGATGGTGGTCGTCAGCGTGGGGCAGCGGCGATGGGGGTGCGGGTTCTTAGGGTCGGTGTTATGGGTATGGGTTCGGGGTTGCAGGCGTTGGCGACGAAGTTCTGAGGTCGATGCGGGCGACATGAAGGTGGTGGAGAGGTGGTGTAGGCGAAGGCTTGAGAGAGGAGATGTGGATGCGCTGGGGGTTGCCGAGTCGATGGAGATCAGGGAGCTTGTCGTCGAAGGTCGGTGGTGATGTGGAGTTCGGGGAGAGAGGAGGAAGAGAAATTATGAAGGATAGAGAGAGGTTAGAGAGGGGAGGATTCGAGGCAAGATCGGGGAAAGCAGGTGCGATGATCGTGGGCGACGCGGTCGTAGGGTGGAGCAGTCATGGGGAAGCGGTTGTGGCTTGGTCACTGCGCAAGGAACGGGAAGAAGAAGAGACGTGGGTTGAGGGAGATGGGGGTGAGCAGGTCGTGGGGGTTCGTTGTGGAGGACCGTTGCGAGGAGAGGGCGAGTCGTGCGGGGGTCGCGAGGAAGGAGGAGGTGGATTCGCACGGGAAAAGGATGAGGGCGAGAAGAAGAAGAGAGTGGGGAGTTTGGGTCGGGTCGGGTGTGCTCGGGTTCAGGTCGGGTTCGGGAAGTAGGGTGAGGGAAAGGGTTTGGGCCGGGGGTTCTTGGGCCAGGCCAAGAAGAAAATATTAAGAGAGAGAGAGAAGGAATGAATGAGCTGGGTTGTGGGGAAATGTTAGGGAACGGGCCAAGGCGAAAAAGAAAGAAATGGTTTGGAAAAATAGAATTGGGGTTTTTAAGTAATTAATAGTTAGGGTTGGAAAAAAAGAAATGTTTAAGTTAATAAAATTAGATATTTTTGTTTTTTTTTTAAATACGGAAATTATTTAAAGTAACTGGGTATTACACATGCTCAGACCTGGAGTGAGTCGATCGAGAGAGGACGAGCAATGCGTATTCCTCAAATGGAATGGACAAGTTCTCGAAGGCGAATTTCGCCAGATTTCTTCCACAGAGTATTGGAGATGCCCGAGTTTGTAGCTTTGAGTCTTTGCGTAAGACTCCGGATATGACCGTAGCCAAATATGAATTACAGTCTACGCAGCTATCGAGATACGATCCCGATTTAGTCGTTATTGAAGAAAAGTGGATTAAGAGATTCGTGCAAGATCTCAATTAGCGGTTGATCCTCTCCATTGATTCCAGATATTCGATACGTAAATAGAGGCATTGGATACGGCCATAATTTTAAAGGAAGTCGCGATGAAATTGCAGCTGCCCCGGAACAGAAACGGATTAATTAAAGAGTGCCAGTTTCCGGGAAGATCGACAGAGACGAGATCGAAAAAGACTGTGTCCGGTTCTTTCAAGAATACTACAGCGATAAAGATTTACACCTAGGATCAATTGTACGGCATGCACTCAAAGGGCCAGAGGCAGCCGTCATTGACGTGCTACATTACGAGTGGCCAAGTTAAATTGGCCGGGAGATGTTCAGAAAGGCGTCAGGGTGGGACTATTTCCGTCGCCGCTCCTAACCAGGCTATCTAGCTGGGAAGTCGTAGAATTCGTGATCCACAGAGATAAAAAGGACCAGAGACAGAAGACGCCAGGACAGAAAGCAAGAAGGAATTCTGCTCTGCTAACTTTGGATGCACCAGCACCTTCCGATATTGAAGGAGATGTATCTCAATGTCATTTATTTGCGATTTGTATTTTGGTGATTTGAATATCACGTTTTCATCATTTTGATTCTTGTGTTTTGATGATTGAGTTTCATGATTGAGATTTTCATGCACCGTAGTTACACCTAATGGATACTTTCCTTTGTGCACAGCAGTTGCATTTGATTTATGTTTTTATACACCAGTTACACTTGATTTGTGTTCTTGTGCATATCCATTGCACTTGATATTGTTTTGTGCACGCCGTTGCACATATTGAGTACTTCATGCATTTCGTTATACTTGGTTTTGATTTCATGCATATTTTATGCACCTGATTTGGGCTTGTGCACTCTGTATTGTTTTGTGCATCCAGTTGCATATAATTATGATTTTGTGTATTACGATACACTCGATTTCGTTTTCATGCACGTTGTATGCACCTGATTTTGATTCATGCGTTCGATATTGTTTACATGTGCTTTCGACGCATTGATTTTGATTTTCGTGTATCCTATGGCACTAGATTGTTCTTGTGCAGACCTGATGCACTTGATTTATATTTCCATGCACACTCAGCGTACTTGATATGGTTTTGTGCACATATGATGCACTTGATTAATATTTTTTCGTCCACTCTAGATACACTTGATGTTGTTGTTGTGCACACCTGATACACTTGACAGATACTTTCGTGCATACCTGTTGCACTCAGTTTTTTGTTTTCGTGCACATTTCTGGCACTTGGATTTGACTTTGATTTCCGTGCGCACCAGATGCACGTGGTATTTTCATATACGCCTATTAGGATTGTGTCACGACCCGAAAGTACGGAACGCGACCGGCACTTAGATTACGAAACGTCTAGAGGCGCAACGTAACCTAAGTAAGCCGAAGCCCAGAAATCTAAACCATGAAAAAGAAGAAGAAGCAGTAAAAGAAAACATGAAGGAACAAGTTTAAAACATCAGCAAATTTTCTCAAAAATTTCGGCAGAGCCTCCTCTATAAAAACTGGCCCCCAAACGGGTACAACAAGTATAATATACATAAACAATAAAAAGCATCCCCAAACGGGTGCTAGCTCAACGCCAACAGGCGGAGACAACCACAACAATCACAATAATATACAACGCCAAAGGGCGAGGCTCAAATCTCAAAAGAAAACAAAAACCACCCGATCAGAATAACACATGCGCGACTCTAAGGTCGAAATAAACAACTGGTCCAATAAATTTATCAAGTAATACAAATATGGTTGATGGAGCTTACTAGATACAAATGAATGAATAAAAGTACAATGGTGGTTCGGATACAAGTGAACCAACCTACCGTGCAAATCACCCTGAAGAAAAGATGTGCCAACAAGCTGCCACGGAAACCTGTATATCGAACCTGTAAAGAATTTGGCACAACGGGGGTGAGTTGCCAACTCGTGAGTAGAAGACATCTACGAAAAGAAATCGAATGCACAACGCTATCCTAGGTCATAATAATGCACTACTATATCCCAAACATCTAGTAATAGCAGGGTAATACTACGTGTAAGTGCAACTACTCCGTGTCGTGTCAGTACCTCATATAATACTATGTCATATGAATGAAATGAATCCACCATGAATGTAAAGTAACAAATCCTGAAATCCAGATATATATGTATAAGAAATCTGAAATCTCAATAATGAAATCCATGGAAATCCGTGTCAAACATCGACACAACACATGTAATCTCAAGTCTCAATATCTCGGGCTCCGTCGGTCCGGATCGGCCCATATCATCAAATCTCACGACAACGGTCGGTATCCTCCGGATATCCGCCGCGCCAGACATCACCGGTAAGTAGCCTTCCCCTGCCAGGCTCATCGTCTACAACTCGATCTTCTTGCCCCGGGGTACCATACCGGGCCCACCATGTACCCGAGACGGTTCATCCACTCCTCGAATCGGGTCTCGAAATCCATCAGAAAACATGAAATCTCATGGTGGACGACACATACATCACGAGAAAACCGCATCTTATTTTAAAAAGAGAAGAGGAGAGAGAGAGAAGTTTTTATATATTTTTGCGGTTTTCCCCAAAAATCCAGAAATCTCATAGAAATCCAAATCTCAAAATCATGAGTAACTATATGATAAGTGTCGGCATATGCCCATAATACTGCATGATAACATGAAAATATGAATGCATGAATGTCTAAGTAATGAATATCATGTCTTATACTAACATCAGAGAGTGATCACCATATTATATCGGTTTAGTTGGTAACTGATTCTATCAATAAAAGATAATATGATCTAAAGTGTACGTGACATAGCAATTACCGATGATGATGTGTGTGAGCCGGCAAATAAGTGTGCGTGGAATATGCGCATCATCGGTAATGGTGCTGGTGTCCTAACAGGTAAAGTTTATATTGATTATAGCAACATATAAAAGAACATGCACCATGATGATTATAGTATGAATGTAAATACAGGTGTGCATTGTCCACTCCTCTGCGAGATGCGAGTACAACTACCACTATGTGAGTCGAACCTAAACCAGTGTCCATCTAACATCCTAAGGAACTAAACCTAATAGACTAGTCAGTAAGAAACTAGAGTCTACCTAAGGTCTAAATCAATATCTCTAATAGTCGGCGATCCCGCCTCAATAGCGTCACGTACGTAGTACGGCTTCCTCGAATCAAGAGTGCGGATCAATCATCAAATCTAAGCCTCGTACGGTAAAATCCATCGTACGGCATCCCAATATCGGGGTACGGTCAAGTATCTCCTAGGTGTCTCCTCATTCGTATAATGTCATCATCAGCACATCTCATGATCAAGGTGTTAAACTGTGATCGCATACATCAATCATATATCATTGCCATTATGATAAGCATCATTAGTTTATCCTCA
Organism: Agapanthus africanus; assembly: GCA_030015575.1. Classification (NCBI taxonomy): domain Eukaryota; kingdom Viridiplantae; phylum Streptophyta; class Magnoliopsida; order Asparagales; family Amaryllidaceae; genus Agapanthus; species Agapanthus africanus. The sequence continues at coordinate 161,441,133 of JASDDO010000024.1, forward strand.
GAATTATCATGTCATATGTATCATATTGTGACTAGGTCATACTTATATGATATCGGCATCAGGTCACACCAATATAATGTCGAAATCAAGTTATACATATATCATATCGTGATCAGTCACAAGTTACAGTCCGGGTACTATTCTAGCGTCCCATGTACATCAATATCACTACCACTCCTTATAATTTATATAGTCATGTTCATTATCTCATTCTCTAATGATCCGCTAACACTTTATTACGACTGTATAGTCAAGAATCACGGCATCAAGCCCAGTTATACTGTTTCATCATACCTCGGATATCATATCACATCAATGAATCCCCTATACGGGTGGTATATATATATATATATATATACACCTATACCTAGTTCTATATATATACACATACACGTACCCCATGTCGAGTTTCAGTGTGTGCGTAGGTGTGTTTCTATCTGAAACCGGCGAACCTCTTCTAAGGTACTGATCCTCTGATATGGTTTTCCTAAATCAGTCTAGTCCAGCCTAGGGTCAATACTAGGGTCCTACTAGGGTCACATCTGGTTTCCTAATATCAATAAGTACTATTCCTATTCTACGTTGCGGGGGTGCTAAACGCCATCCACCCGACTTCCCCCCGTAGATATGCATCTACTCACCTGGTCCATGTCTGCCGAAGACAGTGTCGCCATCCTCCTCTTCATCGCCCGCAGTCCACGTGGGGGTACCTAGACGCAAACATTTAAATAACATCGTAAACCGAATCACATACAAAAGTCAAACGATACAAAGAATAAGTATAGGTTAAAACCTATATCCCGTCCACGCAAAAGAACCAAATACCACTCGATATCGGCGTACAAACTCCGATGGATCGAGATAAACATCAACAGATAACTCGTAGTTTTAAAACACATTACTTATATTGCAAAACATGATCAAATTCATCGAAACACTAAAATCGATCAAATCGTCCGTTTTCGAAAAACCCGAAAATGCCAATTTACCGTTTTTCATCAAAACTTGACATTTAAATGAAACCAATGGTCATAAAACTCATTAAATAGCATTACTAGACTATACAAACCATTACTATATTTTTATTACACAATTTTGCATTTATTTGAAATTTCTAGTTTGCAACTTTTAACAATTTTAACATTTTCCAAGCAAAATACCACAATTCCACCTCAAAACATGATTTTGCATAAACTAATGACTTAAACCACAATTTATGATGATAATGATATAGTGAAACTATAATTTAAATTTTTACTCTCAATTAATTAAGAATTTCCAAGAACTAGTTAGCAAAATAGCAATTTTTATCATAATTTATCCATTATCAATAAAACTAGTAACTAAATTGAGTTTTTCATTCCACCAACAAGTTAAAATTCTCTTAAAAATCACACTCTAGTGTTATAAACATTAGTTGTAAATTTATCTCACTAATAAATATATTATTCATAAATCTAGTTTGCAATAAAATCGCTTGATTTAACAATTTGATTGAGCAAATTACAATTCAACAACCATACAAGATTTTCTCATTCTAAAATTGTTAAACTAGTTATTATAAGCCTAATTAATTAATAAAAATCATAAATTGATTTTACCACCCTAACTTGAATTTTTAAAACTTGGAAATAGAATTAATTTATTAATTCTAATTATGCTAGAATGAAACATTAAATAAAAACAAACAAAAGAATGAGATTTATACCTTCATGACATGAAACCTAAGCATGAAATAAGCCTCCAAAATAATGGTTTCCATCTCCAAGATCCATGCCCAATAGGTTAAAGAATATTGGGTAAAGATTAAATATGGATTTTGGGGTTTATTTTGGAATTTTTTTGATGGAATTTGATGATTTTAGATGCAAGTGAAGTGGGGAATTTTTTTGGGGCAGCCAAGAGGTGAGGGGGCCGGCCACTTTGGGGAGGAGAGGGAGAGAGAGAAAAGAGTGAGAATGATGTAGAAAGTTCCCCACAAATATCCACCTCTTTATGTCATTTCAACATTTTAATCAATTTCTTTTATTTCATTTCTAACACAACTCAAGAAAACTCTAGAATTTTAGAAAAATTTGCAAATAAATTTTGCATGATACACACTAAATTATAATATGCCATGGTTCATTTTTACAAATTAAAACCATTCAAATTTGTAATTTACACTAATTTAGTGTAAAAATAAAGCTTATGTTAATATTTAAAATAATTAATTTAGGAAAAATATTTTATTAAACTAAAAATTTATAAGTGGCTAAATAAACACTATTTACTAGTAATTACTTAATTAAATAGGTATTTCTGAATTTATAATGAAAAACAATTGCGGTTTGGTTTTACGAAAAGTACATTTTACTTTACCGAAAATCCTAAAATTCGCTTAAACACTTTTATTCATTTAATTATTTATTTAATTATTTTTAAAACGTTACAATCTTCCCCTCTTTAAGAAATTCGGTCCCCGAATTTAAATTAAAACTCCCCCTCCAAATACTAAAACATTTAGCAAAACACTCAAATCGTCGGGGCTCCGAAATCATCAACAAATAACAAAAATCAACTCCGTCAAGCATAACGCAATCATCGGAGTTATGGCGAGAATAAAATATCATAACCCAATATGAAAACCATTATAATATACATCAATCTATAACTTATATATAGTGTGCATCATAGTGAAACCGTACAAATATCCGGATAAGGAAATATGCAAACCCCTTTTTGAAAATTGTCGTGTGATGCACGTGTCACGGCATAAGTAGTGGACGCTTAATTTTTTAAAAAAAATAACTATATATATATATATATATATATATATATATCTTTTATTTAACCTACACGTCCCGCCTGGTTACTAAATCAAATAATAATGATTATGGAAACATACTGCTTAAACTAAAAGCAATCCCAATCACATCAATAAAATGTCATGTGCGTCCGGTGCGCACTGAAATCGAAACCAAATGCAGAAACCATGAATACCCACAAAACAAAACTAAGTGCAACAGGTGTGCACCAAAAACATCTGTCAAGTGCAACGGGCGTGCACGACTCACTATCAGGTGCATCTAATCTGCACAAAACCCCGATTTAGTGCATCTGGTGTGCACAAAATCGCATCAAGTGCGCCAAGTATGCGCAAGAATCCTAATCAGGTGCACATGGTGCACGAAGACATACATCGAATATCAAAATCGAAATCACAGCACAAAAATGCATGAAAACTAGGTCGAAACATATGTCAAAATCATGTGTAACCCCTATGCACGAAGTCAAATCAAAAATCTCAATATATATAAAACCAAATCAAGTGTACTGGGTGTGTACTAAACAATATCAATACAACCGGTATATGAAACACAACTAGAATGTAATGAAGGTACACACATGAAATACCAATCATAAAACGAATTCCTCAAAATGCCAAAATCCAATAACAGAAAATATAGAATTCAAATCACTAAATCACAATCGTAAACACTATCGTCAATGTGCACCTCTTTCCTCTGATGTCGACTGCTTCGAACTCGTCCCTTCGTAGCTGTGCTGGCTGCGCTACCGATGGCAATACTCATATCTAGAGTCTCCCACATAGTCGATCCCTTCACTTGATATCCGGACTACATTAAACTTTTCGATCGATCCATCAAAATCCCATAATTCCCCGAGAGCTCAACACTCAAGTACAGTTTAAAAATATCCGGTACATACCCCAGCATCGATGATCCAGCTGTAGAAGGGCAAACCCAAGCCTCACTAATAGCACAGCGGAACTGCCGTAAACCCTAAGGTTCAAGGGCGTTCTCGTGGTCATTATGTCGAGTTAGGGTTTCATTCTTCTAGAGGGTCCATCGAAATACCTGCATGTTCTTCCGAATACTTTAAACTTAGGAAAATGGTTTTCTGATAATCGTTCGAACCCTTTAACTTCATCCGGACGGCATGTGAATACCCTTCGTCCGCACGCTAAGCAATGCTTCAATCCTCAAGAATAACCACTACTCTAATGGTTATCGCATTCGAGCCGCAGCTCCCTCTGCCCGTGCGCCCGTGGTAACAGAACCACCCTCCGACATCGACGAAGATAGATCAAGGAACGAATGAAATATGGTGCAAACAAATGTACATCCTAAGGCTCCTTAAGCAGAGTAGCGTATCGTAAGTATGCCGCGGACCATACCCACGGTACGTTACTCTACCTAAATCGCCTACTCCATCAACCAAGGGTCACCTAGACTTATACAAGGTTAAACCTAGCGCTCTGATACCAACTTTGTCACGACCCGAAAGTACGGAACGCGACCGGCACTTAGATTACGAAACGTCTAGAGGCGCAACGTAACCTAAGTAAGCCGAAGCCCAGAAATCTAAACCATGAAAAAGAAGAAGAAGCAGTAAAAGAAAACATGAAGGAACAAGTTTAAAACATCAGCAAATTTTCTCAAAAATTTCGGCAGAGCCTCCTCTATAAAAACTGGCCCCCAAACGGGTACAACAAGTATAATATACATAAACAATAAAAAGCATCCCCAAACGGGTGCTAGCTCAACGCCAACAGGCGGAGACAACCACAACAATCACAATAATATACAACGCCAAAGGGCGAGGCTCAAATCTCAAAAGAAAACAAAAACCACCCGATCAGAATAACACATGCGCGACTCTAAGGTCGAAATAAACAACTGGTCCAATAAATTTATCAAGTAATACAAATATGGTTGATGGAGCTTACTAGATACAAATGAATGAATAAAAGTACAATGGTGGTTCGGATACAAGTGAACCAACCTACCGTGCAAATCACCCTGAAGAAAAGATGTGCCAACAAGCTGCCACGGAAACCTGTATATCGAACCTGTAAAGAATTTGGCACAACGGGGGTGAGTTGCCAACTCGTGAGTAGAAGACATCTACGAAAAGAAATCGAATGCACAACGCTATCCTAGGTCATAATAATGCACTACTATATCCCAAACATCTAGTAATAGCAGGGTAATACTACGTGTAAGTGCAACTACTCCGTGTCGTGTCAGTACCTCATATAATACTATGTCATATGAATGAAATGAATCCACCATGAATGTAAAGTAACAAATCCTGAAATCCAGATATATATGTATAAGAAATCTGAAATCTCAATAATGAAATCCATGGAAATCCGTGTCAAACATCGACACAACACATGTAATCTCAAGTCTCAATATCTCGGGCTCCGTCGGTCCGGATCGGCCCATATCATCAAATCTCACGACAACGGTCGGTATCCTCCGGATATCCGCCGCGCCAGACATCACCGGTAAGTAGCCTTCCCCTGCCAGGCTCATCGTCTACAACTCGATCTTCTTGCCCCGGGGTACCATACCGGGCCCACCATGTACCCGAGACGGTTCATCCACTCCTCGAATCGGGTCTCGAAATCCATCAGAAAACATGAAATCTCATGGTGGACGACACATACATCACGAGAAAACCGCATCTTATTTTAAAAAGAGAAGAGGAGAGAGAGAGAAGTTTTTATATATTTTTGCGGTTTTCCCCAAAAATCCAGAAATCTCATAGAAATCCAAATCTCAAAATCATGAGTAACTATATGATAAGTGTCGGCATATGCCCATAATACTGCATGATAACATGAAAATATGAATGCATGAATGTCTAAGTAATGAATATCATGTCTTATACTAACATCAGAGAGTGATCACCATATTATATCGGTTTAGTTGGTAACTGATTCTATCAATAAAAGATAATATGATCTAAAGTGTACGTGACATAGCAATTACCGATGATGATGTGTGTGAGCCGGCAAATAAGTGTGCGTGGAATATGCGCATCATCGGTAATGGTGCTGGTGTCCTAACAGGTAAAGTTTATATTGATTATAGCAACATATAAAAGAACATGCACCATGATGATTATAGTATGAATGTAAATACAGGTGTGCATTGTCCACTCCTCTGCGAGATGCGAGTACAACTACCACTATGTGAGTCGAACCTAAACCAGTGTCCATCTAACATCCTAAGGAACTAAACCTAATAGACTAGTCAGTAAGAAACTAGAGTCTACCTAAGGTCTAAATCAATATCTCTAATAGTCGGCGATCCCGCCTCAATAGCGTCACGTACGTAGTACGGCTTCCTCGAATCAAGAGTGCGGATCAATCATCAAATCTAAGCCTCGTACGGTAAAATCCATCGTACGGCATCCCAATATCGGGGTACGGTCAAGTATCTCCTAGGTGTCTCCTCATTCGTATAATGTCATCATCAGCACATCTCATGATCAAGGTGTTAAACTGTGATCGCATACATCAATCATATATCATTGCCATTATGATAAGCATCATTAGTTTATCCTCAGAATTATCATGTCATATGTATCATATTGTGACTAGGTCATACTTATATGATATCGGCATCAGGTCACACCAATATAATGTCGAAATCAAGTTATACATATATCATATCGTGATCAGTCACAAGTTACAGTCCGGGTACTATTCTAGCGTCCCATGTACATCAATATCACTACCACTCCTTATAATTTATATAGTCATGTTCATTATCTCATTCTCTAATGATCCGCTAACACTTTATTACGACTGTATAGTCAAGAATCACGGCATCAAGCCCAGTTATACTGTTTCATCATACCTCGGATATCATATCACATCAATGAATCCCCTATACGGGTGGTATATATATATATATATACACCTATACCTAGTTCTATATATATACACATACACGTACCCCATGTCGAGTTTCAGTGTGTGCGTAGGTGTGTTTCTATCTGAAACCGGCGAACCTCTTCTAAGGTACTGATCCTCTGATATGGTTTTCCTAAATCAGTCTAGTCCAGCCTAGGGTCAATACTAGGGTCCTACTAGGGTCACATCTGGTTTCCTAATATCAATAAGTACTATTCCTATTCTACGTTGCGGGGGTGCTAAACGCCATCCACCCGACTTCCCCCCGTAGATATGCATCTACTCACCTGGTCCATGTCTGCCGAAGACAGTGTCGCCATCCTCCTCTTCATCGCCCGCAGTCCACGTGGGGGTACCTAGACGCAAACATTTAAATAACATCGTAAACCGAATCACATACAAAAGTCAAACGATACAAAGAATAAGTATAGGTTAAAACCTATATCCCGTCCACGCAAAAGAACCAAATACCACTCGATATCGGCGTACAAACTCCGATGGATCGAGATAAACATCAACAGATAACTCGTAGTTTTAAAACACATTACTTATATTGCAAAACATGATCAAATTCATCGAAACACTAAAATCGATCAAATCGTCCGTTTTCGAAAAACCCGAAAATGCCAATTTACCGTTTTTCATCAAAACTTGACATTTAAATGAAACCAATGGTCATAAAACTCATTAAATAGCATTACTAGACTATACAAACCATTACTATATTTTTATTACACAATTTTGCATTTATTTGAAATTTCTAGTTTGCAACTTTTAACAATTTTAACATTTTCCAAGCAAAATACCACAATTCCACCTCAAAACATGATTTTGCATAAACTAATGACTTAAACCACAATTTATGATGATAATGATATAGTGAAACTATAATTTAAATTTTTACTCTCAATTAATTAAGAATTTCCAAGAACTAGTTAGCAAAATAGCAATTTTTATCATAATTTATCCATTATCAATAAAACTAGTAACTAAATTGAGTTTTTCATTCCACCAACAAGTTAAAATTCTCTTAAAAATCACACTCTAGTGTTATAAACATTAGTTGTAAATTTATCTCACTAATAAATATATTATTCATAAATCTAGTTTGCAATAAAATCGCTTGATTTAACAATTTGATTGAGCAAATTACAATTCAACAACCATACAAGATTTTCTCATTCTAAAATTGTTAAACTAGTTATTATAAGCCTAATTAATTAATAAAAATCATAAATTGATTTTACCACCCTAACTTGAATTTTTAAAACTTGGAAATAGAATTAATTTATTAATTCTAATTATGCTAGAATGAAACATTAAATAAAAACAAACAAAAGAATGAGATTTATACCTTCATGACATGAAACCTAAGCATGAAATAAGCCTCCAAAATAATGGTTTCCATCTCCAAGATCCATGCCCAATAGGTTAAAGAATATTGGGTAAAGATTAAATATGGATTTTGGGGTTTATTTTGGAATTTTTTTGATGGAATTTGATGATTTTAGATGCAAGTGAAGTGGGGAATTTTTTTGGGGCAGCCAAGAGGTGAGGGGGCCGGCCACTTTGGGGAGGAGAGGGAGAGAGAGAAAAGAGTGAGAATGATGTAGAAAGTTCCCCACAAATATCCACCTCTTTATGTCATTTCAACATTTTAATCAATTTCTTTTATTTCATTTCTAACACAACTCAAGAAAACTCTAGAATTTTAGAAAAATTTGCAAATAAATTTTGCATGATACACACTAAATTATAATATGCCATGGTTCATTTTTACAAATTAAAACCATTCAAATTTGTAATTTACACTAATTTAGTGTAAAAATAAAGCTTATGTTAATATTTAAAATAATTAATTTAGGAAAAATATTTTATTAAACTAAAAATTTATAAGTGGTTAAATAAACACTATTTACTAGTAATTACTTAATTAAATAGGTATTTCTGAATTTATAATGAAAAACAATTGCGGTTTGGTTTTACGAAAAGTACATTTTACTTTACCGAAAATCCTAAAATTCGCTTAAACACTTTTATTCATTTAATTATTTATTTAATTATTTTTAAAACGTTACAGATTGGTTCTTTTTTAGCATCGTATTTTATAGTAGCTGAGCATGACTTGTCTGAGGACAGTACCTGAATGTTTTTGCATGTATCGGTATTTACAGAAGATGTTTTCAAAAAGAGCTATAGACTAGCTATGTCCCTACGTGTCAGTGATCGACACAAGATTTTAAAAAAAGAAAACCTTTCTAAATTGTTTTCAAAGAGACGAGACGTATATCTTAAGAAAAACGTATATATATTTACACACACACACACACACACACACACACAGAGACATACATACATACATACATACAAGTGAACGTCAACTACTTGTGCCGTAATATAGACAATTTGAAAATGGATTTTCACGCATGCATTTCTAGTTACTTAAACGATTTTACAAGAATGCGTACTATATATGTATTATAGTCTTCATTATATTATACTTGATTTAAACCGTAATTTCGAAACCGGCATATTCATCATAACTTGTATGATTTGCATGACACTGATGGAGTTTTGATTATTAAGTTTTGCACTCGTTTTCATGCGCACACGTTGCGCTGTGATATTTTTAGCTTATCCGTGACTTCGAAGCCCCGTAGATTTGATTTGATTTACTGAAATGTTTTAAAATTTGGGGGTTTAAATTTAAATTCGAGGACCTAATTTATTTAAGGGGGGAGATTGTAACATTTCAGAAAATATAAAATAATATTTTGGAATTTAAACAATAAAAATAATAAATTTCACGGATATTATACGAATATAGATTTGAGTTTTTGTAGAATGGTACGGTTATATACCTATATAAAATAATCGAAAAATTTAAATAAACTATTTTATGAAAGCATTTAATTGTTTTGGGCTTTTATAAATTAATATATAATTATTTGCATACAATTTTAATGTTAAACTTGATTAGTATTTTCTTAACTATGCATTAAACCAAGTCCATTTTGTTAATCATGTTTAATGTTTTATAACATGTAACCATTATATTTGTGGTATTTAGTTTTATGTTTTGTTTTGTTTTTTTTTTTGAAAAGAAAAAGAAAAAGTAAAATGAGAAAAGAAAAAGAAATGGGAAACAATGAGGTATGGATAGAAGAGAGAGAGAGAGAATGATATGGTTGTCTCCAACCATTATTTCATCTTATTTATCATTCATCTTCTCCTCATTCTTCCTCCACCTTCAAGCCCTTACTACCACCACAAATCACATCCAAAATCAACTCAAAATCTCACATAACCTTCACTAAAATTGTTTCTCATCTCATTTTACACCTCATGGAGTGATCAAGTTTCAGTTTTGAGCTCATTTGGCCACATTAGAATTTTCTTGAATTGCATTTTAAGGTAATAATTTCACTTTTTGACAAGTCTTTAAGTTTCCTAATCTTATATATTAGTTTAGAGCTCAAAAGTTTTGTTTTGTGAACTTGGAAAATTCTAAGATGAGTTTTGGGAGACAAAACTTGTAGTAGAAGAGTAGTAGAGAGTGTAGTGAATGTTTACTACCCTATTAGTGATAAAATCCATGGTCTAGATGAGTTTAGAAGTTCCAAACTTGAGTTTAGAATTTTCCAATATTGGATTTTCTTTGACTGTTGATGTTTAAATGGAATCTGAAGCTAATCAGGGACTCTGAAAATTTAATAGAGGATACAGAGAGGTGTATAGACAAGTAGGAAGCCATCCTAGAAGCCCGAGCCTGTAACGACTCTGAAATCACTGTACACAATTTACTGGTTTAATGTATAGAAAGAGTATTTCAGCCTAATTAGGAGTTATAAGTTATTTTTATTCAATAAAATCAAGAAACAACTTATAGCTAATTGGTATAGCCTCTACACTATTGTGACATAGCCTGTGTGTTCGATTCCCATCAGTCCAATTATTTTTAATATATTTTTTTAACTTTTCAGAAGCTCAAGAGTTGCACGTGCAATACACGGAGAATTAAAAAGTTTCAAAAAAATCAAACGGGATAAATGAGGAGTAAATACAGAGTTATGCACGTGGCACGAAGTTCGAGACAGTTGGCAAAAATCCAACCACCCATTTTCCTCCTTCGGCCGCTACCGACGGTCATGATAGCTCTGATTGCCTCCGTGTTTTGCACGCACACCTCTTCGACTCCTCTCAACTCTCCTGCACTGTTTGATTTTCTTAAATTCAAACAGAGACTTCTTTAAATCCATCATTAATATCATTTTAATTCTTTTTAATTCATTATTTTAATTCCCATACACTCATTTCTTCACTATAAATACCACCCCATGCTCTAGCTCTCTTCCATTGTCATGGCCCGCGTCTCAGAGCGCGCTAAGATCGGCACGTGACAGAGCCAACCATGCTACCTGTGGCTAGAAAACATACCTCTACAGTCACATTACGGCTGTCTATAAGATATCAAGAACAATAAAATAAAATGAACTATCTAGTACATGTCCATTTGCCAGAATAAATGAGTCAAGAAACAATATGCGGAAGCAATAAATCCAATACACAATAACGTCTGGAAAGTACGTCCCGAATACAGGCTCACAACAGGAAATGAAAGTACGACAATAAAACTAAACTAAACTAGATACTAACAGGATCCTCACTGCTCGTCCTGACGGTGGAAATACTCCGGATCAGCCTGTGAAAAAGATAGAGGATCTGAGCCATGCAAAACCCAGACGTCAGTGCGTCATAATATCAAACAATAAAATATAATCAGGAGGTAATAAGATATGCAGGCATGAGTATGAACAGTAATGAGTGTATAACAATAACACGAATATGGAACAGTGAAGTGTATGTGCATACGGTGAGTAATCTATACTACTGGGTTAATTACTCTCAAGTCTTTGAAACCAATTTAATGAATCGTCGATGTAAATCAATAGTATCCCGTGCATACCCGGGACCACGGTCCAGACTCTCGGGACTGAGGGTCTGAATTCGAGACGTGCCAATAAGCACAAAACAGGAAACATGTACAGACGAATGATGTCAGCAGCAGCATCCCGGGACTGGCCTAGCCCCCAAAACTGATCAGTATACGCGTCGAACTGTTGAGTTACAAGTCAGGTTTCATTATTGATTTCCCCTTACCTCCAAGATTATGTGTTCAAGTCAGGTATTGATAAATCTGGAGCTGATGCCGACACATGATCAAGCAGGTACAGGTTTTGTCTATGTAGACAACAGGATATGTCCATCAGGACAACAAGTCAGGATTGTCGGCATTAGTATTGGGATCAGGTATCAAGTCAAGCAGTGGTGTATCAGGTCATGTCAGGTAGTGCATATGTATCACACGAATGCTCAAAAGTAAAACTGTAGCAAGTATCGAAACACGGTAAAAGCACGGATGCATGAAATAGTAATCAGTGATAACATGTAATATTATTATTAATATGGATGCAAATATAATAACATAGCATGTAGCAAGATAAACTTTCCTGAACGGATCTCACGACGGGGTGCGTACGCAGCGTCCGACGTCGGGTAAACGTCGCAATGTACACACACGCGCACGGGACAGGACCAGGCAAAGCAAGAAGGTGACCACGCCGGCTGGGAACGTCCACTGGGTCGCCTGGATCGTCGACAACGGGCACGGCTCCGGCGATCACCAGGAAACGGAATCAAGAAAGTAAAGAGAAGAAAAGAAGAAGAAGACGAAGAAAGAGAAGGGGTTATGGTTTGCAGGCTCTACTGGAGTTTTCTCAGGGTTCTGGGACAAAGGCGAGGGGGGTGACGACGAGAGGAGGGTTTTCCGGCGAAGTTGCAGGCGAGGCAGTGGGTTTCTTGAAGTCGGGATCGGGTTCAGTTTTGTGCAGTCGGGGTTTCTTGGTGTCGGGTGTTGAAGGCGAGGAGGATGGGAGAAGGATAAGATGGCGGTTGTGGTGATGGGGTAAGGCCGACTATGGTGGTCGGCGGCGAGGAGGGGTGCAGGCGACGAGGTTTTGGAGTTCGGTGATGGGTTCGTCGAGGAGTGGGTTTGAGCGATGGTGACGGTGGTGGTGGTGGTGTAGAGAGAGGATGGAAAGGAGGCAAGGTCGAGGGTGGAGCTAGGATTAGGGTTTCGAGTGAGGACGAGGCGGGGAAAAGAACGGAGCGAGCGAGAGAGAGAAAAAGACATGGGTATGGGTTATGAAGAAAATTATTAAGTTAGTATTAATATATATATAGTAGAGAGAGAGTGACAGAAAATATTTTAAAAATATTTTTAGTTAAGACTTTATATATTCGTATGTAATAAAGATTATATATATATATATATAAGGAATATAATATTAGGTAAAATTTGAGATTTTTGCTAATACAAAATTATTCCAAAATATGCCTGGGTTGGGTCTAAAATTACGGTTTGAAAATACGGATAATATACGTGTCAACCAAAACCAAAAATCGATATCCGGATAACGAAAAAGCATACCCCCAAGAACGGATACACGTAGCGTGCACGTAGCGATCCAAACGAGTCTATTTCACCAAACAGGACGAGAACAAGATATACGGATGCTACCACAGAGTCAGGGGTATGATGCAGGCCATGCAAGATATTTTTAAAATATTTTATATGACTTTACTTGTTATATTGAAAAATGCAGATGTCAGATATAATGCAGGTATACAGGATATACAACATGAAAGTGCACAGATTCTCAAAACTAGCCGGGATAAATCACAAACAGGAATCAAGACGGGTTTCCAGCATGCGGGTCGGGTCGGATGCAAACATGGATACCAATTACATTTACTTGCACCCAAAACACAATAAATAAAGAAATATCCATAAATAAATAAATATCCAAAACAGAATTGGTATAAATGAACTAAGGTGTTACATTATACCTAACTACAAAAGAATTCTGTCCTCTAAATTCCCGGAACAAGAAAAGATAAACAAACATGAATCTACGAGAAGAGGTGTGGAAACTTCTGTCGAATCTCGTCTTCTCGTTCCCAAATCGATTCTTCATGCGAGCGATTCCCCCATGAAATAAGTACGAGAGGAATAACCTTGTTCTTGAGGACCTTTTCTGTTCGATCAACAATCGACGTCGGTCGTTTCTCATAGGTCAAATCCTCCCTTATAGTCAGCTTCGAATGATCTAGCACGTGCGTCTCATCTCGAACATACTTACGGAGTTGAGATACATGAAACACGTCATGAACACTCGCCAAAGATGGTGGTAAATCCAATCGATAAGCCACTTCTCCAACATGCTCAATAATATCGAAAGGCCCTACGAATCGAGAACTAAGCTTGCCTCGACTCCTAAAACTAATCACTCCTCTAATCGGTGATATCTTCAAGAATAAAAGATCACCAACAGCGAACTCTAGAGGTCTTCTTGATGTATCGGCCTAACTCTTCTGTCGATCTTGTGCTGCCCTCATGTGATTCCGGATAGTATTAACCTTCTCTACGGTTTGCACGGTAAGATCCGGTCCCAACAATCTTCGTTCTCCAATATCGTCCCAACAAACGGATGAGCGACACTTGCGACCATATAATGTTTCGAATGGAGACATCTGAATAGTCGCCTGAAAGCTGTCATTGTATGAAAACTCCACAAAGTGTAGATGATCCTCCCATGAACCCTTGAAGTCCAACATGCAAGCTCTCAACATATCTTCAAGAGTTTGGATTGTTCTTTCCGACTGGCCATCTGTCTGGGGATGATAAGCAGTGCTAAACTTCAATCGCGTTCCGAAACTTTCCTGTAAACTCCTCCAGAAGTGCGATAAGAATCGGGTATCACGGTCGGAAACGATGCTCACAGGTACTCCATGCAATCTCACAATCTCCTGCATGTATTGCTCTGCTAACGCTTATGTCGACTGTCCAACTCGAAATGGTATGAAATGAGCTTCCTTGGTCAATCGATCAACAATCACCCAAACTGCATTGTTACCCTTTGGACTCCGCGATAAAGCTGTCACGAAATCCATGGTTATATGTTCCCACTTCCATTGAGGAATCGAAAATGGTTGCAATAAACCAGCTACCCTTTAATATTCAGCCTTAACTTGCTGACACACCAAGCACTTCGCTACAAAGCGAGCAATCTCCCTTTTCATGCCTTCCCACCAGAAATGCTGTCGTAAATCACGGTACATCTTCGTGCCTCCTGGATGTACGGAATATGCGGAACTGTGCGCCTCCTTCATAACTTCTTCGTGAATGTCTCCTTTCGGCACACACAAACGGCTACCATAACGCAACGAACCATCTTCATAAATCAACAAGACCGTTTGAAGTCCCGCTTCTACCTGTTCTCGAAACTTCTGCAATCTTGGATCGTGCGACTGCGCTGCTTTAATAGTATCGATCAACGACGCCTGTACTTGCAGCTGCATCAACTGTCCAGAAGAATGCGGTAACACGATCTCTAAATCGAATCTCAAAAAATCATCGATAAGCTCCTTCTGTGCAGTCAACATTCGAATTGCTAGGAACCGACTAAGCTCATCCGGCACTATATTAACTTTCCCGAGATGGTACTTAAGATCAAGATCATAGTCGGCCATCAGCTCCAACCATCTACGCTGCCTCATATTGAGCTCCTTCTGTGTCAACACGTACTTTAGGCTTTTGTGATCGGTGAATACTTCGACCCTTTCGCCCAATAAGTAGTGTCTCTAAATTTTCAAAATGAAAATCACAGCTGCAAGCTCAAAATCGTGAGTTGGGTAATTCTTCTCATGGGACTTCAACTGTCTCGATGCGTAAGCTATAACCTTCCCATGCTGTATCAAAACACATCCCAAACCTTTCCCAGACGTGTCGCTGTGAATCACCAACCCTCCGGAACTGTCTGGTACGATCAAATAGGAGCGGTTATCAACCTTTGCTTCAACGCCTCAAAAGCTGACGCACAACTATCCGTCCATACGAACGGTATATCCTTCCGTGTAAGCTTGGTCAAAGGCTCATCCAATTGAGCAAAATTCTCCACAAACCTTCTATAGTATCCTACAAGTCCCAGAAAACTTCTGATCTCCACTATATTCCTCGGAATCATCCAATCATGAACTGCTGCAATCTTCTCAGGGTCAACGGCAATTCCATCTCCGGATACGACATGCCCCAAAAACTTCACTTCTTCGAGCCAAAACTCGCACTTGCTCATCTTTGCATATAATCTTTCTTGCCTCAATGTCTGCAGTGCGATCTTCAAGTGTTCTGCATGCTCTTCTAGGCTCCTCGAGTAGACCAGAATGTCATCGATAAACACCACTATAAACTAGTCCAAGTACAGTGAAAAGACTCGGTTCATCAAGTCAATAAATATCGCCGGTGCATTCGTGACTCCGAATAGCATCACTAAATACTCGTAATATCCATATCGAGTTCGGAACGCGGTCTTGCAAATATCTTCTAATTTAACTCGAACTTGATGATATCCGGATCGCAAATCCAGCTTCGAGAATACCCTCGAGCCACTGAGTTGCTCGAATAATTCGCCAATGCGAGGGATTGGATACTTGTTCTTAATAGTCACCCGGTTTAATTCTCGATAATCGATGCACATCCTCCTTGTGCCATCTTTCTTCTTGACTAGAAGAACTGGAGCTCCCCAGGGTGAATTGCTGCTGTAAATCCAACCCTTCTCTAGTAATTCGGTAACCTGCTTCTTTACTTCTTCCAACTCCACTGGTGCCATTGGATAATACGCCTTTGAAATTGGCGCGGCACCAGGAACAAGATCAATCGCGAACTCCACATCTCGTTTCGATGGTAAACCCGAGATGTCTTCAAACACGTCCATGAACTCTCGAACTACAGCTGGCGCTTCCTCCTTATCAACTTCCATCGACGAAAGAACAACGCTTGTCGGTCTAGCCCTAAACTCGACTGGCCCGACAGAACTGCTGCCTCCAGCAAAAACAAACTTTGGATGTCCGGAAATCTGGAAAATCATTTTCTTTGCCCTACAATCAATGTGAGCGTGGAAAGTGCCGAGAAAATCCATTCACAAGACGACATCGTAGCTGCCAGTATCGATCACCAAGAAATCCGCGAATAATTCTCGTCCGCAGATAACAACTGAACAATCTTTGCACTCGCTACTAGATATGATCTTCCCGTTCCTAGTGTGTATGTCCCAACAACAAGACAGGGTCGTGCAAGCAATCAAGTGTGCAGCAATAAACTTGGACGGCATAAATAATGGGATGCACCAGAATCGAATAATACCAATGCGGGAAAATCATGAACAAGTAGGATACCAGAAACTACTTCATCCAAAGCCAACATACTGAAGAAGATTAATATGGTAAACATGATTCAAGCTTGCGATAAAACATGAACTGGTAAGCAATGAAACCGAGAGAAGTAAGGTAATATAACGAGCATAAATCAAGGAAATGAATCAAGGATAGGACTCCAAGTTACTTAAATAGAGTACCGCATTGTAATCATACTGCAGTTCATAGTTACAATCATATAACTCCGTTCAAGTCATCCAAATCCTATTATCAGAATCGAAAGAATAGGTAAGGAGAAATAATAAGGAATCAAAAGGATTTCAAGCCGAGATACAATGTCGTTTGCATATCATCAAGACACAAGAGTCAAGAGAAAGATAAGATTCAAGAATCACGACAACAATGTGGCAGGACATGTTCCTAATTACGGGTTTTCTGATTCGTGTATTGGGTCCAATACCCAACTACAAAAGAATCAAACCCAATTAACCTAAATCCTATGGCTCTGATACCAAACAAACCCTGTCACGCCCCGCGTCACAGAGCGCGCTAAGATCGGCACGTGACAGAGCCAACCATGCTACCTGTGGCTAGAAAACATCCCTCCACAGTCACATTACGGCTGTCTATAAGATATCAAGAACAATAAAATAAAATGAACTATCTAATATATGTCCATATGCCAGAATAAACGAGTCAAGAAATAATATGCGGAAGAAATAGATCTAATACACAATAACGTCTGGAAAGTACGTCCCAAATACGGGCTCACAACAGGAAATGAATGTACGGAAATAAAACTAAACTAAATTAGATACTAACAGGATCCTCACTGCTCGGCCTGACGGCGGAAATACTCCTAATCAGCCTGTGGAAGAGACAGAGGATCTGGGCCATGCAAAACCCAGACGTCAGTGCGTCATAATATCAAACAATAAAATATAATCAGGAGGTAACAAGATATGCATGCATGAGTATGAACAGTAATGAGTGTATAACAATAACACGAATACGGAACAGTGAAGTGTATGTGCATGCGGTGAGTAATCTATGCTACTGGGTTAATTACTCTCAAGTCTTTGAAACCAATTTAATGAATCGTCAATGTAAATCAATAGTATCCCGTGCATACCCGGGACCATGGTCCAGACTCTCGGGGATGAATCCGAGACGTGCCAATAAGCACAAAACAGGAAACATGTACAGACGAATGATGTCAGCAGCAGCATCCCGGGACTGGCCTAGCCCCCAAAACTGATCAGTATAAGCATCAAACTGTTGAGTTACAAGTCAGGTTTCATTATTGATTTCCCCTTACCCCCAAGGTTATGTGTTCAAGTCAGGTATTGATAAATCTGGAGCTAATACCGACACAGGATCAAGCAGGTACAAGTTTTGTCTATGTAAACAACAAGATATGTCCATCAGGACAACAAGTCAGGATTGTCGGCATTAGTATTGGGATCAGGTATCAAGTGAAGCAGTGGTGTATCAGGTCATGTCAGGTAGTGCATATGTATCACACGGATGCTCAAAAGTAAAACTGTAGCAAGTATCGAAATACGGTAAAAGCACGGATGCATGAATAGTAATCAGTGATAACATATAATGAGTCCATGAGTCGTATGATGCATACTAGCAAGCATGATATATAAATCTAGCAGTAACATGAAGCAATCAGGTTCCGGCATGCAACTAAATATGTAATATACAGTACAGATATGAACGGGTATCGTAAAACAGTAAAACGATAACATGGGATGCATAACTAAACAATATGTAATATTATTATTCGCATGAATGCAAAATATAGTAGTATAGCATGTAGCAAGATAAACTTGCATGCAACTATATATGTAATAAATGATACGGATACGAACGGCTATCCGAAAATAGTAAAACAGTAATATGGATATACAATCCAGTAAACATGTGATATTTTATTCATATGAACATAAATATATTATCATAGCATGTAGAAAGATAAACTTGCATGCAACTTGATATGATATAAACGGTACGGTATCGTAAAATTGTAAAGCTGTAACATAAAATGCACAATACAATGAACATGTAATATTATTATTAATATGGATGCAAATATAATAACATAGCATGTAGCAAGATAAACTTTCCCGAACGGATCTCACGACGGGGTGCGTACGCGGCGTCCGACGTCGGGTAAACGTCGCAATGTACACACACGCGCACGGGACAGGACCGGGCAAAGCAAGAAGGTAACCACGCCGGCTGGGAACGTCCACTGGGTCTCCTGGATAGTCGACAACGGGCACGACTCCGGCGATCACCAGGAAACGGAATCAAGAAAGTAAAGAGAAGAAAAGAAGAAGAAGACGAAGTGTCACGCCCCGCTTCCCAGTGTACGGCGAAGTGGACGCGACGAGGTCCGCTACGTATGTACTCAGAAGTACATACGCTAAGCGTAGCTAAGCAATATAAAATATTACACAAGAGACAAGAGTATAAAAAGAACAGCAACTTTTATTTATTAACATTCTTTGTACAATACATGAAAGGAAATACAACTGAAATAAAAGATGCCTAACCAGTGGCATAACAGGAAATGAAAAGTACAGAAAGGAAAAGTGTACAATGAAACTACAGTGCAGGGTCTTCAGTAAACTGCTCCAAGTCTTCTTGTGATGGCTCAATCTCTGCAGGGTCTAAATCACCTGACGACATTCAAAGAAGAGAGAAACAGAATGTCGTCAGCGAACAGGTCGCTCGGTAAGTCCCAAAGATAAGAGAGAAATAGACAGAGAGTAAGAGAGGGAGAGTGTAGCTTTTAATGTTGTATTATAATATTGTAATGTTGTATTAACGCTGTTGTTTGTAGCCTGGTACAGAAAATGCCAGTGTATACGAGGGGAGTCCCACTTACACCGGGGACTTTGGTAACCTGTAGTACAAGGCTCCGTCGATAATACCACGGAACAACGGCATGGATGTAATTACGTCTTAAGTGACCACCTCGTGCCACCTTTAACATATTCCGTACCAGTCTACCCCTTAAACCCCGCGATGCCTTGTTTGTATTGTTATCTTGTAAAATTGTATTAATTGTAAGATTGATTAACTGACTGGCCGAAACCATGATATCAGGAAACGGCTATAACCATAGAGTCATGTAAATGGAATACTGGGAATCATGTAAAAGGAATATCCATGGTTCGGTTCAGTCAAGTTATATAGATTGTTAACTGGATTCTGGGATTCATGTATTCATCTTGAGTTGAAATATAAAGAATATAGATTGACTTGAATCATTTTCAAGTCAGAAATAGTTAGACTCTAACCCGAGTCAGACTAAAAGAAAGTAAATTGAAGTTCAATAATTGTTAAGGGCCTTATTGTAATTTATAAAACTTGAGGGGGTTTATTGTAAAAATACTATTGTATATTTTTCAAAATACAACTCAAGTATTTAATTATCGTCTTTATGTACATACAACAATTTAATAATCAAGCTAAATATGTATACATGTTCGAATAACATGAAATGAGTCAAGTATATTATTCGAGTAACTACCATAAACAATGCTGTAAAGAAATATTATATACGACTAATTAATCAAGTTGAACGAATGCGGAATATAAACAGAGATATGTCTATAAATGTTTTGCATGTGTGAGTTCTAGTTTCACCTAAATACGACTACCGGTTTGAGAGATATATATGTTTTCGTATCGTCGCGCAAAACAGATCAGAATCTATTCGGCACCGTCACATATTTTTAAAACGCAGTTTGAGTTAATTTCGATCAGTTTTAAGGTTATGAAAATTATTAGAAAATTTTAGGTCTTTCGATGTACTTATCCAAAACACCAAGATTCATAAGATTTGGATTTCTGAAGCTCTAGTTATGATCATTTTAATATCAGCATTTAAAACAGAAATTCAGATTTCTGGACAGCAACTATATATTCTATTGCAAAGCCTATATCAGGTTGTTTCATGCATTTATAAGTAATATAATATACATAAAATTATAGTTCTATCAATGGTGCATCTACACATCTAAATTTTGTCACAAACGGACATCGGGTGCTCGAGTTATGTCCAATTTAAAAACAGTGTGCGAATCGGAACAGATTCTGTCCAGATCCGTCACTTAATATTGTAACGCAGTTTTCTTTATCTTAGATATGTTTTCGGTAAAACTATAAAACTAAGAAAATCTAGATCATTCGATGTAGATATCAAAAACACCTGAGTTTGCTCAATTTGGATACCGGTATACCAAGTTATGTGTCCTAGAAATTGACCGATAATTGCAGTTTTCTGTTTTACGATCAGTGAATAAATACGATGTAATTCCTAAACCGTTATGCGGATCGATCTAAAATTTTTACAGCATGAAAAAAAATAATATTTTCTATCATATGTAAATTTCATGAAATTTCCAGAAGTAAAAATTAATTTCTACAAATTATTTTAAAGGTAAAGATATTGATATGTATACTAAAATCGGCAAAAAGATTAACTAGAATTTTTACGCAAGCTTCATCTTTTCTTTTAATAACCAAACCGATTCCATGAGATATCGTAAATATATTGTGACATGAAATCTATGTTCTCACTACTCATAATAAACATTTATAGTCATGAACAAAGAATCGAAAACACTTTAATTTGAACAAGAGGTAATAAGATATTATTAAACCATATATAACCATATGTATCTAGACTTATATATATGTATATGTTTATGTTTATTTTTCTCTTAAGGATTACGGTATGGATAAAAACGGGTTCACGAGATATGAAAAGAGAAGAATAAAGAGATGGAGGAAGGGAGAGAGAAGGGACTTACATGCACAAGCCGGTATTGTCACCGGGCTTGTCTATCCGCCGATAGCCTCGCGTTACTAGCGAGACCTTCTTGAAGACTTCTTCATGTTCTTCTTGGATTCTAGGTGAAGAGGAAGAAGTGAGAGATAGAAAAATATGAGGAAGGAAAAGATGGAGGAGGACAATAAAGATGGTGTAATGGTGAATTATAATATATGCATTTAACATGAGAATTAAAAGAGAAATAAAAGGTCACCATTCATTTTGGAAATGAAAGGTCTCATTTGTAGGTTATGAGAAAAATAAAAAATGATAAAAAAAATAATTGCAAGAATGGGGATTTGAACATGTGACTTATGGAATAACAATGCAAGGACTTAACCAATGAGTTATAAGGTTGTTCATGCATATATTTAATTAGTATTAAATATATGATGTTGCTTAAAAAGAAAATGGGCTTTTTAGATGGGCTGTAGAAAATAAGAATAATGGATTTGGGTTAAATATTTATGAAAGAAAAAAATAAGAATGAGAAGTTAAAAACTTAAATATAAGAAAAAAAATTGTACCTAGAAAAAAAATACATAATAGATTGAGGAATAAAATAATAATAAATTTAATAGAAAAAGGAAAATACCAAGTACAAATAAATACGGTATATTATTGAAGAGGGATAATACAAATGTATAAAGATTTTGGGGTCATTACACGAAGAAAGAGAAGGGGCTGTGGTTTGCAAGGTCCAATAGTCCATGTTGCGACAAGAATACTAATATAAGCATTGAAATGAGTAGCTCACTTTCCCGGACCTACGGGTTTCTCACCTACCCATTCCAGAATTGCTTTTTTCCACCCATATCGTATTTGGTGTATTCGGAAGCAAAACTTTTTCCGTGCTTTTCAAATCGAGACAAATCATCCCCCGCAACCCATACCTCAGAGCTACGCGTGTTTGCTGCATCTATAATCCTTTCAATTTGAGGATAAGCAGTAGCATACCTCGCCTGGGCCTTCGCATAGTTCCTTTCTCATCAAACTTTTTCATCTACTAATGCGCGAGGCAGAGGCAATGTAGTTATATATTCATCTGTAATGGGATCGGAAAATGCGCCAGGTTCTCTACTTAGATCCATGCATTGCTCGTCTAAGTGTGTATATGGATCATCTGGAACAGATGTATCTACATCTTCCTGATCAGATGTATCTACACATTTTAATTTATAGTAATCAATGCAATAGTTATATGAACAAAATAATTTAAATACGCTTATTTAAAACTTCTAATGTATACCTCCAATCTCAGGGTGTCAAAGAGAAAATATCTCGATCTCTTTTCTATGAAGAGAGTGCTGCAGTAGATTTTGCGAATATTCCTTTTCTAGATGATCGTCATATCTGTCTCATGCAAGTTATAATGATAAAAAATATATAATATGCATAAATTATTAAATTAACATATTGATAGATCACAAGTGATTACAACTGCAAAGTTTTTTATATATTAATTGATTACAAGTGTTTACAATTGCAAAGTTTATAACATATATTAATGATTATGACTTCAAAGTTTTTCATATATCAATCGAATCTAATACCTCAAGATCACCCTCGTAGATAGAACTATCGAATAAGGATTTAGGAGGTGCCCACAATGCAATCCAAATGTCTTCACGATTAGGATCTTTGACATAAAAGTATTGATCAGCTTATGAAACTAACATGAAATTATCATCTCTATAAATTTCTTTATTAAGATTGACAAGCTGAAAACCGCACCCATCTTTCTGGATGCAAGCACACCAATGAATTTTGAACATAACAAATTGTTCTTGTTCATTACTCCCTTAAAATAACTCTATTATGTCCTCCAACCGACCACAGTATTCTTTTTGGCCTCCCTACAGTCTTTCATCACAGGAATTTGAGAAACACGTTTGTTCAAACGGACAATAAATGCCATTATTTTGGGTAGTCAATTTCTCGGTTGTAATAAATCTTAGGTTATTAATGCAATATAAACCATATCGATTAACTTTTGCACTAGGAGTTTTAGATAGTCGAACGATTACATCCGGGAATTGTATCCCTTTTGCTATGACATCTTCAATTTATAATGCATTTATACATAAAATGTGTAAGCTATATATGATATATACATGTGATACGTGAAATCTATAAGAGATACGTACGTGTTTACAGAACCACCGTGAAAAGTATTTCTTATGTTCTTGATTAATCTTCCATGTAGCACCCTTTCCGGAAATCGCATTCGTAAGTTCTTGAATATGTCGGCTAAAAGAATAATAATATTATCTATTTAGGCATACACACACAAAAAAAAATATTGACGCGATTAAAAGTTTTAATTTATATCCCTTCTGTAATCGGTAATTATTTCAGGGTTATTAGTGATATACGCATGTGCTTGATCGAGTCACTCCTTCCGGTAGGATCGATCCTCCCTTTTTGGATGGGATAGCTGACATCGTTAATTAGAGAAGGAAGATTTAATCTAATTTTAACTCCACGCAAGTAACAAGAAGTGAAGTTAAGGCATTCGTTGGCACAATAACTCTCGACTATTGACCATTCATGTCGAGCTTGATTGCGCACTTGCCGTTTCAAGAATCCCAAGTATCTAAAATGTTAACGAATACTTTAGACAAATGTAGATATTAATTTGAATTAAATATAAAAATTGACTTAAAAATTAATTATCTTTTTACTGGATACATCCACCTATATGAGAATGGTCCAAAATCATTGTCTCTATAGCTAGATGCACCGTAAGATGAACCATGATGGTGAAGAAACATGACGGAAATATCATCTCCAACTTGCAAAGAATTTCAATAATACTCTTCTGCAACACCTCGAATTTGGCTACATCTATTACTTTAGAACAAAGTTTATTGAAAAAGTCGCAATACTCTATCAAAGCAATGGTGACATCGAACGTCAAATTATGTTGGAGAGCCAATGGAAGCAATTGATGCAGAAGGATATGGCAATCGTGAGTTTTAAGATTTAAGGGTTTTAGTGGCTCGACCTGCACATTCTTTAATATTTTAGAGGAGTAACTATCTGGGGTTTTGACGCTCTTTAGCACGGTACAAAATATTTTCATAGCCAATTTCGATATTGTGTGGCTCGAAACTGGTAATTCATAGACACTATCATCATGAAGTATCGGATGCAATTTCTTTCGGATTCCAAGTTCTTCAAAACACTCACGAGCACTCATTTTATCGTTGGAGTTAGAATCGTCATGTAACAATATGCCAGAAATATTATTAAACACATTCTTCTCTGCATGCATGATATCAAAATTTTGTCGAATCAACAAATATTTCCAGTAAGGAAAATTCCATAAATTATTTTTCTTCTTCCATACATTCAACAATTCATTATTTTCATATCGCTTCCGGTTTTTTTTTTGTTTATTTAAGCAATCATCTGAGTTAAAACAATTAAATCCGTGCCGGAATTGACATGCTGATATCTGCTCAAAAATTTCTATCCCCGACAACTGTTTTAGTGCTTCATCCCTCTCCACTGTTCTATCAAACTTATTTGCCATCTTTTTGTACCGATGATTCGCCAATAACCATCTACGATAAAACCGGAAGCAAAACTTACCGCGTGTCTTAAGCTGCTTACCACTGTAATCAAGACTACATGATGGACATGCATGCTTCGCGTAAATAGACCATCCAGATAACATGCTGTATACTGGAAAATCATTGGTTGTCCAAATAACAGCCACTCATATTCTAAATTTTTTCTCGGCATATGCATCATATGTCTCTACTCCATGTTCTCAGAGTTCTATTAGCTCTTCAATTAAAGGTTTCATATAGATGTCGATGTTCTGGCCAGATGAATATTTTTCAGGAATTAATAAAGAAAAAATCATATACGGTTGCTTCATACACATCCAAGAAGGAAGATTGTAAGGCATAAATAAGACCGGCCATGTGGACTAATTAAAACTCATGAGTCCGTAAGGCATGAACCCGTCGGTTGCCAAACCTAGACGTACATTTCTCGACTCATTCCCAAAATGATCAACACTGTCTAATCGTGTCCATGCTTCTGCATTAGCCGGGTGCCACAGCCTTCCATTTTTGATCTAACGATCGGAATGTCATCGCATGTTCTTTGCCATGTCCTTTGAAATATATAAATTTTTCAATCTCTTAGTCATGGGAAAATAACGAAGGATTTTAGATGCAGTTTTCTTGCTCTTTTTACTGACACCGGATGTTTCTACGATTGAATTTCACTTAATATTTTTCTACCATGACAAGTTTCAAGTGAGACGCTCATTGAGAGCTGCATAATTCTTGTGGTACAGCACACAGTCGTTATAACATGTATCAATCTTCATATACGAGAAACCAAGTGTCTTAACAATCTTTTTTTCCTGGTAATGGTTCTCTGAAATACTTTTTTTCCATCAGGAATTATCTTGAGTGGGAGATCAAAAAGTACGTCAAAGTGCTCATTAGTCATTCCGCTAATCATCTTCAGATGAAGTAGCCTAGTTACAAATGACAGCCTACTAAATTTTGTACAGCTTTCGTACATATCTTGTTTATTTTTCTCCAGAAGTTTCTTAAATTTCTCTACTCTACTGGTGCCTTCAGACGGTTCAACATCATTCATTTCATTGCCAGCAAATAACTCTTCTAACATCTCATGTGTGTCATCTATCCTGTCATCCATCGGCAATTCAGTTTGCGAAACTGCAGTCTCATTATCCCTCCTCACTTTCTCGTCAGGTACTTCCTCGCCATAGTAATTCCAATATTTGTAGTTTGGTTCAAAAACGTCCATAAACACATATTCTTCTACCACTTCACGTCGAAAACGGTATCTATTCTTACATTTCTTATAAGAACAGAACAAGAGTCCGTCTCGGTTACGCTTTGGGTTCATCTCTACGTAATCTAAAAAGGCTTTAAGTCCTTTTTAAAATCGGGTGTCGGTCGAACTATACCTTTCTTTTTTTTCCCCATGTGCATAAAAGATTTATCCGGAAGAATTCTCATCTGTTATCACACAGATATTTATATGAGTTTAACATATCTTAGGAGTTTATTACAGGATCATTAAATAAATTTTCAAGTTCTAAAATAGATTTCATAATGTGGATGCATGAAAGCATCTGAAGTCATTTAAGGTTGACGTAAATCAGGGCTAAAGGTCGAGACGGATAAGTACTCTCATGACTGTCAAGGCTAATGGTCATAGTTCCTATTACAAATGCAATACTCATATCTCACGTCATCCTGTGTTTACGTCCATTTCGAGAAAATTTCGACAGCACTTCCCCATGTTCCCCGTATTCGTACATATATTTGTACACGGGGAACAAGTGGAAAGCACCGTTGAAATTTCTCGAAATGGACGAAAATACAGGAGGAAGTAAGATGTGAGTCTTATTGCATTCGTATATTGTTCACATTGAACAAATCCAACAATTATTGTATGTCAAATCCTCTCGTCGAATACTACCCATATGTTTAAAAAAAATTGAACAGGACATTCAACTTTTACAAACATTTGTAATCGTATTTAACGGGAAAAATATTTGAATACACTAATTGTCAGACGGAAAACCTAGGTCGATCCTAGACAAGTTTAAAATCTTTCGATCTTAAACTTACTAATTAAATGAAAAAATAAAACCTTACTTAATTAGGTTTTTACGCTCTCTAATTACGGTTTTAATAATTTGTAATTAAGATTTTTTTAGTTTGTAATTAGGGTTTTTTAAGTTTGTTATTAGGGGTTTTTAGGCCATGCAAACATCATAATTGGTTTGAAGGGTGTAGTAATTAGATCACATTTGTTAATCAATAAGTGAATTGAGATTCAACATTGCAAGTGGATGACATATTCACATTTTCTTATTATGTACAAGAGTAGAAGGCCAAAATATCTATGGCATTGGAATTAAAATAAAATAAAAACTCTTCTAATCATTAAAATTGCAAAATTACTTATAGTTATAGTGCACGCACAATTTAGTTCCAAAATAAAGATTAGCAATTAAAAGTATTAAAAAGAAAATTTTAATTCAAATTAAATCTCAGACCATGCATTCATTCACACAAGGTAATTAATTTGTTGCCGCTTCTCCTTTTCCTTCTTCTCTTCAGATCCCTCATTTTTCCTCATAAGGAACAGCAAACTATCGTATAAATTAAAATTAATTTTTTTAATCAATTAATATATTGAAATCAAAATCAAAGATTTTCATACCCTAATAATTTTCGTAGTGGTATGTTGATCATTTTGGGAGGGATGCCAAGATTGCTACTATTATTAGGCATGAGACAGTACTGGATTTGTGTTGGTCTAATTTCGCTTTAATCCTATCATGTTCATTAGCACTTTATTTTATTAAGAGTTTTTCTAATGCAGCCATGACATTATCCCATCATCACCTTGAGTGTGCATTAAGAACTTGCTAATATCCCAATCAAAAACAACAAATTATCTCTTTCTCTCACAATTGGTAATTCTATTGGAAATTCCCACTGGCCAACTAACTTGTCAAACCCTTGCCAGTGATGAACACAACGTTACAATAGCACTTTTTCTAAATCAAATCATAAGCTGACTAATTTCTAAACAAAGATTAAATTGATACAATCCATTCTTATCCAAAAAAATCAAATCAAATCATAAGCAAACTAATGAAATTTATAGAATTATGTCCCTCCTTTATTAAACTAACATAATTTGTGCAAAAAATAATAATCTGAGGAGGAAAAACCCTAGGCTTCGACCGGCGGCGGCGAGCAGGCTCGGCGGCGGCAGTCTCGACGACGGTGGCGGCGGCGGCGGCAGTCCCGGCGGCAAGCGGCAGTCCCGGCGGCAAGCGGCAGAGGGGCGAGGGAATTTGGGGGAGAAGTCGCGGATGAATTGGGAAAGAAATGGAAGAGAGAAGGCGTTTGCGGGTTAAAATTGATGTAGGTATTAGTGACCGTTCTATACTGTCGCTAACACATACAAAACGGTCGCCAATACTTGTCTGCTATTGGAGACCGTTTATTAGCAACCGTATAATTATATACGATCATAAATACAGTATTAGCGACCGTATATAATTTAACGATCGCTAATGCCCGTTCTCTACTACGACAATTTCTAGTAGTGATTCGGATTCATTTAACAATCAAAAATCCAATTCCTCTCCGTTAATTAGTAATCAAATTCATAGTTAGCCTTAATGAAGCCATGCAGAAGAATAAGGCATGCATCCTTCTGTGGTTCCCAATTTTGACCAAATTTGCTTACTTGTTAAGTAAGCCCCACAAGTCAAATTTAATTTAAACCTTGAAATATATCCCCAAGAAATGTAGGGAAAATTGATGAAAAAGATATTGTAAAGTGAAAAATGCACCATAACCTATCATATTTGTAAAGTGAAAAATGTTGCTAGTGCCTATTTCTAACATTATTATATATAACACACACACTCTCTCTCCCTCCCCTCTCTCTCTCTCTCTCTAAAATACTACTTTTCTCTCTATATAAACCCCCTCAACCCCATCTCTCCATCACAATTCTCTCTCAACTCTCTCTTTATCTCCTCTTTGGACTTGCTCTCTTCTACCCATTATGATGGCAAGTTCAAATAGGGTAACTCTTTGGTCACTACTACTAGTGTTGTTATTGTGTAGCTTAGAAAATGAAGTTGTTGAGGGATCTCACAAGATTTATGAAGAACTCCAATCACTTGATGCAGTTGTAGTTGACTACAAGCAAAGACCTCGCTTCCATTTTCAATCACAAAGGAATTGGCTCAATGGTAGCAAACCCTTTACTTTTCATTTTCTCTTCTACTTGATTCATCAAAATGTTTCCTTCTGGGAATTCATTAGAGTTATATTAGATCATGCATGCACCATGATCGGCTTCAGTTTAAATATATGTGCTGAAATACTCAAATCTTTAAGACATGATGGACATTCCGATATGTAATAATTATGTGAGTGCAAATTTTGATATAGTGTTGTTGATTATATCTGCAGTGTTATAATTCCTTTATTTACTTTAATTTTACTATTTTGTAAAAGTTATTCTTTTTCTTATCTACATGATAAGTCTTTGTTTCTCTTGTTTTTGAATCTATTCCTCTTTCCTCTTTATTCCTTTGTTTGTGGTACATGCATGCACTTTTATAATAGGGTGTCCTTTGATTAAAGCATGCAGTGCATAATTTGTCCCCAAAACTCGACGTTTGCAAACATGCAAGAATATGTGTGTCTAAAAGACTCCACTAAAAACTTATATATATTTGGTGGATATATAACACGAAAATATATTACTTTCACCTCACACTAAAATTTTCTCATGTGATAAATACTTAACTATATTATATGTTTATCTTTCTTTGTGCTATAATTAACTTTGATTTATATATTCACCATGAAAAGCCTAGTGCTAACTTAACCTTTTCTTCTTTTTTGTCCCATGTCCAAATATGATCGTATCCATGAATGCAACAAATAGATCCAAATGGTATGTTGCACTTCCTCAAGTTCCATATTGATTTTTAATGATATCTTAATTAATCTTTTTACATAAATTATAAAACAAAAAACAGGACCTATGTACTATAATGGCATCTACCATCTCTTCTACCAATACAACCCTAAAGGTGCCGTATGGGGCAACATTGTGTGGGCCCACTCCGTTTCAACCGACATGATCAACTGGAAGGCCGTGGAACCTGCAATCACACCGACCAAACCGTTTGATATTAACGGGTGTTGGTCCGGATCTGCCACCGTCCTTCCTGGTAACAAACCCGTAATCCTTTACACAGGAGTAGACCCACAAAACCGCCAGGTCCAAAACATCGCATTCCCGAAAAATCTGTCTGACCCTTATCTTCGTGAATGGGTTAAGCCTGATTACAACCCGATAATTCCCCCAGAAGGATGGGTCAATGCTAGTGCGTTCCGTGACCCCACCACAGCCTGGTACGGGGTAGACGGCCGATGGAGGATTATTATAGGGAGCAAAAGGAAAAATCGAGGGATAGCAATCTTGTACCGGAGCAAAGACTTTATTCACTGGACCCGGGCACAACACCCATTTCACTCGGCTAATGGGACGGGTATGTGGGAATGCCCGGACTTTTACCCGGTGTCGATGAAGGGGAAGCTAGGCGTCGACACATCAGCATACGGTAATGGATTAAAATACGTGATGAAAAACAGTCTAGACGTGACTAGATACGAATACTATACTCTCGGTACATACCGACGTGATGTAGACATATACATACCAGACGGTACAACACTCGATGATGGTAGAGGGTTAAGATACGATTACGGGAACTTTTACGCGTCGAAGTCGTTTTTCGACCCGGCGAAACAGAGGAGGATACTGTGGGGGTGGACTAATGAGTCAGATAGTAGTAATGATGATTCAACCAAGGGTTGGGCTGGATTTCAGGTGAGTTCAATTTGACTAGGTTCAATTTTAAGTTTTTTAACTTGTCATGTAACAATATTTATTTGATTGGTTTTTTTTAGGCGATTCCTAGAGCTGTTTGGCTTGATAGCAATGGGAGGCAATTGATTCAGTGGCCAGTCGAAGAGATTGAGAACCTTAGAGGAAAAATGGTTGCAGTTTATAACAAAAGAGTAGGAAATGGAGGTTATCTTGAAATTTCTGGAATTATGACCGCTCAGGTAAAATTGAACTTATACTTTATTTCTATTTGTTTACGGATTTGGATCTTCTTCAATAGAACCATTTACTTGGAAATTTAACGAAAGATTCAATTAATCCTGCCGAAGGAGAGCCAACGGATCTCATTAATACAGTTCCATCTTTTAATATGACTATATTTGACGCTATAAATTAGATGGGTTCTTCTTTTAATGAAAAATACCAAGGGAAGCATATAGAGTTGGTGAGAACATATAAAAAAAATTATTTAAAAAAAAGCAATAAAAACAAAGATTGCACTATATTTTAATAATCATTTCTTGAATGTACTTCTTCATGCTTTTCATCAAATTTGATTTCTCTTTTCCTTTTGGGTTGATATTGATATGATAAAATCTTGTCCTTACCTCGAATGTCAAGACATTAAGCAGACAATTATACTTTTCATCTTTCTTTGTCTTATCTCTTATTCCTTCATTTTGTAACCATGCACTTGGAAGAAGAATATATACTTGTATCAATGTGCTTTTTCAAGCGCTAACATTCTTCTATCGCAAAAATATTTTTGTTATACGTGCATGCAGGCAGATGTTGAGGTGACATTTCAATTCTCAAGCTTAGCAAAAGCAGAGCCATTTGACCCAAAATGGACCGACCCACAAAAATTATGTGAGCACATGGGCGGGGACATAAAGGGTGGCGTTGGTCCATTTGGGCTCATGACATTGGCTTCTGCCAAGAGAGAGGAACATACTTCTGTTTTCTTTAGAATCTTCAAAGGTTCCACCAAATATGTGGCCCTCATGTGCCATGATCCTCAAAGGTTTCAATCTTTTTCCCTTTCTCAATTCCTCAAATAATTTACCTAGTATGTCAACATTGTTGAAGGTAGATTTGTAAATATGATGCACAATTTGAAGTTGTACATGTCATTTTTGTCTGCCTTCACATAATCTACAAATTGGTTAGTATGAATTATAGAATTATAGATATTGAAGGAGTAAAAATAACAATGATGCCTAGTCCAAAAGACAGCATCAAAAATCAATGCCCTGCTGCACCCAAGTCTGCCAAATCTAGTAAAGAAGCTCTTGGTTCAGCATGGAATGGAGCATTTTGGTAGCTTTTCATAAAATTTGGATAATGGCTTATATTGTTGGAGTTGTATATTGTTCCAACTATTATTTGGAATTCGATGGCACTGTTTACTACTTTTCCAATCATGAAGATATAGGAGGAACATCAATCTAATCAAATTGAGTATTATAATTATTGTCGACTACAGGTGTTGGAGCAGTATATGATTGAAATATATTGAAATCAAACAATAACATTTAATTATTTTTGCATGCCAAATAGATCCTCAATAAGGCCAGGGCTCTACAAACCAACTTTTGGAGGGTGGGTTGATGTTCCGATCCAAAAGAATGGCAAAATTTCTATAAGGACTCTTGTAAGTAAACCTCCATCTTTACTGTTGAAGATTAATTAAAAAAATATATAATGCTTAATAATTAAGTACTAACTAAATTTATATTACAGATCGATCACTCTGCTGTTGAGAGCTTTGGAGCTGGGGGAAGAACCTGCATAACTTCTAGGATTTATCCGAGCCTCGCCGTCGGCAATGCTGCTCACCTCTTTGTGTTCAACAAAGGAGCAGAGGATGTCAAGGTCTCAGAGCTCAGGGCATGGGAGATGAATAGGCCTTTCATGAATGGAGCTTGAAAACAGACTGTGTTTGAACTTTGATGAGATGTGTGTTTTTTTCTAGTTGGTTAGGTTTTGAATTTTAGGTCCATTGTGACCGAATAAACTTTGTGATCTTTGCTTTAGTTACAAAAAAGTTGATGAGAGGTCTCTCTTTCATGGGGACATAGTGATGATTGATTATTATATGATATGGCGCCTATTTCTTAAAATTAATATAAAGTGTCTTTTAACTAAGTTTTCAGTAATACTAATAGACTACTGTATAATGATACAAACATGAGCTCTTCAAAAGTGAGATACCGTTCGCTTGTTGGAAAAGGGTAAATTTAACTGGCAACTTGAACCGCTGATAGAGGAAAATAATATATAGGAAATGGGCAGTAAATGGTCCAAGAATTTTAAAAAAATTATATCTAGATGGTGGGGAATGGAAATGGATAGTGTTGGTAATTTTATTATGTTTGGTTGTGCAGATGGAGCATCATACAGTTCCAAATACATGGAAATGGAAGAAGGAAAAAAGTATGGTTTCTAGTGGTTGTTGCTCCAATATATTGTTAGAGTGACAGTTTAAGTTTAAAAAGCATATAGTTGTAATTAGGCACGCATTTGTCACCATAAATGTGGAAATGGAGAATACAGAAATAGAAATCGCAGCTACATCAAAACAAATACATTTTGCAACATAGATAGTTAGAACAACAATTTAACCAAAACAATAGAAATGGTGTTGCAAGTGTTGGAGTTGGACATACATTGCTCGCTTTTCAGTGAAAATCAGAGAAAGTTAAAGGTATTTTAGTGTAAGTCACCCTTATGTTTTTAAATTACAAGTATTATAGGACTAGCAAAAGCAGATGTGTTTGGGCATTATTTGAATTTAGATCAATTATTTTTGCTTGGCAGTTGGCACTGGCTTAAGCATGCATTATTTTAGAAATCACAGAAAATAAATTTGCAGGTTTCAAAAATCCAATCTGACTCCATTATTAAAAGGGGTCTGGATCAAGATCCACCCTCCATACATATACAATCATTGAATCGTCAGATGGAGTTTAGGTCCATTAAAGGCAATATATAGATCAAGGTCACAACTTGCACGTATGAAAACAATCAAAATTAAAATTCAAATATTTATCATCATTTCTTGCGCAATTCCCCTAAAAAAATTCCCTAATAATTGATGTATTTTGATGCGGAGAGCATGATTGATATTCTGGAAAGGAAATACTTGGCAAGTTAAAGAAACTAACATAGTCTAAAGCAAAATTACATAAATCTGAGTTCATACATTGTGCACAGCAAATATTATCAAAAGATATAATAGCACAGCAGTAGCTATATGTCCAAATGGTAAAAACTCAAGGCAAAAAGATCTAAATGAACTAAAACAGCAAGCTAACCTAACCCTCACACTCGGTTCTGCTTGATAAGCAAGCGAGAGAGTCGGTAAGATCATAACTTACTTGATCTTCTTCTTGGGCCTCAGCTGCATAACACAAAAATATAAGAACCTTTAAAAAAATCACCAAAATAGAAATTTTAGAAGGAAAAGAATTACATAATTGAAGTATAGAAAAAGAAATAAACAATATAATGTAAAGAATAAACTGGGAGAAACACCACTATAGTGATCCACGATGACAAATATGCTTAAGATTAGAAACAAGCCTACAAAGGGGACGATAAATCAAAAGCCAAGCATGTGCAAGTCCATCAGAATCCAAATTTCTTAGTGAGGATTAGGTTTTTCTCTCACCGTTGGATAAAAACTATGTGATGAGAAAACAACATTGCAATTAACAAAGAAAAAAGAGAGAACCTGATTGCTGTGGCCACATTTCTTCTTACGGCAGTTAACAGCTCTTGGATGCAGACGAGCATAGCACCTATTAAAGATATCGAAGACAATTAAATCACAAGATATCAAGGACAATTATATCATAGAAAAGACAATATGATTACAAAAGCCACTGAATAAGGTATATAATCATTAGATTGGAGAAGATGGGAAGGGGTAATATATTCCTTCTGCATACGCTTAAAGGAGGTAACATAACAGATAGATTTATATTCCACTAACACCTAAAAATGCTTATTGGGCATGAGTGGGAAACTAGGAATCAACGATCAACTTTATTCTTTCAAAAGACATTTAATTGATGCGCAATCTGAAATCAAATTTGGATATTTAATTAAAACTATCCTTTTGTGTGTGTGAGTGCACTTATTTAAACCTTAACTGGAAACTTTATGGTACAACGGCTTTGCTTTGCTTTAGTCTATTTGAAGTATATAAACATCTGGACCTGAGAAATGTCCAATAGCTCCTTGGAAAATATCTAGCTGAACAATAATGCAAGGTCGGATGCATGCAAGCATACGTTAAAAAAATCCGGAGTTATTCATTACAACATAGGCAAAGCTCATTTGACAAGTCAAAGCAATCGTGTAATTACTTGTGTACCACCAAGAGTCTCCAAACCAATATATAATATTTCGAAATGTGATGCACAATGCTAAATTAGACATTTTGACAAACCTATTTTCAGCAAGCATTAATACAAAAAATAGGTCTTTAATTTTTTATTGGTTTAGATGTTCGAAAGTGTGTAAAAGATACATGTCTACTGTGGTTAGCTAAGTTATTTAATTAAATTATACATACAAAGAAAAACGGCTGAAGAATGGAGAATAAGCATCTTGATACCAATTTATAAGAATAAAAGAGGTATATAAAATTATTCAAACAATCGTGGAATTAAGCTCATGAGTCATACAATAAAACTATGGAAGAAAGTAATCAAACATATATTAAGAAGAGAAATGTTCCTATTCAAAAATCAATTTGGTTTAAATCCCGAAAATCTAGTATGGAAGCGATTTATTTATTAAGGCAATTGATAAAAAAAATAGAGAGAGAAGAAAATGGATTTACATATGGTTTATATGGTTTTTATTGATTTAGAAAAGGCTTAGGATAAGGTCCTTAGAGAGATAATATGGTGGCTTTAGAAAAAAAACCTAATGTCTCATTGATATATTGATGTAATTAAAGATATGTATATATAGCAATTGCTAGTGTGAGGACAATTGGAGAGACATAATCATTTCCTATCACCATAAATTTACAATAATGATCTGCATTAAGTCCTTTTTCTTTTTTCACAAGTTATGGATGAACGTACCAGACATATTTAGGATGACACGTCATAGTGTATTGTTTACCAATGTTATTGTTTAAGTTGATAAATCTAAAGAACTGATAATTTCAAAATAAAAAAAAGGAGAGACCTTAAAATCCAAAGGATTCAGATTAGCAAAACAATTCCTGAATATGGGAATTTCAGCAAAATAGTGCAAAGAAAAAGGCATATTGTGCGAATTGATGGCCATGAAATATTTAGAAATAACTATTTTCATTACTTAAGATCTATAATTAATCGTAGCGAGATTGAAGAGGATGTAGCTCATATGAGCAAAACGAGATGATTGAAATGCAGAAGTGCTTCAGAAATGCTAAATGATCGTAAGGTGCCTTTAAAATTATAAGAAAATTTTTACAAAATGATAATACCATCACTTTTTATATATCAGAATACCAGGCAATTAAGAAACTTGTTGAAAAAATGAGTAGCTGAAAAGAGAATGCCAGTATGGATGGGAGATAGTAATTAAACGAGTATTCGTAACAAGTTATAGGCAACTCTAATTGAGGATGAGATGAGAGAACTAATTGAGAAGATATTTAACATATCGGAAAAGAAAAAAGGATTCATATATTTGTCCTTAAAATTTTGGTATAAAGACTTG
This sequence comes from Agapanthus africanus, assembly GCA_030015575.1. Taxonomy (NCBI): domain Eukaryota; kingdom Viridiplantae; phylum Streptophyta; class Magnoliopsida; order Asparagales; family Amaryllidaceae; genus Agapanthus; species Agapanthus africanus. Next base: position 161,478,155 of record JASDDO010000024.1, read on the forward strand.
TTGTTGTTCAACGGCTAAAATTAAAACAATGAACATATTCTTATTGGATAATAATAAACACTAGTAAGTTTTTAAAAATGAATGGTACATTATTTTAGTTTTTCTAGATGTAGGACTGGTAAACATTCTAATACAACCAATTCACAAACTTTATTGGTGTAATCTGCATTTTTTTTTGTTTTTGCTGGGTTTGGGTTTTGATCATTGATTGGTCAAACCATTTGCAACAAGGGTTCAAGTTCATATGATTGGACAAATTTGTATGTGAAAAGAGATCATATTCATATGGTTTAACAGTTCAAGTTAGGTCAAGCATTCAAAATGTAGACATTATTTCATATCAATCTTGAATAAGATCAAATGAGATTTTATTAGTTAGTTGTTTGTTATAAGCATTCAAGCTCTCCATCAAGGTTGATCCCACCAATTCCAGATTATTGAAATGATTAAAATTCAATCAACAAGAGATCATAAAATAACTTACTTTCTGCAGATCGTCTTGTCCTGATTGTACTTCCTTGCAAGCGCCATAAGTGAGGGCTCGATGATTCCACCCCTCAGCCTCAGCACCAAATGAAGCGTCGACTCTAATTATTTCAAAAATAATTAATCATCAAAATCACAAACTGAGAAAATAATTTAGCAAAACCCCAATCATCAATCAAAAATATAATAAAAATCGAACCTTTCTGGATGTTGTAATCAGCAAGGGTTCGCCCATCCTCGAGCTGCTTCCCAGCGAAGATCAGGCGCTGCTGATCAGGCGGAATCCCTAGAAAAAATTTCCCAAAATGGGAGAAAAAATTAGGGTTACGGTTTGAAAGCGATGGGTTTTGGGGGCTAGAATACGGGAAAAAAGGCACCTTCTTTGTCTTGGATCTTGGCCTTGACATTGTCGATAGTGTCGCTGCTCTCGACCTCGAGGGTGATTGTTTTCCCCGTTAGGGTTTTGACGAAGATCTGCATCTTCGATCTCTTCTACCTCCCCGTCTTTGATCAGCCTCCCTCTTCCTAAAAAAACGACCTTTGTATGGGAATTAAGGGCTAGGTTTTCAGGTGGGGAATGACGAAATTGCCCATGGGAAAATACAATTTGGTTTAGACAAAAGCATACGACAAGGTATCCAGAGAGGTATTATGGGGCACAATGATGAAGAAGGGAGTCCCCGTCAAGTATATTGACATAATCAAGGATGTTTTCGATGGAGTAGTGACAAATGTCAGAACTTGCGGCGGCTTAACGAGTGATTTTCCGATTACTATTGGTTTACATCAAGGATCTGCATTAAGTCCATTCCTGTTTACCATCGTGATGGATGAGTTTACTAGAACTATCCAAGATGAGGTACCTTGGTGTATGCTATTCGCTGATGATATTGTTCTAGTAAATGAGACGAAAGCAGGGGTTAATGCCAAATTGGAATTATGGAGGCAAACATTGAAATCTCGGGGATTCAGATTGAGCAGGTCCAAGACAGCATATATGCATTGCAAATTTAGTAACCAGAGAAGTCAAAACCATATTGATATAACATTGAAAGGGCAAGAGATATCACCGAGCGACCAGTTTAGATATCTAGGTTCCATCATCCAAAAGAATGGGGAGATCGATAGTGACGTTAATCAAAGGATCCAAGCTAGTTGGTTGAAATGGAGGAGTGCAACAGGGATTTTGTGTGATCGTAACTTTCCGTTAAAATTGAAAGGGAAGTTTTATCGGAGCGCTATTCGGCCTGCCTTATTATATGGTACAGAATGCTGGGCTCCTAAGAAGCATCATACACAGAAGATGCACGTAGCGGAGATGCGCATGCTTCGTTGGATGTACGGTAACACTAGAAAAGATAAGGTGCGAAATAAGGATATTCGTACAAAAGTTGGTGTCGCACCTGTGGAGGAGAAGATGCGGAAAAATCGGCTAAGATGGTTTGATCATGTGCGACGCAGACCTATGGAAGCACCGGTCCGACGAATAGATACTCTCGATATGGGCAATGGCAAAAGGGCAAAAGGGAGACTGAAGAAAACATGGATGGAGGTGATACGAAATGATATGGTTGCCAAAGGACTCAATGAAAGTATATTGTTCGATAGGAGTGAGTGGAGGCAGAGGATTCATGTGCTGGACCCGGCGTGATTCTCATGTTGGTTCATGTAGCCTACCCCATATGCTTGGGATAAAAGGCTCAGTTGTTGTTGTAAGGAGTGCCGATCCAGCTTGGTTTTGGCTCGCTGATAGCTGCAAAATTAGGCTCTTCAAGTTAACAAGACTAAATCAACCTGCTCCTAGCCGTCCGTTCATAGCTTGTGCTCAGTTGTTTATGTATTATATTTTAGGTTTTTTTTTTACATACAACCATAAAAATTCTCATATTTCTAAAAGCAATCATCATAAAATTGAAAATTTAAAAACAACCAACACAAACTTGCCGTTAACTAAATAGACCCATCTGGTAGATTAACTCGGTTTCGATATTGAGTTCGAGATAACCATCATTAATCTGAGTGAGTGAAAGTCCCAAGTGCCCTCAATTTTTATCTCTTGCAAACCCCATCCTTCCTCTATCTCTCTCAAACCTTAATTCATCAAAAACAAAGCCCTAAATTACGTCACATGAAAAAACTGCCCTCCAAATCTTTCATGATCTCTCACTGAAGCATTCACCAAGTGAAGATCGTCCAAGTTCTTCACGGTGAGACTCAAGAACCTGAAAGGTAAATACTTGGATCACTGTAGAAATTTATATCAAAAAAGTTCCTTAAAAAATACTCTTTTTTTACTCAATCTATTGTCATAGAACAGATTTCCCCAATTTGTAACCACTACGCCTAATATTTATTTATTTTTTGCTCGATCATGTTAGTGGAAACCCTAACCCAATTTTAACTTTTTTCAATTTCAAAAAGTCATATTTGTAGGTGTAGCCATCCAAATCTGCAAAGGAATACGGAGAAGCTACAAATGTGGCGGGGTCCAAGTTAACTAACCGGAATCGCCATCCGCGTCTAAAACGCGGGAAAAAAGAATGAAGAAATGGAAAGCAATGGAACAGATAGGTGAAAACCAGAGAAGGGAGGATAAGGAATTGCAATATCCCCGTGGAAACCCGACGGAATCGGCTACCCATGAGAAAGTCCTAATCGGGCATGACTCGGCTTTGCTTTGAAGAATTTTGTCATGTCCCGCTTCCTAAAAGACAAGGAGCGGGAGCTGACAAGCCCGTAACGTATTCACACCAAGAAGCAGTATATCAATAAGCTAAGCGTCCATATAAGCAGTAATAAGAAACAATACAAGAAATTAACACGGCCAAAAAAAGAAACTTGAACAAATAAATCCAATAATAATTATTACAAGATTAATACAAAAGAACACAAATGTGTAAAGATAAACAAAAGATATGAATAGTATGAAGATCCTCAAAATGAAGTATATTGGAAGAGGGCCAAGAATTGATTGTGCAATTAACTGAACGAACTCTTCTCACTTGGCTCGATCATGTATTGAGCATCATCATCTGTACCTCCTGACAGACACCCCAAGAAGAAATAAAATAAGAAAAATGAATGTCTGTTAGTGAACTTGTTCCCGATAAGTCCCACATTATAAAGCATTTTATTTTAAAACAATGAATAATAAGTAAAACATTTTAAAAGACGGTGGTCTAGTATATGCAAACTAATAGTGCATCAAATTAATAACAAAAAACACTAAAATCACTTGATACATACAAGACGAACATTTAATACAAGTACATGGTACAGAGAATGCATAGCAGTCAAACATATGATATTAATATAAACAAGATAGTACATATCAAGGATTTAACATATTATCGTGTAAAGGAAAACACATCATAACAAATAAGAAAATGCATGGTGATGGTACATGTAAACAATGATACTAGAGGTCCGGAAATTTATATACAAATATGGAGTGCACATGTCAGGAATACAGGAAGATGGTAGTATCGTTAATGTATAGGTTTCCTATCCTAACGTAAATCAATGTATAGCATCCAATCGTTTCATGAGGTTTTTTTTATATATGATGGTAGAGAACAAGAATACAGAGACTCCGAAGCAATTGGACGATGCATTCTCAACTCCCAACACCCTCGGTAAATATCAGTTATGACCATTTCTAACATAAATTAAGATATAGTGTTCAACCATTTCATGAGATTTTATACAAGATCACAGGAGTATGTGTAATACCATATACCTGTAGCACAGTATTTTAAAATATGCCTTATTTATTTAAATAGTTTTCGTCATTATACGGTATTTTATATGTAACACATATGTTTGAACTATTTTCATTATTACTCAATATACTGTAAGCAAGGATTTTAGTTTATGTGCGATATATTTTATGTAAGCTATTGTATGATTCATATACTATTATTTAGTTGCCTTTATGAAATATTATGTATACAATTAGTGCTTTAAAAAAATTATAAGTGTCGGTACTATATAAATATTGGAGATTTAATGTATAAGTCCTATAGTGTTACTCATATGATTTTATTTACATAATAAAACCCAAATCCTAATACTACCCACAAAGCCCGGCCTAAATCCAACTCCCCACACAAGCCTGACCCTTACCCCTTCTCTTTCTCCTTCCTTTCACTGGTGCATTCTTTCTTCTCTCTTTTTCTTTTCAAATTTAAATATTCTTCCTTTAAAAATCATAACCGAAATCCCCTAATTAATTCCCATTAAACTAAATCTTAATTCCTTTTTATTCCCTATTGATCCCAAATCCTTCATATCTCTATCCTATTATCTTCTTATAACTTCTTTTTCTTAAAACTCCCATTCACTCTCTCTCCTTCTCTATCTCTATCTCCCTCCTCTCTTCACCCACCGCTGCAGCTCCGGCCACCGTCCAGTCGCCGACGAGCCTCCGGCCACCTCCCTTTCTTTTTTTCAACCGCCTCCACCACCAGCAACCTCGCCGCACCACCTTCGCCCCTCCAACCGAGCACCCACAACCCGAGCTCCCCTTACCGCGCCACCATCACTGTCACGATTCGGAATTTGGCACGTGACTGGCACTTAAATCACGTAACGTTTAAAGGCGTAACGTAATTCAAGTAAGCTGAAACCCAGAAATCTAAAGTTTTTTGCGGAAAATAGTGAGGGTGCAGTTTTGAAATAAAAGTATAATGAAATCAAGTTCTTCTTTAAATGCATAAATAATGATATATGAAAATACAAGTGGATTATATACTATAGTTGAAAATATTTTTCGGCCTTTAAAATTTAGGTAGCACCTCCCTTGTATATTTTGATCCAAAACCACATACATGCAATAAAAGGGCATCCCCAAGCTGGAGCTAACTCTTCGCCAATTGACGGAATTACAACCACGCAATAAAGAAGTATATATACGACGCCCTACAGCGAAGATCAAACACAGAAAGAGAATAATAAGTAAAGCAAGACATCATCAGCTCAAAAGTGAACATACACCCATCTCGCTCTAAGTCTTGCAAATACATAAGGCTGTCTAGATCTACCAATATACAAAGTCTAGTTTCTGATTGATGGAGCTTTTCTAGATACAATAGAAATAATAGGTATAAGAGCGGTCACGATCTAAATGTGTGCCCCACCTAACAAAGCAAAACACCCTGAAGAAGGCTGTGTGCCAGTGATACCGCTACTGATCCAAGCGGTCGAACCTGCAAGAAACTATGGCATAACGGGGGTGAGTTGCCAACTCGTGAGTAGAAAATATCAGCGGGTAGAAATCGAATAGACAACGATCCCTAGGTCCTACTATAAAGAAGGTAATACTATGTGGTATCTAGGGTGATCATGTATGCATATGTATCAACAATAGAGTCGTGCCAATAACAATATGTAATGATAGTCATCTGAAATGTATGCATGTAAATCAAGCAACGTACGTCTATCAACGACACATCAACGTCATGAAACCTGAGTGTCCAACATCGACACTCGAAATATCATGCAATATGTGTCCATCATCGACACATCAACATTATGGAACCTGAGTGTCCAACATCGACACTCGAAATATCATGAAACCGGTGTCCAGCATCGACACGTAAATCCTCATATCTCAGACACCGCATCATCGGATCGACCCTCATATCCATCTGATCTCACGACTCCGGTCGGTATCCTCCGGATAACCGCTGGGTCCAACTATCACCAGTAGATAGTGTATCCCCTGCCGGGATCATCGTTATCCTCACAATCTTCTTGCCTCGAGGTACCTTACGGGGTCTACCATGTACCGGCAGACGGCTCATCTAACTCCTCGAATTGGGTATCACATAGCTCATAACCGAGAAAACTCATGATGGACGCCTCGAAATCACATCACGAGAAACCGCGTTTTTAAAACAATTCATAATTTCCTTTGAAATATAACCGCGGTTCTCAAATCCAGAGATATCATGAAAACAGTATTTCAATGCATGTAACCATAAAGTACGATGTATGCAAACATAGAACAGTAATATGAGCATATCAAGAATATCATGCAAGCATGTCAGATGATAGTACTGAACAATGAATGTATTTTACAGTTAAAAATAGTATCGTGATATAGCATTTCTACTGTGTAAGTGGCATAGCAATTATCGATGATGAATGTGTGAGCCGGCAAATCTGTGTAAGTGTAACATGCGCATCATCGGTAATAGTGCAGGTGTACTAGCAGACGATATCATATAACGGTAAATACCGAGAACATAATACATATTTCATGAGGGATAAACCAACAATAACATAAACGATAACAATGTACGTAACTACACATGAACCATACGGTCAGTTTAAATGATATGAATCGTAGTTTTGAAAGTGGGGGCTACGGTGTTTTTGAGGAAAAGACACCATTTGAAAATCCGTAGCGTCCCTTAAGGTTTCCATTTAAAAGTGCATACGATTCGTCGGTTTTGGAAATAAGTATGGTTCAAGTGGAATCTTTACGTCGGCGATCCAGCATCATAGTATCCGATATGGCAATATTCTCGATCATCATCCTCAATTCACGAGCGCAGATCAATAATCCGGTATAACTTATCGCGTACGGTAATCCATCGTACAGTGTCATCAAACAAAATAGGGATCATATCGTCATATTCATCAACAAAGGTACGGATCTAAGGTCTCATACAGCATATCATCTTTTATTCTCATGTATACATACATATATATGTCTAATGTCATATCCTTATCGATCTCGTATCATATCTATATCAATCTCACATCATATCTCATCAATCTCATAACATATCTTGGCATATGTATCTATGTGTATATTACCTTGCATTCTTAAGCCAACATATCCACTCATATTATCTTATATCATATCTCCTCAATCGCATATCCTCTTAATATCAATCTCATATCAATATATATCATGTCGTACTTGTCATCTGTTCAATTATATATCTATATATATCGCTTCACAACCTCATTTCATCATATCAATATATCAATTCGAGTCATCTTATATTTATCATATCCTCTCACAGTAAATCTTTTGATCATATCCGTAAGTCCATAGCATAGGTTTCTCCAACAATACATTCTATATATCGGTTCTTCCATCATTATAGTTGCGGGGGTGCTATACGCCATCCACCCGACTTCCCCCGTAGATATAGATCCACTCACCTGCTAATCATCTAGCTTAGTCGAAGTCGATGAGCTTCTTGATTTCCTTCGTCGTCTCGAAAGTCCACGCGAAGGTACTTACAATCAATACACATCGTAACGTTATTAAAACCAAGTCCGAAAACCGATACGGCACACAAAGTGCTCATAGGTTAGAACCTATAGCCTACGTATGCAAGAACAACCAAATAACCCTCGTCGTTGACGTACAAACGTCCAACGACCAAATCCAAACTCAAATACCGAAACAAAGTTTACAGAAATCGGAAATCCGAAATCAGCAATATAGAATATCACTCCCAGATTTTACCCTAAGTCAAATTAGGATATTTTGCATATAGGGTAGGTCTACATATCACATAAGGGAACCATGGACTAAAAATCAACGAAATCCACCACAAGGTGGCCGTAAATTGCGACCACAATGAATAAATCTGCGGCCACAATAAAGGTATGGGGGCTCGGGTTTCTAGGGAAAATTCCTAGTTGCCTGCACGTCTCACTATGATGGGAACTTATTTTATGGGGTTCTCGGGTCACAGAAGATCCTAATGTCTTATCACATTTTCCACAAAACCCGATATCGGCAAATTCTAGGTTCGTGTTTTGGGTTTCTAGTCTCTAGTCTGGCCAGAATATCATCAATAAAGTTTTGTAAATACTAACTAAATCTCAATTGCATCTCTACAAGTCCATTCATCCACTAAAAATCAACCTAGAAATTTCCAAGATCACTAAACGTGCTTAATCAAACTCTAAATTAAAGCAGGAGATGAAGAAACTACATAACAAGATGAAAGGTGAAGGTTATATCTTTTGGAGCAACTGAAGAAAATTCCAAGATGGTTGAAAGTCCTCAAAATCCAATCTTGAGCTTGGTAGGGGGTTTAGAATGAGGCGGTGGTCATTTTTAATGAAGGTGGTGTGGGGTTTTGAGGTGGTTTCATGGAGGTGGAGGAAGGAGGATGATGAAGTGAAGAAGAAGATGAAGGAAAGGAAATGAAGAATGAAAGGTGAAGGAGCCATACACCCCCCCCCTCTCTCTCTCTCACCCACTCTCTCACATGCCTATGCCCTCATGGCCATGCCTCCATTGACTTTTCTTTTCTTTTCCTTTTTCCCTCTCTCATTTAAAACCACAAGTCCACAAATGCAAATGAACCATACATGAAAGAAAATACAATATGTCATGGTGCACTAGCCATGGTTAATATAAAAATGGATTTGGCTTAATCATGATTAGTAGTGCACTAATCAAGTTTAGCATAAACTTGCATATAAATAATTGCATAATTATTTATAAAATGTCCAAATCCAATAAATTCCTTTATAATTAATAATACATATTAATCTCCAATTATTTTCCAAATATTGGTATATAATTATACCATTTTACGAAAACCCCAATTCGTAATTGAATAGTTTTTCGTGAAATATATTATTTTGCTATTTAAATTCTAAAAATAATATTTTATATTTCTGAAATGTTACAATCACCAACCACCAACCCAACTCCAGCGAACACCTCGGGCCACTCTCAATGCCGACAAGACACCAGCTCCGTCTCGTCGCCGCAACCATCGCGCCACCAACAACCTCCATCATTACCTCTCTATTATTCTTACAACCCTCACTGTCACTGCTGGCCACCACCTTGTCAACAAGCAGCACCGCCGCCGCCGACCTCATGAGCCGAGCCTCCCCACTTCTTCCTCCAAGTCGAGCACCCCGCTGCTTAAGCCCAACCCGAACACCCAAGCCAATATCCGAGTCTCGGCATTTCATTGAACACTTACATTTGTCACCAACCGTCGCTATTCTGGTTGCCGTCATCACCGTCCAAGCCGTGGCCTCGATCTTTGTAGCAATCACCATCATCAACATAGTTGCCGTCACAACACCAGCGCACGGTCGTCACAGCCGCGTCGTGTTCGAGCCTCACTCGCTTTGTTTCTGTAACAACTCTGTTGCAGTGTACAGAAAATTTGATAAAAATTAATATACAAATGGAGTATTTGCAATCATGTTTACACTATAAGTATTTGATTTGCTTTTGAACAGTAAGAAAACACTTGTAGCTCATTGGAAAAGCCTTGCACTGCTGTGACGTAGCCCCTGTGACCGAATCCCCTCAGCCACATATATTTTTAATTGATTTTTCTTTTAATCTTTTAGAAGCCCAAAGGTTTACACGCACACTACACGTAAAATGAAAAGTCACAAAGTAATCAAATACGTGCACTGAGATATACCAAGCGACAGGGACACATGATATGAATCCAAGCCCTAGCCACTGGTTTATGACCGGCGAGATATGAAGGGGAGGCCGGTACCGCCGAACTTGTCCGTAGGGAATGCCCTCAATTTTTAACCCCAAAACCCCTTGGCCTACCCCACTACCCTCATGCTGTTTGATTTCTCTACACATTTCCAGAGAATTAAAAATGGATATTAATCCACATTTTAATGCACATTTTTAATTCTCAAATTCATTATCCTAAACCCTAATTTTCCCTATAAATACCACACTACATTTTATCCCTCTCATTCAGAAATATAGTGCCAAAACTCTTTAAAAATTCTAAGTTCAAAAGTCGTACAAGTGGAATCAACAAAGGTCGAAGTTCCGGCGATGTTTCGGGAAGATTCCGGAGACGAAACGACTCCCCGACGGTTCCAAAAGCTTCCTCCATCTCCCCTCTTTATTTTTAACCTGTGATTCCCACTTTCCCTCTTCTACTCTTATTAAAACGAAGTCTAATTTCAAAACTTGTCGAAAGCGGAGTTATTCCGACTTCCGACTTCCTTTTCTTTACAAATCCAAATTTTTCTTAATAACAACCTACCAATCCAACATATATTATTTAGAAATCATAAATAAACACAATAGAACAAGTTTTATCTCAAAATAATTCATATTGCAATTTCTATTTCACTTTTACAGTAAAATACCGTCATGTTTACATACGACATTGTTTATTCATTTTACCCCTAATATCTTTAGAAAACTCACGAGGTAAAGACCTACCTCATCACAACATCCATTCTTGACATAGCACGATGATTTGTGCAATATTAGTTTTTGGGAAAATACGAGTTTACATTTAAATGCCATAAACATTTAAAAACCGTTTTCTTTAAAAGTATATTACTTAATTTCTTGTAAATACGCCTCTACAACCTATTTTGGGGTACCCCGATCAGGATGGTGCGGGTTATCGCACATTTTTGGGCTTAATAGAGCGAGATGCAGATCTCCGCAAGGAGCATTCCATCCCGATGGAATTTTTAATGCAATTATTAAGAAAAATGTGATTTCTATTTAATAAATAAGTTCTATTTTTATAAATATATATATATATATATATATATATTATCAAAATATCAAATTTAAGAATACAATATATATATATATATATTCCATGTTTTCTAAATCAAAGGAGTCACAAATTTTATGAAACTACCATTCTAAATCAATACAATTCCAATATTACACTAAAATACCATATACATTGAAATCTAGGTTATATCTACTAGAATATTTCACTTTATAAAACTTACAATTATGAAAACCCTAAAGACGATAATTAAATACTTGAGGTGTATTTTGAAAATATATCAAAACTATTATTCATAAAACCCCCTCAAGTTATATTAAATTACAATAAGGACCCTAGTAAACATAGGTTTAAGCGGGACCAATTCTCTTGAGCCTCAGGGAGCCGAAGAATATGGGTGCTTTCCTATCTAAGGTAGACAATCTAACAACAATATTATCAACACGGTAATTGTCTTGGAAAAAGACACAAATCCTATCGTCCATGTGCAGCAGTTACCGATAATATCAAAACTAATTCAGGACTTCAATTTCTTTTAAAGTGTCTGACTCAGACAGAGTCTCAATCTAATATGAAATCAATCTGACTTGAATATGATTCAAGTATAACTCCAATTCAACATGAATCCGTCTATACCAGAATTCAATCTATATCAATCTGACCCGACTGAACCGAACCATGGATATACTCTGATTACATGACTATCCATTTATATTCATTCCGTTTACATGATATCATAGTTTCGGCAAGTCGTACATCTATTTAAACAAAATAATACAAAATACATTACGGGGTTTTTAAAGGGGTAGACTGGTACGAAATGGGTTAGAAGTTGTATGAGACGGTCACTTTAATACACCTAACTTGAATATCCATTGTTGTTGTACCATGACTTAACGGTTCCTTGTGCTCCGTATATCTTAGTTTCCGGAATTGTAGGACTCCTCTCGTATACACTGGCATATTCTGTACCAAATTACAAACAACAACGTTAACATTATAATAAAACATTACTAGTTATACTCGCTTTTTGTCTATTCTATCTCTAGCTTTTTGGGACTTACCGAGCGATTGTTCGCTGACGACATTCCTTCTCTTCTTTCTTTGGAATGTTATCAGGTGGATCGGACTCACTGGAGATCGAGCCTAGTACTGAAGACTTGGAGCAGTTCGCCATTGATCCAGAGCTTTAGATACTTGTATATACTTTTTATTTCAGTTATGCCATTGTTTAGGCATTGCTTTCTATTCCTGTATTTACATTTCCAGTTGTACTTGTAAAGAATTGTTAAATAAATAAAAGTTGCTGTTCATTTATATTCATGTCTCTTGTGTATATTTTACTTTATATTGCTTATTTACGCTTAGCGTATTTACTTATGAGTAAATACGTCGCGTGACCCGTCGCGTCTCCTTACTGTACACCGGGAAGCGGGGCGTGACAGGTTTTGTTGGTGGCCCATGCAGGTCAGTGCTGCATGGAACCCTACCATGCAAGTCAGTTCTGCATGAATATGCAGGTCACTTCTGCATGAAGTTCTAAGCAATATAACACAAGAATCAGCAACTAAAAAAATTCTTTACATTTCATGTTCCTTGAATCTTACAATTTCATATACTTTGAATCTATCCTAACCCTATTTTTTTTCAAGGTTATGGATTCTCCAAATAATACCAGCACCAACTTCAACAACACACCACCACCTCTACCGCTTACGCCTACCGTTGCTGCTCCAATCAATGAGCAGACGATACTGCTTGAAGCAATCTGAAGCCTCCTGGAAGGACAGCAACAGCAGACTGCTATATTACTGAACCATCTAGAAGCGGAAGCGCCCAGAGTAAAGCAATTCTGGGCATTGCATCTAAAGCAATTCTGGGCATTGCATCCAAAGCAATTTTCGGGGAAAGAAAGCCCTCTGAAACCTGAAGAATGGGCTCAGAGCATCGATGAGGATCTGGCAGCAGCACAAGTGCCAGAGATCGCTTGGGTACGAGTTGCGAAGATGCAACTCACCGACAATGTCCGAGTTTGGTGGAAGGCGAAAGAAAGCCGTCTTGACCAGCCGATCGAATGGAAAACCTTTTGCAACATGTTCGACGCGAAGTACTTTCCAGAGACTGCCCGATTTGACACGGAACCGTAATTCATCCATTTACAACAGGGTTCGATGTGGACCAAATCTGTGGATGAGTATGATGTTGAGTTTACCATGCTCAGTAGGTAAGATATGTCTCAATATTCGATTTTCTAATATCACATACTACACAGCTAACACAAGACCTTAACAGGTTCGCGGCACACTTGATACCGACTGCTGAGATAAGGTCCAGACGATTTCAGCAAGGGTTAGATCCGGAGATCCAAGATGCCTTAGCTACAGGGGATTTCTCAACCCACGAACTGGCTTTGAAAGCTGCCCGTCGATATAAGGCAGTGGTGAAGATGAAGGGTAGACCCCAATCTGCCGGAGTGAAGCGCCCTGCCACTCAGATGGCAGGAGGAGCCTCTTCAAGGCCACCTTTGTGCCTAGGAGACCGGGAGTACCAATCAACCGGCCAAACCCAGCCTTTTGCACCTACTGCAGGAGAGATGGACACCTAGCGAAGGACCGCCGATGTGCAAATTGCCTTTGTTTGGTCTGTGGTTCACCCATACATGATATTGGGTCTTGTCCTCGAAGACTCAATCCAAACACTGCACCCAGACCAGCAATCACTTATCAGCAGCGACCAGCCATCCAGGCACCTGCTCCATGACTAGCTCTCCCAGCTCCACCACCTTGTGGATCGACTGCACATCCTCCTCGTCAGTTCCATCAAACTCAAAGGAACTTACCTCAAGTACAGAGGAGCTAACAGAGGAATGCTCCTCCTGCAAGGAGGAATGTGCCGAGGCAACAGGCTTTCACAATGACTGCGGAAGAAACTGAAGCCACTGGCCAAGTCATTACTGGTAACCTTTCAATTTTCAAAGCTGTTCAATATTTGCTACACCCATATATTTTTTTCTATACCTAAACCTATCCCACATAACTTAGGGACAATCTTAGTAGCCTTACTTCTGCACTAGCACTCTTCGATACTGGAGCATCTTATTGCTTTATGTCGCAACGGTTCGTCCGAACTCATGCGATTCCAGTCAAACCTCTCGTATCCAGCTGGAATGTCAGTTCAGGGAACGACGTTCTAAAGGCAATAATGGGATACGACATGTGTCCAGTGGTCGTCTGCAGCAGAGAATTCTATGCTAACTTCAAGGTGCTGGTGTAACAACCCTAAACTTTCTGTACAAATTTTTTCCAAAATACAGAAAGGAGTACTTACACCTGAGCATAAGTTATAAATTTAATTTGCTTTTGAACAGTAAGAAAGCATTTTTAGCTCATTGGTAAAGTGTTACACTGCTGTGACGTAGCCCTTATGATCGAATCCCCCCGGCTACATATATTTTTAATTGATTTTTCTTTTAATCTTTTAGAAGTCCAAAGGTTTACATGTGCACTACATGTAAAATGAAAAGTCACGGATTAAACAAACGCGTGCACTTAGTTATACCAACAGACAGGGACACGTGGCGAAGATCCCAACCCATTCCACCGGAATGTGGCCGGCGAGATTAAGCCCAACGGCCGGCACCGCCGGCCCCCCCGTAGGGGATGGTCCCCAATTTTTAACTCTAAACCCCTTGGACTCCCCCTTAACCCCTGTACTGTTTGTTTTTATTAAAAATAAACAGAGAATTAAAAAGTAGCATTAAACCAAATTTTAATGTACATTTTAATTCTATTCTTCATTACCCTAAACCCTAATTTTTCTTATAAATACCACACCACATTTCACCTCTCCTCATTCAGAATTTCATTACAAAAACTCTCTAAAATTTCCAAGTCTCCCAAGTTGTACAAGTGAAGTTAGCAAGAGGCGAAGTTCCGGCGACATTTCGAGGAGAATCCGATGACGAAACGACATCCTGACGGTTCTGAGAGCTTGTACCTCCTCCCTTCTTTCTTCATAGCCAGTAAGTTCCTATTCCCCTCCTCCATCTCTATTCTAAAACTTCTCTTTTTCAAAACTCGTCGGAAGTGGAGTTATTCCGACTTCCGATTCATTTTTCTTTAAAAACTCCATTTTTCTTAAATAATAAAATACCATATTCTCTCATAATATTTAACAAACATAAATAAACATATTAGAACAAGTTTCATCTCAAAATAATTCATATTGCAAATTTTATTTCACTTTTAATGTAAAATACCATCATGTTACATACAATTTATAATTGTTCAATTTAACCGTATTACCTTTACATAACTCACGAGGTAATGACCTAACTCATCACAACACACATTTTTTGACATAGCACGAGAAATTTTGGGAATTTAGTTTATGGGAAATACGAGATTACGAATAAATACCTTAAACATTCAAAACCGTTTTCTTTAAAAAGTGTGTTAATTAAATTCCTTACAAATACGCCTCTACAACCCATTTTGGGGAACCCCGATCGGGATGGTGCGGGTTATCGCACATCCTCGAACCTAGTAGAGAGAGATGCAGACCTCCGCAAGCAGCATTTGATCTCGATGGAATTTTGATGCAATTTTTAAGAAAATGAGATTTCTATAAAATAAATAAACTTTATTTTTATTAAATATATATATATATAACTATTATCAAAATATCTATTTTAAATAAAATATATGAATATTCCATATTTTCTAAAGCAAAAGAATCACAATTTCATGAAACTACCATACAATTCAATACAAATTCCAGCATTTCATTAAAATACCATGTACAATGAAATCTAGGTGCTACTCACTAGAAAATTTCATTTTTATAAAATACACATATATGAAAACCCTAAAGACGATAATTAAATACTTGAAGTGTATTTTGAAAATAGATCTAACTATTTTTACATAAACCCCCCTCAAGTTATACTAAATTACAATAAGGACCCTAGTAAATATTGGTTTAAGCGGGAACAATTCTCTTGAGCCTCGGGGAGCCGGAGAATATGGGTGCTTGTCTATCTAAGATAGATAATCTAATAACGGTGTTATCATACGGTAATTGTTTTGGAAAAAGACACAAATCCTGCCGTCCATGTGCAGTAGTTACCGATAACATCAAAACTAATTCAGGACTTCAATTCTGTTTAAAAGTCTGACTCGGTTCGAGTCATGGCCAAATCTGATTATAATCTATCTTGAATTTGATTTAAGTATAACTGCAATAGAACATGAATCCGTGAATGCCAGAATACAATCTATAACAACATGAACATGACCGAACCGAACTATGGATATACCCTGATTACATGACTATCCATTTATATCCATTCCATTTACTGATATCATGGTTTCGGCAAGTCTTCTATTTACTATAAGACAATACAATACAATCCGTACAATCAATACAATCAATACAATAAACATTACGGGGTTTATAAAGGGGTAGACCGGTACAGAACATGTTAAAGGTGGCACGAGGTGGTCACTAAAAGACGTAATTAGATTCATGCCGTTGTTCCATGGTATTATCGACGAAGCCTTGTACTACGGGTTACCAAATTCCACGGTGTAAGTTGGACTCTTCTCGTCTACACTGGCATATTCTGTACCAAGCTACAACAACTACGTTAGTATAACAAATATAACATATCTACTTCACCTTTTTTATTCATTCTATTCCTCTCCTTCTTTTTTTAGAACTTACTGAGCGATTGTTCGCTGATGACATTCCTATTTCTCTTCTTCTTTGGAATGTTGTCAGGAAGACATGACTCTGAGGAGTTCGAGACCAGCTAGGAGCACTTGGAGCAGACCCCTGAGCAGTACACTGAAGACCCGAGCTATAGTCACTTGTACATATTTTCTTTTCAATTCATGCCATTGTTTAGGCATTGCTTTCCATCCTTGTATTTATATTTCCAGTTGTACCTGTAAAAGAATGTTTAATAAATAAAATTGTTGTTCATTTATATTCATGTCTCTTGTGTACATTTACTTTATATTGTTTAGATATGCTTAGCGTGTTTACTTCGGAGTAAATACGTCGCGTGACCCGTCGCGTCCCCTCCCCGTACACCGGGAAGCGGGGCGTGACTGCTGGACATACCGAATTTTGATATCGTTTTGGGTATGGATTGGCTCGGAACTTTTTACGTTACCATCGACTGTCGTCAAAGGAGGGTAGTGTTCGAGATTCCAGACCATCCGGTCATTTATTTCAAAAGTGGAGACCGTACCCTGGAGCTAAGCATATACAAGGAAAAACCGAAGAAGGCAGTGATTGCAGCACTTCAAGCGGAGGAAGGATCGAAGCCAGAGATAGTTCGAGAGTTCAACGATGTATTTCCTGAAGACATATCAGGTTTGTCTCCCGATCGAGCTCTTGAATTCGGCATTGATTTAGTACCTGGAGCACAACCGGTGATCAAAGCACCGTATCGGTTAAGCCCTGAAGGTTTGAAGGAGCTTCGTACTCAGTTGGACGAATTATTGACGAAAGGATGGATTCATCCCAGCACTTTAAGTTGGGGATCGCCAGTTCTACTTGTGAAGAAGGAAGATTCATATCGAATGTGCATTGATTATAGAGCTTTGAACGAAGTAACTATAAGGAAAAAGTATCCACTTCCGCGCATCGACGATCTGTTCGATCAGCTAATTGGGTCTTGCATTTTCTCCAAGTTAGATATTCGTTCGGGTTATCATCAGGTGAAAGTCAAAGAATCTGATATCCATAAAACGACATCCAGAACTCGCTATGGACATTATGAATTTCTTGTGATGCCATTTGGAGTGACCAACGCACCAGCTATATTCATGAATGTCACGACCCGAAAAGTACGGAACATGACTGGCACTTAAATTACGAAATGTCTCGAGGCGTACGTAATCTAAGTAAGCCAAAACCCAGAAATCAAAACCAAATGAGCAGTAGAGTGAAGGAAAACCAATTTATTGAAAGCAATTTTAATCAAATAAGTCACATCAAGCTTTTTAAAAGCAACATCCATTTTTCCGAAAATTTCGGCAGAGTCTCCTTTGTAAATACTGGCCCCCAAACGGGTACAAACAGGAATATATATGAATAACATGAAATAAGGCATCCCCAAGCGGGAGCTAGCTCTTCGCCTCAAGGCGAACTCAAATCCCACGCAATATAAATCATCAATGTGCAAAATAAGCATAAAAGGCACAAGTAATAAGCAACATGTCGGCTCAAGTGAGCGCGACCCAAAGAAACAACATACATGACCACAAATCTCACTGTCTCGTCTCTAAGTCAATATACATCAGTACTGGTAGATGATACAGTAGATGGAGTACACTAGATACAATGAATATATAAGGTGGAAACAAAATAATGACACAACCCACCTACGAGCAAAAAGCCTCAAATCCAAGCAAAAGGAGGAAGTGCGTCCGCCGGTACAGTGCTGACGGATTGGACCTGCAAAAAGGCTGTGACACAACGGGGGTGAGTTGCCAACTCGTGAGTAATATGTAATATCTATAAAGACTATCGTAAGCATGTACGCAAAGTGTCACAATTCTATAATATTGATATGGTATGATGTACTAGCATGTATACGACATGAATGCAATTTAACACGTGATCCAGTATGTTTGATATGAGAAAGTAATTAATTTCATCTTAGAAAAACTCCTGTGAAATATCTGAAGAAATATCAATGAAATCAACAGAAATCCGTGTCAAGCATCAACACCTCAAATGAATATCTCAGTATCCCAAAGTATCGGTATCCAAATATCTCGGGCCCCAGCCGTCCGGCTGGTCCATCTCAAGTATCAATATCTCAATATCTCACGACCACGGTCGGTATCCTCTGGATATCCTCCGCGCCAACAATCACCGGTAGGTAGTTTGCCCCTGCCAGGCTCATCGTCTACAACTCGAACTTCTTGCCCCGGGTACCTTACCGGGCCTACCATGTACCCGAGACGGTTCATCCTACTCCTCGAAACGGGTCTCGAAAACTAACAGAAAACTCATGGTGGACAATATAAGTATCATGTCACGAGAAAACCGCAACTTGCAATATTTAAAATGATATCAGTTTTATTAAATCCTTGCGGTTTCTCCAAAATCTCATAAATCTCAAATGCTGAAATCCTCAAGAAAGAAAGTACCATAAGTAAAAATGTCAATGATGATGAATGCCTATGGTATCAACAACGCGAACTGCAATATATGACTAAAAGACTATGTATGATCGAATGATGTAATGAAGTACATGCATATGACTAGCAATTCTACATGTTCATCTTGCGGAATTTAATATATTAGTACCAGTTATACGTCTTATATGGTGAAATTATTCTAAATTCCGGTTTAAGCAAGTTGTCTAGTGTTTGTGGCATAGCAATTACCAAGGCGTGTGTGTCCATATGAATAGTGCTCGTGCTGCATAAAACCCTGGTAATGGTGCAAGTGTCCTATGAGATGAAGTTGCACAATTATATATAATGAACTAAGCAAGCCAAATATTACTTGTGTCGCATATCTCATTTTAATGGTTTCAATACGATGAATTAACACATATATGGATATAAAGGTCATGCAATACAGTAAAACAGGTAACTAGGAACTACATGCAACAAGCTAGTATTACTAGAAATTCTAAACTATCGGGCGCCTCGCGCCATCCAAACGATTTGCCCCGTAGATGTATACATCTACTCACCGGGAATCCTCAGCTAACCTGGTCCAATCACCGCTTTCCCTTTTCGTGCCGCGTCCGAAGTCTCCGCGACCGATCCTGGAATTCGCACAACACAAAACATAAGATTATATATCCTGAAACGATGCCCAGTCACAAAATGAAAGGGTCAACGTCTACGAGTTAGGCACATTGTGCACTTGGTACGCGGAACACACACGAAAAACACAACAACCTTAACTAGAATCGTCGTTTCGGAACAACCGTCAAAACTAAGACCCGATTAAACCAATTCGCATTCACATACCCTAATTATTGTAGTAGATGCTAATAATATACTCAAGATAACCAAATTAATTCACCTCCTAATTGTATCAAAAACCTAGTAAGCACAAAAATTTGCAATTTGGCGTAACCGTCGTAGATTAGCGATAAAGCGGCAACAATCACAAATAATCATCAAACCACACAATTAGCTAGCCACTACACCTAATTTAACCTAATTGCAATGCATCAAACCCCAATTCCAAAATCAACCCTTCTCTTGATTTTTATAAACTAGCAATTAAAACAAAATTTCACACTTGAAATAAACTAAATTAACATAAATTGAAGCCCACTTAAGCAAAGCAACCTCTTAGATTAGGTTTGTGTAAGAACTAGATACAAAATAAATTTAATTAACCTAGTAATGGTATTCTAAAACCCTAGTTCAACTCAAACCATCCTCTTTAAAAACCTAGAATTGAAATTAGCACTAAATTTAACACTAAAACAATTTAATTCAAGGAATTTAACCACAAGTGTTAATTGGGTAAAAATTATACCTCAAATTTTCTAGAGATCTAGCAAGATGATTTGCCTCCAAAGATGGCCTCCTAGCATCCAAGATCCATGCAAGAATGGCTAAGGAGAAAGGATGAAGAATGGGCTTGAAATTGTGAGGTTTAATTTGATTTTTGAAGCATTTTGTGATGAGTTTTGAAGGAAAAAGAGAAGGGGAAAATTGGGGACAGCAGTAGCAGCAGCTCTCTGCAGTGCAGGGAGTGGGGGAGAATGGTGTGGGATTGTATAAATTTTTCTCCAAGTCAAAGCCCATTCCATTCACAAAGTACACCATACTCTAATTAATATATTTTATTCCTTTTCAAATCATTCCCTTCACATGAGTTAAAGAAAATTTTGAGGGGGATTTCTAGCAGTGAGGCTCGGCCAAGATGGAGGGGTGAGGGTGTGAGTGATTGCCAAAAAAAATTACATGCAAAAAGACCCCCCACAAGTTCATAATTGCAAGTTTTAGTTTAATTTATTTAAATTTTAATTTTCCTTTGATTATAACCAATTAGAACTTGGAATAGCATACTAAAAATTTAAATTACAACTAGATTTTAGTTGTCATGGTTCTTAAGTATGTAATTAGCCCATTCAAATTTGTATTTATCACTAATTTAATGTATATTTAACAGCTTAAAATAATAAATTAGGGAAAAATATTTAAACGACAAGAAATTTATAAGTGACTCATTAGCTACTAAATACTAGCAATTACCTATCTAAATTAGGTATAATTAGGCCTATATTGAAAAATAATTATAATTACAATTTACGGAAAAATACCAATTATTTACCGATTATCGGGAAAATACCTAAACGACTTTTCAAGGCGTTACAATGAACCTAATGAATCAAGTTTTTCGAGAGTACCTAGACAAGTTTGTTGTCATCTTCATCGACGACATCCTGGTGTATTCTAAGAGTCGGAAAGAATATGTTGAACACCTACAAATTGTCCTGGAGACTTTACGACAGCATCAACTCTATGCCAAGTACAGCAAGTGCGAGTTTTGGCTAGATCAAGTCGATTTTCTCGGACATATTGTATCAGACGATGGAGTCTCTATAGATCCAGTTAAGGTATCAGCTGTAAGCGAATGGCCGGCACCGAAGTCAGTGAAGGACATTCGAAGTTTCTTGGGTTTAGCAGGATATTATAGAAGGTTTATTGAAGGATTTTCGGATATTGCAACACCCCTGACCAAGCTCACACGTAAAGATGAAGAATTCATGTGGTCAGAAACATGCAAACGAGCTTTTGTAGAACTCAAATCAAGATTGACATCAGTACCTATCCTTGTCATACCGGACCAATCTGGAGGTTTTGTAGTGCATTGCGATGCATCCAGTAAGGGATTAAGATGTGTTCTATATCAGCACGGTAAAGTCGTAGCTTATGCATCAACACAGCTGAAGATTCATGAGCGCAACTATCCGACGCATGATTTGGAGTTGGCGGCCGTAATCTTTGCACTCAAGATTTGGCGCCATTATTTTCTTGGTGAATGAGTGGACATATACACAGATCACAAAAGTCTGAAATATGTGTTTACTCAGAAAGAGTTGAATATGCGGCAGAGAAGAAGGTTAGAACTTATGGCAGACTTTGACATCAACCTACAATATCATTCAGGGAAGGTGAATGTAGTACCTGATGCACTTAGTCGCCAACCATTAGCATTGAACCTCACCGCACAGTAGAAGCTTCAACAAGATTTACATTAGATGGAGATAGAAATGGTCATGCCAGGTAACGCTTCAAGTTTGATGAACTTACAAGTTCAATCTACCATTGTCAATCAGATCAAAGCAGCTCAAGCAAGTGATGCTAAGTTGTAAAAGATCAGGGAACAAGTAGAAAGTGGACTTAGAACAGACTTCATCATCCATGAAGACGGATCTTTGAGATACGGCAGTAGGTTATGTATACCAAAAGGTTCTGTGCGGGAAGAGTTGATGAAAGAAGCTCACAGCTCTCCTTATTCAATACACCCTGGAGGCACAAAGATGTACAAATATCTGCGTCAAAATTACTGGTGGCATGGAATGAAGCGTGAAGTAGCCAGAAGCATCGCTAAATGCTTGGTTTGTCAGCAAGTAAAGGCTGAACATCACAGGACAGTTGGTTTACTTCAACCGTTACCTATCCCAGAATGGAAGTGGCAACACATCACTATGGATTTCGTGACTGCACTTCCTCGAAGCACAAAAGGTAACGTTGCGGTGTGGGTTATTGTAGATCGGCTCACAAAGTCGTCTCACTTCATCCCATTTCGAGTTGGCCAATCTACTAAGGCACTAGCAAAGAAGTACATGGAGGTAAGAATCTAGGTAAGATTTAAACTCTTCAATGTGTACTATTTCTGATACCCATGAACTCATGCAGGAAATTATGAGATTACATGGAGTACCAGTTTGCATTGTCTCCGATCGTGACACCAGATTCCGATCTCAATTTTTGCAGAGTCTGCAAGCTAGCTTGGGAATAAGTCTGAACTTCAGCACAACTTACAATCAATAAACAAATGAACAGTTTGAGTGAACTATTCAGTTACTTGAAGATATGCTAAGAGTGTGTATGCTAGAATTCAGAAGATCGTAGGAAGATCACCTACATCTTGCGGAGTTTTCATACAACAACAACTACCAAGCAAGTATAGGAATGTCACCATTTGCAGCTCTATATGGAAGGAAGTGTTGATCGCCATTAAGTTGGGATGACATCGAAGATAGAGAACTCCTTGGACCTGAGATGATAATAGCTACAGTCGATGTAGTTCTCACTATCAAGGAAAGAATGCGCATAGCCCAAGATCGATAGAAGCACTGGGCTGGTGCAAAGCGCCGTCACTTGGAGTTCCAACCGGGAGATCATGTCTTTTTGAAGATATCTCTAAACCGTGGAGTGATTCGCTTTGGAAGACAAGGTAAGCTCAGTCCGAGGTATATTGGACCGTTCGACATACTCGAACGAGTCGGAGAAGTGGATTATCGCTTGGCACTTTCACCTTCATTGGAAGGAGTGCACAATGCGTTCCACTTATCTCAACTCATATGGTATGTGAGTTATCCCAGTCATATTCTTGATCACTCCGAGCCCACTGTACAACCAGACTTATCCTGTGAGCAACAACCTGCTGAAATCCTGGATAGAAACGTGAAGTCACTTCGGAACAAGGAAGTAAACTTGGTTCGAGTGATGTGAAGAAAAGACTCAACAAGAGAATCAACATGGGAACGTGAGGACGACATGCGTGCAAGATACCCTCATTTGTTTATAAACTAGTCCTTAAAATAATTGTAAATTTCGAGGACGAAATTTTTGTAAGGAGAGTAGAATGTAACAACTCTGTTTCAGTATACAGAAAATTTGATTAAAAGTTAATGTACAAATGGAGTATTTGCAATCCTGTGTACACTATAAGTATTTGATTTGCTTTTGAACAGCAAGAAAACACTTGTAGCTCAATGGTAAAGCCTTGCACTGCTGTGATGTAGCCCCTGTGATTGAATCCCCCAGCCACATATATTTTTAATTGATTTTTCTTTTAATCTTTTAGAAGCCCAAAAGTTTACACGTGCACTACACGTAAAATGAAAAGTCACAAAGTAATCAAACACGTGCACTGAGGTATACCAAGTGATAGGGACACATGGCATGAATCCAAGCCCTAGCCACCGGTTTATGACCGACGAGATATGAAGGGGGGCCGGCACCTCCGGACTTGTCCGTAGGGATTGCCCTCAATTTTTAACCCCAGAATCCCTTGGCCTACCCCACTACCCCCATGCTGTTTGATTTCTCTGCACATTTTCAGAGAATTAAAAATGGGTATTAATCCACATTTTAATGCATATTTTTAATTCTCAAATTCATTACCCTAAACCCTAATTTCCCCTATAAATACCACACTACATTTTACCCCTCTCATTCAGAAATCTAGTGCCAAAACCTTCTAAAAATTCTAAGTTCAAAAGTTGTAAAAGTGGAGTTAACAAAGGTCGAAGTTCCGGCGACGTTTCGGGAAGATTCCGGAGACAAAACGACTTCCCGACGGTTCCAAAAGCTTGATCCATCTCCCTTCTTTATTTTTAACCTGTAAGTCCCACTTTCTCTCTTCTACTCTTATTAAAACAAAGTCTAATTTCAAAACTTGTCGGAAGCGGAGTTATTCCGACTTCTGATTTCCTTTTCTTTACAAATCCAAATTTTTCTTAATAACAACCTACCAATCCTACATATATTGTTTATAAATCATAAATAAACACAATAGAACAAGTTTCATCTCAAAATAATTCATACTGCAATTTATATTTCACTTTTACAGTAAAATACCATCATGTTTACATTCAACATTGTTTATTCATTTTACCCATAATACCTTAAGAAAACTCACGAAGTAAAGACCTACCTCATCACAACACACATTCTTGACATAGCACGATGATTTGTGGAATATTAGTTTGTGGAAAAATACGAGTTTACATTTAAATACCATAAACATTTACAAACCGTTTTCTTTAAAAGTGTATTACTTAATTCCTTACAAATATGCCTCTAAAACCCATTTTGGGGAACCTCGATCGGGATGGTGCGGGTTATCGTACATTCTCGGGCTTAGTGCGGTTTTCCCATGTGGAAAAATCAGATTTCCATGAGATTTTCTGGATTTGGAGGAAAACCGCAGAAACATAAATAAACCTTTTCTCTCTTTTAAAATAAAAAGTGCGGTTTTCCCATGATGTATGAGTCGTCCACCATGAGTTTGCTGATGGATTTCGAGACCCGATTCGAGGAGTGGAGGAACCGTTTCGGGTACATGGTGGGCCCGGTGCGGTACCCCGGGGCAAGAGGAATGTGTTGTTGACGTTGAACCCGGCAGGGGAGCACTACCGACCGGTGATATTACCCGACGCGTCGGATATCCGGAGGATACCGTCGTGGTCTTGAGATGGATGGTAGGGGCCGGTCTGGATTGACGGCACCCTAGATATTGATTTTGAGATATTGAGGTACAGAGATTGTGATACAGAGATATCGAGATATTTGGACACTTGTTTTGTGTCGATGCTGGGCACTGTTTTATGCTGATTTCATTTATGGTACCTCACTTTAAAAATACAGAAATCTCACTGATTTATGAAAGCATTTTTCGTCAGTACATGCATTCTGTTCCGTGCATTCATACCTCATTCATATGATATAT
This sequence comes from Agapanthus africanus, assembly GCA_030015575.1. Lineage (NCBI taxonomy): Eukaryota > Viridiplantae > Streptophyta > Magnoliopsida > Asparagales > Amaryllidaceae > Agapanthus > Agapanthus africanus. Next base: position 161,503,897 of record JASDDO010000024.1, read on the forward strand.
TGCTACCCGAGGCACTGACACGGGCACATGAGATTACACTCGGGTTAGATATTACCCTAGCCATTGTTATAGGCTGCATGTTATACATATATTTGAGGATATATTATGATCATTGACCTAGGTTGCGTTATTTATGCGATTTCTGTGCGTAGATGTTTTTCTATTCACGAGTTGGCAACTCACCCCCGTTGTGCCCCAGTTTCTTGCAGGTTTGCCGTACAGGTTTCATTACGGCTTTGCGGGCATAGTTTCCTTCGGGTGATTTGCTAGTAGGTGGGTTTACTTGTATCGTACCCCTCATTATATAACTTGTATATTATTACTCTGTTGTATCTAGAAGTTCCATCAACCAACATGTATTTATTTTGAGATAGAGACCAGTGATGTTATTCCTTCGACCTTAGAGTCGCGCGTTATATTTCTGTGGTTTTCTTGCGGTTTTGAGTTTCCTTTTGAGTTTTAATCATCGCCCTTGGCGTTGTATATTATATTGCTTGTGTGGTTGTGACCGTCGATTGACGAAGAGCTAGCTCCCGCTTGGGGATGCCTTTTTATTGATTTCGTATACTATTCATGTTGTATCCCGTTTGGGAGCCAGTATTTTCAAAGGAGACTCTGCCGAAATTTTCAGGAAATACTTGATGTTTTTAAAACCGCATAACTCGGCTTATGCTATTAAAACTACTTGATTTAAATTGGTTTTCCTTCACTCTACTACTTTTCTTGGTTTGGATTTCTGGGTTTTTTCGGCTTACTTAGATTACGTACGCCTCGAGACGTTTCGTAGTCTAAGTGCCGGTCATGTTCCGTACTTTCGGGTCGTGACAAAGTTGGTATCAGAGCGTTAGGTTTTACCTTCGGAGCGTAGGATGACCCTTGGTTGATGGAATAGGTAACTAAAGTAGAGTGACGTACCGTTGGTATGTTCCGCGGCATATTTACGACACGCCACTCCACTTAAGAAGCCTTAGGATGTACATTTCCTTGTTCAGTATTATACTCCTTCCTGATCTAGCCTCATCGGTACCAGTTTGGTTTTGCTGCCACGATTACGGGCAGGGAGAGCTACGGCTAGAGTTGCGGTCAGCACGAGCTCGTCACGAACGAGGACTGACCAGGGCGTGATGCCGGCGACACCCGATTGTAGAGAGGTGTCTTTTGATTGTGTTTTCGCACCACGAGCGTTGAAGGATCGCTGTATGAGATTACTCGGACGGACAGATCAGCACCAGAGGATTGAACCAATGATAGAAGGTCGCTAGTCACCCACGGATGAATGACTGAGACATGTGGTTCGTTCGCCTACCCGATGAGAGGTCATTAGATAGATTGATTCCAGCTAGAGACGACTTCACGCGGAGACGTTGGGAGTCGACAGAGGCGATCGAATGTCAGAAACCTATTATTCCAAGTTTAAAGTAGTCGGAAGGACATGCAGGCAATTCTATGGTCCCTCTAGAAGAATGAAACCCTAACTCGACATAATGACCGTGTGAAAGCCTTTGAACCTTAGGGTTTGTGGCAGTTCCACGGCGCCATTAGTGAGGCTTGGGTTTGCCCTTCTACGGCTGGACCACCGATACTGTGGTATGTGTTCGATACTATTAAACTGTGCCCAAGATGTTGAGCTCTTGGGGGATTATGAGGTTTTGACGACTCGATCGGATGACTCGACTTAATTCGGATGCTAGGTGGTGAGATGCATTTCTTGGGAGACTCCCGATACGAGGATAGCCGTTGGAGCTCAGTCCATGTAGCCACGATGAGACAAGTCCGAAGCAGTCGACATTAGAGAAAGTGGAGTAATGAGGTCCGTACAAGATTTGGATAAGACGACGTTCCACTCCGCCGACATCAGAGATGCGATACGCATGCCGAGACAGAGTACTGGATATACCTTCCAGAAGGAGTCGCGATGGGTATGCAGCCGTTCCGGAGCAAGATACAGGTATAGGAAAGGACGATGACTTCTGGACAGTTGGCAGAGACGAGACATGGAAGAGACCGTGAGCAGGATTCCTTCCAGGATACTGCTGCAATGATACTTGCACCCAGGATCAGATGTGTCACGTACATTCAGAGAGCCAGAGGCCGACACCAGTGATACGCTGTCTTACGAGTGGTCGTGAAGATTGACCGGGAGATGACAAGAGACGTGCCAGAATGGGATCATCCCCGTTAGCACACATGACAAGGCCGATGAGCCGATGGACCGAGAGATTGGTAATTCTCAGTGAAGACCTTGACCCAGGAGTGGTCATTGTTACGCACACCAGCAGGCCAGAGTCCATGATCATCGACGAGACGTCCCACTAGTGACCGCGACAGTTGGCCCGAGATTCTTAGAGGATGCGTTTGAGCGGTACTATTCCGCCATTATTGATTTCGATGTTTTGGGTGATTTATTCGCATGATTTGATTTTGATGATTGAGGATTTGCGATCTTTGCACAGTGTTGCACTTGATATCGTTTTCGTGCTTTGGTTTCACATGTTTGTGATTTTACGGTTTTAGACATTTGAGTTGATTTTGTGCGTATGCACGCACACGATTTGGTTCCTGCACTCTGTATAGTTTATATATGCTTGCAGTGCAGTGATACGCCTTTTGTGCACTTAGATGCACTGGACTTCGATTTCGATTGTGATACTCGATATTTGTTTGTGCACCTTGTGCACCTGATTTGATTTTGCGCATGTTCGGCGCTTGATATTGGATTTCATGATTTCGTGCATGATGGATGCACCTGCCTTGGATTTTCGCACATGTTGAGCGCATGTTTTGAGATGTGATTTTGGTGCACACCAGATGCACTAATTCGAGATTTTTCGTGCATGTCAGATGCACCTGATTTTGCTGTCAGGCACACACGTTGCCTACGACAGATGCTTTGTGCACACCCGATGCACTTAGATCTTGTTTCTGTGCACTTGTATGGCACATATATGGATTTTGATTTCCGTGCGCACCAGACGCACGTAGTACTCATACGCGTATTTTGGAATTGATTTTTCCTATAGAGCAGTACGTTTTTATGATATTTACTATGTGTTTTCGTACTGGGCAGGACTAGTCAGAGGACAGTACCTGAATATATTTGGCATTCATTTCCTTCAGATATTTACATATATAGATTTGATATTTACGTATGTAGTTCCGATTTATAGCATATTGGTTTTGTATTGGATTTGACATTGTGTCTTTACCATGACTCCAATGATGGCGGGATGCTTGACGGAGTTTTGATTTTGAGTTATATGCTCATTTTTCATGCGCATGCGTTGCGCTACGATTTGTTTTATGTATTTACGATTTCGGAGCCCCGACGACTTGATGGTTTTGCTTAGATGATTTAGTATTTGGGAGAGTTTTAGCTTAAATTCGGGGACCGAATTTCTTTAAGGGGGGAAGATTGTAACGTTTTGAAAATCGTTTCGGTGAAAATTCGAAAAAATGGTAAAATAAGGGGGTTTTCTGTAAAAAGTCAAAATACAAATATTTTTATTATAAAATTAAATATACATATTCTAGCTATGAATTTGCTAGTATTTGGTGTTTATTGAGCCACTGGTGAAATTTCAAATTTTCTGAAAAATTTTCCGAAATTAATTATTTTAATATTATTTTAAGCCGTCACTAATATATTTAATTAGGAAAAATTACAAATTGGAATGGGTTGAAACAAATTTTGTGCATCATAAAACATTAAATAAAATTTTATCATGTGGTTTTTGAAATGAAATCGTTTGCCAAAACGGTTTAGAAAATATCGAAGAAAAATGCTTTTTTCGGTGAAATTAGTGTTAATGGGAATTGGGGTATAGCATTTATCTTTTTCCTAACCCACACACCCACACCTCACCCTCTCCCCATGTGGCCGGCCCCACCATGACAGCCCCCCCCTCTCTCTCTCCAATCACCTCACTTTCAAAAGAAAAGAAAAGAAAAGAAAAGAAAGTGAAAGAAAGTCAAAAGGGGGTGTGGACTTTGACTTTTTCTCTCCACTTTCTCCACCTCACTCTCTCTCTTCCTCCCTCAAAAATTCTGGCCGAAACCCCTCCCTCTTGCTGCCCCCATTTTTTCTACTCTCATTTCATCACAAAAAATTCATCAAAATGCTTCAAATCACTACAAATTCAAAGCAAAATCAAAATCTACTCACTACCCATTATTCCTTAGCTATACTATTATGGATCTTGGTGATAAGTTGGCATTTTGGAGACATGTTGCATGTGGGATCTCATGATCTTTGAGGTATAAATCTTTGTTCCATAGTTTGATTATTGATTAGTTAGTAAATTGTTGCTATCATACTTCAAGTGAAGCTAATTAGGTGTGTATTAGGTTTATTTGCTTATTTAGAAAATTCAAGAAAGGGTTTTGAATTGCAATTAGGGTTCTTATCATGTAATCATGGTTAAAATGAGTGGATTAATATGTTAATGTGATGCTAAAACTAACCTACTTGCTAGTTTACTAATTGAGACTTGTAATTGTTAAAATTGGAATTTTATGCAAACTAGGTTTTGGAAATTTATTGCAAATGTTAGACTAAAAATCTAATTAGGTTTTTCATGACTTCATTAACATTATTAAGTGTGGTTTAATGACTTTGGATCATGCAAAACCAAGCTTAATTGTTAAATTGTGAATTTTGCTTTAAAAAGAGTTAAAATCGGTATTTTTGCAAACTAGTTTTTTTGAACATATATGGTTTGGTGAAATTAAATTATGGAAATGATTTATATGACTTATTTAAGATATTTAATAAGTATATTGGCCGCTACATTCAGTTAAACGTCGAGTTTTGTACTAAAACGGGTAATTTTTGCTTGCTAGATTTTCGGAAAAATGGCTTCTAAAGTTAATTTGGGGTTTTTGTGAATTTTAACCTATTCTATATTTAAATTAGTATTCGTGAATGTGTAAATGAGTGTACTTGGGTTTTTCTCGATGGTCGGGCGTTTGCACGCCGACGTCGAGGGTTTTTGGGTTGGTTTGTGAGAGCAACCATAGGTTTTGACCTATGTGGGATTCGTACGTCGTTTTGGTCATGAGTCGGATTTTAATGCGATATGGGCGTTTTGATATGTAGGTACCCCATATGGACTTCGAGACGACAAGCAAGCGCATGGCGACGTCGGTATCGGCGAGCGAGGACCAGGTGAGTAGATTTATATCTACAGGGAGAAGTCGGGTGGATGGCGTATAGCACCCCCGCAGTCCGTGGTGGTGTATACGGATGCGTATACACACCAATAATTATTATATGTTATTTGGGATTAATAACGATGTTTAGGATGGATTATTTTAGTGTTGCGAACCCTAGGTTAGTGTTGCACTACACATACACACATACATACTTGCATACATTCCTATTTATATGTGCTCATGGGATTCTTTATAGTTATGTGTTCACATGGGTATAGGACTATGTGTTCACATACAGATTTGAGGATGATACTTGGGATTGAGCTGAGTCGATGAGATTTGTTTTGTGGTTGTGATATCGGTGATATGGCAGGATTCGTACTTGAGGTACGTCCTGGTGTTATAGCGGATCTTGGGGTGGCGATACGGGTGAATAGTGTTATAAATAAAATGGTCGGCATGTGATCGTGATATGAGGCATGATATGCTAGGATATTGATATTAGGCCGTATCGGGCGATGTATACCCCTTAATGATGATATGTGCTGACGGTATCGGGTTGTACGAGATTGTCGATCTGTAGTCAGATCATGAGTATATTGAGGATATTAGTATTGTACTAAACATAGGTCAGTACCCTAGACTATGATCTTGAATAAAGAGGATACCAGAGGAATGGTGTGAGGAATATGATATTGACCCGTACCCAGATTTGGGGATGCCGTACGACGGATTTACGTACGAGCTATATCTTGATGATTGATCCGCACTCTTGATTTGGGATGTCTGATTGTAGATATGGTATCGGATATGATATTATTGAGGCGGGATCACCGACTAATATATATACAGGTATGTATATGGATCGACTCAGATGTTAGGCGGTTTCCTTACCTGTAGTCCAGCTTGTTAGCTTAGCCCTTTAGTTTAGTTTAGTTGTTAGATTAGATTCGATTCTTACCTATTTCAAAAACTAACGAATCGTGGGTATTTTAAAAGACAGCCCAAGGGATCCTACGGATATTTCAAAAGACGTATCTTTTCATAAAAACACCGTAGCCCCTATTTTCAAAACCCCATGATTCGTGTTATTTCAAAAGGCACCATTTGTAGGACTTATATTAGATTAATGCAGGTTAGTTACAGTTGCGTCTAGTATTCAGCTTCCGCTTATTATTGTGGTTCGCTTCGCATCGCATACTTATGTTATAATTTCTTATTGAACTATTGATATCATGCTGTTAGGACACCAGCACCATTACCGATGATGCGTATGTACCACGTACACTTACTTGCCGGCTCACACACATCTTCATCGGTAATTGCCATATCACGTACACCTTAGAAAATATTATTGCTTGACATAGCCTGTTAGCTAATAGTTTAGACATTGTAGTTATTACCTGCTACTTCATGCATACTGTTATTCATTGTTATGCCGCATTCATGGATTTTCATGCATATATTCACTATTTTACGTGTTATTGAGGTTTTGGATTCAGATTTCCATGAGATTTTCTGGATTTGGAGGAAAACCGCAAAAACATAAATAAACCTTTTCTCTCTTTTAAAATAAAAAGTGCGGTTTTCCCATAATGTATGAGTCATCCACCATGAGTTTGCTGATGGATTTCGAGACCCGATTCGAGGAGTGGAGGAACCGTTTCGGGTACATGGTGGGCCCGGTGCGGTACCCCGGGGCAAGAGGAATGTGTTGTTGACGTTGAGCCCGGCAGGGGAGCACTACCGACCGGTGATATTACCCGACGCGTCGGATATCCGGAGGATACCGTCGTGGTCTTGAGATGGATGGTAGGGGCCGGTCTGGATTGACGGCATCCTAGATATTGATTTTGAGATATTGAGGTACAGAGATTGTGATACAGAGATATCGAGATATTTGGACACTTGTTTTGTGTCGATGCTGGGCACTGTTTTATGCTGATTTCATTTATGGTACCTCACTTTAAAAATACAGAAATCTCACTGATTTATGAAAGCAGTTTTCGTCAGTACATGCATTCTGTTCCGTGCATTCATACCTTATTCATATGATATATTGCTACCCGAGGCACTGACACGGGCACATGAGATTACACTCGGGTTAGATATTACCCTAGCCATTGTTATAGGCTGCATGTTATACATATATTTGAGGATATATTATGATCATTGACCTAGGTTGCGTTATTTATGCGATTTCTGTGCGTAGATGTTTTTCTATTCACGAGTTAGCAACTCACCCCCGTTGTGCCCCAGTTTCTTGCAGGTTTGCCGTACAGGTTTCATTACGGCTTTGCGGGCATAGTTTCCTTCGGGTGATTTGCTAGTAGGTGGGTTTACTTGTATCGTACCCCCCATTATATAACTTGTATATTATTACTCTGTTGTATCTAGAAGTTCCATCAACCAACATGTATTTATTTTGAGATAGAGACCAGTGATGTTATTCCTTCGACCTTAGAGTCGCGCGTTATATTTCTGTGGTTTTCTTGCGGTTTTGAGTTTCCTTTTGAGTTTTGATCCTCGCCCTTGGCGTTGTATATTATATTGCTTGTGTGGTTGTGACCGTCGATTGACGAAGAGCTAGCTCCCGCTTGGGGATGCCTTTTTATTGATTTCGTATACTATTCATATTGTATCCCGTTTGGGAGCCAGTATTTTCAAAGGAGACTCTGCCGAAATTTTCAGGAAATACTTGATGTTTTTAAAACCGCATAACTCGGCTTATGCTATTAAAACTACTTGATTTAAATTGGTTTTCCTTCACTCTACTACTTTTCTTGGTTTGGATTTCTGGGTTTTTTCGGCTTACTTAGATTACGTACGCCTCGAGACGTTTCGTAGTCTAAATGCCGGTCATGTTCCGTACTTTCGGGTCGTGACAAGTTCAAGGCAATAGCAAAGCTCTGTTGATGGATTTGAAATCCAAAGAACAAAAGAGAGGGGGTTTTTCCCTAAGGGGTAAACTTCGTTCAAGATCCTTACCCAAAAAGAAAGTTTTTGCAGAGTTTAACTCTGAAAGATTTATGGACAGAGAGCTAACCTCTGAGAGGGGACTTAAATTCTCAAGAAAAGATTAACGTTTCTTTTTAAGAAAGATAGGAAAATTATTTTTCTAAATATAGCTTAAGCTTTCAAAGAAGCGAGCACCTCAAAGATTGGCGCAGCGCCAGGAATTATTGGCGCATGTTTTTTAGCAGCGCCCATCTTTCTGACGCATGGACTTAACTCCCATAGGTTATATTAATTATTATTATTATTTTGGAGGTAACAAATGTCCCCCACCAGAGACGCCACGTGCATATCACGTGGGGGCTCTAGTGTAAAATCTTAGCCCTTGGATTCCTTCAAGATTTGCGGGGAGTCCAACCGACCATCAACCCACAATAAATAGGACTTGAGTGCTTATGGTTTTCTGCGCCTCTCTTTTCTTGAGATCTTCTGAAAACTTAAGTTTTCTTTCTTTTAGAGCTTAAGCTCTGTTTCGAAGCTTAAGCTTTCATCTTTTCCTTGTCAAATCAAGGGAAGCCCTTGCAAAAATTTTTTTTGCAAACGTCCCATCAAAACTTTTGGTAAAAATCAAAACTTTTTCAAAGTTTGATCTTTGAATTTAAATATTAAAATCCGTTTTTAGGTTTTTCTGATCTTAAGATCTGGTGCATATGCCTGGCGCATATTGGCCTTCCCTATGTTTGGATTTTGTAGAACTTAAGTTCTATAGAGAAAATATCTTATTTTCTACAGAGAGCACATGTTTCCTGCGCTAAAATTTTATGGGACAAGATCCAAAATTTTTGGATCAATGGGGTCTCTTAACTTTTCAGCTAAGGGATCCACACTGTTTTAACTCAGAATACTTGTTCCTTTGCTGACACCATCTTGTCTTCTCTTTTTCAGGTATAATAGCTGGTCATTTCTAATCCATCAAGGAAATTTTCTTCGATGAAGAGATTCACATTCATGGTCAGGAATATACCGCCGCTCAGTACGTTGCTGTAATACATCGCTTCAAGGATCACACTGGGCGATTACTCCCTCGCCGCTCTGCCCTTCTGAAGATCATTGTTGGATCAATCTGGGAAGCCTTACCTGGGCTTTCTCAGGATATGCCGCTCTAAGCACTCGACGATGCAGACAAGGTGCATTCGATATATCTAACGGGCTTGATTTCGAAAAAATGAAGAGATGATCTCATCACTATTATGCATCGTGTTTTCCAACAGAAAGCAATAATATCCTCATATCAGAGGGTGGAGGATATCAGCGCGATCCAGAAGTTTGTATTCGAGAGAAAGCGCATAAGAAGATGGTCGATGAAGCCGAAGATGCCTTGATTAAACATGCTTTTAAGTTTGAGAATCCATGTCCGGAATTTAGTGTTTTGCCATTGTAATTTTGATCAATGCAGTGGTGTTCCTTTTAGCTTGTCTTATGCTTCTTCGTAGTTATCCTCAGTTGATAGTTTGTAATCCCCTTTTGACGTATGAATGAAAAGCAGCTTTTCTTTTTTTAATCACACTTCTTTTTTCTTCTTTCATGCTGAAATAGTTTAGTTTAGTTTATTTACACGTTCCGGAGGGTTCAGTTTACCCTTCCCTTAGACATATGGATAAACTCATCTTAACGTTAAACATACATAACCCCTTTTAGCATAGGAGTCCGTTAGGTTTGTGGTGCTGGGTTTAGTCTATTGCACCGTTACGTCAGCCGATTTCTTCTCGATCCACATCCACTTAGGTCGCTGGCTCAAGTAGCCGCGTACTTGTTGTATCACCTAACCCTACCGCTGCAGGATCCAACGTCTCAAGAAGCCTTCCTTGGCCGGTATGTCCGTATTGCCGTCAGATGATTCAGCGTTAGGTGCTACCGTGTCGCTTTACCTTGATATCAGAATCCCTTCTTTGAGGAGTCCCAGGGAAATTAGAGCCACGTCCGTCCGAGATGGGATAACATCCAATGGTCTTTAGGCTTTGTATGTATTGCTATCAAGACCCAAAGCTAGGAATGACGCCACAATCGTACTTCACTGGAGTGAACCGGACATCCCTATAGTCTTTGTGCTTTATAAATGCCATCAAGACTCAGTTATTCATTTGATAGAGCATGGGGAAACGCAACGCTCCTTTTTATTCACTTATGCCCATGAACTGTCTACCGAAGTCGAAATTCGAATTACCTGCAGGGCTAATTTTTTTTATTTTATCATTTTTAAAATTATTATTATTATTATTATTATTATTATTTTATTCTCCATGATACTTTATCATTTCATCTTTTTTTATTGCGAAAGTCGCGATTGCCCAATCATTTCGGCTAGTTATTCGCGGTGCCCAATCATTTAGGCTTCTTTTACTCGCTAATTTTTATTGCAAGTTGCCCTATCATTTCGGCTATTTCATATGCATATTTTTTGCTCGCTGATATTTATTGCGAGTTGGGGACTTGGAGTCTGATACCATCTTTGGCATCGGTATCGCTAAAACTGGAATATCGCCAGGAGTGACTCATCATCTGTCGTGGGAGGACTTAGAGTTTGATACCTGATTAGGCATCAATATCGCTATAACTGGAATATTGCCAGGAACGACTCATCATTTTCCGTTACCTATCTGGACAAAGGTGGCTTAGAAGATAGGTTTAGATCCCTTCTAACTAAGAATTTTGACTTTATAAGCCGTAAGGGTCTCATAAAGGTATTTCTCTCTACAAGTCGAGAGAATTTCGCAGGTGTATTTTCTCCTTCGAAATCATGGAGATTCCTAAGTGGTATTTCCTCTTGCAAGTCGTAATGATTTTACAAGAGTATTTTCTCCTTACAAGTTGAGAGGACTTACAAGTGTTGTTCACCGTGTTGGGAATATCACTCAACTCCGGTGGAACTTGGTTGAAACATATTTTGTTTATGCTCCTGGATTGTATACATGAGTCAATATTGAACTACTTGTAAGGCATAAATCTCATAGGGGTATGATGGCTTAAGAAACAGGCTTAGATCTCTGTAACTTAAGGCTTTTAAATTCTATAAGCTGTGAAGGTCTTATAGAGATATTTCTCCTTACGAGTCGAGAGGATCTCGTAAGTGTATTTTTTCCTTAGGAATCGTATGGATTCCTAAGTGTGTTGGTCCTTTATGATTCATAAGGATCTCACGCAGGTATTTTCTCTTTACAAAGTTGAGAGGACTTTGCAAGTGTATCTTTCTTTTCTTTCTAAGAGTTTGCGCCCTCTCGGATTTTCATAAGCACGTCGGTAGTCCTGCTATTTTTACTCACGGCGTCCTTTTGGGTTTTCATTCGTGCCCATTTTGCATGTGGACATATCTTTTTTCATTTTTTTTTGCAATGGAAATCTCTCGAACGTAGCTTCCCTGCGGGTGACCCAGTATCGCTTGCCGGTGGGACTAAGGTGAGATATGGATCGTTTATGCCCGTAGATTGTCTACGGTGATCAATATGAAGATCAGCCGTAGGGCATAACATCTTTTGGTGGAATACATCATCGGTGGGGCTTCATAGTCAGTGGGACTTCAGGTGTAGCCTTGCAGGTGGGACATGAGTTTGCAATCTTTACCGGTGGGACTTCGGGAGCAACGTGGATCTCAAGGAGTCCTTAGGACAACATGCTAGTTTAGGAACATCACGGTCCAAGGGAGCCATGAAGAACATATGCGAGACATAGATCGTTTATGCCCAACTGGTTATATGATCAATGCCTTAGGTCAATATATTAGTTTAGGGACACTTCGGTCCATCATTTCAGTTTAGGGACATAGTGGTCCCACATCTGCATAACAGGGGTACATATCATCCGGTGGGAATGGCGAGCGGACATAGGCGTGGCCATTTATCATTGACCTAAGTCGCGACTCTTCAAGCATAGTACTTCTTGAGAAATCGGTCGTTTATTGGCCGAAATGGTCTTTCTCCATGCATATCCATGAGTAGGTAAGCTCCATCTTGGTAGACTTTATCTATGACATACGGGCCTTCATAGTTCAGCTCAAACTTTCGACGTTTCTCATGGTTAGGGATCATCGGCCTTTTGATAACCTGTACGAGTTCGTCTTGGAGGAATGTTCTCGGTCTGGCTAGCCTTTCATATGATTGTGTCATCCTTGCCCTGTAAGCTTCCAGATTTTGTTATGCTATAAGGTAGGTCTCGTCGAGAGCATCAATTTCTTCGAGCCGGAGATGCGCATTCTCTTCATCCGTAAGTTCACATTGAACTGTCATCCGCAGTGAAGGGAGCTCTATCTCCAAAGGGAGCACTGTTTCGGTGCCAAACACCAATGCATAAGGTGTTGTCTTCATGGCTGTCTTGAACGTCCATCGGTACGTCTAAAAAGCTTCATGTAGCCATTCATGCTAGTCCTTTTTATGCTTGGACACCAACTTCTTTATAAGCTTGGTTAGCATCTTGTTGAAAGTTTCAGCTAAATCGTTAGTTCGGAGATTATAGACTGAGGAATATCTCCAATCTATGTTGTGTTGTTGGACGAAGCGACTTTTCTTATGGTTTCTATATGCTGGTCTGTTGTCTGATACTGTCCGCCGCGGAACTCCGAACCGGTATATGACATGGGTTTTAAAGAAATAGAGCATATTCTCTGTCTTTATTTTTCTCAGCGATATCGCCTCTTCCCATTTGGAGAAATAATCGGTCGTCGCCAAGATGAAACAATGTCCTCAGGATGACGCCGGCTCGATGGGGCCTATTATATCGGTCCCCCACATTTTGAACGGCCAACTGGCTACGGTCGGATGCAGTAGGCTGGGGTGTCGAGGCATGAAGTCCTTATGTATTTGACATGAGTGGCATCGCCTTACATAGTCGATGCAGTCTTGGATCATCGTAGGCCAGTAGTAACCCATCCTCTTGATCTTCAGCTTCATTTTTGGACCAACCTAATAGGATCCGCAGAGTCCATCGTGAATTTCTTGGATGAACTTCTTGGCTTCCTTCAGTCCTAGGCATCATAGCCATATATGGTCGAAGGACCTTTTATATAGAGTTCCGTCGATTAGGGAGAACGACAAGGCTCGTTTCATGAGCTGATGCCTTTGCGACACATCTTCAGGCATCTGTTGAGATTTGAAGTAGTCTATAAAGGCTTCTCACCGGTCATCTTCTTCGACTTCCTCTTCTTGAAGGACATCTTCATTTACGGCTTCGGTTGGAGGTTCTGAAGATATCTCCGCTGGAGCCAAGATCTTGCGACTTTAGACGATGATCCTTACATCGTCAAGGTTTTCATCGGCTAATTCTTTGGCCAACTTAGCTAATGCATCCGCTTTGCTGTTTTTCGCTCGCGACACATTTTTCAGTGTATATGAAGGAAGCTATGTTAACAATTGCTGCACCTTTTCACCATACTTTATCAGTTCTGGCTTGTACGTTTTGTAATCTCCATTGACTTGCATGACGATCAACTGAGAATCCCCGTATATACGGAGATCTTCAATGCCCATGTCGATCACAATCTCAAGACCGACTATAAGCGCTTCATACTCGGTTTTATTGTTGGTCCTAGGCTCCGTCAACGAGATGGCATAGCGGGTTATTCCGCCTTGAGTGGTTTCGAAAATAAGACTTATTCCAGCTCTGATTATCTGGATACTCTTTTTCCGCGTTTTTATTGAAGAGGCTCCATCAAAGTATAATTCCTAATTAGGCTTCTTTGTTTCTTTTTTCCCTTCAACCATGTTGGATGCATATTCATTCGACAGCTTACAGTTCAGTGGAGAGTCGACAGAGATTGGGTGTTCAGCGAGAAAATCGGAAATATCCTGTCCTTTTACCGTTTTGAGGGGGCAATATATAATCATGAACTCCATCAACAGCAGGGCCCACTTGGTGAGCCTTCCCGTCAGTATAGCTTTCTTCATAAGATATTTGAGAGTGTCCACATTTGATATAAGGTGCACTTCATGGGCCAAGGCGTAGTGTCTAAGCTTCGTTATCGCGAAGATCAGCGCCAGGCAATACTTCTCTATAGGGGAGTATTTGCTTTCGGCTCCCAGCAGGACTCGACTTAGATAGTATAAGGCCCTTTCTTTTCCTTGATCGTTCTTTTATGCCTATAGCGTGACTAGAGAACCGTTAAAGGCAGTTGTATATAGGATAAGGGGTTTTCCCTTAATTGAAGCGGTCAATACCGGTGGATTATGTAAGTCCACGTTGCCCACCCCGGTGCTTGCGGGAAGGCGGAAACGTTATGAAAAAAACCGATTTTTACAATACTAGGCAACATGGACTAACCAAAAGAGGGATCTTTGCTAAACAAAACTAACTAACAAAGCTAAAGAGAGTTAGCTACTCGGTAAGTGGGTTATACCTAGGTTTTCAAGTCCTTCTCTTCTTGCTCCTTGGAGTGGAAGAAAGGGTTCTCCTTGTCGCCTTCTTTTGCCGAAGAAAGATCCACCCGAGGGCCTCAACCTTTGGCTCCAACCTCAAACTAGAAGTAACTAAGGTGCTTGGTGTGCTAGACCTAGGACCTTAGAAAGAGTAGAGAGTGTTTTTGGAGGGATTATCTCAAGCTCAAATGGTTCTCAACACATGAGAGGGGAGAGCTAGAGAGAGAGGAAGAGGAGGAGAGAGAATGGAAATGATAAAGTGAGAAGAATATCTCAACCTTCTCACATATATGTGAATTATAGAAATTAGATAATTAGCAAAATATAATTGTCCTGGTTAATCAAGAAATGACCATTATCATTTCACATTAAATACTTTTGCAAGGATCAAAGAGCATCTTTCATATGGAATGATGATGGTCAACTTGTCAACCAAGGTCAACAAGTCAAGTATAGTCAAATGGTCAACAACCCTAACCATGCACAATTATAATTAACTAATATCAATAAATCATAATTCACACATAAACATTAGGGTTAAGAAAATGACAATGGTCATCGCCCTAATCAAAGTCCTCTGCCTCTGTCTCAGTCAACTGTGCATACACACCCGTATCCGTGTTCCGAGAAACACGAATACAATGAGATAAAACCAATCCCAAATCATATACTAGGATCCGGCTTAAACCAAAGCCCGCTAGTATAAGCTGTCCGGACACCAAAAGTGCACAAGTGCGGATGTGAACGAACCCTGTCGCAAAACCATGCGACCTCTACTCAATTTGCCTAAAGGCGAATAACCCTCTGTGTGGGACTCTAAAGACTCGACACTACGCTGGCAGTGGGTTTAACCACAGACCGCAAGCGGCACTAGCTGTACGTAACGGTCCCCAGGTAGATGCCGATAAGAAGACTGACGAGGTAAACCCCATCTGAACTCCTACTGAGCCTGAATGTGACAGTCTCCGTACAGTCCGGTCTGTTCGTCTAAGAACATCGCATGGCGGGCCTAGGGGCGGTAAACGTCAGTCCCCTACTAGCGGTACAAGTCGTGCCGGAGTGTAGCCCAGAACACCTGAGATAACACTGGAAACCTACCAGTCTATCTCGCTTGCCCTGGCCAGGGACTTTGTGTAATGGCTCTCCTAGACACAGCGCGGTATCAACCCCCAATACCGGGAGAGACGAATCCTGTCTAACCGTCACTGCCTCCAAGTGCTTCGGGACTGCACCCAAAAACTACATGTTTGCACGACTCCTTTGAGCCGTGGTAGGGTAGTAATCAAAGTACAGTGGGAACACACTCGAGGCGATGTGACAGTGTCAAGTCAACGGACTAAGCTGTACTCATGTCACCTGGGAACTGATAACTGACGATAGGTATAATACCAACCAACAGTTCCCGACGAGTCCTGTCCAGTGTACTCGTAACCTAACGAGCACCCGCATACTATCTTAAGTATGACGTACTGACGGCTGTGGGACAGACCGTCTCCCAAGCTGGGATAAGAAGCGCATACGCTAGTCTACTCCGGAGTATCGATACCCTATCTCGATAGTCCTGCGACTAGGGACCTGCATAAGGATATGATTGTAGATTACCCAGCCCCTACGAGTGTGACTGCCATTACAACGCTGGTAATCAAGCAAAGATCCTAAGGGCTCCACTAATGTGTAAAGGCGATATGCTAAAAGAAACACATGCACACATTAAAGCAGAAACAAACCAAGTAGCATACTACCATTTTGAGCAAGAATGTCAATACAAGATGAATATCCCAAGCTTCCATTAAGTAATATACAATCCAGTATGATACAGTAATGGCCTCTAGGGCATATACACTAACAATCTCCCACTTGCACTAAGGCCATGTACTGGCGTATCGAAGACCTATCATCTCGATCAGCCGCTCGAACTGAGTCTGGGGTAAGGCCTTCGTGAATAGATCAGCAGTGTTATCTTCTGTAGCAACTCTCCGAACCTCGATCTCCTGGCGACCCACGATCTCCCTGATCAGGTGATACCGCCTCAAGATGTGCCTGGACTTCTGATGGGACCTGGGTTCCTTCGCTAAAACTATAGCTCCGTTGTTGTCGCAATACAGCGGTATTGGATCAACAATGGTAGGAACCACCTGAAGCTCCGTGAGGAACTTCTTTATCCAGACAGCTTCCTTTGCGGCATCTGCAGCAGCGATATATTCCGCTTCCATCATCGAGTCAGCAACGGTTTCCTGTTTGGAACTATTCCAACACACCGCCCCTCCATAGAGGGTAAAGACATAACCCGACATGGACTTGGAATCATCATTATCACTCTGGAAGCTGGAGTCAGCAAAGGCCTCGATCTGGAGGTCTTTTCCGCCATACACCAAGAACATCCCTTAGTCCTTCTCAGATACTTGAGAATGTTCTTTACCGCTATCTAGTGTTTCTCCCCAGGGTTTGACTGATACCGGCTTACCACACTGAGTGCATAAGCTACATCTGGTCTGGTACACAACATCGCATACATTATAGAGCCTACCGCAGAAGCGTAGGGTATAATAGACATGCGATCCCTTTCCAAATCAGTCTTGGGAGACATCTCTTTGGAGAGGGTGATCCCGTGACAAGCCGGTAGATTACCGCGCTTGGAATCTTCCATACTGAATCTTTTCAGTATGGTGTCAATGTACCTGGACTGTGAGAGTCCTAATATCCTCTTGGATCTGTCACGGTAGATCCGGATCCCCAGAATGTATGAGGCATCACCCAGGTCTTTCATGGAGAACCTGTGTGACAAGAACCCTTTGACAGATTGTAGTATAGGAATGCCATTTCCTATCAAGAGAATGTCATCCACGTATAAAACGAGGAATACTACAGTTCTCGCTACAAATCTACTATAGATGCATGGTTCATCTGGATTTTTGATAAAGCCAAATTCTTTGACCGTCTCATCAAAACAGATATTCCAACTCCGCGATGCCTGCTTTAGTCCATAGATGGACTTAAGCAACTTGCACACCTTTCCGCTGCTCCCACTCTGAATGAATCCCTCTGGCTGGTCCATATAGACACACTCCTCTAAATTTCCATTTAGAAAAGCGGTCTTTACGTCCATCTGCCAGATCTCATAATCGTAGAAGACAGCAATGGCAAGAAGGATCCGAATGGATTTCAGCATAGCCACTGGAGAAAAGGTTTCGTCATAGTCCAAGCCAGGTCTTTAACGGAAACCCTTTGCAACAAGTCTAGCTTTATAGGTCTCAACCTGTCCATCTACACCAATCTTCCTTTTGAAGATCCACTTGCATCCTACGGGTTTTACCCCATCTGGAGCAATGTCCAACGTCCATACTTTGTTGGTGTACATGGACTCCATTTCGGTCCGCATTGCATCCAGCCATTTTACCGAGTCAACGCTCTGAATGGCCTGCTGGAAGCTAGTAGGCTCATCACTATCAATGATGCAATCCTCTCTATCCCCGTCTATGAGAAAACCGTAGTATCTCTCGAGCGGATGAGACTGCCTACTACTTCTGCGGAGCGGCGTAGGAATGTCCTGATCTTTCGAACCCTCTGGTTCTACTAAGCTTTCAGTAATAGCTCGTGGTTCTAGAATTTCTTCCAGTTCTATTGCGCTCCCACTTATCTGTTTTTCCAAAAACTGAGTTTCCAAGAAGTGGGCATGACGAGAAACAAATACCTTTTGTTCCTCTTCGCAATAGAAGAAATATCCCTTGGAGTTCTTTAGATATCCCACAAACTTGCACTGTACTGAGCGTGCCTCGAGCTTGCCCGCATGCTGCTTTTTGACAAAAGCTGGACATCCCCATGTCTTAATGTGATTAAGATAGGGTCTCTTCCCACACCATATCTGATATGGTGTAGTAGGCACAGTC
The DNA here is from genome assembly GCA_030015575.1 of Agapanthus africanus. Lineage (NCBI taxonomy): Eukaryota > Viridiplantae > Streptophyta > Magnoliopsida > Asparagales > Amaryllidaceae > Agapanthus > Agapanthus africanus. The sequence continues at coordinate 161,522,291 of JASDDO010000024.1, forward strand.
TTAGTTGGAACTCGGTTCAAAAGGTATGCAGCTGATTCTAGCGTGTATCCCCAGAATAATCGCGGTAACTCAGCGTTACTCATCATGGACCGTACCATATTCAATAGGGTTCGGTTCCGTCTCTCCGATACACCGTTATGTTGCGGAGTGTATGGAGGAGTAAGCTGAGAGAGAATTCCATTCTCTTTTAAGTAATCCAGGAACTCGGCACTCAAGTATTCACCACCTCGATCAGATCTCAGTGTCTTGATACTTTTGCCTGTTTGTTTTTTTACTTCATTCTTATATTCCTGGAATTTTCCAAAGGCTTCGGATTTATGTTTCATTAAGAAGACATAACCGTACCTTGAAAAGTCATCCGTAAAAGTAATAAAGTAAGAATAACCGCTTCGTGCATGCGTAGACATTGGACCGCACACGTCGCTGTGTACGAGTCCCAAGAGCTCGCTCGCTCTTACTCCGTGTCCAGTGAACGGAGTCTTTGTCATCTTTCCTTTGAGACAGGATTGACAAGTTGCATATGATTGATATTCGAACGGATCCAAATATCCTTCTGTATGTAACTTCGACAACCTTATCTCATTGATGTGACCCAGTCTACAATGCCATAAGAAAGTCTGATTTGTTTCCGGAGACTTTCTTTTGTGTGTATTCTGGACATTGAAAATCTGTGGTTGGTTTAATACGTATATACTATTGCTCAATGTACCTGACCCAATCAGAACTTGATTAAGGTGAATGTTTACAACATTACTTACAAACGCAAATTCATAACCTTCTTTAGAAATCATAGATACAGAAATGATATTACAAGTTGCGTTGGGTACAAAAAAGCAATTACGTAGAACCAAAACATGTCTATCTGACATTCCCAGGTGATAGTCCCCCACGGCCTCAGCATCCATGCTAGCTCCGTTTGCAACTTTGAGGGTCATGTCACCTGCTTTCAAAAACCTACTCTTTCTCAATGCCTGCAAAGAATTACAGATATGAGATCCTGATCCGGTATCCAATACCCAGGACGTAGAGTTTATTGATAGACAGTTTTCAATAACATACACACCTGAAGCTGAAGCCGCAACCTGCTTCAGATCCTGTGTTCTGGCTTTCCAAGCCCTGCAATCTTTCTTCCAGTGTCCACTCTTGTGACAGTAAAAGCATTCTTCCTTATCCACAAGCTTCCCCGCTACCTTTGTTGCTTTTTCCTTTCCCTTCGTATCCACCTTACTAACACCGCCCCTTGGTTTGGCGGGGGTTTTCTTCTTCTTTCCCTTGGCTTTCGCCCTGGACCTAGAAGAGGAAGATACTCCTACAAACAAAGTAGATGTTTCCCTACCTTTCTGTAGGGTGCCCTCTGCACTCCTCAGCATGTTGAGGAGTTCTGAAAGTTCAACTTCCTTTTCCTGCAAGTTGAAGTTCAGGATGAACTGGGCGTAAGTGGAAGGAAGGGACTGGAGAATCAAGTCCGAATAGAGCTCATTCTCCAACGTGGTCCCAAGGTCCGCGAGCTCCTCTATGTAGCCAATCATCTTAAGCACGTGTTCCACTACCGATGATCCGACGGCCAATCTTGCCGAAAACAACTTCTTCGACACTTCGTATCTGGTGATACGAGACTGCTCTCCATACAGTTCTTTTGTATGGAGAAATATGGATTCGAGGTCCATATTCTCGTGCCTCCTCTGATGTTCATTGTCCATAGAGGCAACCACGAGGCACTTGGCCTTCGCGCAATCAATCTCTCAAGTCTTACGGATTTCCTTATCCGCGACGCTGGAGGTGGGACCTGGGACAGGGGGAGCTTTGGTGGTAAGAAGACACCCTAACTTGTCATAAGTGATTGCCATTTTGACATTCCTGAGCCAATCTTTGTAGTTTGGCCCTGTCAGTATGTTTTTATCTAGAAGTAACTTAAGTCCAGTCATGATAAATGGTCGCTGCAATTAGGAGAGAGAGAAGAAACACTTTAGCATGATGCTCTTGCAAGTTTATAGTGGTTTTTAATTTGTCTAAACAGGATTGTAGGGTGTTTTTCGTCACCCCATTGAGATGGGAATACGCGCACACGTCTCAGGCGTACTACAGATTCCCCCTGCCTAGGGTAGGCCGGGGTTTAATGATTGTGGGGATCCGAATCTCCGGCAGCCGTGGACTAAGCTGCCGTTAATTACCCCTCGCCTTTGGGGCGAGGGAACCTCCGATTGACGGGTTAAACTGGTAATGCGAACTCAATGTGCAGTATACGTGTGTTTTGTTTTGAAAGGGGGTTTTGGATATATCGGGAGCCACGCAGAGTTTTTACGGGGGTCCCGCTACCCGGATAGCAGGCTGGGGGTCAAGGGGGCTAGCAGTCCCCTTGCGGGTTCGGGGCAGCGCCCCGACCCGAAATTTTTTTGGAGGGGGAGAATGTGGCGGAGTATGTATATGTGTGAATTTGTATACATATGTATATGTATATGTATGTACATAAAAAGAGGGGAAAAAGGCATCCAAGGGATGCGTGGGGGCCAGCGCTTTGAGCGCTGTGCGCTTAGGTGCTGTGCGCTCAGGCGCAAGCGCGCCACGTGTCGGCACGTGGGCGCTTTGCGCAATGCGCGCTGCGCGCAGGTGCGCAAGCGCGCGCGCGCCACGTGGGCGCTTTGCGCAATGCGCGTTGGAGCGCAAGCGCGCCCGCGCCACGTGTCGGCACGCGGACGCTTTGCGCACTTGCGCAAGCGCGCGCGCCACGTGTCGGCACGTGGGCGCTTTGCGCACTTGCGCTGCGCCCTGGAGCGCAAGCGCGCGCGCCACATGTCGGCACGTGGGAGCTTTGCGCACTTGCGCTGCGCGCCGGAGAGGACAAGAGGCTTTTAGCCTGAAAAAAGATTTCTCAAAAGAGAAATCAGAGAGGAGTCGGGCTCCTGAATGTGTTTTGGGTTTAATGGAAGTGGTTCTTCTTCTTCCTCCTGTTGCTTGCTGGATCTTGAAGATCAAGGGATGTGAAATCTCAAAATCTCTCCTCTTTAAGATCTGGTGACAGATCCAAGTTCCCCTTTATGGGTTTTGTGGTGAAAAAGTAATTTGTTTTATAAAAAGAAAAGTAAAACTCTTGATTTAATTCAAGAGAAAGAAGAAGGTTTTGGAACCTTGAAGAAGAAGAATAGATCTCAGATCTGGAAACCCCTTTTTTTTTAGAGAGAGAAAAAGTTGTTGGGATATTTCATTATCCTTGCCTTTATAGGCCATACATTTTACACATAGCCCCTTGGGCTTCACAAAATGGCATTTTGCCTATCCCATGGCTCATGTGCCATTTCTTTTTACACATAAGCCATGGGCTTTACAAAAATTTGGCTTTATGCCTATTTTTCTTACATTTATCCGAAAATAAAATAAAAGAAATACAACAAAATTATTTATTACAAAATTTTTATCTTGGCATGGGGGGGGAGGCCGGCCGCTTCGTGTTCGGGCTCGACCTGGGCATGGGCCCACTGGATCTGGGCTTGGGCCCACTTGGCTTGGGGTTGACTTTGATTTTGACTTGGTCAACCGGGGTGTAAATTTTTACCCCAACAAATTGCCCCCATCAATAAATGCACACCACATATGTGGGTCGTGTGCATGAAATTGATGGATCTTCTTTCACGTGGAGGCGACTTAATTTGGTTCCCACTTTTTGGGATGCACTGCCCTTTTTACGACATGGACGGTCGACGCTTGACGCGTCTCCGAGACGGAGTGTCCGTGGTAGACGTTTCCCTGGCCCGAAGCAATCTGGTTCCTGCTTTGTAGGAAGCCTGCACTGCCCTTTTTGCGACATGGACGGTCGACGCTTGACGCGTCTCCGAGACGGAGTGTCCATGGTAGACGTTTCCCTGGCCCGGAGCGATCTGGTTCCTTCTTTGTAGGAAGCCTGCACTGCCATTTTTGCGACGTGGACGGTCGACGCTTGACGCGTCTCCGAGACGGAGTGTCCGTGGTAGACGTTTCCCTGACCCAGAGTGATTTGGTTCCCGATTTGTGGGGAGCCTGCACTGCCCGTTTTGTGACATGGACGGTCGACGCTTGACGCGTCTCCGAGACGGAGTGTCCATGGTAGACGTTTCCCTGGCCCGGAGCAATCTGGTTCCTGCTTTGTAGGAAGCCTGCACTGCCCTTTTTGCGACATGGACGGTCGACGCTCTGTTACGAAGCGATTTGGGTTCCCAATTCGGGGAGCCTGCACTGCCCTTTTTGCGACATAGACGGTCGACGCTTGACGCGTCTCCGAGACGGAGTGTCCGTGGTAGACGTTTCCCTGGCCCGGAGCAATCTGGTTCCTGCTTTGTAGGAAGCCTGCACTGCCCTTTTTGCGACATGGACGGTCGACGCTTGACGCGTCTCCGAGACGGAGTGTCCATGGTAGATGTTTTCCTGGCCCGGAGCGATCTGGTTCCTTCTTTGTAGGAAGCCTGCACTGCATTTTTGCGACGTGGACGGTCGACGCTTGACGCGTCTCCGAGACGGAGTGTCCGTGGTAGACGTTTCCCTGACCCAGAATGATTTGGTTCCCGATTTGTGGGGAGCCTGCACTGCCATTTTTGCGACGTGGACGGTCGACGCTCTGATCCGAAGCGATTTGGTAGACGTGTCCCCGGCACGGAGTGTCGCTGGTCGACGTTTCCCCGAGACGGAGTGTCTGTTGTCGATGTGCCCCCGGCACGGAGTGTCTGCTTGACGTTTCCCCGAGGCGGAGTATCGGCTGGTTGACGTTTCCCCGGCACGGAGTGTCGCTGATGGACTTTTCCCCGGCGCGGAGTGTCGGGTTGACTTTTCCCCGGCACGGAGTGTCGCTGATCGACTTTTCCCCGGCGCGGAGTGCCGGGTTGACTTTTCCCCGGCACGGAGTGTCGCTGATCGACTTTTCCCCGGCGCGGAGTGTCGGGTTGACTTTTCCCCGGCACGGAGTGTCGCTGACGGACTTTTCCCCGGCGCGGAGTGTCGGGTTGACTTTTCCCCGGCACGGAGTGTCGCTGATCGACTTTTCCCCGACGCGGAGTGTCGTTGGTCGACTTTTCCCCGGCGCGGAGTGTCGCTGGTTGACTTTTCCCCGGCACGGAGTGTCGCTGATGGACTTTTCCCCGGCGCGGAGTGTCGGGTTGACTTTTCCCCGGCACGGAGTGTCGCTGATCAACTTTTCCCCGGCGCAGAGTGTCGGGTTGACTTTTCCCCGGCACGGAGTGTCGCTGATCGACTTTTTCCCGGCGCGGAGTGTCGCTGGTTGACTTTTCCCCGGCACGGAGTGTCGGGTTGACTTTTCCCCGGCACGGAGTGTCGCTGATCGACTTTTCCCCGGCGCGGAGTGTCGGGTTGACTTTTCCCCGGCACGGAGTGTCGCTGATCGACTTTTCCCCGGCGCGGAGTGTCGCTGATGGACTTTTCCCCGGCGCGGAGTGTCGCTGATGGACTTTTCCCCGGCGCGGAGTGTCGGGTTGACTTTTCCCCGGCACGGAGTGTCGCTGATCGACTTTTCCCCGGCGCGGAGTGTCGGGTTGACTTTTCCCCGGCGCGGAGTGTCGGGTTGACTTTTCCCCGGCGCGGAGTGTCGCTGGTCGACTTTTCCCCGGCGCGGAGTGTCGCTGGTTGACTTTTCCCTGGCACGGAGTGTCGCTGATGGACTTTTCCGCGCGGCGCGGAGTGTCGGGTTGACTTTTCCCCGGCACGGAGTGTCGCTGATCGACTTTTCCACGGCGCGGAGTGTCGGGTTGACTTTTCCCCGGCACGGAGTGTCGCTGATCGACTTTTCCCCGGCGCGGAGTGTCGGGTTGACTTGATTCCGAGGCGGAGCATAATTCCGGCAGGGAAGGTAGATATCCCGAGGCGAAGCATGATTTCGACATGGGGTAAATTCTGGGACAGAGCATGATTCCGCCGTAGAGGTTGTTGGTTTGATTTGATTTGGGTTGACATCAGCATCGCTACACTGGAATATGGTACCAGGAGCGAATCATCATCTGTCTTTGAGAGGATTTGGGAATTGGGGTTTTTGTTTGGCATCTGTATTGCTGCACTGGAATAATGCCAGGAGCAACTCATCATGTGCCCCGGGAGGATTTGGGAATGGTTTTTTTTTCGTTTGGCATCTGCATTGCTGCACTGGAATGATGCCAGGAGCAACTCATCATTTGCCCCGGGAGGATTTGGGAATGGGTATTTTGTTTGGCATCTGCATTGCTGCACTGGAATGATGCCAGGAGCAACTCATCATTTGCCCCAGGAGGATTTGGGAATGGGTATTTTGTTTGGCATCTGCATTGCTGCACTGGAATGATGCCAGGAGCAACTCATCATTTGCCCCGGAAGGATTTGGGAATTGGTGGCTTAGGAGACAGGTTTAGGTCCCTATCACCTAAAGCTTTTCAATTTTATGGGCCGTGAGGGTCCCATAAAAGCATTTTCTCCCTACGGGTCGTGAGGATCCCGCAGGTGTATTTTCTCCTTAAGAGTCGTGGGGACTCCTAAGTGTGTCGCTCCTTTATGAGTCATAGGGATCTCATGCGGGAATTTTCTCCTCACAAAGTCGAGAGGGCTCTGCGAGTGCATTTCATTTTTTTTTACGAGTTTGCACCCTTTCGGGTTTTCACAAACTCGCCGGCAGTCCTGCTGTTCTTACTCACGGAGCCCTTTCGGGTTTTCATCCGTGCCCGTTTTGCTTGTGGACATACCGTTCTTCTTTTTTTTCCTTCTTTTTTTTTCTTATTTTTTTTTGGAGAGATCGGGATTGTTTTACGCCCGTGGATTGTATACGGCTTTGCAGGATGTATGATCCAGACCGTAGGGCCAGAAACATTTCAGGACTTTGTCGGCGTCTGCATCGCTACACCGGAATATGGTACCAGGAGCGACTCATCATTCGCCGTTGGGGTATGGGAGTTGGAATTTGGTTGGCGTCTGCATCGCTGCACTGGAATATGATACCAGGAGCGACTCATCATTCGCCTTTTGGGGTATGGGGTTTGGAATTTGGTTGGCGTCTGCATCGCTGCACTGGAATATGGTACCAGGAGCGACTCATCATTCGCCGCTTGGGAATTTGAGTTTGGAATTTGGTTGGTGTCTGCATCGCTGCACTGGAATATGGTACCAGGAGCGACTCATCACTCGCCGCTTGGGAATTGGGATTTGAAATTTGGTTGGCGTCTGCATCGCTGCACTGGAATATGGTACCAGGAGCGACTCATCATTCGCCACTTGGGGATTGGGGAGCAATTGCTTAGGAGACAGGTTTGGATCCCTATCACCTAAGACTTTTCAATTTTATGGGCCGTGAGGGTCCCATAAAGGTATTTTCTCCCTGCGAGTCGTAAGGATCCCGCAGGTGTATTTTCTCCTTAAGAGTCGTGAGGACTCCTAAGTGTGTTTTTCCTTGGTGAGTCGTAAGGATCTCACGAAGGTTTGTTCTCCTCATGCATCGTGAGGACACATGAGTGGGACTTTCCAATGAAGCATAATTCCAAAGGCGGAGACCAGCCGCGTAACTGGTGGTTGCGGTGGGGCATGGGTATGCTGAGAATTATTTGAGCCCGTGGATTGTATACGGTAGTCAATTTGGGGACTAAACGTAGGGCTGGGAGAATTTTGGAAATTTGAATTTTTGTTGGCGTCTGCATCGCTGCACTGGAATATGGTACCAGGAGCGACTCATCATTCGCCGCCTTTTTTGTTTTTGCTATTTTTTTTGTTTTTTTTTTGTTTTTTTTGTTTTTTACCGCGATTGCTCTATCATTTCAGCTTTTCTTATCGCGAAGGTCGCGATTGCCCTATCATTTCGGCTATTTATTCGCGGTTGCCCCATCATTTCGGCTTTATTTTCATTTTCATTTTTACTCGCTGATTTTTATTGCGAGTTGCCCCATCATTTCGGCTTTTCTTTATTTTTCTTTTTATTTACACATTTTTTGTTTATTTACATATATATGTATACATATATTTTTACATTCCCAGTTTAACGACTTAGAGGTCGATTGTTCCCAGTTTAATGACATGGTGGTCTTTTTTGCTTATCCCAGCTCCTTGAACTTTGATCTTGGCGGAGCTGTGTTGATGACCTAGCTCTGTGGCTTGCCGATACATCCGAGGATTGTGAGGTTTTTCCAAGCTTGTATTGGTCCTCTGCCCAATCTTTGAAAATATAGCCGTCTTCGATGGTATGACCCACCACTCTATGATATGGGCAGTATATGGGATTGCCGGTCATGTTCATTTCCTGTGGCCTCTTTGGAACAGGCAGTTGCAGGCCATTGTTCAAGGCGTCCACGAATATTTTGCGGACTTCATCCCTCCTGAAGGAGTATACCTTCTTCTTTCTCTCCATTGGAGTAGGTGCCTTTGCTGATGCTGGTCCTCGAGGCACATGTCTGGGAGGATTAGGTTCCCGAAAGGCTTCGGTCTCTATTTGCATGAAATCGGCGATCGTAGCTTGACTGTTTGCTAACACGCCTTTAGACAGTTCTATCTCTCCCATCCTGTATTGCCTTTCGACCCAATCTTTGAAGACGAAGCAGTCCTCAATGGCATGACCTATCACCCTGTGATAGGGGCAATATTTTGGGTCGTCGATCATATTCTCTTCTTGCGGTCTCTTTGATTCTGGCAGTTGTAGACCGTTTCTTAGGGCGTCCCTGAAAATCTTGTGGACCTTTTCCCTCTTGAAGGAATAGAACTTTTCCAGCTTCTCTTTCAGAGGCGATTCCCCCCCGGCGTATGTATCGGAGGGACTGGAGGCTGATTGCGGCCGTTTTTCCCGAAGGCGCTCCGCTTTTAGGTTGGAAGGGATATCAGTTGGCTGCCCCCGGGTATCAATCCCTGGCTCATGAGCCAAAATTTGATTCTGCTGTAATTGCAATTGGGCGACTTGGGTCGAGAGATCTGCCACGACGTTTGCCAGCTCGTCGACTTTGGAATAGACCTCGGCCATCTTCTCATCCCTGTCCTGAAATTGCCTTTGAAGCCATTGGAATAATGCTTGTTCTGTAGTTCCGGTTATGACAACCGGGTAATCTTTATTGCCTGAGCTCAATTCCGTAGGAACCACGGGCTCCACTGGCTTATTGGCCTAAGCGGGCTCTTCATCATTTAGATCGAGCCGACGCTGGGTAGCGTCAACCATATCATCACCATGGCTGTGAAGAAGAAGAGGGTTCATTTCTTCACGTCCGGCCATGTAGACAGTGTGGATAACACACTCAGCCATTCTTTCATCACTGGCAGCTGGTTTCGCGGAGCGGTCGGGGCTTTGGAAATTTATAAGTTTTAACATGGCCAGAGCCCTAGCCCTTTTGTTGGCTCTATATCTGAGCCGCTTCTGCCTCAGCTTCTCTGCCTTAAGCGCTTGGCAGGCTTCTGCTCTTCGGAAAGCCGCCATAGGCCGAGTGATGGGGATGCTTGAGAAGATACCCGATCGAGCAGTTGTCAAGGGCACCGCCGGAGCTTTCTCGAGAGGCCTTGTTGCTTTGTCAGTGTTGATGGCCTTGCCCCCAGCTGGGGCCATGGAGAGTCGTTCGGGAACGGACTTGCGCTTGGGCTGAGGTGCCCTCGCGACCACCACATTCGGCCTTTTGCCTTTCGAGACCGGTTTGTCTACCACTGGGGCTTGAGGAGCTGGGACGGAGCCAAGAGGCATGAACATAATAGAGCCGAAAGGTAGCAGCGGCTCCTCCCATTGTCGCCCGAGACTGGCCGGAAGGACCGTCCTAGAGTCTATCCTCATCGTGTAGGAGACGGGAGCTGAGTTCATCATCGAGGACATCGTCGGAAGGTGATTGCTTGAAAATCTGCACGAAAAAGCATTATTTTAGTATAAATACAGGTATGTATATTGATTGAGTTCGCATGAACGCTTAACCCGAAATATGGGAGGAGAGACTGGTCCCACCGGGCGTGCCAGAATCTGTAGGGTGTTTTTCGTCACCCCATTGAGATGGGAATACGCGCACGCGTCTCAGGCGTACTACAGATTCCCCCTGCCTAGGGTAGGCCGGGGTTTAATGATTGTGGGGATCCGAATCTCCGGCAGCCGCGGACTAAGCTGCCGTTAATTACCCCTCGCCTTTGAGGCGAGGGAACCTTCGATTGACGGGTTAAACTGGTAATGCGAACTCAATGTGCAGTGTACGTGTGTTTTGTTTTGAAAGGGGGTTTTGGATATATCGGGAGCCACGCAGAGTTTTTACGGGGGTCCCGCTTCCTGGATAGCAGGCTGGGGGTAGCAGCCCCCTTGCGGGGTTCGGGGCAGCACCCCGGCCCGAAAATTTTTTGGAGGGGGAGAATGTGGCGGAGTATGTATATGTGTGAATTTGTATACATATGTATATGTATATGTATGTACATAAAAAGAGGGGAAAAAGGCATCCAAGGGATGCGTGGGGGTCAGCGCTTTGAGCGCTGTGCGCTTAGGTGCTGTGCGCTCAGGCGCAAGCGCGCCATGTGTCGGCACGTGGGCGCTTTACGCATGAGCGCTGCGCGCAGGCGCGCGCGCCACGTGTCGGCACGTGGGCGCTTTGCGCAATGCGCGCTGCGCGCAGGTGCGCAAGCGCGCGCGTGCCACGTGTCGGCACGTGGGCGCTTTGCGCAATGCGCGTTGGAGCGCAAGCGCGCGCGCGCCACGTGTCGGCACGCGGACGCTTTGCGCACTTGCGCAAGCGCGCAGGTGCGCAAGCGCGCGCGCCACGTGTCGGCACGCGGGCGCTTTGCGCACTTGCGCTGCGCCCTGGAGCGCAAGCGCGCGCGCCACGTGTCGGCACGCGGGCGCTTTGCGCACTTGCGCTGCGCGCCGGAGAGGACAAGAGGCTTTTAGCCTGAAAAAAGATTTCTCAAAAGAGAAATCAAAGAGGAGTCGGGCTCCTGAATGTGTTTTGGGTTTAATGGAAGTGGTTCTTTTTCTTCCTCCTGTTGCTTGCTCGATCTTGAAGATCAAGAGATGTGAAATCTCAAAATCTCTTCTTTTTAAGATCTGGTGACAGATCCAAGTTCCCCTTTATGGGTTTTGTGGTGAAAAACTAATTTGTTTTATAAAGAAAAGAGTAAAACTCTTGATTTAATTCAAGAGAAAGAAAAATGTTTTGGAACCTTGAAGAAGAAGAATAGATCTCAGATCTGGAAACCCTTTTTTTTTTAGAGAGAGAAAAAGTTGTTGGGATATTTCATTATCCTTGCCTTTATAGGCCATACATTTTACACATAGCCCCTTGGGCTTCACAAAATGGCATTTTGCCTATCCCATGGCTCATGTGCCATTTGTTTTTGCACATAAGCCATGGGCTTTACAAAAATTTGGCTTTATGCCTATTTTTCTTACATTTATCCGAAAATAAAATAAAAGAAATACAACAAAATTATTTATTACAAAATTTTTATCTTGGCATGGGGGGGGAGGCCGGCCGCTTCGTGTTCGGGCTCGACCTGGGCATGGGCCCACTGGATCTGGGCTTGGGCCCACTTGGCTTGGGGTTGACTTTGATTTTGACTTGGTCAACCGGGGTGTAAATTTTTACCCCAACAAGGATGGCTCCCACTATCTCTCGAATCCCTCCTCAAACCATAAAGGAAGAACTAGTCGGGATCAATCTCACCGTACAATACTTGCTTAACCGTTCAGCCAGGCCAGTGTCGGTACTTCGAGGGAGGTTTTCCAACGCTTTCGCGATGTTCCTTAATTAAGTAACCTCTTTTCCCTGTGGGCGTAGCCCCGCTAACACCTTTCTAGACACCTACTTGGTTTATAGCATTGATCGTTAAGTGAGAAAGTTCCGGGGGAGTAGCATATACTCACAGTAGGATCGGGATCCAAATATCATTGCGTGACAAAACTGAAGGAATCCTACCAGAATCATCACACTCTAAATGGTATGCAGCGCTAGCAAGTTTCAGTTCTTTTGAAACTCCCGATGTGGATTTTTGCCCTATGCTCTTATGACCTTGACTTTGGCCAAAATATCATAAGTCACATGTCAAGTTCTACCCGTCATTCTCCAGGTTAATTTGAGCCCACCCGCACATACCCTTGACTTTGGCCAAAATGGTAGAACGACTGCCCCAAACCAACACATCTATCTATGCTGCACATGAATACCCAATAGCTACCAATCACTATGCCTTGACTTTGGCCAACATACATAGCTTGAATACTTATTGACCATTCATGTGAAACGACGGAGGGCTACGAATGGTTTTGGCGAAACCGTGAACGTAGTGAACTTGATATAATCGAAGGAACGAGATAGCTTTCAAAAGGATTGGTTCAAGCTCCGCATTTAAAAGTTTGGTTCTGAAAAGAACCGAGTGGTTTTCAAAGTGTTCCAACGACTTTTACTTAGTTTATTTTATCATGCATTAATTCCAATGCGTCCCATCATTTAATCCTACCATTGCAGAAAACAACGAAAATATGACGTACGCTTATGCCATCCGCATTCGCCACGGGGTCCCGTCATCACCTGTTAGGTTACTTAACTAACGACAGAGCGGGGGCTGGACTAGTGCGGATGCAAAACATAAGCAACGCCTAAATAGATATCATATAGATATATATAAACATTCGTCACATGCAATGATAGCCATTCCAGATCACAGATGAATACATTGGATATACTAGGAATCCGCAATTCGTACGAGCCTGTAACGAAGAACGGATTACACGGTCGCGATGAATAGCCAAACCGCACCCTAGACCCCTACGGGTGCGGCAAACTACCCGCCAAGTACCCGAAGCGAAGCAACCTCCCTCAATACCGTGAGTAGACCACTCGGCAATTTGAGATACCCGGTAGTTTGTGCACCCCACCTTGGGTCTATCCTAGGAGCATAAACAGTAAAAAGAAATTATACAATGACGGCTACAACCCCGACCCGGTTGTGCGGCCATACAAATAATTATTACATCAATTTACATATTATAAGAATTGAAAGAATAAGAAAACTCTCATCTCACAACCCCCCGGCTATTCATCCGCGACAATCCAACGAATTCATATACACATACCATCAACATTACAGATCACAGATATGTATAACCCCCACTAATCGACGTATAGCGATTAGCGGACGTTTAATACATATATCACATCACAGATATAATCCATTAGCCAAATTGTAAAGAAGTTCGATCAAAAAATACGGATTTGTGACCATCCCAAAAACCAACTTGTTCTCTGGAAAATCTGGGTGGAAACAAACTACATCAAAAATCACAAAACAGTACCAGAAGAACACTGCAGGAAAAACGACCCACGGCCGAGTCAACTCGGCCGCGGATCCGGGGCAAGAGCATGCTCTTGCCGCGGTTCCGCGGTGAGTTGGTCGACTCGCTGGCTCGTTTTTCTTCTGTGTTCTGTAAAAACCCTAAGCCAATTTTTAAAGTATGATTTATTATTTTTAGAGCAGATTTAAAAATCGGCAGAAACTTAGGGTTTTGAAAAATTGTTTTGCGATTTTTTCCGATCGAAGTTCTAGATACTTTGCTAACTAGTTAGTTTGTGTTTAACTAGGCTCTGATACCACTGTAAGTCCACGTTGCCCACCCCGGTGCTTGCGGGGAGGCGGAAACGTTATGAAAAAAGCCGATTTTTACAACACTAGGCAACATGGACTAACCAAAAGAGGGATCTTTACTAAACAAAACTAACTAACAAAGCTAAAGAGAGTTAGCTACTCGATAAGTGGGTTATACCTAGGTCTTCAAGTCCTTCTCTTCTTGCTCCTTGGAGTGGAAGAAAGGGTTCTCCTTGTCGCCTTCTTTTGCCGAAGAAAGATCCACCCGAGGGCCTCAACCTTTGGCTCCAACCTCAAATTAGAAGTAACTAAGGTGCTTGGTGTGCTAGACCTAGAACCTTAGAAAGAGTAGAGATTGTTTTTGGAGGGATTATCTCAAGCTCAAATGGTTCTCAACGTATGAGAGGGGAGAGCTAGAGAGAGAGGAAGAGGAGGAGAGAGAATGGAAATGATAAAGTGAGAAGAATATCTCAACCTTCTCACATATATGTGAATTATAGAAATTGGATAATTAGCAAATTATAATTGTCATGGTTAATCAAGAAATGACCATTATCATTTCACATTAAATGCTTTTGCAAGGATCAAAGAGCATCTTTCATATGGAATGATGATGGTCAACTTGTCAACCAAGGTCAACAAGTCAAGTATAGTCAAATGGTCAACAACCCTAACCATACACAATTATAATTAACTAATATCAATAAATCATAATTCACACATAAACATTAGGGTTAAGAAAATGACAATGGTCATCAACCCTAATCAAAGTCCTCTGCCTCTGTCTCAGTCAACTGTGCATACACACCCGTATCCGTGTTCCGAGGAACACGAATACAATGAGATAAAACCAATCCCAAATCATATACTAGGATCCGGCTTAAACCAAAGCCCGCTAGTATAAGCTGTCCAGACACCAAACGTGCACAAGTGCGCGGATGTGAACGAACCCTGTCGCAAAACCATGCGACCTCTACTCATTTTGCCTAAAGGCGAGTAACCCTCTGTGTGGGACTCTAAAGACTCGACACTACACTGGCAGTGGGTTTAACCACAGACCGCAAGCGGCACTAGCTGTACGTAACGGTTCCCAGGCGATAAGAAGACTGACGAGGTAAACCCCATCTGAACTCCTACCGAGCCTGAATGTGACAGTCTCCGTACAGTCCGGTCTGTTCGTCTAAGAACATTGCATGGCGGGCCTAGGGGGAGGTAAACGTCAGTCCCCTACTAGCGGTACAAGTCATGCCGGAGTGTAGCCCAGAACACCTGAGATAACACTGGAAACCTACCAGTCTATCTCGCTTGCCCTGGCCAGGGACTTTGTGTAATGGCTCTCCTAGACATAGCGTGGTATCAACCCCCAATACCGGGAGAGACGAATCCTGTCTAACCGTCACTGCCTCCAAGTGCTTCGGGACTGCACCAAAAAACTACCTGTTTGCACGACTCCTTTGAGCCGTGGTAGGGTAGTAATCAAAGTACAGTGGGAACACACTCGAGGCGAAGTGATAGTGTCAAGTCAACGGACTAAGCTGTACTCATGTCACCTGGGAACTGATAACTGACGATAGGTATAATACCAACCAACAGTTCCCGACGAGTCATGTCCAGTGTACTCGTAACCTAACGAGCACCCGTATACTATCTTAAGTACGACGTACTGACGGCTGTGGGACAGACCGTCTCCCAAGCTGGGATAAGAAGCGCATACGCTAGTCTACTCCGGAGTATCGATGCCCTGTCTCGATAGTCCTGCGACTAGGGACCTGCATAAGGATGTGCTTGTAGATTAACCCCCCCACGAGTGTGACTGCCATCACAACGCTGGTAATCAAGCAAAGATCCTAAGGGCTCCACTAATGTGTAAATGCGATATGCTAAAAGAAACACATGCACACATTAAAGGAGAAACAAACCAAGTAGCATACTACCATTTTGAGCAAGAATGTCAATACAGGGTGAATATCACAAGCTTCCATTAAGTAATATACAATCCAGTATGATACAGTAATGGCCTCTAAGGCATATACACTAACAGATTATGCAAGTATTGCTTGATTTCCTTCAGCGCTTTCTGACATTTCTAGTCCCATATAAAGGGCGTCCCTTTCTTCATCAGATGGCTGTATATACGGCATTTTCCAGAGAGGTTGGCGACGAACCGTCGAATATAGGAGAGCTTCCCTTGGATAGATCACAGTTGTTTAAGGGTTCTTAGAGGGGGTATTTCCGTAATCGCCCTGATTTTGATGGGGTCGATCTCGATCCCTCGGTGGCGAATTATAAAACCCAGGAACTTGCCAGAAGAGACTCCGAATGCACATTTCAGAGGGTTCATCTTTAGGTTATACTTCCGAAGGCGCTTGAAAACTATCTTTAAGTGCTTACCACCGGAAACTGGACCGAGGCACGGGGAGCACATACAAGCCTGAATCTGGGGGCAGATACTATATGGAACATATTCGTCCACCTCTCCGAAGATACCAAGTTCATTTCTGACACCGTATATCGGAGGTTTGGATGGATGCGACCTTTGTAGAAGACTTATCAGATTCCCCTTCACATATGAGGGGTTTTTTGATTGTGGGGACACTTTTTCCTGCAGGAGCAAGCCCCTACAGTTAATTACATTATCGCCATGTGATAAAAACTTTCACCTTCTCCAAGTATATCATTTCATGTCGTGTTATGATTTGTTTATTTTAGGTTGCCCTTAGATTGTATATGGAGACTAATATACATCATTGTCACCCGTAGAGCGCGGATTAGTCCAAATCCGTAAATCTCAGATTTGGGTTGAACCTAGGTTAGATGTTTCATCAGTTCAGGATATATGTCCAAAGACCATTAGTCATATATGAGATTAATATCAACTTAGAAAATATATTTAAGAACCGTAATCTTGTTTTAGATTAAGATCAATTTAAAATATATAAGCATATGGGCTCAAGAAATATCATGGAAGGTTAAGCTTTATAGCACTTAGTCAATTTGGACTAAGAATTGGCTCTGGAATATATATACAGGCGCCCAGAAATTCTAGCGCATGCCACTTGTCACACAAACAAAGGTACACATGTCTATGGCATATTAAATCATTAGCGTATCAGGCTTGTGGCGCATACCACGTATACAATGGGTATTGGCGCATGGGTGTGACTTTTTTTGGTCTCTGGCACATTAAATATTAATGCCCATGGGTTGTGGCGCATGCCACGTAACGGGTCTCCATTGGCGCATATACCTCATGCGCATATGCCCATATTGGCGCATATCTTTATTAGAACATATCTTCATTGGCGCATGGTCTTCATATTGGCGCATGCCCTTTATATTGGCACATATCTATATAGCGCATGCCCATTGGTGCATATGCCTCTGGCGCATGGCCGCTTAGGGTTTTTTCATAAAGATTAATCTCTGTTCTTTTGAAACTTAAGTTTCATGAAGCTTAAGTTTTTGTTAATGGCTATTTTGGCCATTAACGATATCAATATCATAACTTTTGTGATCTGGAGTCTCCCTTTTTTATATATAGATCGTATGATCTGTTCTTTGGAAATTTAAATTTCCTTCTCCGTCATCATTATATTTTGATAAGGGGATTCGGTTTTTATCTCAAACCCTAGATCTTAATATCAAAGAAATCTCACTAATGAAAACTTAAGTTTTCTCGAGGCGAAGTTTGATCTAAAGATCTTAAGTTCATCGAAAAGAACTTAAATTCTGAATCTGAAGGTTAACCTTTTTATGGATGAAGCTTAAGCCATTATAACATGGAGATCGATCTCCTTTTCTCATCTTGGTTGATGATGGTGGTGAGGAAGAAGACGAAATCTATGATTACAGAGAACTTAAGTTTCTGATCAAGCTTATGGGGTCGATTGTGTATATGAAATTTGATCTCAAGGGTCCTTTATATAGGGAATATATATTGTTGTTGTTGGATATGTATGCACTGGAGGCATGTATTGTATAGGATGCTAGGGATATGTATGTACAAGGCAATCTTACTTATTTATATAGTATACTATTTAGGTTGTTTTTATCTTAATATGTGTATTTGTTTTTTTTTTTTGCTGCTTTGTATTGCTTATACATGTAGATAAAGACTCGATACAATAGTATACTATTTTGGTTTGTCTTTATTTTAACATATGCATATGTTTTACTTGATATCACATATGGATGATACATGTTGATAAAGCCCGTAGGATTTTGCTTGACTACCAGCATTATGATGGCGATCATACTTGTGGGGGTTGGGTAGTCCATAAGCACATCCTTAAATGTCCCAAGTCGCAGGAGATTGGGCATCGATATTCCAGAGTAGACTTGTGTATATGTTTCTAGACCCCGACGAGGGATGGTGGTTGGTCCCACAGCCATTGGTGTGATCACTTAAGATTGTATGCATGTACTCACGGGGGTTGAGTACATTGGACGAACTCGCCGAGAACTTCTAGATGGTGTTATACCTATCGTTAGATAGCGGTTTTCAGGTTATATAAGTACATGTTAGTCTTTAGACCTGAGATCATCATTTTTCTCGTATGAGTTCCCACTATACTAAGATCACTACCCTACCACGGCTCTACTGATTTATGCAAACAGGTTTTGGTTGGGTACAGTCCCGAGCCACATGGAAGCAGTGAGCGATTGTCAGGGATTCGTCTCTCCTGGTATTGAGAGTCGATATCGCATTGTTTCCGGTTGTCCAAAACCATAAGACCTTGGTCAAGGCAGATGAGATTTACTAATGGTTATATTGGTAGTTTCTCGGATCGGTCCTGAGCTACATCGACACGACTTACCGGGTTATTAGGGATCTGACGTTTACTACCCTCTAGACCCGGTACGCGATACTCTTAGACAGAGATACTGAACTGTACGGAGATTGCCACCGATAGGCTCAGTAGGGGTTCGGATGAGTTTGCTCGTCGGATTTCTTTTTGACAGGTACCTTGGTAGTTGTTACGTACAGCTAGTGCCGCAGACGTGCTTGTGGTTAAACCCACTGCCATTGTACCGTCGAGTATTTAGAGTTCTACACATAGGTTTTCCCTGGTACAGGCGAATTGATATAGTGGCCGTATTTTGATACGTGTAGGGTTCCAATCAAATGTGTGTACTAGCTACCCGGACTTTTGATCGGGCGGTTGATAATACTAGCCGACTTAGAATTAAGCTGGCTTATTAAATCAGGTATTGATTTAATAATTTACAAATATATTTCGATATATATATTCTAGTATTATGTTAGTTGTATTATTCTATCTCTCGGGTATTTATATGGATACTGATATGTATCAGGTATTCGTATTTATACGGATACGGATGTGTATCGGGTATTCATATTTATACGAATACGGTTATGTATATACGGTAGAATGCATTTTTGTATTTATACAAAATACATTCTATAAAGAGGACACCTCATAATGTATTTTCTATTTTTTTGGAAAAATAGAATAAGGTGTAAAGGAGAGGAATAGTGAGAGTCATGCTTGAATAGGATAGACAAATGAATTATAAATTCATTTGTCTACACTATTCAAGTATACTTGTTATTTTATATTGGAAAATTCATTTTACAAAATCATGGCTAGATTTTTTCTCCCACCTAAGTTATTCATTCTACCATTTTTCATTTCTCTCTCCTTGCAAGCTCTTCTCGTGAGCTCCTCCTCCTTCTTCCTTCCTACCCTCTCATGAGTTGAGAATTAAGGATAGAAGAGAGATAAAAAATACTACATATCATCACTACATCTCTAGACATCCTAATATAGCAAGCTAAGACCTTTAGATGCTTCATTGAGTGAAGCTAGAGCCTTGAACCATATCTCTTGGGTGGATCATCTTTGACTAAGAAAGACCGGCGGTCAAGCTCGATCACGGAGACCCTGAGGAGTTAAAAAAGTGGGTTGAAGACCGAAGGAAACGAACCTTTTTGGTATAACCTTTTTCCATAGTAGATAAACTCCTTCTAGTTCCTAGTTTTGGCTTATGGTTTGATCACTTAGGGTTTTGTTGATTGTGCTTGCTCAAAATTTATTTTTTGTGCATTCCGCCTCTCTACTTTCTATGTAGAGTGAGCACAACTAACTAACAGTTAGGCAAGCGGAGATAATCCCTCTTTGATATTTCTCTAATTGATCTTAAGATCAAGCTCATATGCTTAAGCATCGTTGGATTATAAATCCAAGGGTTCTTGTTAACAAAGTTTATATTTTTCTTATTTCAGAAAAATATAAAAGATTTATCTCTTATTAACAAAATTATCTTTCTGTTTAGAAAGATAAAGAATATTTTAAATAGCTTAAACTATGCAATTTAAATCTTTGGTTTAGAGATCTTCTGGTTAACCAGATTTATTCTTTCTGTTTAAGAAAGATAGGAAAATTATTTTTCCAAATATAGCTTAAGCTATCAAAGAAGCGAGGGCCTCAAAGATTGGTGCAGCGCTAGAAATTATTAGCGTATGCTTTTTAACCGCACTTATCTTTCTAGCGTATGGACTTAAGTATCATGGGTTATATTAATTATTATTATTATTTTAGTGGGAACAGTGTGTTGCATATGGGTGCTACCAAAGGTGTTGGCATAAGCGCCACGTGCCTTGCACATGGGCGCTGCCAAAGAGATGGCATCTCCGCTCACTTGTCTTGCACGTGGACGTTGTCATATATATGGCTTTGACGCTCATGTGCTTTGCACGGGGCACTTTAATTTTGGGAGGGAACAATAATGTTACAAGTTTTGACTGAATCCATGAATACAAATGAGAGAGTACAAGTTCAGGTTTCGAGTTGAGTTCATGTCAAGTGCATGTATTCATATCAAGTTTCAAATATTCATGTCATGTCCAAATATTCGTGTCAAGCTGTATTCATGGTTCGAGTCAAATCAGGTCGAGCATGCAATAAGTTTTATTACAAAAGTCATGTAGATACAATAAATAAGAAGTCACAGAGAATGAAATGAGACAAGTATATCATTCAAGTAATGATAAAAAATAATGCTATAAAGAAGTGTTATGTACGACTAATTATTCAAGTCAATTGGATTCAAAATATAAACGGAAAACATATACCTAAGTGTTGTGCAAACATGAGTTCAAGTCTCGCCTAAATATGATTACTGGTTTGGAAGATATACGCATTTTTGTATCATGATGCAGAACAGATCATAAGCTTTCCAGCTCTGACACATGTTTTCAAAACATAGTTTGAGTTAATATCCGTCGGGTTTCAGGTTTCGACAATTATTAGAAACTTATAGGTCTTTCGATATAATTATCCAAACAATTAAGTTAAGCATGATTGGATTCCTGAAGCTCTAGTTATGGTCATTTTAATATCAGGGTTTAAAACAGAAATTCTGATTTCTGGACAGCAACTATGTATTGTATTGCAGGGCATATATCGGGTCATTATATGCATTTTTGGGTTACCAAGTATATAGTAAATTCTAGGTCTATCAGCTGTGCATCTATATATCTAAATTTTGTCATAAACGGACATCGAAAACTTAAGTTATGTCGTATTTAAAAACAGTGTGCGAATCAGGACCAATTCTTTCCAGATTCGTCACTTAATTTTGTAATGCGGTTTTTTATATTTTACATCGATTTTCAAGAAATCTATATAACCAAGAAAATCTATATATTTCGATCTACATATCCAAAACATTTGAAAACACTTAATTTAGATTACATTTGATAGAGTTATGGCTTCTTGAAGAAAGCCCTTAAAAGCAGTTTTCTATATTTTAAAACGGTGAATAAAAAGACGTCATAAATCTTAAATCGTTATGCGATTCGATCTGAAACGTTTACTATAGATCTAAAATTATATCTATTATATAATCTAATTTTCCTAGAATGTTCAGAAGTCAAGATTGATTTTCTACAATTTATTTCAAATATAAGGGTATTTTAAGGTCGTATGTGTGAATAACAAAATTGTGGTATTTATTTGCAACTTTATTTTTTTTAAAATACAAGATCGGGTTTATTGAGATGACATGCAATGTAGAATGATATGATTCATTCATTCTCATAAACTAATAATATTACCATTTACCATGAACATGTATGAGAAAAATCGTAACAATCACATAACAAGTTATCAAGCATGTAGGCAATATATCGTCTTTTTGTACTAGACTAATTAATTTATTTTAAATACGTTATTTAAACATGGGGATTACCAAAGTATGTGCAAGTAGTGACATGGCAAAAGGAAGAACATTTAACAAAAGGAAGGTTAAGAGGAGCGAATCTGTAACAAGAGGGAAAGAAAGCGAAGGATAAGGGACTTACTCGCACAAACTGGTATCATCACCAAGTTCGTCTATTCGCCGATAATCTCGCGTTACTAGCAAAACTTTGAAACTTGAGGGAACACCAACGTCAACTAATTTTTTTTCTAGAGAGCTGGGGTTTTGAGAATAAAGAAAAAAGGAGGAAGAATCAAATAAAATGTGAAATGAAGAAAAAAGAAAGAGATGACTAAAATATAACAAGTGGTTCATGTCACTAGAATTCCACTTAATTATACTCATAATTATTCTCATTATTTTGGGATTTAAAAAAGAAAATGAAATGAAAGATCATTTGTAGGTTATGAAAGATATATAAAAAAATGATAAAAATAATTGCAGGACACAAGATTCGAACCTATATAACTTCTGAGCTAGCAATACAATAACTTAATCAATAAGCTACAAGGTTACTTTTGCATATAATTAAATAGAAACAATTATATATAGAGTTTTCAAAAGAAAATAATTTAAAAGATAAACGAAATTAATCGTTTTCTTAAACTAATTCTTTTTTTTGTTTCAATATACAAATTATCCTTTCAAAACAAAATCGAATAAATTTTTTATATTAGAAGAAATCAAAATAAATCCTTTTTAAAATTTCTTTCCAAACCTTTTCTTTCACAAAACGAATCATTTCGAGTCAATATATTTTTATTTATTAAAAGGCATTATAGTAAAAACACGTAGCCTTTGCAGTAGTCGAGGGTCTGACTCATGGAGTTGGTTTATTGAGAACTTGAAAATTGTCTTAGATGGATATGTTATGAACTTGACTATCATGAGTGACATGGAGAAAGGCTTGGAAGATGCACTAAAGCATATCATGCCAACAGTAAAGCATTGAATTTGTATGAGGCGTTTGTGGAAATCGATCAAAAAAAATTATCCTGGAGATTTTTTTGAAAGAGTTGTGTGGACTGCAGCTAAGTCTTTTTCTGCCTTGGATAAACTCCACGCACTTGAAGAGCTTAAGGCCAAATCAGAGCCTGCTTATATAGAACCGAGTAAAAAAGGAAAAGATAAAGAGATGGCCTTGAGAAGTGGGTTTGGAATAAATGCAGCTTCAAGATGGAATCAAAAAAATCACTATATAACCAATAATTTGAGTGAAAGTTTTAATGCTTGGGTGATCGAAGCAAGAGCTTTGCCAGTGTGTGATCTGATAGATAAAATTAGATCAAAAATAATGAAGAAAACGAAGCTGAGAAGAAGACGGGGGCTGAAGTGCCTATGGCAGAAAGGCAAATAGTTGAATTGAGCAGAAAACTACAGGAGTTTATAATCGATAGAGGTAGTGAAGTTGAGTATGAAGTCAATGATTGCAGCTTAAGGCAGCTTGTGAATATCAAATTTTGGAGTGCTCATGCAAGAAGTGGCAGATGACGGATTCGGATCGTCTCCATTAGTACTAGTTAACGGAGTGTCCATTGGATGATATCCCACCGTCCATTTAGAATGAATGACTATAAGTGACTAACATGTTTATACATAGTGTCATTATTTAATAAGGTAATATGAGTTTTAATTGGCTGAAATATGAAGAAATCAATTAATTAGATTATATGCAAACCATTCCAAATCAAATATTCTTCATTTTTTCGCAAAACATCACTGCTGAAAATTGAAATCAAAATTGAAAATCACATAAAAGTCTTGGATAATCGGATGTCTTTTTAGGATTTTTCAATTTTATTTTGAACATGACGTGTTTACGTGTTTAAAATTTTATCATTGATGTTTTAAATCAAGCATAAATCCATTACAGTAGTGGATTGTAAATTTTATTTCATAAATCGGATTATGATTTTTCTCAAATTGAATTAAAACAAGATGTTAAATATGCTTCCATAATATAAAAACATGGGTATGAGGTCAGGCTCAAATATAATGAATCTCAATATTAAATTATTCGTGAATGAAAGAGAAAAGGGAAATATAAACGTCAAGAACGACCAATTTACATATCATGCATTGTTCTAAGATTGATATAAAATGTTTCTCTCTCTCTCTTTCTCTCTCTCACACACACACACACACACTTACACACATACCCTATCCTGATATAACACCCACACATATATTCTATCTTGATATAAATCTTCTAGGTACATCGAGACTTATAAGTGTTCTGTTGGAATTCTTCCTTCAAAAGAAGTATGGGAGAAATTAGAACTGCCGTTGGAATTCCATGTACTAAAAGGCCTAGGGGAAGACCCAAAACGAAGAGGATTAGAGGGGAAGGTGAACTTGATAACAATCAAGCATCCATGATTCTACATAGATGTGGAAGATGTTCTGGTCTGGGCCATTATCAAAATAGGTGTACAATCTTATAAATTCAGAATCACAAAACCAACAAAGGTAAATTATAGCATCTCAATCCAGTTTAGTATGGTGTTTATCATATAATCTAATCTAAGACATGCATCAAAATTTTAAGACATGCACACCGTAACCCTATCTAATGAGTCACTTAAGTTAACATGGAGACAAACATGCATATAAACTTAACTAACCTGCACACACAGCTTCACAGATATATATTAATATTCTGCATTTTTAAAAAATTCACAGCACCACAGCTTCAACTTTAAGCGGAAGAGGGAGAGGGAGGGGACAAGAAGCGGAAGAGGGTATGTGGCTGCAGCTTTAAGAGGAACAGGGAAAGGGAGGGGAACATGAAGACGAAGAGGAAGAGCAGTTGCAGATACACATTTCAGTTGTTCAGCACCAGCTCAAGTTGGGCCCACTTTCAATGATGCATTTGATGAAACTAATTACCAAGCCATGGATGCTACAGTTTCTCAGCAGCATCTGATGTCTTGTACTGGTGGTAGTCAAGTTTAGAATAGCATTCAAGATACAATAGTGGCAATTGGTCCAATTCTTGAGGCAGAAAGGCAATAGGTAGATTGGAATATTACACCTTTTGAAGTGCAACTTGGTCCTCCTTCTAAGAAAAAGATTAATCCAAACAACATATTTGGAAGATTTGATATGATTTGCTTGGTGTTAATAGTGTGCTTGGCAATTATGTAATGATTTGCTTGGTATTGTTTGGCTTGAATTTTGTGTTTATGCACAAGTCTTATATTGGTTACGTGAACACCTATAATTTTGTCTGTCTAGTGTGATCTAGCAGCTTCATATATGTATAAACTGCTTATGTAATCATAACTTATCATACACCTATAATTTTGGTTTGAATTTTATGTTTGGCTTGAATTTTGTGTTCGGTTTCAATTTTGTGTTTGTGTGCTCAAGCCTTAAATTTTGGAGTAAGCATGTATAATTTTGTTTACTAATTATGTGATGAGTCATGCATAATTGTTTGCTACTTTATCAATATTATCATGCATACATCAGTTTTAGTTGGGATTTTGTTTCTTTAACTTGACTTTAATTATCATGCATCAAATTTTACTAAATTGCAGCATTTCAGAAAGCAAAATACTGCATCTTTCATTGCTTCATACACCAAATATATCTTCAGAATTCAACATACTGCATCTTTTGTTGTTTGATACACCAAATACATACATCATTTATTCACACAAACTACTAGTAAGTCAACGATTACAACAATAAGGATGACTTTAAACAACGTATATATATCTTGATTGATCTTCTCAATGATCTGCATCTTTTTAATAATAATGCCCTCCATTTTATCCAAAGCAGTTACAATTTTGGCCACTTCTTCTTCCAATACTGATAAGTCACCTGATCTGGCTCTTGAACCTGCTGAGTTGAGTTGGTATTTTGGTTCTTCTGCCTCATTTGGTGTCTCAAACGGCTCAAAGAAACCATATCCTTTTGGGAACTTATGACAGCTTGCCTTTGTATTTACATTCCTTTTTGCAAGCGTTTAACTTTGCTGGTACACCATAATAGCAACAAATTTGCTGCGCCGAAGAAGATGAATTTTTACTCAATTTTTGGACTTGAGGGAGAAGTGGACTCGAGGGCTTGAGATGTTGCTGGAGGTTGCTAGGAGGAGGGGAGGAGCTACTGAGGAGGACGAGGAGGAGCTGCTGCAGCTGTTGTTCTGAGGAAGATGGCGAGGAGCTGCTTTGTTCTAAGAAGGAGGAGCTGCTGTTGTGAGGAATGGTGTTTGGGTTGCTCCCCCAAATGGCCATATGTAACAGAGTTGCCCATTAAGTTAACTAGTGGGATGTATTTAGATAGGTTGCAGTTTGTGTTGGTTTTTTTAAAAATTTCAATTTTCTGAAGCTTGTCTTTAGAAATATGAGTTTTTTTTATGGTTGTATATAAATATAAACCCTATATATTATATATATTCTAATAATAATAATCAATTTTCCAATGTATAATTATTAATCCAGAATAGTTGTACATGTGGTAAAATCATACCAAAATACATTCTACTTCTTTCTTTTTGAATAGATAATATTTTGATAGTATCAGTTAATGAGATATAATAGAACTGAACTTATAAAAGAGCTAGAGCCGGGCACTCGAGCTGAGTTAAATGAGACAAAACCGGATTTGACCTAGCCATGTTCAGCTCGCAATGAATTTGTACCAAGCAAAAGATAATCGAGCCTAACTAGAGTTGACTCTAGCTCGTTCAAGTTCGGCCCATTTCCATTCCTAGGTTCGATGGACTAAAATACCATTCAGCTCGAAGGTTGGACGCCACTTAACCATAAAAATGTAATACAGGCATTATGCTCCAAATATAAGACATGTTCAGCAAAGAAAGAAACATATTGTTATTTTTTATTTATTCAGTCTTAAAATATTGTTCCTATTATTGGAGGTAGATATATTACATCTTCAGTAAAGTAAAATCATACCTAGTAATTAGTTAACACCGAGCATGTTCCAAATGTAATCTTGATTGGTAGCATATCTTGATTGCTTTCGAGCATAAACGGGAAAAAGCAACAAACTCTCAGGATTTGCAAACAAATTTTCTCACTTTCATTGTTTACTGAACATATATAAGTTTTTCCAGACATGACATGAACATTACGGCACATGATTATCAGAAACTTCAACTCAAAACATAGATTCTAGAAAATAAAATATGATGTTTATTATACAACACAAATACTTAAAAGATCTTCGATCTTCTTCTCATAATTAATCCTTAGGCGGGTTCTTCTTTCTTAGCTGCAAAAACATACGAAGAACAAACTCGATAAAAATATTTTTTTAATCATTAAAAGTAACTCCTAAAAAGGAAAAGGAAAATCATAATTAACAAAACAAGATAAGTTAATAAAATTGGAGAAAAATGAACCTGATTGCTGTGGCCGCATTTCTTCTTACGGCAGTTATGAGCTCTTGGAGGCAACCGAGCATAGCACCTACGTAAAATATCGAACAATCATATCAGATAAAAGCTGGTGCATAAACAAAATATATAAGCATATATTACGGACAGAAATTTAGCTTCATGATCACAAAATTAAGACTAATCAAGAAACGCAAACATACTTCCGGCATATCATCTTGTCTTGGTTGTACTTCTTCGCAAGAGCGATGAGCGAAGGCTCGATTTTAATGATACCACCCCTCAGCCGTAGCACGAGGTGAAGCGTAGACTCTGCATTATTATTATTTTGATAACTTATTTAGCATTACTAGACAAATTATTGAAATTTTGATAAATTTAAAATTAATTAATAGATATCATAAAATTACAACCTTTGTTGATGTTGTAGTCAACAAGGATTCGTTCCTCTTCCAGCTGCTTTCCTGCAAAGATCAGGCGCTGCTGGTCCGAAGGTATCCCTCCAAAAAAATAAAATAAAATAAAATTATAGGGAACAATGAGGGTTCACTACTACAACCTTGTTTTAAATTTACAGGCAAAATTACCTTCTTTGTCATAAATCTTAGACTTGACATTGTCAATGGTATCGCTGCTCTCGACCTCAAGGGTGATCGTTTTCCCCATAAGGGTTTTAGCGAAGATCTGCATCTTTCTCTTCTCTTTTGCTCCTCCTTTTTCTTAGGAATCTTTGTTAAAGCCTCAGGACCCTTTTATAGGGTCTTCATGATTCAATGCTCAAGACTAATTCAAATTAATTAAGTTAACTTGGGAACCAAGTGTAAGTTCAAAAAAATGATTAGAAAAAACTTGGGAACAAAGTTTGGGCAAGTGTTCTTGAAGTAAATAAGATAAGAAAACTGTAGCTCATTTGCTAAATGCTTCAGACAACATCTTATACATGCTTCAGTTGTAACAAATTAAATAATTTTCAGTATGTTCATAGTGCAAGTGTTTATAGTTTTGAGTTAGCAGCACAAAACCCCCCATAGTTAAACCTATACAGCACTAATATCACCTCAAGTGATTTATAGCTGCAGACACCCCCCTCTTCACTCAAGCTTAACTCTAAACTACTCAAATGATTGTCGCATTTTACTCCAGAATGGGTTTGTGTTCTTTAGAGTGGAATTAAGCGTTCTTTTAGGGCTTTGGTCAATGAACAAGATGGTATTTGCGCTAATAAATCATTCGAGGGAAAATAAGTGCTATACAGGGTAAATATACTACAGGGGATTTTGTGCAAATAACCATAATTTTTTTTTAATACACTCCTGCAAACATTTCATTTATCTATGTATATATCTGCTCTCAAAACTCTTCTAGTACTTCAATAATTGAAAGAATGCCCTTAAAAACTTTCTATATGATAGTGATTATACATTGCCTGTTCCAAGAGGAAGTAAAGAAGCATATTTGGTTTCTTCTACAGTTCCAGTTCTCACCATCCATCTCTTCAGCCAACTTATTAAAAGTCTTTGTCTCTGTCTTTAAGTAAACTTAAGATATTCAAAGCTCTCCATTGGTAGGCAATCATGTTACATATTTGTATTTCGATAACCGAAGTGTTTCAAATTTACTTTTGCTCATTTACAGTACATTCAGTAAACAAACTCATAATTGTACCCCTCAATGAGAGGCAAACTTTGCCTAAACTCCAAATAACAACACTTAAATAACTTGATATGTAATCCAAATTGCATAACCTCCTATAAGCAAGCACTGATCCCACAATAATGCACCGTGTGAATTAAGAACAATCTACATCAGCATTAGAGAACAAGCAAGAGCACTCGAACTCTACCCCCATCCTCATTTAATCAAATGGATTTATACGTTGGTCATGTTCGCTAGCCATTACCATCCCCGTGCAAAGGCATGTCGGGCACATAACCTGAGAAAAAGAAAATGCAGTTTCTTGTAAAAATTATGGATAACCTGACATGAGAAGTGCTAAGGTTGGAATTAGTAAATGGGATGTTTAGATTGAAGTTATCCAATAGATTCAGTGTGAAATATGTTCTAATTCGTTCTTGGCTTCATCTGTGTCTTAGAATTTCCTATAGCAAATATATCATCTTTCTCTTTCTTCTACACTTTTTCCATAATCCGGAAGAATTTGGAGGTTGTCAACAGGTCATTTTGGATTACGGCAAACCCCCGTTTTCTCATAGTTTTTTCAACCAAGGATTTGGTTCTAACTTAAATAGGTTGGCATTGACAGCCAGTTGTAAACAGTAGTCAAATCTTCTCGTGAAACTTTGCCTTATATAAATCATAATCGATCCTATTTCTTGGGATAGGTCTATGATTATGATTCTGATGACGATGAGATGAATTCAGTAATTATAATGCTTTCTTCCGATGTAATTAGGGATCTTTATCTTATCATATTAAATGTAGGGGTGGTA
The DNA here is from genome assembly GCA_030015575.1 of Agapanthus africanus. Lineage (NCBI taxonomy): Eukaryota > Viridiplantae > Streptophyta > Magnoliopsida > Asparagales > Amaryllidaceae > Agapanthus > Agapanthus africanus. The sequence continues at coordinate 161,551,844 of JASDDO010000024.1, forward strand.
TGGAATAAGGATAATGTTCCCCGTAATGAAATTGTGCCTTTCACATCTAACAAGAAGATACCAAGTACTATATATGAGTAAAAAAGGAATTATTTTCTGAAAGTTGAGAATACACGATGATTGACATTCTAATTATTCAGTCATGGTTTTGATCGACGTCCAATACCTTTCCAGCCCCCGAGCAATTTGGACACCTCTGAGTTGATGGCGCACGCAAAGGATGGTCGCAACCACCATTTATAAAGACTGGTTCCGTGCTCACTAACACGCCACTGGCAGAGCATCGAGCACACGCCAAATAACCTGTTGGTCCACACAAACACCAATCATTATCTCACCAATGCTTCTCATATCTAATTAGCTATAAGTTTGTTTTGCTAGTAGGTGCTATCCAGAGAGTATATGTGTGTAAATTTGAATAAGAAAATGAATCCTAATGTGTCACTGTTCAGTGACGCTAATATGGCAACATTTTATTGGATGACACCTATTAATTAAAGTGTTATGACAATCTCTCTCAAATTAAATACTGGATTCACAGTATGCAACATCTCTTTAGTTCATATGCAAGAATGCAACACCAAATGAGATATCGCCATGTCAGCTCTACAGTAGGATGTGCACCCCAAAATGACACTATTGGCCCAAAATTTCATTCAAGACAGTTTTTTTAACTTATAACAGTTAAAACAGAACAAACATATGAATATGACGCACATCTTTAACTTCTAATTCATATAGATTTCATATGTGGGAAGTTAGGCTTTAGAAGGATACGCTCAAGGTTCTTAGAGGGTTACAAAGACATGATTAGTGTCAAAAAATTGGGGGTCATAATAAAAAATATTCTCTCATTCAAAATCGGGGTTCACCGAAACAAATTTATATTAAAAAAAAAAGTTAACTTCTATGGGGAGAATGTACAAGGAAAAAGAAATACAGCAACTAATGATCATTGAAAACTCCTTTGACAAGATAAACTCATACCTGTACCGTGGCAATATTTGCATCTCTTCTTTTCTTGTTTCTCAACATTGTTGACCTCAACCAACATCAAGGCTGATATCACACCAACTGCCCCGCCTGAAAAGGATGCCACTATGGGATCTACCTGACTGAATCACAATATAATAGAATTTCAGAAACAATAAATCAAAGGATTGTGTGATATCCACAAGCAGGTAATTTGGTTATAGGGTAACCTTAATTGCAGTGGCAAATGCATGTTCCATATAAAATCTTCATATGAAGTACCGCCCAAGCCTAGCTTCAGTTCCAACTGCAGAAAAAATGATGTGAAGCTTACACTTTTAGCCAATAGAGGTCATTTTCAGGATGATATGAGGAGGAAATGTTTGCTTGACCTTGACATATATTGTGCAAGGAGAATTTGAAAATTCTGCGATAAATGATTCAGCCAAAAAACTGAATGAATAGTGAGGGCAAATGTGGATAATTTTAACAGATTTAATATCCGAAAGACCGGCATTAAAGAACCATTAATTTTTTTAATAAAAAAAATAGAGATCTACAAGGTTCATCCATTTCATTATGGCATTTTCCCAGCGAGAGTGAAAAAAAAAGCTATAATAATTCATAAATCATAACATCATAGCTAAAATTGTACTTTAGATACTTAAGCTTCTCATGACAAGATGTATATCAATACGTGCAAAGGTATAATGTAGCTTTACATCGAACATTGGCTATACCGTGAATCGGGCACAAAGGTAGCAACTAGCCAGGCTATATGGATAGAGCACAATTAATAAGCTAGAACAAGAATGGTGCACATAGGTGGCGAGGCAATATACAAAGAGCACAATTAACTTGAAGATTTTCAAAGAAGTCAAGATAAACACAAGAAGAAAACAAAGAAGCATAAGCTTACAACTGGTGCGAGAAGGCCTCCAAAGACTATTATCCCGGTTACAAAAGAGAATGATGTCAGGTATAGCTGCTTCAAAGTTTTTGTCGTCTATATAAGAAACATACAGAAAAAGATCAGTTAACATTTGCTTAAAAGTAAAAATGCCTTCATACTAAAAACATAAATAATTTCAGATTATCACCATATTGGGGATGAATGGTATAGTCGATGGCATATCAGGCATCTCATTTTCCTCAATACTTTCATCAATATACTCAGCACTCTTTATGCGCTGCTGCACCCGCAATCTCCTGACCTGTTTTTTTTTAAAATGAAGGTAAAACAAAATTTTAAGAAATACATGACATATAATGTATGCTGTGGGTATTATCGAATAGTAAATGACTTCTTTCCTTTCTTCCTTTCACTTCATTCATTTTAAAGACGGAATTAATCCAGATAGTGTTGTGAAGTAGTAGATTCTATCTTCTTGTGTGAAAACAAAGATGGACATAGGTAAATCAAACAAGTTCATGTTTCACCTCTTCCATGAGAAGGAAAATTTTGTTCCGTCGACTTCTAATATTGTCTTGAATTTCTTGCAGCTGCATCTGCATAAAATCTTGGACTGTCTCTGGGCCTTCTATAATGCAAAAGCTGAGCAAGATATTAAATGAGTACAGTTAGTATATTTAGTAACTAAAAAAATTTCTCCAAAAATTTGTAAGCCCGTAAGCATGAAAGAACCTATGGTTGATTTATAATTTTCCACTTCAACCGAGAACATGTTGCATATTAAGAAATTGAATTTTCTGCACACACCATAAGCAAGACCAAAGCTCTAATATCGATCCTAACCCGATTTTAAAAAAAACCGTTTCTTAATCACTCTTCATTCAACAATTAACAGCAAAAACAATAGAGTAAACCATCAAAAAAATCCAGCTAACAAACAGCTTGATAAGCTCGTTCATTGATTATCCAAGTGAGAGCTACTTATTTAAGATTAGTTATGATTGCTGATAGTCAATAATGAGCCAACAAATTGCCAAAAGCTCCTCAATTAACTTGTTCTATTAGAATTTAAAACATTTTAATTTGCTTTTTGAACAAAATCTTGTTGGTTGCCAATCTTCTTAAAATAACCAAGATGTAATTTCTTGTAACATGAAAAAAAATTACAATATTTCAATGGAGAATAAGCTCAACTCATTAACACAAACTAAAAGATTGAATTTCTCATACACAGATGAAATAAAAAAGCAATCCTACATCAATTTCTCAATTCAAAACCTAATAAAATCCACAAAAATTTTACCTCGACCCATTCTCTCGGGCTGAGAACGACTCATCACTCGACGAACAGCAAATCGGCCGTCGTAGCCCTTTCATCCCTCGCCCAATTCGAAAAAACCGATGAGATTTCGATCGATTGACATCGTCGGCGATAAGAATTAGGGTGTTGGGCGAAGGGGATGATGATGCCCTTTGAAGAGGAACGAAGGATGCGATAGCAGAAGAAGCCATCGACGATCGTTATCCCCCAAATTGGGAACGCGATGGGAATTTTATATGTTTTGATGTAAACCATAAATTAGGGGTTTTTTTTTATAAACTTTTCAGAAATTTGGGAATCTGAATGAAGAATCTATTTTGGGATAAAGAGACGATCTTCTTAAGACCTAAACCCATATCTTTTTGTCCGTTATGGAACAAGGATAAACTTATGAGACCAATTTAACACCCAAAGAGCTGGTAAACGAGCAAAACCAGCAAAGCTTCATGTTTGTCAGAATTATTTAAACGAGTTTAAAACTTGTTCACCCTAGACTTGTTTATTTGAAGCCGAGCGAGATTTCACCAAGGCGAGCATCGAGCATTATCAGACATATTTTAAATCTAGAAAAATAACTGTAAATAATTACAAGAATTTATGAAAAACATACGGAGGATAAAAAAAAAATTTATGTCCATCCTCCGAAAATTTTATCTCCCTAATTTTTTTATCTCCTCACCAAACTCCAAATTTCCCTTCCACCCGATCCGCCTTCCGAGCCTCCTCCACCACCTGCCTCCACCCAATCCGCCCTCCGAGCACCTCAAATCTCCTGCCTCCACCCAATCCGCCCTCCGAGCACCTCAAATCTCCCGCCTCCGACCCCGGCCATGGCCTCCAAAAATTTTATTTACCCTCCTCCCCCACCACTTCGCCTCCATCCGCCTCCTCTCTTAGCCCCGACCTTCGATCGCCGGCCCCTGCCTTCGAGCCCCTCCGAGCTCTGAGTCCCCTGCCGATCTACCTCGACATCAAATCGGTGGGTTTTCTTAATTTAGTTAATTTGTTGATTTTTTGTTAATTTTAATTAATTTTAGGGTTTTGGTTAGGGTTAATTTAGGGTAGGGATTAGAGTTGGAGTTAATTTTAGAGTCATGGTTAGGGTCATTTTAGGGTTAGGGTTAATATTTTGTTAATTTTAGGGTTAATTTTAGGTTTAATTTTATTAAGGTTAGGGTTAATTTTAGGGTTAGGGTTAATATTTTGTTAATTTTAATTAATTTTAGGGTTAGCGTTAGGGTTATTTTTATATAGGGTTAGGGCTCATTTTAGGGTTAGGCTTAATTTTAAGGTATTTTATAACAATTTATTAAATGTATGTGTGTCTATGTGTGTGCGTGCTCAATCGCTCGCTTTTGTTTGTGTGTGTATGTGTATGTGTGCAGATGTGTGTGTGTGTGTACACACACACAAGCATACATACACACAGATACACACAAGCATACACACACACGCATACACACACAGCCAAACCTTAATTCATCATCATTCTCTATAATGAAACTCTTCATATTTGTGTGACTATAAGGTAGACGTCGGCGTCATTGCTCGCTCCTTTTTTGCATTCTATATACATCAGTCTCCGGTACAAAACTTTACCTCTTTTAATTCCTAACTACTAAACTTAGACTAAGTAACCATATCTAGATTAAGTCGCCAATTAAACATTAATTAAACCAAAAATATAGATACTTGGTATGCCATAAATTAATTAGCTATATACATGCTTTCTTTTATGAGTTTATTATAATGAATCTAGATGCTTCATTATTAATATCAAATGTTTAAGCAAATTTACCATAAAAATGAATAGTTCAATAACCGACGATACTGAAACGATAACCATCAAAACCAAACTAATTAAGTGCATGATATTCGATGATGAAAAAAGGTAAATCGATATATATCGTCATTGAGTATCCCATATTGAAAAAATATCGCGACTTAGAACCCGTTTATCAGTTATATGCGTACGGTTATTTTCGTGACATAAAACTACGTGTGTATTGTCAACCTCAAATGTTAATCGTTCTTCGTTGATTACCATCACACACAAACACATATATATACACATACACACAGACGACACACATAGACACACACACACAAGCATATCACATACACACACATACACACACGCGCACATATGATGAATTATCCCTTTTTGCAGGCACGGTTCGAGTTCCTGTGGTATGGCGTAGAGGGCCCCCACGGGTTTGCGATGAACGTGCAGTTTACGAAAAGATGTGTAAGCATATGGCGAATAATTGAAGAGACTATAAGCAAAAGATCTAAAATAAGCTTGAAAACTGCGTTTTACCGGATGAGAAGATTAAGATTTGCTCTGACGCATGCTGAAGTGCCTTGGTCGAGTATTTCTTGACCGGAGATTTTAGGGTGTGTCTTTGACGATACCTTTTTACTATTTTGAAACAACTCAATAAACAATATTAGATGTAATTGCAGGAGAAGAGCGAGGCAAAGCATCTCGCGCTCAACTGCATGATGTTTACAAGGTAGGGAGCAAGAGTTCCTAGCAGGTTTCCGTCGAACACGTAAGTATTGATATTAATACGTTAAAAAATATCTTAGAAAGTTATGTGTTAACTTTCTAAATGTAATATGCAGCAAGAAAGTCACGGTGGAGAGCCCTTGATCGGATCAAAATCTATCGGGCTCAATTTGTACGGGACGATGACGTGCCTGTATCGATTGAGACCCAAGAGCTATATGTAAGACTCCACCATTGTTGTGCTTCTTAATTATTTCAGAATAATTATTGTGTAGCTTTTAAAACGACAATAATATGTTTGTTCTACAAATAGGCGACGATTACGGTTGAGAGAGATGAGTTGATCCAGGCGATGGAGACGAAGTAAGGAAACCCGGATGAGGACGTGCAGAGAACATTCGCTGTAGATAGGGCTTTCACGGAATATAAACTGGATCATCACGGGAGATTATAGTGTGTGTCCTCTAAGATCTTTCCATGCCAGTATAACACTCCTCTCCAGCCGACCGGGCATCCACCTCCTGGGTTTCAGCGAGCAGACGACTTGGCATCGGAGGCGTCGCGCCAGACCAGGGCCCCTAGGAGTAGGACCCCTATGTTTCCATAAATCTCCCCAGTATCAGACGCCAGATTACGGCGATTTCTCATGCCGATCGGCCACGGCGCCCGCTCCCGCTGCCGATCTATTTGCTGGCTGGACTCGCCAGCAGAGGCTTCAACTTATCACCATGTACATCCAAGATGGGATGCCAGTACCTCCGGTAAGATTGATAATCCTTAAACACACACACACACACAAGCATACACACGTGCGTGCGCTCACGCACAAGCATATCACATATACACACATGCACACGCACACACATACACACACATTATTAAATTACTATAAAATACCCATACTAAATATGTATTTTAAACTTTCAATTGCAAGGGCTCTATCCTAGAGATCCAGGTGCGCCTTCCTCGTGATCGACTCTCTCTTTCTCTCTCTTCCCATAGTCGTTATCCTTTATGATTTCATTCCCCGTTTGTGTGAATTTATGATGTTAAGATTGTACTGGAACGCATAATATCTATTGTAATCGATATTTGGATAATTTATATTTGAATGGAATGGAATTGATATTTGAATGGAATCAATATTTGAATGCAAATGATATTTGAATGGAATCGATATTCGAATGGAATCGATATTCGAATGGAATGTAAATTTTCTATGCTGCTGTAATTTTTTTTGTAATGTAATGACCTTGAAATCCATGTACAAATATAACTTGTTCAATGTATAGAAAATGGGTATTTCATCCTGACTAGGAGTTATAAGATAAATTTGTTCAATAAAAGTAAAAAGCAACTTATAGCTCATTGGTCAAGACTATCCACTGCTATTCTTTAGCCTGCAACTTCGAATCTCATCAGTCTCAATTATTTTTAATATTTTTCTTTTTAAATTTTCGAAAACCCAAGAGTTGCACGTGCAATACACGGAGAAACAAAAAGTTTTAAAGAAAACAAACTAGAGAAATGAGGAGTTAACACGATGTAAAACACATGACCCAAGTCACGAGACACGTGGCCTCCATCTGACCATCGAAAATTTCCAAAAAACCGCTACCGGCGGTTGGATTTGGTCCATTCGCCTTCGTGCTTCGCCCGTGCGTCCCTTTGGTTCCCCTTTTTCCTATTAGTTTTCTCTAAATTAAACCAGAGACCTTACAACCTTTCAATTCCTCCATCAACACCATTAAATCTATTTTTTGATTCAATTTTAATTTTCCATACTCTCATAGTTTACCCTATAAATACCACCCCATCCACTAACTCTACCCTATTCTGAAATCTATAGCAAAAATTCTTTAAAAATTTCCAAGTTCAAAAGGAGTTAAACTAGTCAAGTGGAGTTAGCTCGAGCTAAGTTCGTTCTTTCGAAGACCGGAGCCATTTTCGACGCTATCACGCTTTCACAAATTCCCCTTTCCTTTTTCCTTTCTTCTCAAGTGCCACGCCCTGCTTCCCAGTAGACGGAAACGATGACGTGGCAAGCCCGCGGCATATTTATCCTGAGAAGGTTATTCTCTAAATAAATATACTAAGCGTATTGAAACAATACTACACAATACAAGAATAAATAGAGACTGTAAATTTTTTGGTAACACCCTAGTACGTTTATACAATATAATTTGGTATTTTAAATTTTGCTTTAAAATTCTTTTATTCTTTTTGCTATTGGGTTGCGAATGATTCAAGTAGTAGTAGTCGTTATTCGACCTGACCCGCATGTTTAGAACCAGACATGATACAAGGTTATATCTAATATTTACTAGTATGGTGTATCTACGTGAATCTAGTACTATATATACTTAATATATTTTTAAATCTTTACATATCTATTTATAGTACAAATTATGTATAAATAATATTTTTCTAATTAATTTTGCATGGCATATCACCCCATATTTTATTATTACTCTTATCTATTATGTTAATATCCTAAAATATTGACAACAAAATATTTAGAAATCTTTACGTATATTTATTTAAATTTTGTTTGGGGGTATATATATTTAATAATAGATTGTTGCATTATGATTAAAATCCTTACATATGTATTTTATATTTAAAAACTATATTTTTGACTAAATTTGGGTAATATTTAGGGTGATCTGGTATTATTTGTAAAATCCTACAAAATATATATAATATATTCCTATACCTTTATTATACATATAACTGTTATATATATATATATATATATATATATTATTATTAATAAATTTATTTTTTAGATAAATTCTCTCTCTCCCGCCTCTATCTCTCTCCTCTCGTTCTTTTCTTCAGCACAACCCTCACTAGCAACCTCAACGACGTCGTAACCTTCCTCTAACCCTCGCCGTCACCACCACCGTATGCATCAACCATCGCCGGAACATCCCATCACCGATCTCACCATCGACTCCAAACACCCACATCGAGATCCCTCGCCAACTCCTCCTAACCTATCACTCCATCATCTTCAACCTCGTCGTCATCTTCATCTCCTTATCACCTAACCTGATCATGTTCATAAGCTTCCCTTCAGATAACCTTTAGTTACATTTCATTGCGTTTACAATAGAAGTCCTTCCGATGATATACTTGTATGTAACCAATATCCAAGTGGACTTAAAGGACAAGTATTCTTGGTATGTTTGAGGTAGGCTGGAGGTGATGGTTTTAAATTTGGTGGGTGGATTCTAGGGGATTATTTTTCAAAACATTTTTAAAAAAAAAAGGATTTGCATTGGTGAAAGCTGTATTCAATCGATGCATGTAAAGTTTGGATAGTGACTGCTCACAATTCTGGTAGATGATATAGTCAGGACTCAGAAAGAGAAGCAGAGTTAAATAAGCTGATCCCATCATCTCAACCCCGTGACACCCCATTGTCGAGACCCAACTCCAGCGATCGCTTCATCGTCGCCCCGTCTCCATCGTTACCGTCGAACCCTAGCCGAGCTAAGTGCGCAAGCCAGGATCAAAACTTTGATTGTCCGTTGCATCGTATCTCCATGTATCAGGTTGTTGTGATCGTCGTGTTTTTCGTCTCCTAGGCAAGTTTCTAAACTCGCGACATGCTACATTATGCATTCCATCATATATGGTCATTATTAGTATTCGTATATTAATAGTTAGTAAGTTATTTTCAATATACAATTTTACAGCATTAATCCGTATTTATAACAATAACAGCTTTATCCCGTTGCATGCTAGTTCCTTATAATTTTATTATAATTTTCACCGCCGTTTCTTTATCCTTTACCTAGATTACAGTATATCTAGTAGCAAATGTAAAACGTTATTATAAATAGGTATACATATATATGAATGGATTAATTATACCTTACATAATAAATAATATACTTTAGTTATTTCTACAGTGTTTTAAATAAACTGGTTACCGTTTTCTATCAAGTATTTATCCTATTTAATACACACCGCCTGACATGTTCACGACACGTTATCTTGCCTGTTACTTGGATAATTTACCAATGCGCCGATAATCCTGATTTGTTGTCCTGATAGACGTGACTTGTTGTCTAGATAGACAAGACATGTACCTGTTTGATCTTGTGTTGGCATTAGGTAGATATCATCAATACCTGACTTGAACACGAAACCTGGAGGAAAAGTGGAAATCAATAATGAAACCTGACTTGTAACTCAACAGTTCGATATTTTCCAGAGAATGATCAGTCGATACGGGCGATGATGCTGACATCATTCATCTGTACATGATACCCTGTTTTTACTGCTTAGCGGCACGTCTCGGATTCAGCCCCGAGGGTCTTGACCGTGGTCTTGGGCACGCACGGGATACTATTGAGTTATATCGACAATTCCATTAATTGATTTCAAAAACTTGTAGAACAGATAATCTAGAAACACAGAATTTAGGATACACATGACATATCTATAGCTCACTGTTTTGCACCTGTGTTTATTATTTATACCCATATTTAATCATAACATCCTATTCTGGTTATTACTATTATTTTGATATTTATGATGCACTGACGTCTGGGTTTTGCATGGCCTAGTTTTCTTGACTTTGTCGCGGGAAGATCAGGAGTATTTTAACAAGCAAACCGAGCAGTGAAGAGCTTGATGATTAGTTTTAAAGATGCTTGGTTTATTTTATTTCCATAGTTTAAATTTATCGATGCGATCCTATAAGGGACGTGATTCAGATATTATTCTTTATTTGATCTTTATTCATTTTCGCTATATGCATTTCTTGACTTTTATTTTACTGTGGCAGATGGACATGTGTTAGTTAGATTTTATTTACTATTCTTGATATCTGATTGACAGCCGTAATGCGACTATGGAGGGATTTTTTCTAACCATGGGTAGCATGATTGGCTCTGTCACGGGCCGTATTCATGTATTTTGGGAAGCAGGGCGTGACATTTTTCAACAAATATCTTTATTTACATTCAACTTCAAATATTTACAAGTACATGTGTTTCAACTGGAAAGTAAATACAATAAAAGAAAATGCCTAAACATGTGGCATATATAAGCTGGAAAAAGAATGAAGCTAAACTAGTCCTGAGTAGTAATGTGGTTGTAGTCCTCCTCTGTAGCCTCCACTTCCTCCGTCTCGACCATATCTGACGAACATCCCAAGAAAACAAAAGTGAGTGGAATACCCGTCAGCTAACTTGCGCTCGGTAAATCCTAAGGAAAAAGTGTGTGTGTGTGTGTGTGTATCGAGTAAAAGTATATGTTTATGGGTAAATATATACTATAGGTCTCTATATGGTCACTATGTTAACGTTAAGTTCCAAGTATGAATGTCAACACAGCCGTAGAAGAATTCACGATCTCAAGAGCGGAGCCCCAGGAGCAAGGAAACACGGGCCTATTTCATGTGTTAGTATCGGGGCTCTAGGCTGTGGATGAGTCGACTCGACTGATATTCGAGTAAAATAAAAAAAAAGAGGTTAATACGGGATTTCTGAAACTCCGTTGGATCCACACAAGAAACTATCCCAAGCACCCCAAGTATAATTATATTATAACTGGTTAATATACTTATTTGCTTTGATTGATTAACAGGTCTTGATCGAATCCATAAGTGTAGAATGAAGTCAAGTAAGTCGAGTATAATGCCAGTCATGTCAATTGCAAATCTTGGGTCAAGTCAAGTTAGTCGAGTAGATTGGGTTCGAGTTCAAGTTCAATCTTAAATTCGAGTTTGGATTCGAGTTCAAGTTTCACTTTAGATTCGAGTTCAAGTTCATGTTCAAGATTAGGTTCGAGCTATAGTCTTTTTCTTATGAATTGATTTAGCTATTGAAGATTTTATGTTCGGAAGAAATCAGACAACTGCTGTATATGGACGGCAGGATTTATGTCTTTTTCCAAGACAATTGCCATTTGATAACTCCGTTAAGTTATTTAACCTGAATAGGCAAGCACTCACTTTCTCCGTCTCTCTGGAGCTCAAGAGAAATGATACCGCTTAAGCTTATATTAATTTAGAGTCCTTAATATTTATTATTGTTTGTTTATATTGTTTTATTTCTTGAGGGGGTTTTATGAAAAATATATATTAATATCGTTTAAAATTAAACCTCGAGGGTGATTTATAGTATTTAGAATTTTGATGAACACGCATTTTAATTGTTATGGTATTTTGGTGATGAAACCTAGCTTTTAAAAATTTATAGTATTTTTATGAAAACTAGCTCTTTTGGAAACTTGATGATATTTTATTAAAAAAATTCACTTCTTTCATTTTAAAAATATAGTTTCATAATTTGTTTTTATTGAAAAATACGGATTCATAGTTTTGTATAATTTTCCAAAGTTTAGTTTTGTTTAGAAAAGTCGTATTTCTTAAAAACCGTATTTTTATTTCCTTTCGAGACCGAATACTCCATGAGATGTTCTGCATCCCGCTATACTATCCCAAGGATGTGCGATAATCTGCACCATCCATTAGCGGGTCTCCTAACGAGGGTTGTAGAGGCGTAATTGCCAAGAATTTAAAATATTGATTTAAAAGAAACCCGTATTGAAAAGATGTGGTATTTTAATGTAAAAGTTATTCTTTGAATTAACCATATATTTAGGCTTCGTGCTATGAAACTATAGTGTGCGTGTGAGGTAGGTCGTTATCTCGTGAAATTTTTCTAAAGGTACATTTAACAACTATTGAAATAATGGTTATACTAAAGTTCATGGTATTTTTCTGAAAAGTTCATTTTATGATTATTTCTCTTGGAAATTTTTATTAAACTGAAAGCTAAACGATATAAATAAGATTAATAGTGGTGTTAGAATGTTAGTTTGACCTAATTTTGCTTATCAAGTGGATTAAAAATGTTAAAAAGAAATTATATCGGAGCTAACTCCACTTTGTCGACGTGAGTTTAGAAGGCGGTTTGAGATGAAAGAAATAGAGAGAATAGGGGACTTACTAGTTGTGTAGTGCTAGGAAGAGGTTAAGGAAGATAGACAGGTCTTGGTCTCGTCGGAGATGCTCCGGTCGTCGGAATTTGATTGCTACTCCCTTTGGCTTGCTTAACTCCACTTGAATAGTCTTAACCCTTCTTGAACTTAGAGGATTTTTTGAGGAATTTTCAGAATAGAGGAGAGCTAGGTCATGGGGTGGTATTTATAAGGTAAAAATAAGAGATGGTGTGAAATAAAATTGAATTAAAATGGATTTAATGGCGTTAATTAAGGATTTGAAGAGTTTCTGTTTGATTGCAAGAAAATCAAACAGTGTAGGGAAGTTGAGGGGAGCTGAAGGGACGAGTGTGCAAAGCACGGAGCGATTTGGAGCATATCGGACCGTCGACGGCTGGAAATAGCAAGGAACGGACGGTCGGATTTGGGTGTCTTGCCTCGTGATTCATGCCACGTGTCTTGTTCTACGTTTACTCCTATTTGTGCATGTTTGATTTTTCTGAAACCTTTTGTTTTTCCGTGTATTGTACGTGCAACTCTTGGGCTTCCGAAAAATCAAACATAATTTTTTTGAAAAAAATTTGGGACTGATGGGATTCGAACACATAGGCTACATCCCAGCACTGTAGATGCTTTACCAGTGAGCTGCAAGTTGCTTCTTACTTTTATTGAACAAAAATAATTTATAACTTCTACACAGGCTGAAATACTCTTTTCTATACATTTAAACAAATAATTCTGTATATGGATTTTAGAGTCATTACATTCTACCCTCCTTATAAAAATTTCGTCCTCGAAATTTACATTTATATAGAGACTAATTTTCAGAAAGGTAAGGGTATCGTGCACGCATATCTTCTTCTCTTTCCCAAGTTGATTCTCCTGGCGAATTCTCTCTCCACATCACACAAACCAAGTGCACCTCCTTGTTCCGTAATGTCTTCATCTTTTGGTTCAGGATCTCAACTGGTTGCTGCTTGCGGGTTAGGTCAGTCTGTACTGTGAGTTTTGAGTGATCAAGTATATGGCTGGGGTCGCTCACATATCATCGTAGTTTGGATATATGGAGCACGTTGTGCACTCCTTCCAACAAGGGTGGTAGTGCTAAACGGTATGCCACTTCTCCAATTCGTTCGAGTATGTCGAACGGTCCTATTTATCTTAGACTTAATTTACCCGTCTTGCCAAAACGTATCACTCATCTGTTTAGAGAGATCTTCAAGAATACATGCTCTCCGGGTTGAAACTCTAGATGTCGTCATTTTGCATCTGCCCAATGCTTCTGTCGGTCCTGGGCTATGCGCATGTTTTCCCTGATCATGCGAACCACATCTACGGTTGCCACGATCATCTCTGGTCCAAGAAGTTCACGATCTCCAATGTCATCCCAACTCAGCGGGGAATGACATTTCCATCCATAGGGTGCTGCAAATGGAACCATCCTAATGCTTGCCTGGTAGCTATTGTTATATGAGAACTCCACAAGGTGTAGGTGATCTTCCCACGAACCTCCGAAGTCTATCATGCCGGCTCTCATCATATCTTTTAATATCTGAATTGTTCACTCGGACTGCCCATCTGTTTGTGGATGATATGCCGTGCTGAAATTTAGACTCGTTCCCGGCCTAACTTGCAGACTCTGCCAAAACTGCAATCGGAATCTTGTGTCGCGATCGGAGAAGATGCAAACAGGTACCCCATGTAATCTCACAATCTCCTGCATGAGTTTATGGGTATCAAGACAAGTATTGTACACCTTGAAGGATAAATCTTACTTTAGATTTTTACCTGCCTCCATGTACTTCCTTGCTAACGTCTCAATTGACTGACCAACTTTGAAAGGAATAAAGTGAGCCGACTTGGTGAGTCGATCCACAATAACCCAAATTGCATCATTACCCATCGTGCTGCGAGGGAGAGCAGTCATAAAGTCCATGGTAATATGGTGACATTTTCATTCTGGGATTGGTAACGACTGAACTAGACCAGCAGTTCTGTGATATTCAGCCTTCACTTGCTGACACACCAAACACTTGGCTACGCTCCTTGCTACTTCGCGCTGTTGGATATAGTGCCCTCAAAACAATTATTATGATCGCAAGTAGGCGATTATGATGATTGAGGGAAGACCTATACAGGTATAGCAATCTTACTCGAGATGATAGTGTGCTATCTGGTTTGTCTTCATCTTTGATGAAGCCCGTAGGATTGTTGCTTGACAACCAGCATTATGATGACGATTATATATGTGAGAGCTGGGTTGTCCATAAGCACATCCTTAAATGTCCCTAGCCATTGGAGTATTGAGACCGAGCATCGATATTCCGGAGTAGAATAATGTATACGCTTCTAGACCCCGACAAGGGGCGGTGGCCGGTCTCACAAGCCATTGGTATTGTGTCACCTAAGATAGTATACAGGTTCTCACTGGAGGTGAGTACACTGGATGGACTCGCTAAGAACTTCTAGATGGTATTATATCTATCGTCAGATGGAAGTTCTTAGGTGGCATGAGTACAGGTTAATCCTTTGACCTGAAGTCGTCATTTTTCTTGTGTGAGTTCCTACTGTACTTTGATTACTACCCTACCATGGCTCAAAGGAGTCGTGCAAACATGTTTTAGTTGGGTACAGCCCCGAGCCACATGGAGGCAGTGGTCGACTGTTAGGGATTCGTATCTCTTGGTATTAGGAGTCAATGTTGCGTTGTGTTCAATTGGCTATCACTAGAAATCCATGGCCGCTGCCACGCCCCGCTTCCCGGTGTACGGCGAAGTGGGCGTGACGAGGCCCGCTACGTATATACTCAGAAGTACATACGCTAAGCGTATCTAAGCAATACACAAGGGACAAGAAATAAAAAGAACAGAGACTTTTATTTATTAACATTCTTTGTACAATGCATGAAAGGAAATACAACTGAAATAACAAGATGCCTAAACAGTGGCATAACAGGAAATGAAAAGTACAAAAAGAAAAAGTGTAGAATGAAACTACAGTGCAGGGTTTTCAGTAAACTGCTCCAAGTCTTCTTGCGATGGCTCAACTTCTACCGGGTCCAAATCACCTGACGACATTCAAAGAAGAGAGAAACATAATATCGTCAGCGAACAGGTCACTCGGTAAGTCCCAAAGATAAGGGAAGAATAGAATAGACAGAGAGTAAGAGAGAGAGAGATAGAGAGATTTGCTTTTATAGTTGTATTATATTGTTATATTATTGTAATGTTAGGTTAACGCTGTTGTTTGTAGCTTGGTACAGAAGAATGCCAGTGTATACGAGAGGGGTCTCAGTATGCTAGAGACCAGGGCAAATGGAAGTACAAGTCTCCGTTATACAACCCGAAACAACGGCAATTGGATTCATGTTAGGTGTCTTAATCTTACCGTCTCGTGCCACCTTTAACACCTTCCGTACCAATCTACCCCTTAAACCCCGCGATGTCTTGATTGTATTGTTATCTTGTAATTATGTTGGTTGTATGATTGATTGACTGACCGAAACCATGATATCAGGAAACGGTTATAACCATAGAGTCATATAAATGGAATACTGAGAATCATGTAAAAGGAATAGGTATATCCATGGTTCGGTTCGGTCAAGATGTATAGATTGATATTGTATTCATGGATTCATGTGTTCATATTGACTTAGAATCTTGTAGATTATAAATTGACTTGAATCATATTCAAGTCAGATTAATCAGACTCAAACCCGAGTCAGACAATCAGAAATATGAATCGAAGTCTTATAATTGCTAGGGTCCTTAGGGTAATTTATAAAACTTGAGGGGGTTTTATGTAAAAATACTTTTATATATTTTTTCAAAATACACCTCAAGTATTTATTGTTCGACTTCAGTATTGTAATGAGGGTGGATTTTATGTAGTGACATTTCTAGTGAAAATATCCTAGTTATGTAAATAAGGGTATTTATCTGTAATATTGATTTATTTGAAGTTCATGGTATTTTAGTGTAAAATTTATTCTTGTAATTATTAGAAAAAGGTGGAATATTTATATTATAATAAAATAGATATTTAAATGATAAATATACATATATTTATACAAAAATATTTTTAATAAATATTTTATATTCCAAAAATCTCATTTTCTTAAGATGTCGTATTTTAAACCTTTCGAGACCGAATGCTCCTTGCGGATGTCTGAATCTCGCACTACTAGCCCGAGGGTGCGCGATAAACCGCATGATCCCGAACGGGTTCCCCAAAGATGGGTTGTAGCGGCGTTTTGCAAAGATTGTAAAATACTAATCCTCTAGAAAGCGGTTTTTATAAAGTAAAAGGTATTTATTTGAAAAGTGTAATTTTCCGTATTTTAGGTTCTAGGGTTTCCTAAGCCAACTAACCTATTTCTAAATGGTCTAAACGACAAGTCGTTAGAAGCCTCAAATCGCCTCTTCACCGCCAATTGTGGCCAGGTAAGTACAAGTGAGGAAGGAGGGATCCGCTCACGAATCGTGAGGCGGGCCTTTTAAAGTTACCTAAGCTCACTTGCCTAGCCTAGACACCACAAAGTCAGGTTTAAATAAACGATCGATGTCCACAACTTATCGTATTATTCCTAATAAGAAGTATTTATTTAAAAGTGTATCAAATCTAAAACCTTTAAGAATGGTTTTATTAAGAATATGGTATTTTAATGAAAGTTTCGTTTTATCGTATTCTAAGTTTTGATGATACCGTTTAGGGTTGTATTTGCGTGTGTGTGGAAGTAGGTCATTATCTCGTGCTCTACTTTAAATGTATAGCAAGTTAAGGGTTAAATGTGAAATTGAAACATGATGGTATTAAAGTGTAAAAATACGGTAAATTGAAAAGGTTATCATTTCATGTGTGAAAACTTATTCAAATTGATTTTTACAAGTTTAATGGTCAAGATAAAGATGTTTAGGAATGATTGAATTGATTAGAAGAAGAAAAATAAAAATTATGGTATTAAAGTGAAAAAGAATACGTTATTGCAAAAGCTGTCATTTCATGTGAGAAATTTTGTCCAAATTAGTTGTTATGTGATTAATAGTCATCATGAATAAGTTTAAGTATTATGGAATTGGTGACAGGTGAGATTTTATAGAAAACCGAATCGGAAATCGGTTTGTTCCGATTTCCGTCGGATTTCGTAATTTCGTATTTTTGAGAAGTAGAAAGAAGGAAAGAATGGGACTTACGGGTTTCGATCTATACTAAAGAGTATAGGGGAACTAAGGAAGTTGCCGAGGCGTTGCTTCGTCGCCGGTTGTTTCTAAAAACGTCGCCGGAATTCCCGCCGGAATCTCGTCGGAGCTTCGCCGCGAACTTGTTTTCAAAGCACACACTTCTTGGAAAACTTTTGAGAGAGTGGTTCAAGATTTTGGGGGTGAGAGGGTAGTGTGTAGGGTTGGTATTTATAGGGTTAGGCTAGGGTTAGGGTAGATGAAAAGTTAAAAATAAAAATGTGATAAAATGTAATAAAAATGTATTAAAAGTGGAGTAATTGGAGTTTCTAAAGAGCTCTGGAAGTGGTCTGAGGCTTAAATTTTGCAGGTGTACAGAGAATATGAAAGGACACAACTTTAATGTTGTGGCCGTCGCCAGAATCGGCCGAATCGGGGGTGACTCGGCCGTGACTCGGTCGGAGCACTGAGTCGGCCGAGTCAAGGCCGAGTTGGCCGATTCCCGGCCGAGTCCGGTGGCCTAGATCCCCCCCGACGGTTCATCTAACTCCTGCAAGTGTTACATGTTTGGGTGTAGTGGGGTTTTGTGAGATATGCACGTGTAAACTCTTGGTATTCTAAAGGTTTTTAAAAAATTCAATATTAAAAATAATGTAGGGTATAGGATTTGAACTCTGGTGGCTTGGTTCAGCAGTGCAAGATATTACCAATGAGCTACAAGCTCTTTCTTGTAATTATATTGCTAATCAATTACTTAAGTCTTGTGCTCAGGCAATAAATACCCCTTTATGGATTTTAAAAAAATATTTGAAAAAAATTTGTATAGGAAAAAGTGTATAAGAAAATTAGGGTTGTTAAATTCTACCCTCCTTATAAAAATTTCGTCCTCGAAATTTGTAAAAGGAAAGTGTAACAAATCTAAGAAAAGTTTGGTACTGATGTGCTGACAGTATGTGAAAAATAATAAGGTGGTGTAAAGGTTTTAAAAATGTGAAGAATGTGTGAAGGAATGAAAGGATGCGAAAGTTTTGGTAAAATTGTAAAAGAGGTGAGGGAATTTTGGGTTAGGACAGATTCAAGGTATATGATATAATAAGATTCAAGGAATAGAAATTTGTAAGATTCAAGAAACATGAATTGTTAAGAATGTTTTAGTTGCTGGTTCTTATGTTATATTGCTTAGGTTGTTCATGCAGACTAGAACTGCATGATAGGGATTCATACAGCTCTGACCTGCATGGGCCACCAACAAAACCTGTCACGCCCCGCTTCCCGGTGTACGGCGAAGTGGGCGCGACGATGCCCGCTACGTATATACTCAGAAGTACATACGCTAAGTGTATCTAAGCAATACACAAGGGACAAGAAATAAAAAGAACATCGACTTTTATTTATTAACATTGTTTGTACAATGCATGAAAGGAAATACAACTGAAATAACAAGATGCCTAAACAGTGGCATAACAGGAAATGAAAAGTTGAAAAAGAAAAAGTGTACAATGAAACTACAGTGCAGGGTTTTCAGTAAACTGCTCCAAGTCTTCTTGCGATGGCTCAACTTCTGCCGGGTCCAATTCACCTGACGACATTCAAAGAAGAGAGAAACAGAATGTCATCAGCGAACAGGTCGCTCGGTAAGTCCTAAAGATAAGGGAAGAATAGAATAGACAGAGAGTAAGAGAGAGTTGCTTTTATAGTTGTATTATATTGTTATATTATTGTAATGTTAGGTTAACGCTGTTGTTTGTAGCTTGGAACAGAAGAATGCCAGTGTATACGAGAGGGGTCTTAGTATGCTAGAGACCAGGGCAAATGGAAGTACAACGCTCCGTTATACAACCCGGAACAACGGCAATTGGATTCATGTTAGGTGTCTTAATCTTACCGTCTCGTGCCACCTTTAACACCTTCCGTACCAATCTACCCCTTAAACACCGCGATGTCTTGATTGTATTGTTATCTTGTAAATTGTGTTGGTTGTATGATTGATTGACTGACTGACCGACCGAAACCATGATATTAGGAAACGGTTATAACCGTAGAGTCATGTAAATGGAATACTGAGAATCATGTAAAAGGAATAGGTATATCCATGGTTCGGTTCGGTCAAGATGTATAGATTGATATTGTATTCATGGATTCATGTGTTCATATTGACTTAGAATCTTGTAGATTATAAATTGACTTAAATCATATTCAAGTCAGATTAATCAGACTCAAACCCGAGTCAGACAATCAGAAATGTGAATCGAAGTCTTATAATTGCTAGGGTCCTTAGGGTAATTTATAAAACTTGATGGGGTTTTATCTAAAAATACTTTTATATATTTTTTCAAAATACACCTCAAGTATTTATTGTTCGTCTTCAGTATTGTAATGAGGGTGGATTTTATGTAGTGACATTTCTAGTGAAAATATCCTACTTTTGTAAATAAGGGTATTTATCTGTAATATTGATTTATTTGAAGTTCATGGTATTTTAGTGTAAAATTTATTCTTGTGATTTTTAGAAAAAGGTGGAATATTTATATTATAATAAAATAAATATTTAAATGATAAATATACATATATTTATACAAAAATAGTTTTAACAAATATTTTATATTCCAAAAATCTCATTTTCTTAAGATGTCGTATTTTAAACCTTTCGAGACCAAATGCTCCTTGCGGAGGTCTGAATCTCACACTACTAGCCCGAGGGTGCGCGATAAACCGTATGATCCCGAACGGGTTCCCCAAAGATGGGTTGTAGCGGTGCTTTGCAAAGATTGTAAAATACTAATCCTCTAGAAAACGGTTTTTATAAAGTAAAAGGTATTTATTTGAAAAGTGTAATTTTCCGTATTTTAGGTTCTAGGGTTTTCTAAGCCAACTAGCCTATTTCTAAATGGTCTAAAGGACAAGTCGTTAGAAGTCTCAAATCGCCTCTTCACCGCCAATTGTGGCCAGGTAAGTACAAGTGAGGAAGGAGGGATCCGCTTATGAATCGTGAGGCGGGTGTTTTAAAGGTACCTAAGCTCACTTGCCTAGCCTAGACACCATAAAGTCAGGTTTAGATAAACGATCGATGTCCACAACTTATCGTATTATTCCTAATAAGAAGTATTTATTTAAAAGTGTATCAAATTTAAAAACCTTTAAGAATGGTTTTATTAAGAATATGGTATTTTAATGAAAGTTTCGTTTTATCGTATTCTAAGTTTTGATGATACCGTTTAGGCTTGTATTTGCGTGTGTGTGGAAGTAGGTCATTACCTCGTGCTCTACTTTAAATGTATAGCAAGTTAAAGGTTAAATGTGAAATTGAAACATGATGGTATTAAAGTGTAAAAAATACGGTAAATTGAAAAGGTTATCATTTCATGTATGAAAACTTATTCAAATTGATTTTTACAAGTTTAATGGTCATGATAAAGATGTTTAGGAATGATTGAATTGATTAGAAGAAGAAAAATAAAAATTATGGTATTAAAGTGAAAAAGAATACGTTATTGCAAAAGCTATCATTTTATGTGAGAAATTTTGTCCAAATTAGTTGTTATGTGATTAATAGTCATCATGAATAAGTTTAAGTATTATGGAATTGGTGACAGGTGAGATTTTATAGAAAACCGAATTGGAAATCAGTTTGTTCCGATTTCCGTCGGGTTTCGTAATTTCGTATTTTTGAGAAGTAGAAAGAAGGAAAGAATGGGACTTACGGGTTTCGATCTATACTAAAGAGTATAGGGGAACTAAGGAAGTTGCCGAGGCGTTGCTTCGTCGCCGGTTGTTTCTAAAAACGTCGCCGGAATTCCCGCCGGAATCTCATCGGAGCTTCGCCGCGAACTTGTTTTCAATGCACACACTTCTTGGAAAACTTTTGAGAGAGTGGCTCAAGATTTTGGGGGTGAGAGGGTAGTGTGTAGGGTTGGTATTTATAGGGTTAGGCTAGGGTTAGGGTAGATAAAAAGTTAAAAATAAAAATGTGATAAAATTTAATAAAAATGTATTAAAAGTGGAGTAATTGGAGATTTTAAAGAGCTCTGAAAGTGGTCTGAGGCTTAAATTTTGCAGATGCATAGAGAATATGAAAAGACACAACTTTCATATTGTGGCCGTCGCCGGAATCGGCCGAATCGGGGATGACTCGGCCGTGACTCGGTCGGAGCACTGAGTCGGCCGAGTCAAGGCCGAGTTGGCCGATTCCCGGCCGAGTCCGGTGGCCTGGATCCCCCCCGACGGTTCATCTAACTCCTGCAAGTGTTACATGTTTGGGTGTAGTGGGGGTTTTTATGAGATATGCACGTATAAACTCTTGGTATTCTAAAGGTTTTTAAAAAAATCAATATTAAAAATAATGTGGGGTATGGGATTTGAACTCTTGTGGCTTGGTTCAGCAGTGCAAGGTATTACCAATGAGCTACAAGCTCCTTCTTGTAATTAAATTGCTAATCAATTACTTAAGTCTTGTGCTCAGGCAATAAATACCCTTTTATGGATTTTAAAAAACTATTTGAAAAAAATTTGTATAGGAAAAAGTGTATAAGAAAATTAGGGTTGTTACATTCTACCCTCCTTATAGAAATTTCGTCCTCGAAATTTGTAAAAGGAAAGTGTAACAAATCTAAGAAAAGTTTGGTACTGATGTGCTGACAGTATGTGAAAAATAACAAGGTGGTGCAAGGGTTTTAAAAATGTGAAGAATGTGGAAGGAATGAAAGGATGCGAAGGTTTTGGTAAAATTGTAAAAGAGGTGAGGGAATTTTGGGTTAGGACAGATTCAAGGTATATGATATGATAAGATTCAAGGAATAGAAATTTGTAAGATTCAAGAAACATGAATTGTTAAGAATGTTTTAGTTGCTGGTTTTTGTGTTATATTGCTTAGGTTGTTCACGCAGACCAGAACTACATGTTTGGGATTCATACAGCTCTGACCTGCATGGGCCACCAACAAAACCTGTCACGCCCCGCTTCCCGGTGTACGGCGAAGTGGGCGTGACGAGGCCCGCTACGTATATACTCATAAGTACATACGCTAAGCGTACCTAAGCAATACACAAGGGACAAGAAATAAAAAGAACAGCGACTTTTATTTATTAACATTCTTTGTACAATGCATGAAAGGAAATACAACTGAAATAACAAGATGCCTAAACAGTGGCATAACAGGAAATGAAAAGTACAAAAAGAAAAAGAAAAAGTGTACAATGAAACTACAGTGCAGGGTCTTCAGTAAACTGCTCCAAGTCTTCTTGCGATGGCTCAACTTCTGCCGGGTCCAAATCACCTGACGACATTCAAAGAAGAGAGAAACAGAATTTCGTCAGCGAACAGGTCGCTCGGTAAGTCCTAAAGATAAGGGAATAATAGAATAGACAAAGAGTAAGAGAGAGAGAGATAGAGAGAGTTGCTTTTATAGTTATATTATATTGTTATATTATTGTAATGTTAGGTTAACGCTGTTGTTTGTAGCTTGGTACAGAGGAATGCCAGAGTATACGAGAGCGGTCTTAGTATGCTAGAGATCAGGGAAAATGGAAGTACAAGGCTCCGTTATACAACCCGGAACAACGGCAATTGGATTCATGTTACGTGTCTTAATCTTACCGTCTCGTGCCACCTTTAACACCTTCCGTACCAATCTACCACTTAAACCCCGCGATGCCTTGATTATATTGTTATCTTGTAAATTGTGTTGGTTGTATGATTGATTGACTGACTGACCGAAACCATGATATCAGGAAATGGTTATAACCGTAGAGTCATGTAAATGGAATACTGAGAATCATGTAAATGGAATAGGTATATCCATGGTTCGGTTCAGTCAAGATGTATATATTGATATTGTATTCATGGATTCATGTGCTCATATTGACTTAGAATCTTGTAGATTATAAATTGACTTGAATCATATTCAAGTCAGATTAATCAGACTCAAACCCGAGTCAGACAATCAGAAATGTGAATCGAAGTCTTGTAATTGCTAGGGTCCTTAGGGTAATTTATAAAACTTGAGGGGGGTTTTATGTAAAAATATTTTTATATATTTTTTCAAAATACACCTCAAGTATTTATTGTCCGTCTTCAGTATTGTAATGAGGGTGGATTTTATATAGTGACATTTCTAGTGAAAATATCCTAGTTATGTAAATAAGGGTATTTATCTGTAATATTGATTTATTTGAAGTTCATGGTATTTTAGTGTAAAATTTATTTTAGTGATTTTTAGAAAAAGGTGGAATATTTATATTATAATAAAATAGATATTTAAATGATAAATATACATATATTTATACAAAAATAGTTTTAATAAATATTTTATATTCCCAAAATCTCATTTTCTTAAGATGTCATATTTTAAACCTTACGAGACCGAATGCTTCTTGCGGAGGTCTGAATCTTGCACTACTAGCCCGAGGGTGCGCGATAAACCGCATGATCCCGAACGGGTTCCCCAAAGATGGGTTGTAGCGGCGTTTTGCAAAGATTGTAAAATACTAATCCTCTAGAAAACGGTTTTTATAAAGTAAAAGGTAATTATTTGAAAAGTGTAATTTTCCGTATTTTAGGTTCTAGGGTTTCCTAAGCCAACTAGCCTATTTCTAAATGGTCTAAACGACAAGTCGTTAGAAGCCTCAAATCGCCTCTTCACCGCCAATTGTGGCCAGGTAAGTACAAGTGAGGAAGGAGGGATCCGCTCACGAATCGTGAGGCGGGCCTTTTAAAGTTACCTAAGCTCACTTGCCTAGCCTAGACACCACAAAGTCAGGTTTAGATAAACGATCAATGTCCATCACTTATCGTATTATTCCTAATAAGAAGTATTTATTTAAAAGTGTATCAAATCTAAAACCTTTAAGAATTGTTTTATTAAGCATATGGTATTTTAATGAAAGTTTCGTTTTATCGTATTCTAAGTTTTGATGATACCGTTTAGGGTTGTATTTGCGTGTGTGTGGAAGTAGGTCATTACCTCGTGCTCTACTTTAAATGTATAGCAAGTTAAGGGTTAAATGTGAAATTGAAACATGATGGTATTAAAGTGTAAAAAATACGGTAAATTGAAAAGGTTATCATTTCATGTGTGAAAACTTATTCAAATTGATTTTTACAAGTTTAATGGTCAAGATAAAGATGTTTAGGAATGATTGAATTGATTAGAAGAAGAAAAATAAAAATTATGGTATTAAAGTGAAAAAGAATACGTTATTACAGAAGCTGTCATTTCATGTGAGAAATTTTGTCCAAATTAGTTGTTATGTGATTAATAGTTATCATGAATAAGTTTAAGTATTATGGAATTGGTGACAGGTGAGATTTTATAGAAAACCGAATCGGAAATCGGTTTGTTCCGATTTCCGTCGGGTTTCGTAATTTCGTATTTTTGAGAAGTAGAAAGAAGGAAAGAATGGGACTTACGGGTTTCGATCTATACTAAAGAGTATAGGGGAACTAAGGAAGTTGCCAAGGTGTTGCTTCATCGCCGGTTGTTTCTAAAAACGTCGCCGGAATTCCCGCCGGAATCTCGTCGGAGCTTCGCCGCGAACTTGTTTTCAAAGCACACACTTCTTGGAAAACTTTTGAGAGAGTGGCTCAAAATTTTAGGGGTGAGAGGGTAGTGTGCAGGGTTGGTATTTATAGGGTTAGGCTAGGGTTAGGGTAGATGAAAAGTTAAAAATAAAAATATGATAAAATGTAATAAAAATGTATTAAAAGTGGAGTAATTGGGGTTTTTAAAGAGCTCTGGAAGTGTTCTGAGGCTTAAATTTTTCAGGTGCATAGAGAATATGAAAAGACACAACTTTCATGTTGTTGTCGTCGCCGGAATCGGCCGAATCGGGGGTGACTCGGCCGTGACTCGGTCGGAGCACTGAGTCGGCCGAGTCGGCCGATTCCCGGCCGAGTCCGGTGGCCTGGATCCCCCCCGACGGTTCATCTAACTCCTGCAAGTGTTACATGTTTGGGTGTAGTGGGGGTTTTGTGAGATATACACGTGTAAACTCTTGGTATTCTAAAGGTTTTTAAAAAAATCAATATTAAAAATAATGTGGGGTATGGGATTTGAACTCTGATGGCTTGGTTCAGCAGTGCAAGGTATTACCAATGAGCTACAAGCTCCTTCTTGTAATTAAATTGCTAATCAATTACTTAAGTCTTGTGATCAGGCAATAAATACCCCTTTATGGATTTAAAAAAAATATTTGAAAAAAAATTGTATAGGAAAAAGTGTATAGGAAAATTAGGGTTGTTACAGTCACGGTGGATGAAATTTACTGATTGTTGATCAATAGTATCTCTATTGGTGATGAGCTTGATTCAGACACGAATTATCGGGTTAGTAGGGGTCTGACGTTATCCATCCTTTAGATCCGATATGCGATACTTTTTGACGAAGAGACCGGACTGTACGGAAATTATCACATTTAGGCTCTGTAGGGTAAGGACGCACTTGATTGTCGACCCCCCTTTCGACAAGTATCTGAGTAGCCGTTACGTACAGCTAGTGCCGCTGACGTGTTTGTAGTAAAACCCACTGCCAGCGTATTGTCGAGTCTTTAGAGTCCCACACAGAGGGTTTTCCCGGTTCGATCGACAGATATAGGAGCCGTACGTTGGTACGTGAAGGAGTCCGATTAAATACGTATACGTGATATACGGATTTTAATCGGGTGGTTGATGATACTAGTTGGTTTAGGATTAAGCCGGATTATTAAATCAGATTTTGATTTAATGATTTATATATATATATATATATATATATATATATTTTGATACATATATTTTAGTATTATTGTTCACTATTTATTTCCTTTCTTTGGTGCTATCCGTATTTTGATATGGATACGCGTATATGCAGTGATACATATACCAGGTGAAGTATTCCGTATTTATACGGGAATTCTTTTAGAAGATAGAGACCTCATATTTGATTTTCATTTGGAAAATCAAATAAGAAAATGAGGTGGAAAATGAGTTTTAATGAAGCATGGTGATAAGGGATGTCTTGGATTGTGATATGCATTTATTGTGCACTATTGCACCATGGTTGCATATAGATGTAGCCATTCATTTTCATTTACACTTGATGATTTTTTCATTTCATTCAACACGCTTCATTCACTCCTTTTCTCCTTCTCTTGCTCACATGAGCTTGAGATTCTAGAGTGAAACTTTTAGTGAAGTATTCCTACATCACCGACCATCCAAATCTAGCGAGCTTGGATCATCGGTTAGAGCCTCCTACGGTTTCCCTCGGGGGGAGCGTCTTCAGCAAGGGTGGTCGATTCTCAAGCGCGATCCCGACAGCTACGAGTTTGGAGGGGTCTTCCATAATTGGGTGGACACGCGACAAAAATTGTATTTTCTTAACCATTGCACTTTTAGTTAGCTAGTTTAGGTCTATGGATTGAATTTTGGGTTTTACGGGCGTTCAGTGTTCGCTAGAATTTTTGTTTTCGCTTCCGTCTCGACCGCGGTTTCTGCGGCACAGGCACCGAAACCTAACATGGTATCAGAGCCACTCCATAAACTTATCTAGTTAGTTTGCACTTTTTAGAGATTCGATCGACGGAATTATTCCGAATTGCATTCCCAAATACATTTGGCCGCGGTTCCGCGGTCAAATTTTGGCCGTTGTGTCCTAAAATTTTTCTGGTGCTCTATATCATGGAAATGTGATTTTTGGAATATTTGGTTTTGTCCCAGATTTGTTTGAGTACTGGTTTGTGCTTGGGGCCAATGGGGAAAGTTTTAATCGATCGAAAATTTGAATTCGTGGTTTTCAGTGCGTTCGATAGTTTCTGCGACCGTGAATATCATAGCGCGATACAATCCGACTGGTTGCTATATGTACAATCATACGGGTTTACGAACATGATATTCACGTTGATGATCTGTGTTGCACTGATATTATGGATGTATTGTCGTGATGGATAGCCTTGTGTGCGATGTTATATTTACAGTTCAGATTCATTTGTATATTGATTATTGCGGGGCGAGCGTCCGACATGTGAACTGTCGTTTCTGCCAGTTTGTATATTCTTTTATTGCGGCACGACCGGGTTGAGGTCGATGTAACCGTTATATATATATTTTTTCTTTTTTGTACTAGAATTACCTCGAGGGGGAGTGCTCGAATAGCCAGGTTCTAGAGGGCAACGGGCCCGCATCTCATGGCGTTGAGACCGGGGGGCCTTACTCTAGAATTGACATGCTATTTTCCG
This sequence comes from Agapanthus africanus, assembly GCA_030015575.1. NCBI lineage: Eukaryota > Viridiplantae > Streptophyta > Magnoliopsida > Asparagales > Amaryllidaceae > Agapanthus > Agapanthus africanus. The sequence goes on from JASDDO010000024.1 coordinate 161,579,910, forward strand.
CACTCGTAGGGGGTATAGGTTGACCCATGGAGTGGTGCTCAAGTTACCGGAATCCGTGAAGTGCTAGGTGGCCCATTCACTTTGTTGATTGGGATTGCCTCACTTCGGGGATTGGCGGGTAACTTGACGCACTCGTAGGGGTCTAGGATTTTCATTGCACTGGCTATCCACACGACCGGAGAATGTCGCGTCTCATTTATACCTCAAATGAAACGCATGGCTCTTAAATTATCCGCTATTTCATATTGTTGTTCGCATGCCTGTGATGAATTTTATTTGCCTGTGATGATTTTTATTTGCATGTGATGACTATTATCTGCCTACGATATTGATATATATAATATATATATTTAGTAAATGCTTCTATATGTTTTGCATCCGCGCTAGTCCTGCCCTCGCTCTGCCGTTAATTAAGTAACCTAACGGTGCTTGACGGGGCCCCGTGGCGAATGCGAATGACATATAAATAGCATGTTATTTTGGTTGTTTCTTTTGTGGCTTGGAAACATAAAATGATGGGAACGCATTATCTGAATAATGCAAGAAAAAATAAACATAAATGATGTTGTTAGAACCAATTTTAAAACTACTCGGTTTTCTTCAAAACTCATAGTCGTATTCTTTTGCTTTACATAGAGGTATTCGGTTAGGAATATCCCGCACCTCATTCTATGAGTGAAGAGCCTTAATCCCTTCACTGGGAGTTCTCTCTTAAGCAAAAGTTTATGTTACTAGTTTTAAAAAGCGGAGCTTAAGCCACTCCATTTTAAATCCACCCGAGTTCCTTCAATGATATCAAGTTCATTGCGTTAAAGGTTTTTCGCCAAAAACTAGCCGTAGCCCTCTGTCATTTCAGATCAGTATTATTTAGTATTCGTGCTGCGTTTATTGACCTAATCAAGGCATAGTGAACGGTAGCTAAATGGTATTTTTTGTGCATTGTAATGCGATTGGTTAGGACAGTTGTGCGGCCTTGTTGACCTAGTCAAGGGCACGTGCGGGTGGGTTTAATGAAATCAAGAAAATGACGGGTTGAACTTGACTAGCGGTTTATAATTTGTTTACCTAGTCAATGTCATAAACCGTTAGGGGCAAAAACCATAACGGGAGTTTCAAACATACGGGAAACTTTCTAGGTATGCGCATGCCTTCTGGAGTGTGGTGACTTAAGTGGATTCCGTCAAGTTATCACATGATGATAGTTGGGTCCCGATTCCTACTGATAAGTATGATTACTCCTTGGGAGATTTTTCACTTCACAATTATCTAACCTGTTAGTTGTCTAGAAAGTGTTAACGAGATTACGCCTCTGGGGAAACAGGGTTATTAATTGTGTCCGTGCGAAAGCACGGGGGACCTCCTTTAGAGTACCAACATTGGCCTGGCTGAATGGTTACAAACTTGTAAAGTGTAAATGATCCCGACTAGTTCTCCTTTTAGGGTTTGAAGGAGAATTCGAGAAAACAGTGGGAGCCATCCTGATTAGATAAAGTGAAAGCCAATCTAATCTTAATAGAGTGCACGCTGAGTGTTTCTTTTCTCTCTCTCTGGTACAACGACCCATGACTGACCTTAAAAACTTATGAACCAATTTGATCGAACTGTTTTACGCCTTTGGTTTTGGCTTGTCTTGATTCACGACAAAGTCGCATATATGCCTGCCACTCCTACTCTACCCTTTGCATTTCTTTAGAACAAATCATATCACTATGATGATCCATATTGCTTAGAACGGCCATCATATAGTTACATATGAACTCGTAGAAGTTACTTCAGTCGTGGATGACCACAGGTTCTGAAGAAATTGAATAGGATTATTCGGTTGTCTCTTCCCTTTACCTTCTCTTAAGTTGCGCGATATCCTTTTATTAGGAGAGTATACCTATTATTCTTATTGGATAATCTTCTTCCAAACTTCAGGCTGGTGCTGAAAGGTAGGGAAGAAAGAAAACCAGTTAGCGCAGGGACGGTGTGCAGAAGGTAAGAAGTCGAGACATATAAAGGGACTGAAGTGAGGGCAAAGGAAATTGCGACTACTGTCATAAATCTGGATAATGGAAAATGTATTACTAGGAATACCTGACCATTCCCTATGAAACATTTTCATGTTTCAGTATTTTTGTGTACTTGCAAAAGAGAACTGTTTTCCCAATCAATTCTGACTCCAGGGTATGTATTTACCAGTTTTGAATCTCACATCTATACGGTGTTACAGATGATGAGTAGGAGTAGAATGTTGGGAAATGGGCGATTTGATCCTCAATATCGGAATTCGTTGCAATTGGTGATATTGGATTAAATCGTCTGGATTTTTCCTGACTGCAAATATTTGGTTTCGAATAACCGTTGTTATGCACCAAATTTTAAAAGGAAATATTTGTACCTTTATTTTATAAAGTGAGATATACATTTTGAAAATTGTGTTGTAAACATTTACTTTTATCAGTTGAGGATAAGGTAAGGTACATTGAATAATAGTGTAAAACATTCTTAACCAAGATACAGTTTTCAATTTACAAAACACAGAATTTGAGATGGTATACTCTCAGGACTTATACAAGGGAATGTATGTTGTCCAGTGTCCTTCAGGACAAGGAGTTGGTACTCTTATTTCATTCAGGTTTACCTATGAGTTCTCTGGTTTTAGACATGCATTCATAGTAATGCAAGGTCCAAAGATTTTGAGAAGTTTGTAGGTATAAGAATAAAGTAGAGAACTATACGTTGGAAGTATTGGGATTCTTCGAGGTGATCGAAGATGTAAATACTTATGCTAGGTATTCCATTATAGTAATATCGAGAACTTGATTCTCTCACAGGTTACTCATCCGTGGACGTGCTCCATGATAAGTAATATTATATTGGCTTTTTTTCATTAGGTGATATGCACTGGAAATAGCTGCATGACTTTTGAATCTGGTTCTATCTAAATTAATGCATTGATTCTATCTGGATATAAAATGGTTGCATATCTTGAGGCTGTCAAGATATAGAGTTATGTAGGTTCTGTTTAAAAACAGAATCTGGACAAACTCGAGGCACGCTTCGGTAATGGCGGTTTGTGAATTATCCCAAGTATTCACTAGGATTTTGTTTCTACCATTTTCAAGATTAATAGTTACATTGTTCTTGACTCAACACCTTTTTTATAAAAGGAATCTGTTTCAAAGAAACTAGTGGGAGTATGGTAGAATTGGAAGTGATTCCAAAACTATAAACGGTTACCGAAAATTTAGTAGAACCTAAGAATTCAATTAGACTTGACAAACCGTTAGCCACTCCGCAGATTTTAGTAGGTGGCCTCAGACACTCGAGAGATACTTCGGTTTTCTCGCAGACGGTGGCAGGGAGGTCAGCATCATGGTGATGATGGTCCTATTAGTTGTCAATAAGTCATAGGAAGTGGTAACTTCCAGGTGACCAGATGCTTATATCCAAGATGAAATCCACGCACTTCAGCAAAATTATGAATTCTGGATTTTGTTGGGTGCTCCTGAAGGGGTAAAACCCATTAGGAGTAACTAGATCTTTCGAGATCTGTGCAGGTGGAAAGGTGCCAACCTAATAAGGCTAGACTTGTTGTAAAGAGTTTTCATCAAATACCCGTTGTGGATTGTGATGTGAGTTTTACTTCAGTGTTTATGCTGAACTCCATATGGATATGATTTGACACTAGTATTCCCCCTACTTATTATCAGCAGGTCATAGGAAGTGTTAACTTCCAAGTGACCAGGTATTTCATACCCGAGATAGACTCCACGCACTTCAGCAAGTCATGGATTTTGGACTTTGCTGGGTGCTCCTGAAGGGGTGAAGCTTATTAGGAGCAAGTAGATCTTTTAGGATTTGTGCAGGTGGAAAGGTATTTACCTAATAAGGCTAGAATTGTTGTAAAGAGTTTTCATCAAATACCCGTTGTGGATTGTGATGTGACTTTTACTTTAGTGTCTACACTGAAGTCCATATGGATATGATTTGGCGCTGATATAGTTCATGGCTATGATATTTGGCAGGTAGATGACTATAACGTCTTTCCAAATGGAATTTGGAAGTGTACGTGTATATGACTCTGCCAGAGGATTATCGTAGTCAGTGGGAACAGCGGAAGGTGTGCACGTTGCTCATGTCTATTCGTAGACTAAAGTAAGGATAATGGAGAAAGATCATCTGTTTTGATATGACAGTCAAGGTAGTTGACTTCATCAAAACAATTGATAAATCTAGTAAGAAGCATATAGGGAGTACTTATTCACCGTCGAAAACAGAGATGAACTGGGATGGATCGTCTTGCCTGAATTTGGGGGAAGATGCTATTTGGATTTATCCGTCCACCTCTCCGAAGATACCAAGTTGATTTATGGCACCATATATCGGAGGTTTAGAAAGATGCAACCGTTGTAGCAAACTTTATCAGATTCCCCCTCATTTTATGAGGGGTTTTTGATTGTGGGGATGCTCTTCCCTGCAGGCATAAGCCCCTGCAGTTAATTACATTACTGCATTACGATAACCATTTTCTCCTGCTCCAGAAGTTCACTTCGTGTTGTGTGTGTTTTTGTTTGTTTTGGTTGCCCGTGGATTGTATACGAAGACTAGTTTATGTCATCGCCCGTAAAGCGCAGATTAGTCCAAATCCGTATATTTTAGATTTGGGCTTAGCTTTATTTAAGGACCGTTAATCTGGTTTGAGATTAAGAACAATTTAAATGTGTGAGCATTTGGGCTCAATTTGTTCTTGCTAAGGATACGTTAGTTTAATTTGAGACTAAGATCAACTTAGTAAAATTTCAAGGATCATTTTTATTTAAGATCCAGCAGAAGAACATTTGGGCTCAGCTGCAAGAAATTCTCAGAGATTTAGCCAATTTGGGCTAAGTCTACTTAGCCTTTTTTTTTTATTCAAAAGTGCTAAGCACTTATTTGGGCTCTGTTTGTTCAACCCTTTTCTTTTCATGTAAAAGTGCTAAGCACTTATTTGAGCTCTGACGCTCACATGTATGCCATGTGAAGCATTCAGTCATGGGCACTGCCCAATAAATGTTGAACACTTTTAGTCATTTTGACTAAATGTGAAGTACTAAGCACTTTGTATGACGTTTACGTGAGGTGCATGTGAGGCGCTGGGTGCTGCCCAATCAGTGCTAAGTACTTAGCCGTTTTGGCTGCATATAAAGTACTTGGCACTTTTTTATGGCACCCACATGAGGAATGCGTGCGGCGCTGGGCGCTGCCCAATCAGTGCCAAGCACTTAGCTATCTTCGGCTGCATAGGGAGTGCTGATCATTTTTATTCAGCGCCCATATGTGTTTCACATGAGGCACTGGCTTTCTGTTTTGGGCGCTCGTGTGTTTACACGTGAGGCGCTAGGCGCTCTTAAAAGGGGGCGTCCATGTGAGAAGCACCCGAGACGCTAGTCTTTTTTCCTTTTTAGAGATTAAATCTCTGTTAGTGGTATTTTGACTATTAATGATCACCAAGATTTTCGTTTTTTGAAGATCTGAGATCAAGTCATTAAGAACTAAGTTCTTTATAGGTTCTTTTTCTTTTTGGACCTAATTCTTTTCTGAATCTTTGATTCTCAAGAATAACATCCTCCCGATGAGAATTAAATTCTCAACTTGTGGAAGACTTGTCTTGTGGATCTCTGATCCAGAGAAAGAACTAAGTTCTTGAGAAGGGTTAAACCCTTATAGAGGTAAAAAGAAATATTTTGATCTCTGTGTTTTCTTTACCTAGGGCTTTCGAGGAGGAGAGTCTTTTTTTTGAGAATTAAATTCTCCGTTCTTTCAAGAGCTCCCTGTATTTTGGCCGAAGCTTATCGGGTTTTTTTTCCTTCTTCCTCCTTTTTCTTTCTCCATTTCTCCTCTTTTGGGACTTGAAGTCTCGGTTCCTTTATATAGTGAAGGCAAGTTTGTTACTTAATTATGAGAAAATCTTTCATTGAGAGATTCCAATTGATTTAATTGAGTTGGGGGATTTTACCCACCATTGGATCTTTGATCCAAGGACTTCTGTTCTTACAGAATATGATTCTTGTTTTTAATGAGATTGGGGAAATATTTTCCCTGTACCGAATTTATTCTGTAAAAATGGTGATTTTTAATCACTATTGGATTTTTTATTCCAATGGTTCTCTGTTTTACAGAGAGCAATCTTTCTTACTTAGAAAAATTGAGGGAATATATTCCAAAATAGAATTTTATTCTATAATTGGATTTTTGATCCAACCGAAAGTATCTTTCTTATTTTAGAAAGATTTGGAAAATGTTTTCTCCCAACAGAATTTAATTCTGTATTTTGATAATTTATCATCTCCGTTGGATGTTTGATCCAACGGCTCTGTTTAACAGAGAGTATTGTAGAATTTAATTCTACATGAGCGCTTGGCGCTCGCATGTCGTGCACGTGGGAGCCACTTAAGAATTTAATTCCTAAGATGGGTACTTATGTGCTTTGCACATTGGCACCTTCATGAGGAGCACGTGCGGTGCTATCTAAGAGTTTAACTCTTATGAGCTCTTCTGTGCTTTGCACATTGGCGCCGCGTGAGGAGCATATGCGGCGCCATCTAAGAGTTTAACTCTATGTTATGAACTCTTCTATGCTTTGCACATTGGCGCCCGCGTAAGGAGCACGTGAGGCGACACCATAGGATTTAATCTTATAAGATTGGCTCAGGCGCTGGCGTCCTTATGGAGAGCACGTGAGGCGCTACCTCATTAAATTCAACAGAGCTTTGCGATTTTATTAGGTTAAATATATTGGGGGGAAAATCCCTCCTATCGTTGCTCTCACGTAGCTTATACGTGGGTACAACGGTGTCGCATTTTCCACCGTTCGATCTCCTGGGGAGTTGAATGTCCCTTCATGTCTTATAAATAGGGCCTTTGGCCCTTGAGATGACTGCCATTCCATCATCTTCTGGTTTCTTCCTTGAGAATTTAATTCTCTTCTCAGAGATTAGATCTCTGCCCAAAGAAACTCTTATAGTTTAATTCTATTTAAGAAAATTGGTAAGGGTTATGACCATTTTTCTCTTAAAAGAGACCCTTTTATCTTGGATTTTCAACTTATTAACAGAGCTTGGCTCTTTTTCTTAAAATGATCTCTTAGAGATCTTAAAAAACTTTATTTAGGTAGACCGTTGGTTTCAGAGATCTTAGAATTTTACCCTGTCAGTGACTTTGATCTTCGAGGGTTGTTTAGAATTTAATTCCATTTCCCGCGCGGATTTCTGGGATAATTTCTTTTGAAAATTCTTTTGGAAATTTTATTCCCTTTTCTTATTCTCTTTTTTAGGATTCTTCTTGCAGATTTGAATCTGTTGTAGAACTCGTTTTTCAAGAATATTGAGAGTCTAACTCCACAGTTCAATGAGATTTTCTATTAAATAAGAATCCTTTTGGATTCTTACAATGTGTGCCTACCTCATCATTGATGGGGGGCATTACCTTGATTTTGTGAGGGCCGCTGTTTTTTTTTCTAGATTGCAATAATTTTGGTATTTTGATTGCCAACCCTTTACTGGTTTTTCTTTTCAGATACTATGGCTTCTCATCTATATGATCTTGAAGAGATTATTTCTTATGAGGAGATTCGCATTGAAGGTAACTGCCAGGGCCAAGCGTTTACTAACGCTCAGTGCATGGAGGTGATGTGTCGCTTCGACGATTACAACGGTTGATTGCTCTCTCGCTGTTCTTCTCTTTTGAAGATTATCGTTGAGTCAATTTAGAAAGCACTTCCTGAGCTTGACGAGGCTATGGCGCTCGAGGCACTTGATGATGCTGAAGATAAGGTGCATTCAGTATATCTGATGGGCCTGATTTCAAAGAAACGGAGAGATGATCTTGTCGTTGTTTTGTATCGCGTCTTCCAACAGAAGGCGATAATATCCACGTTCCAGAGGATGGATGACATCAGCGGGGATCCCGATGCTTGCATTCGTGAGAAAATGCATAAGAAAATGGTCAACGAAGCCAGAAACACTTTACTCAAACTTGATTCTATGTTCATTAATCCGTGTCCGGAATTCAGCGTCTTGCCCTTGTAAACATTTTGATGATGTCTCTTTTTTTATCACCCTTATCACCAATGTATAAATTTCCTTGATGTATGAATGACAAAGCTCTCATTTTCTTTAAGCCAATGCTCGTATGAGGTATTATTACATACATAAAAAGCGCCAACGCCTACGTGTCATGCACGTGAGGCACTATTGCAGGACTTAATCCCGAAAAGAACTAGTGCCAGCGCCCGCAAGTCATGCATGTGAGACGCTGCTCTAATCCCAGAAAGAATCAGCGTCGATGCTCACATGGCAGGCATGTGGGGCGCCGCTGAGGGAATCGTTTCGCCTTCTTGCTCTGATTCCTATGAGTCAACTCTTTCTTTTCACATGCCCTTTTTGCCAGGTCTTGAAAAGAGTTCCACCATGCACAATGTTTTCTGTGCCTAAATTTAAATGCTTCTCTTTATATTCTGGAGTGATGATCTTCTTCTTCTTCTTCACAAGAAGAAAGCCATTTTTTTTACAGACCAAGAGTTAGGGCTTGCAATCGTCCCTATGCTCGTCAGCAACCATGGGAAGTACCTATCGAGGGAATTGTTTCTCGTTTCGCTGCGCGATTAGTGGATCCCGTTCTCACCGATGGCCAATGTGACATGGTGATGTATGAGCTTTTGGCTCGTAGGAGCTCTCCTCTTCCTATCGGCTCCATTTGGCTCCGGATGATCTTTATGTCCGTGCTTGTTGACATCCCCCCTCATCTAGCAGAGATGACTCCAGCGATGCTCGACGCAGCGGAGGACAAGATCGAGTGCTTTTATGACGCGTATTTGATTTCCCGACCTCTGAAGGACCATTCTGTTGAGTTGCTAAGTCAGATGCGGGCTCAGCGGGCTGTCATGTCCACCTTCGCTGATGGGCATGGCGCTGACCGATGGGGAGCGACCCTTAATGAAGATCGCCGCTTCGACATGGTAGAGAAGGCGGAGAGGGAATAAGAGAATTTTGTTTATTGTTTTACTAATCCCTGTATCTCTGATCTCATATTTGGTGATCTTTTTTCTATGGAATAAATAAATAAATAATTTGTTGACCGATGAAAGTTTTATCCCTAGCATATATCCATGTGGGCGTCTTGCCTCTGCACGTATACTTTGTATTTTAACCTTAGAAGTTTCTGATGCATGCATCTAGACATAGGTGAGTATTGGACTGATGTGAACGAATTCTTCGCCCTGCCACCTCGCTCACGGTGGTATACCCATGAGTGAAGTATAATATATGGTTGGTTTTGGGCTGGCATGCCATTTAGAATTTTGAAAGCGGATAGACACAAGCGACGTCATCCATGATTAACTCAGGTCTTGATCCTTAAGAGACGTAATTCCGAGCCCCGAGGTCTGTGAGTTGCGTCTTTCTGTTTCTTGATGTCTTAATTTAGCGCCAATTAGTTTATTTACTCGTTTCGGAGTTTCTAGTTTACTCACTCATTCAGGGTTTCTAGTTTATGTACTATTTTCGGAGTTTGTAGTTTATTCACTCGTTTCGGAGTTTCTAGTTTATTCACTCGTTTCGGAGTTTCTAGTTTATATACTCATTTCGGAGTCCGTAGTTTATTCACTCGTTTTGGAGTCTCTAGTTTATGTACTTATTACGGAGTTTGTAGTTTATTCACTAATTTCGGAGTTTCTAGTTTATGTACTCATTTCGGAGTTTGTGGTTTAGTCACTCGTTTCGGAGTCTCTAGTTTATGTACCCATTTCGGAGTTTGTGGTTTATTCACTCGTTTCGGAGTCTTTAGTTTATGTACTCATTTCAGAGTCTCTAGTTTATTCACTCATTTCGGAGTTCTAGTTTATGTACTCATTTTGGTGTTTGTAGTTTACCACCCTTGGATTTACAGGCAAACTTGTCATAACGTTATATGCAGATAACCCTCATTCTATATGACAGAGGTCCGTTAGGCTTGTGGTACTAGGGTTTTAGTCTGTGGTACCATCGTGTTGGCAGATGTATTCCTCGATATGTGGTCTTTAAGCCGTTGTTCAAGTAGCCCCGTGACTGTCGTGTCTCTGATCCTTTCGGGGGCTGGACAAGACGTCTTCAAGTAATCTCCTTAGGTCATATTACCGTCGGAAGAGAAAACATTAGGAATTTTCCATGACGCTTTTTCCTTGAGATTAGGCTCAGTTTGGAGCCCCGATGAGTCATAACCACTTCGCTCTAGTGTGGGATGATCTCCGATAGTCTTTTAAGCTTTAATGAGTTGCCTTCAAGACCCGAAGCTGGGAATATGCCGTTGCTTCATTTTTTTGTTTTGACGATGTTGCGCCGATTCTTTGCTGAAGTTGGGTAGACATCTGTAAGGCTTCTATGTTATATGTATTGCAATTGAAGTCCGGAGTTAAGAATATGTTATTGCTCCAATTTCATTTGATAGCCGCATTCGCATTCTTCTGAAACGAGGAGGAACGTCGGGATGGTCTCTAGGTTGTATATGTGCCGTCGAGACTTGGAGTTAGGATTTTTTCATTACTCCACTTTTGGTTTCGACCCTTAAGTCTTTTGTTGGCATTGCGTCTGCATCCTGCTGGAATGAGAAGGAATGTCGAGATAGTCTCTATGTATATGAACCATCAAGACTTAGAGTTAGGATTTTGCCATGGCTCCATTTTTGTTTCGACCCTTGGGTCTTTTGTATACGTTGCATCTGCATCTTGCTGGAATGAGAAGGAACGCCGAGTTGGAGCTAGGATTTTGCCATTACTCCGTTTTGATTTGGCTCTTTGGAGCTTTGTTGACGTCACGTCTGCACCCTGTTGGAATGAGAAGAACGTCGAGCTGATCTTTAGGCTGTAGATATTGCCGTCAAGATTGGCTCTCCTTTTGACGGAGCCTGGTGGGAAAGTATGGTTCCCTTTTCATTTTTTTGTGCCCCTGGATCATATACAAGAGTCAATATGGACATACTTGCAGGGTAGAGGAAATTTTATTTTATTTTATTTTTTATTGCTGTGATGCTCTATCTTTTTAGCTTTTCATATCGCGAAAGTCACGATTGCCTAATTATTTCAGCCTTTTATCCGCGGCGCCCAATCATTTCGGTTATATATTTTTTTATATTTTTGCTCATTGATTTTTATTGCGAGTTGCCCAAACATTTCGGCTGTTTTTATATGCATATTTTTTGCTCGCTGATTTTTTATTGCGAGTTGCCTAAATATTTCGGCTGTTTTTATATGCATTTTTTGCTACTTGCTACTGTTTTTTATTGCGAGTTTGGAATCTGATACCAACCTTGGTATCAGCATCGCTACGACCAGAGTATTTCCAGGAGCGAATCATCAGTTGCCGTGAAAGGATTTGAACAAAGGTGGCTTAGCAAGCAGGGTTAGATCCTGTCGACCAAGGCCTTTTGACTTTATGAGCCGTAAGGGTCTCATAAAGGTATTTCTTCCTACGAGTCGTGAGGACCTCGTAAGTGTACTTTCTCCTTAAGAATCGTGGGGATTCTTAAGTGTATTTTCTCTTGTAACTCGTAATGATTTTGCAAGAGTGGTTTTCTCCTTATAAGTCTAGAGGACTTATAAGTGTCGTTCACCATACGGTGACATTTCTCGTCGTTGGTGGAACTTAGTGGGGGAATATTTATTCGTACCCGTGGATTTTATACAAGGGTTAATATGGACCGCCTGTATGGCAACTTGGGGGATGTGGCGGCTTAAGAACAGGTTCAGATCCCTGTAATTTAAGGTTTTTGAATCTTATGAGCTGTGAGGGTCTCATAAGGGGAAAGTCTCCTTACAAGTCATGAGGATCTCGCAAGTGTAATTTCTCCATAGGAATCATGGGGATTCCTAAGTGTGTTGCTCCTTTATGAGTCGTAAGGATCTCACGTAGGTATTTTCTCCTCACAGGGTCGAGAAGACTTTGCAAGTGCACATGAATTTTTTATTTTACGAGTTTGCGCCCTTTTCGGGCCTTCACAAACTCGCCGGCAGTCCTGCTGTTTGACTCACGGAGCCCTTTCGGGTTTTCATTCGTATCCATTTTGCTTGTGAACATACCGTTTTTTAATGGCGAAACTCTTGAAAGTAGTTTCGTTACAGGTGACCCACCTGTTTGCCGGTGGGTTTTGAGGGTGACTTCATTGCTGGATTAGCTATGTAGCCAGTGGGACTCGAGTTACAATCTTTCCTGCTAAGAATTCGATTGCAATATAGATTCCAAGGGAATGTATCATTGTATTTGGAACGACACACTAGTTTAGGGATGTTCTGGTCCATTATCGTCATGTCTGAGGCGAAATTTTAGTTTAGGGACTTTTCGGTCCAATGTCGCCATATTTGTGGAGAAGTTCTAGTTTAGGGACATCTCGGTCCGTTATCACCATATTTGAGGCGAATTTTTAGTTTAAGGACATCTCGGTCTGTTGTCACCATGTTTGAGGTGCATTTCAAGTTTAAGGACATCTCGGCCCTGAATCGCCAAGTTTGAGGCGACGGAGCTTCTTTGCATACTACTCTCATAGTTCTGACTCAGGAGGATAGCAAGCGGACACGAGCATCGTCATCTATTATAGACCTAAGTCGTGACTCGTCAAGTATAGTATTTTTTGAGGAATCGACCGTTTATTGGCCGGAAGGGTCTTTCGCCATGCATATCCATGAGCATATAGGCTCCACCTTGGTAGAATTTGTTTATGATATATGGGTCTTCATAGTTTGGCTCGAATTTCCTCCGTTTTGCACAATTGGGGATCATTGGTCTTTTGACGACTAGTATGAGTTCTCCTTGGCGGAATATTCTCGGCCTGGTCAGTCTTTCGTATGACTATATCATTCTTTCCTTATAAGCCTCCAGATTTTGTTGTGCTATAAGGCAAGTTTCGTCGAGGGCATCGAGCTCCTCAAGCCGAAGATGAGCATTTTCTTTATTCATCTGCTCGTATCGAACCGCTACTCGCAGAGAAGGGAGTTCTATTTCCAAGGGAAGCACTGCTTCCGTGCGGAATACCAACATGTATGGTGTTGTATTCGTAGCCGTTTTGAACGTTGTTCGGTACGCCCAGAGAGCTTCATGTAGCCTTTCGTGCCAGTCTCTTTTGTTTCTGGACACTGTTTTCTTTATAATCTTCGTCACGGTCTTGTTGAAAGCTTCAGCTAGACCGTTGGCCCGAGAATTATAGACTGAATAGTATCTCCAATCTATTTTATGCTGTTGTGCGAAGTGGTTGATTTTATGGCATCTATAAGCTAGCCTATTATCCGAGATAATTCGTCCCGGAGTGCCGAACCGATATATGACATGTGTTCTGAAGAAATGGAGGATATTTTCCGTCTTCACCTCCCTTAGTGGTACTGTTTCTGCCTAGTTAGAGAAGTAGTCAGTTGTTGCCAATATAAACCGATGTCCTTTGGACGACGCCGGTTTAATGGAGTTAATTATATCGGTTCCCTACATTTCGAACGGACAGCTAGCTACTTTTGGATGTAGCGGATTTGGATGTTGGTGGATGAAGTCCCCATGAATTTGGCACGAGTGACACTGCTTCGCATATTCGAGGTAGTCCTGAATCATTGTGGGCCAATAGTAACCCATTCTTTTGATCTTTAGCTTCATCTTTGGCCCAGCTTGGTGAGAACCGTAGAGTCCGTCGTCAATTTCTTGAACGACTCTTTTCGCTTCTTCTGGTCTCAGGAATCTTAGCCACAGACAGTCGAAAAATCTCTTGTATAGACTATCATTGACGAAGGCGAAGGACAGAGCTCGTTTCATGAGCTGATGTCTAGACGACGCATTTTTGGGCGTTCGTTGGGATTTGAAGTAGTCTATGAAGACTTCCCTCCAATCCCTGACCTTTTCTTCGTCTTCTATTTGAAGGGCTACTTGTTCGGTCATTTCTTTACTTTTGGATGACTTTATTAGACCTTCCGAAGATATTTCCATTGGCGTGAGACCCTGCGGCTTTGCACAATGATCTTTACGTCATCGAGGTCGTCATCAGCCAGTTCCTTAGCCAATTTGGCTAATGCATCCGCCTTGCTGTTTTCTTCACGCGGTATACTCTCTAGGATGTAAGAGGGGATTTGTGTCAGCAATTGCTGCACCCTTTCGCCATACTTTATCAGCTCTGGCTTGCATGTCTGATAGTCGCCATTTACTTGGCTAATGATCAGCTGGGAGTCTCCATATATGAGGAGGTCTTTAATTCCCATGTCGATAACGATCTCGAGAACTGCTATCAAATCTTCATATTCAGCTTCGTTATTAGTCCTTGGCTCTGTTAAGGAAATGGCGTAACGCAATATTCCTCCTTGCGGAGTCAAAAAGATAAGGCCCACCCCGGTTTTGATTATGGGGGTGTTTTGATTTCGTCTCTTCATGGAAGATGCTTTATTGAAGTAGAGTTCCCATTGAGAATCATTTTCTTCCTTCTCTCCATCAATTGTGTCGAACGCATGTTCATCCGGAAACTTACAATTTAAGGGGATTCGGCTGGTATCAGATGCTCCGTGAGAAAGTCGGTAATGGCCTGGCCTTTCAGGGGTCGATACGTTATCGAGAACTCCATCAGGAGGAGGGCCCATTTGGCAAGCCTACCAGTTAGTATGGCCCTTGACATCAGATATTTGAGAGGATCCACCTTTGATATGAGATGGATCTCATGTGCCAAGGCGTAATGTCTGAGCATCGTTATCGCGAAGATCAATGCCAGGCAATGCTTTTCAATGGGGGAGTAGTTGTTGTCTGCCCCCAGGAGAACTCGACTCAAATAGTATAGAGCTCTCTCCTTTCCTTGATCGTTCTCTTATGCCCATAGCACGCCTAGAGAACCTTCAAGGGCTGTTGTATATAGGATAAGGGGTTTTCCCTTAACCGGAGCGGCCAATACCGGCGGATTTTGCAGATATTGCTTGATTTCGTCTAGTGTATTTTGGCACTTTCGATCCCAGACGAATGGGGTCCCCTTCTTCATCAGATGACTGTAGGGACGGCATTTTCCGGAAAGGTTGGCTATGAACCACCGGATATAAGCGAGCTTTCCTTGAAGAGATCACAATTGTTGGAGTGTTCTTGGCGTGGGCATTTCTATAATCGCCTTGATCTTTGAGGGATCGATTTCGATACCACGGTGTCGTATGATGAATCCTAGGAATTTGCCTGAGGAGACTCCAAACGCACATTTTAGAGCATTCATCTTCAGATTATACTTCCGAAAACGTCTGAACACTATTTTAAGGTGTTCCCAATGCTCCCCATGAGATTTGCTTTTAACCACAAGGTCGTCGATGTAGCATTCGACGATCTCGTGGATGGGGTCATCGAAGATCTTTGTCATGTCCCTCTGGTAGGTAGCGCTAGCGTTCTTCAGACCGAAAGGCATCACCTTATAGCAAAATATGCCCAGCGGAGTCCGGAAGGAAGTATACTTTTGGTCTTCAAGATGCATTTTTATTTAATTGTATCCTGAAGATCCATCCGTGACGGAGAAGTCCTCATGGGTAGATGTGTTATCGATCATCAGCTCGGTAACAGGTACTGGAAAATCATCTTTCGGGCAAGCTTTGTTAAGGTCCCGAAAGTCCACGCAGATGCGCACCGTCCTATTTTTCTTCATCTCCGGAACGATGTTAGCGATCCAGTCGGGATATTGAACTTCTTGGATGAAGTCGGAGTCGATTAGTTTCTTGACTTCAGCGTTAATATTCATCTCAAGTTTGAGTCGCATCCTTTTCGGCGCATGTTTGACTAGCTTTATGTCTGGCGATATGGCCAGTTTGTGTATCGCCACTTTTGGATCTAGACCTGGCATCTCTTAATAGTTTCCTGCGAAGCAGTCTTTATATTTCATGAGCACGTCTTTCAACGTGGCTACCTGTTTTTCAGATAGTAGCTCACTGACGAACGTTGGTCTCAGATCTTTTTCCGACCCTGAGTCAATTTTCTTTAGGTTATCCGCCGTAGTGTGTATCCCATATTCTAGCTCCTTTGGGACTGGTGGAAACTCTGAGATCACCTCGTCCTCGTCTTTATTTGCGAAGCACATGTGGAGGTCATCCATAATCTCGTGCCCTCCTTCTTTTGAGAGTGTTATCATATGGCAGGTATGAGCCTGCTTCCCTTTTTGTGGTTGAGTTGGTCCTCTCCTCACAGTATAGGTCTTCTTTGGCTCATGCTTTTACGGCGGGTTTACCCTCCAGCTGTCGGACAAAGTGAACCTGTCTTGCTGATACTATACTTCTACCCAGTCTTTGAAGGTGAAGCAGTCTTCAAGGGTAGACCTATTGCTCGGTGGTAGGAGCAATAATCCGGGTGATGGATCTCGTTTATTTGTTCGAGGTGCCGAGACTCCGAAAGTGTCATTATTTGGTGCTTCATGACAAGGTTGAATATTTTCCTTATCTTGTCTTGGGGGAAGGAGTATTCCCGACCCATCTTCTTTATAAAGGACATGTTCCAATTGAATTTTTCTCGAGTGCATGGCGTCTTAGATCCGCTTCATTGTTTGCATTCTTTACCCTGTTTTTTTCCTTTATTTCGGGATTATCCCCCTTCACGAGGACATACAGCGGGTAGGGGATGAAGAACATTATAGTCTTCCTTCTCCGTGGATTGCTGATTGAGGCGCTGTGTCCTGGCCTTTTCATAGATGGCCATTTCGTAGTTGTGATTGTCTCGGCTCTTTTGACAAGCTTCTTTTATTAGCTTGTCTATTTGTTCTTCGAGCGAAGGACTTAATATTCTTAGAGCGGGATTTCGCTTTGTTTCAACATCACGGCCATTTGGAAGAGTGTTTTCCTCTTCGCTAAAGCTATTTATGATGCAGCAGCAGTGGAACTACTCCCGTTTCTTGGACCAAACGTATCCGAGCCCGGTTGTCTCCATCTTCCCGTTGGGCATCTTTCGCTGAGTCCCGGGAATATCCTAAATCTTTTCGTAAAATTGGGCTTGCTGAACAGTTTGTTTGAGGGGTATACCTTGGCATCTTAATAACCTTTTCAATCCCTCCTCATAGTATCTTGGCAGACGGATTGTTTGAAGCCTGTCGAGTGCAAAATCGGCACCATGCCAAACTTCTTTTTCTACTTTAGTCTCCATAGATTGGTAGAAAAGAATCGCCTTTTCACCTCTTCGCCTGGGAGGGACGTAGAAAGTCTGTAACTCTTGTATGCTGTATGTATCGAGTGCATCAAGTTTCTTGTAATGCCGAGGCAGAGCCATTGTGATTTGCAGACTCTGATCTGCTCTGGCAAGGGTTTGCATCGTTATTGATTGCGGTTACGTACAAAATTGTTAATAGAACCCACCCTTGCGCCGCGGAACTGCGGCAATAGGAAGCAATTGGCCGCGGTTGGGCGGCGGCTCTGTGGTGTTGTACCCCCCAAAATTTTCTGGTATATTCCTCATATCTTTTTCTCTCCTCTAGAAATCCAATAATATAATTTTCTGCAGGATTCTTTGCGAAATATCGCCGCTCAAAAATCTTTTTGCGTGTTTTGATATTGGTTAGTTTGTGCATATTTTAAACGGACATTAAGGGGCAATAACTCAAATTCAGATTAGGTGGGGATTTCATCACCCTTCCTAGGCCCCACAACACAAAACGAGCATTCGCATAACCCTACATTAATTAAAAAATATCTAGACCAAGACTCTAAGGACCGTCACGCTCAATTAGGACAGAGGAAGGTCATGAGTAATCTATGGCTTATCCGCATCTTTCTTGTAGTGTCTAGTAAAGTATGACTAAGGAAAGTGGTTATTTAATTAGGCCCGCTATTTTCGGTGATTCGTATAGTGGATATCTTCCACTTACCTGGCACTTACCTGCACACAAGAGTGATAAAGAGGTGGTAAAGGATTGATCCCGCGGCTTGTTCTTTGGAAGTCTAGGAGCGGTCTAGTGCTTGACCTAGGCGACCTTAATTCTATGGTTGATTGTGCATTTTTGTGATTTGTTGAGTCAAGCCTCACGTTCGACACTTTTTCAAAACAAACCATTTTAAAATCATTCTCACACACACTGCCACGTACGCTAAACCCGCTTAGTGCATGATCGGCTAGACACAGGATTCTAGTGCCCGTCTTGTCCGCGTTTCTGCTATCGACTCCGAAGTCGGTAATTCTTCATCTTCTTTTTCCCCTCCACCCACCACATCGACCGAGATGGACGGTTCTCCATTAGACTTTACCAACACACCCCTGCCACCACCCGTAGGTGCGCAGAATACACCACCCATCTCTCTTCAAGAAAGATGCTACCCGATACGCGGTCCCCTTCCTACTTGTCTATCTATTCCACCAGCCAATGGGGGTAATTTTGAAATTAAACCCCACTTCATCAACCTGTTGCCCAAATTTCACGGGCTTGAATCCGAAGACGCATACGTTTTTATCACCAAATTCAAAAACGTATGCGCAATGATGAGCACTACACAACTTTCTATGGATACTATGAGATTACGTCTTCTCCCTTTTACCTTGTGCGACCTAGCAAAAAAATAGTTTTATATCACTTCCGCACATTCTATCGCCAAATGGGATAAATTCGTTATAGCATTCCTTAAGAAATTTTATCCCAATCATCAAATTGCCCGCGTTCGAAGCGAGATTAACCAGTTTACCAAACTTCCCAACGAACCATTTTGGAAATGCTTTGAATGGTTTAAGGATCTTCTTTTACAATACCCCATCATGGATTGATAGATGACAACTTTGCCGAATTATATATGAGAGTATTAATCCAGCGACAAAATAGATACTTAAAACCATTTGTTAAAGCCATTTCATGTCTAAAGAATATCGTGAAGCTTGGCAATTTCTGGTAGATCTCGCCGAACAAACTTTACAGTGGGAAAACGTTAGACCAACTTCATCTAGGGCAGGTATCCATCAGCTCGATGTTTCCATCGCAGCGAAAGCCGAAATGGCCGCGATGCAAAAGAAACTCGAAGCTATAGAAAAAAAAATTTCGCCAGCCTCCCTAAACCAAGTTGCGCTCCCCAAAACCGTGTGTTGTTGCTGTTCCGACCCATCACATTTGACGAAAGAATGTCCTTTGAATCCTCCGTTTCAAGGTCATGAACAAACTAATGCTGTTCTTCAGCAACGGCCTAGAAACGATTCTTATTCTTCCACATACAATCAGGGGTGGAGGAATCATCCTAATTTTGCTTGGAACCAATACCAAACTCAAAATCAAAACCAGTTCCCAAGTAATTATCAAAGGCCCCCCCTCACAGAAATAGCAACCACTATAACAAAGTCAGCAACCCTTTCAACTGCAAACTTTTCAAAATCCGGCCAACAATTTTGCACCTTATAATAATTCTTTCCCAATGGCCGGTACTGAAAAATTCTCTGCTCTCGAACGAAACTTGGAAACGTTTATTAACCAGTCCACGCAAACGACGGCTAATTTAACATCTTCTATCCAAACATTAGTACAACACACCGCTTCCTACGGTGAAAGCATAAAATTGATAGAAGCACAACTTGCACAGTTAAATGCCGCAATGAGTGACAGAGAGAAAAGGAAACTTCCATCTCAATCTCGACTGAATTCTGGCCACTCATAAAGTCATAATGTGTATGCCATAACCACGTTGAGATCGGAAAGAGTGCTGAATAACCAAGTGGGTGATCATGTTGACCTTGATGATATTAATGAAACCCCGGCTTCTACTTCTACTCCTATTTGGTCTAGTACATCACCTTCTTCCGAACCTATTCTCCGTTTTCCACTAGGCTCAAACCCTCAGCCCACTTTCTTGAGTCAACCTAAAACGATCCCAACTCCAATTCTGGGATCCATTCCATCCCCACAAACTTCTCCACAAAAGTTGGACCCAACTTTTATTGATAAAGCTCCTTTTCCACACAGGTTAAGGGGTAACAGACCAAGTCCCCAAATGGAGAAGATTATGGACATTTTAAAGCAAGTTAACATAAATATCCCTCTCCTAGATGTTATCAAACAAGTTCCGTCCTATGCGAAAATTTTAAAGGACTTGTGTACTAGGAAGAGGAAATCTCAAGTACCTAAAAAGGTCTTCTTAGCGAGTAATATGATCAATTCTCTTACCCAATTGGTGCCCATGAAACGTAAGAACCCCGGTTGTCCTACAATATTTATAACCATTGGGGTAAAATTATCAATCGTGCTCTACTCGACTTAGGTGTTAGTGTTAACTTGCTTCTGTATTTGTTTATGAGCAATTAGGGATATGTGAGTTGAAACATACACAATGCACTCTCCAGATGGCCGATCGATCTATCATCCAATCTAGGGGTGAGCCAGAGGATGTGTTAATAAAAGTCGGGGAATTTATATTCCCTGTAGACTTCATAGTTATAGATATACAGCCTGTAGCGAACCCACGAAACCAAATTCCTGTGATTCTAGGTCGACATTTTCTAGCAACGTCAAACGCGATAATCAATTGTCGTAACGGTTCTATGAACCTATCCTTCGGGAAGATTAAAATTGAACTTAACATCTACAAGTTAAGAACTCAACCATCAGAACCCTATGCTCATGTGTGTTCTGCCGAAAAGATAGCTTTCGACAGGTTCGAATTCGAGGACCTTCATGATACTAATCCTACTAGTTATTATCCACGTGAAGACCCTTCTATCGACAAGTCCACACCTAAGTCCGAACCCTTTGACTTGTCGAATGATTTAGTCAAGCTATCCGAGTATCATGACTTTCTTTCCGATGAGACTATTATTCGGAATATCGATGGAAGTTTTGAAGACATTTTTGCTGATGAACTCACATTTCTAGAAGACTTGGGAGTTGTGATGAATCAACCCTACCTAAAGAAGTTGGGCCGCCACCCCTTCTTCTTATCAAGAACAAGAATGCGAGTAATCCATCATCATTATTTCGTCTCTAAAAACCTAGATGTAAACCCGTTCTATTACACTTCTTATCTCCTCCCCATTTCTTCACGTCTATAGGTGACATGATATTCTACCAACCTTAGTATTACATTGATAAAATATTTGAATGGGTGGTGTTGATTTTTGGTCTTTGTAAAGATTTATATTAACCAATAACTTTACCCCCTTCATAATTTTAAATGCTTAATACTATTTTACTCAAGTTTGTGGGGGGGGGAGGGGGAGAAAAATATTTTGGCTATGGAAATAAAATAATTTTTTACAAAATTATGAGCCAAAATATAAGTTTGGGGGGAGGTTTTCACTGTCATTAATTCTTTCCCCCGTTACTAACTTTTCCTCCCAAGTCTACAGGTTTTTTTTAGCTTAATAGATGCCATCAGTGATGACACTGTTGCAAATAGGTTTGGGGGAGGTTTGTGCTTATTTACGCATCAAATTTTGCATTATACTAAATCTAAGCACAAAATTTTTTTGATAATAAAAGATTAGAAAGTGAAAAATTACATATGAAAGATAGGAAAAGTTTAAGAAAAATAAGAAAATTAGATGTTTTATAACGAAACTAGTAATAGGTGGTCATGAGCTATTGTCCCAAGAATTAGTAAGATGAAAAGAATCACTAATGTGAGGATAGAATTGAATCTGAAAATAGTCCCTATTCTTGAGTCCAAATATTTGAATGTTAATACCCTACTATACGTACTTGCACACATCTTGAAACTTAGGATAGTAGAGGATACCTTGAAATACTCTTGTCTAAAAGGCTTAGTATGAAGATAAATAAAAAAAAGTGAAACATAAAAAAAATAAAATGGTGAAGAAAAATTGTCACGACCCGAAATTGGCACGTGACGGCCCTAATACTACGCAACGTCTACAGACGTAATGCAGTAAAAGAAAACCAAAACCCAGAAATCTAAACCATTAAAAAGACAAGAAAAAGATAATAGGAGTTTAGAAACATTTGAAATCACAACCCAAATTCTTTAAAAGTCCAATTTATTTCCTTTAAAATTTTGGCAGCACCTCCTTTGTAAAAACTAGCCTCAAAATGGGTACAACATAAATAAAAGTAAAGCATCCCCAAACGGGAGCAAATACACGCCCAAAGGCGGAAACCAACCACCACAACAATATACGACGCCGTAGCGAAAAAAATAAAAGACGGTAGACAGGAAACTGTATAAAAGCTAACAGGTCACAAAATAATATACAACATCGTCCTCACACAAGTCTCTAAGTCAAACATGAAAGTAGTAGATGGAGAGTACAAGGATACAACGAATATACCATACAACACGAATAACCACAAATCCATCTAAGCAAAACAGCACACTGTGAGCCGATGCGGTATCCGTGGCAAAAGATGATAGATGGATGAATATCCTGCCTCGACTACTCTGGGGAAACATCCTGCAAAACAACTGTGGCACAACGGGGGTGAGTTGCCAACATGTGAATAGTAAATAACATATGCAGGTAATCGCAAGTATACACGTATAGCGCGAATCTAACATATGTAAGCTAAAAGCAGTAAAAGGTCATATGAATGCGATAATCATGAAAGGTACACTAGCGGGTACAACTAATACATGACACAATAATATGACAATCTGTATGCAATAATCATGTAATAATGATATGAAAAGGTGTATATGTAACAATCATAAAAGGTACTCTAACAGGTACAACTAACACATGAAGCAGTGCATATAAATAAAGGTATGTAAATGCAACAGTTATGGAAGGTACACTAACAGGTACTACTAATACATGAAGCAGTGCATAAACAATAATTATGGAGTATGGAATAAAATATGTCATTTCCACGGAATCCTGACATCGTGGTAGGATCACAATCCATCAAGACAAATCCAAATCCCAAATCCTCAAATCATCCCTCAAATTGGCTCTCATATCAAATAAGTCTCACGAATCCTGAATGTACAATATTGAATAAATCTCATATATCCTGAATGTACAAATCAGCAATCTCATAAATATCCTGTGTCCAGTATCAAATGAATCACCTATATCCCAAATCCAATGTCAAGTAAAATGCTAACATCTTAAATATATAGCATGAATAAATATGATGATGTGTATAAATTAAAGTCAATACATATATATTAGCGTCCCATTCCACTAATATTGGTGTAAGGGCATATATAACAGCGTCCCAACCCACTGTTATATATACAAAGAAGTAAAGATGTCAATACACATATATTAGCGTCCCATTCCACTAATATTGGTGTAAGGGCATATATAACAGCGGCCTAAACCCCTGTTATATATACAAAGGAGTAAAACAAATATCATGAAACCAATGTGTCAAACATCGACACAGAAATGCTGGTCTATCAGGTGCTGTCACCAAGACTGGCACCCTGATAGGTACGTATCATACGCTATCCCGAAAGCACGAGTGCCTAGCTCTGACCCTCGCCTCTCGACGTATCTATACGTACATGACTCCCGTTGGTATCCACATGATAACCGCCGAGTCATTGGTAATGTCACCAGTAGATACTTTCCCACCTTCCAGGCTCAATCGGCAAGGTCCATCGATCATCTTGCCGAGGGAAATCGCACCGGGCCCCACCATATACCCTCATACGTCACCTGCTCCTCGTATGGAGTATATAATCAGAACCGATAAATCTCATGGTGGATGCAGAAATATCATATCAAGGGAAACCGGGTTTTTCAAATAATGCATAATTTCATGAACTCCCACGGTCCCCAAGTCTAGAAAACATCATGAAAAATCCATATAACAATGCGAAAATCCATGAATATAATATTTGCAATATAAAACTGAAATGAAAGCATATAAAGGAAAAGCCGCTAATTAACTGTAACAAGTTAATATGAATATCATGCGGTTCCTAATTTCTCAAATTCTAGATAATATCAAGTAAAGGTAAACATGTAGCTATAACCAGGTGTATGTGTAAACATAAAGGTATAGCAAGATATATGTATCTACCTATAAGTAATGATGTAGTATACCCCCTGGGTATACGTGAAGTATGTGTGCAAGGTATACCTGTAGCTATGTCTTAAAGTGTGTATGTACCTATCACTAATGGTACCATACTCTATAGGTATACAGGTATCTAACATGTAAGTATGTGAAGGCATATGTGTAAGCATGTGGATATACAGGTATGCTATATGTCATATGCGATAAGAAATATGAATCAAAGTCTCAATATCCTTAACCAAGCAATATCATATCTATAAGTGGGTTATGCATGACATGGCAATTATTGACGGTGTGTGTAGCATACAATTAGTGCTCGTGCAACACGAGTCGTCAATAATAGTGCAGTGTTCTAAGGATACTAGTCCAAGCACAACACTAACTAAGCAGTAGGGTAAATGCGCAATCCTAAATATGACATAGAATATGTGACAGAATTAACATCTCTAGCCCAGACGCATAACGCCATGCGGGCGATTCCCTGTAGATATTAAATCTACTCATCAACGCTCCAAGCTAGGTAAAGTCTACCACCTGTTTTCCCCCGGTAGCAGTGTTCGAAGTCCCCGCCTGCGAACCTGCAATATCAAAACAATAACGTATAATAATAGATCAAAAACGCATACAAACTACATTAGACCGACGCAACAACACAAAACATACTTTTAAGTGTTCGTATTGTGGTTAACGTGCGTAGCGACACGACGAAACTAACCCAAGAGCAAAACCACACAAGGTGCACGATCTGTATCGTATAACGTATCTCGTGGACACAAAATACTAGAAACTACCTAAGTGATCCCAGATTTTGCATACAGAGAAAACTCAATAATCAAACAAGACCAAATATACCCAAACCACAACATAGACCTACCCTCAAAATCCCACACCCCAACTCTTTTCCTGAGCCGAGGTCGCCGGAGTTCCCTTCGTACGTCGCCGGCCCTGGCCGGTGGGGTGGGTCTCGTGTCTCGGGTGGGGTCCTATGGTCTCAGGTACAACACAACCGCATTGTTTGGTTTTCTAGTAAACTTTCCGGGTCACAATAGAAAACATATATCACAAAACAACACTAAAATACGATATTAACTACACTTTACACTATCTAAACTGAAACTAACTAACTACAAAGCATAAAAACTAAATAAAGAAGAGATAGAGACCATTACCTAACCAAAAGAACACAAAGATCCAAGCTATCTAACCTCCTATGCAACCAAGAGGCAAAAACCAAGAAAAATGTGATTTTTGTGAACTTTGTGAACTTTGTGAAGGATTTGATGAATTTTGGTAAGGGAAAAAGGGAGTGTTCAGTTTAGTTGAGGAAGAGAGAAAAAGAAAAGAGATAGAGAAATGAGAGAGGGAATGAGGATAAGAGAGAGAGGTGAGTGTAGGGTGAGAATGAGAGTGAGTGCATCATAGCATTAATTCCTCCATTAATGCATTCATACACACCTCATCACACCAAAAGTAAAATATCTTCTCACTCACAAAAGATCTAGGGTTTAGGTTAAGGATTAGGGTTAAGCAAAGATTAGGTTAAGGGTCAAGCTTGCTAAGATCAAAATTAGCACAAACAAATCCTCACATTTACGTGCACACGTGCGTGCATGCTTATAACAAATAAAAATAAATTATTAATTAAATGTTATAAAATGTGAGGAACCCGAATTGGTAAACTTTTTACAGTAAACCCGCATTAACGTCTAAACGAACACTAACCGAAATCTAAGGCGTTACAATCTCCCCCCTTACAAAAATTCGTCCCCGAATTTAAAATTCTTACTAAGCGTATCTTCAAAGAGAAGATTACAAACTCTCGAATCTCACTCGCAGCCTTCCAAGTGATCACCTCACTATACGGCTACGTCCAAGAAAAACCCTTCACCGATGGCAAGAACCTTGACCAAAGTTTCTCCACCTGCCGAGCCATTAACACAATTGGCTGCTAGTGAACGAAAGATCGCGTCCAAGCTAAATGGTCTGGTGCTGAATCATGTGAGAAAGGTCATGAAGGAAATTGCAAAGTATCAACACAAGGAATACGGGGTGAATACCCAATAATCTGGGCGGAAGTGCCCAATTAAAGGCAACGGAACTAACCCGCTTAAAGGATCTTAAAAAGACCTACAATCCTGGGATAAGCTTCCCAAAACTCAACACGTCATTTATCGGAAAAATCCGTAGGAATACATGATCTCCCACTGCGAACCCAAGTCTGCGACCATCACGGTCGGCATAAGACCTCTGTCTGCACTGGGCTGTCATCATCCTGACCTGAACCAACTGGATCATTTCCGAAGTCTCTAGACTAGCTGGGTCCAAAAATCCTACTACGCAGAGTCAGAAAAACAGATTGGTGATCGACACGACCTAACCCCTAAACCTAAAGATTGCCAATTGGAGTGACTCCTAATAACAGCTATCGAAGGAGAACCCTAACAATGGCGAGTGACGATCCCCAACTGCCGACAACAACTAAAGCGCATGCACAAGCATATCCTCCAGAGTCGGTATAGCCCGCTCTCACAAAACCATCATCCTGCGGATGGAAAAACGGAGCTAAAGCTCAACCAGTACCCAAGGCTTCCTGAAGTTCTTGCCCAAGACGGCAAGCAAAGGGTGCCCTATTTGGATACGACCTATGAAGGAACTCAGTGCAACGCATAAACTTAACAAAGAACAACTGAGCAAACTGAGCATAACCGGACGACAAGCACCCGAATGGAGTCATACCCTGACTAAACTTGGGTAGATACCATAACGGAATTCGTGGAGATCTGCCCCCACTCCCACTTCGGAACGGTTAAAGGTTGCAACTCTCCAGCCAGTCTCAGATGCTCAACCAAAACACACCACAAGACAAACACCTTGAAACGAAACCCGAAACTTCTTTTTACATCCCTGCCTACCCATAACTCTCTCACAAGTCACGTCAATGTTGGTGGAATTTGAATGAGTACAGAGGGTTGACAGATGTGCCTGCTCTAGGATTTCGCGTCTCTACCCAATAGTATAAGGTACACAAACGCGTCCCTAAACTTAGCACACACTTGTCACAAATCAAGGACTCCGAATCATTACCCAGCCGAGCATGCTCAAGTATCTCAGACGAACGAGCATCGGTGGGCAGTGCCTCGCGAAAGCGATTAAGAAAAAGTGGTTGGGCGCGGACATGAGCAAGCTGTCCCCTCCGTAGAGGCGAACACAAGCTGTACTCAACGAACGCACAAGAACTGTAAATCTGCAGAAGACTGTCTCAACAATCAACACCCGCTGCAGGAAGATGTACATTAAGCTCTGGTGGTCCGTGAAATCTGACACGACTTTCGAACAAGTAGTGTCTCCAAATCTCCAACGCAAAACCACTGCGGCCAATCTCTAGATCATGAGTGGGATATCCTGCTAGTACTTCCTCCAAGTATAAGGAAGCCAAAGAGATAACTCTATAATGCCGCATCAGCGCAAATTCGAGCCCCACTCGCGAAACATCACAGTTAAACAACAAGTCGCCCGAACCAGAAGAAAAGAAGAACTAATGCAGTTGTTAAACGAGTCTTCAACCGCTGAAAAACTCCGCACATATGCCTCAGTCCAAAGAAAGAAACTTCCTTTCCGGTCATCCAGTCAACGGTGCAGCACTACACTAGCAATCTTGCCCGAAACGGCGGTAAAAACCTGCTAGGCCAAAAATCTACGGACCTCCGTCCGTACACAAGTCTGGGCCAAAGCTGTACGGCCACGATCTTCATCGGAACCATACAAAACCGTCTCCCGTAACTACAAGACCTAGGAGTCAACACAAACAAGCCTGAAGGAACACTCAGAGAATTTAGCAAACCGCTGGTGCTCTCCCAGCATCTGCCAAACAAATCCTCAAGTGCTGCTCCTGTTCCTAAAGGCATAAATAATAGACCAGAATGTTGTCAATAACACAACAATAACTGGTCGAGGAACGGCCTGAAGAAATCTTGTTCATCATATCTACGAATGGTGCTAGGGCATTGGCGAGTCCAATGATACCACCAAAACACACAGAGCCCGTAGCACGCACAAGGCAGTCTTCGGAATGTCATCACTCCGAACCCGCAACAGTGATGACCTGATCCCGAACAAACTTAGAAAATGCCTCGCACTCTGGAGCGGATCGAAGAAAACGTCAATGCGGGGTAAATGATACCTATTCGCATCGTAAGCCGGTTCAATTGATGATCCATCAATACACAACCTTAATCTGTCGTCCTTCTCCTTGACGAACAGAAATAGGAGCTCCCTAATGCGAAACACTCAGACGCATAAGCCTCCCAACAAGCAACTCTGCAGCTGATCCTTAAGCGCCCTTAAGTTTCGCCGGCTCATCTAGAACAACGTCGGAAAACTCCCGCACGAAAAGAACCCGGTCCAACAATCCCACTGTGGCACTGGTATCATGAATGAGCACCAAGAATCCTCGACATCTTCTCCTCAAAAGCCAACTAGCGAAAAAGGCTGAATTCAAGCTGTGAGAGGCGGCACAACTATCCACCTGCACAACAAGAACCGACTCGCCGGGGAAAACAACACCTGACTATTTTCTCACAGTAGTCCACAGACGCCTAGCACATAGCTAACCAGTCCGTGCCAAGGAGAACGTCAAATCCAACATCTCTAGAAGGATCAAGTGACGGATGAATCTCCTAACCGATTGGCACATGATTGAAATACATGTTGTGCAACAAAAGAATCGCTGACAGAAAAAACACAACAAACGGCTGATCTACCTAACACGACTTTCATCCCAACCACAGCACAAGTATGAAAAACCAACAAGTACATCAAAAGAACATACGAATTAAAATACCTGTAAATTCTGCGTTGGACATCTGCGCGTCCTGATGAGTAGAAGCAAACCCTCGTGTCTGCCCCGTACCCGCAACTGGCTGAACCCCTCCTCTGCTAGACTTACCCCTCTGAGCGAACCTTCCGTGTCCACGACCTTTCTGAATACGACCCTGACGCAGTGCTAAGGAACAATCCCTAATGAGGTGATGAAGGCTCCCATACCAAAAACATCCATGCGACGACTGCTGATCCTCCTGGGGATGAGAGCTGAACGACTGTCCTCATCCAAAGCCTCTGCTATTCCCACGACGGTCATGAAATCTGTCTCGACGACTATGCCTCTGTCTCTGAGATGGTACACCGGTACGAGTCCTCCATTGTTCCGGAACTCCAAAAGTCTCTGGAATACGTGTCTCGTAAACTAGGTCTGCATCCACTGGTGCTATATAGGTGACGGACTGCTGCATGCTGATCGCAAGGAACAACTGGTTAACAGGGGTGACAACCTCCTGTCGCTGTGCTCGAACAACCTCCACCAATGAACTCATAGTCTGGCGCATGTCCTGCATCTCTGCCACAAGCCTAGCGAGCTGATCTGTCGAAGGCGAATCCGTCTGCAACTGTGCAACGAGCGTACCATCCTGGTCAGTCCTCGTTTCACCCGAGTCAATCCTGACCTCGGCCCTCGCTGCATCACTCTGAGTCCCCATAGTCATCGGCGGCTAGGCTATAAATGGAAAAAGGATTCAATAAGAATATGGAAATCGAATCACAAAGGTATGAATCATCAAGGAAGAAATTTCAAGCAATTTGTACTTAGGTCACTTTAGGCGGAGTACTGCATTGTGAGTATGCTGCAGACATACACACACTACGTTACTCTGCTTAAGCTACCTACTCCATCATACCAAGCTCATCCTACACTCCGAAAGGTAAAACCTAGCGCTCTGATACCAACTTTGTCATGACCCGAAATTGGCACGTGACGGCCTTAATACTACGCAACGCCTACAGACGTAACGCAGTAAAAGAAATCCAAAACTCAAAAATCTAAACCATTAAAAAGACAAGAAAAAGATAATAGGAGTTTTGAAACATTTGAAATCACAACCCAAATTCTTTAAAAGTCCAATTTATTTCCTTTAAAATTTTGGCAGCACCTCCTTTGTAAAAACTAGCCCCAAAATGGGTACAATATAAATAAAAGTAAAGCATCCCCAAACGGAAGCAAATACACGCCCAAAGACGGAAAAAAACCACTACAACAATATATGACACCGTAGCGAAAAAAATAAAAGACGATAGACAGAAAACTGTATAAAAGACAACAAGTCACAAAAAAATATACAACATCATCCTCACACAAGTCTCTAAGTCAAACATGAAAGTAGTAGATGGAGAGTACAAGGATACAACGAATATACCACACAACACGAATAACCATAAACCTACCTAAGCAAAACAACACACTGTGAGCCGATGCGGTATCCGTAGCAAAATATGATAGATGGATGAATAGCCTGCCTCAACTACTCTGGGGAAACACCCTGCAAAACAACTATGGCACAACGGGGGTGAGTTGCCAACTCGTGAATAGTAAATAACATATGCAGGTAATCGCAAGTATGCACGTACAGCGCGAATCTAACATATGTAAGCTAAAAGCAGTAAAAGGTCATATGAATGCGATAATCATGAAAGGTACACTAGCAGGTACAACTAATACATGACGCAATAATATGACAATCTGTATGCAATAATCATGCAATAATGATATGAAAAGGTGTATATGCAACAATCATAAAAGGTACTCTAACAGGTACAACTAACACATGAAGCAGTGCATATAAATAAAGGTATGTAAATGCAACAGTCAAGGAAGGTACACTAACATGTACTACTAATACATGAAGCAGTGCATAAACAATAATTATGGAGTATGGAATAAAATATATCATTTCCACGGAATTCTGATATCGTGGTAGGATCACAATCCATTAAGACAAATCCAAATCCCAAATCCTCAAATCAGCCTCCAAATTGGCTCTCATATCAAATAAGTCTCAGTAATCCTGAATGTACAATATCGAATAAATCTCATATATCCTGAATGTACAAATCAGCAATCTCATAAATATCCTGTGTCCAGTATCAAATGAATCACCTATATCCCAAATCCAATGTCAAGTAAAATGCTAACATCTTACATATATTGCATGAATAAATATGATGATGTATATAAATTAAAGTCAATACACATATATTAGCATCTCATTCCACTAATATTGGTGTAAGGGCATATATAACAGCGTCCTAACCCACTGTTATATACACAAAGAAGTAAAGATGTCAATACACATATTTTAGCGTCTCATTCTACTAATATTGGTGTAAGGGCATATATAACAGCGGCCTAAACCCCTGTTATATATACAAAGGAGTAAAAGAAATATCATGAAACCAATATGTCAAACATCGACACAGAAATGCTGGTCTTTCAGGTGCTGTCACCAAGACTGGCACCCTGACAGGTACGTATCATACGCTATCCCGAAAGCACGAGTGCCTAGCTCTGACCCTCGCCTCTCGATGTATCTATACGTACAAGACTCCCGTCGGTATCCACATGATAACCGCCGAGTCATTGGTAATGTCACCGGTAGATACTTTCCCACCTTCCAGGCTCAATCGGCA
The DNA here is from genome assembly GCA_030015575.1 of Agapanthus africanus. Lineage (NCBI taxonomy): Eukaryota > Viridiplantae > Streptophyta > Magnoliopsida > Asparagales > Amaryllidaceae > Agapanthus > Agapanthus africanus. The sequence goes on from JASDDO010000024.1 coordinate 161,611,338, forward strand.
AGGTCCATCGATCATCTTGCCGAGGAGAACCGTACCGGGCCCCACCATGTACCCTCATACGGTATCCACTTCTCGTATGGAGTATATAATCAGAACCGATAAATCTCATGGTGGATGCAGAAATATCATATCAAGGGAAACCGGGTTTTTCAAATAATGCATAATTTCATGAACTCCCACGGTCCCCAAATCCAGAAAATATCATGAAAAATCCATATAACAATGCGAAAATCCATGAATATAATATATGCAATATAAAACTGAAATGAAAGCATATAAAGGAAAAGCCTCTAATTAACTGTAACAAGTCAATATGAATATCACGCGGTTCCTAATTTCTTCAATTCTAAATAACATCAAGTAAAGGTAAACATGTAGCTATAACCAGGTGTATGTGTAAACATAAAGGTATAGCAAAGTATATGTATCTACCTATAAGTAATTATGTATTATACCCCCTGGGTATACGTGAAGTATGTGTGTAAAGTATACCTGTAGGTATGTCTTAAAGTGTGTATGTACCTATCACTAATGGTACCATACTTTATAGGTATACAGGTATCTAACATGTTAGTATGTGAAGGCATATGTGTAAGCATGTGGATATACAGGTATGCTATATGTCATATGCGATAAGAAATATGAATCAAAGTCTCAATGTCCCTAACCAAACAATATCATATCTATAAGTGGGTTGTGCATGACATGGCAATTATTGACGGTGTGTGTAGCATACAATTAGTGCTCGTGCAACATGAGTCGTCAATAATAGTGCAGTGTCCTAAGAATACTAGTCCAAGCACAACACTAAATAAGCAGTAGGGTAAATGCGCAATCCTAAATATGACATAGAATATGCGACATAATTAACATCTCTAGCCCAGACGCATAACGCCATGCGGCTGATTCCCCTGTAGATGTTAAATCTACTCACCAACGCTCCAAGCTAGGTGAAGTCTACCACCTGTTTTCCCCCGGTAGCAGTGTCCGAAGTCTCCGCCTGCGAACTTGCAACATTAAAACAATAACGCAAATATATATTAATAATAGATCAAAAACGCGTACAAACTACATTAGACCGACGCAACAACACAAAACATATTCTCAAGTGTTCGTATTGCGGCTAACGTGCATAGCGACACGACGAAACTAACCCAAGAGCAAAACCACTCAAGGTGCACGATCTGTGTCGTATAACGTATCGCGCGGACACAAAACACTAGAAACTACCTAAGTGATCCCAGATTTTGCATACAGAGAAAACTCAACAATCAAACAAGACCAAACATACCCAAACCACAGAATAGACCTACCCTCAAAATCCCACACCCCAACTCTTTTCCCGAGCCGAGGTCGCCGGAGTTCCCTTCGTACGTTGCCGGCCCTGGCCGGTGGGGTGGGTCTCGTGTCTCAGGTGGGGTCCTATGGTCTCAGGTACAACACGACCACATTTTTTGGTTTTCTAGTAAACTTTCCGGGTCACAGCAGAAAACATATATCACAAAACGACACTAAAATATGATATTAACTACACTTTACACTATCTAAACTGAAACTAACTAACTACAAAGCACAAAAAAAAAATAAAGAAGAGATAGAGATCATTACCTAGCCAAAAGAACACAAAGATCCAAGCTATCCAACCTCCTATGCAACCAAGAGGCAAAAACCAAGAAAAATGTGATTTTTGTGAACTTTGTGAAGGATTTGATGAATTTTGGTGAGGGGAAAAGGGAGTGTTCAGTTTAGTTGAGGAAGAGAGAAAAAAGAAAAGAGATAGAGAAATGAGAGAGGGAATGAGGATAAGAGAGAGAGGTGAGTATAGGGTGAGAATGATAGTGGGTGTATCATAGCATTAATTCCTCCATTAATGCATTCATACACACTTCATCACACTAAAAGGAAAATATCTTCTCACTCACAAAAGATCTAGGGTTTAGGTTAAGGATTAGGGTTAAGCAAAGATTAGGTTAAGGGTCAAGGTTGCTAAGATCAAAATTAGCATAAACAAATACTCACATTTACGTGCACACGTGCGTGCATGCTTATAACAAATAAAAATAAATTATTAATTAAATGTTATAAAATGTGAGGAACCCGAATTGGTAAACATTTTACAGTAAACCCGCATTAACGTCTAAACGAGCACTAACCGAAATCTAAGGCGTTACAAAAATGAACACCGGTTTTGTAATTGCTTAAGGCAGCATAAAAAATATAGCGAGGGTGCTTTACCACCTAGTGCCTTAGACCAACTGGTTTGGGAGCCACTGCTAAACCTTAGGTGTTGCAAGATGAGGAAATTGCTAATTGCATCTAAATAAGTGAGCACATTTGGTAATTGGTCGGTTAGTACCTCAAGAAGTATTAACGGTCACATGAAGAATGTGTGAGCAATTCCATCTAAAATATTCACCGACTAAAAAAGTACCAAGGAAGATGGGCAAGAGTATGATAGATTGAATTGAATTCTCTAAGTGTAGAGATGTTTTTACACACATGTAGGGTCATATGATCTATGTTTGGAAGAAAGGTAGGAAGGAAGACTAAAGGCGATGTTTTATTGAGGGATGATGTGATTTCTGATATCTTTTCACGACTATTAAGATAGGGCTCATGGCAACCGAAAAACTGGTATAGTTTAAACTCTTCTTTTCAAGTTCTTTCTTTTATATAATCCTTATCTTTGTATGTAACTTTCATCATCTTTCTTTTATTATGGGATTTTATGAGTGTAATCCGCTGAAAACCTTCGGGAGACAACACTCCTCCTACTAGGGACACCTAGAGGTCTAAAGGCTTGTTGCACATGCTAAGTACAATCGTGTTGCCTACGAAAGTGTGCTAGGTTTTTCTTTTTCTTTTTCTTTTTTCTCCCTCTCTTGAATAACTAGTTTGCTCGGGACAATCAAAGTTAAGTTTGGGGTATTTGTTCAATCGAAAATATTGCACATTTGATTGAACATTTTCATCACTTTTGTTAATTACTTAAAGGTGTTAATCGTAATTATTGAACATATGTGGGTTTATCTGTAAAATACTCTTTATCATATGTTTATACATTATAATTAACATTATGAAGGAAAATATATGCATATAATATTTATATAATATTTTAGTAATTTAAATATGCATATCATATCAAATATCCCTAATCAACATTCTTAAAATATCATATCAAATGGTTAGGATAATATCTCAATAATATAACAAATATTACTACCACTATGATTTGAGATATTGTGCAGATATTAGCTCAGGTCTGGAATCAAGGAGATGCGAGATGTCGAATCAAATCTGCCGAAATATTGAAGCAAATCATAAGATCTAGCAACGACAAAGATTTAAAATAAGATATGCAGAATGTAGACATCTAAGAAATCTCCAAATGTCAACACCAGAGACCACAATAAATCTCAACTCATGAATCCACTAAACCGCCGCGGTTTAGCGGCCAAATGCAATATATGTTGCGGATCCGCGGCAAGATCTTGGCCGTAGGATCAGATATTTTGATGGTTGGATGATATCTGCATATCCTAACTTATGGGATATAGGGTTTGTATCTTCTGTGACTATTTAAAGGATCGAGAGCTACACTTGGAAATTATCAAACCGAAGAGATCAAGAGGTCCAAGGCGATCCACGCATCCAGGTTGATCATCGGCTGTTCATCTACTTCCTGAAACTCGACCTTAGCACCGTCAAGGGTTTCAAGAGGCATCAAGCATACCAAATTTTAATTTTTCTAGGTGCTAAGTTAGACTACCAAGATCATTATTAGAATTTTAGGTTTTTCCTTTGTGATGTGATTAAGTTTAAGAGAAAGTTTAAGAGCATACAACCTTTATAGTTTGTGTCCTTCTCTTCAAAAGCTTCGGGATGAAGTCCACGCGACTCTTCAAGGATCCTCTCCAAGTTGAACGAACCTCCTTCGTCATCTTCGCGCCAAAGACGATTCACCCAAAGTCCACAAGCACAAGTTTTTCACTACACTAAACACTTTTAGTATAGGAAACACACCACACTAAATTGCTAGTTTGGTGTGGGATGATGAAGGAGGGGATAAGTAAAGCTCACTAAGGTCTCACAAGTTCAATGATTCACATCTCATGTGAGGGTTTTGAGCTTGGAGGTGAGGTGAAGAAAATTGTAGAGAGCAAGAGAAGAAAGGAGCTCTTCAAAAATGGCTAAGGCATGAACTATGAAGCAAGTGTAAAATGAATGAATAATATCTATCCTCACTTATTCAAGCATGGATTAAATTGCAATTCTAAATTGCAACCATGCTTGAATAGTGAGTCAAGACTAATATTATATCATAAAAACCCATGCCTTAACCATACCCAAAATATTTCCACAATTTACACCTCATTTTTCTATTTTCTAAAAATGGAAAAACATGACATGCTTCATATAATAATATATATATATATATTTATATATATCAAATATACATTAATATATATATATATATATATATATATATATATATATATATATATAAAGCAATTAGTGAGCTAATGATATTAGTTAAGATATAATTATATCACATATAATATATGTCACATTATTAAATCAACACTTGATCTAATAATCCGGTTATATCACATATAACCGACTAATATCATTAATCTGAATATCACATTATCAAATCAACACTTGATTCGATAATCCAGTTATATCACATATAACCTGACTTATAACAGATAACTGTCAGATCATAATACGATATCACATACTCGTATTTAATCATGCCCACACACATATCACATATGTGTCATATTTCGTTTCGCTTGAACTAGGAAACTTCTATGTTGGACTCTAAAGACTCATCAATACGCCAGCAGTAGGTGACGATCACATCAGTCACCTACAAGCCGCCAGCGGCACTAGCTAGACGTAACGACTACTTGGGTATTGAGCGATATGAAGATCAACAAGCAAGCTCGTCCATACTCTCCATGAAGCCTGTCAGTAACACTACCTTACAGTCCGGTCTCTTCGTCTGATATGTCGCATATCATGTCTAGGGGTGGTAAACGTCAGCCCCCAGTAATGTGATAAGTCATGCCGATGTTTGGCCTATAACGGTTTGAGAAACTACTGATAACTCTTATCAGTAAATTTCATCAGCAGCCCTAGCCAGGGACTTCCAGTTATAGCCAATCGAGTATAGCGCAACATCAACCCCCAATACCGGAAGAGATGAAACCCCTCCTATCGCTCATTGCCTCCATGTGACCCAGGACTGTACCCAAAATCCACCTGTTTGCACGACTCCTTTGAGCCGTGGTAGGGAAGAAATCAAAGCACGGTGGGAGCCACACAAGACTCTATGACGATCTCGGGTCTACAGACTAAGCTGTACCAGTGTCACCAGAGGACTGCTATCTGACGATAGGTATACTACCAACTAGGAGTCCTCGGCGAGTCCGTTCGGTGTACCCATTCTCCAATGAGCACCTGTGTATAATCTTTGATGTCACACACCAATGGTTGTGGGATCAACCATCGCCCTCTAAGGGACAAGAAACGTACACATTAGTCTATTCTGGAATATCGTTGCCCTAGTCTTGATATTCCCTCGACTAGGAACTGATTAAAGGATGTACTTTTAGACCACCCTGGCCCCACTAGTATGATCTCATCATAGTCCTGGTAGTCAAGTACATATCCTAAGGGCTTTATAAACATGCGAGAGCAAGACATTATAGAATACCAATCAACATATTAAGATAAAGAGTAACCAGATAGCACACTATCATGTCGAGCAAGAAAGCCCTCTCTATATATGTCCAAGCATCCACTATAATATACATCACATGTACAATAATGGCCTCTAGGGCATACATATTCCTAACAATCTCCTACTTGCACTAAGGCCATGTGCTGCAGTATCTCATATCCAACATCCTAAAAAGTCACTCAAATTGTATCTGGGGAAGGGCCTTCGTAAGTGGATCCACTACGTTGTTTTTCGTGTCAACTCTCCTGACCTCAATCTCCCGGCGATCTACTATCTCCCTGATCAGGTGATACCGTCTCAGAGTATGTCTGGATCTCTGATGGGACTTGGGTTCCTTGGCCAAAGCCACCGCTCTATTGTTATCATAATACACAGGTATTGGATGCTCAATGGATGGAACCACTCCAAGCTCAGCAATGAACTTCTTCATCCAGACAGCCTCTTTGGCAGCATCGTTGGCAGTGATGTATTCAGCCTCCATCGTCGAGTCTGCTACGGTGTCTTGCTTGAAACTCTTCCAACACACCTCCCCTCCGTTGAGGGTAAAGACAAAACCCGAGACCGACTTATTGTCGTCCTTATCACTCTGGAAGCTCGAATCAGTAAAGGACTCCACCTGGAGTTCACCATTACCATACACCAAGAACATTTCTTTAGTCCTTATCAAGTACTTAAGAATGTTCTTCACAGCTGTCCAATGGTTCTCCCTAGGATCTGATTGATACCTGCTCACTACACCTAGTGAGTAAACTATGTCCGGTCTGGTACATAATATCGCATACATAATAAAGCCTACCGCCGAAGCATAGGGTATCCCTTGCATGCGAGCTCTCTTCAAATCAGTCTTGGGAGATATCTCTTTGGAAAGAGTGATTCCTGAGCAAGCGGGTAAATTACCTTGCTTGGAATCTTCCATACTAAACTTCTTTAGTATGGTGTCTATGTACCTGGATTGGAACAATCCCAAAATCCGTTTAGATCTATCTCTATAAATCTTTATCCCCAAGATGTAGGAGGCATCACCAGGATCTTTCATGAAGAACTTGAGTGATAAGAAGAGCTTGACCGAGCGTAGCATAGGAATATCATTCCCTATCAAGAGTATGTCATCCACGTACAATACGAGGAAGACCACCTTACTCTCTACAGCCTTCTTATATATATAAGGTTCATCTACATTTTTGATGAAGTCAAACTCTTTAATAGCTTCATCAAAATAGATGTTCCAACTCCACGATACCTGTTTTAACCGTTAGATTGATTTAAGCAGCTTGCACACCTTTCCATTGCTCCCACTGTCTACGAAGCCCTCTGGCTGAGTCATGTACACGCTCTCTTCTAAATCTCCATTTAGAAATGTGGTCTTAACATCCATTTGCCAGATTTCGTAGTCATGGTATGCAGCGATGGAAAGTAGGATCCAGATAGACTCAAGCATAGCCATTGGAGAAAAGGTTTCATCATAATCCATACCTGGTTGTTGACGAAAACCTTTTGCAACAAGTCTAGCTATGAAAGTCTCAACTTTTCCATCTATACCAAGTTTCTTCTTAAAGATCCATTTTCTCCCAATGGGTTTTACCCCTTCGGGAGCAACTTCCAAAGTCCATACTTTGTTGGTGTACATGGATTCCATCTCAGATCGAATTGCATCCAGCCATTTCACAGAGTCCCCACTCGTGATGGCCTGCTCGAAGCTAGTTGAGTCATCATCTTCCATGATGCAATCTTCGCTCCCACCATAAATGAGAAAACCGTAGTATCTCTCAGGTGGATGAGAAACCTTACTAGATCGGCGGAGATGCCGAGGTTCGTTGGGAACTATCGAATCATCTGGTTCTACCAAATCTTTCGTTGTAGTTTGTGTAGCTAGAACCTCTTCCAGTTCTACCTCAAGGCCACTAATTTCTTTCGCAAGAAATTCTTTTTCTAAAAAGGCGGCATGCCGAGAAACAAATACCTTTTGCTCCTCGGTGTGGTAGAAGATATACCCTTGTGAGTTTTTGGGATATCCTACAAACTTGCACAGAACAGACCTTGCCTCGAGCTTGTCCGGATTGTGCTTTTTGACATAGGCCGGATAACCCCATATCCTAACATAATTAAGATGTGGTCTCTTCCCCTTCCATATCTCATATGGAGTAGTAGACACTGATTTAGTAGGGACCATATTCAATAGGTGCATGACTCCTCAAGTGCATACCACCAAAAGGAAACAGGTAACTCAGCGGTGCTCATCATAGAGCGCACCATATCCAATAGGATGCGATTCCTCCGCTCCGATATATCGTTGTGCTGTGGTGTATATGGAGGAGTAAGCTGAGAGAGAATCCCATTCTCTTTTAGATAGTCACGGAATTCTTTGCTCAAGTATTCTCCTCCCCGATCAGATCGAAGGATTTTAATACTTTTACCCGTCTGGTTCTCAACTTCATGCTTATATTCTTTGAATTTCTCAAAAGCTTCAGACTTGTGTTTCAACAGGAACACATGTCCGTATCTTGAGAGATCGTCAGTGAATGTAATGAAGTATGAGGAACTATTTCTGGCATGTATAGACATAGGAACGCATACATCAGTACGTATCAGTCCCAAGAGTTCCGTAACTCTTTCTCCGTGTCCTGTAAACGGAGTTTTGGTCATCTTGCCTTTGAGACATAACTGGCAAGTTTCATAAGATGGAAGTTCGAACGGATTCAAATATCCATCCTTATGTAACTTAGCTAGTCGTGTCGCATTGATATGACCCAGTCTACAATACCATAAGAAGGATTCGTTCATTTCTGAACTTTTCCTCTTGTGTGTGTTTTGTACGTTAAGAACCGTGTTTTGATTCAGAATGTATAATCCGTTATATAACGCACCAAACCCAATCAACACTTGATTTAGGTAAATGAACAGTATATCCTTCTTTACTACAAAGTTATTCTCTACTACAAAGTTATATCCTTCTTTATCTAATAAAGAAATTGATATTAAATTGCATATCATAGAGGGTACGTAATAACAGTCGTTCAGGATCAATGTATTCCCAGTTGGAAATACAATGTGATATTCACCAACTGCTTTGGCTGCAACACTTGCACCATTCCCTATTTTTAGAGAATGATTACCTTTTCCCAGTTCTTTACCTTTCTTAGCCCATGCAACAAATTTCATATGTGGGATCCCGATCCGGTATCTAATACCCAGGATATAGAGTATACCGAGAAACAGTTCTCTATAACTAACACACCCGAAGAAGATGCATCAACATGCTTATTCTTCGTTTGGGTGGCGTGGGAATCCAGATATACCCATATTTCCTGCTCGGACTTATAACACTTATAAGTTGGAGCGGAACTAACGTTCCCCTGCCCTGTATAAAAGGAGGGTTTAGTCAATACATCCATATTATTATCTTGATTAAAGCGTGACATTGGTTGCTGTCTGGAGAGAGAGAGAAGGAAACGCGTTAGCGTGCGCTCTTTGCAAGATTAGATTGGTTAATATCTTATCTAATCAGGATGGCTCCCACTGTTTTTATCAAATCTTCCTTCAAACCCTAAAAGGTAAGACTAGCCGGGATTAATTACACCTTACGAGTTCGCCAATCTTTCATCCAGGCCAGTGCCGGTACTTTGAGGGAGGTTTCCCATGGTTTAGCACGGAACTAATTAAAATAAACCTCGTTTTCCCAAGGGCGTGACCCCGTTAACACCTTTCTAGACACCTACTTGATCGGCTAATTGTGATGTGTAAACTCCCAGGAGTAACTCTTACTCGCAGTGGGTATCGGGATCCAACTATCTCATAGAAGGTATACAATCTCATTGCAAATTTCAACGCTTGAAATTCCCGATAATATTTTGCCCCTAGCGTCCTATGACCTTGACGAAAGCCAACAAACCAAAGAACGCCAGTCAAGTTCAACACGTACATTTCATGATTGAATTAAACCCACCCGCATGACCCTTAACGAAAGCCAAAAAAGTCGCACGACTACCTTGAGCCAATCACATCATATGTAGCAAATAAGCAGTAAGTAGCTACCGTACACTACGACTTGATGAAAGCCAACAAACGTAGCACGAATACTAAATACTACTTATCTGAAATGACGGAGGGCTGCGCAGATTTTTAAGAAAACTATGAGCGTAACGAACTTGATATCGCTGTAGAATCTAGTGATTTTGAAAAGGTGTGTTTTTGAGATTTTTGCTAGTCTCGCTAAAGAGGTCACTCCCGGTGAATGGATCTCGGCTCTTTCCTCATCGAATGACGTGCAGGATATTCAGGAATGCCACTATACAAAACAAGAACTAGAAAAGCTATCAAAAACAAAACCGAGTGTCGTAGTATTTGCTAGTTTCGCTAAAGAGGTCACTCCCAGTGAAGGGATCTCGGCTCTTTCCTTATCGAATGAGGTGCTGGATATTCATCAAGGAATACCACTGTGCAAAGCAAAAACTAGAGCTACCCTTTTTGGAAATTTGATTCTACAATATCTTTTAGTTTCTTTCTTTTCATTAATCACATTAATGAAGTCCCATCATTTAACATTTCCTAAACATTACAGAAAAAGAAACGAAAATAGAACGTACGCTTATGCCATCCGCATTCGCCACGGGGCCCCATCATGCACCGTTAGGTTACTTAACTACCGGCAGAGCGTGGGCTGGACTAGCGCGGGTGCAAAATATAAGCAACGTTTATTATATATCATATATATAATATAACACGATCACATCACAGAAACAAGCAGTAGAAGCAACATATGAAGTATCAGATATACTAGGTTTCCGTGTTTTAAATCTAGCCAGTAATGTAAAACAAGGATTCCACAGTCGTGATGAATAGCCAAACCCACATCTCTAGACCCCTACGAGAGCGGCAAGTAACCCTGCCAATTCTAGAGTTAGGAGACCCGATCTCAACTCCTTGAGATAGTCTCCCACTGGACCTTAGAACCCGGTTACTTGTGCTCCCCACCTTGGGTCTATCCTAATGCGGAAAAGTAAATAATATACAACAATGGTGGCATCATCCTCAACCCGGAAGTGCCCCAATAAAAGAATATTACATTAAATTTTACATGAATGAATATATAAAAACTCTCATCTCATATAAAAACCTCCGGCTATTCAATCATGACGATCTAATAAATCATATCATAAGCAACACATAACATCTCATGTCATCAACGTAAGTAAATTTGCGTATTCCAAAAACTCTTTGATATATAACAATGAGATCGGGATACCCCACATATTACACTTACGGTCGCAGAAAAGAAATAGAAAACTATAATGATTAGAATCCACATTATCCTTAGACATCATAAACCCAGAATATCACATATTCCGAATTTCATGCCTAACATGTAAAACCTGCATTTTAGTCTCAAATTGAAAACACTTTTCAATAATGTTTCGGATAATTCAACAAGATTCCTGACTAGGTGATTGCGTACAATACACAATTGCGACGGAGTTTTTATCCGAATCAAAACTTCATTGCAATACAATACACAATTGCGACGGAGTTTTTATCCGAATCAAAACTTCATTGCAATCGATCAATTGAGACTAAACGGCTAGGTTTACTAACTAGTTTTCATAAAACTAATTAATCCGAATTCTAATAATTGTATCACACATCACAAAACTTGTAAAGTAACCGCGACATTAGAATTCCGCATGCATTTAGCAAACTTAAACCAATTTTTTTCAACACTTGAAAAAATAGAGAGCTAAAGTTTCAAAACCGATCGTTTTAAGCCAATTCGGAAGTCGAAACGAACTCGAAACCCACCCGAATTTTCGCAGGGGTGAAGACCCACAAATAAGTATCGAAAGAGGGGCCTAGAGGGGCTATCCCATCCCTGAGGCTACCACGAGGTGGCCAGGGGGTGAGGCAGACCCGAAACTGCCCAAGGTGGGGCAGTTTCGAGTCCTCACCGCCAAGACCACCTGGAGTGGGCCCAGCCGTTTGGTCCCCCCGGGGTGTCCCCAGGGTGCGCACGCTCCACCTCGCGGCTTCTCGATTCAAACCGTGAGCCCGCGGGGTGTGCAAACAACTCAAAACATCAATTTCGAAACTGTTTTTCGACAGTTTTTGAGCGATAAAAACGACGGATTTCTAACGTCGCTAGAAGTAATCCTAATGTTCTAGCTTTGCTCTGATACCATGAAAGTCGACCTTAGCACCGTCAAGGGTTTCAAGAGGCATCAAGCATTCCAAATTTTAATTTTTCTATGTGCTAAGTTAGACTACCAAGATCACTACTAGAATTTTAGGTTTTTCTTTTGTGATGTGATTAAGCTTAAGAGAAAGTTTAAGAAATTACAACCTTTGTAGTTCGTGTCTTTCTCTTCAAAAGCTCCGGGATGAAGTCCACAAGACTCTTCAAGGCTTCTCTCCAAGTTGAATGAATCTCCTTTGTGATCTTCGGGCCAAAGACGATCCACCCAAAGTCCACAAGCACAATCTTTTCACTACACTAAACACTTTTAGTGTAGGAAACACACCACACCAAATTGCTAGTTTGGTGTAGGATGATGAAGTAGGAGATAAGTAAAGCTCACTAAGGTCTCACAAGCTCAATGATTCACATCTCATGTGAGGGTTTTGAGCTTGGAGGTGCGGTGAAGAAAATTGCAGAGAGCAAGAGAAGAAAGGAGCTCTTAAAAAATGGCTAAGGTATGAACTATGAAGCAAGTGTAGAATGAATGAATAAAATGAATAATATCTATCCTCACTTATTCAAGCATAGATTAAATTGCAATTCCAAATTGCAACCATACTTGAATAGTGAGTCAAGGCTAATATTATATCATAAAAACCCATGCCTTAACCATACCCAAAATATCTCCACAATTTACACCTCATTTTTCTATTTTCTAAAAATGGAAAAAAATGCCATGCTTCATATAATATATATATATATATATATAAAGCAATTAGTGAGCTAATGATATTAATTAAGATATAATTATATCACATATACTATATATCACATTATTAAATCAACACTTGATCTAATAATCCGGTTATATCACATATAACCGACCAATATCATTAATCTGAATATCACATTATCAAATCAACACTTGATTCGATAATCCAGTTATATCACATATAACCTGACTGATAACAGATAACTGCTAGATCACAATACGGTATCACATACTCGTATTTAATCAGGCCCACACACATATCACATGTGTGTCCTACTTCGTTTCGTTTGAACTAGAAAACTTCTATGTAGGACTCTAAAGACTCGTCAATACGCCAGCGGTAGGTGATGATCACATCAGTCACTTACAAGCCATCAGCGGTACTAGCTGGACGTAGCAGCTACCTAGGTATTGAGCGATATGAAGATCAATAAGCAAGCTCGTCCATACTCTCCATGAAGCCTATCAGTAACACTACCGTACAGTCCGGTCTCTCCGTCTGATATGTCACATATTATGTCTAGGGGTGGTAAACGTCATCCCCCAGTAACGTGATAAGTCATGCCGATGTTTGGCCTATAACGGTTTTAGAAACTACTGATAACTCTTATCAGTAAATCTCATCAGCAGCCCTGGCCAGTGACTTCCAGTTATAGCCAATCGAGCATAACGCAACATCAACCCCTAATACCGGGAGAGACGAAACCCCTCCTATCGCTTATTGCCTCCATGTGACTCAGGACTGTACCCAAAATCCACCTGTGTGCACAACTCCTTTGAGCCGTGGTTGGGAGGAAATCAAAGCATGGTGGGAGCCACACAAGAATCTATGACGATCTCGGGTCTATAGACTAAGTTGTACCAGTGTCACCAGAGGACTGCTATCTGACGATAGGTATACAACCAACTAGGAGTTCTCGGCAAGACCGTTCAGTGTACCCATTCTCCAATGAGCACCTGTGTACAATCTTTGATGTCACACACCAATGGTTGTGGGATCAACCATCGCCCTCTAAAGGACAAGAAACGTACACACTAGTCTACTCTGGAATATCGATGCCCTGGTCTCGATATCCCCTTGACTAGGAACTGATTAAAGGATGTACTTTTGGACCACCCTGGCCCCACTAGTATGATCTCATCACAGTCCTGGTAATCAAGTACATATCCTAAGGACTTTATCAACATGCAAGAGCAAGACAGTATAGAATACCAGTCAACATGTTAAGATAAAGAGTAACCATATAGCACACTATCATGTCGACCAAGAAAGTCCTCTATATATATGTCCAAGTATTCACTATAATATACATCACATGTACAATAATGGCCTCTAGGGCATACATATTCTTAACACTTCCTACGAGTCAGAGATCGGGAGCATAAACTAGGGTTCTTGTACTCTAAATTTGACGGATTTGTAAATGATTGTTGATTAATAAAAAGGCAGATCTTTAGTTTAATTCTTTGCATTTTACTTTCTGCATTTACATTATGATCTCCTTCTCTATCCTTTCTTCTTCTATCTCAACTATGTATGAGTAATTCCTAGCTTGCTAGGGTTCATAGAATTAGGGTAGATTAATGGACGATAAACTCTCTTAACTCCTTTTACATGTTTTAAAGTTTATAAACTTTAGCAAAGTAATTGTTAATATCTTAATCGAGCGCGCTATCAATTTATTGATAATCTCAACCGCGATTTGAGATTAGATTAACAATTGTGTTAGTAAAGGCTAGACATGAATAGAGATCAATGAAAAGATAAGGGTTAAGAGTGGGATCCATATTCCCTCCAAAAACCCTGATCTTCATTCATCACTATCAATCTAGTTTTAAATCTATTAAAAGATAAAATGAGTCATCTTTAATTAATCATCCATTACCACTAAATTCTATGAACCCTACAAGCCTCTTCTTTATAGATTCTACATCTGTGTTTATCGTAGATCTACAACCAATCACTCATTCTTTCAATCAACTCATCTAAAGCAAGTACAAGATTCGACGTTTCCCTGAGGTGACCCGTACTCATCTCGGCTAGCTACTAGCGACAACGTTATTGATTGTGGTTACTACTTTACTTTACAAAACTTTTTTCCAAATCTAAGAATCAATCAAGAACACTGCGTTGGCCTCGTCCTCAGAATTGCTGCCAAAGATCAGAATAGGGATAGATGGTCCAGGCCTGTTGTTTTCTTTCTGGGGTTGCCCCGAGTAGACTATTTCTTCATCTTCCTCGGAATTGCTCTCAAATATCGGGATAGTAGCGGCAAACTTTTGTTTATCTTCCGGTTTATGACAACTTTCTGTATCTTCGAAGTCTGGTTGGAAGTACTTTGTGTCTTCATATTTCCGGACCTCGTTTACGGAGAACGAATTTAGCTCCCCTGTGATGGTGCATTCCAAGCCATCCTTGAAATACTTCATACACTGATGTTGTGTAGAAGGGATGACGTTGTACGCATGCAACCAGGGTCTGCCGAGCAAAGCGTTATAGCAAGTCTTGGCGTTAATGACGTGAAATTTGATGTCACTGACGAGCAACCCGAAGCGTAACGTCAGTATTACGGACCCAAGCGTTCGTGATGACTGTGAGTCGAACCCGGAGATTGTAATTTTGTCTCGGGCCAAGTGCTGAACGTTCATGCAAATCACCTTCAGCACTCTCACTTTGAGAAGGTTAACGGAGGATCCGTTGTCGACAAGGATTTTCCCTATCTTAATATCATGGCAGTACTTGGTGACATATAACGGACGGTTATGTTCGCACATACCGAGGAGGAGATCTTCATCGCTGAATGTATTGTCGGCTGTGTGAACTTTTGCCAGCTCATCCTTCATCTTCTCCTCTGGGAGGAAAGCTTGGAACTGATTGGTCTCTTGTAATGCCTTGATCAAAGACTCCCGTACCTCTTTAGATAAGAGGAGAGCATCCAATATGCTCAACTGTGAGTGTATTTTCCTCAGATGTGCTACGACATTGTAATCCATCTTATTTTTCCTAGGTGGGTCCCTTGCCGCGAGCTCTTTGACAACTCCATCATCGAGGGCAATTTCCTCAGGGATTTTTTCTTTCCCTTTGTCTCTTTTGCTCGAACCTTTGTTTGTAGGTCCGAAATTCTTCTCAGGCAGCGTGTGGTTACGCAGCTAAATATTCTCACAGTTCTTCTTCTCCTCTTCTTTTTCGAAGGTGGAGTCTTTGAAGAGAGGGTTGAGGGGTATTTCGTCCTTAGAATCGCTCCTGAAAGTAAGAACTTGGGGTTTTCCCCTTCTGAACTGGTACCAACCATATGACAATTGCCAGTCGTTTTTTCACGCGTATCTATAACACTCTTTTTCCATCGAAGAGCTTCGCGCTTCGTCCTCTTGAAGTGTTTTTGATGAGCAGCATATCCTTGCCACCACATCTTGAAAGTATTGAATTCTTCGGTGGGGTGGGTGACCCTCCGATGATATAGGCAGTTTAGATGTGAATCCTCTTCGTCGAGGGAGTGTTTCCTACGAGAGGTGGCGGCTTCATTCCCATTGACAGGGCTTTGGCGAATCGCTTCTCTGCCTCGATCCTGCTTTTATTTCTCGCAGGTATGCTTTGGTTTGGTTGGAGTACGTACGACTCCTCCTTGCCTCAACTTCTTCATTCTGACGCCGACGCTTAGGCTTTTCGTATATGGCTATTTCGCGTTCTTGGTTAGCTTTGCTTTTTTGAAAGGCTTCGTTTAACAGCCTATCGATCGGGTCTTCTGGCAGTTCTGGGGATTTTAGCGCCAATTCTACCCCCAGTTCCTCTGCGTTGTTTTCTGACGCTGGGGGATTTTCTTTGTCATTTAACAACGAAAAGGAGACCATGTGGCAACTTGCTATACAATATTCGATTTCTTCTGATGGGTCATTTTCCTCACCATAGTCACTATCTTCGTTCTCCAGAATATGCTTGAGAAACTCTTCAATCATGACTGGTTTCTGTGCCTTCTGGTTGTACTCCTCCGGCACGTCAATATATTTTTGTAGGTCTATGCGCTTATTGTCATACTCGGTAGGCTGCATGATTGTTACGAAAAAGTGTGTTTTGTAGTTTAACCGCAATCAATAACGGTGTCGTGTATAGCTAGACCGAGATGAGTACGGGTCGTCCTCTGGGAAACGTGAACCTTTTACTTTTACTTTAGATGTGTTGAGAAAGAGAGGAGGGATAAAGAATTTTATAGAAAGATTTCTAGATCTCCGTTAAACAAGAATGCAAAATATAGATCTAGATTATTTTAAAGATGTAATTAATATAATAAGAGGGCTTGTAGGGTTCGTTAGGATTTAGTAGTTATGGACGATTAATTAAAAGTTACCATTTTTATCCTTTAATAGATTTAAAACTAGAACGACGATGATGCGTGTAGATTAGGGTTTCTGGAGGGAAAAGGAATCCCACTCTTAACCCCTATCTCGACACGGAACTCCGTTCATATCTAGCCTTTACCAAAATAATCATTAATCTAATCTCTAATCGCGGTCGGATCTAGCAAATAATTGTTAGCGCGCCCGATTAGGATGTTAATGATTCTTTTGATAAAGTTCATAAACTTTATAGGACTTAAAAAGGGTTTAGGGATGTTCATCATCCATTAGCCTACCCTAATCCTACGAACCCTAACAAGCGGAGAATTACTCGCGCATGTTGGGAAAAGAAGATGAAAAGACAGAGAGGGAAAACATAATGTAAAATGCAAAAGAATTAAATAAAACAACTACCTTTATTAATCAACTTGAACAATCTACACTTTGATTCCTTAGAAAATGATTACAAAGACTAGTTTGCTTCTCGATCTCTTCCAAGGAGGTAGACGAACAGTTGATGATCAGCCTGGATGCGTGAGCCGTCTTGGACTTCGTGATCTCTTCGGCTTGATGATTTTTCCAAGAGGCTCTCGGTGCCCTTTTATAGTGCAAAGCCAGAATCTTTAGGTTGGAAACTTGGTAAAATACAGCTTTGATTCACCCTACAAAATCTTGTCTTCCAACTCCTTATGATTGCGGCGGATCCGCAGCCCAAGGGGGTGTTTGGCCGCGGATCCGCGCTTAACGGTAGAGATCTCTTGATGAAATTTCTTGTGCTTGCATCTTATGACATGTGGCAATCCTAGGCACCTTCAGAATTCAAAAATCTTTTCTCGGTTGCTTCCAGACTTGGTCTCCAAGTTTTGCTTCTTAATTTGGTAAGTTTTCTTCAACAACTTGATTTGTTTGATAAATTCTGCATAACAACTTGGAAAATTCTGCACAACAACTCAAATAAAATTTAGTAGACCTAGTTCTACTAGCATTAGGTCAATGAATTTATTTGCATACATTTTCCTACCAAATACTAATTAAAATATATTAACACATGGAAAATGGTGCTTTTACACATAAACCCTCATATGTATAATATATTATAATAAAATCCTTTTTTTTAATATGAAAATGGTAGGAAAAATGTAATACAAATGTGCAGTTTTATCAACTGAACAAATACCCCCAAACTTATCTTTGATCGTCCCGAGCAAACTAGTTTATTCAAGAGAACGAGAAAAAGAAAGGAGAAAACTAAGCACACTTTCGAAGGCAAACACGATTGCACTGAGCACGTGCAACAAGCCGTTAAACCTCTAGGTGTCCCTAGTAGGAGGAGTGTTGTCTCCTGAGGGTTTTCAGCGGATTACACCCACAAAATCCTATAACAAAAGAAAGATGGTGAAATTTACATATAAAGATAAGAACCATAAACGAAATACTTTGAAAATAAGAGTTTCCAACTATACTAGCTTTTCAGTTGTTATGAGCCCTATCTTAATATTCATGAAAAAATGTTAGAAATCACATCATCCCTCAATAAAACATCGTTTTTATTCTTCATTCCTACCTTTCATCCAAACATTGATCATATAACCCCACGTGTGTGTAAAGAACATCCCTACACTCGGAGAATTCAATTCAAGCTATCATACTCTTGTCCATCTACCTCAGTACTTTTTAACTTGATGAATATTTTAGGTTTGCTCACACCTTTTCATGCGACCGTTAATACTTCTTGAGGTACTAACCGACCGATTACTCATGTGCTTGTTGATTCGGTGATAATATTTTCCTCGTCTTGCACCACCTAAGGCTTAGCAGTGACTCCCAGACCAGTTGGCCTTAGGGCACTAGGTGAAGAGGCACCCTCGCTAAATTTTTTTATTGCTGTCTTGGCGATAACAAAACCAGTGTTAATTTTTTTCTTTTCACCATTTTTATATTTTCTTCATTTTTTTCATTTCCTTCATACTTTGGCTTTTAGACAAGAGCATTACAAGGTATCCTCTACTATCCCGAGTTTCAAGACGTGTGTAAGTGCATATAGTAGGGTATCAACATTCAAATGTTTGGCTTCCAGAATAGGAACTATTTTTCAGACTTATTTTTATCCTCAGATTAGTGACTTCTTTCATCTTACTAACCCTTAGGACAACGGCTCATAACTACTTATTACTAGTTCGTTTAAGAAAACTTCTAATTTTCTAGGTTTTCTTAAATTTTTCCAATCTTTTGGATGTAATTTTTCACTTTCTACTCTTTTGTTATAAAAGAAAAAATTAATTTTTTTTTTTGAAAATATTGTGCTTATGCAAAATATGATGCAAATTGATGTGTAAATAAGCACAAACCTCCCCCAAACTTGTTTTCGACAGTGTCCTCACTGTTGCTATCTGCTGGATCACAAAAACCTGTAAGCTTGTGGGGAAATTATTAATGGGGGCAAAAATATATGAAAGTGAAAATCCCCCCCAAACTTATTTTTGGCTCACAAATTTGAGGACAAAAATTATGATCAAGAGCCAAAAATATACCCCCCTCAAACATGAGTTAGACAATATGAAGCATTTTAAGAGGGGGTGAGTCATTTGGTTAAAGTAAGACTTTACAAAGAGCAAAAATTAACACCAACCATTCAAAGATTTTATCAGTATATCGTATAGGTTGGTGGAAGAATGTGTTGTATCGAGTGTTCACACCATAATATTGTATTTTATATTCCCCATTCTTATGCATTTTACAATGAAAACAGGTGCTTTTGACGCATGTCTGCTACATGTTACAGGTTACAGGTTCTTGGACAGAAAACAGTGAAAACGATGTAAAGACGATGAAAAAGTGGACGTTGACCAACAAATAGAAGACTCTTGATCAAGCCTACATCAAAGATAAAATTCACAAAGTACAAGGCAATGCAAGGTCCAAGATTACAAAGCGAACGGTTAAAAGCCACTGCAATTATTCACTGGAGATCTGGAAGAAACATAGAAGCTATTTTAATAAAGAACCAAATAATAAGGAAGCCCAAAGATCCAAGGCCCAATACTTTCTTTTAAAGAGACATAAAATTTTACCAAAGCTTGAAGTCTACTTTGACTAGGTCTTCCTAAGGATATTTTGGTAAATGTAGACATGCAAATCAATTGTAACCTAGGGTTTCCTATTCTCTATAAATAGGAACTCTACTCATTGTAATTTCTCATGCCTCCCTTCATTAATAAATTTTATAATTCTTTTGGAGAGCATCGGTGTTTCTTTTCAATTCATGAATTCAGATCTGACAAATCTGCGTTGATGATTGGAGAGATGCATCAGTAAGTAGGTTATTTTCCTTGCAGTAGTTGTAGTTTTTCATATCTGCTCTAGGTAAATTATTTTCTCGCCTTAGTTTAATTTAGTTTAGCTTTTATTAACTTGCAATCGATGTTTTCTCTCTTTAATAAAATCATGTCTTTTTTCATCCCCTCAATGAGCGAGTAGTTTCCTCGCTTGTTAGGGTTAGGAATAGGGAAGGATTTGAGAGATGAAGATCTCTCATCTCTTTTCGTTGCCAAACTTTTATGAACATTAGAACTCCATGCATACCTTCTTATTCCGCTCCCTACGGCACTCTACCCTCGAGGTAGCGGTGATACCGTAGTATAAAGGCCCGGATTTTAAGGTTTTCCATGGAGGTTAGGGTAAAGATTAAGAAAGGAAGGACAAGGATCTAGAGGAAGAATCAATCTTCCCAATCATCCTAATCCCCTTTGTTAAGATTTACCATAACACTAATATGATATCTTTAATTAAAGGCAATGGAAAGAGATGTAGATCTTTGTTTACCAAATTTTCCCTAAACCTAATCCTAGCAAGTTTCTAATCCTAGTATCATACAAGTTCAATTTTTAGATTTAATAATTAATCCGAACACCCTTCGGAATTAACTCGTTAGCGCGATTAGGAAATTCACAAAATCCCTGTGGACCGACCCGTACTCACCGGCTAGCTGCAGAGCGACGCCGTTCTTGATTGCGGTTACAAATATTTTTGATCTATCTTTTAGAAAGCGCAAGCACGCTAAATCACAACCAATCAAATGGCGCCGTTGCCGGAGATCGAACCCGGGTCACCCGCGTGACAGGCGGGAATACTCACCACTATACTACAACGACGCCATTTGATTTAGAGAGGTTTTGTCGATCAAAAATAATTACCGCAATCAAGAACGGCGTCGCTTGAAGCTAGCCGGTGAATACGGGTCGGTCCACAGGGATGTGTAAATCTTCTTTAAGTTCTTACGAGTTAATTCCAAATGGTGTTTGGAAGTTTAATTAAATCTAAAAATCGAAGTTGTATGAAGGTAGAATTAGAAACTTGCTAGGATTAGGTTTAGGGAAAATTTGGTAAATAAAGATTTACATCTCTTTCCATTGCCATCAATAAAATCAATCATATTAGAGTTATGGTAAATATTAACAAAGGGGATTAGGATGATTGGGAAGATTGATTCTTCCTCTAGATCCTTGTCCTTCCTTTCTTAATCTTCACCCTAACCTCCATGGAAAACCTTAAGATCCGGGCCTTTAGACTACGGAGTTCACCGTTACCTTGAAGGTAAAAGTGCCGTAGGGAGCGGAATCAAAAGGTATGCATGGAGTTCTAATGTTCATAAAAGTTTAGCGATGAAAAGAGATGAGAGATCTTCATCTCTCAAATCCTTCCCTATTCCTAACCCTAACAAGCGAGGAAACTACTCGCTCATTGAGGGGATGAAAGAAAACAAGAATTTATTAAAGAAAGAAAACATCGATTGCAAGTTAATAAAAACTAAACTAAGGCGAGAAAATAAGAACAGATATGAAAAACTAAAATTATTGCAAGGAAAATAACCTACTTACTGTTGATGCACTCTAACTTCAAGAAAATAGAATTTTATTCATGAGAAAGAGGCATAAGAAAATACAAGGTCTTGGGTTCTATTTATAGGACATAGAAACCCTAGGGCTACAGATTGCACCGCACGTCTAAAGTTACAAATATACCCCTAAAAGATCTTTCCATAGCCGCCACACATTATGGTAAAAATTATGCGCATTAGGGCTTCTTTCAGCCCCGGAAGGGCGGTCTTGGTGGGCTTTGGGCCGCGGTTCCGCGGCCCAATGATGAGGTCACTGGATGTCTTTTTCTGGGTTGCTTGGTATTTCTCTGGCCTTCCTGGTTCTGTATTCAGATTATCATATGGGCTTCTACAGTGATACCAGATTTTCAACGAACACTTTGCAATGGATCTTTTAACCGTCTTTCTTGTAAATTTGGATCTTTTGTTGTCTTGTTGATGGTGAACCGTTCTTCTGCTGAGCTTTACTAAGATCTTCCTATTTGTTGGTCAAAAATCCTTCTTTTGTGTCGTCTTTTGTGTTTTTCACTGTTTTCGTGCCAAGAACCTGTAACCTGTAACCTGTAGCAGACATGGGTCAAAAGCACCTGTTTTTATTCTTAAATGCATAAGAATGGGGCATACAAAATGCAATATTATGTGATAAAAAAATACCCCCAAACTTATCTTTTGCTCGCCCTCGAGCAAACTTATTATTTAAAAATCTAACCTAGCCACACTTTCGCAGGGAAACGCGATTGCACTGAGCTCGTGCAACAAGCCGTTAAACCTCTAGGTGTCCCTAGTAGGAGGAGTGTTGTCTCCCGAGGGTTTTCAGCGGATACTACCCACAAAATCCTATCAACTTGGTTTCTCGACTTTTGTTCTCCATTTAGGTCTTCTAACAAGGAATTCTATTATCGTCGACCCGCAAATTATCCACCCATATTCTTCACGCTTCCTCATTATTTAACTTAAGATTACATATATCCTGTAGAATTACCTAGCTTTCGGCATTTCTTAAGTTTTCCTTCTAGGGTTACATCTCCACTTAGGAATTTCTATCAACTCTATTAAAGACACAAGTTCTATTCTTCATTCCTTTCTCTTATCTAAACTCTAATCACATATCCCCACGTGTGTGTAAATATCACCCCTACACTTGGAAATTCAAATCAAGCAATCGTACTCCCGCCCATTGTCCAAAGCACTTGTGAGACTTCGCTTTCACATCCTTCATGCGACTGTTAATACTTCTTGAGGTACCAACAACCGATTACCAGATGCGTTAGCACTTTAAGGCGTACTTCCTAGTTTTGCAACACCCAAGGCTTTTAGCAGTAGCACCTTTGCTAAACATTTTTCTATTTTTTTTTTTTAGCCTTAAGTAATCACAAAAACCAGTGTCCATTTTTTTTCTTTATCCACTCTTTTTTTTCTTTTTCATTGTGCTAAGAACGTTAGACAAGAGTATTTCAAGGTCTCTTCTACTAATCCAAGTTTCAAGGTGCGTGTTTGTGCAATTTGTAGGGTATACATTTTCAGAATCTAGACTTAAGCTAGGAACTATTTTTCAAACTTATACTCTAATAAAAGTTTTAATACTTTTCCTTCGTTTCGACTTAGCCCAAGAACTGAACCCAAAATTTGCCTATTTCTAAATAACCTATAAAGACATATGCTTTCCACAGTTAAACTCTAAGGAAGGTTATTTTTAGGGTTTTTAATTTGCTAAGTCTAAGACTTAGTTTTTCCTAGCCAGTTAACCTATTTATCAAACTCAAGTCACTTAACCAGAATTGAATACATTAATTTTTATAATCTTTGAAAATTTTCAATTTTTATGGGTTTTTCTGTTTTCTAATTTTTATGATTTTTATATAAAGATGCAATGCAGAAATATACATATGAATGCAAAAGGAAACTTACCGAACATACCCCCAAACTTATAATGGACAGTGTCCTCACTGTCATGCTGCACCAAATGAGTTGATAATATCGGCGAGGTCCTGCTTATTATTATATTTACATAGTATACACACCCCCAAACTTGTTTGAAATAAAGTTTTGGAAAAAAGAAATTCGAGGGTGAAGGTGGAGGAAATCAATCGGTGTAAATCGGCTCCTGCAAAAACAGGAGCTCCTCCGAAGGGTCCGCTGAGAAGAACGGTTTCAATCGATGTCCATTTACTTTGAATAAAGTACCGTCTTCTGGATTCTCAAGATCAACCGCACCGTGCGGATAAACGGTGCGGACTACAAAAGGTCCTCTCCATCTAGAACGGAGCTTGCCGGGATGAAAGTATAACCGAGTATCATATAATAAAACCTGTTGACCTGGTTTAAATGTCTTTCGCAAAAGGTTTTTATCATGAAATACCTTAACTCGATTCTTAGCAATCAAGGCATTATCATATGCCTCATCCCGCAGCTCCTCCAATTCATTCAATTGCAGCTTTCGATTGCTGCCCGCATCTCCTAGAGATAAATTCAGCTCTTTAATGGCCCAAAATGCCTTGTGCTCAATTTCCACTGGAAGGTGGCAAGCCTTCCCGTAAACAAGCCGGTATGGAGGCATGCCGAGATCGGTCTTGTATGCAGTACGGAAAGCCCATAGTGTATCGATCAATTTTAGCGACCAATCTTTACGGTTTTTAGAAACCGTTTTCTCCAAGATTTGCTTAATTTGTCGATTCGAGATCTCGGCTTGCCCACATGTTTGGGGATGGTATGGCGTTGACAGCTTATGGGTGATAGAGTATTTGCGCATTAGGGACTCAAAAGTCCTATTGCAAAAGTGAGAACCATTATCACTTATTATTGCGCGAGGGTGCCCAAATCGAGAAAAGATGTGATCTTTAAGAAATCGAACGACGACCTTGTTGTCATTCGTTCGACTAGGCACAGCCTCGACCCATTTTGAAACATAGTCAACAGCCAAAAGAATATACACATTTCCAAAAGAGTTAGGAAATGGTCCCATGAAGTCTATACCCCAAACATCAAAAATGTCTACAACCAAAATAGGTTGGAGCGGCATTTCATTTCTCCGCGATATCCGGCCCAAGTGTTGGCACCGGGAGCAAGTTTTGCAGTATTCGAATGCATCTTTGAAGAGTCGTGGCCAATAGAAACCACACTGCAAAACTTTCTCGGCTGTCTTCTTTGGGCCAAAGTGCCCGCCACATGCTTGATCGTGGAAAAAAGACAGCACACTCTTAACCTCATTCTCAGGTACACATCGACGAATGATTTGGTCGGGACAATATTTGAAAAGATAAGGTTCATCCCAGTAAAAGTGCTTTACTTGGGACAAAAATCGTAATTTGTCTTGTTTCGACCAATCGTTAGGTATCAAGCCGGTGGCTAGGTAGTTTACAATATCGGCGAACCATGGTTCGCAAGAAACGGTCAAGAGTTGCTCATCGGGGAAAGCATCAGTGATAGGCAGCTCAAGTGTAGGCGAAGAAGGAAGTCGTGAAATGTGATCGGCCACAACGTTTTCACATCCCTTTTTGTCCCTTATAATAAGGTCAAATTCTTGCAGCAAAAGGATCCAACGTATTAGCCTAGACTTAGCATCCTTCTTCGCAAAAAGGTGGCGAAGAGCTGAGTGATCCGTGTACACTATAACTGGAGAGCCGATTAAATAAGGCCGAAATTTTTCAAGTGCGAACACAACCGCTAAAAACTCTTTTTCTGTTGTTGTGTAGTTTAATTGGGCCTCATTTAATGTTCGGCTAGCGTAGTAAATTACATGCGGCATCTTGTTAATGTGCTGTCCAAGAACAGCACCAATGGCAAAATCTGATGCATCGCACATAATTTCAAAAGGGTGCGTCCAGTCTGGAGATGAAAGGATGGGCGCAGAAATGAGTGAGTGTTTCAAAGACTCGAACGCTTTCATGCAAGTTGAGTCGAAAGCAAAAGTAGTGTCCTTGGCCAACAAGAGAGTCAAGGGTCTAGCAATCTTGCTAAAGTCCTTGATGAACCGTCTATAAAAACCGGCATGGCCGAGGAAAGCTCGGATATCTTTGACGCATTTAGGAGGAGGAAGATTAGAAATGACTTCGATTTTAGCTCTATCAACCTCGATGCCGTTTTGCGAGATGACATGTCCTAAGACAATGCCTTCTCGTACCATGAAGTGGCACTTCTCCCAATTCAAAGTTAGGTTCTTTTCCTTACAGCGGGTGAGAACTGCGTCAAGATGTCGTAAACACTCATCGAAGGAGTTACCAAAAATGGAGAAATCATCCATAAAGATTTCCAAAAACTTCTCCACCATGTCCGAAAAGATCCCCATCATACACCGCTGAAATGTAGCGGGTGCGTTGCATAACCCAAAGGGCATGCGACGATAAGCAAAGGTGCCAAAGGGACAAGTAAATGTAGTCTTGTCTTGATCCTCTTTGGCTATGGGGACTTGGTTATAACCGGAATAGCCATCTAAAAAGCAGTAGAATTCGTGCCCCGCCAATCGTTCTAGCATTTGGTCAATGAATGGTAAAGGAAAGTGGTCCTTCCTTGTCGCGGCATTGAGTTTTCGGTAGTCGATGCAAACTCGCCACCCAGTTTGGGTGCGAGTGGGAATTAACTCATTTGCCTCATTGGTGATGACCGTGATGCCCGATTTCTTTGGCACGACATGAATGGGGCTAACCCATTGGCTATCCGAGATAGGGTAAATGATACCGCTATCAAGACACTTAACAATCTCCTTCTTGACCGCCTCTTTCATGATGGGGTTAAGGCGTCTTTGTGGATCCCTTGCCGGCTTGGCATCATCCATCAAGTGTATATGATGTTCGACTATGAGGGGACTAATCCCCTTGATGTCCGCCATAGACCAGCCAAAAGCTTGCCGATTATTGTATAAGACCGTTAAAAGAGCCTTCTCTTGCTCAAGAGCTAGAGAGGCCGATATGATAACTGGTAAGGTCTCATTTTCACCTAGATAAGCATACTTTAGGTGCGACGGCAAAAGCTTTAGTTCGAGTTTAGGTGGTGAAACAATAGATGGTAACAATGGAGTAACTGTTTCAAACTCGAAGGATTCCATCAAAGGTTCAAATTGAGTGTACGCTACCGAGTCAGATGGTTCAATTAACTCATCCGAAAAAGCAAAAGACTCAAACTCGAGTGGAGAGTCTTCAAGATCATCGACAAAGGTGAAACACTCATAATCTTTGTCCGACGTGAAAGCTGTGTCGGATTCTAGGAGGAACGCACTAGTGGCGTCAATATTACTGTGATCAAACATGAAATTCTCGAACTCACAGTCCTCCTCCGCGATCTCATTGATCGAGCACACATCAAGTACGCTAGAATTAGGCTCGCAAGGCTGACTTCCTAACTTGAAAATGTTAAGTTCAACTGTCATCTTGCCAAAAGATAGATTCATTGAACCATTACGACAGTTGATTACTGAGTTAGAAGTTGCGAGGAATGGTCGACCAAGTATCACCGGAATTTGATTACGGGGGTTAGCGACAGGCTGTGTATCCATCACAATAAAGTCAACGGGAAAAATGAAATCCCCAACTTTAATTAACACATCCTCCAACTCTCCCCTAGGGTGGGTGATTGATCGGTCGGCCATTTGGAGAGTGCAATGAGTGGGCTTAAGCTCTCCAACGCCTAATTGTTCGTACACCGAGTAAGGTAGCAAATTGAAACTAGCACCAAGATCTAATAGTGCTCTATTGATGGTCTTGTTCCCAATTGTGATCGAAATAGTAGGACAACCGGGGTCCTTGTGCTTTGGAGGTAAAGAATTGACAAGAGCATCACTAACAGCACTAGCCAAGAAAACTTTCTTTGGTACTTGTGACTTCCTCTTTTTGGTGCATAAGTCCTTTAAGATTTTTGCATATGAAGGAACTTGTTGGATTGCATCCAAAAGAGGGATATTTATGCTAACCTGTTTGAATAACTCTACAATCTTCTCCATTTGTGGAGTTGGTTTATTGGATCTCAACCGATTTGGAAAAGGAACAGTTTGAAAAGTTGTTGAGTCCAATTTTTGTGGATCAGATTGTTGAGTTGGAACGGAACCCCGTGTAGATGTGTTCGTGTTGTGAGGAGAGGGTCCGTTCGAACTAGAAGAAGTAGAGCCATGTGAAGGATGGAGAATGGGCTCTAAAGAAGAAGAAGAAGAGGAAGATGAAGAGGAACCACCGGCAGAGGTGTCACGGTGCATACCCACATTGTTTTGCAGCACTTTTCCGGATCTCAACGTGGTCACAGCATTCACGTTATGATTCTGCTGTTCATGTGCAACATGTGCGTGACCGGGATTTGGGAGTGGTTGAGACGGAAGCTTTCCTTTCTCTCGCTCTTTCAATGCTGCGTTGAGTTGTGCAATTTGTGCCTCAATAGCTTTGATGCTTTGATCATGTGAGGCACTGTTTTGCACCAAAGATTGAACAGAAGTCTCTATCCTAGCTGTGGATTGTTGTGATTGCACCAAAGATTGTGCAGATTGCTTTAGGAATGCTTCTAGACTTATTTCGAGCGACCTAACAGCATTTTGAGGGGGAACAAAATTGTTGGGAACAAAATTGTTCATCTGATTAGGGTAAGGTTGCTGTTGGGGCGGCTGCTGAAATTGAGTTTGTGGAGGTGCTAATTGCAGTTGTGTCACTAGTCTCTTTTCAAAATCTTTTTGCAAAAGCACACTTAAAAAGAAAAAGGAAAATGGCGCCGTTGCCGGGGATGGCGTAGAAATTTCCTTTTTGCAATTTCGGGTTAATATAAAATTAAAAAAATCATAAAAACTGAAAAATCAAAGAAAAATATAAAAATTTATCATCTTTGTATTTTGTGAAGGGTATTTTTGGTTTGAATTTTGCAGGATCTACAATCGAAAGATGGATCTGGAAATCTGCAGAAAACGAAACAGAAAATAACAAATCAGAACAGAGGAAGATTTGAAGAACAAAAAAAAAGTGCCGGAGACCAAAAAAAAAAAAAAAACGCCGGAGTCTTTTCGGCCGCGGAACCGCCGCCGGAGACCACTTCTGGCCGCGGAACCGCCGCGGCCTGGTCTGTTCCAAAAAAAAAAAAAAAAAAAGTCAGAAGCGCGGGAAAAAAAAAAAAACTCTGCAAGTTTCTCTGTTCCTCCTCTGCAAAAATTTGCATATATTTTCTGAAAAATTCCTGCAAGATTTTGTGCGCTTTAAAAATCTTTTCCTTTTCAAATAACGATCTTGTGCAGGATTTTTGGGCCCCGCTTGAACTAAAATTGATTACAAGAAATATCTTTTTGTTGCACATCTTTTCTCGAAAATCTTTTTGCAACATTTTTGTTTTCCAAATAAAAATTCTTTGTGATATTCTTAAAATAATAATTGATTGCAAGTGATCTTTTCTGATTTGCATATCCTTAATCTTTTTGCTAAATATATCTTTCCAAATTAAGAGCAAGAAAAAAAAAAGGAAAATTTTAATTAGAAAACTTGCAAACTTTGAAATTCACACAAAAAGATTTGATTGCAAGTGATTTACTGTTTTGCATATCTTTAATCGGATTTTAAGGGGCTTTTGACCAACTCAGATTGGGTGGGGATTTCATCACCCTTCCCAGGACCCCAGAAAACACCTAAAACATGTGCATTGACCACAATTAATTAAAAAAATATTAGACTCAGACCTAAGGACATCGAGCTCAATAGGAAAAGGACTAGTATAGGCATCGACCGTTTATCCTAACTGACATTGCGGTGTCTAGGCTAGTGGTTATTAATTAGGCCCACTGTAGTGGTGGTTCCTTCCCACTTACCTGGCCGTACTTGCCAGTGAAGAGGCGGTTTGAGGTCCTATTTCTAGCCCTTTGGAACAGTTAGGAGCTGTCTAGCTGACCTAGGTGACCCTAGATCTAGGCCTGATTGTGCATTTCTGGTTGATTGCATCTGTGTCTAAGCCCTTTATCGAAAATTTTTGCAAAACAATAAAAATAAGAGGAAAATTTTCATAAAAAGAACTTGCAAACTTTTGCCGCAAATAAATCCTTGCACCATCACCCAACTTTCTTTCTTTCATCCTTTCTTCTAACATGGGTACCCCACATAAAAAATCACTTGCCGAACTTTGGTATCCTGAACCTAATTTTGCGTCGTTCGGCAATTTGTTCGGTCAATTGAAAGACGATCCTTCCTTGCCTAAAAAATCTCTGAAAGATCACATAGAGGAGTCTAGGAGAAACAGTTTGACTTTTCAACCCACTTTGTGTCAACCAAGTCAACCTTCACCACCTACATATGTTGACACCACTTCTTTAAGTCCTTCTGTCACTTCTAGGCCGATGTCCATTGCTGAGCATATTGCTCAATCTCGTAGCCGATCTTTCACCCCTCTCCACACATCTAGTTCTAGGGATCAACACGATTATTCATCTTTTTATCCATATGTTGACCCTATCCCTACCCAACCACCCACTTCCTACCAGTCATACCCAACCTTCCCACCTTCACTAGACACTGTTTCTTCACAGCCATTAGGGAGTTTCACATATCCAACCAATTTTGAATCTTTTACTGAAACCCCCTTACCACCCAAGTCTAGTTTGGAAAAGGCGTTGGAGGTGTATATCGTAGCAACAAACAAAATGGTTAGGAATGTAGAAGCGTCCGTGGCCACCCTTATACAACCTGCTGACACGGTAGCTAGTTTTCCGCTAGCTCCAAATTTTTCAATGTATGAGGCGGCAGTTGGACAGAGTGAGAATGAGAGAGGATTTTCAAATCAAACCCACCCTTACCCAATTGAAGCCCACAACTCCAGTTTTCCATCGAATGTCCTAAATGATTCACAAGCTCAAAATAAAAGCGAGTTGTGTGATTTTGTAGTGTTTGATTTGCCAGATTGTGAGGAACCCCGTTCGAGTGAAACCGCACCTAATCCTTTCGACCTTTACATTTCCACTCTAGAACCTACATTGATAAACATCCATGCTTTTGAGGAGGTGTCTAAAGAAATTGACTTTCACTTGATTGAGGATATAGACGCCGGGAATATTTCGGATGATGAACCTGTCGATTTAATTGAAATTTTATGTTCAAATCATCATCCCGAGTTATTAAATGTTTCTCCCGAATCTCATATGCGTCTTGATTTTGATGATATTGGCATGGATAAGCAAATATTTAAGGAAAATATTGAGGAGAATTATGAGGATAGTACTGAGGATAATATTGAGGTTGAACCATTTTCGTTTGATGTGTCGAATTTTCCAATACACCCTCCTAAATCCTTAACTGATACCCTTCCTCACTCACTTCCTTCCGTCCTTCCTATCGTTTCGACCGAACAAATGACCGTTACGCTTTCATCTCCAATACCTAGTTCGACGTACCCATGTTTGCTCACGACTCTTGAGGGATTTAATCTCATTTTTTCGCGGGTTGATAGATTAGCACAATCGCTTTTTACACATCGGTCATTACAAATTGTGCTAATCTATACGCTCCATCCACACCCTCAAATTCGTATTCCCACTTTCTTTGGTTCTTCTAATCTTCCTTTAATGATATCGAGTGTTGATGAATCACAATCCGACATTTTGAGTTCGATAATTTTCAATTGGACCCTCGAGGAAAGTTTCGAAGATATTTTCGCCGACGAACTCGCATTCTTAAATGATATGGATTTTGTGATTAATCAACATCCACTCGAAGAAGTAGAACCCCTACCATTTCTTCTTCCCCTCCGCCATTCTCCTCCACCGAGACCATATTATCCCTTTCTCTCCACACGGTCTCGTGTGCTTCTCATTTCTTTTCTTTCCACTCCATTCTTTCACCAACTCTACCATTACCACGATAGAATTTTTGAATGGTTGGTGCTAACCTTTGGCTTGTGTAAGGCCAAGCTTAAGTTTGGGGGGAACCTTTGTATATATGTATATATATTCTTGTTTTCTTTTTCTATAAAAAAATTAAAAAAAAAATTTCAAAACATTAAAAATATAAAAAAAATTATAAATAAATAAACAGGGGAGTGCCGGTATTTTGACCCTCTTGGTTTAGCATGACAGTGAGGACACCGTCAAGTTCAAGTTTGGGGGTATGCTCGGTACGTCTTCTTCCCTCGCATTCATTTGTACATATTTTTGCATTTGCATGCTTATTTGAAAACCCATAAAAATTTGAAAAATTTCAAAAATTATAAAAATTAATGTATTCAATTTTGGCTAATTGACTTGAGTTTGACAAATAGGGTAACTAGCTAGGAACAACTAGATCTTAGACTTAGTGAATTAAAAACCCTAAAAATAACATTCCTTAAAGTTTAACAGTAGAAAGTATATGCCTTGTAGTTTATTTAGAAATAGGCAAATTTTGGGTTCACTTCTTGGGCTAAGTCGAAATAAGGGAAGAGTATTGATGTTCTTATTAGAGTATAAGTTTGAAAAATAGTTCCTAGCTTAAGTCTAGATTCTGAAAATGTATACCCTACAATTTGCACAATCACGCACCTTGAAACTTGGAATAGTAGAAGAGACCTTGAAATGCTCTTGTCTAAAGTCCTTAGTATGAAAAAGTGTGAATGAATAAAAAAAAAATGGACACTAGTTTTTGTGATTACTTAAGGCTGCAAAAATAGAAAAATACTTAGCGAGGGTGCTTCATCACCTAGTGCCTTAGACCAACTGGTTGGGGAGTCACTGCTAAAAGCCTTGGGTGTTGCAAAGACTAGGAAGTATGCTTTAAAGTGCAAACGCATTTTGTAATCGGTCGTTGGTACCTCAAGAAGTATTAACGGTCGCATGAAGGATGTGTAAGCAAATTTCATTCACCAACTAATTAGTACTTTGGACAACGGACAAGAGTATGATTGCTTGATTTGAATTTCCAAGTGTAGGGGTGATATTTACACACACGTGGGGATATGTGATTGGAGTTTAGATGAGAGAAAGGAATGAAGAATAGAACTTGTATCTTTAGTAGAGTTGATAAAAATTCCTAAGTGGAGATGGAAACCCTAGAAGGAAAACTTAAGAGATGCCGAAAGCTAAGTAGGTCTACATAACATATATAATCTTAAGTTAGATGATGAGGAAGTGTGAAGAATACGGGTGGATAATTTGCGGGTCGAAGATAATAGAATTCTTAGTTAGAAAACCTAATTGGAGAACAAAAGTCGAAAAGCCAAATTGATAGGATTTTGTGGGTGTAATCCGCTGAAAACCCTCAGGAGACAACACTCCTCCTACTAGGGACACGTAGAGGTTTAACGGCTTGTTGCACGAGCTCAGTGCAATCGCGTTTCCCAGCGAAAGTGCGGTTAGGTTTCTTGTAGAGAATAAAACAATAAGTTTGCTCGAGGACGAGCAAAAGATAAGTTTGGGGGTATTTGTTCACACCATAATATTGTATTTTATATTCCCCATTCTTATGCATTTTATAATGAAAACAGGTACTTTTGACGCATGTCTGCTACATGTTACAGGTTACAGGTTCTTGGACAGAAAACAGTGAAAACGATGTAAAGACGATGAAAAAGTGGACGTTGACCAACAAATAGAAGACTCTTGATCAAGCCTACATCAAAGATAAAATTCACAAAGTACAAGGCAATGCAAGGTCCAAGATTACAAAGCGAACGGTTAAAAGCCCACTGCAATTATTCACTGGAGATCTGGAAGAAACATAGAAGCTATTTTAATAAAGAACCAAATAATAAGGAAGCCCAAAGATCCAAGGCCCAATACTTTCTTTTAAAGAGACATAAAATTTTACCAAAGCTTGAAGTCTACTTTGACTAGGTCTTCCTAAGGATATTTTGGTAAATGTAGACATGCAAATCAATTGTAACCTAGGGTTTCCTATTCTCTATAAATAGGAACTCTACTCATTGTAATTTCTCATGCCTCCCTTCATTAATAAATTTTAGAATTCTTTTGGAGAGTATCGGTGTTTCTTTTCAATTCATGAATTCAGATCTGACAAACCTGCGTTGATGATTGGAGAGATGCATCAGTAAGTAGGTTATTTTCCTTACAGTAGTTGTAGTTTTTCATATCTGCTCTAGGTAAATTATTTTCTCGCCTTAGTTTAATTTAGTTTAGCTTTTATTAACTTGCAATCGATGTTTTCTCTCTTTAATAAAATCATGTCTTTTTTCATCCCCTCAATGAGCGAGTAGTTTCCTCGCTTGTTAGGGTTAGGAATAGGGAAGGATTTGAGAGATGAAGATCTCTCATCTCTTTTCGTTGCCAAACTTTTATGAACATTAGAACTCCATGCATACCTTCTTATTCCGCTCCCTACGGCACTCTACCCTCGAGGTAGCGGTGATACCGTAGTATAAAGGCCCGGATTTTAAGGTTTTCCATGGAGGTTAGGGTAAAGATTAAGAAAGGAAGGACAAGGATCTAGAGGAAGAATCAATCTTCCCAATCATCCTAATCCCCTTTGTTAAGATTTACCATAACACTAATATGATATCTTTAATTAAAGGCAATGGAAAGAGATGTAGATCTTTGTTTACCAAATTTTCCCTAAACCTAATCCTAGCAAGTTTCTAATCCTAGTATCATACAACTTCAATTTTTAGATTTAATAATTAATCCGAACACCCTTCGGAATTAACTCGTTAGCGCGATTAGGAAATTCACAAAATCCCTGTGGACCGACCCGTACTCACCGGCTAGCTGCAGAGCGACGCCGTTCTTGATTGCGGTTACAAATATTTTTGATCTATCTTTTAGAAAGCGCAAGCACGCTAAATCACAACCAATCAAATGACGCCGTTGCCGGGGATCGAACCCGGGTCACCCGCGTGACAGGCGGGAATACTCACCACTATACTACAACGACGCCATTTGATTTAGAGAGGTTTTGTCGATCAAAAATAATTACCGCAATCAAGAACGGCGTCGCTTGAAGCTAGCCGGTGAATACGGGTCGGTCCACAGGGATGTGTAAATCTTCTTTAAGTTCTTACGAGTTAATTCCAAATGGTGTTTGGAAGTTTAATTAAATCTAAAAATCGAAGTTGTATGAAGGTAGAATTAGAAACTTGCTAGGATTAGGTTTAGGGAAAATTTGGTAAATAAAGATTTACATCTCTTTCCATTGCCATCAATTAAATCAATCATATTAGAGTTATGGTAAATATTAACAAAGGGGATTAGGATGATTGGGAAGATTGATTCTTCCTCTAGATCCTTGTCCTTCCTTTCTTAATCTTCACCCTAACCTCCATGGAAAACCTTAAGATCCGGGTCTTTAGACTACGGAGTTCACCGTTACCTTGAAGGTAAAAGTGCCGTAGGGAGCGGAATCAAAAGGTATGCATGGAGTTCTAATGTTCATAAAAGTTTAGCGATGAAAAGAGATGAGAGATCTTCATCTCTCAAATCCTTCCCTATTCCTAACCCTAACAAGCGAGGAAACTACTCGCTCATTGAGGGGATGAAAGAAAACAAGAATTTATTAAAGAAAGAAAACATCGATTGCAAGTTAATAAAAACTAAACTAAGGCGAGAAAATAAGAACAGATATGAAAAACTAAAATTATTGCAAGGAAAATAACCTACTTACTGTTGATGCACTCTAACTTCAAGAAAATAGAATTTTATTCATGAGAAAGAGGCATAAGAAAATACAAGGTCTTGGGTTCTATTTATAGGACATAGAAACCCTAGGGCTACAGATTGCACCGCACGTCTAAAGTTACAAATATACCCCTAAAAGATCTTTCCATAGCCGCCACACATTATGGTAAAAATTATACGCATTAGGGCTTCTTTCAGCCGCGGAAGGGCGGTCTCGGTGGGCTTTGGGCCGCGGTTCCGCGGCCCAATGATGAGGTCACTGGATGTCTTTTTCTGGGTTGCTTGGTATTTCTCTGGCCTTCCTGGTTCTGTATTCAGATTATCATATGGGCTTCTACAGTGATACCAGATTTTCAACGAACACTTTGCAATGGATCTTTTAACCGTCTTTCTTGTAAATTTGGATCTTTTGTTGTCTTGTTGATGGTGAACCGTTCTTCTGCTGAGCTTTACTAAGATCTTCCTATTTGTTGGTCAAAAATCCTTCTTTTGTGTCGTCTTTTGTGTTTTTCACTGTTTTCGTGCCAAGAACCTGTAACCTGTAACCTGTAGCAGACATGGGTCAAAAGCACCTGTTTTTATTCTTAAATGCATAAGAATGGGGCATACAAAATGCAATATTATGTGATAAAAAAATACCCCCAAACTTATCTTTTGCTCGCCCTCGAGCAAACTTATTATTTAAAAATCTAACCTAGCCACACTTTCGCAGGGAAACGCGATTGCACTGAGCTCGTGCAACAAGCCGTTAAACCTCTAGGTGTCCCTAGTAGGAGGAGTGTTGTCTCCCGAGGGTTTTCAGCGGATACTACCCACAAAATCCTATCAACTTGGTTTCTCGACTTTTGTTCTCCATTTAGGTCTTCTAACAAGGAATTCTATTATCGTCGACCCGCAAATTATCCACCCATATTCTTCACGCTTCCTCATTATTTAACTTAAGATTACATATATCTTGTAGAATTACCTAGCTTTCGGCATTTCTTAAGTTTTCCTTCTAGGGTTACATCTCCACTTAGGAATTTCTATCAACTCTATTAAAGACACAAGTTCTATTCTTCATTCCTTTCTCTTATCTAAACTCTAATCACATATCCCCACGTGTGTGTAAATATCACCCCTACACTTGGAAATTCAAATCAAGCAATCGTACTCCCGCCCATTGTCCAAAGCACTTGTGAGACTTCGCTTTCACATCCTTCATGCGACTGTTAATACTTCTTGAGGTTCCAACAACCGATTACCAGATGCGTTAGCACTTTAAGGTGTACTTCCTAGTTTTGCAACACCCAAGGCTTTTAGCAGTAGCACCTTTGCTAAACATTAATCTATTTTTTTTTTTAGCCTTAAGTAATCACAAAAACCAGTGTCCATTTTTTTTCTTTATCCACTCTTTTTTTTCTTTTTCATTGTGCAAAGGACGTTAGACAAAAGTATTTCAAGGTCTCTTCTACTAATCCAAGTTTCAAGGTGCGTGTTTCTGCAATTTGTAGGGTATACATTTTCAGAATCTAGACTTAAGCTAGGAACTATTTTTCAAACTTATACTCTATTAAAAGTTTTAATACTTTTCCTTCGTTTCGACTTAGCCCAAGAACTGAACCCAAAATTTGCCTATTTCTAAATAACCTACAAAGACATATGCTTTCCACAGTTAAACTCTAAGGAAGGTTATTTTTAGGGTTTTTAATTTGCTAAGTCTAAGACTTAGTTTTTCCTAGCCAGTTAACCTATTTATCAAACTCAAGTCACTTAACCAGAATTGAATACATTAATTTTTATAATTTTTGAAAATTTTCAATTTTTATGGGTTTTTCTGTTTTCTAATTTTTATGATTTTTATATAAAGATGCAATGCAGAAATATACATATGAATGCAAAAGGAAACTTACCGAACATACCCCCAAACTTATAATGGACAGTGTCCTCACTGTCATGCTGCACCAAATGAGTTGATAATATCAGCGAGGTCCTGCTTATTATTATATTTACATAGTATACACACCCCCAAACTTGTTTGAAATAAAGTTTTGGAAAAAAGAAATTCGAGGGTGAAGGTGGAGGAAATCAATCGGTGTAAATCGGCTCCTGCAAAAACAGGAGCTCCTCCGAAGGGTCCGCTGAGAAGAACGGTTTCAATCGATGTCCATTTACTTTGAATAAAGTACCGTCTTCTGGATTCTCAAGATCAACCGCACCGTGCGGATAAACGGTGCGGACTACAAAAGGTCCTCTCCATCTAGAACGAAGCTTGCCGGGATGAAAGTGTAACCGAGTATCATATAATAAAACCTGTTGACCTGGTTTAAATGTCTTTCGCAAAAGGTTTTTATCATGAAATACCTTAACTCGATTCTTAGCAATCACGGCATTATCATATGCCTCATCCCGCAGCTCCTCTAATTCATTCAATTGCAGCTTTCGATTGCTGCCCGCATCTCCTAGAGATAAATTCAGCTCTTTAATGGCCCAAAATGCCTTGTGCTCAATTTCCACTGGAAGGTGGCAAGCCTTCCCGTAAACAAGCCGGTATGGAGGCATGCCGAGATCGGTCTTGTATGCAGTACGGGAAGCCCATAGTGCATCGATCAATTTTAGCGACCAATCTTTACGGTTTTTAGAAACCGTTTTCTCCAAGATTTGCTTAATTTGTCGATTCGAGATCTCGGCTTGCCCACATGTTTGGGGATGGTATGGCGTTGACAGCTTATGGGTGATAGAGTATTTGCGCATTTAGGGACTCAAAAGTCCTATTGCAAAAGTGAGAACCATTATCACTTATTATTGCGCGAGGGTGCCCAAATCGAGAAAAGATGTGATCTTTAAGAAATCGAACGACGACCTTGTTGTCATTCGTTCGACTAGGCACAGCCTCGACCCATTTTGAAACATAGTCAACAGCCAAAAGAATATACACATTTCCAAAAGAGTTAGGAAATGGTCCCATGAAGTCTATACCCCAAACATCAAAAATGTCTACAACCAAAATAGGTTGGAGCGGCATTTCATTTCTCCGCGATATCCGGCCCAAGTGTTGGCACCGGGAGCAAGTTTTGCAGTATTCGAATGCATCTTGAAGAGTCGTGGCCAATAGAAACCACACTGCAAAACTTTCTCGGCTGTCTTCTTTGGGCCAAAGTGCCCGCCACATGCTTGATCGTGGCAAAAAGACAGCACACTCTTAACCTCATTCTCAGGTACACATCGACGAATGATTTGGTCGGGACAATATTTGAAAAGATAAGGTTCATCCCAGTAAAAGTGCTTTACTTGGGACAAAAATCGTAATTTGTCTTGTTTCGACCAATCGTTAGGTATCAAGCCGGTGGCTAGGTAGTTTACAATATCGGCGAACCATGGTTCGCAAGAAACGGTCAAGAGTTGCTCATCGGGGAAAGCATCAGTGATAGGCAGCTCAAGTGTAGGCGAAGAAGGAAGTCGTGAAAGGTGATCGGCCACTACGTTTTCACATCCCTTTTTGTCCCTTATAATAAGGTCAAATTCTTGCAGCAAAAAGATCCAACGTATTAGCCTAGACTTAGCATCCTTCTTCGCAAAAAGGTGGCGAAGAGCTGAGTGATCCGTGTACACTATAACTGGAGAGCCGATTAAATAAGGCCGAAATTTTTCAAGTGCGAACACAACCGCTAAAAACTCTTTTTCTGTTGTTGTGTAGTTTAATTGGGCCTCATTTAATGTTCGGCTAGCGTAGTAAATTACATGCGGCATCTTGTTAATGTGCTGTCCAAGAACAGCACCAATGGCAAAATCTGATGCGTCGCACATAATTTCAAAAGGGTGCGTCCAGTCTGGAGATGAAAGGATGGGCGCAGAAATGAGTGAGTATTTCAAAGACTCGAACGCTTTCATGCAAGTTGAGTCGAAAGCAAAAGTAGTGTCCTTGGCCAACAAGAGAGTCAAGGGTCTAGCAATCTTGCTAAAGTCCTTGATGAACCGTCTATAAAAACCGGCATGGCCGAGGAAAGCTCGGATATCTTTGACGCATTTAGGAGGAGGAAGATTAGAAATGACTTCGATTTTAGCTCTATCAACCTCGATGCCGTTTTGCGAGATGACATGTCCTAAGACAATGCCTTCTCGTACCATGAAGTGGCACTTCTCCCAATTCAAAGTTAGGTTCTTTTCCTTACAGCGGGTGAGAACTGCGTCAAGATGTCGTAAACACTCATCGAAGGAGTTACCAAAAATGGAGAAATCATCCATAAAGATTTCCAAAAACTTCTCCACCATGTCCGAAAAGATCCCCATCATACACCGCTGAAATGTAGCGGGTGCGTTGCATAACCCAAAGGGCATGCGACGATAAGCAAAGGTGCCAAAGGGACAAGTAAATGTAGTCTTGTCTTGATCCTCTTTGGCTATGGGGACTTGGTTATAACCGGAATAGCCATCTAAAAAGCAGTAGAATTCGTGCCCCGCCAATCGTTCTAGCATTTGGTCAATGAATGGTAAAGGAAAGTGGTCCTTCCTTGTCGCGGCATTGAGTTTTCGGTAGTCGATGCAAACTCGCCACCCAGTTTGGGTGCGAGTGGGAATTAACTCATTTGCCTCATTGGTGATGACCGTGATGCCCGATTTCTTTGGCACGACATGAATGGGGCTAACCCATTGGCTATCCGAGATAGGGTAAATGATACCGCTATCAAGACACTTAACAATCTCCTTCTTGACCGCCTCTTTCATGATGGGGTTAAGGCGTCTTTGTGGATCCCTTGCCGGCTTGGCATCATCCATCAAGTGTATATGATGTTCGATTATGAGGGGACTAATCCCCTTGATGTCCGCCATAGACCAGCCAAAAGCTTGCCGATTATTGTATAAGACCGTTAAAAGAGCCTTCTCTTGCTCAAGAGCTAGAGAGGCCGATATGATAACTGGTAAGGTCTCATTTTCACCTAGATAAGCATACTTTAGGTGCGACGGCAAAAGCTTTAGTTCGAGTTTAGGTGGTGAAACAATAGATGGTAACAATGGAGTAACTGTTTCAAACTCGAAGGATTCCATCAAAGGTTCAAATTGAGTGTACGCTACCGAGTCGGATGGTTCAATTAACTCATCCGAAAAAGCAAAAGACTCAAACTCGAGTGGAGAGTCTTCAAGATCATCGACAAAGGTGAAACACTCACAATCTTTGTCCGACGTGAAAGCTGTGTCGGATTCTAGGAGGAACGCACTAGTGGCGTCAATATTACTGTGATCAAACATGAAATTCTCGAACTCACAGTCCTCCTCCGCGATCTCATTGATCGAGCACACATCAAGTACGCTAGAATTAGGCTCGCAAGGCTGACTTCCTAACTTGAAAATGTTAAGTTCAACTGTCATCTTGCCAAAAGATAGATTCATTGAACCATTACGACAGTTGATTACTGCGTTAGAAGTTGCGAGGAATGGTCGACCAAGTATCACCGGAATTTGATTACGGGGGTTAGCGACAGGCTGTGTATCCATCACAATAAAGTCAACGGGAAAAATGAAATCCCCAACTTTAATTAACACATCCTCCAACTCTCCCCTAGGGTGGGTGATTGATCGGTCGGCCATTTGGAGAGTGCAATGAGTGGGCTTAAGCTCTCCAACGCCTAATTGTTCGTACACCGAGTAAGGTAGCAAATTGACACTAGCACCAAGATCTAATAGTGCTCTATTGATGGTCTTGTTCCCAATTGTGATCGAAATAGTAGGACAACCGGGGTCCTTGTGCTTTGGGGGTAAAGAATTGACAAGAGCATCACTGACAGCACTAGCCACGAAAACTTTCTTTGGTACTTGTGACTTCCTCTTTTTGGTGCATAAGTCCTTTAAGATTTTTGCATATGAAGGAACTTGTTGGATTGCATCCAAAAGAGGGATATTTATGCTAACCTGTTTGAATAACTCTACAATCTTCTCCATTTGTGGAGTTGGTTTATTGGATCTCAACCGATTTGGAAAAGGAACAGTTTGAAAAGTTGTTGAGTCCAATTTTTGTGGATCAGATTGTTGAGTTGGAACGGAACCCCGTGTAGATGTGTTCGTGTTGTGAGGAGAGGGTCCGTTCGAGCTAGAAGAAGTAGAGCCATGTGAAGGATGGAGAATGGGCTCTAAAGAAGAAGAAGAAGAGGAAGATGAAGAGGAACCACCGGCAGAGGTGTCACGGTGCATACCCACATTGTTTTGCAGCACTTTTCCGGATCTCAACGTGGTCACAGCATTCACGTTATGATTCTGTTGTTCATGTGCAACATGTGCGTGACCGGGATTTGGGAGTGGTTGAGACGGAAGCTTTCCTTTCTCTCGCTCTTTCAATGCTGCGTTGAGTTGTGCAATTTGTGCCTCAATAGCTTTGATGCTTTGATCATGTGAGGCACTGTTTTGCACCAAAGATTGAACAGAAGTCTCTATCCTAGCTGTGGATTGTTGTGATTGCACCAAAGATTGTGCAGATTGCTTTAGGAATGCTTCTAGACTTATTTCGAGCGAGCTAACAGCATTTTGAGGGGGAACAAAATTGTTGGGAACAAAATTGTTCATCTGATTAGGGTAAGGTTGCTGTTGGGGCGGCTGCTGAAATTGAGTTTGTGGAGGTGCTAATTGCAGTTGTGTCACTAGTCTCTTTTCAAAATCTTTTTGCAAAAGCACACTTAAAAAGAAAAAGGAAAATGGCGCCGTTGCCGGGGATGGCGTAGAAATTTCCTTTTTGCAATTTCGGGTTAATATAAAATTAAAAAAATCATAAAAACTGAAAAATCAAAGAAAAATATAAAAATTTATCATCTTTGTATTTTGTGAAGGGTATTTTTGGTTTGAATTTTGCAGGATCTACAATCGAAAGATGGATCTGGAAATCTGCAGAAAACGAAACAGAAAATAACAAATCAGAACAGAGGAAGATTTGAAGAACAAAAAAAAAGCGCCGGAGACCGAAAAAAAAAAAAAAAAAAACGCCGGAGTCGTTCCGGCCGCGGAACCGCCGCCGGAGACCACTTCTGGCCGCGGAACCGCCGCGGCCTGGTCTGTTCAAAAAAAAAAAAAAAGTCAGAAGCGCGGGGAAAAAAAAAAACTCTGCAAGTTTCTCTGTTCCTCCTCTGCAAAAATTTGCATATATTTTCTGAAAAATTCCTGCAAGATTTTGTGCGCTTTAAAAATCTTTTCCTTTTCAAATAACGATCTTGTGCAGGATTTTTGGGCCCCGCTTGAACTAAAATTGATTACAAGAAATATCTTTTTGTTGCACATCTTTTCTCGAAAATCTTTTTGCAACATTTTTGTTTTCCAAATAAAAATTCTTTGTGATATTCTTAAAATAATAATTGATTGCAAGTGATCTTTTCTGATTTGCATATCCTTAATCTTTTTGCTAAATATATCTTTCCAAATTAAGAGCAAGAAAAAAAAAAGGAAAATTTTAATTAGAAAACTTGCAAACTTTGAAATTCACACAAAAAGATTTGATTGCAAGTGATTTACTGTTTTGCATATCTTTAATCGGATTTTAAGGGGCTTTTGACCAACTCAGATTGGGTGGGGATTTCATCACCCTTCCCAGGACCCCAGAAAACACCTAAAGCATGTGCATTGACCACAATTAATTAAAAAAATATTAGACTCAGACCTAAGGACATCGAGCTCAATAGGAAAAGGACTAGTATAGGCATCGACCGTTTATCCTAACTGACATTGCGGTGTCTAGGCTAGTGGTTATTAATTAGGCCCACTGTAGTGGTGGTTCCTTCCCACTTACCTGGCCGTACTTGCCAGTGAAGAGGCGGTTTGAGGTCCTATTTCTAGCCCTTTGGAACAGTTAGGAGCTGTCTAGCTGACCTAGGTGACCCTAGATCTAGGCCTGATTGTGCATTTCTGGTTGATTGCATCTGTGTCTAAGCCCTTTATCGAAAATTTTTGCAAAACAATAAAAATAAGAGGAAAATTTTCATAAAAAGAACTTGCAAACTTTTGCCGCAAATAAATCCTTGCACCATCACCCAACTTTCTTTCTTTCATCCTTTCTTCTAACATGGGTACCCCACATAAAAAATCACTTGCCGAACTTTGGTATCCTGAACCTAATTTTGCGTCGTTCGGCAATTTGTTCGGTCAATTGAAAGACGATCCTTCCTTGCCTAAAAAATCTCTGAAAGATCACATAGAGGAGTCTAGGAGAAACAGTTTGACTTTTCAACCCACTTTGTGTCAACCAAGTCAACCTTCACCACCTACATATGTTGACACCACTTCTTTAAGTCCTTCTGTCACTCCTAGGCCGATGTCCATTGCTGAGCATATTGCTCAATCTCGTAGCCGATCTTTCACCCCTCTCCACACATCTAGTTCTAGGGATCAACACGATTATTCATCTTTTTATCCATATGTTGACCCTATCCCTACCCAACCACCCACTTCCTACCAGTCATACCCAACCTTCCCACCTTCACTAGACACTGTTTCTTCACAGCCATTAGGGAGTTTCACATATCCAACCAATTTTGAATCTTTTACTGAAACCCCCTTACCACCCAAGTCTAGTTTGGAAAAGGCGTTGGAGGTGTATATCGTAGCAACAAACAAAATGGTTAGGAATGTAGAAGCGTCCGTGGCCACCCTTATGCAACCTGCTGACACGGTAGCTAGTTTTCCGCTAGCTCCAAATTTTTCAATGTATGAGGCGGCAGTTGGACAGAGTGAGA
This sequence comes from Agapanthus africanus, assembly GCA_030015575.1. Taxonomy (NCBI): domain Eukaryota; kingdom Viridiplantae; phylum Streptophyta; class Magnoliopsida; order Asparagales; family Amaryllidaceae; genus Agapanthus; species Agapanthus africanus. The sequence goes on from JASDDO010000024.1 coordinate 161,655,460, forward strand.
ATGAGAGAGGATTTTCAAATCAAACCCACCCTTACCCAATTGAAGCCCACAACTCCAGTTTTCCATCGAATGTCCTAAATGATTCACAAGCTCAAAATAAAAGCGAGTTGTGTGATTTTGTAGTGTTTGATTTGCCAGATTGTGAGGAACCCCGTTCGAGTGAAACCGCACCTAATCCTTTCGACCTTTACATTTCCACTCTAGAACCTACATTGATAAACATCCATGCTTTTGAGGAGGTGTCTAAAGAAATTGACTTTCACTTGATTGAGGATATAGACGCCGGGAATATTTCGGATGATGAACCTGTCGATTTAATTGAAATTTTATGTTCAAATCATCATCCCGAGTTATTAAATGTTTCTCCCGAATCTCATATGCGTCTTGATTTTGATGATATTGGCATGGATAAGCAAATTTTTAAGGAAAATATTGAGGAGAATTATGAGGATAGTACTGAGGATAATATTGAGGTTGAACCATTTTCGTTTGATGTGTCGAATTTTCCAATACACCCTCCTAAATCCTTAACTGATACCCTTCCTCACTCACTTCCTTCCGTCCTTCCTATCGTTTCGACCGAACAAATGACCGTTACGCTTTCATCTCCAATACCTAGTTCGACGTACCCATGTTTGCTCACGACTCTTGAGGGATTTAATCTCATTTTTTCGCGGGTTGATAGATTAGCACAATCGCTTTTTACACATCGGTCATTACAAATTGTGCTAATCTATACGCTCCATCCACACCCTCAAATTCGTATTCCCACTTTCTTTGGTTCTTCTAATCTTCCTTTAATGATATCGAGTGTTGATGAATCACAATCCGACATTTTGAGTTCGATAATTTTCAATTGGACCCTCGAGGAAAGTTTCGAAGATATTTTCGCCGACGAACTCGCATTCTTAAATGATATGGATTTTGTGATTAATCAACATCCACTCGAAGAAGTAGAACCCCTACCATTTCTTCTTCCCCTCCGCCATTCTCCTCCACCGAGACCATATTATCCCTTTCTCTCCACACGGTCTCGTGTGCTTCTCATTTCTTTTCTTTCCACTCCATTCTTTCACCAACTCTACCATTACCACGATAGAATTTTTGAATGGTTGGTGCTAACCTTTGGCTTGTGTAAGGCCAAGCTTAAGTTTGGGGGGAACCTTTGTATATATGTATATATATTCTTGTTTTCTTTTTCTATAAAAAAATTAAAAAAAAAATTTCAAAACATTAAAAATATAAAAAAAATTATAAATAAATAAACAGGGGAGTGCCGGTATTTTGACCCTCTTGGTTTAGCATGACAGTGAGGACACCGTCAAGTTCAAGTTTGGGGGTATGCTCGGTACGTCTTCTTCCCTCGCATTCATTTGTACATATTTTTGCATTTGCATGCTTATTTGAAAACCCATAAAAATTTGAAAAATTTCAAAAATTATAAAAATTAATGTATTCAATTTTGGCTAATTGACTTGAGTTTGACAAATAGGGTAACTAGCTAGGAACAACTAGATCTTAGACTTAGTGAATTAAAAACCCTAAAAATAACATTCCTTAAAGTTTAACAGTAGAAAGTATATGCCTTGTAGTTTATTTAGAAATAGGCAAATTTTGGGTTCACTTCTTGGGCTAAGTCGAAATAAGGGAAGAGTATTGATGTTCTTATTAGAGTATAAGTTTGAAAAATAGTTCCTAGCTTAAGTCTAGATTCTGAAAATGTATACCCTACAATTTGCACAATCACGCACCTTGAAACTTGGAATAGTAGAAGAGACCTTGAAATGCTCTTGTCTAAAGTCCTTAGTATGAAAAAGTGTGAATGAATAAAAAAAAAATGGACACTAGTTTTTGTGATTACTTAAGGCTGCAAAAATAGAAAAATACTTAGCGAGGGTGCTTCATCACCTAGTGCCTTAGACCAACTGGTTGGGGAGTCACTGCTAAAAGCCTTGGGTGTTGCAAAGACTAGGAAGTATGCTTTAAAGTGCAAACGCATTTTGTAATCGGTCGTTGGTACCTCAAGAAGTATTAACGGTCGCATGAAGGATGTGTAAGCAAATTTCATTCACCAACTAATTAGTACTTTGGACAACGGACAAGAGTATGATTGCTTGATTTGAATTTCCAAGTGTAGGGGTGATATTTACACACACGTGGGGATATGTGATTGGAGTTTAGATGAGAGAAAGGAATGAAGAATAGAACTTGTATCTTTAGTAGAGTTGATAAAAATTCCTAAGTGGAGATGGAAACCCTAGAAGGAAAACTTAAGAGATGCCGAAAGCTAAGTAGGTCTACATAACATATATAATCTTAAGTTAGATGATGAGGAAGTGTGAAGAATACGGGTGGATAATTTGCGGGTCGAAGATAATAGAATTCTTAGTTAGAAAACCTAATTGGAGAACAAAAGTCGAAAAGCCAAATTGATAGGATTTTGTGGGTGTAATCCGCTGAAAACCCTCAGGAGACAACACTCCTCCTACTAGGGACACGTAGAGGTTTAACGGCTTGTTGCACGAGCTCAGTGCAATCGCGTTTCCCAGCGAAAGTGCGGTTAGGTTTCTTGTAGAGAATAAAACAATAAGTTTGCTCGAGGACGAGCAAAAGATAAGTTTGGGGGTATTTGTTCACACCATAATATTGTATTTTATATTCCCCATTCTTATGCATTTTATAATGAAAACAGGTACTTTTGACGCATGTCTGCTACATGTTACAGGTTACAGGTTCTTGGACAGAAAACAGTGAAAACGATGTAAAGACGATGAAAAAGTGGACGTTGACCAACAAATAGAAGACTCTTGATCAAGCCTACATCAAAGATAAAATTCACAAAGTACAAGGCAATGTAAGGTCCAAGATTACAAAGCGAACGGTTAAAAGCCCACTGCAATTATTCACTGGAGATCTGGAAGAAACATAGAAGCTATTTTAATAAAGAACCAAATAATAAGGAAGCCCAAAGATCCAAGGCCCAATACTTTCTTTTAAAGAGACATAAAATTTTACCAAAGCTTGAAGTCTAATTTGACTAGGTCTTCCTAAGGATATTTTGGTAAATGTAGACATGCAAATCAATTGTAACCTAGGGTTTCCTATTCTCTATAAATAGGAACTCTACTCATTGTAATTTCTCATGCCTCCCTTCATTAATAAATTTTAGAATTCTTTTGGAGAGCATCGGTGTTTCTTTTCAATTCATGAATTCAGATCTGACAAACCTGCGTTGATGATTGGAGAGATGCATCAGTAAGTAGGTTATTTTCCTTGCAGTAGTTGTAGTTTTTCATATCTGCTCTAGGTAAATTATTTTCTCGCCTTAGTTTAATTTAGTTTAGCTTTTATTAACTTGCAATCGATGTTTTCTCTCTTTAATAAAATCATGTCTTTTTTCATCCCCTCAATGAGCGAGTAGTTTTCTCGCTTGTTAGGGTTAGGAATAGGGAAGGATTTGAGAGATGAAGATCTCTCATCTCTTTTCGTTGCCAAACTTTTATGAACATTAGAACTCCATGCATACCTTCTTATTCCGCTCCCTACGGCACTCTACCCTCGAGGTAGCGGTGATACCGTAGTATAAAGGCCCGGATTTTAAGGTTTTCCATGGAGGTTAGGGTAAAGATTAAGAAAGGAAGGACAAGGATCTAGAGGAAGAATCAATCTTCCCAATCATCCTAATCCCCTTTGTTAAGATTTACCATAACACTAATATGATATCTTTAATTAAAGGCAATGGAAAGAGATGTAGATCTTTGTTTACCAAATTTTCCCTAAACCTAATCCTAGCAAGTTTCTAATCCTAGTATCATACAACTTCAATTTTTAGATTTAATAATTAATCCGAACACCCTTCGGAATTAACTCGTTAGCGCGATTAGGAAATTCACAAAATCTCTGTGGACCGACCCGTACTCACCGGCTAGCTGCAGAGCGACGCCGTTCTTGATTGCGGTTACAAATATTTTTGATCTATCTTTTAGAAAGCGCAAGCACGCTAAATCACAACCAATCATCGAGTCAAGAAAAAGTGGGGAAGTGATAAGAGGTGGTCTGGAAAGGGTTTGAAATTAGTGAAAAGAAAGAATGAGGATGAACTTGAATAATTAGGAAGAAGGAATGGTGACGGTTCAACCTCTATAGGTGGAGATTGATTAATCACAAAATCAGTATTATTTAAAAATTCAAGTTCGTCAGCAAAAAGTTCTTCAAAACTTTTATCAATGGTGTGATTGAACATTTTGCTGTCAAAGAGTTTTATGCCAGAATTTATTCTACTTGATGGAGGCTGTATTTTTTCGGGTATACCTGTATCATCAACTTCAAGACATATTTGGGGTTCGGGAAGAATTAAAGGCTCAAGATGATGACCACAAGGAAGTGAAAGGATTTGATGAATTGGTGGGACAAAATCATCCAAAATTTCGGGTTCATCAATCAATATATCCCCAATGTCAATCACGTCATTCAAGTGAAGGTTAAAATTCTCAAACTTCTCATCAAAAGTATGGTTTTCAATCAGTTTTGGTTCAAGAGTGGAGGTGTAGAGATCACAAGGGTTGGGTATGGTTTCACTTGAAAGGGACCCTTCACAGTTGGGTAAATCAAACACTACAAAGTCACACAAATTATCAGACATTGTACTTGATGAATCTATGAAACTGGAGTTGTGGAGTTCAGTTTGGAATGGGGAGGTTTGATTAAGAAGGGTGTACAGTTCTGTCTTACTACGCAAATCCTTCATAATTTGATTTGTTAGTTCCATATATTTTTCTAATGTCTGCTCCAGACTAGTCTTGGGTTGATAAGGGGTTTCAGTATAAGATTGAAATTCCTGTGGATAATTAAAACTCCCAAATGACTGATTAGAAGAACTGTCTAGAGTAGGTGGAAAAGTCGGATTGGATTGATAGGAACAGAATGGTTGCTGAACTTGGGTAGGAGTAGGATCAATATTATGATAAGAAGAATATTGATATGGGTTGGTTGGTTGGTTATATACAAACCGCATATCAAACTCTTCTCCGGACAGTGGTGGTGATGGTTGATATTGGTCCGGGTTGAAACTTTGGCCTCTAGACCTAGCTATGTGCTCAGCAATGGACATTCGTCTAGGGGCTTCCTCACTCTGGGTATGAACTGAAACAGGTGTAGGATTAGGATACGGTTGATAAGACCTAGACTGAGGTGGCCAACTGTTTCTTCCTGCTTGTTCTATATGATCTCTTAAGGACATGGAAGAGCCGGACGGTATACCGAAGGGATTTCGAAAACAAGAGATATCTGGTTGTGGACAGCAAAGCTCGGCAAGTGTTCTTCTGTTTAGGTCATCCATTATAAGAAGAGAAGAAGGGGGAAGGGGTAAAAAGGAGAGAAAGTAATTGGTTTGTTTTAAAAAAAGGACGGATTTAGACAAATCACAAAAAATGCACAACCCTAGAACTATGGTTACCTAGGTCCAGTCTCTAGACCGCTCCTAGACTTCCAAAGGACAAGCCGCAGGATAAATCCTCTACCGCCTCCGTACTACCCTTGTAGCCAGGTAAGTGCCAGGTAAGTGGGAAGGAACCACGTCGTGGGCCTAATTAAAAACCACTAGCCTTCGACACACTTGCCTAGGCACTACAAAAATAATGCGGATAAACGATAGATTACCCACGACATTCCTCTGTCCTTATTGAGCGCGACAGTCCTTAGAGTCTGGTCTAGATATTTTTTAAATTAATGAAGGGTTGATCTATATGCTTGGTTTGTGATTTGTGGGGCTTAGGAAGGGTGATGAAATCCCCACCTAATCTTGATTTGGTCCTTGCCCCTTAAAGATCCGTATTAAAATATGCAAAAACAAACCGAAAAACAAAACTTTGCAAAAAGATTTTTGAGCGGTGATATTTTGCAAAGAATCCTGCAGAAAATAGATTTTATTGGATTTTAGAGGAGAGAAAAGGGAGTTAGAATCTTACCAGAGAAGTGTCAACCCTAGATCTCCTATTTCCTCAAGTCCGTGACTCCAGATTTTCTCGCAAAAATTCACACAATAATCGTTAAATATACAATTTGCAGTTTTGTTTTAATAATGATATGACTCGTCTAAGAATTCAACACAAATAGTAAAAATAAAAAATTACGCACGTTTCCCCGGCAACGGCGCCATTTGATTGTTACGAAAAAGTGTGTTTTGTAGTTTAACCGCAATCAATAACGGTGTCGCGTATAGCTAGACCGAGATGAGTATGGGTCGTCCTCTGGGAAACGTGAACCTTTTACTTTTACTTTAGATGTGTTGAGAAAGAGAGGAGGGATAAAGAATTTTATAGAAAGATTTCTAGATCTCCGTTAAACAAGAATGTAAAATATAGATCTAGATTATTTTAAAGATGTAATTAATATAATAAGAGGGCTTGTAGGGTTCGTTAGGATTTAGTAGTTATGGACGATTAATTAAAAGTTACCATTTTTATCCTTTAATAGATTTAAAACTAGAACGATGATGATGCGTGTAGATTAGGGTTTCTGGAGGGAAAAGGAATCCCACTCTTTACCCCTATCTCGACACGGAACTCCGTTCATATCTAGCCTTTACCAAAACAATCATTAATCTAATCTCTAATCGCGGTCGGAACTAGCAAATAATTGTTAGCGCGCCCGATTAGGATGTTAATGATTCTTTTGATAAAGTTCATAAACTTTATAGGACTTAAAAAGGGTTTAGGGATATTCATCATCCATTAACCTACCCTAATCCTACGAACCCTAACAAGCGGAGAATTACTCGCGCATGGTGGGAGAAGAAGATGAAAAGAAAGAGAGGGAAAACATAATGTAAAATGCAAAAGAATTAAATAAAACAACTACCTTTATTAATCAACTTGAACAATCTACACTTTGATTCCTTAGAAAATGATTACAAAGACTAGTTTGCTTCTCGATCTCTTCCAAGGAGGTAGACGAACAGTTGATGATCAGCCTGGATTCGTGAGCCGTCTTGGACTTCGTGATCTCTTCGGCTTGATGATTTTTCCAAGAGGCTCTCGGTGCCCTTTTATAGTGCAAAGCCAGAATCTTTAGGTTGGAAACTTGGTAAAATACAGCTTTGATTCACCCCATAAAATCTTGTCTTCCAACTCCTTATGATTGCGGCGGATCCGCGGCCCAAGGGGGTGTTTGGCCGCGGATCCGCGCTTAACGGTAGAGATCTCTTGATGAAATTTCTTGTGCTTGCATCTTGTGACATGTGGCAATCCTAGGCACCTTCAGAATTCAAAAATCTTTTCTCGGTTGCTTCCAGACTTGGTCTCCAAGTTTTGCTTCTTAATTTAGCAAGTTTTCTTCAACAACTTGATTTGTTTGATAAATTCTGCATAACAACTTGGAAAATTCTGCACAACAACTCAAATAAAATTTAGTAGACCTAGTTCTACTAGCATTAGGTCAATGAATTTATTTGCATACATTTTCCTACCAAATACTAATTAAAATATATTAACACATGGAAAATGGTGCTTTTACACATAAACCCTCATATGTATAATATATTATAATAAAATCCTTTTTTTTAATATGAAAATGGTAGGAAAAATGTAATAAAAATGTACAGTTTTATCAACTGAACACTGCACAGGATTCTTGGTCTTCTTCTTTTTCTTCGAAGACTTTGAAGGCCTGACTTGGGGATTATGCCCTTTGTCAACAATCTTCGGTATGGGAGGCGGTTTCAGCATCCCTTCGATGATTTCAGGTTCAAGTGGGATTTTTCACCTGACTTCCGGACATGCCTGTAGATCCTTCAATATTCTTTTGGTTTTAGTTGAAAGAACGACTTCCCATGGAGTTTCTTCCACGAGCGAGCATGATGCCCCCGGCGCATCCACCTTTTTGGAAGTGTGCTTCTGTGGTGGGTTCACCCTCCAGTTCTCAGACAGCGCGAACTTCCCCTGTTGATACTGGTCCTCGACCTAGTTTTTGAAGATGTAGCAATCCTCAATTGGGTGGCTCACCATTCTGTGATAAGAGCAGTAGTAGAGGTTGTTGACGACACCGGGTTGCGGTGGACGCCGTGGATCTGGCAATATGATGAGTTTGTTAGCATTGCCAACTCAAATAGTCTCCTCGTCTTATCATAGGGAAACGTGTAAGCAGATCCTAGCCTTTCTTCCAGGGATAAGCGTGGACATGAATTGTTTTGGCGAGCAGCCGGTTTTGGGCCACTTGGTTGTTGTTGAGCGTTGGCGACAAAGGCCGCTTTCCCTTTACCCTTGGCGTTTCGAGGGTCCTTACTTGAGAAGGAAGGCCCGTGTCCTATCTGGTCCATTTGAGCCAGTTTATCGATCAAAGCCAGGAAGGTCGTTGGTTTGAAGAACGTCATGAACTGGGACACAGTCATTTGAGGATTAAGGGTGCCGATGAACATGCCTACGGCGGGGGATTATTCGATGTGTTTTTCACACTTTGAACATAGGTTCTGCCACCACATCGCATATTGGATCAAGGTTTCTCCTGGCTTTACCCTGGCATTGATTAATGCCGTGATCGGGATGCACTCGCTTGTGCTGGCAAACCGCTGTGTGAAAAGTAGCTCCATCTCTGTGAATGTCCTCACGGAGTCATTTGGGAGCTCCGAGTACTATTCAAAGTCCATCTCTGACAGGCTGCCAATGAACCGACGAAACAACAGTTTTTCGTTGCCTCCAGTGTTGCCGCACAGAGCTATGAACTGTGTGACGTGCTGGTGTGGGTTGCCTGTCCCCTTGTATACATGGAACTTAGGGATCATATATCCCGGCGTGTATTTAATTCGGGCATACCAGTTTGGATACGGTCGCCCAGTTCTGACGATTTGGCCAGCCGCTTCATTTGCTTGATGAGCTCTTATTTGTTGAGCTATATAATCATCAAGAGCAGCCTTGGAGATCGTTTCCTCCTTGGCTGTTGATAAAGCCGGAAGAAGGTTTGATGTTTCCACTCTGTCATCCTCGATGATTATCGATGGATCCTCGGTTGGGGTTTTTGGCTAGATGATCATTCCAACCATATCTTGGAACAAGAGAGCCATCTGATTTATATTAGCAGCCTGCTCAGCAGCTTCCTTGTCCTTTCTTTCAAGCACCTTTCGTAGGAACTTTGTATCGTTCTCCTACTCCCAGCGCTATTCGGCTATTGTGTCCAGGATTTCTTTCTGCCCGGTAAGTGCTGCCATTTTGGTCAGCATCTCCTGGAGCTTTTGTTGTTGCTTCTGGGCTTTTGTCAGCGGCCGAGTTTGCGGTCAATGATCTATAGAAGCACGGCTTTCTTTTTTCCCTGAAATCATGTAGACCGTATACACGATCATGCCCCTAGACCTAAGGCGTTTGGGTCAATCACCTTTGGAATTTGCCGCAGGCGGTGGGATTTTCTCAGGCCTCATCCTTTTATAGGAGGTCGAAGTTAAAGAAGCCGTTATAACTGGCACCTGTGTAGAAATAGTCCCTCGCTGTATGACGGAGGGGTGGTCTTCCTCTTATCGAGCCTTTGATTTCTTTGGTCGACGAGAGTGGTTTTAATCAATCATGAAGTTCTGGACTTTTCGCCAGACCCTATGAATTTGCGAGGAGAGCTGTTGATGAGGGCGCTCCGGCTGTGCATGCACTATGGTTTCTGCAGGCGGGGGCGATTTCTTTGGCACCGCCGTTGGAGAGTTCTTGCGTACCCTCCTGAGCAGATCAAAGTTGTTCCCGATTGGAACAGCAGCGTCAACTTTCACCATTGGAGCTGGTGGGGTAAGTCCAGAGGAAGAATTGCCTCCAGCTTTTCTCACTCGACACCAGTGCCGGCATCGAGCATGTCTTGCAGACGGGACCGCCTCAAAATTGGAAGCGGCTTCTTCTTGCCCCCAGCTTTCCTGAGGGGCTGTTGTTGGTGTCAGCCTGTTGAAGACTGACGTCCTTGGCAGGGTTTGAGGATGGCCGGCCAATCTTTCAAAGACTGACTTTCTGGTAGGGGAAGCACCTTTGACGACTTCGCCCGTAGCAGGAGTTGGGAGGGCTATCTGTTTTGGGGTAGCCCTTTCAGGTGTCACGAGGCTCTTTGCAGGCCCGTTTGGGTTCTTGCCTAGCCTGTTGAAGACTGAGACGTTAGCTTTGGACGACCCATTTAGAGGGGCCGTTGTGCTCGCTAGTCGATCGAAGACCGAACTCTTGGGAGCTTCTTCCTGCGGCGCTGAGGCACCGACACTTAGTGTTGGGAGCATGGTCTCGAAGAACAACCAGTAGTGGCTTGCGTTACTTGCCCCACCAGTATTGAAAAGATGGAGGCTGCGTTGGGCCCATAGGTCACTCCTCCAGTTGTGGTGGAGCGAGAGTTGCTGTTGCAAGAGGTGCAGTTAGAAGACATTGATTTTCTGCACAAGAGCAAGACACCAAATTTTAGTACCTCGAATCTAAGGGTAACCATAGCGAACCGCGATTTTGTTCGTGAAACACGACACACGAAGTGTGGAGTGGAAAGAGGAAAAGGACCCACCATGCAAGTTAGAATTTGTTCACCGCCGATAATAGATACGAACTGGGATGGATCGTCTTGTCTGAATGTAGGGGTAGATGCTATTTGGATTTATCTGTCCACTTCTCCGAAAATACCAAGTTGATTTATGGCACCATATATCGGAGGTTTGGATAGATGCGACCGTTATAGCAGACTTTATCAGATTCCCCCTCATTTTATGAGGGGTTTTTGATTGTGGGGACGGTCTTCCCTGCAGGCGCAAGCCCCTGCAGTTAATTACGTTATCGCATTGCGATAACCACTTTCTCCTGCTCCGGAAGTTCACTTCGTGTCGTGCATGTTTTTGTTTGTTTTTTTTGCCCGTGGATTGTATACGGAGATTAGTTTATGTCGTCGCCCATAGAGCGCGGATTAGTCCAAATCCGTATACTTTAGATTTGGGCTTAGGTTTATTTAAGGACCGTTAATCTGGTTTGAGATTAAGATCAACTTAAATGTGTGAACATTTGGGCTCAATTTATTCTTACTAAAAACGCGTTAGTCTAATTTGAGACTAAGATCAACTTAACAAAATTTCAAGGATCATTTTTATTTAAGAACTAGCAAAAGAGCATTTGGGCTCAGCTGCAGAAAATCTCAGAGACTTAGCCAATTTGGGCTAAGTCTACATAGCCTTTTTCTTATTCAAAAGTGCTAAGCACTTATTTAGGCTCTGTTTGTTAAGCCCTTTTCTTTTCATGTAAAAGTGCTAAGCACTTATTTGAGCTCTGAAGCTCACATGTATATCATGTGAAGCATTCAGTCATGGGCGTTGCCTAATAAATGTTGAACACTTTTAGTCATTTTGACTAAATGTGAAGTGCTAAGCACTTTTTATGGCGTCCATGTGAGGTGTACGTAAGGCGCTGGACGCTGCCCAATCAGTGCTAAGCACTCAGCCGTTTTGGCTGCATATAAAGTGCTCGGCACTTTTTGTATAGTGCCCACGTGAGGAGCACGTGCGGCGTTGGATGCTGCCCAATCAGTGCTGAGCACTTAGCTGTCTTCAGCTGCATAGGTAGTGCTTAGCATTTTTATTCAGCGTCCACGTGTGTTTCACGTGAGGCGCTGGCCTTCTGTTTTGGACGCCTGCGTCTTTTTCACGTGAGGCGCTAGGCGGTGTTAAAAGGGGTACCCACGTGAGTAGCACATGAGGCACTAGTCTTTTTTCGTTTTTTAGAGATTAAATCTCTATTAGAAGGATTTTGACCATTAACGATTACTAAGATCTTCATTTTTTGAAGATCTGGGATCATATTTTTGTTTAAGAACTAAGTTCTTTTATAGGTTCTTTTTCCTTTTGTTTTTTCTTTTGGACATAATTCTTTTCTGAATCTTTGATTTTCAAAAACAAGATCCTCCCGATGAGAATTAAATTCTCAAATTGTGGGAGACTTGTCTTGTAGATCTCTGGTCCAGAGAAAAAACTAAGTTTTTGAGAAGGGTCAAACCCTTATATAGATAAAAAGAGATATTTTGATCTTTATATTTTCTTTACCTAGGGTTTTTGTGAAGGAGAGTCTTCTTCTTTGAGAATTAAATTCTCTATTCTTTCAAGAGCTCCCTGTATTTTTGCATAAGCTTATCGGGTTTTTTTTCCCTTCTTCCTCCTTTTTTTCCCTCCTTTTTTTTCCTCTTTTGAGACTTGAAGTCTCGGTTCCTTTATATAGTGGAGACAAGTTTGTTACTTAATTCTAAGAAAATCGCTCATTGAGAGATTCCAATTGATTTAATTGAGTTGGGGGATTTTACCCATCATTGGACCTTTGATCCAAGGACTTCTGTTTTAACAGAACATGATCATTGTTTTTAACGAGATTGGGGAAATATTTTCCCTGTACAAAATTTATTCTGTAAAAATGGTGATTTTTAATCACCATTGGATTTTTTAATCCAATGGTTTTCTGTTTTACAGAGAGCAGTCTTTCTTATTTAGAAAGATTGAGAGAATATATTCCAAAATAGAATTTTATTCTATAATTGGATCTTTGATCCAACTGAAAGTATCTTTCTTATTTTAGAAAGATTTGGGAAATGTTTTCTCCCAACAGAATTTAATTATGTATTTTGATGATTTATCATCTCCGTTGGATCTTTGATCGAACGGCTCTATTTAACAGAGAGTATTGTAGAATTTAATTCTACCTGGACGCTTAGCGCTCACGTATCGTGCACGTGGACGCCACTTAAGAATTTAATTCCTAAGATGGGTACTTATGCGCTTTGCACATTGGCGCCCGCGTAAGGAGCACGTGCGGCGCGATCTATGAGTTTAACTCTTATGAACTCTTCTGTGCTTTATACATTGGCGCCCGCGTGAGGAGCACGTACGACACCATTTAAGAGTTTTACTCTATGTTATGAACTGTTCTGTGCTTTGCACATTGGTGCCTGCATGAAGAGCACGTAAGGCGCCACCATAGGATTTAATCCTATAAGATTGGCTCTGGCACCGGCCCTCTCATAGAGAGCACGTGAGGCGCTGCCTCATTAAATTCAATAGAGTTTTGCTCTTTTATTAGGTTAAATATATTAGGGGACACAGTATTATCCTGGATATGGATGACATATTCCAGACAGGAAGTGATGTTCCTATACTACAATCGATCAAATTTTGATTGTCACATAATGTTTTTTCCACCTTGGATGTGGATAGTATATCAGGAATTCTGGTGACTAGATTTAGATTTGGAAAATTTCCCAAATCTGTACTTAGACATCATTCTAAATGTATTTTAGAATGGACGACTCCTGACATGGTAGTGTACCGGTTGGTAATGGAGTCACTCTCTCTAAAGAGATGTCTTCTAGATTGATGAAGAAAGGGACCGGCATGAATGGCATATCATTTGCTTAGGTAATCGAGTCAATCATGCAATGTCTTGTACAATACCAGATAGATAATTCTGGTTTTAGATCTAGATTTGGGAAGTTTCCCAATTGGGTACTTGGACAGCATTCTAAAGGTATTTTAGAATGGATGACTCCTGGCGTAGTGCTGTACCCACAGATGATGGAGTCATGCTCTCTGAAAAGGATGTCTTTTGGACTGATGAAGAGAGAGAGAGAGACTGGCATGAATGATATATCATTTGCCTAGATATTTGAGTCAATCATGCAATGTCATGTACTGTTGCGCCACGGCAGCGCCCCGGCCGTCTTACTCGAGGCCAAAATGAGGAATCAAAATTTTTTCCTTGCTCGGAAACCGGCGCTACCGCGGACAATGAAAACCCGGATCGTAAACCATTAACCTATACTAGCTAACTAGAGATAGGGTGAGAAGTATACCGAGTGATCCGAGTCCTCCGGTCTTCATCTCCATCGTCCCGATCTCCCGCGGAAAGTGTAGTCTCCATATCGTCGCCTCCTCGCCGGAAAGGGCACCACATCGCCTGCGTCTTTTACGGGCTCCCGCCTCTATGCTGAGGCAACTCGGGCATGAAGCAGGCAACTCGACATGCTCAAGATATGCTGTAGAATGTGTAGTGTAGAGGGTGTGTCTCTTTGGGGTTTGTTGCCATGGTGATGGAGGAATCAAGACTAGAAAAATGGTGCTTGCAATTTTCTAGCATGAAAAAGAGATCAAGAAGAATGAAACTCTCAAGAAGGAAGAACTCTCATCTTTTTCTTTCTTTCTTTCTTTCTACCATTTTTCATCAAGTCAAGAGAATGGTGGAGGAGGAAGAATATATGAAACAAGAGGGAGGTGAGTGTAGGAGAGTATGAAGGGTGACCATAAACAAACATAATCATCACTAACTCACATCAACCATTCTAATCAAATCTCATCACAATAAAGCATGAAAAGATGAAGGAAAAGAATGGAATAAAAAGATGCTCTCATCTTACAAATAAACCCTCCACAAATGTAATTTGCAAAACTGCAAATTACCCCCTCCATCAGAAAAGTCCGGCTGGGAAAGAACAAAGAAAAACCGGCCGGAACGGAATGCAAACTGGCAACTCCAGAAAACTGGTCCCGTAATCAATTACAGGAAAACCCCGTACTGTGCATACACACCCGCATCTGTATTCCGTCCGGATACAAATGCAAAGAGACAAAATCTACACTGTACTAAACTAGGACCAGCTTAAACCAAAACCGGCTAGTAAAATCCGTTCGATCCTGATCCATGCAATACCGCACGTATCTGATCGAACCCTGCCATATAACTATACGGCTACTAGTACAAAACTGTCCGATCCTGATCCGTGCAATACCGCACGTATCTGATCGGACCCTGCCATATCTCCATACGGCCTCTACAGCGTTTCGCCCGAAACTTGAGTAGCTGAAAGTGTGGTGGACTCTAAAGACTCGTCAATACTATGGCTGTGGATTTAACCACTAGCACGTCAGAGGTATAAGCCAATACGTGACGGGCCACCAGCTATTGACCAAAAAGGACGTCGATGAGGAAGCTCACCCCGACACCCTACTGAGCCTGTCAGTGACAATATCCGTACAGTCCGGTCCGTTCGTCTATGAGTATCGCATGGCGGGCCTAGGGGGTTGGTGAAAGTCAGACCCCCAAAAGCGGTACAAGTCGTGTCGGAGCGTAGCCCAGAACACCCTGAGATACTACTGGAATACCTACCAGTAAATCTCCTGCCTCGGCTGAGGGCTTTGTGTAATGGCTCTCCTAGACACAGCGCGACCTCACCCCCAATACCGGGAGAGACGAACCCCTGCAGATCCGCTCACTGCCTCCATGTGGCTCGGGACTGTACCCAACTAAAACCTGTTTGCACGACTCCTTTGAGCCGTGGTAGGGTAGTAATCAAAGCACAGTGGGAACTCACACGAGACAAATGACGATCTCAGGTCGATGAACTAACCTGTACACATGTCACCTGGGAACTGCTATCTGACGTCTGGTATATGACTAACTAGCAGGTTCCCGGCGAGTCCTGTCCGGTGTACTCATAACCCAATGAGCACCTGTATACATCTTAGGTGAACCAACTGACACCAGTGGCTTGTGAGACCGGCCACCGCCCCTCGTCGGGGTCTCGACTGTATACACTAGTCTACTAATGGAGTATCGATGCCCTGTCTCGAAACTCCTACGACTAGGGACCTTTTAAGGATGTGCTTATAGACTACCAGCTCCCACGTATATGATCGCCATCATACTGCTGGCAGTCAAGCAAGAATCCTAGGGGCTCTATCAACGTGTAATAGCGACATGTCAGGTCACCTAAAGCAGTACACGATGATAAAGATAAACCAGATAGTATACTATCATCTCGAGTAAGACTGTCCTACCGGGATAGGTCCTCCCTCAATCATTGCAATCACGTGCCTGTGATCCAATAATTGACTCTGAGGGCACTATCTCCAACATGTACAACACCAGATATTTCTTTTGCACTAGCTGCAATAAGCATATATTAATCCAATTCTCGAGAAACAAAGGGAATTGTTCCCGCCAATATTTTTGGTTAAGAGCTTTTTGTTCCCTTATAAAAAAAAGGGAGAGAAGAAAGAGGGAAAAAATTCTCACAGTTTGGCATCACGTGTTAAACACGTAAGCGCTTATATGCAAAGTATATAAGCGCTGAAAGAAAATAACAAAAAGGGAAAACATGCCTCACGTGTTAAACACGTGAGCGTTCATATGTAAAGTATATGAGCGCTAAACATAAATAACCAAAGGCCAAATAGGTCTCATGTGTTAAACACGTGAGCGCTCATAAGCAAAGCATATGAATGCTGAAAATAAACAGGCTAAAACCCACACCAGGGGTCCCATGTTAAACACGTGAGTTCCCTTGTCGCATTCATTTGGCAGCGCTCACATGCAAAGCATATGAGCGCCGCTATTTAAATAGAATTGAATTCTATATAGAATTAAATTCTATTTTTAGGAAATATTTTCCCTTATCTTTCTAATATGGAAAGATCTTTTTCTAACAGAGAATCTTGGATTTAAAATCCAATTGTGATAAAATATCACCAATTAAAACCATCTAATAGAATTAAATTCTATGTGGGTAATATTTCCCTGATCTTCCTAAAATAAGAGAAATCTTCTCTGTTAAACAGAATTAAATTCTATAGTTAGAAAAATATTATCTAATCTTGTTAAACTAACAAGATATTCATATGATAGAATAAAATTCTATCTTAGGAAAATATTATCTAATCTTGTTAAACTAACAAGATATTCATATGATAGAATAAAATTCTATCTTAGGAAAATATTTCCTAATCTAGTTAAACTAACAAGATATTCATATGATAGAATAAAATTATAATCTTGTTAAACTAAAAAGATATTCATATGATATAATAAAATTCTATTTTAGAAAAATATTTCCTAATCTTATTAAACTAACAAGATATTCGTATCATAGAATACAATTCTAATCTTGTTAAACTAACAAGATATTCATATGATAGAATAAAATTCTATCTTAGGAAAATATTTTCTAATCTTGTTAAACAAACAAGAAATCTTCTCTGTTAAACAGAGAGCTTTTAGATTAAAAATCTAATGATGAATAAAATTCACCAATTGATCTAAAAGATCATTTTTGATTGATTATGAAATCAATCATGATCTCTCAATAAGAGATTTTCTTAACAATTTGATTTTTTCTCTTCTCCTATAAATAGGAGTAAGGATATTAAATCTAAAAAAGGAGAGACCACCCCATAAGCTTCTGTAAAAAAAAATACAGAAGGCTCTCAAAAACTTCCATAAAACAACAGAGAATTTAATTCTCAAACAAGATTTTCTTCCTCAAAACCCTAGGTAAAGAAAATATCGAGATCAAAACATCTCCTTTATCTATCATATTATATATAAGAGTTTAACCTTTCTCAAAGAACTTAGTTCTTTCTATGGATCTGAGATCCACAAGACAAATCTCCCATAATTTGAGAATTTAATTCTCATCGGGAAGATCTTGTTCTTGAGAATCAAAGATTTAGAGGGGAACAAAATTGAAAAGAAAGAAGATGGAGTTCATAATACTCCAGGAACTTAGTTCCTTCAAATAAAAAACTCAGTTCCTTAAAGAATCCGATCCAAGATCCTCAAAATAGTGATTTTGGTGATCCTTAATGGTCAAAACACCATTAAAAGAAGTTTAACCTCTTTGAAAATATGAACATAGAAAATATAGAGTTCACAATACTCTAGGAACTTAGTTTTTTCAAATCAAGAACTTAGTTTTTTCAAATCAAGAACTTAGTTCTTAAAGAACATGATCCCAGATTCTCAAAATAATAATCTTGGTGATCGTTAGTGGTCAAAATACCATTAACAGAGATTTAAGTTCTCTTAAAACATCAACAGAAATTAAATTTCCAAAAGAACTCAGCATCTCACGTGAAAATCACGTGAGCGCTCAAGGCCAAGTTACATAGCGCCTCACGTGAAACGCACGTGAGAGCCTGAAAAGTTAATGCTTAGCACTAGTGCAGTGCCTCATGTGAAATACACGTGGGCGCCATAAAAAGCTAGTGCTTAGCACAAGTGCAGCGCCTTTACGGGAAACACATGTGGGCGCCACAAAATGCTAGTGCTTATCACTATTTCAGTGCCTCACGTGAAACACACGTGTGTGCTGTATAACCGAGTGCTTAGCACTGCTGGGTAGTACAGAAACCCAGTCTTAGCCTAAATTGGCTAAGTTTCCTGAGATTAAACCTCGTTAATTCTTCAAGTGAACCCATATGCTCGTGATTTCCAAACTGATCCTAGTCTCAAACATGACTAATGATCTCTCATTAATGATATCCAAAATGATATTCATCCCATATCTCCTAAGGTAATCTTAGTCTCAAACAAGGCTAATGATTCTTAGATGGTCCATCACGATCTTTCCTTACGGGATTTGGTTTAAGGGTATATCTCTTCACACCTCTGATATATGTCGTTGTAATTCCCCAACGTCTTCAGAGAGGTGGCGGGTCCCAACAACCAATAACTCTTTTCTCGTCCCAACATGATGAAAAATTTCATCAAGACAGGGAATGATACATCCTCCATTGATGCATTTCCAAATTGACGTGTACACCTCAAATCAGACCGTGCCCTAAATTGGACGCATTCCATGTCCCCATCGTTCACTTCGTCACGTAACAAATACATGTGTGTGCAAGAAGAATGTTGGACCGAAACGTCCCTAAACTAATATTCGTCTCAAACACGGCGATAATGGACCGAAACGTCTTTAAACTAACATTCGTCCCAAACAGAGAATATTGGACCGTGATGTCCTTAAACTAAAATAATTGAGCCCATATGCTCATTTGTTTCTAAGTTGATCTTATTCTCAAATATGAATAACGATCTTTAGATCAAACCTAAATATCTCATGAATGGATGGACCTCACAAATATGAGAAATGCGTCCTAAGTTCATTCCCATTGGCAAACCAAGCTACCTACGTGGACCCCGTCAAACAAATCCTTGACCCAAACCGAAATCTAAAATATACGGATTTGGACTAATCCGTGCCTTACGGGCGAACATAAATTAGTTTTCGTATATAATCCATGGGCAACCAAAATAAACACATGACACGAAGTGCCACTGGAGCAGGAGAAAGTGGTTATCGTAATGCGGTAACATAATTAACTGTAGGGGCTTGCACCTATAGGGAAGAGCATCCCCGCAATAAAAAAAACCCCTTACAAATGAGGGGGAATCTGATGAAGTCTACTACAACGGCCGCATCTGTCCAAACCTCCGATATACTGTACTATAAATCAACTTGATATCTTCGGAGAGGTAGATGGAGAAGTCCAAATAGCATCTGCCCCCAAATTTAGGCTATACGTTCCAACGTCTCGGTTTCTGTCTTTCGGCGGTGAACAGGAAGCTATTATGAACATAAGTGCATGTTCTTGGTATAAGATAACGACAACCTCCTCTGGGAAGCAGTTATCAGTTCGAGCTTCCAAAGTGACCTGGATGAAAAAGATGCTGTTAGAGTCTTGAGTTTAGCCTTTTCTGAGGATCAGTGTATTAGATAGTGTTCCAATAGGGATACTAGGGTGATTATGGTGCAGGATACTGGTTATAACTCAATAGAGGATACAACCCAAGAAGTTTGTTGGATGGAGTTGTTCATTGATGAACTTGGTCCCATCAAGTATTTAGACAAATTCTTGAGGTAGGGTATCGCTCAGTTTGGGAGATTGTTAATCTCCACAAAGTTGAGATATAGAGAGATGAAGTTGGAACATTATGGCAGATCCACTCACTGAGGCTATTTCTCGAACAAATTAAGTTTCACATACATGGTTTGTGAAATTGATTAGTAGAGAAGTTGGGTATTTGGTAGCACACGAGCTGTGGGTATGCGATACCACAATAATTGGCCTTAAGTGCAAGTGGGGGATTGTTGGATATAGTGCCCTCAAGGCAATTATTATGATCGCAAGTAGGTGATTATGATGATTGAGGAATGATCTATATAGGTATAACAGTATTACTCGAGATGATAGTGTGCTATCTAGTTTGTCTTCATCTTTGATGAAGCCCGTAGAATTGTTGCTTGACAACCAGCATTATGATGGCGATCATATATATGGGAGTTGGGTTGTCCATAAGTACATCCTTAAATGTCCCTGACCGTGGGAGTATCGAGATTAGGCATCGATATTCCGAAATAGATTAGTATATACGCTTCTAGATCCCGACGAGGGGCGGTGACCGGTCTCACAAGCCATTGGTGTTGTGTCGCCTAAAATAGTATATATGTGCTCATTGGAGGCCAGTACACTAGACAGACTCGCCGAGAACTTTTAGATGGTATTATATTTATCGTCAGATGGAAGTTCTCAGGTGGCATAAGTACAGGTTAGTCATTTGACCTGAAATCGTCATTTATCTTGTGTGAGTTTCCATTGTACTTTGATTACTACCTTACCACGGCTCAAATGAGTCGTGCAAACATGTTTTAGTTGGGTACAGTCCCGAGCCATATGGAGGCAGTGGTCGATTGTCAGGGATTCATCTCTCCTGGTATTAGGAGTCGATGTCGCGTTGTGTTCAGTTGGCTATCACCAGAAATCTGTGGCAAAGGTGGATGAGATTTACTGATAATTGATCGGTAGTATCTCTATTGGTGACGAGCTTGACTCAGACACGACTTATTGGGTTAGTAGGGGGTCTGACGTTATCCATCCCATAAACTCGATATGCGATACTCTTTGACAAAGAGACCAGACTGTACGGAGATTGTCATATTCAGGCTCAGTAGGGTAAGGACGTACTTGATTGTCGACCTTCCTTTTGACAAGTACCTGGGTAGCCGTTACCAACAGCTAGTGCCGCTGACGTGCTTGTGGTTAAACCAACTACCAGCATATTGTCGAGTCTTTAGAGTCCCACACAAAGGGTTTTTCCGGTTCAGGCGATAGATGTAGGAGCCATACGTTGGTATGTGTAGGAGTCCGATTAAATACATGTATGTGATACACGGACTTTAATCAGGCGGTTGGTAATACTGGCCGGCTTGGGATTAAGCCGGATTATTAAATTAAGTTTTGATTTAATAATTTATATATGTATATTGATACATATATTTTAGTATTATTGTTCACTATTTATTTTCTCTCTTTGGTGCTATCCGTATTTTTATACGAATATGCGTATATGTAGCGATACATATACCAGGTGAAGTATTCCATATTTATACGGGAATACTTCTAGAAGATGGACACCTCATATTTGATTTTCGTTTGGAAAGGAAATGAGGTGGAAAATGGGTTTTAATGAAGCATGGTGATGAGGGATGGCTTGGACTGTGATATGCATTTATTGTGCACTATTGCACCATAGTTGCATATAGATGTAGCCATTCATTTTCATTTACACTTGATGATTTTTTCATCTCATTCAACATGCTTCATTCACTCCTCTTCTCCTTCTCTTGCTCACATAAGCTTGAGATTCTAGAGTGAAATTGTTAGTGAAGCATTCCTACATCATCGACCATCTAAATCTAGCGAAGCTTGGTTCATCGGTTAGAGCCTCCTCCGGTTTTCCTCAAGTGGATCGTCTTTGGCAAGGGTGGTCGATTCTCAAGAGCGATCCCTGTGGCTACGAGCTTAGAGGGGTCTTCTAAAATTGGGTGGACACGCGACAAAGGTTGTATTTTCTCAACCATTGCACTTTTAGTTTGCTAGTTTAGGTCTATGAATCGAATCTTGGGTTTTACGGACGTTCAGTGTTCGCTAGAATTTTTGTTTTCGCTTCCGCCTCGGCCGCGGATTCTACGGCACGGGCACCGAAACCCAACACGCGCTTCATTCCATGCCACCAGTAGTGTTGTTGTAGATCCTTGTAGATCTTCGTGCCACCGGGATGTACAGAATAAGGAGAGCTGTGAGCTTCTTTCATCAACTCTTCTCGAACAGGTCCAACTGGCACGCATAAACGGCTTTCATATCGCAAGGATCTATCTTCGTAGATGATGAATTCATTTTGAATTCCACTTTCTACTTGTTTTCGGATCTTTTGTAGCTTGGAATTATTTGCTTGAGCTGCCTTGATCTGATTTACAAGAGTGGACTAGACTTGTAAGTTCATCAAAGATGAAGCGTTACCTGGCATAACTACTTCGATCTCCAATCCGTGCAATTCTTGCTGTAGCTTCCATTGAGCGGTGAGGTTCATTGCTAATGGCTGGCGACTAAGTGCATCAGGAACTACGTTTACTTTTTCAGGATGATATTGTAGGTTGATGTCGAAGTCCGCCATGAGTTCTGGCCATCTTCTCTGCTGCGTGTTAAGTTCCTTCTGAGTAAATACATACTTAAGATTTTTATGGACAGTGTATATATCCACTCATTCTCCTAAAAAATAGTGGCGCCAAATCTTGAGTGCGAAGACCACTGCTGCCAGTTTCAGATCATGTGTTGGATAGTTGCGCTCATGAACCTTTAATTTCCTTGATGCAAAAGCTATAACTTTTCCATGCTGATATAGAACACATCCTAGCCCTTTACAGGACGCATCACAATGCACATCGAATCCGCCAGATAGATCCGATATTACAAGAATAGGTGCAGAGATTAACCTCGACTTGAGTTCTACAAAAGCCTTCTCACATGTTTCTGACTACACGAATGCTTCATCTTTACGTGTAAGTTTGGTCAAGGGTGTTGCGATATTTAAGAATCCTTCGATGAATCGTCGGTAATATCCTGCTAAGCCCAGAAAACTTCTTATATCTTTCACCGTCTTTGGTGTCGGCCACTCGCTGGCAGCTGACACTTAGCTGGATCCATAGAGATTCCTTCGCCTGAAACGATATGTCCGAGAAATCCGACTTGATCTAGCTAAAATTCACATTTGCTGTACTTGGCGTAGAGCTGGTGTTGTCGTAATGTCTCTAGGACAATCCGTAAGTGCTCGGCGTGCTCTTTCCGATTCTTTGAATACACCAGGATATCGTCGATGAAGATAACAACAAACCTGTCTAAGTACTCTCGGAAAACTTGGTTCATCAAGTTCATAAAGATGGCAGGTGCATTGGTCACTCCAAATGGCATTACGAGATATTCATAATGACCATAACGAGTCCTAAATGCCGTTTTCGGAATGTCGGTCTCCTTGACTTTCACCTGATGATATCCTGAACGAAGATCTAACTTTGAAAAGACACAAGATCCAGTTAACTGATCGAAAGTTCATCGATGCGAGGTAGTGGATACTTGTTTTTAATTGTCACCTCATTCAGAGCTCGATAATCCATACACATCCGGTAGGTACCTTCCTTCTTCTTTACCAGCAGCACCGGAGACCCCCAACTTGAAGTACTGGGTCGGATCCACCCTTTCTTCAGGAGTTCGTCCAACTGAATATGAATCTCTTTCAATCCTTTCGGACTTAATCAGTACGGAGCTTTTATTACTGGTTGTGCGCTGGGTTGTAAATCGATGCTGAATTCAAGAGCTCGATCGGGAGGCAAACCTGATATATCTTTAGAGAAAACATCCTCGAACTCTCGAACTACCACTGGCTTGGATCCTTTCGCTTGCAACGCTGTAATCTCTGCTTTCTTTGGTTTTGCTCAGTAGATGCTAGGCTCCAAGGTCCGGTCTCCACTTTTGAAGTGGAATACTGGATGATCTGGTATTTCAAACACTACCATCATTTGGTGACATTCGATGGTAGCGAAAAAAGTTCCCAGCCAGTCCATTCCCAAGACTACGTCGAAGTTCGGTATGTCCAGCACCTTGAAGTCCGCATAGAATTCTCGACTGCAGACGACTACTGGACACAAATCGTATACCGATGTTGCTTTTAGAACGTCGTTCCTCGAATTAACGTTCCAGCTGGATACGAGCGGTTTAACTGGGATCGCATGAGTTCTTACGAACTGTTGCGACATGAAGCAATGCGATGCCCCAGTGTTGAAGAGCGCGAGTGCAGGTAGAGTGGCTACTAAGATTGTACCTAAGTCGCGATGGATAGGTTTAGGTATAAAAAATATAAGATGGATATGAATTAAAAGGACTTGAAAGGAAATAGGGCAAGGATTTGCCAGTGATAACCTGACCCATAGCTTCGGCCTTTTCGACCAACGTAGTGAATGCTTGGTGTCACGGTACCTTCCTCTATGCCTGGTTAAACACTCAGTGTCGGGGTTGAATGGTCTGGGTGCGGGGAGCTAGGGCTGGTTGAGCTAACCGGGTA
Source organism: Agapanthus africanus (assembly GCA_030015575.1). Classification (NCBI taxonomy): domain Eukaryota; kingdom Viridiplantae; phylum Streptophyta; class Magnoliopsida; order Asparagales; family Amaryllidaceae; genus Agapanthus; species Agapanthus africanus. Next base: position 161,679,651 of record JASDDO010000024.1, read on the forward strand.
AGAGGAGTTTGGATCGTCGGTCTAGCTAGAGGGAAGTTGGGTCCTCGGTTTTGAGGGCATGCTCTGATGGCATGAGCAGTAGACCCACAGAACAGACACAGGTTGTTCTCCCTATGACAGTTCTTCATAAGGTGCCCTATTCTCTTGCAGTAGATGCAAAATTCTGGCATGTTGTTGGCGAACGAACCTACCAGCCTCCGAGGTGGTCTGTTAAAAGCTGGCCTGGAAGAGGCCCCTCCTGTGATCTGTTGCATAGGGCGTTTCACACCGGCAATCCGCGGCCTGCCCTTCTTCTTCAAAACTGCCTCATAGCGTTGGGCAGCCTTTAAAGCAAGCTCATAGGTTGGGAAATCCCCTATAGCGAGTTCAGCTTGGATTTCAGGGTCCAACCTTTGCTGAAATCGTCGTGCCCGGATCTCAGTAGTGGGAATAAGGTGTGGAGCAAATCTGTTACGACCTTGTGTTAGCAGTGTTATAAGTGAGATAAGAAAATTGAATTTGAGACTATATCTTACTTGCTGAGCATGGTAAACTCAGCATCATATTCATCCACTGACTTAACCCACATCGAGCCTTACTGTAAATGGATGAATTGCTGCTCCATGTCAAAGCGGGCAATCCCTAGGAAGTACTTGGCATCGAAAAGGTCTCGGAATGTTCTCCATTCTATCGGTTGCGCGAGACGGCTCTCCTCAGCCTTCCACCAAATTCTAGCGTTATCGGTCAGTTGCAACTTAGCAACTCTCACCCAAACTATATCTGGTACTTGAGCTGCTGCCAGATCATCCTCGATCGCTTGAGCCCATTATTCTGCCTCAAGCGGGTTCTCCTTACCCGAGAAGTTCTTTGGGTAGAGTGCCCGAAATTGCTTATCTCTAAGTGCTTCGGCTTCAGAGCGGTGCATAAGGATAGTTGTCTGCTGCTGCTGACCTTCCAATAGGCTCTTGATAGCCTTGAGAAGTATCGTTTGCTCATTGATAGGATCTGCAACGGTAGGTGGTGGTGGTAGCGTAGGCAGTGGAGTATTGTTGTTGACATTTGTGCTGGTATTGTTCGGAGAATCCGTCACCTTGATACAAAAGATAGGTTAGGATAGATTCAAGGAATTTGAAATGAAAATATTTGTTGAATTCATTAATTCTTGTAATATATTGTTTATGACTTCATGCAGAACTAACCTGCATTAGCCACCAATAAAACCTGTCACGCCCCGCTTTTCAGTAGATGGAAACGATGACGTGGTAAGCTCACGGCATATTTATCCACAGAAGGTTATTCCCTAAATAAATATACTAAACGTATTGAAACAATAATACACAATACAAGAATAAATTAAGACTGTAAAATTTTTCAACAAACATCTTTATTTACATTCAACTTCAAATATTTACAAGTACATGAGTTTCAACTGGAAAGTAAATACAATAAAAGAAAATGCCTAAACATATGGCATACATAAGCTGGAAAAGGAATGACGCTAAGTTAGTCCTAAGTAGTAATGTGGTTGTAGTCCTCCTCTGTAGCCTCCATTTTCTCCATCTCGACCGTATCTGACGAACATCCCCAAAAAACAAAAGTGGGTGGATTGCCCGTCAGTGAACTTGCGCTCGGTAAGTCCCAAGGATAAAGTGAGAGTAAAAAGACAAGTGTGTATATATATATGACGATTAAAAGTATATGTTCATGGGGTAAGTATATACTATAGGTCTCTATATAGTCACTATATTAATATTAAGTTCCAAGTGTGAATGCCAACGCTGCCGTAGAAGTATTCACGAGTTCAAGAGTGGGGCCACAGGAGCAAGGAAACATGGGCCCATTTCATATATTAGTATCGAGGCTTTAGACTGTAGATGAGTCGACCCGACTGATATTCGAGTAAAATAAAAAAAAAAGGTTAATACGAGACTCCTGAAAGTCCGTTGGATTCATATAAGAAACTATCCCAAGCACCCCGAATATAATTATTTGTTTTGATTTATTAAAAGGTCTTGATCGAATCCATAGATCTCAAAGGTGTAGAATGAAGTCGAGTAAGTCGAGTATAATGCGAGTCATGTCAATTGCAAATCTTGGGCCGAGTCAAATTAGTCGAGTAGATTGGGTTCGAGTTTAAGTTCAATTTTAGATTTGAGTTCGAGTTTCACTTTAGATTCGAGTTTGGATTCGAATTCAAGTTCATGTTCAAGATTAGGTTTGAGTTATAGTCTTTTTCTTATGAATTGATTTAGCTGTTGAAGATCTTATATTCGGGAGAAGTCAGACAACTGTTGCACATGGACGGCAGGATATCTCCATTAAGTTATCTAACCTGAATAGAAGCACTCATTTTCTCTGGCTCCCAGGGGATCAAGAGAAATGATACAGTTTAAGCCTATATTAATCTAGAGTCCTTAATATTTATTATTGTTTGTTTATATTGTTTTATTTCTCGAGGGGGTTTTATGAAAAATATATATTAATATCGTTTAAAAGTAAATCTTGTGGGTGATTTATAATCTTTAGAATTTTGATGAACAAGTATTTTACTTGTTATGGTATTTTGGTGATAAAACGTAGCTTTTAAAAGTTTATGGTATTTTTATGAAAACTAGCTCTTTTGGAAACTTGATAGTATTTTATTAAAAAAATTCGAATCTTTCATTTTAAAAATATAGTTTCATAATTTGTTTTTATTTAAAAATACGAATTCATAGTTTTCTATAATTTTCCAAAGTTTCGTTTTTTTTAGAAAAGTCGTATTTCTTAAAAACCATATTTTTATTTCTTTCGAGACTGAATACTTTGTGAGGAGTTCTGCATCTCGCTCTACTATCCCAAGAATGTGCGATAATCCGCATTATCGATTACCGGCTCCCTAATGAGGGTTGTAAAGGCGTAATTGCCAAGGATTTAAAATATCAATTTAAAAGAAGCCCATTTTGAAAAGATATGGTATTTTAATGTAAAAGCTATTCTTTGAATTAACCATATATTTAGACTTCGTGCTATGAAACTATAGTGTGCATGTGGGGTAGGTCGTTACCCCGTAAAATTATCTTAAAGGTATATTTAACGATTATTGAAATAATGGTTATACTAAAGTTTATGGTATTTTTGTGAAAAGTTCATTTTATGATTATTTTTCATGGAAATTTTTATTAAACCAAAACCTAAACAATATAAATGAGGTTAATAGTGGTGTTAGGATGTTAGTTTGACCTAATTTTTCATATCAAGTGGATTAAAAAGGTTAGAAAGAAATTATATTGGATCTAACTTCACTTTGTCGATGTAAGTTTAGAAGGCGGTTTGAGATGAAAGAAACAAAGAGAAGAAGGGACTTACTGGTTGTGTAGTGCTAGGAAGAGGTTAAGGAAGAGAGATGGGTCTTGGTCTCGTCGTAGATGTCCGGTCGTCGGGATTTGATCCCTACTCCCTTAGGCTTGCTTAACTTCATTTGAATAACCTTAAACCTTCTTGAACTTAGAGAATTTCTTAAAGAATTTTCAGAATGGAGGAAAGCTAGGGCATGGGGTAGTATTTATAGGGTAAAAATAAGAGATGATGTGAAATAAAAATGAATTAAAATGGATTTAAAGGTGTTAATTAGGGATTTGAAGAGTCTCTGTTTGATTGCAGGAAAATCAAACCGTGCAGGGGAGTTGAGGAGATCTGAAGGGACGAGTGTCCAAAGCACGGAGCGATTTGGAGCATATCGAACCGTCGGCGGCGGGAAATAGTAAGGAACGGTCGGTCAAATTTGGGTGTCTTGCCTCGAGATTCGTGCTGCGTGTGTAGTTCTGTGTTTACTCCTTTTTGCGCCTGTTTGATTTTTCTGAAATTTTTTGTTTCTCTATGCATTGCACGTATAACTCTTGGGCTTCCGAAAACTCAAACAGAAATTTTTAAAAAAAAATTTAGGACTGATATGATTCGAACAAACAGACTACGTCCTAGCAGTGTAGAGGCTTTACCAGTGAGTTACAAGTTGCTCCTTAGTTTTATTGAACAAGAATAACTTAAAACTTCTACACAGGATGAAATACCCTTTTCTATAAAAACGATATCGACCAAAAGTCCCTTCTTCCTCTCCTTCATTATCTCCAAACCACCTTTAAAACGATATTGACCAAAAGTGAAATTAACCTTTGTAAACTCTCTTTTAAATAAAATTTTCACCCTTACTATTCTAATTAAACCTTGTTAATAACCACCTTAACGATGATCATCTAAGTACTCTTTGAATTGTCTAGAATTTCATATAAATAAAACGTGAATTGTACTTTTACACAAAAATACCATGACTTTTATATATAACCCTTTTAATTTTATCATGATCTATAACTCTAGTAAATTCACGGGATAACAACCTACCCCATCACATACACTATGGTTTCATAACACCATATTTTAGATACAATTTTTTTATCCTAAATGAAGTACTTTCATTAAAATACCATCATTTAAAAAAATATGTTTTTAATCGTTATTTTAACCCTTTGCAATCACGTATTTACAACCCTCGTTAGAGAACCCATTTGCAGATGGTGCAGGTTATCGCAGGTCTTTAGGATATTAGAGTGAGATACAGAACTCCTCACGGAGAATTCAGTCAAGAAAGGAAAGAAAATAATTTAAAAGTGTTAGTTGTATGTATGCCCCATAGGCGATTATTGTACATGATTGTATATTACAATGGATGCTTGGACATATATAGAAAGGACATTCTTGCTCGACATGATAGTATGCTATCTGATTACTCTTTATCTTAACATGAAAACTAGTATTGTGATACTGTCTTTCTCTCACATGTTGGTAAAGCCCTTAGGATGTGTACTTGACTACCAGGACTATGATGCAGATCATACTAGTGGGTCCAGGGTAATCCACAAGTTCATCCTTTAATTGTTCCTAGTCATGGGAGTATCGAGACAGGGCATCGATATTCCAGAGTAGACTAATGTGTACGTTTCTTGATCCTGTATGGAGCGATGGATGATCCCACATCCATTGGTGTTTGGAATCAAAGATTTTACACATGTGCTCATTGGAGAATGGGTACACCGAACAGGACTCACTGAGAACTCCTAGATGTTATTATACCTAACGTCAGATAGCAGTTCTCTGGTGATACCGGTACAAGTTAGTCTATAGACCCGAGATCGTCATAGAGTCTTGTGTGATTCCCACTGTGCTTTGATTTCCTCCCTACCACGTTTAAGAGAGCGTGCAAAACGGTGGTTTTGGGTACAGTCCCGAGTCACATGGAGGCAATGAACGATAGGAGAGGTTTCGTCTCTCCCAGTATTGGGGGTTGATGTTGCGCTATGCTCGATTGGCCATGCCAGGAAGTCCCTGGCTAGGGTTGATGCTGAGATTTACTGGTAAGTGTTATCAACAGTTTCTCGACCCGTTATAAGCCTCACATCGGTATGACTTATCAAGTTATTGGGGTCTGACGTTTACCACCCCCAAACTCGATATGCGACATATCAGACGAAGAGACCGGACTGTACGGTAGTGTTACTTACTGGATTCACGGGAGTATGGAAAAGCTTGCTTGTTGATCTTCTGATCGCTCAATACCTGGGTAATCGTTACGTCCAGCTAGTACCGCTGACGGCTTGTGGATAACTGATATGATCATTACCTACTGCTGGCGTATTGACGAGTCTTTAGAGTCCTACACAGAGGTTTCCTGGCTCAAGCGAAACGAAATAGGTCACATATGTGATATCTGCGAGACCGAGATTAATACGTGTATGTAATACCGTATTCTAATCTCGCGATATATGATATCAGTCGGTTATATGAGATATAGCCGGGTTATTGAATCAAGTGATGATTCGATAAGTTCATATAAATGATATCAGTCGGTTGTATGTGATATAGCCGGATTATTAAATCAAGTGTTGATTTAATAATTTAATATATAATTATATATTTGATATATTAATATATATTAACTAATATTAGCTCACTTAAGAATTTCTTTTCTCCAAATAAATAATGATACATATGTGATATATATTAATGTATTTATTATTGTGTCATGCTAGATGATACATTGGACTTGGGTGTATGAGACTCATACCTAACTAAATATAATTTGGTTGATTAATTATTAAGGGAAAAATCAAAATTAGGTGGAAATTAGCATGTCTAAGATGCTTGTGGAAGCATGTAGAAGCATGTAGAAGTCTTGACTTAAGTTCACTAATTTTGTTTTACTCTAGATATTTATTAACGCAACCATTATTTTTAGCCATGGTTAAGTCTTTACAAGTGATATATGAGATATTTTTCACACCATGGTTCATAACTTGAGCTTCTTCTTCATCTCATTTTTCCTCTCTTGATTTTGAGTGGGGTGAAAAAGAGAAAGAGAAAAATAATTCTAAAGTGAGCAAAATTCCTACTTCATCAATCTATACCAAACTAGCCATTTAGAATTGGTTGTTGGCTTTACTAATCCATCAATTAGTGAAGAGGTAGCTTGAGTTAGAGATTCTTCGATGTAGATCATCTTCAACCTGGAAATTTTTTGAGCAAGCTCGTTCCTTTCGCCTAATGGAACCTAAGGAGAGTCTGGGACACCACTACTTGGAGCTAAAGGACTACTACACGGAGCTTTAGAAGTGAAGGACCGGTCTACAAAGGTTGTATTTCTATTTCACTTAGTGTAAAGTTGTTTACATGCTTTAAAAACCCTAATTCTCTAGTTAGATCCTTCGTTAGGGTTCCTTGGCACCCTAGAATTTTTGAAATTGCATACTTGATGTGTGCCGAAACCTACTGGGGCTGCTAAGAGAACCCAACAGTAGTTTCAGAGCCAAGCTAGAGCATTAGGTATGGCCTAGACGACGTTAAAGTGTTCGATCAAACATCGAAACCCACTCTTTGCATGCTCTTTGGAAATTTTTCAAACGTTGAAATTTTTGGGTTTAAAAATATACAGAAAATAGTGCAGGGTATTCTATGGACCCCCAAGAAAAACGAGCTCCTAACTTGACTAAACGACCGTGGAACCGTGGCCAAAACATGCTTTTAGCGGCGGTTCCGCGGCGCCGTTTGTGAGTCAAGGACCATGCCTTCTTGTGCTGGTCCGTATGTACTGGTGGCACTCTCTGGTTATTTTTGAATCCGACTCAAGTGTTGAGTTATCTGAGAATTGTGGATGTTTGATGGATCGATCGAAATGTTTAATATCGTCTAGATATCTGTGATTTATAATACAATATTTGGAATCCACAATAAATAGTTTTGTGAAAACTAATTATAACTTTGTAAATTTAGCAGTTTAGTCTCTTTTGATCGGTTGCCACGGGGTTTTGATTCGGATCAAAACTCCGTCGCAATCTCGTATAGTACGCGAACGTTCGCCGGGTAATACTACTGGATAGCCACGCCCCATAGCCCCGACCAAGTGACTGTAGGAGAACCCCATAGCGAAAAGCATCCATTAAGGTGCTCGCGGCCGCGGTATTCCACCTAAGTGCACTTCGTCGACGACATCGGGGGTGCGGCCGTCTACTAATGTTTCCGACAAGCATTTGATCAACTGTCGGGAATCTTGTTAAATTGCCCAACTGGTTATTGAAAAGTGTTTTCAATTTGAGACTGAAATGCCGGGTTTATAACGTCAGGCAAGAAATTCGGAATATGTGATATTCCGGGTTTATGATGTCTAAGGAATTTATACGGTTAGGCATGAAATCCGAAATATGTTATATTTCGGGTTTATGATGTCTAAGGTGGCTGCAGATTCTAATTATAGTTTTCATTTTTTTCTGCGACCGTAAATGTAATATGTGGTATATCGCCGGTTTCGTTGCTATATGTTAACGACAATTGGAATACGCATATTTACTTACGTTGATGACATGTGATGTTATTTGTTGATGTGATATGTTATATTGGATCGTCGTGTTTGAATAGTCGGGGGTTTTTGCGTGAGATGAGAGTTTTTCATTTTCATTCATGTAAAACCTTGTATGTAATATTCTTTTATTGGGACACTTCCGTGTTGAGGATGATGTCACCATTGATGTATATTATTTACTTTTTCGCATTAGGATAGACCCAAGGAGGGGAGCATAAGTAACCGGGTTCTAGAGTCCGGTGGGAGACCATCTTGAGGAGTCGAGTCTGGGTCTCCTAACTCTAGAATTGGTAGGTTTGCTTGCCGCTCTCGTAGGGGTTTAGGAATGTAGGTTTGTCTACTCATCACGACCGTGGAATCCGCATTTTTTACTGGCTTAATTTAAAATACGGACCTCCTAGTATATTCAATATTTCATTTGTTGACTTCTGCTGCAATATTCTGTGATGAGATCATATAACTACGTAAGACGAATGCTTTATATTATATATGATATATAATAAACGTTGCTTATGTTTTGCATCCACGATAGTCTTGCCTCCGCTCTGCTGTTAGTTAACTAACCTAACGGTGCATGACGGGACCCCGTGGCGAATGCGAATGGTATAAGCTTACGTTGTATTTTCATTTCTTTATCTTTGATGCTTAGGAAGCATAAATGATGTGACTTCATTAATGAGATTAATGAAAAAGGAAAGAAACCTAAAGATGTTGTAGAATCAAATTTTCAAAAAGGTAGCTCTAGTTCTTGCTTTGCATAGTGGTATTCCTTGATGAATATCCAGCACCTCATTGATGAGAAAAGAGACTAGATCCCTTCACCGGGAGTGACCTCTTTAGCAAAAGCTAGCAGATGCTACACCCACTCGGTTTATTTTGAAAAAAATGATTTTAAAAGCGGAGCTTAAACCGCTCCTTTTCAAAATCACTCGATTCTACAATGATATCAAGTTCATTACGCAAAAGGTTTTCTTAAAAACCTGTCGTAGCCCCCCGTCATTTCAGATAAGTACTATTTAGTATTCGTGCTGCGTTTGTTGGCCTTCGTCAAGGCGTAGGATATGGTAGCTAATTAGTGCTTATCTGCTGCATATGATGCGATTGGATTAGGGTAGTCGTACGACTGTATTGGCCTTCGTCAAGGGTCATACGGGTGGGTTTAATTCAATCATGAAATGTACGGGTTGAACTTGACTGGTGCCCTATGGTTTGTTGGCCTTCGTCAAGGTCATGGGACATTAGGGGCAAAACGTTATTGGGAATTTCAAGTGTTGAAATTTGCAATGAGATTGCATACCTTCTATAAGATTGTTGGATCCCGATACCCACTGCGAGTAAGAGTTACTCCTGAGAGAGTTTTGCACTTTACAATTAGCTAATCCAGTAGGTGTTTAGAAACGTGTCAACGGGATTATACTTCTGGGAAAACGAGATTTATTTTAATTAGGTCCGTGTGAAAGCAAGGGGAACCTCTCTCAAAGAACCGACACTGGCCTGGCTGACCGGTTAGCGAACTTGTAGGGAGTAATTAATCCCGGCTAGTCTTACTTTTTAGGCTTTGAAGGAAGATTTGAAAAAAACAGTGGGAGCCATCCTGATTAAATAAAATAATAACCAATCTAATCTTGCAAGAGCACACGCAGTGTTTTTTTCTCTCTCTCTCCTGATAGCGACCATGACATGCCTTAATCAAGATAATAATATAGATATATTGACCGAACCCACTTGTTATACTGAGCTGGGGAACGTTGGTTCCGCTCTATCTTATAATTGTTATAAGTCTGAGCAGAAAATAGGGGAATATCCGGATTCCCACGTGACCCGAACGAGAAATGAGCATGTTGATGCAGCTTCTTCGGGTGTGTTCCTTACCGAGAACTGTTTCTCAGTACACTCTACATCCTGTGTATTAGATACTAGATCAGGATCCAACATTTTTAATATGTTACATAGGCTAAAGAAAGGTAGAGAACTGGGAAAAGGTGATCATTTTCTAAAAGTAGTGAATGGTGCAAATGTTGCAGCCAAAGCAGTTGACGAATATCACATTGTATTACCAAGTGGTAATACATTGATTCTGAACGAATGTTATTACATACCGAACCTGATATGCAATATTATATCAGTCTCTTTATTAAGTAAAGAAGGATATAATTTTATATTGCAGGATAATGTTATGAATATTTTCCTAAATCAAAAGTTGATTGGATCAGGCGCGTTGTGTAATGGCATATACGTTCTAAATCAAACCATGGTTCTAAGTATATAGAACACACACAAAAGGAAAAGTTCAGAAATGAACGAATCCTTCTTGTTGTATTGTAGACTGGGTCATATCAATGCGATGCGACTAGCTAAGTTACATAAAGATGGATATTTGAACCAGTTCGAATTTACATCTTATGAAACTTGTCAGTCATGTCTCAAAGGCAAAATGACTAAAGCCCTGTTTACAGGAGAAAGAGCTACTGAACTCTTGGGACTGATACATAGTGATGTATGCGGTCTTATGTCTACACATGTCAGGAATGGTTTTTCATACTTCATTACATTCACCGATGATCTCTCAAGATTCGGACATGTGTTCCTGTTGAAATATAAGTCTGAAGCTTTTGAGAAATTCAAAGAATATAAGTCCAAAGTAGAGAACCAAACGGGTAGAAGTATTAACATCCTTCGATCTGATCGGGGAGAAGAATACTTAAGCACGGAGTTCCTGGATTATTTAAAAGAGAATGGGATTCTCTCTCAGCTTACTCCTCCGTATGCACCACAGCACAACAGTGTATCGGAGCGGAGGAATTGCATCCTATTAGATATGGTACACTCTATGATGAGTACCGCTGAGTTACCAATTTCCTTTTGGGGTTATGCGCTGGAGACAGCCGCATACCTATTGAATAGAGTTCCAACCAAATCAGTGCCTACCACTCCATATGAGATATGGAATGGTAAGATACCATCTCTTAAACGAGTTAAGTATGGGGTTGTCCGGCCTATGTTAAAAAGAAAAATTCGAACATGCTTGAGGCAAGGTCAGTTCTGTGCAGGTTTGTAGGATATCCCAAGCATTCGCGAGGGTATATTTTCTATCACACCGAGGAACAAAAGATGTTTGTTTCTCGGAATACCACCTTTTTAGAAAAGGAATTTCTTCTCAAAGAAATTAGTGGTCATGTGGTAGAACTGGAAGAAGTTCCAGCCACACAAAATACAGCTAATGATTTGGTAGAACTGAAGAATTCAATAGTCCTCAATGAATCTCAGCCACTCCGCAGATCTAGTAGGGTTTCTCATCCACCTGAGAGATACTACAGTTTCTCATTGACGGTGGGAGCGAGAATTGTATCATGGAAGATGATGACCCAACTAGTTTCAAGCAGGCCATCAGTGGGGACTCTGTGAAATGGCTGGATGCAATGTGATCTGAGATGGAATCCATGTACACCAACAAAGTATAGACTTTTGATGTTTCACCTGAAGAGGTAAAACCCATCGGGAGAAAGTGGATCTTAAGAAGATAATTGTTGTAGATGGAAAAGTTGAGAGTTTCAAAACTAGACTTATAGCAAAAGGTTTTCGTCAACGATCAGGTATCGATTATGATGAAACATTTTCTCCAGTAGCTATGCTTAAGTCCATCTGGATCCTACTTGCCATTGCTGCATACCATGACTACGAAATCTGACAGTTGGATGTCAAGACCGCTTTTCTAAATGGTGATTTAGAAGAGAGCGTGTACATGACACAGCCAGAGGGCTTCGTGGACAGTGGGAGCAGCAGAAAGGTGTGCAAGCTGATTAAATCAATTTACGGATTAAAGTAGGTATCATAGAGTTGGAACATCTGTTTTGATGTGGCAGTCAAAGAGTTTAACTTTATCAAAAAGGTAGATGAATCTTGTATATACAAGAAGGTTGTAGAGAGTAAGGTTTCCTCGTATTGTACGTGGATGACATACTCTTGATAGGAAATGATATTTCTATGCTAAACTCGATCAAGCTCTTCTTATCACTAAGTTTCTCTATGAAGGATCTGGGTGATGCCTCTTGCATCCTAGGGAGAAACACTGGAAAGCTGTGAAGAATATTCTTAAGTACTTGAGAAGGACTAAAGAAATGTTCTTGTTGTATGGTAACGGTGAAATCCATATCGAGTCCTCATCTTATTCGATCTTCCATAGTGATGAGGATGACTGTGAGACAGTCTTGGGTTTTGTCTTTACCATCAATGGAGGGGCGGTATGTTGGAAGAGTTCCAAGCTAGATACCGTAGTAGACTCGACGATAAAGGCTGAATACATCGCTACCAATGATACTGCCAAAGAGGCTGTCTGGATGAACAAGTTCATGAGATGAACTTGGTGAGGTTATTAAGCATCCAATACTTGTGTATTGTGATAACAATGGAGTTGTGGCTTTGCCTAGAAACCCCGGTCCCATCAGTGATCCAGACATATTCTTAGGCAGTGTCACCTGATCAGGGAGATGGATGATCTCCGGGAGATCGAGGTCAGGAGAGTTGATACGAAGAATAACACGGCAGATCCACTCACGAAGGCCATACCCCAGATACAATTTGAGAAATTTTGGGATGTTGGGTATGAGATACTACAACAATTGGCCTTAGTGCAAGTGGGAGATTATTAGTTATATGTATGCCCTAGAGGCCATTATTGTACATGATTGTATATTATAATAGATGCTTGGACATATATAGAGAGGACATTCTTGCTCGACATTATAGTATGCTATCTGATTACTCTTTATCTTAACATGTAGACTAGTATTGTGAAACTGTCTTTCTCTTACATGTTGGTAAAGCCCTTAGGATGTGTACTTGACTACCAGGACTATGATGCAGATCATACTAGTGGGGTTAGGGTAGTCCACAAGTTCATCCTTTAATTGTTCCTAGTCGTGGGAGTATCGAGATAGGACATCGATATTCCAGAGTAGACTAGTGTGTACGTTTCTTGACCCTGTATGGGGCGATCGATGATCCCACATCCATTGGTATTTGACATCAAAGATTGTACACAGGTGCTTATTGGAGAATGGGTACACTAAACATGACTCGCCGAGAACTCCTAGATGGTATTATACCTAACGTCGGATAGCAGTTCTCTGGTGTCACTGGTACAGGTTAGTCTGTAGACCCGAGATCGTCATAGAGTCTTGAGTGATTCCCACTGTGCTTTGATTTCCTCCCTACCACGTTCAAGAAAGCGTGCAAACAGGTGGATTTTGGGTACAGTCCCGAGTCACATGGAGGCAATGAGCTATAGGAGGGGTTTCATCTCTCCCAGTATTGGGGGTTGATGTTGCGCTATGCTCGATTAGCCATAACAGGAAATCCCTGGCCATGACTGTTACTGAGATTTACTGGTAAGTGTTATCAGTAGTTTCTCGACCCGTTATGAGCCTCATATCGGCATGACTTATCAAGTTATTGGGATCTGACGTTTACCACCCCAAGACTCGATATGCGACATATCAGACGAAGAGACCGGACTGTATGGTAGTGTTACTTAATGGATTCACGGGAGTATGGAAAATCTTGCTTGTTGATCTTCTAATCGCTCAATACCTAGGTAGCCTTTACGTCCAGCTAATACCGCTGACGGCTTGTGGGTAACTGATATGATCATTACCTACTGCTGGCGTATTGACGAGTCTTTAGAGTCCTACACAGATGTTTCCTGGCTCAAGCGAAACGAAATAGGTCACATATGTGATATCTGTGAGACCGAGATTAATACGTGTATGTAATACCGTATTCTAATCTCGTGATATATGATATCAGTCGGTTATATGAGATATAGCCGGGTTATTGAATCAAGTGATGATTCGATAAGTTCATATAAATGATATCAGTCGGTTGTATGTGATATAGCTGGATTATTAAATCAAGTGTTGATTTAATAATTTAATATATAATTATATATTTGATATATTAATATATATTAACTAATATTAGCTCATTTAAGAATTTCTTTTCTCCAAATAAATAATGATATATATGTGATATATATTAATGTATTTATTATTGTGTCATGCTAGATGATACATTGGACTTGGGTGTATGAGACTCATACCTAACTAAATATAATTTGGTTGATTAATTATTAAGGGAAAAATCAAAATTAGGTGGAAATTAGCATGGCTAAGATGCTTGTGGAAGCATGTAGAAGTCTTGACTTAAGTCCACTAATTTTGTTTTACTCTACATATCTATTAACCCAACCATTATCTTTAGCCATGGTTAATTCTCTACAAGTGATATAAGAGATATTTTTCACACCGTGGTTCATAACTTGAGCTTCTTCTTCATCTCATTTTTCCTCTCTTGATTTTGAGTGAGGTGAAAAAGATGCTGGCTTCCTTAGCACCCTCACTATATTTTCTAAGGCATAAAGCATGCAATTTAAAAATATCTAGATTGCTAAGAAACCCTAAATCAAGTATCTAACTAGAGGATTAGGGTTGTAAAAACATGTAAACAACTTTACACTAAGTAAAATGGGAATACAACCTTTGTAGACCGGTCGTTCACTTCTAAAGCTCCGTGTAGTAGTCCATTCGCTCCAAGTAGTGGTGTCCCGGACTCTTGTGAGGCTCCACTAGGTGAAAAGAACGAGCTTGCTCAAGAATTTTCGAGGCCGAAGATGATCTACGTCGAGAAATCTCCAACTCAAGCTACCTCTTCACTAATTGAGAATTAGTGAAGCAAACAACCTATACTAAATGGTTAGTTTTGTATAGATTGGTGAAGTAGGAATTTTGCTCACTTTGGAATAATTTTTCTCTCTTTCTTTTCTTTTCTCACTCAAAACTAGAACGCAAATGGATGAGATGAAGAAGAAACTCAAGAATGATCTATTATGAACCATGGATGAGAAAATATCATATATAACTCATGTAGAGACTTAACCAAGGCTAAATATAATGGTTAGGTTAATAAATATCTAAGATAAAACAAAATTAGTGGACTAAGTCAAGGTTTCCACAAACTTCTCTAAGCTTCACAAGCCATGACAAATTTCCACCTAATTTTGATTTTCCCTTAATAATTAAAACCCCACATTATCTCAAGTATGGTATAAGTCTCATACACCCAAATCCAATGTATCATCTAGCATGACACAAAATAAATACATTAACATATATCACATATATATTAAATGTACAAAGAGAAAAACATTTTCTTAAGTGAGCTTGTTGGAGATAGTGCCCTCAGAGTCAATTATTGGATCACAGGCACGTGATTGCAATGATTGAGGGGAGGACCTATCCCGGTAGGACAGTCTTACTCGAGATGATAGTATGCTATCTGGTTTATCTTTATCATCGTGTACTGCTTTAGGTGACCTGACAAGTCGCTATTACACGTTGATAGAGCCCCTAGGATTCTTGCTTGACCACCAGCAGTATGAGGGCGATCATATAAGTGGGAGCTGGGGGTCTACAAGCACATCCTTAAAAGGTCCCTAGTCGTGGGAGATTCGAGACAGGGCATCGTTTCTCCAGAGTAGACTAGTGTATACAGTCGAGACCCCGACGAGGGGCGGTGGCCGGTCTCACAAGCCACTGGTGTCAGTTGGTTCACCTAAGATGTATACAGGTGCTCATTGGGTTATTAGTACACCGGACAGGACTCACCGGAAACATGCTAGTTGGTCTTATACCTGACGTTAGATAGCAGTTCCCTGGTGACATGTGTACAGGTTAGTTCATCGACCTGAGATCGTCATTTTTCTCGTGTGAGTTCCCACTGTCCTTTGATTACTACCCTACCACGGCTCAAAGGAGTCGTGCAAACAGGTTTTAGTTGGGTACAGTCCCGAGCCACATGGAGGCAGTGAGCGGATCTGCAGGGGTTCGTCTCTTCCGGTATTGGGGGTGAGGTCGCGCTGTGTCTAGGAGAGCCAGAATATGAAAAGTCCTTGGCCAAGGAAGGAGATTTACTGGTAGGTATTCCAGTAGTATCTCAGGGTGTTCTGGGCTACACTCCGACACGACTTGTACCGCTTTTGGGGGTCTGACTTTTACCAACCCCCTAGGCCCGACATGCGATGCTCATAGACAAACGGACCGGACTGTACGGATATTGTCACTGACAGGCTCAGTAGGGTGTCAGGATGAGTTCGCTCATCGACGTCCCTTTTAGTCAATAGCTGGTGGCCCGTCACGTATTGGCTTATACCTCTGACGTGCTAGTGGTTAAATCCACAGCCATAGTATTGACGAGTCTTTAGAGTCCACCACACTTTCAGTTACTCAAGCTTTCGGGCGAAACGCTGTAGAGGCCGTATGGAGATATGGCAGGGTCCGATCAGATACGTGCGGTATTGCACGGATCAGAATCGGACGGTTTGTACTAGAGGCCGTATGGTTATATGGCAGCGTTCGATCAGATACGTGTGGTATTGCACGGATCAGGATCGGACGGATATTACTAGCCGGCTTTGGTTTAAGCCGGATCCTAGTATAGTACAGTGTAGATTTTGTCTCATTGCATTTGTATCCGGAAGGAATACAGATGCGGGTGTGTATGCACAGTATCGGGGTTTTCCTGTAATTTATTACGGGACCAGTTTTCTGGAGTTGCCAGTTTGCATTCCGTTCCGGCCGGTTTTCCTTTGTTCTTTCCCGGCCGGACTTTTCCGATGGAGGGGGTTATTTGCAAGTTTGCAAATAACACATTGTGGAGGTTTTTCTTGCAAATGTATTTATTATGATAGCATCTTTTGATGCCATTCTCATCACTTGCTTTTTGAGATTAGAAGTGATTAGAGTTTGATGTGAGATGGTTATGATGATGTTTTGGATGTGGTCACCACTTGTGCTCCTACCATCACCTCCCTTCATGCTTCATATTCTTTCCTCCACCATTTTCTAAGATGAGAAGGTTTTTTCATGGTTGAGAGAGAAGAAGATGAGAGCTTCATTTTTGAGAGTGTAGCATTTCGATCTCTTTTCATGTTAAGAAAAATGCAAGCACCATTTTTCTTATCTTGTTTCCTCCATCATCTTCAAATGGCAACGAACCCAAATGAGACATAGCCTCTACACTACACTTCCTACAGCAAATCTTGGACGCGTCGACTCGCCAGCTTCGTGCCCGAGTTGCCTCGGTATTGAGGTGGGAGCCCGTATAAGTACCCGGCTTCGTGGTGCCCTTTCCGACGAGGAGGAGACGGACGGAGATCCCGCGAGGAGATCGGAGTGGAGATGAAGACCGGAGGACTCGGATCAGTCGGTATATCTCTTCCCGTTTCTTGTTGTTAGCTAGATCTAGTTTAATGGCCCGATCCGGGTGTTTAGTGCGCGGTGGTGCCGGTTTGCTAAGTCCGCAAAATTAAAGTTTATCACCGTTTCCGCATTTGGCCGTCGGATTGACGGTCGGGGCGCCACCGTGCACTTACAGAGCTAATATTAGTTAATGCATATTAATATATCAAATATATAATTACACATTAAATTATTAAATCAACACTTGATTTAATAACCCGGCTGTATCGCATACAACCGACTAATATCATTTATATGCATATCACATATACATATAATATATCATTGAATCAACACTTGATTCAACAATCCGGTTATATCACATATAACCTGTATCGCGAGATTGGAATACGGTATCACATACACGTATTAATCTCGGTCCCGCACATATCACATATGTGCCCTACTTCGTTTCGCATAAGCTAGGAAACCTCTGTATAGGACTCTAATAACTCGTCAATACGCCGACAATAGG
Organism: Agapanthus africanus; assembly: GCA_030015575.1. Lineage (NCBI taxonomy): Eukaryota > Viridiplantae > Streptophyta > Magnoliopsida > Asparagales > Amaryllidaceae > Agapanthus > Agapanthus africanus. The sequence goes on from JASDDO010000024.1 coordinate 161,697,283, forward strand.
TGATGATCATATCAGTCACCCACAAGCCGTCAGCGGTACTAGCTGGACGTAACGGCTACTCGGGTATTGAGTGATCAGAAGATCAATAAGTAAGCTTGTCCATACTCCTGTGAATCTAACAGTAACACTGCCGTACAGTCTGGTCTCTTCGTCTGATATGTCGCATATCTAGTCTAGGGGTGGTAAACGTCAGACCCCAGTAACTTGATAAGTCATGCTGATATAAGGCTCATAACGGGTCGAGAAACTACTGATAACACTTACCAGTAAATCTCCATATCAGCCCTGGCCAGGGACTTCCTGTTATAGCCAATCGAGCACAACGCAACATCAACCCTCGTCGCTTATTGCTTATTGCCTCCATGTGACGAATCCCCTCCTATCGCTTATTGCCTCCATGTGACTCGGGACTGTACCCAAAAACCACCGTTTTGCACGCTCTCTTGAACGTGGTAAGGTGGAAATCAAAGCACAATGAGAATCACACAAGACTCTATGAAGATCTCGGGTCTACAGACTAAGTTGTACCAGTGTCACCAGAGAACTGCTATCTGACGTTAGGTACAGTACCATCTAGGAGTTCTTGGCGAGTCCTGTTCAGTGTACCCAGTCTCCACTGAGGACCTGTATACCATCTTTGATGTCAAACACCAATGGATATGTGGTCATCCATCGCCCATCAAATAGGTCAAGAAGAGTATACGCTAGTCTACTCTGGAATATCGATGCCCCATCTCGATATACCCTCTACTAGGAACAATTAAAGGATGAACGTATGGACTACCCTAGTCCCATTAATATGATCTGCATCATAATCCTGGTAGTCAAGTATACATCTTAAGGCTTTATCAACATGTGAGAGCAAGACAGTATCACAATACTAGCTTACATGTTAAGATGAAGAGTAACCGGATAGCATACTATCATGTCGAGCAAGAAAGTCCTCCCTATATATGTCCAAGTATCCATTGTAATATACAATCATGTACAACAATGGACTCTAGGGCATACATATAACTAACAATCTCCCACTTGCACTAAGTCCAGTTGTTGTAGTATCTCATACCCAACATCCCAAAACTCTCAAGCTGTATCTGGAGTTTTGGCTTAGGTGAGTGGATCCGCCGTGTCATTCTTCATGTCAACTCTCCTGACCTCGATCGCCCAGAGATCAACCATCTCCCTGATCAGGTGATACTGCCTAAGAATATGTCTGGATCACTGATGGGACCGGGGTTCCTAGGCCAAAGCCACAGATCCATTGTCACTATAATGGTAGGAACCAAGTTCATCTCATGAACATCTATACCTAAACAACCTCTTTGGTAGCATCGTTGGCGGTGATGTATTCACCTTTTATCGTTGAGTCTGCCACGGTATTTAGCTTGGAACTTTTCCAACATACCGTCTTTCCTCTGAGGGTAAAGACAAAACCCGAGACTGTCTTACAGTTGACCTTATCACTCTGGAAGCTCGAATCGGTAAAAGACTCCACTTGGAGTTAACCGTTACCATAGACCAAGAACGTTTTTTTAGTTCTTCTCAAGTACTTAAGAATGTTCTTCACTGTTGTCCAATGATTCTCCCCAGGATCCGATTGATACCTGCTTACAACACTAAGTGCATACGCTACATCCGATCGAGTACATAATATCGCATACATGATAGACCCGACTGCCAAAGCATAGGGTATCCCTTGCATATGAGACCTCTCCAAATCAGTCTTGGGGGACATCTCTTTGGAGAGAGTGATTCCTGAGATCGTGGGTAAATTCCTACACTTGGAAATCTTCCATACTAAACCTCTTTAGTATGGTATCAATGTACCTTGGATTGGGACAATTCCAACATCCGCTTAGATCTATCTTTATAGATCGTAATCCTCAGGATGTAAGAGGCATCACCCAGATCCTTCATGGAGAATCTTTGTGATAAGAGGAGCTTGACCGAGTGTAGCATATGAACACCATTTCCTATCAAGAGTATGTTATCCACGTACGATACGTGGAAGACAACCTTACTCTCTACAACCTTCTTGTATATACAAGGTTCATCTACCATTTTGATGAAGTCAAACTCTTTGGCTGCCACATCAAAACAGATGTTCCAACTTCGCGATGCCTGTTTTAACCCGTAAATTGATTTAAGCAACTTGCACACCTTTTCGCTGCTCCCACTGTCTACGAAACCCTTTGGCAGTGTCATGTACATGCTCTTTTCTAAATCACCATTTAGAAAAGCGGTCTTGACGTCGATCTGCCAGATTTCGTAGTTATGGTATGCAGCAATGGCAAGTAAGATCTGGATGGACTTAAGCATAGCCATTAGAGAAAAGGTTTCATCAAAATCCACACCTGGTTATTGACAACAACCTTTTGCAACAAGTCTAGCTTTGAAAGTCTCACCTTTTCCATCTACACCAAGAATCTTCTCAAGATCCACTTGCTCCCGATGGGTTTTACCGCTTCAAGTGTAACTACCAAAGTCACTACTTTGTTGGTGTATATGGATTCTATCTCAGATCGCATAGCATCCAGCCATTTGACAGAGTCCCCACTTGTGATGGCCTGCTCGAACCTAATTGGGTCATCATCTTCCATGATGCAATCCTCGCTCTCACTGTCATTGAGAAAACCGTAGTATCTCTCAGGAGGATGAGAAACCCTACTAGATCTGCGGAGAGGCTGAGGTTTGTCGGGAACTATCGAATCCTCCGGTTCTACCAAATCATCAGCTGATAGTTTGTCTAGCTGGAACTTCTTCTAGTTCTACCTCATGACCACTAATTTCTTCCATAAGAAATTTCTTTTGTAAAAAGGTGGCATGTTGAGAAACAAAACACCTTTTGCTCCTCAGTGTGGTAGAAGACATAACCTCGCAAATGTTCAGGATATCCAACAAACTTATACAGTACTGAGCTTGCCTCGAACTTGTCCGGATTTTGCTTTTCAACATAGGCCGGACAACCCCATATCTCAATTCGTTTAAGAGATTGCCTTTTCCCATTCCATATATCATATGGAGTGGTAGGAACTGATTTGGTTGGAACTCTATTCAATAGGTATTCTGCTGTCTCAAGCGCATAACCCTAAAAGGAAATAGGTAACTCAGCGGTGCTTATCATAGAGCGCACCATATCCAATAAGGTGCGATTCCTCTGTTCTGATACGCCGTTGTGCTGTGGTGTATATGGAGGAGTTAGCTGAGAGAGAATCCCATTCTCTTTTAGTTAGTCCAGGAACTCATTGCTCAAGTATTCTCCTCCATGATTAGATCGAAGGATTTTAATACTTTTACCCGTCTGGTTCTCAACTTCAAGCTTATATTCTTTGAATTTCTCAAAAGCTTCAGACTTGTGTTTCAACGGGAACACATGTCCGAATCTTGAGAGATCATCAGTGAATGTAATGAAGTATGAGGAACCATCCCTGGAATATGTAGACATAGCACCGCATACATCACCATGTATCAGTCCCAAGAGTTCCGTAGTTCTTTCTCCGTGTCCAGTAAATGGAGTTTTGATCATCTTGCCTTTGAGACATGACTGGCAAGTTTCATAAGATGAAAATTCGAACGGATTCAAATATCCATCCTTATGTAACTTAGCTAGTCGTGTCGCATTGATATGACCTAGTCTACAATGCCACAAAAAGGATTCGTTCATTTCTAAACTCTTCCTCTTATGTGTGTTCTGTATACTTAGAGCTGTGGTTTGATTTAGAAGGTATATGCCATTGCATAACGTGCCTGATCCAATCAACTTTTGATTCAGGAAAATGTTCATAACATTATCATGCAATACAAAATTATATCTTTCTTTACTTAATAAAGAGACTGATATAATGTTTCATATCAGGTTCGGTATGTAATAACATTCGTTCAGAATCAATGTATTACCACTTGGTAATACAAGGTGATATTCGCCAACTGATTTGGCTGCAACAATTGCACCATTTCCAACTCTTATATCTTTATCACCCATTTCCAGTCCTCTACCTTTCCTTAGCCCATGGAACAGATTACATATGTGGGATTCTGATCCGGTATCTAATACCCAGGACGTAGAGAACAATGAGAAACAGTTCTCAGCAACGAACACACCGGTAGAAAATGCATCAACATATTCTTTCTTCGATCGGGTGGCATGGGAATCATGGCATTCCCTAATTTCCTACTCGGACTTATAACAATTATAACTTAGAGCGGAACCAACGTTTCCCAGCTTAGTATAACAAGCGGGTTCAGTCAATACATCTATATTATTATCTTGATTAAAGCGTGACATGGTCGCTACCTGGAGAGAGAGAGAAGAAAACACTTAGCGTATGCTTTTGCAAGATTAGATTGGTTATTATCTTATCTAATCAGAATGGCTCCCACTGTTTTTATCAAATCTTCTTTCAAACCTTAAAAGGTAAGACTAGCCGGGATTAATTACACATTACTAGTTCGCCAATCTTTCGGCCAGGCCAGTGTCAGTATTTTGAGGGAGGTTTCCCTTGCTTTCGCACGTACCTAATTAAAATAAACCTCATATTCCCAGGGGTGTAACCCTATTAACACCTTTCTAGACACCTACTTGATCGGCTAATTGTAATATGCAAAACTCTCTCCGGAGTAATTCTTACTCGCAGTGGGTATCGGGATCCAGCCATCTCATAGAAGGTATGCAATCTCATTGTAAATTTCAACACTTGAAATTCCCAATAATATTTTGCCCCTAGCAACTCATGACCTTGGCTATGGTCAATAAATCGTAAGCGCTAGTCAAGTTCAACCCGTCATTTCCTGATTGAATTAAACCCACCCGTACGACCCTTGGCTATGGTCAACAAACTCGTACAACTACCCTAACTCAATCGCATCATATGCTACAGATAAGCACTAATTAGCTACCATACACTACGCCTTGGCTATGGTCAACAAACGTAGCACGAATACTAAATAGTACTTATCTGAAATGACGGAGGGCCGCGACAGGTTTTTAAGAAAACCTTTTGCGTAATGAACTTGATATCGTTGTAAAATCGAGTGATTTTGAAAAGGAGCGGTTTAAGCCCCGCTTTTAAAATCATGTGTTTTTTAAAATAAACCGAGTGGGTGTAGCATCTGCTAGCTTTTGCTAAAAAGGTCATTCCCGGTGAAGGGATCTCGGCTCTTTTCTCATCGAATGAGATGCTAGATATTCATCAAGGAATACCGCTATGCAAAGAAAGAACTAGAGCTACCTTTTGAAAATTTGATTCTGCAACATCATTAGGTTTCTTTCCTTTCATTAATCTCATTAATGAAGTCCCATCAATTATGCTTCCTAAGCATCACAGATAAAGAAACGAAAATACTTATATAACATACGCTTATGTCATCCGCATTCGCCACGGAGTCCCGTCATGCACCGTCAGGTTAGATAACTAATGGTAGAGCGGGGGCAGGACTAGCGTGGATGCAAAATATAAGCAACGTTTATTATATATCATATATATAATATTAAACATTCGTCTCAGGCAGTCATATGATCTCATCACAGAACATTACAGCAGAAGTCAACATATGAAATATTGGATGTATTAGGAGTTCCACGTTTTAAATTAAGCCAGTAAAAAGCACGGATTCCACAGTCGTGATGAATAGCCAAACCCAGATCCCTAAACCCCTACGAGAGTGGCAAGCAACACCCTACCAATTCTAGAGTTAGGAGACCCGGTCTCGACTCCTCGAGATGGTCTGCCAATGCACTCTAGAACCCGGTTACTTGTGCTCCCCGCCTTGGGTCTATCCTAATGCGGAAAAGTAAATAATATACATCAATGGTGAGATCATCCTCAATCTGGAAGTGCTCCAATAAAAGAATATTACATATAAGTTTTTACATGAATGAAAATGAAAAAATCTCATCTCACGCAAAAACCCTCGGCTATTCAAACACGATGATTCAATATAATATATCACAGCAACACATAACATCACATGTCATCAACGTAAGTAAATATGCATATCCCAATTATCGTTGATGTATACCAACGAAACCGACGATACACCATATATTACACTTACGGTCGCAGAAAACAAAGTGAACACTACAACAATTGGAATCCACAACCACCTTAGACATCATAAACCCAAAATATCATATATTTCGGATTTCATACCTAACCAAATGAATTCCTTAAACATCATAAACCTGGAATATCTCATATTCTTAATTTCATGCCTAACCATATAAACCCCGTATTTTAGTCTCAATATTGAAAACACTTTTCAATAACCAGTCGGGTAATTCAACAAGATTCCCGACAACTTGATCGAATGCTCGTCAGAAACTTTATTAGACGGCTGCACCCCCGTTGCCGTCGACGAAGAGCACTTAGACGGAACACCGCGGCCGCGAGCACCCGGGGGATGCTTTTAGCAACGGGGTTCTCCTACAGTCACTTGGTCAGGGCTTTGGGGCGTGGCTATCTAGTAATGTTACCCGGCGAATATCCGCGTACACTACGTGATTGCGACAGAGTTTTGATCCATATCAAAACCCCGTGACAACCGATTAAATGAGACTATATTGCTAGGTTTACAAAATTCATACTAGTTATCACAAAACTAGTTATTGTGGATTCCAAATATTGTATCACATATATAAACCAGAAACGATGTTAAAATTACAAATACGAAACACTCCGAATTGCATTATAGAAAGATAACATCACATGCAATCTTTAGCAAAATCAAACAATACTTGAAACACCAAACCCCAGAAACTGAAACAATAGAGAAAAACAAAGCCAAAACTCATCAAGAAAACCGATGATGCCGGTTTTTTACTTCGTTTTGCCGGTTGAAAACCGGTGGTTTGAGCTCGTTTTTCTCTGGTGTTCATATTACATCACATGTAACATTCTGCATCTGTTTAAAAAAAATTCAGAGAACGTTTTAAAAATGACAGAAACTAGGGTTTTGGTTTCGAGGTTTCGGATTTGTTTCAGTTTCGTAATTCTACTAATATCGTCTAATTCTCTAGTTTGGCTTTGATACCACTGTTGGCTTCCTTAGCACCCTCACTGGGTTTTCTAAAGCATCAAGTATGTAATTTTAAAAAATCTCGAGTGCTAAAAAACCCTAAACCAAGTATCTAACTATAAGATTAGGGTTATAAAAACATGTAAAAAACTTTACACTAAGTGAAATGAGAATACAACCTTTGCAGACCGGTCCTTCACTTCTAAAACTCCGTGTAGTAGTCCCTTAGTTCCAAGTAGTGATCTCCCGGACTCTCGTAAGGCTCCACTAGGTGAAAGGAACGAGCTTGCTCAAGGATCTTCGAGGTCGAAGATGATCTACGTCGAGAAATCTCCAACTCAAGCTACCTCTTCACTAATTGAGAATTAGTGAAGCAAACAACCTATACTAAATGGCTAGTTTGGTATAGATTGGTGAAGTAAGAATTTTGCTCACTTTGGAATAATTTTTCTCTCTTTCTTTTCTTTTCTCACTCAAAGCTAGAAGAAAATGGAGGAGATGGAGAAGAAACTCAAGAATAATCTAGTATGAACCATGGGTGAGAAAATATCATATATAACCCATGTAGAGACTTAACCAAGGCTAAAGATAATTGTTAGGTTAATAAATATCTAAGATAAAACAAAATTAGTGGACTAAATTAAGGTTTCCACAAACTTCTCCAAGCTTCACAAGCCATGATAAATTTCCACCTAATTTTGATTTTCCCTTAATAATTAAAACCCCACATTATCTCAAGTATGGTATGAGTCTCATACACCCAAGTCCAATATATCATCTAGAATAACACAAAATAAATACATTAACATATATCACATATATATTAAATGTACAAAGAGAAAAATATTTTCTTAAGTGAGCTAATATTAGTTAATGTATATTAATATATCAAATATATAATTACACATTAAATTATTAAATCAACACTTAATTTAATAACCCGGCTGTATCGCATACAACCAACTAATATCATTTATATGCATATCACATATACATATAATATATCATTGAATCAACACTTGATTTAACAATCCGGTTATATAACATATAACCTGTATCGCGAGATTGGAATACAGTATACATACATGTATTAATCTCGGTCCCGCATATATCACATATGTGCCCTACTTCGTTTCGCATGAGCTAGGAAACCTCTATGTAGGACTCTAATGACTCGTCAATACGCCGGCAGTAGGTTATAGTCATATCAGTCACCCACAAGCCATTAGCGGTACTAGCTGGACGTAACGGCTACCCGGGTATTGAGCGATCACAAGATCAACAAGCAAGCTTGTCTATACTTATGTGAATCCAACAGTAACACTACCGTATAGTCTGGTCTCTTCGTCTGATATGTCGCATATCTAGTCTAGGGGTGGTAAACGTCAGACCCCGGTAACTTGATAAGTCATGCCGATATGAGGCTCATAATGGATTGAGAAACTACTGATAACACTTACCAGTAAATCTCCGTATCATCCCTGGCCAGGGACTTCATGTTATAGCCAATCGAGCACAGCACAACATTAACCCCCAATACCGGGAGAGACGAATCCCCTCCTATCACTCATTGCCTCCATGTGACTCAGGACTATACCCAAAAACCACCGTTTTGCACGCTCTCTTGAACATGGTAAGGTGGAAATCAAAGTATAGTGGGAACCACACAAGACTCTATGATGATCTCGGGTCTACAGACTAAGCTGTACCAGTGTCACCATAGAACTGCTATCTGATGTTAGGTATAGTACCATATAGAAGTTCTCGGCGATTCCTGTTCAGTATACCCAGTCTCCACTGAGCACCCGTATACCATCTTTGATGTCAAACACCAATGGATATGGGATCATCCATCGCCCATCAAATTGGTCAAGAAGCGTATACGCTAGTTTACTCTAGAATATCGATGCCCCGTCTCGATACACCCTCGACTAGGAACAATTAAAGCATGAACTTGTGGACTACCCTGGCCCCACTAGTATGATCTGCATCATAATCCTGGTAGTCAAGTATACATCCTAAGGGCTTTATCAAAATGTGATAGCAAGACAATATCACAATACTAATCTACATATTAAGATAAAGAGTAACCGGATATCATACTATCATGTCGAGCAAGAAAGTCCTCCCTATATATGTCCAAGCATCCATTGTAATATACAATCATGTACAACAATGGCCTCTAGGGAATACATACAACTAGCAAAAGAAAAAGAGAAAAATAATTCTAAAGTGAGCAAAATTCCTACTTCATCAATCTATACCAAACTAGCCATTTAGTATAAGTTATTTACTTCACTAATCCATCAATTAGTGAAAAGGTAGCTTGAGTTAGGGATTCTTCGACGTAGATCATCTTTGGTCTTTAAGATCTTTGAGAAAGCTCGTTCTTTTCGCCTAGTGGAGCCTAGGGAGAGTCCGGGACACCGCTATTTGGAGCTAAGGGACTACTACACGGAGGTTTAGAAGTGAAGGATCGGTCTACAAAGGTTGTATTCCTATTTCACTTAATGTAAAGTTGTTTACATACTTTAAAAACCCTAATTCTCTAGTTAGATCCTTAGTTAGGGTTCCTTGGCACCCTAGAATTTTTGAAATTGCATACTTGATGCGTGCCGATACCTACCGGGGGTGCTAAGCGAACCCAGCAAAAAGAATACGACTTTTAAAAAAAATTAAAACTTTGAAAAATTATATAAAATTATGAATCCGTATTTTCAATGAAATCAAATTGTGAAAACTATATTTTTAAATGAAAGATTAAAATTTTAATAAAATACCATCAAATTTTCAAAAGTAGTATTTTTCATTAAAATACCATAAACTTTAAAAGTTAGAATTTTACACTAAAATACCATAAAATATACGATGCGTTTTTATACAAAGATCTTAATTTTTAAAACATCATATTTTTATTAAAAACTTATTCGAAGCTTTAGGACGATTTAAAAACCCTCAAGAATTTCAAATGACAGTTTTACTAAAATACCCTATAAATCAATATACTGGTATAGGTTACGTATTTGGGTCATAGATTGGTTTGAGTGATATCTTCTCTTGTCAGTTGCCTCGGTTTGCCGGAGACAATGATGCACCACTTTCCTCTCCTTAAATTTAGATCGTAACCTTAGGGTGGAAGTTATCAATGATAATCGTCTTTGAAAAAAACACAAATCTTGTCGACCATGTACAGCGGTTATCGATAATTTTCCAAACTTAAGAATTTACAAGATTAAAGTTATTCATAAGATTTAAATCTGAACTGACTATAACTCGAATCTAAATTTGAATTTAAACTTGAACCCGAATCTAAACTCGAACCTAAACTTGAAATTAAACTTGAACTCAATCTACTCGAACTAACTTGACTCGATTCGGGATTGCAATTGACATGCTCGCATTCTATTTGATTTAAAAAAACTACATTATTCACTTTTGCAATCTATGGTTTCGATCAAGACATGTTATAATCAACCAATAAAATCAACTAAGTCGATACAACAATATAATCTATTATACTCAGGGTGTTTGGGATGGTTTCATGTGTGAATCCAACGGAACTTCAAGAGTCCCATATTAACCTACTCGAATTCTATTTACTCGTATCTCAGTCGGGTCGACTCCTCTACAGTTTGGAGTTCCGATACTAACACATGAAATTGGCACGTGCTTCCTTGCTCCTGGGGCCGCACTTTTAAACTCGTGAATACTCTTATGGTTGTGTTGACATTCATACTTGGAACTAAACGTTAACATAGTGATCGCATAGAGACATATAAAACATATACCCATGTTCATTTGCATATACTTTTACTTGTCATTTACTTTACTTTACTTTATGCTATGACTGTCACCTTTCACTTTTACCCTATCTTTGGGACTTACCGAGTGCTAGTTTGCTGACGGGCATTCCACGCACCTTTGTTTTCTTGGAATGTTCATTAGATACGGTTGAGAGTGAGGATGTGGACGCCACAGAGGAGAAGTACGACCAGATTACCGCTCAGGCTTAGATTAGCTTATCTTTTCTTTCAGTTTTTGTATACCACATGTTTAGGCATTTCTGTTATTATAATTATCTTTCAGTTGAACCCATGTATTGTAAATATTTCAAGTTTGAATGTAAATAAAGATATTTGTTGAAAAATTTACAGTCTCCATTTATTCTTGCATTGTGTATTATTCTTTCAATACGCTTAGTATATTTATTTACAGAATGACCTTCTCTGGATAAATATGCCGTGGGCTTGACACGTCACCGTTTCCATCTCCTTAGAAGCGGGACGTGGCAGATTTTAATGGTGGCCGATACGAGTCTGTTTTGCATGAATTCTTAAACAAAATATCTCAAGAATTAATAAATTCAATAAACATTTACATTCCTTTCATTTTAAATTTCTTGAATTTATCATAATCTGTCTTTTCTATCAAGGTGATGGATTCTCCGAACAATACCAACACCAAAGTCAATGACAACACTCCACCACCACATTACCACCACCACCCACCATTGCAGCGCCTATTAACGAACAAACGGTGCTTCTTGAGGCTATAAGGAGCCTATTGGAGGGACGGTGGGAGAAGATAACCCTCATGTATGAAGTACTTGCTCGCCCCGAGGCGGAAGCACCCTGTTTCCCCAATCAAAGCAATACTCTGTTCAAATTCTGAGATTTGAAATGAAGCGACGCTTCTGTTTTCCCCAATCAGAGCAAAGCTCTGTTTTGAAATTCAAAATTCAAAAATTGAAGCAACGCTTCAGATCCAGCGCTTGGCACGCTGCGCGCCACGTGTCAAACACGGGTGCGCTAGCGCAGGTTGCGCTGCGCTCTGAGCAGCGCACCACGTGTCAAACACAGGTGCGCTAGCGCAGGTTGCGCTGCGCTCTGAGCAGCGCACCACGTGCAAAGCACGGGTGCGCCAGCGATGGAATTATAAAATTCCCCACCGTTAGATCAAATGATCTAATAAATAATGATAAATCATTAATTAATCAGAATTAAAATTCTGTTATGGAAAGATTTTCTCAATCTTGTTAAAAACAAGAAGATTGCCTTCTGTAAAACAAAAGCCCTAGGATCAAAGATCCAACGGTGGGGAAACATCCCCAAATCAATCAGAAAAAGATCTCTTTAACTGATTTAACAAATCAATTTGCCCTATATAAAGGCCCCAAGACTTTAAGTCTGATATAGAGAAACCCCCCTACAAACTTTGAGAAAACTCAAAGAAAGAAAAGCAAGCTTTTAGCAAAAGAATATCATTTCTTCAAGGTAAAGAACATGAGCAGTGAACAAAGAGATGAAATCATCTTATGAAAAGAAGAACTATCTTCTAAAAAAGATCATAGATCTACAAAAGACCAAGGTCTTTCATAAAAGAGATCAAAAGATCTCATCAAACAATAAAGAAGTTTTTACTTCATTCACAGATCATTGATCTACAAAGGCAAAGAACTATTGATCTTGAATTTTGAGGCAAAGCCTCCTTTTAAAAGAACATAAACTTGTTCTCTGATCATAAATTTGATCAAATGCGCTTTGCGCTACTGAAAAGTGCTTTGCACTCATGAACTGCGCTTTTGCGCTCCTTGGACCGGCGCTCAGCGCCAAAACGTGCCACGTGTCAACCATAGATACAACTTGCGCTTTGCGCACTGCGCTCATGAGCTAGCGCTCAGCGCCAAGTGCGCCACGTGTCACTCACTGGTGCGCCACTAAACTAGCGCAACACGCTCACAAATTGAAAGCGCAATGCGCTTATAAACCGGCGCTTAGCGCTAAACGCGACACGTGTCCTTTTCGTGTACGCTACTTGGCAGAAGCGCAATGCGCTCTTTAATTGGCGCAAAGCGCCTGGTGCGCCTTGTGGCGCGCTGTCAGAACACACATTGTTCTGATGAATGCTATGCATTCAACATAAGACAAAAATTGTCAGGATCTGATACTCTGCATTATTAAAAGGGCCAAGCCCAAGTAAAGGCTCAACAGCCCAGAACAATAAAATGTTAAACATTTTAATCTTATTGGACTTAGCCCAATTCTGACCATAAGTCCTCAACTTATATTGAACTGAGCCATCTGCTCACGAATATTCAACAGATCTTAGTCCCAAACTGGGCTACAGATTTTCCAATCAATTCACACCGGTTCAAGGGTATATCTCTTTACTCCTCTGATATCTGTCGTTGTAATCCTTCAACGTCTTCAGAGAGGTGACGGGTCCCGACAGCCAGACATTTTACGGACTGTTGGGTCCTTAAACTCATGGACTATGATGTCCTTAAACTTCATAGACTACAATATTTTTAAACTACGGACTGTGGGGTCCTTAAACTCATGGACTACGATGTCCTTAAACTTCATAGACTACAATGTCTTTAAACCTCGGACTGTGAGGTCCTTAACCTCGGACTGTGGGGTCCCTTTTAAACCCACGAACTACGATGTCCTTTTAAACCCACAAACTACGATGTCCTTAACCTCGGACTGTGGGGTCCCTTTAAACCTATAGACTACGATGTCCTTAACCTCGACCGCAATGTCTTTAAACTAACAATGGACCGAGATGTCCTTAAACTAACACTGTACCACCATGTCCTTAAACTGGTAATCGACCGCAATGTCCCTAAACTAAATAATAGAGTCCAAATATTCTTTTGTTAGATCTAAACGATCCCGTTAAGTTGATCTTAGTCTAAAATTAGAGTAGCGTATCCTTAACATACGTTTAAGTTAATCTTAGTCCCAAATGAGACTAACGTATACTTAAACCAAACTCCCAAACCCAAATCTAAGAAGATACGGATTTGGACTAATCCACGCCCTACGGGCGACAACATAAATTAGTCTCCGTATACAATCCATGAGCAACCAAAAACAAAACACACACACACGACTGTTCCCCTCCGAAAGACGGCGCGCAAGGCTGCGATGTCTTGGCACTGAGATTCGGGGCAGATGCTAATTGGTGCTATCCGTTCACCTCTCCGAAGATGCCAAGTTGGTTTATGGCACCATGTATCGAAGGTTTAAGCGGATGCGACCGATGTAGCAGACTTCGTCAGATTCCCCCTCGTTGAGGGGTTTTTGATTGTGGGGACGCTCTTCCCTGCAGGCGCAAGCCCCTGCAGTTAATTACGCTACCGCATTGCGGTAACAACTTTCTCCTTCTCCAGATGGTCACTTCGTGTCATGTGTGTTTGTTTTATGTTTTGTTGCCCGTGGATTTTTTACGGAGACTGAGTTATGTCGTCGCCCGTAGGGCGTGGACTAGTCCAAATCCGAGTTATCTTAGATTTGGGTTTGGGGGTTTGGTTTGAGGATACGTTAGCCATGCTTGAGGCTAAGATCAACTCAAACATTTGTTAAGGATACGTCAGTCTAGTTTGAGACTAAGATCAACTTAACGGGATCGTTTAGATCCGACAAAGGAGTGTTTGGACTCCATTGTTCCAGTTTTAGGACGTAGTGGTCCATCGTATGTGTGGCCGTCGGGACCCATCACCTCTCTGACGACGTTGAAGGATTACAACGACGGATGTCAGAGGAGTTCAGAGATGTACCCTCAAGCCAGAGTTAATTAGGGGGATTCATAGTCCAGTCTGCTTGAAGGTTTAAGGACGCGTTAGCCATCTTTGAGGCTAAGGTCAACTTAAACGGGACCGTTTAGATCCGACAAAAGAGCATATAGGGGATCTATTGTTCTAGTTTAAGGACATCGCGGTCCATGGGTAGTTTTAAGGACATTGCGGTCCGTGGATAGTTTAAGGACATTGCGGTCCGTTGATAGTTTTAAGGACATTGCGGTCCGTGGGTAGTTTAAGGACATTGCGGTCCGTGGGTAGTTTAAGGACATTGCGGTCCGTGGGTAGTTTAAGGACATTGCGGTCCGTTGGTAGTTTTAAGACATCTCGGTCAAGGTTAAGGACGTCATAGTCCATGGGTTTAAGGACTCCACAGTCCGGTATGTGCTCTGGATGCTTCACACGGGTTCACTGCCGTGCTAGGCGAGGACCAGGCTCCGCTCTGGATGCTTCACACGGGTTCACTGCCGTGCTCTGCGAGGACCAGGATCCGCTCTGGACGTTTTCCGCGGGGTCAAAGAGTGACGTTATCCACGTTCCACGTAACCAGGAATTTTGTATTATGCATGGGTTTAAGGACCCCACAGTCCATATCATGAATGGTCTTCGGGACCCGTCACCTCTTTGAAGACATTGAGGGATTACAATGCCAAGTATCAAAGGAGTGAATAGATGTACCCTAGAACCAGGGTGGATTAAATAGTCCTTGGCCCAATTTGGGTCAAGACTGATCAATTATGTTATGAACCTATCGGCCCAGTTAATCACAAATTGAGGACTTATGGCCAGCTTGGGCTAAGTCCAGTCAGGTCTGGAATATTGACTCTTTGTTGGTCCATTGAGGGAGAATGTTTGCCTCTATCCCTTTAGCCAATTGGGCCAAAGCCTAGTGTTAAACACTTCATAGCAATCAGTGTTGAACACTGGGAATAAGGTTGTTGAGTTAGTGTTCAACACTAAGAGATAATTGGTGTTAAACACCAGCAATAAGGCTTTTTCAAATTAGTGTTAAACGCTAAAACAGATCAGTGTTGAACCCTGCCAATAAGGCTTTTTAATCAGCATTGAATGCTAAGGCCCGGCAGTGTTTTAACACTGGGCTTGAGAGTTTTAAATTTAGTGTTAAACACTAAGGCGAGAAGGGTCACGTGGCAGCACGTGAGAGCGCCCTCCCTTCTTTTGTTCTGCTGAAATTATCATCTCCTTCAAAGCATCACGTGCCATCACGTGAGGGGCATTCAAATGCCTGTGTATTAGAGTTTCTGCCAAGGTCACGTGGGGTGCTGCCTCAAAGGGGCTTTCTGTAGGGGTTTTGGGGGGTCACGTGGTGGCACGTGACCCTACCTCTATGTTTTTTTAAATTTCAGAGGAATTAAATTCCTATTTCCTTTTGAAGACTTGTAGAGTTGAACTCTGAATTTTCTGTAGGAATTAAATTCCTCGTTTATGTGGAGAACTGAAGAGGGTTCAACCCTTAATAAAAGCTTTCAAGGAATTATACTTCCCATTTTAAAGAATTATAATTAAGGGAATTAAATTCCTGCTATTTCCACAGAACCACATTCTTAATTAGGGTTCAACCCTGTTTCTTTTGTTTTGAAGGAATTGAATTCCCATGATACAGGGTCGAGCCCTAATTTTATTTTTAAAGGAATTGAATTCCTATAGTTCTGCGAGAATTAAATTCTCATGCTTGCGTTCCCTCTCTATGTTTTGGATCTGCATGGCAGGATCTCAACCCATTGAGAATTAAATTCTCAACCTAAAGGGGAGATGTGCACTTTGCAGATCCTCTATCAAAGAGAGAAGAAATGTGCTCTTCTGTTTTATGTATCAGAGTTAAACTCTGTTGGGAATTAAATTCCCCCTCTTTCAAAAGGCCTTCCCTTTCTTACCTAGGGTTTTTTGCAGAAGATCCAAGTCTTTTCCAAGTATCAAAGCTTTTCTCCTTTTTTCTTTCTCTGCGCGTGTGTATCCCTCTTTTTTGTCTCTTGGCTCCTATTTATAGGAGAAGCAACTGAATCAGTTAGTTTTGTGACAAATCTTCATTGAGAGATTTGATTTGCATCCTTCATTCGTTCTGGACCTTTGGATTATTGGGTGAGTTTTATTCACCGTTGGATTTCAAATCCAGAGATTCTCCCTTTTTATTTTGGTTAGATTTAAGGGGGAAATCTTTCCAAACCCGAGATTTTCCATAAATAAATGACCTCTGAATCTTTAATTTGATTGGATGCATATAGTTGCGTTCCTTTGGAAAGATTTGCATTTCTCTCAGAATTTAATTCTGTTGACAAAAAGGGCTTTGAAAGCCGGTCGCGTGTGACCACGTGATCCATGGTCACGTGTGAGCACGTGACCCCCTTTGGAATGAGCCTTTTCCTTTCTTCTGATTGTTGCTTAAGCGTCACGTGCCACCACGTGACTCTTGGTCACGTGTGAGCACGTGACCCTTGTTTGAACTCTCTTTCCTTGGTTCGTCTGGAGAACGAGTCTACTGTCTTGAACGTCACGTGCCAACACGTGACCCTGGTCACGTGGAAGCACGTGACCTCTTCTGAAGCCCTTTTCTTGACTTGATCAGAGAACTTGTGTGTCTTCGACGCTTGTATTTAAATGTCACGTGTCGCCACGTGACCCTGGTCACGTGGGAGCACGTGACTCTTTCTGAAGCCCATTTTCTTCAGCGTAGTCAGGAGACTGAACTCGACTTGATGATGCTTTTAAGGTGTCATGTGCCAACACGTGACCGCTAGTCACGTGTAAGCACGTGACTCTCCTCTGAAGCTTTTCCCAGAAGCTTTCCTGATTTTAAATCAGGAAACAAATGCCCCCACAGCGTTGTTCTCACGTGTCGGCACGTGAGTGCAACGCTGTCATCTCTTGTGACCGTTGGATTCCTCTAGGGATTTGGGTAAATAAATTGTCCTTTCAGAAGCGCCTTCACTTTTCATCATCTTCTTTTCAGACCTTTCTTTTAAGAATTTGATTCTCGTTCTCAGAGCTTAGTTTTCTGTTGTGTCTGCGCAGGGCCACTTTATCTTCCAATTGAAGGCTAGTGCTCACGTATTGCCCATGCAGGGATCTGCTTGATAGGGACGTTTCATTTCCCTAACCTGATTCCAATGCGTCGTTGGATTTCATTTCCAACGCTCTCCCATCCTTTCCGGGCTTTGAGAATCGTCCCATCATGCACAACATTTTTTGTGCATG
This sequence comes from Agapanthus africanus, assembly GCA_030015575.1. Lineage (NCBI taxonomy): Eukaryota > Viridiplantae > Streptophyta > Magnoliopsida > Asparagales > Amaryllidaceae > Agapanthus > Agapanthus africanus. The sequence goes on from JASDDO010000024.1 coordinate 161,715,095, forward strand.
GCATTAAATGCTCCCCTTTATAACCTGAACCCATTCCTTACTTCTTTTCTTCACAGAGAAACCCATTCATACCCTAAGGTGATCACCTTTGAGAACCCGATCAATCGCCATGGCTTGCAATCGTCCCCATGCTCGTCGGCAACCATGGGATGTGCCCATTGAGGAGATAATCCCTCGCTTCGCTGCGCGGCTGGCAGATCCCCTTCTCACCGACGATGAATGTGACACGGTGATGTATGAGCTACTGACTCGTCGGGGCTCTCCTCTTCCCATGGGCTCCATTTGGCTCCGGATGATCCTCATGTCCGTGCTTGCCGATATATCCCCTCATCCGGCGGAGATGACTTCGACGATCCTTGACGCGGCAGAGGACAAGCTTGAATGCTTTCACGAGGCTTGTCTAATCACTCAAGCTCTGAAGGATCACTCAGTTCACATACTGAGTCAGATAAGAGCTCGTCGGGCCGTCATGTTTGCCTTTGCTGATGAGCCCGGCTCCAACCGGTGGGGAGCGACTCCTCGCGAAAACCGCCGTTTTGACGTGCTGGAGAAGGCGGAGAGGGAGTTGGAGAATTTTGTGTTTTGCTTTGTTAACCCTTGTATTTCTGATCACTTGTTTGGTGATCTTTTCCCACCAATGTAGTATGTTTGAATCAATGTACTCCTTTAATCATTGGTGGTTTGCATGCTTTATGTTGAATTTTCATGCTTGTTAGACAGTCGTACGTGTGTCTTGCTTGCGTAAATGAGCTGTCTGTTTTTCTTTAATTACGAGCACCATCGTTACGTTGCATGCACATCAGTGCCTCGGGCAACATTTCCTTTTAAACATTCGTATAGTTGCAAATGCGTGCCTGATAGGATACAGATCAGAAACTTGCCGCGTTATCTCCCGTATCGGGTGGTTTGCGCTGGCTTTAGATCGAGTATTGTTGTCGAAGGGAGGTTTATAAATGAAGACATATTCTTCTCGTCAATGGTGTGTCCCCTTTCTATTGATTGTGTTCTGCGGATAATTTATCTTGATCTCCTTGCAGGACAGCGATGGCTCAGGGTTCAGGGTCAAGATCTGCTTCCTAAGACTTCTGCGTTTTACGAGGCCCGAGGGTCTCATAAAGAGTTTTCCTCCCGGTCGTGAGGACTTGTAAGTGCTGGCTGCGGTTACCCTTATCCGTGTTTTACGGAATTGGGGGTTTCTCCCGGTATTGTAGTTTAAAGACGTCGCGGTCAAGGTTAAGGACCTCATAGTCCGTGGATTTAAGGACTCCACAGTCCGATGTTAGTTTTAAGACATCACGGTCAAGGTTAAGGACCTCATAGTCCGTGGATTTAGGGACTCCACAGTCCGATGTTTGGTTACAGGGACCCGTCACCTCTTTGAAGACGTTGAGGAATTACAACGCCGGGCATCAAAGGAGTGAAGAGATGTACCCTTAAACCGAGGCGAAAATCTGTGAGGAATAGGGGTGGTTGGTCGTTAGTTTTAAGACATCGCGGTCGAGGTTAAGGACGTCATAGTCCGTGGATTTTAAGGACTCCACAGTCCAGTGTTTGCTCTGGATGCTTCACACGGGTTCACTGCCGTGCTTGGCGAGGACCAGGCTCCGCTCCGGGCGTTTTCCGTGGGGTCAAAGAGTGACGTTATCCACGTTCCACGTAACCAGGAATTTTGCACTAGATGCTTCACAAGGGTTCACTGCCGCGTTAGGCGAGGACTAGGCACCGCTCTGGATGCTTCACATGGGTTCATTGCCATGCTCTGCGAGGACCAGGATCCGCTCTGGACGTTTTCTACGGGGTCAAAGAGTGACATTATCCGCTTTCCACGTAACCAGGAAGTTTGCACTAGATGCTTCACACGGGTTCACTGCCGCGTTAGGCGAGGACTAGGCTCCGCTCTGGATGCTTCACATGGGTTCACTGCCATGCTCTGCGAGGACCAGGATCCGCTCTGGACGTTTTCCACGGGGTCAAAGAGTGACATTATCCGCTTTCCACGTAACCAGGAAGTTTGCACTAGATGCTTCACACGGGTTCACTGCCGCGTTAGGCGAGGACTAGGCTCCGCTCTGGATGCTTCACATGGGTTCACTGCCATGCTCTGCGAGGACCAGGATCCGCTCTGGACGTTTTCCACGGGGTCAAAGAGTGACGTTATCCGCTTTCCACGTAACCAGGAAGTTTGCACTAGATGCTTCACACGGGTTCACTGCCGCGTTAGGCGAGGACTAGGCTCCGCTCTGGATGCTTCACATGGGTTCACTGCCATGCTCTGCGAGGACCAGGATCCGCTCTGGACGTTTTCCACGGGGTCAAAGAGTGACGTTATCCGCTTTCCACGTAACCAGGAAGTTTGCACTAGATGCTTCACACGGGTTCACTGCCGTGTTAGGCGAGGACTAGGCTCCGCTCTGGATGCTTCACATGGGTTCACTGCCATGCTCTGCGAGGACCAGGATCCGCTCTGGACGTTTTCCACGGGGTCAAAGAGTGACATTATCCGCTTTCCACGTAACCAGGAAGTTTGCACTAGATGCTTCACACGGGTTCACTGCCGCGTTAGGCGAGGACTAGGCTCCGCTCTGGATGCTTCACATGGGTTCACTGCCATGCTCTGCGAGGACCAGGATCCGCTCTGGACGTTTTCCACGGGGTCAAAGAGTGACGTTATCCGCTTTCCACATAACCAGGAAGTTTGCACTAGATGCTTCACACGGGTTCACTGCCGTGTTAGGCGAGGACTAGGCTCCGCTCTGGATGCTTCACATGGGTTCACTGCCATGCTCTGCGAGGACCAGGATCCGCTCTGGACGTTTTCCACGGGGTCAAAGAGTGACGTTATCCGCTTTCCACGTAACCAGGAAGTTTGCACTAGATGCTTCACACGGGTTCACTGCCGTGTTAGGCGAGGACTAGGCTCCGCTCTGGATGCTTCACATGGGTTCATTGCCATGCTCTGCGAGGACCAGGATCCGCTCTGGACGTTTTCCACGGGGTCAAAGAGTGACGTTATCCGCTTTCCACGTAACCAGGAAGTTTGCACTAGATGCTTCACACGGGTTCACTGCCGTGTTAGGCGAGGACTAGGCTCCGCTCTGGATGCTTCACATGGGTTCATTGCCATGCTCTGCGAGGACCAGGATCCGCTCTGGACGTTTTCCACGGGGTCAAAGAGTGACGTTATCCGCTTTCCACGTAACCAGGAAGTTTGCACTAGATGCTTCACACGGGTTCACTGCCGTGTTAGGCGAGGACTAGGCTCCGCTCTGGATGCTTCACATGGGTTCATTGCCATGCTCTGCGAGGACCAGGATCCGCTCTGGACGTTTTCCACGGGGTCAAAGAGTGACGTTATCCGCTTTCCACGTAACCAGGAAGTTTGCTGATTGTATCCGCATTTCACGGGATGGGGGTTGACTCTTGGCGATATGTGTCGCCGAGTCATGGAACTTGAGGTTGCCGCTGTTCCGTTTCGCTTGACGTTGTGTCGTCGAGACAATGAAGCTAGGAATTTGGCCTTCGTTTCATCTGCCGGTATCGCGTTTGCTGTATCGAGACGAATGCCACGGTGGCGATCACTAAGTTATCTGTGAACCGCCGAGATTTTGCTTGTTTCTTTTATTGCAAGTTGTCCCATCATTTTGGCCATTTTGTCATGCATGTGTGGCTTGCTAGCTTTTGCGGCAAGCTCGGATTTCTTGGATACGGGTTTCGGCATCAGCACCGCTACAACTGGAATGTTGCCAGGAGCGGATCATCATTTGCCTCTGTCGACGTTTGAACAAAGGTGGCTTAGTAAACAGGGTTAAGGGTCCTGTCGACCAAGGCTTTTGACCTCATGAGCCGTAAGGGTCTCACAAAGGTGTTTCTCCCTACAAGTCGTGAGGATCTTGCAGGTGTGTTTTCTCCTTAAGAATCGTGGGGATTCTTAAGTGCATGTTCTCTTGTAAGTCGTAAGGATCTTACAAAGAGGATTTTCCCCTTATAAGTCGAGAGGACTTATGAGGGTTGTTCACCATGTAGATATATCCCTAGTCACGGGTGGGACTTTGTTAGGGAAATGTCTATTCGCGCCCGTGGATTGTATACAAGGGTCAGTCCGAGCCGCTTGTAGGGCAATGTCGGAGGTTGTGGAGGATTTGCTTAAGAACAGGTTTAGGTTTCTGTAACTCAAGACTTTCAAGTCTTATGAGCCGTGAGGGTCTCATAAGAAAATTCTCCTTACGAGTCGTGAGGATCTCGTAAGTGTATTTTCTCCTTAGGAATCGTGAGGATCCCTAAGTGTGTTGCTCCTTTGTGAGTCGTAAGGATCTCACGCAGGTGATTTCTCCTTGCAAAGTCGAGAGGACCCTATAAGTGTCTTTAAACGAGGTTGCGCCTTTTCGGGTTTTCACAAACACTCGCCGGTAGTCCTGCTGTTTTTACTCACGGAGCCCTTTCGGGTTTTCATCCGTGCCCATTTTGCTTTATGGACATACCGTTTTTTTTTTTTTTTTTTTTTTTTTTTTTTTTTTTTTTTTTTTTATCTTGCAGCCTAAGGATGCTGCGGCAGTAGTTTAGGGACGTTTCGGTCCGTCGTTAGTTTAAGGACGTTTCGGTCCGTCTCTAGTTTAAGGACGTTTCGGTCCGTCGTTAGTTTGAGGACATTTCGGTCCACCGTTAGTTTAAAGACGTTTCGGTCTGTTGATAGTTTAAGGACGTTTCGGTCCATTCATAGTTTAAAGACGTTTCGGTCCTTGTTAGTTTAAGGACGTTTCGGTCCGTTGATAGTTTAAGGACGTTTCGGTCCGTTCATTATGGGAGGGCCAGCTACTGCTTGTAAAGTCTGAGCCTAGGAAGATAGCGAGCGGACATAGTCGTCGTCATCTATCGTTGACCCAGGCTGTGGCTCACTAAGCATAGTATTTCTTCAAGAAGCGGCCATTTATTGGCCTGAAAGGCCTCTCACCGTGCATGTCCACGAGTAGATAGGCTCCACCCTGGTAAACCTGGTCTATGATGTACGGGCCTTCATAATTTGGCTCGAATTTTCCCCGCTTGGCACGATTGGGGATCATAGGTCTTTTGACTACCAGCACGAGTTCGCCTTGGCGGAATGCCCTTGGCCTGGTCAATCTTTCGTACGAGCGCGTCATCTTTGCTTTGTAGGCTTCTAGATGTTGTTGCGCTATAAGTCGGGTTTCGTCGAGGGCATCAAGCTCTCAAGTCGAAGGTGAGCATTTTCTTCGTCGGTCAGTTCGTGGTGGACTGCCACTCGTAGAGAGGGTAACTCTATCTCGAGGGGGAGTACTGCTTCCGTCCCAAATACCAACGCGTATGGCGTTGTATTTGTGGCCGTCTTGAATGTAGTTCGATTAAGCCCAAAGGGCTTCTTGCAGCCTCTCGTGCCAGTCTCTCTTATTCCGGGAGACGGTCTTTTTTATGATCTTCGTCAAGGTCTTATTGAAGGCCTCGGCCAGGACCGTTGGCTCGCGGGTTGTAAACTGAAGAATACCTCCAGTCTATATTGTGCTGCTGCGCGAAGCGGCTAATCTTATGGCTCCTGTAGGCTGGCCCGTTATCGGAGATAATCCGCTGTGGGGTTCCAAACCGATAGATGACGTGCGTTTTGAAGAAATGGAGGATATTCTCCGTCTTCACTTCCCTCAGTGGTACTGTTTCTGCCCATTTGGAGAAGTAATCAGTTGTCGCCAGGATAAAACGGTGTCCCCGAGATGATGCTGGTTCAATGGGGCCGACTATGTCAGTCCCCCACATCTCGAAATGGCCAGCTGGCCACCGTTGGGTGTAGCGGATTTGGATGTTGGTGGATAAAGTCTCCATGAATCTGGCACGAGTGGCATTGCTTCGCATACTCGAGGCAGTCCTGGATCATTGTGGGCCAGTAGTAGCCCATTCGTTTAATCTTTAACTTCATCTTTGGGCCTGCTTGGTGAGAACCGCAAAGTCCGTCATGAACTTCCTGAACGACTTTTTCTGCTTCGTCAGGTCCTAAGCATCTGAGCGCCATAGAGAATCGAGCGATCTCTTGTATAGGGTATTGTTGACGAAAGCGAAAGATAGAGCTCGTTTCATGAGCTGATGTCTTGAAGACGCTTCTTCGGGCATTCGGCGGGACTTAAAGTAGTCTATGAAGACTTCCCTCCAGTCTTCGGCCTTCTCATGGTCCTTTATTTGTAGGGTCATCTGCTCAGTCGCTCCTTTTCTTTGCATGATTCCGGAGATATTTCTGCCGGGGTGAGCACTCGACGGCTTTGTACCACGATTCTGACGTCATCGAGGTTCTCGTCAGCCAGTTCTTTAGCGAGTTTGGCCAACGCGTCTGCTTTGCTGTTTTCCGTGCGCGGTATGTTCTCCAAAGTATAGGAGGAATTTGGGCCAACAGTTGTTGCACCTTTTCGCCGTATCTCACCAACTCCGGTTTGCACGTTTGGTAGTCACCATTAACTTGGCTAATGACCAGCTGAGAATCCCCATATATAAGGAGGTCTTCAATTCCCATGTCAATGGCAAGCTCGAGACCTGCTATCAGGGCTTCGTATTCAGCTTCATTGTTTGTCCTCGGCTCTGTTAAGGAGAAGGCGAAGCGCATTATCCCTCCTTGTGGAGTCGCAAAGATGAGGCCTATCCCTGACTTGATCATTAGGATACCTTGCTTTTGTTTCTTTATAGAGGACGCTCCATCGAAATAAAGTTCCCATCGGGCGCTTCCACCGCTAATCGCTTCAAATGCATGCTCGTCCGGCAAGTCACAATTCAAAGGAGAATCGGCCGGTATCGGGTGCTCAGCGAGGAAATCGGCAATGGCCTGGCCTTTCACTGCCTTGAGAGGTTGATATGTTATCGAGAACTCCATCAAGAGCAGGGCCCATTTAGCAAGTCGTCCCGTCAATATGGCTTTTGACATCAAGTATTTAAGGGGATCCACTTTCGAGATGAGGCAGACTTCGTGTGCCAACGCATAGTGCCTGAGCTTTGTTATCGCGAAGATTACGCCAAGCAATGTTTTTCAATGGGAGAGTAATTGCTTTCTGCCCCTAGTAGAACTCGACTTAAGTAGTAGAGTGCTCTCTCTTTCCCCTGCTCGTTCTCTTGCGCCCATAGTGCGCCCAAGGAACCTTCGAGGGCGGTTGTATAAAGAATGAGGGGGTTTTCCCTTGACTGGCGCAGCTAATACCGGCGGGTTCTGCAGGTACTAGCTTGATCTCGTCTAATGCACCTTGGCATTTTTGATCCCAGACGAATGGGGTTCCCTTCTTCATCAGGTGACTGTAGGGGCGGCATTTGCCTGAAAGATTTGCGATAAATCGCCGGATGTATGCGAGCTTCCCTTGGAGAGACCGCAACTGTTTGAGGGTTCTTGGCGGGGGCATTTCCATGATCGCTTTAATCTTTGACGGATCTATCTCAATACCTCGGTGTCGGATGACGAATCCCAGGAATTTTCCCGAGGAGACTCCAAACGCGCATTTGAGGGGATTCATCTTTAAATTATATTGCCGAAGGCGTTGAAATACAGTCTCTAGATGCTTTAAGTGATCTTCGTATGACATACTCTTTACTACGAGGTCGTCGATATAGCACTCGACGATGTCATGTATGAGGTCGTCGAAGATCTTTGTCATGGCCCTTTGATAGGTAGCGCCGGCGTTCTTTAGACCGAAGGGCATAACCCTGTAGCAAAATACACCCAAAGGGGTCCGGAAAGCGGTGTGCTTCTGGTCTTCGGATGCATTTTTATCTGATTGTATCCTGAGGAACCGTCCATAAAGGAGAAGATCTCGTGAGTGGACGTGTTATCTATCATTAGCTCGGTTACCGGCACCGGGAAATCATCTTTTGGACAGGCTTTGTTGAGATCCCTGAAATCCACGCATATACGCACCCGTCCCATTCTTCTTCATCACCGGGACGATATTGGCGATCCAATCGGGATATTGGACTTCTTGGATAAATCCAGAATCGATCAGCTTCTTGACTTCGGCGTTGATGCTCATCTCAAGCTCGAGTCGCATCCTTCTTGGCGCTTGCTTGACTGGCTTGATATCCGGGGATATTGCTAATTTATGCACGGCAACCTCCGGATCTAATCCTGGCATCTCAGAGTAGTTCCACGCGAAGCAGTCTTTATGCCGTAGAAGCACGTTCTTTAACGCGGCCACCCTTTCTTCAGAGAGTAGCTCGCTGACAAATGTTGGTCGCGGGTCCTCTGCCGATCCCAACTCAATCTTTCTGAGGTTATCTGCGGTAGTATGTATAACCGTCTTCCAGTTCTTTCGGAGCGGGCGGGAATTCCGAGATAACCTCATCATCGCTGTTTTCGAAGCACCGGGGAGGGTTGTCTATCGTAATCGTATAACAGGCGCGAATCCACTCCGGGGCCGAGGCGGATCTGGCTCTGCTCTTGTGGCCTTGGGCTCGTGCTTTCGTGGCGGCGTTGCCCTCCAGCTGTTGGATAAAGCGAATCTGCCCCGTTGGTACTGGTCCTCGACCCAGTTCTTGAAGGTGAAGCAGTCTTCGGTAGGATGTCCTGCGGCCCGGTGATAAGAGCAATAGCCCGAGCGAGAGGCCTTATTAGCTTGCTTAGGGTGTCTAAACTCCAGAAGCGCGATCATCTGATGTTTTAGGGCGAGCTTGAGTAACCTTTCCGTCTTGTCTCGGGGGAAGGAGTACGCTTGACTCGTCTTTTCTATGAAGGACGAATCCGAGCTGTGCAATACCCGATTGCGTAACCCTCTAATCCTGCGTCGTTGTTGTCGGCTCTTTTTCCCGCTTCTCGACTTATTTCCGTCTCCACATCGGGCTTTTCGCATGATGGGTTGGCAAGGATGAACATCTTTGTCTTTCACAGTCTGTTGAAATAGACGTTGCGTCCTGGCCTTCTCGTAGATGGCCATTTCGCGGCTGTGGTCTTCCCGAGCTTTCTGATCCACTTTCCTGATAGGCTTGCCCATTCGTTCTTCAAACGACGGACTTGGCGCTTCAATCGCAGGGTCTGGTTTTGATGAGGGATCGGCATCTCCCGACGGGGGCGTCCTCTTCTTCATCAAAGGTATATATAGCGTAGCTGCTGTGGGCCCGCTCTCGTTTTCCGGCTCTCGCGTATCCAAGCCCGAGTGTCTCCATTTTCCCGTTGGGCAGTTTGCGTTGGGTTCCAGGGACATCCCAAATCTTGTTGTAGAACCGAGCCTGTCGAACAGTTTGTTTTAAGGGTACTCCTTGGCGCTTCAATAGCTTCTTTAATCCATCTGTATAGTATCTGGGAAGACGGATGGGCTGGAGTCTGTCGCATGTAGCATCTGCGTCATGCCAGATCTCTTTCTCTGTTTTCGACTCTGAAGATCGGTAAAATAGGATCACTTTCTCACCCCTACGCCTGGGAGGGACGTAAAACGTTTGCAGGTCTTGCACACTGTGAGCTTGAAGCGTGTCGAGATCTTTGTAGTGTTTTCGCGGTACCATGGTGATTTGCAAACTATGGTCATCGCTGAGGGGTGCTTGCATTGAAAGCCGATTGGAGAATACGGCATTGACCTCATCTTCTGAATCACTTCCGAAGACCGGTATGGGGGCGGGCGGTCCCCCGATTGTTGCGTTGAGATGGCCCTGTATAAACTATCTCTTCCTCTTCTTCGGTATCGCTTCCGAAAACAGGGATGGTGGCGGCTTTGTTCTCCGAGTTGCGACACCTTTCTGTATCTTCGAAGTCTGGCAAAAAGTATTTCGCATCCTCGTATTTGCGGACTTCGTTCACGGAAAAATGGGTTCAGCTCACCCGTTACAGTATACTCGAAACCATCTTTAAAGTACTTCATACACTGATGTTGTGTAGAAGGGACGATGTTGTACTCGTGTAACCAAGGGCGGTCCGAGCAAGGCATTGTAACCAGGTCTTGGCGTCAATGACATGGAATTTGATGTCTGTGACGAGAAGCCCGAAGCGTAATGTTAGTATCACAGATCCAAGAGTCCGTGACGATTGTGAGTCGAAACCGGAGATAGTAATTTTGTCCCGAGCGAGATGCTACACACTCATGCAGATTTCCTTCAACACCCGAACATTAAGGAGATTGACGGAGGATCCATTATCCACCAGGATCTTGCCAATCTTGATGTCATGGCAGTACCCAGAGACATATAGGGGACGGTTATGGTCGCACGTCCCGAGAAGGAGGTCTTCATCACCGAAAGTGACGTCGGCCGTATGCACTTCTTCAGTTCGTCCTTCATCTTTTCAGTGGCGAGAAAGGCTTGGAATTGCTCAGGTTCTTGTAATGCCTTAATTAGTGAGTCCCGTGCTTCTTTTGATAATAGGAGGGCGTCGAGAATGCTAAGCTGAGAAGGTAGCTTCCTTAGATGCGCGAGGATGTTATAGTCCACTTTACTCCTCCTAGGAAGGTCTTTAGTCGCCAGTTCCTTCGCGACTTGGTCATCCAAAGTGATATCCTCAGTGACCTTTTCCTTTCCCTTATCTTTTCTGTTCGTAGGCCCGAGATTCTTTTCCGGGAGTGTGCGATTGCGCAGCTGAGTGTTTCCGCAGGCTTCTGATTCCTCATCTTTCCCTAGCGCGGATTCTTCAAAGAGAGGGCCCAGAGTCACTTCTTCATCAGAGTCACTCCCAAAGGTGAGGACTTGCGACCCCTCGGTATGAGCCATATAACAGTTGCCAGTAATTCTGCTGGGCCCGTCAACAGTGCTTCTTTGCTCCCGACGGCTCTTGCGTTTCATGCGTTTGAAATGTTGCCGACGAGCAACATATCCTTGCCACCATATCTTAAAGGCGTCGCACTCCTCTGTGGGGTGTGAGACTTTCCGATGATATGCGCCGTAATCGGGGTGTTTCTCCGCCCTATCGTGCGTGTTTCCTTCCGAGGGGGGTAGCCTCATTCCCATTGAAATGGCTTTAGCGAACCTTTTCCTCGTCTTGAATATCTTCTTATCCATCTCGGACACCTTTCGCTCTGGCAGGGGTAGTTCAACTCCTTCGTTCAGTCGCCCGCATTTGGTTCCTCCTGATGCTGCCATCTCACGCTCCTGATCTGCTTTACTTTTTAGACGAATTTCGTCTAGGAAGGCATTGATCATATCAGTTGTCAGCCTCGCACACTATGGTTCGGGCTCTTCCTTCATCTTCTTAGTGCTAGGAGTTTTCTCATCGGTAAACGAGTGGGAGATCATGTTGCAACTTGCCGCATATCCCTCAGATTCATCCGACGAGTTCTTTCCATCATCTTCCTCTTGAAAGATGTGGCTGAGGAACTCTTGCAGTGTGACAGGAATTCGCGCCTTCTGATTATATTCTTCCAGCGCGTCGATTTGCTTCTGCAAGTTCGTGCGCTCGTCTCCAAGCTTCGCGGGCTTCTTGGATTTCTTCTTCTTTTTCTTCGAAGCTTTTGACGGCTGGGTGTGAGTATTTGGGCCCTTATCAGCAGTCTTCGTAGTTGCGCGGGGCTTCACTGCTCCTTCGATGATTCGAGGTTCAAGAGGGTCCTTCCATTCGATTGCAGGGCACGCGTGAAGGTCTCTCAGCATCCTTTTGGTCTTCGTTGATAGCACGACCTCCCATGGAACTTCTTCGATAAAGGAGCAGGTTGCCCCCGGTGTGTCTGCCTTTTTAGGAGTATGTGGTTGTGGCGGGTTCACTTTCCACTTTTCGGACAGTACAAACTTCCCCTGGAGGTATTGATCTTCGATCCATCCTTTGAAGACGAAGCAATCTTCAATCGGATGGCTTACCGTCTGATGGTAAGGGCAATAGTTGGGGTTATTCACCTCGGTGGGTTGCGGCGGTCGCCTTGGATTCGGGAGGTTAATAAGTCTGTTGCGTATTGCCAGCTCAAATAACCGTCTCGTCTTGTCTCGTGGGAACGAGTAGGGACGCTTCATCTTTTCATTATAATATCGGCGTCTTTCTTCCAATTGATCTGCCGATTTCGGGGCGTCAGGTTGCTGTTGGGCATTCGCGACAAAGGTGGCTCTTCCTTTACCCTTATCATTCCGAGGTTCCGACTTCGGGGGAGGTGGCCTATGACACATCTGGTCCATCTGAGCCAACTTGTCAATTAAAGCCTGGAATGTGGTTGGCTTAAAGAACATCATAAACTGGGAGATAGTTGCGTGGGGGTCTAGGGTTCCCACGAACATACCCACTGCGGGTGCTTCCTCAATGCGTTGCTCGCATCTCGACCACAAATTCCGCCAGCGTATAGCGTACTGGACCCAGGTTTCTCCTGGCTTTACCCTGGCGTTAATCAAAGCAGTAATTGGAGTGCGCTCGCTGGCACTTGCGAACCGCTGAGTGAACAACAACTCCATTTCAGCGAACGTTTTGATGGAATCGTTCGGAAGTTCTGAATACCAATCGAATGCTGATTCTGATAAGCTGCCAACGAACTGACGGAGTAACAGTTTATCGTCACCGCCGGTGTTACCGCAGAGGGCCCGGAACTGGGCGACGTGTTGATGAGGATTGCCGGTCCCCTTATACACATGGAATTTCGGTATCGTATAGCCTTGCGGGTATTTGATTTGATCGTACCAGCTTGGATACGGCCGCCCCGTTTTCACGACTTGACCAGCTGCCTCAGTTGCATGATGGACCCGGATTTGCTGGGCTATATAGTCAGCCAAGTCAGCCTTAGAGATCGTCTCTTCCTTGGCTGTTGAGAGGGCTGGTGGTGGATTTGACGTCTCTCCTCGGTCATCTTCAAGAACAATCGGAGGATCTTCGGCGGGTAAGTCCTGCTGGATCATCATTCCTATCACATCTTGAAAGAGAAGGCCCATCCGTTGTATGTTGGCCGCTTATTCAGCAGCCTCTTTGTCCCTTTTCTCCAGTGTCCGGCGAAGGAATTCAGCGTCGGTTTCTTCCTCCCGGCGTGCGTCTGAGGACTCTTCTGGGTTTTCCTTTGGCCCGGTGAGCGTGGCCATAGCATTCATCATTTCTTGGAGCTTTTGTTGCTGCTCCTGGGATTTCGTTACGGATCGGGTTAGCGGTCGGTGGCCTGTAGAAGTGCGGCTCTCCTCCTTTCCAGAAGCCATGTATACGGTGTGGACCATCATGCCCCCAGACTTAGGGTGTCCGGGCTTGTTGCTTTTAGCCGTCGTTGCACGTCGAGGGATCTTCTCGGGCTCCCTCCTTTTATGAGCCATGGAGGTTGAGGGGGCCGTCGAGGTGGGCGTCCAAACAGCCTTTTGGGTTTTCGCCTGGTGACCAGCTTTCGGTTGGACCTTCAGCTTCTTATGCTGGCGGGAGAAGTTTGGATCGATGATTGAGTCCCGGGCCCGCCGCCAAACCTTATAGATTTTGGAAGACAGCCGTTGAGGAGATCGGGGCTGTTCTGATTCTATTTCCACAACCTTTTCTGATGGGGGAGGAGACCTCTTCAGCACTGCGGTAGGGGAATTCCTTCGCACCTTATTTAGCATTTCAAAGCTGTTTCCAGTTGGAACAGCAGCATTAACTTCTACCGCCAGGGCTGGTGGAGTCAATCCAGAGGGGGAGTTGCCCCCAGCCTTCCTTATTCGGCGCCAATGACGACGTCGAGCGCGTCGAGCAGACGGCGTAGAGTCAGATATAAGAATGGTTTCATCTTGCCCCCTGTGTGGGTGGGGGGTCGTTGTTGGTGTTAGCCTGTCAAAGACTGATGTCCTTTGTACAGCGGGAGCGGGAGTCGAAGCTGTTAATCTCGTGAAGATCGATTTCTTGACTGGGGAAACCGCCTCGGCGATTTCGGAGGCAGGAGCGGCCTCCTTCTTAGGAGCAATCTTCTCTGGGATTGTAGGCCTCATGATGAGTTCGCAAGATTTCTGGCCCAATCTAGGGAAGACCGAGGCGTTAACGTTGGGCGACTCGTTAAGAGGAACCGCGGCAGGGGTAAGACGATCAAAGACCGACTTCCTGAGAGTTTCCTTTGTCAGCACTGGCACCACGAAGCTTGATGAGGGGAGCATAGTCCCAAAGAACAATCCGGTAGTGGCCTGAGTCACCAGGTCTGCCGGCATTGTGAACAACGAAGCAGCTTGGGGTCCATAGGCTATACCTCCTGGCGAGGTAGAGCGTTGGTCGCAATTGCAGTTTGAGCAGTTGGAGGATTTCGCGTATGTAGCAGCCATCGATCCTTCGTTTTCTGCAATAGGCAAGGCGCCAATTCTTAGTATCTTGAAACCCAAGGGCAACTGTTAGCGAACCGCGATTGGTTCGCGAATCACGACACACGAAGTGTGGAGTGGAAAGAGGAAAAGGTCCCACCGGGCGTGCCAGAATCTGTTCCCCTCCGAAAGACGGCGCGCAAGGCTGCGATGTCTTGGCACTGAGATTCGGGGCAGATGCTAATTGGTGCTATCCGTTCACCTCTCCGAAGATGCCAAGTTGGTTTATGGCACCATGTATCGAAGGTTTAAGCGGATGCGACCGATGTAGCAGACTTCGTCAGATTCCCCCTCGTTGAGGGGTTTTTGATTGTGGGGACGCTCTTCCCTGCAGGCGCAAGCCCCTGCAGTTAATTACGCTACCGCATTGCGGTAACAACTTTCTCCTTCTCCAGATGGTCACTTCGTATCGTGTGTGTTTGTTTTATGTTTTGTTGCCCGTGGATTGTTTACGGAGACTGAGTTATGTCGTCGCCCGTAGGGCGTGGACTAGTCCAAATCCGAGTTATCTTAGATTTGGGTTTGGGGGTTTGGTTTGAGGATACGTTAGCCATGCTTGAGGCTAAGATCAACTCAAACATTTGTTAAGGATACGTCAGTCTAGTTTGAGACTAAGATCAACTTAACGGGATCGTTTAGATCCGACAAAGGAGTGTTTGGACTCCATTGTTCCAGTTTTAGGACGTAGTGGTCCATCGTATGTGTGGCCGTCGGGACCCATCACCTCTCTGACGACGTTGAAGGATTACAACGACGGATGTCAGAGGAGTTCAGAGATGTACCCTCAAGCCAGAGTTAATTAGGGGGATTCATAGTCCAGTCTGCTTGAAGGTTTAAGGACGCGTTAGCCATCTTTGAGGCTAAGGTCAACTTAAACGGGACCGTTTAGATCCGACAAAAGAGCATATAGGGGCTCTATTGTTCTAGTTTAAGGACATCGCGGTCCATGGGTAGTTTTAAGGACATTGCGGTCCGTGGGTAGTTTAAGGACATTGCGGTCCGTTGATAGTTTTAAGGACATTGCGGTCCGTGGGTAGTTTAAGGACATTGCGGTCCGTGGGTAGTTTAAGGACATTGCGGTCCGTGGGTAGTTTAAGGACATTGCGGTCCGTGGGTAGTTTAAGGACATTGCGGTCCGTTGGTAGTTTTAAGACATCTCGGTCAAGGTTAAGGACGTCATAGTCCATGGGTTTAAGGACTCCACAGTCCGGTATGTGCTCTGGATGCTTCACACGGGTTCACTGCCATGCTAGGCGAGGACCAGGCTCCGCTCTGGATGCTTCACACGGGTTCACTGCCGTGCTCTGCGAGGACCAGGATCCGCTCTGGACGTTTTCCGCGGGGTCAAAGAGTGACGTTATCCACGTTCCACGTAACCAGGAATTTTGTATTATGCATGGGTTTAAGGACCCCACAGTCCATATCATGAATGGTCTTCGGGACCCGTCACCTCTTTGAAGACATTGAGGGATTACAATGCCAAGTATCAAAGGAGTGAAGAGATGTACCCTAGAACCAGGGTGGATTAAATAGTCCTTGGCCCAATTTGGGTCAAGACTGATCAATTATGTTATGAACCTATCGGCCCAGTTAATCACAAATTGAGGACTTATGGCCAGCTTGGGCTAAGTCCAGTCAGGTCTGGAATATTGACTCTTTGTTGGTCCATTGAGGGAGAATGTTTGCCTCTATCCCTTTAGCCAATTGGGCCAAAGCCTAGTGTTAAACACTTCAGAGCAATCAGTGTTGAACACTGGGAATAAGGTTGTTGAGTTAGTGTTCAACACTAAGAGATAATTGGTGTTAAACACCAGCAATAAGGCTTTTTCAAATTAGTGTTAAACACTAAAACAGATCAGTGTTGAACCCTGCCAATAAGGCTTTTTAATCAGCATTGAATGCTAAGGCCCGGCAGTGTTTTAACACTGGGCTTGAGAGTTTTAAATTTAGTGTTAAACACTAAGGCGAGAAGGGTCACGTGGCAGCACGTGAGAGCGCCCTCCCTTCTTTTGTTCTGCTGAAATTATCATCTCCTTCAAAGCATCACGTGCCATCACGTGAGGGGCATTCAAATGCCTGTGTATTAGAGTTTCTGCCAAGGTCACGTGGGGTGCTGCCTCAAAGGGGCTTTCTGTAGGGGTTTTGGGGGGTCACGTGGTGGCACGTGACCCTACCTCTATGTTTTTTTAAATTTCAGAGGAATTAAATTCCTATTTCCTTTTGAAGACTTGTAGAGTTGAACTCTGAATTTTCTGTAGGAATTAAATTCCTCGTTTATGTGGAGAACTGAAGAGGGTTCAACCCTTAATAAAAGCTTTCAAGGAATTATACTTCCCATTTTAAAGAATTATAATTAAGGGAATTAAATTTCTGCTATTTCCACAGAACCACATTCTTAATTAGGGTTCAACCCTGTTTCTTTTGTTTTGAAGGAATTGAATTCCCATGATACAGGGTTGAGCCCTAATTTTATTTTTAAAGGAATTGAATTCCTATAGTTCTGCGAGAATTAAATTCTCATGCTTGCGTTCCCTCTCTATGTTTTGGATCTGCATGGCAGGATCTCAACCCATTGAGAATTAAATTCTCAACCTAAAGGGGAGATGTGCACTTTGCAGATCCTCTATCAAAGAGAGAAGAAATGTGCTCTTCTGTTTTATGTATCAGAGTTAAACTCTGTTGGGAATTAAATTCCCCCTCTTTCAAAAGGCCTTCCCTTTCTTACCTAGGGTTTTTTGCAGAAGATCCAAGTCTTTTCCAAGTATCAAAGCTTTTCTCCTTTTTTCTTTCTCTGCGCGTGTGTATCCCTCTTTTTTGTCTCTTGGCTCCTATTTATAGGAGAAGCAACTGAATCAGTTAGTTTTGTGACAAATCTTCATTGAGAGATTTGATTTGCATCCTTCATTCGTTCTGGACCTTTGGATTATTGGGTGAGTTTTATTCACCGTTGGATTTCAAATCCAGAGATTCTCCCTTTTTATTTTGGTTAGATTTAAGGGGGAAATCTTTCCAAACCCGAGATTTTCCATAAATAAATGACCTCTGAATCTTTAATTTGATTGGATGCATATAGTTGCGTTCCTTTGGAAAGATTTGCATTTCTCTCAGAATTTAATTCTGTTGACAAAAAGGGCTTTGAAAGCCGGTCGCGTGTGACCACGTGATCCATGGTCACGTGTGAGCACGTGACCCCCTTTGGAATGAGCCTTTTCCTTTCTTCTGATTGTTGCTTAAGCGTCACGTGCCACCACGTGACTCTTGGTCACGTGTGAGCACGTGACCCTTGTTTGAACTCTCTTTTCTTGGTTCGTCTGGAGAACGAGTCTACTGTCTTGAACGTCACGTGCCAACACGTGACCCTGGTCACGTGGAAGCACGTGACCTCTTCTGAAGCCCTTTTCTTGACTTGATCAGAGAACTTGTGTGTCTTCGACGCTTGTATTTAAATGTCACGTGTCGCCACGTGACCCTGGTCACGTGGGAGCACATGACTCTTTCTGAAGCCCATTTTCTTCAGCGTAGTCAGGAGACTGAACTCGACTTGATGATGCTTTTAAGGTGTCACGTGCCAACACGTGACCGCTAGTCACGTGTAAGCACGTGACTCTCCTCTGAAGCTTTTCCCAGAAGCTTTCCTGATTTTAAATCAGGAAACAACGACACAAAGTGATCATCTGGAGAAGGAGAAAGTTGTTACCGCGATGCGGTAGCGTAATTAACTGCAGGGGCTTGCGCCTGCAGGGAAGAGCGTCCCCACAATCAAAAACCCTCAAACAAGGGGGAATTTGACGAAGTCTGCTACATAGGCCGCATCCGTTTAAACCTTCGATACATGGTGCCATAAATCAACTTGGCATCTTCGAAGAGGTGGACGGATAGCACCAATTAGCATCTGCCCTGAAATTCAGGCGGGACGTTCACCGCGTCTTCCCGCATCTTTCGGCGGGGAACACACCCAGAGTCAAGCAGTTCAGGACACTGCATCCAAAGAACTTCTCGGGTAAAGAGATCCCGCTTAAGGCAGAAGAATGGGCTCAAGTGATTGAGAATGACTTGGCAGCGGCCTAAGTACCAGATATTGCTTGGATAAGAGTTTCTAAATTGCAACAGACAGATAATACCAGGGAATGGTGGAAGGCAGCGGAGAGCCATCTCGAACAACCAATAGAGTGGAAAATATTCCGAAACCTCTTTGATGCAAAGTACTTTTCAGAGACTACCCGCTTTGACATGGAACAGCAATTCATTCATCTACAACAAAGCTCAATATGGGGCCAAGTCTGTGCATGAATAATATGCTGCATACATCATTTCCAATGCTGAGATCCGGGGACGATGATTCTAGCAAGGGTTGGACCCTGAAATCCAAGCTGCACTTGCTACAGGAGATTTTCCAACCCACGAACTTACTTTGAAGGCTGCTCGACGCTGAGACAGTTGTGAAGAAAAAGGACAGGCCACAATCGGCCAGTATGAAACACCCTGTACACCAGATTATAGGAGGGGCCTTTTCCATGCCAGCTTTCAACGGACCATCTCGGAGGCCGGGAGATTCATTCGCCAACAACAAACCAGACTTTTGCAGCTACTGCAAAAGAACATGGCATCTAGTGAAGAATTGTCGTAGGACAAACAACTTTTGCTTGATCTGTGGGTCTTCTACTCACACTATTGGAGCATGCCCCCAGAACCGAGGGACTAATAACCCTCCATCTAGACCAGCGATCCAAGATTTTCCTACCCGGTTAGCTCTATCAGCTTCAACTCCCTACACTTAGACCGCTCAACCACAACGCCAAGTGTTTAACTAGGCATAGAGGCGCGACGCCAAGCATTCACTATGTCAGTTAGGGTCAAAAATTACACCCCGGTTGACCAAGTCAAAGTCAAAGTCAACCCCAAGCCCAGGTCAAGTGGGTCTATGCCCAAATCGAGCCCGAACATGAAGCGGCCGGTCTGTCCCATGCCAAAATGAAAATTATGTAATAAATAATTTTGATCTAATTTTTATGAATAAATGTAAGGAAAATGGGTATAAGGCCAAATTTTTGTGAAGCCCATAGCTCATGTGCAAAAGAAATAAGCACATGAGGTATGGGATGGGAAAAATGCCATTTTGTAAAGCTTAAGGGGCTCTGAGTAAATTTGTAAGCCTATATAAGGCAACATGATAATGAAGGACAATAATTCATTACCCTCAAAATCTAGGGTTTCTGTGACTCCTTCTTCTTTCTCAAGGTTCTAAAACTTCTTCCCTTTTTTTGAATTAAATCAAGAGTTTAACTCTTCTTTTTACAAAAAGAAATAATTTTCACCATAAAACTCTTGAAGGGGAACTCAGATCTCCTATCAAATCCTAAAAGGGGTGATTTTTAAGCCTCACCCCCCCTTTTCTCTAAGATCCAGCTAACGGAGAGGAGAAAGAAGGAAATCCATCTCCAAAAATCACACTTTGGGAAAGATCCAAGGCTCAAGAGAAAACTCAGGGCTCAAGGGAGAAGAAAAGGGTCCCCTTTCATCATCTCCGAAAATCTCTTAGGAGTTTAACTCCAAATATATATATATATATATATATATATATATATATATATATATATAATAATAATAATAATAATAATAATAAACCTATCTTTTTAGGAGTTCAACTTCAAAAGTCAATTGGGAGTACAACTCCCGCAGCAAGGGCTAAGCCCTTTGTCCTTCTTTTAGGAGTTTAACTCCAAAAGTCAATTGGGAGTACAACTCCCAGTGCAGGGGCTAAGCCCCTTTTTTTCTATAGGCGACCAGCGCCCACGTGCCGGGCGCGTGAGGCGCTGACGACCAGCGCCCACATGCCACGTGTGGCGCTGGCACCCAGCGTCCAGCGCCCGCGTACTGGGCATGTGAGATGCTGGCATCCACGCGTCCTTTGGATGCTATTCACCCTTTTTTTATATATACACACTCCACAACACTTTCCCTATTAGAAAAAAAATTTAACGGAGCGCTGCACCACACCCCGTAAGGGGGCTGCTAGCCCCCTTGACCCCCGGCCCACTATCCGGGTAGCGGGAACCCCGTAAACTCTGTGAGGCCCCCCGATATACCTAAGACCCTGTTCCCCTCCGAACGGCGGCCGAGACGCGGGGACGTCTAGACCTGAGGTTCGAGGAAGATGCTAATTGGTGCTATCCGTCCACCTCTCCGAAAATGCCAAGTTGATTTATGGCACCGTGCATCGGAGGTTTGGATGGATGCGTCCGATGTAGCAGACTTCGTCAGATTCCCCCTCGCTTGAGAGGTTTTTGATTGTGGGGACGCTCTTCCCTGCAGGCGCAAGCCCCTGCAGTTAATTACGCTACCGCATTGCGGTAACCACTTTCTCTTTCTCCAGATGGTCACTTCGTGTCGTGTGTGTTTATTTTATGTTTTGTTGCCCGTGGATTGTTTACGGAGACCGAGTTATGTCGTCGCCCGTAGGGCGTGGACTAGTCCAAATCCGTAATATCTTAGATTTGGGTTTGGGGGTTTGGTTTGAGGATACGTTAGCCATATTTGAGGCCAAGATCAACTCAAACGTTTGTTAAGGATACGTTAGCCTAGCCTGAGACTAAGATCAACTTAACGGGGTCATTTAGATCCGACGAAAGAGCATTTGGGCTCCATTGTTCCTGTTTAGGGACATAGTGGTCCATTTAATGTATGGCCTTCGGGACCCGTCACCTCTCTGACGACGTTGAAGGATTACAACGACAGATATCATCGGAGTTCAGAGATGTACCCTTGAACCGAAGTTGATTGGGGGGATTCATAGTCCAATCTGTTTGAAGGTTTAAGGATGCGTTAGCCATATTTAAGGCTAAGATCAACTTAAACGGGATCGTTTAGATCCGAAAAAAGAGCGTTTGGGCTCTATTGTTCCAGTTTAAGGACATAGTGGTCCATTGCTAGTTTAAGGACATTGCGGTCCATGGGTAGTTTAAGGACATTGCGGTCCATTGTTAGTTTTAAGACATCTCGGTCAAGGTTAAGGACGTCGTAGTCCATGGGTTTAAGGACCCCACAGTCCGTTGTTAGTTTTAAGACATCTCGGTCAAGGTTAAGGACGTCGTAGTCCATGGGTTTAAGGACCCCACAGTCCATTGTTAGTTTTAAGACATCTCGGTCAAGGTTAAGGACGTCGTAGTCCATGGGTTTAAGGACCCCACAGTCCATTGTTAGTTTTAAGACATCTCGGTCAAGGTTAAGGACGTCGTAGTCCGTGGGTTTAAGGACCCCACAGTCCATAACAATGTGTGGTCATCGGGACCCGTCACCTCTTTGAAGACGTTGAGGGATTACAACACCAAGTATCAAAGGAGTGAAGAGATGTACCCTGGAACCGGAGTGGATTAAATAGTCTTTGGCCCAATTTGGGATCAAGACCAATTAATTATGTTTTGAGCCCATTAGCCCAGTTAATTACGAATTGAGGACTTATGGCCAGCTTGGGCTAAGTCCAATCATATCTGGGACATCGGCCCTCCTGTTGGTCCCTTGAAGGAGAGGCTTTGCCTCTATCCATTTAGCCAATTGGGCCAATGCCTAGTGTTAAACACTAAAGACCAATCAGTGTTGAACACTGGGAATGAAATTGATAGGTCAGTGTTTAACACTAAAAGATAGTTGGTGTCAAACACCAGCAACAAGGCTTTCAAATTAGTGTTAAACACTAAAACAGATCAGTGTTGAACACTGGCAACAGAGATCTCAAATTAGTGTTAAACACTAAGGTGATCAGTGTTGAACACTGCAAATAAAGTTCTTTGATTAGTGTTGAACACTAAGGCCAAACAGCGTTTTAACACTGGATTCAGGGGTTCCAATTTAGCGTTAAACGCTGAGGCAAGAGGGGTCACGTGGTAGCACGTGAGGGCGCCCTCCCTTCATTTGTTCTGCTGAGAATATTGCATCTTTTGGAGCATCACGTGACGGGTTTTTAAATGGAGTATGTTAAAGCCTCTGCCAAGGGTCACGTGGGTCACGTGAGGCATTGCCTCAAAGGGGCTTTTCTGTAGATCTTTTTGGGGGTCACGTGGTGACACGTGACCCTGCTTTTCTGTAGTTATTTAGAAGATCTGTTAATCCCTTGTGGGGTTGAATCCTGACAATAATTTCAGAGGAATTAAATTCCTACTTCCTTTTGAAGATTTATATTCTGGAATAGAGTTGAACTCTGAATTTTTTGTAGGAATTAAATTCCTCATATATGTGAAGAACTGAATAGGGTTAAACCCTAATAAAATATTTAGGGAATTAAACTCCCACTCTCTGTTAAAGAATTATTCTGGGGAATGAGATTAAGGGAATTAAATTCCTGTTGTTTTAACAGAACTAAGTTCTTAACTAGCGTTAAACCCTGATTCTTTTTATTCTGAAGGAATTAAATTCCCATAACACAGGGTCAAACCCTAATTTTATTTTAAAGGAATTAAATTCCTATAGTTCTGTGAGAATTAAATTCTCATGCTTCCATTCCCTCTCTATGCTTTGGATCTGCATGGCAGGATCTCAACCCATTGAGAATTAAATTCTCAACTCAAGGGGAGATGTGCACTTTACAGATCCTCCATCCAAGAGAGGAGAAATATGTCCTTCTGTTTTATATCAGAGTTAAACTCTGTTGAGAATTAAATTCTCTTTTCTTTCAATGAAACCTTCCCTTTCTTACCTAGGGTTTTCTTTTGCAGAAGATCCAAATTCTTCTAAAGTATTCAGGGCTCTCTCTCCTTTCTTCCCTCTGCGTATCTCCCCTCTTTTTTTTCTCTCTCTCTCTGCATCTCCCCCTTTTGTGTGTCTCTTGGCTCCCATTTATAGGAGAAGCAGCCGGATCAATTAGTTTTTGATGAATCTTCCATTGGGAGATTTGATTTGTATTCACCATTCGTTTTGGACCTTTGGATTATTAGGTGAATTTTATTCACCATTGGATTTTAAATCCAGAGATTCTCCTTTGTTATTTTGGTTAGATTTTAAGGGGAAATCTTTCCTAATTCGAGATTTTCCCATAAATAGATGATATTTAATCACCTTTAAATCTTTAATTCAATCGGTTGTTTTTGGAAAGATTTGAGAGGTCTTTTCTCAGAATTTAATTCTGTTTGACAAATGGGCTTTGAAGTCGGTCACGTGTGGCCACGTGACCCTTGGTCACGTATGGGCACGTGACCCCCTTGGAACGAGCCTTCTTCTTTCTTTTTGCGCTCTGTCTTCTGGTTGCTGCTCAATAGTCACGTGCCATCACGTGACTCCTGATCACGTGTGAGCACGTGACCCTTGTCTGGACTCTTTTTCTTGATTTAGCCGGAGAACAAATCTGCTGCTTTTGATTATCACGTGCCAACACGTGACCCTGGTCACGTGGGAGCACGTGACCTCTTCTGAAGCCTTTTCCTTGGTTTGATCAGGGAACCGGTTTGCCTTTGAAGCTGCTTTTAATTGTCACGTGCCAACACGTGACCCAGGTCACGTGGAGGCATGTGACCTTTTCTGAAGCCCTTTTCTTTGATGTAGTCGGGAAGTTGAATTTTCCTTGCTGATGTTTTTAGATGTCACGTGCCAACACGTGACTGCTGGTCACGTGTAAGCACGTGACTCTTTTTTGAAGCCTTTTCCATAAGCTTTTCTGATTTTAAATCAGGAAACAAATGCCCCCACAGCGTTGTTCTCACGTGTCCGTACGTGAGTGCAACGCTGTCACCTTTTGTGACCGTTGGATTCCTCTAGGGATTTGGGGAGATGAAACGTCTCCATCACCTCCTATAAATACTCACGTTTCTTCAGAAGAGGCTTCACTTTGCTCATCTTCTTCTTCTGAGAACTTTTTCCCTTGAGAATTTAATTCTCTTCTTCCAGAACTTAGTTCTCTGCCTCGAAACCATCTTCAGAGTTTAACTCTGTTCAGGTGACCCTTTTTCCTCAGGTAATGTTCTTGGACAAACAGCGAACTTCCACATTCCTTTGGATTTTAAATCCAAAACAAGGGTTTTTACTCTTTTTTAACAAGGAACCCATTTTTCTTCAAGTTTTTCCATAAGAACATGAAACCGCCTAACCTTCGAACTGTAGATCTCTTAGGGTTTAGATGATCTTTGGGGAAACGATGATGGCGTTTCAACTCTATGGAATTTAATTCCATCCAAAAATGTTTCTTGGGATTTAATTCCCTTTTCTTAATAAGGAATTTAATTCCAATGAAGAACTCAGTTTCTTCACACGGAGGCTTCTTGGGGTTTCCTTGTCATTCTATGATTAGTGAAGAAGAAGAGGGTTTGTAATAAATCGTCTTGATTTTTATTTCAGGTATCATGGACGCTCATTTGTATAATCTCAACGAAATCATTTCCTACGGGAATATTCGTGCCCTGGACCGTAGTCAGAATCAGGAGTTCACCAACGCTCAGTGTGTTGAGATTCTGAGCCGCTTTGACGAGTACAATCATCGGCTACTCTCCCGTCGCTCTTCTCTTCTGAGGCTCATCGTGCTGGCGATTTGGGAGGCGCTTCCTCTCTTCTGCGCCGGTGTGCCACTCAGGGCATTGGACGTTGCCGAGGATAAGATACATTCGGTGTATCTGATGAGTTTGATCTCGAAGAGAAGGCGTGACAACCTCATTGATCTTTTGCACCAGGCGTTTCAGCAGTCGGCCATACTTGCCGCCTACCGGAGGGTGGAGGACATCCGCGAGGACCCAGACGCTTGTGATCGCGAGAGAAAACATACTCGGGCGGTTCGAAGTGCTTGGAGGATCTTGGACAAGGTCAAGCTTGAGTTTCTCAACCCATGCCCCGCGTCTGAAGTCTTACCATTGTAAACGTGCCCTCCTTATTTTGTATGAACTTCTTGAAAGATTTAGTGACAAATTTTATTATGTCTTTCCATGTTTGCATGCCTTTCCCTTGGATTTTATTATTTTGCTACTGTTGTTGTTGGTGCTTTTAATATGCAGGGTGCTACTCCATTTTTATTAGTGTACATCGGGTTTGGGCCTCACGTGTTCTGCACGTGGGGTCCCTTGATGGGGCTGTTCACAAAATCTTCCCATGCCATAATTTCAGTGCACAATATCAGATGCAGAAAAAGGGCCTTGGAAATAGTTCCATCTCCCTGATTTTCGATGCCCTTCCCTTTTTTTTTGCCTTGGAAATAGCTTCATCATGCAAGATTTTCCGCGCACAGCACTTAATGCACTTCCTTATATATGAGGCTATAGCCTTCTTTTCCCTTCACAGAGAGATTTATATATTATTTTTTTTATTTTGGTGTAACTTGTCTTGAGAAACAAACGAGCGCCATGGCCTGCAATCGCCCTCATGCTCGTCGACAACCATGGGAAGTTCCTATTGAGGAGATGATCCCCCGCTTTGCTTCTCGGTTGGTGGACCCCCTCCTTACCGACGACGAATGCGACTCAGCAATGTATAAACTCTCGATCCGTAAGGGGTCCCCCCTCCCGATGGGTTCCCTCTGGCTCCGGATGATTCTCACGGCCGTCCTTGCCGACATCCCTCCTCACCCGGCAGAGATGACCCTGGCGATGCTTGACGCGGGTGAAGAAAAGCTCGAGGGCTTTCATGAAGCGCGCCTGATTACTCAGGCTTTGAAGGATTGCTCAATTCATCTGCTGAGCCAGATAAAGGCCCGGCGAGCTATTATGTCTGCGTTCGTGGACGAACACGGCGCCAATCGATGGGGAGCGACTCCTCGTGAGAACCGTCGCTTTGATGTGCTGGAGAAAGCAGAGAGAGAGATGGAGAACATTGTTCTTTGTTTTGTCAACCCTTGTGCCATTGATCCCGTGTTTGGTGACCTTTTTCCATTAGCGTAGCATTTTTAAATTAGTCCCTCCCTTTTTATGCTTTATGCCAAACTTCCATGCAGGCTTGGTATTAGTATGTATGCTTCCGCTTGCATAAATAAACTTTGTATTCTTCTCATGAGAACTTTCTTTAATTGCAAATGCTATCATCACTTTCCTGCATATCAGTCCCTTTTTGGGCATTATGAGTGTTCATACGATTGCAAATGCTATTATTATTATTTTTATATACTCATATGATTGCGAATGCATGCTTGAAATATGTCGAAAATCTTTCTTGTTGCCTTTCATGTCAGGTGATGTGAGCGCGTTTTAGATCGAGTATTGTTGTCGAAGGGAGGTTTATAAATGAAGACATATTCTTCTCTTCAGTGGTGTGTCCCCTTTCTATTGAATGTGTTCTGCGGACAATTTATCTTGATCTCCTTGCAGGGCAGCGATGGCTCACGATTCAGGGTTAAGATCTGCCTCCTAAGACTTTTGCATTTTATGAGCCATGAGGGTCTCATAAAGAGTTTTTCTCCCTACAGGTCGAGAGGATCCCATAGGTGTAAGTCCTTCCTAAGAATCGCGAATATTCTTAAGCGGGTTTTCCCTTGAGAGTCGTAGGGATCTCACAAGAGAGTTTACTTCCTTACAGGTCGTGAGGGCCTGCAAGTGCTGGATGTGGTCGCCCTTGTCCGCGTTTCACGGGGCCAGGGGGCTGCTCCAGGTATCGTAGTTTGAAGACGTCGCAGTCAAGGTTAAGGATCTCATAGTCCGTGGATTTAAGGACTCCACAGTCCGATGTTAGTTTTAAGACTTCACGGTCAAGGTTAAGGACCTCATAGTCCGAGGATTTAGGGACTCCACAGTCCGATGTTAGTTTTAAGACATCACGGTCAAGGTTAAGGACCTCATAGTCCGTGGATTTAGGGACTCCACAGTCCGATGTTTGGTTGCAGGGACCCGTCACCTCTTTGAAGACGTTAAGGAATTACAACGCCAGGTATCAAAGGAGTGAAGAGATGTACCCTTAAACCAAGGCAGAATCCGTAGGGAATCGGGGTGGTTGATCGTTAGTTTTAAGACATCACGGTCGAGGTTAAGGACATCATAGTCCGTGGATTTTAAGGACTCCACAGTCCGGTATTTGCTCTGGATGCTTAACACGGGTTCACTGCCGCGCTTGGCGAGGACCAGGCTCCGCTCTGGGCGTTCTCCGCGGGGTCAAAGAGTGACGTTATCCGCGTTCCACGTAACCAGGAATTTTGCACTAGATGCTTCACACGGGTTCACTGCCGTGCTCGGTGAAGACTAGGCTCCGCTCTGGATGCTTCACACGGGTTCACTGCCGTACTCTGCGAGGACCAGGATCCGCTCTGGACGTTTTCCACGGGGTCAAAGAGTGACGTTATCCGCGTTCCACGTAACCAGGAATTTTGCACTAGATGCTTCACACGGGTTCACTGCCGTGCTCGGCGAGGACTAGGCTCCGCTCTGGATTCTTCACACGGGTTCACTGCCGTGCTCTGCGAAGACCAGGATCCGCTCTAGGCGTTTTCCGTGGGGTCAAAGAGTGACGTTATCCGCGTTCCACGTAACCAGGAATTTTGCACTAGATGCTTCACACGGGTTCACTGCCGTGCTCGGCGAGGACTAGGCTCCGCTCTGGATGCTTCACACGGGTTCACTGCCGTGCTCTGCGAGGACCAGGATCCGCTCTGGACATTTTCCACGGGGTCAAAGAGTGACGTTGTCCGCGTTCCACGTAACTAGGAATTTTACACTAGATGCTTCACACGGGTTCACTGCCGTGCTCGGCGAGGACTAGGCTCCGCTCTGGATGCTTCACACGGGTTCACTGCCGTGCTCTGCGACGACCAGGATCCGCTCTGGACGTTTTCCACGGGGTCGAAGAGTGACGTTATCCGCGTTCCACGTAACCAGGAATTTTGCTGATTGTATCCGCATTTCACGGGATGGAGGTTTGACTGTTGGCGATAGGTATACCACCGAGCCATGGAACTGGGAGTTGCCGCTGTTCCGTTTAGCTTGAAGTTGTGTCCGTCATTACGAGACGAATGTTGGGATGATCTCTAGGCCGCTTGTGGCCCGTCGAGATTTAGCTTCTTTCTTTGGTGAAACCTGGGGGGAGGTATGTTCCCTTTTTGTTTACGCCCTTGGATTGTATACAGGATGTGATGGAACATCACCTGCAGGGCATAAATTTTATTTTTATTTTATTTCTTTTTCCACGATGCTCTATCGTTTCAGCTTTTATATCGCGAAGGTTGCGATTGCCCCATCATTTCGGCTATTTTTCGCGGTGCCCCATCATTTCGGCTATTTATTTACTTTCTGCTCGCTGCTTTTTATTGCGAGTTGCCCCATCATTTCGGTTATTTTTCATGCATACATTTTTACTTGCTGCTTTTTATTGCAAGTTGCCCCATCATTTCGGCTATTTTGTAGGCATGTGTGGCTTGCTAGCTTTTTCGCCGCAAGCTTGGATTTTAGGCACCGATTTCGGCATCAGCACCGCTACAACTGGAATATTGCCAGGAGCGAATCATCATTTGCCTCTGTCGATGTTGAACAAAGGTGGCTTGGCAAACAGGGTTAAGGGTCCTGTCGACCAAGGCTTTTGACTTCATGAGCCGTAAGGGTCTCACAAAAGTATTTCTCCCCACAAGTCGTGAGGATCTTGTGGGTGTATTTTCTCCCTAGGGATCGTGAGGATTCCTAAGTGTATGTTCCTCTGTAAGTCGTAAGGATCCTACAAGAGGGCTTTCCCCTTATGGGTCGAGAGGACCTACAAGGGTTGCTCATCATATGGACATATCTCTAGTCACGGGTGAGACTTTGCTGGGGAAATGTTTATTCGCGCCCGTGGATTGTATACAAGGGTCAGTATTGAGCCCCTTGTAGGGCAATATCAAAGGTTGTGGGGGATTTGCTTAAGAACAGGTTTAGGTTTCTGTAACTTAAGACTTTCAAGTCTTATGAGCCGTGAGGGTCCCATAAGAGAATTCTCCTTACGAGTCGTAAGGATCTCGCAAGCGCATTTTCTCCTTAGGAATCGTGAGGATCCCTAAGTGTGTTGCTCCTTTGTGAGTCGTAAGGATCTTACGCAGGTGGTTTCTCCTTTCAAGGTCGAGAGGACCCTATAAGTGTCTTTTAACGAGGTTGCGCCCTTTCGGGTTTTCACAAACACTCGCCGGTAGTCCTGCTGTTTTTACTCATGGAGCCCTCTCGGGTTTTCATCCATGCTCCTTTTGCTTATGGACATACCGTTTTTTTATTCCTTTTCTCTTTTTTTACAAGGTCGCTCCCTTTCGGGTTTTCACGAACACTTGCCGGCAGCCCTGCTGTTCTTACTCACGGAGCCCTTTCGGGTTTTCATCCGTGCCCATTTTACTTATGGACATACCGTTTTTTTTTTTTCTCTTTTTTTTATATTCATCTCATCAGCCTAAGGATGCTGCGGTAGTAGTTTAGGGACGTTTCGGTCCGTTGTTAGTTTAAGGACATTTCGGTCAGTTGTTAGTTTAAGGACGTTTCGGTCCATCGATAGTTTAAGGACGTTTCGGTCCGTTGTTAGTTTAAGGACGTTTCGGTCCGTCGTTAGTTTAAGGACATTTAGGTCCATGATTAGTTTAAGGACGTTTCGGTCCGTCGATAGTTTAAGGACGTTTCGGTCCGTCGTTAGTTTAAGGACATTTCGGTCCGTTGTTAAGGGGAAGGTCGGCTACTGCTTATGAGGTCTGAGCTTAGGAAGATAGTGAGCGGACATAGTCGTCGTCATCTATCATTGACCCAGGCTGTGGCTCGCTAAGCATAGTATTTCTTTAAGAAGCGGCCGTTTATTGGCCTGAATGGCCTCTCACCGTGCATGTCCATGAGTAGATAGGCTCCACCCTGGTAGACCTTGTCTATGATGTACGGGCCTTCATAGTTCGGCTCAAATTTTCCCCGCTTGGCGCGATTGGGGATCATAGGTCTTTTGACCACTAGTACGAGTTCGCCTTGGCGGAATGTCCTCGGCCTGGTCAATCTTTCATACGAGCGCGTCATCTTTGCTTTGTAGGCCTCTAGGTTTTGTTGCGCTATGAGCCGGGTTTCATCGAGGGCATCAAGCTCCTCGAGCCGAAGGTGAGCATTTTCTTCGTCCGTCAGCTCGTAGTGGACTGCCACTCGTAGAGAGGGTAACTCTATCTTGAGGGGAAGCACTGCTTCCGTCCCAAATACCAAAGCGTACGGCATTGTGTTCGTGGCCGTCTTGAATGTAGTTCGATAGGCCCAAAGGGCCTCTTGCAGCCTCTCGTGCCAGTCTCTCTTATTTCGGGACACTGTCTTTTTTATGATCTTCGTCAAGGTCTTATTGAAGACCTCGGCCAGACCGTTAGCTCATGGATTGTAAACTGAAGAATATCTCTAGTCTATATTGTGCTGCTGCGCGAAGCGGCTAATCTTATGGCTTCTGTAGGCTGGCCCATTATCGGAGATAATCCGCCGTGGGGTTCCAAACCGATAGATGACATGCGTCTTGAAGAAGTGGAGGATATTCTCCGTCTTCACTTCCCTCAGTGGTACTGCTTCTGCCCATTTGGAGAAGTAATCAGTTGTCGCCAGGATGAAACGATGTCCCCGGGACGATGCTGGCTCAATGGGGCCGACTATGTCAGTCCCCCACATTTCGAATGGCCAGCTAGCCACCGTTGGGTGTAGTGGATTCGGATGTTGGTGGATAAAGTCTCCATGAATCTGGCACGAGCGGCATTGCTTCGCGTACTCGAGGCAGTCCTGGATCATCGTGGGCCAGTAGTAACCCATCCGTTTAATTTTTAACTTCATCTTTGGACCTGCTTGATGAGAACCATAGATTCCGTCATGAACCTCCTGAACGACTCTTTCTGCTTCGTCCGGTCCTAAGCATATTAGCCATAGAGAATCAAACGACCTCTTATACAGAGTATCATTGACGAAAGCGAAAGACAGAGCTCGTTTCATGAGCTGATGTCTTGAAGACGCTCCTTCGGGCATTCGGTGGGACTTAAAGTAGTCTATGAAGACTTCCCTCCAGTCCTCTGCCTTCTTACGGTCTTTTATTTGTAGGGTCGTCTGCTCAGTCGCTCCCTTTTCTTCGTATGATTCCGGAGATGTTTCTGCCGGGGCGAGCACTCGACGGCTTTGCACCATGATTTTGACGTCATCGGGGTTCTCGTCAGCCAGTTCTTTAGCGAGCATATCTAGCGCATCTGCTTTGCTATTTTCCGCACGAGGTATACTTTCCAAAGTGTAGGAGGGAATTCGGGTCAATAGTTGTTGCACCTTTTCGCCGTATCTCACCAACTCCAGTTTGCACGTTTGGTAGTCACCATTTACTTGACTAACGACCAATTGGGAATCCCCGTATATAGAGAGGTCTTCAATTCCCATGTTAATGGTGATCTCGAGGCCCGCTATCAAAGCTTCGTATTCGGCTTCATTGTTCGTCCTCGATTCCGTTAAGGAGAAAGAAAAGCGCATTATCCCTCCTTGTGGGGTTACGAAGATGAGGCCTACTCCCGATTTGATTATGGGGGTACATTGTTTGCGCTTCTTCATGGAAGATGCCCCGTCAAAATAGAGTTCCCATCGGGTATCACCGCCGCCGATCGCGTCGAATGCATGTTCGTCCGGCAAATCGCAGTTCAAAGGAGAACAGGCAGGTACTGTATGCTCAGCGAGGAAGTCGGCAATGGCCTGGCCTTTCACTGCCTTAAGAGGTCGATACGTTATTGAGAACTCCATCAGGAGTAGAGCCCATTTAGCGAGTCGACCCGTCAATATAGCCTTTGACATCAAATATTTAAGAGGGTCCACCTTCGAGATGAGACGGACTTCGTGCGCCAACGCGTAGTGCCTGAGCGTTGTTATCGCGAAGATTAACGCCAAGCAATGTTTTTCAATGGGAGAGTAGTTGCTTTCTGCCCCCAGTAGAACTCGACTTAAGTAGTAGAGTGCTATCTCTTTCCCTTGATCGTTCTCTTGTGTCCATAATGCGCCTAAGGAGCCTTCGAGGGCGGTTGTATGAAGAATGAGGGGTTTTCCCTTGACCGGCGCAGCCAACACCGGAGGGTTCTGCAGGTACTGCTTGATCTCGTCTAGTGCACTTGGCATTTGTGATCCCAAACGAATGGAGTTCCCTTCTTCATCAGGTGGCTGTAAGGACGGCATTTGCCTGAAAGATTGGCAATAAACCGCCGGATGTATGCGAGCTTCCCTTGGAGAGATCGCAACTGTTTGAGGGTTCTTGGCGGAGGCATTTCCATGATCGCCTTGATCTTAGATGGATCTATTTCGATACCTCGATGTCGGATGATGAATCCCAGGAATTTACCCGAGAAGACTCCAAACGCGCATTTGAGGGGATTCATCTTCAAATTATATTGCCGAAGGCATTGAAATACAGTCTCCAGATGCTTTAAATGCTCTTCGTATGACATGCTCTTTACTACAAGGTCATCGATATAGCACTCGACGATGTCATGTATAAGGTCGTCGAAGATTTTTGTCATGGCCCTTTGATAGGTAGCGCCGGCGTTCTTTAGACCAAAGGGCATAACCCTGTAGCAGAATATACCCAAAGGGGTCCGGAAAGTGGTGTGCTTCTGGTCTTCGGGATGCATCTTTATCTGATTGTATCCTGATGAACCGTCCATAAAAGAGAAAACCTCATGAGTGGACGTGTTATCTATCATTAGCTCGGTTACTGGTACTGGAAAATCGTCCTTCGGACAGGCTTTATTGAGATCCCTGAAATCCACGGATATGCGTACCGTCCCATTTTTCTTCATTACCGGGACGATATTGGCGATCCAGTCGGGATATTGGACTTCTTGGATAAATCCAGAATCGATCAACTTCTTGACTTCGGCGTTGATGCTCATTTCAAGCTCGAGTCGCATCCTTCTTGGCGCCTGCTTGACTGGCTTGATATCTGGGGATATTGCTAATTTATGCACAGCAATCTCCGGATCCAATCCTGGCATTTCGGAATAGTTCCACGCGAAGCGGTCTTTATGCTGTAGAAGCAAGTTCTTTAACGCAGCCACCCTTTCTTCAGATAGCAGCTCGCTGACAAATGTCGGTCGCGGGTCATCTGCCGATCCTAACTCAATCTTCTTGAGGTTATCTGCAGTGGTATGTATGCCGTCTTCCAGTTCTTTTGGAGCTGGCGGAAATTCTGAGACCACCTCATCATCGCTGTTCTCAAAGTACCAGGGAAGGTCATCCACGTTCTCGGGCTC
This sequence comes from Agapanthus africanus, assembly GCA_030015575.1. Taxonomy (NCBI): domain Eukaryota; kingdom Viridiplantae; phylum Streptophyta; class Magnoliopsida; order Asparagales; family Amaryllidaceae; genus Agapanthus; species Agapanthus africanus. The sequence continues at coordinate 161,748,357 of JASDDO010000024.1, forward strand.
TTCTTTTAATAACGTAATCATATAACAGGTGCGAATCCGCTTCCAGGACTGAGGTGGATCTGGTTTTGCTTTTGCGGCTTTGGGTTCGTGCTTTTGTGGTGGTGTTACCTTCCAACCGTTGGATAAAGCGAATCTGCCCTGTTGGTACTGGTCCTCGACCCAGTTCTTGAAGGTGAAGCAGTCTTCGGTAGGATGTCCTATGGCCTGGTGATAAGAGCAATAGCTCAGATGAGAAGCCTTGTTAGCTTGCTCAGGGTGTCTAGACTCTGGAAGTGCGATCATTTGATGTTTTATAGCGAGGTTGAGTAACCTCTCCGTCTTGTCTCGGGGGAAGGAGTACGCTCGACTCGTCTTCTTGATGAGGGACAAATCCGAGCCGCGCAATACCCGCTCACGTAACTCCCTAATCCTGCGTCGTTGTTGTCGGCTCCTCTTTCCGCTTCTTGATTTATTTCCGTCTCTGCGTCGGGCCTTGCGTACAACGGGTTGACAAGGATGGGCATCTTTGTCTTTTGCAGCCTGTTGAAACAGACGTTGAGTCCTGGCCTTCTCGTAGATGGCCATCTCACGGTTATGGTCTTCCCAAGCTTTTTGACCCACTTTCCTGATAAGCTTGTCCATTCGTTCTTCAAACGACGGACTCGGCACTTCAATCGCGGGGTCTAGTTTTGATGAGGGGTTGGCATTTCCTGACATGGCGTCCTCTTCTTCATCAAAGGTATATATAGCGTAGCTACTGTGAGCCCGTTCCCATTTTCCAGTTCTCGCGTATCCAAGCCCAAGTGTTTCCATTTTCCCGTTGGGCAATTTGCATTGAGTCCCAGGGACATCCCAAATCCTGTTGTAGAACCGAGCTTGTCGAACAGTCTGTTTTAAGGGTACTCCTTGGCGCTTCAATAGCCTCTTTAGTCCATTTGTGTAGTATCTGGGTAAACGGATAGGTTGGAGCCTGTCGAGTGTAACATCCGTGCCATGCCAGATCTCTTTCTCTATTTTCGACTCTGAGGATCGGTAGAATAGGATTAACTTCTCACCCCTTTGCCTGGGAGGGACGTAAAATGTTTGCAAGTCCTGCACATTGTGAGCTTGAAGTGTGTCAAGATCCTTGTAGTGTTCTCGCGGCACCATGGTGATTTGCAAACTCTGATCATCGTTAAGGGGTGCTTGTATTGACAGCCGATTGGAGAACACGGCATTAACCTCATCTTCCGAGTCACTTCCGAAGACCAACATGGGGGCGGACGTCCCCTGGTTGTTGCGTTGAGATGGCCCGGCATAAACTATCTCTTCTTCTTCGGTATCGCTCCCAAAAACAGGGCTGGTGGCGGTGGCTTTGTTCTCCGGGTTGCGACACCTTTCTGTATCCTCGAAATCTGGCAAAAAGTACTTCGCATCTTCGTATTTGCGGACTTCGTTCACGGAAAATGGGTTCAGCTCACCTGTTACGGTATACTCGAAACCATCCATAAAGTACTTCATACACTGATGTTGTGTAGAAGGGATGATGTTGTACTCGTGTAACCAAGGACGACCGAGCAAGGCGTTGTAGCAGGTCTTGGCGTCAATGACATGGAATTTGATGTCTGTGACGAGTAGTCCAAAGCGTAATGTTAGTATCATGGATCCGAGAGTCCGTGACGATTGTGAATCGAAACCGGAGATGGTAATTTTGTCACGAGCGAGGTGTTGCACACTCATGCAGATTTCCTTTAACACCCTAACGTTAAGGAGATTGACGGAGGATCCATTATCCACTAGGATCTTGCCTATCTTGATATCATGGCAGTATCCAGAGACATATAGAGGACGGTTGTGGTCGCACGTCCCGAGAAGGAGGTCTTCGTCCCCGAAAGTGATGTCGGCCGTATGCACTTCCTCCAGTTCATCCTTCATCCTTTCAGTGGCGAGGAAGGCTTGGAATTGCTCAGGTTCTTGTAACGCCTTAATTAATGAATCTCACGCTTCTTTTGATAATAGGAGGGCATCGAGAATGCTAAGTTGAGAAGGTAGCTTCCTTAGGTGCGCTACGATGTTGTAGTCCACCTTACCCTTCTTGGGAGGGTCTTTGGCAGCCAGCTCTTTCATAACTTGGTCATCTAAAGTGATATCCTCAATGACCTTTTCCTTTCCCTTATCTTTTCTATTTGCGGGCCCGAGATTCTTTTCTGGGAGTGTGCGATTGCGCAGCTGAATGTTCTCGCAGGCCTCCGATTCCTCCTCTTTCTCTAAAATGGATTCTTTAAAGAGAGGGCCCAGAGCCATTTCTTCATCAGAGTCGCTCCCAAAGGTGAGAACTTGTGACCCTCCGGCGTTAACCATGTAACAGTTTCCAGTAGTTCTGTTGTGCCTGTCGGTAGTACTTCTTCGTTCTCGACGAGTCTTGCGTTTCATGCGCTTAAAATGTTGCCGATGAGCAACATATCCCTGCCACCATATCCTGAAGGCGTCGCACTCCTCCGTAGGGTGTGAAATTTTCCGATGATATGCGCAATAATTAGGGTGCTTCTCCGCCCCATTGTGTGTGTTTTCTTCCGAGGGTGATAGCTTCATTCCCATTGACATGGCTTTGGCAAACCTTTTCCTCGTCTTGAATATCTTCTTGTCTGCCTCGGATACCTTTCGATCTGGCGGGAGTACTTCAACTCTCTCGTTCAGTCGCCTGCATTTGGCTCCTTCCGATGCGGCCATCTCACGCTCCTGATCTGCTTTACTCTTTAGACGAATCTCGTCTAGAAAGGCGCTGATCATTTCATCTGTTGGCCACACACGCTCTGGTTTTGGCTTTGTCCCCAGTTTCTTAGTGCCAGGAGTTTTTTTATTGTCGGTAAACGAGTGGGAGATTACATTATAACTCGCCACATATCCCTCGGATTCATCCTACGAGCTCTCTCTATCATCTCCCTCTTGAAAGATGTGGTTGAGGAACTCTTGCAGTGTGACAGGAGTTCGCGCCTTTTGATTGTACTCTTCCAGCGCGTCGATTTGCTTCTACAAGTTCGTGTGCTCGTCTCCAGGCTTCACAGGCTTCTTGGATTTCTTCTTCTTTTTCTTCGAAGATTTTGACGGTTGGACGTGAGTATTTAAGACATCACCACGAGTCTTCGTAGTTGGGCGCGGCTTCAGCATTCCCTCAATGATCTGCGGTTCTAGCGGGTCCTTCCATTCGACTGCCGGGCACGCATGAAGGTCCTTCAGCATTCTTTTGGTTTTAGTTGGCAGCACGACCTCCCATGGAGCTTCTTCAATAAAGGAGCAGGTTGCCCCCGGTGTATCTGCTTTCTTAAGAGTATGCGGCTGTGGTGGGTTCACCTTCTACTTTTCTGACAGTATAAACTTCCCCTTGAGGTATTGATCTTCAATCCATCCTTTGAAGACGAAGCAATCTTCAATCGAATGACCTACCGTTTGATATTAAGGGCAATAGTTAGGGTTATTCACCTCAGTGGGTTGTGGCGGTCGCCTTGGATTTGGTAGGTTTATAAGTCTGTTGCGTACTGCCAGCTCGAATAACCGTTTCGTCTTGTCTCGTGGGAACGAGTAGGGACGCTTCATCTTCTCATTATAATACCGGCGTCTTTCTTCCAATTGATCTGCCGGCTTCGGGGCGTTAGGTTGTTGCTGGGCATTCGCGATGAAGATTGCCCTTCCTTTACCCTTGTCATTCCGAGGTTCCGACTTCAGGGGAGGTGGTCTATGACCCATCTGGTCCATCTGAGCCAACTTGTCGATTAAAGCCTGGAATGTGGTTGGCTTAAAGAACATCATAAACTGGGAGATAGTTGCGTGAGGGTCTAGGGTTCCCACGAACATGCCCACTGCGGGCGCTTCCTCAATGCGTTGCTCGCATTTTGACCATAAATTCCGCCAGCGTATAGCATACTGGACCCAGGTTTCGCCTGGTTTTACCCTGGCATTAATCAGTGCTGTTATTAGAGTGCGTTCGTTGGCGCTTGCGAATCGCTGAGTGAATAGCAACTCCATTTCAGCGAACGTCTTGATAGAATCGTTCGGGAGTTCCGAATACCATTCGAACGCTGTTTCTGATAAGCTACCCACGAACTGGCAAAGCAACAGTTTATCATCACCGCCGGTGTTACCGCAAAGGGCCCTGAACTGGGCAACATGTTGATGGGGATTGCCGGTCCCCTTATACACGTGGAATTTTGGTATTGTATAACCCGGCGGGTATTTGATTTGGTCGTACCAGCTTGGATACGGCCGGCCCGTCTTTACGACTTGACCAGCTGTCTCAGTCGCATGATGAACCCGGATTTGCTGGGCTATATAGTCGACCAAATCAGCCTTAGAGATTGTCTCCTCTTTGGCCGTTGAGAGGGCCGGTGGTGGATTTGACGTTTCTCCTCGGTCTTCTTCAAGAATGATTGGGGGATCCTCGGCGGATGGGTCCTGCTGAATCATCATTCCTATCATATCTTGGAAGAGAAGGCCCATGCGCTGTATGTTGGCTGCTTGTTCAGCAGCCTCTTTGTCCTTCTTCTCCAGTATCCGGCGAAGGAATTCGGCGTCGGTTTCTTCCTCCTGGCGTTCGTCTGAGGACGTTTCTGGGTTTTCTTTTGGCCCGGTAAGTGCGGCCATAGCATTCATCATTTCCTGGAGCTTTTGCTGTTACTCCTGAGCTTTGGTCACCGACCGTGTAAGCGGTCGATTACCTGTAGACGCACGGCCGTCTTCTTTTCCTGACGCCATGTATACGGTGTGGACCATCATGCCCCCAGACTTAGGGCGTCTGGGCTCAGTGCTTTTAGCTATCGTTGCAGGCTGGGGGATCTTCTCTGGCTTCCTCCTTTTATGAGCAGTGGAGGTTAAGGAGGCCGTTGAGGTGGACGTCCAGACAGCCTTTCGTGGTTTAGCCTGGTGATCGGCTTCCGATTGGACTTTCAGCTTCTTGTGCTGGCGGGAGAAGTTTGGATCGATCATCGAGTCTCGGGCCTGCCGCCAAACCTTATAGATTTTGGAAGACAGCCGTTGAGGGGATCGGGGCTGTTCTGACTTTATTTCCACAATCTTTTTTGGTGGGGGAGGAGACCTCTTTAGCACCGCAGTAGGAGAATTCCTTCGCACCTTATTTAGCATCTCGAAGCTGTTCCCCGTTGGAACAGCAGCATTAACTTCTGCCATCGGGGCTGGTGGAGTTAGCCCAGAGGGGGAGTTGCCCTCAGCCTCCCTTACTCGGCGCCAATGGCGACGTCGGGCGTGTCGAGCGGACGGTGTTAGTTCAGCGGTGAGAATGGCTTCGTCTTGCCCCCTGTGTGGGCGGGGGGTCGCTGCTGGTGTTAGCCTGTCAAAGACCGATGTCCTTTGGGTAGCAGGAACGGGAGCTGGGGCCGTCAATCTTGTAAAGACCAACTTTTTGGCCGGGGAAGCCGCCTTGGCGATTTCAGGAGCAGGACCGGTCACTTTCTTAGAAGCAGCCTTCTCTGGGATTGTAGGCCCCATGATGGGTCCACAGGGTTTTTGGCCTAATCTAGAGAAGATCGAGGCGCTGATGTTGGACGGTCCGTTGAGAGGAGTCACGGCAAGGGTAAGATGATCAAAGAACGACTTCTTGGGAGCTTCCTTTGTCAGTATCGGCGCCGTGAAGCTTGTCGGTGGGAGCATAGTCCCAAAGAACATCCGGTAGTGGCCTGAGTCACCTGGTCCACCGGTATTGTAAATAACGAAGCAGTTCTGGCGAGGTAGAGCGTTGGTCGCAATTGCAGTCTGAGCAGTTGGAGTATTTTGCAGAAGTAGAAGCCATCGATTCTTTACTTTCTGCAATAAGCAAAACGCCAATTCTTAGTATCTTGAAACCCAAGGGCAACCATTAGCGAACCGCGATTGGTTCGCGAATCACGACACACGAAGTGTGGAGTGGAAAGAGGAAAAGGTCCCACCGGGCGTGCCAGAATCTGTTCCCCTCCGAACGGCGGCCGAGACGCGGGGACGTCTAGACCTGAGGTTCGGGGCAGATGCTAATTGGTGCTATCCGTCCACCTCTCCGAAAATGCCAAGTTGATTTATGGCACCGTGCATCGGAGGTTTGGATGGATGTGTCCAATGTAGCAGACTTCGTCAGATTCCCCCTCGCTTGAGGGGTTTTTGATTGTGGGGACGCTCTTCCCTGCAGGCGCAAGCCCCTGCAGTTAATTACGCTACCGCATTGCGGTAACCACTTTCTCCTTCTCCAGATGGTCACTTCGTGTCGTGTGTGTTTATTTTATGTTTTGTTGCCCGTGGATTGTTTACGGAGACCGAGTTATGTCGTCGCCCGTAGGGCGTGGACTAGTCCAAATCCGTAATATCTTAGATTTGGGTTTGGGGGTTTGGTTTGAGGATACGTTAGCCATATTTGAGGCCAAGATCAACTCAAACGTTTGTTAAGGATACGTTAGACTAGCCTGAGACTAAGATCAACTTAACGGGGTCGTTTAGATCCGACGAAAGAGCATTTGGGCTCTATTGTTCCAGTTTAGGGACATAGTGGTCCATTTAATGTATGGCCGTCGGGACCCGTCACCTCTCTGACGACGTTGAAGGATTACAATAACAGATATCAGAGGAGTTCAGAGATGTACCCTTGAACCGAAGTTGATTGGGGGGATTCATAGTCCAGTCTATTTGAAGGTTTAAGGATGCGTTAGCCATATTTAAGGCTAAGATCAACTTAAACGGGATCGTTTAGATCCGACAAAAGAGCGTTTGTGCTCTATTGTTCCAGTTTAAGGACATAGTGGTCCATTGCTAGTTTAAGGACATTGCGGTCCGTGGGTAGTTTAATGACATTGCGGTCCATGTATAGTTTAAGGACATTGCGGTCCATGGGTAGTTTAAGGACATTGCGGTCCATTGTTAGTTTTAAGACATCTCGGTCAAGGTTAAGGACGTCGTAGTCCATGGGTTTAAGGACCCCACAGTCCGTTGTTAGTTTTAAGACATCTCGGTCAAGGTTAAGGACGTCGTAGTCCATGGGTTTAAGGACCCCACAGTCCATTGTTAGTTTTAAGACATCTCGGTCAAGGTTAAGGACGTCGTAGTCCATGGGTTTAAGGACCCCACAGTCCATTGTTAGTTTTAAGACATCTCGGTCAAGGTTAAGGACGTCGTAGTCCGTGGGTTTAAGGACCCCACACTCCGTAACAATGCGTGGTCATCGGGACCCGTCACCTCTTTGAAGACGTTGAGAGATTACAACGCTAAGTATCAAAGGAGTGAAGAGATGTACCCTGGAACCGGAGTGGATTAAATAGTCTTTGGCCCAATTTGGGATCAAGACCAATTAATTATGTTTTAAGCCCATTAGCCCAGTTAATTACGAATTGAGGATTTATGGCCAGCTTGGGCTAAGTCCAATCATGTCTGGGACATCGGCCCTCCTGTTGGTCCCTTGAAGGAGAGGCTTTGCCTCTATCCATTTAGCCAATTGGGCCAATGCCTAGTGTTAAACACTAAAGACCAATCAGTGTTGAACACTGGGAATGAAATTGATAGGTCAGTGTTTAACACTAAAAGATAGTTGGTGTTAAACACCAGCAACAAGGCTTTCAAATTAGTGTTAAACACTAAAACAGCTCAGTGTTAAACACTGGCAACAAAGATCTCAAATTAGTGTTAAACACTAAGGTAATCAGTGTTGAACACTGCAAATAAAGTTCTTTGATTAGTGTTGAACACTAAGGCCAAACAGCGTTTTAACACTGGATTCAGGGGTTCCAATTTAGCGTTAGACGCTGAGGCAAGAGGGGTCACGTGGTAGCACGTGAGGGTGCCCTCCCTTCATTTGTTCTGCTGAAAATATTGCATCTTTTGGAGCATCACGTGCCATCACGTGACGGGTGTTTAAATGGAGTATGTTAAAGCCTCTGCCAAGGGTCACGTGGGTCACGTGAGGCACTGCCTCAAAGGGGCTTTTCTGTAGATCTTTTTGGGGGTCACGTGGTGACACGTGACCCTGCTTTTCTGTAGTTGTTTAGAAGATCTGTTAATCCCTTGTGGGGTTGAATCCTGACAATAATTTCAGAGGAATTAAATTCCTACTTCCTTTTGAAGATTTATATTCTGGAATAGAGTTGAACTCTGAATTTTCTGTAGGAATTAAATTCCTCATATATGTGAAGAACTGAATAGGGTTAAACCTTAATAAAATATTTAGGGAATTAAACTCCCACTCTCTGTTAAAGAATTATTCTGGGGAATGAAATTAAGGGAATTAAATTCCTGTTGTTTTAACAGAACTAAGTTCTTAACTAGGGTTAAACCCTGATTCTTTTTATTCTGAAGGAATTAAATTCCCATAACACAGGGTCAAACCCTAATTTATTTTAAAGGAATTAAATTCCTATAGTTCTGTGAGAATTAAATTCTCATGCTTCCATTCCCTCTCTATGCTTTGGATCTGCATGGCAGGATCTCAACCCATTGAGAATTAAATTCTCAACTCAAGGGGAGATGTGCACTTTACAGATCCTCCATCCAAGAGAGGAGAAATATGTCCTTCTGTTTTATATCAGAGTTAAACTCTGTTGAGAATTAAATTCTCTTTTCTTTCAATGAAACCTTCCCTTTCTTACCTAGGGTGTTCTTTTGCAGAAGATCCAAATTCTTCTAAAGTATTCAGGGCTCTCTCTCCTTTCTTCCCTCTGCGTATCTCCCCTCTTTTTTTTCTCTCTCTCTCTGTGCATCTCTCCCTTTTGTTTGTCTCTTGGCTCCCATTTATAGGAGAAGCAGCCGGATCAATTAGTTTTTGATGAATCTTCCATTGGGAGATTTGATTTGTATTCACCATTCGTTTTGGACCTTTGGATTATTAGGTGAATTTTATTCACCATTGGATTTTAAATCCAGAGATTCTCCTTTGTTATTTTGGTTAGATTTTAAGGGGAAATCTTTCCTAATTCGAGATTTTCCCATAGATAGATGATATTTAATCACCTTTAAATCTTTAATTCAATCGGTTGTTTTTGGAAAGATTTGAGAGGTCTTTTCTCAGAATTTAATTCTGTTTGACAAATGGGCTTTGAAGTCGGTCACGTGTGGCCACGTGACCCTTGGTCACGTGTGGGCACGTGACCCCCTTGGAACGAGCCTTCTTCTTTCTTTTTGCGCTCTGTCTTCTGGTTGCTGCTTAATAGTCACGTGCCATCACGTGACCCCTGATCACGTGTGAGCACGTGACCCTTGGCTGGACTCTTTTTCTTGATTTAGCCGGAGAACAAATCTGCTGCTTTTGATTATCACGTGCCAACACGTGACCCTGGTCACGTGGGAGCACGTGACCTCTTCTGAAGCCTTTTCCTTGGTTTGATCAGGGAACCGGTTTGCCTTTGAAGCCGCTTTTAATTGTCACGTGCCAACACGTGACTCAGGTCACGTGGAGGCATGTGACCTTTTCTGAAGCCGTTTTCTTTGATGTAGTCGGGAAGTTGAATTTGCCTTGCTGATGTTTTTAGATGTCACGTGCCAACACGTGACTGCTGGTCACGTGTAAGCACGTGACTCTTTTTTGAAGCCTTTTCCATAAGCTTTTCTGATTTTAAATCAGGAAACGGACCCTTCAAAACACAACATGCGTACACTGCACATTGAGTTCGCATGACTAGTTTGACCCTTCAATCGGAGATTACTTCGCTCCAAAGGCGAGAGATAATTAACGACAGCTTAGTCCACAGTTGCCGGAGATTCGAATACCCATAATCAATAAACCCCCGCCTACCCTAAGTAGGGGTAATCTGTTGTACGCCTGACAAGCGACGCGTATTCCCATCTCAATGGGGTGACGAAAAACACCCTACAGATTCTGGCATGCCCGATGGGACCTTTTCTCTCCTCTCATATTTCGGGTTAAACGTTCATGCGAACTCAATAAATATACATATCGATTGCCTGTACTGAAATCATACTTCTTCGTATAGGTTAACAGTTTCCAATTGCAATCTTTGGATGCAGCAAAAATGTCTCTAAGGACAAGCTCAACTCTCGACATGGCTCTTATCTCCTACACGATGAAGATGGACGCCAGGACGCTCCTCCCGGCCAGTCTCGGGCGACAGTGAGAGGAACCGCCGCTACCATTTGGCTCTATTCTATTCGTGCCAGCTAACTCCATCCCAGCTCCTTAAGTTCCAGTAACAGACAGACCGGCCTCGAAAGGCAGGAGCCAAATGTGGTGATCTCGAGGGCACCACTACCCAAACGCAAGTCGGTGTTTGAACGACTTTCTTTGGCCCCTGTTGGGGGCAAGGCCATTAACACCTACAAAGAAACAAAGCATCTCGGGCAAGCTCCAGCGGTGCTCCTGACAACTGCTCAATCGAGTATCTTCTCTAAGCTCCCCGTCAATCGACTCACAATGGCTTCCTGGATGACGGATGCCCCTCAAGCCCTCAAAATCGAGAAGCTAATACAGAAAAGGCTCAGATACAGAGCCAATAAAAGGGCTAAGCCTCTTGCTATGTTGAATGATTGATCTGTTTTAAAGAAGTGTTTGTAGAATAGCCGCAATCAATAACGGTGTCGCGTGTAGCTAGCCAAGATGAGTACGGGTCATCCTCAGGGATATGTGAAATCTTTTAATCTTATTTTAGACGTGTTGATTGAAAAGAGGAAGAATAGAAGAATAAAGAATAGTAAAGAATAGATTCTAGATCTATATTAAACACGGATGTAGAATACAGATCTAGTTTAAATACGGATGTAAATTTTATAAGAAGAGGGCTTGTAGGGTTCGTTAGGATTTAGTAGTCATGGATAACTAATAAATATGACTCATTTTATCTATTAATAGATTTAAAACTAGATTGATAGTGATGAATGAGTATTAGGGTTCTTGGAAGAAATTAGTGTTTCCACACTATTGACCCTTGTCCTTTCATTGATCTCTATTCATGCCTAGCATTTAACAAAACAATTGTTAATCTAATCTCAAATCGCGGTCAAGACTATCAATAAATTGATAGCGCGCCCGATAAGAATGTTAACGATTCTTTTGCTAAAGTTTATAAACTTCATAAGACTTAAAAGAAGTTAAAGTACTTTCTCATCCATTGTTCTACCATAATCCTACGAACCCTATCAAGCGGAGAATTACTCGCGCATGATGGAGATAGAAGAAGAACGGATAGAGAATGAAATCATAATAAAGAAAATAAATGCAAACTAATTAATCTAATGATCTACCTTTATTAATCAACTTCACAAGTACAATGCCTTCAAATTTAGATTACAAGAGGAAGAAGAATTTTCTCTCGATCTTTACCTTGTTGGAAGTAGATGCTCGGTCGAATCTCACGTCGCCTTATCACGTCGAATCGCGGAGCTGTCGTTGATCACATACTCTTTGACGGTGATTTGCTTCATGTAAAAGGTTGATGATTTCTAGCTTTAGCTCTCGGTCCTTTATATAGCCCCAAAAGTAGAAACCAAAGATCCCAAGAATCAGGGTTTGTTGAGATGATCCTAACATAAAAATCCAAAACTCTAACTCCCTGAATGCACAGCGGATGCGTCGCATTATTGGGATTTTGGCCGGGCAACCGCGGCCGTTTGGTGAGATCATTGCTTGAGAATTCTAGGAAGGCTTCATTGTGACATGTAGAGATTTAGTTGATGTCTGGAATTTTCATATTTTTTCTAAGTCTCTGCCTGTATTGATTCTTCGATTTTATCTAACTTCATCGGCAGATTTCTGATTCCCGACATCTCAATATCTCGATCTCCTGACCTGAGCTAAAGCTTGCACAATATCTCAAAGAATAATGTTAGTAATATTTGGTATTTTTGAGATATTATCCTAACCATTTTATATGATATTATATTTTCAGAATATTGATTAAGGATATTTGATATGATATGCATATTTAAATTATCAAAATATTATACAAATATTATATGCATACATTTTCCTTCATAATGTTAATTATAATATATAAACATATGACAAATAGTATTTTTACAGATAAACCTAAATATGTTATATCAAAAGTGCGATATTTTCGACTAAACATTAAACTTCATGATGTTCCAAGAACAGGGTTACCCCGCAACAACAGTTGAATTGGCTGTAAAACTCGTTAACTCTTTTGAACAACTGAAATTGGTCCATAAGAATGCCATGACCTCAAGAATCAAGAAAGCTGTGATCCGGACAGCGCCACCCAAGGACCCAGTCAGACCAACCATCTTCAGTTGCATGTCCTTTCCAGAAGGAGAAGGTCCACGATGATGGTTCGAAAAATCAGCCGCCAAAGATAAAAAGACAGCTGGATATGTGGTCCACACTGTCTATATAGTGGAAACGCACAGCAAGAGTAAGGACGGGGCCATCACATCTCAAATCCAATCTGGTGTGAATGTGGCTGCCACTTCCCAAGACCAGCATCCTCTGGAAGGAAATGAAAACCCTTCCAGTGAGGCTGATAAGCTGAGAGATCTTTCGGTTCATGAGAAGTCGGGCTCAGAAAGCGAAGAGGAGCCAATCTTCCGTCCCAAGACTGCAGAGCAACAACTTCTCCAAGAGCTCCAGAAGCCGCTCAGAAACAAAGACAAGGAGATGGTCAAGCTCTACTCAAAGATTGACGACTTGACAAACGTCGTCTTATATCCCATAGCCCAAGTTGCCTCTCAGCCACCCAATTAAGCACAGAGCTCTGCTCATAAACCGAGGAACGGTGTCCTGAGACAGCCGACGTCTATTCTCTCAAATCCAAAGTAGGCAAGCCGCATGAAAGTCGGCCGCAGCCTATCTCGGGAAATATCTTGACTACTGATGATGACAACCCGCTAATGCAAGATCAAATCATGGATTTGGTCGCCAATAAAGTCAAAACATTGGTAGCCGAAGACGGAGAGAAAAAAGATGTCAGTAGTAGCGGGAGACCATATCCTGCTCGGTACGATCTTGTGTAGTTTCCCACTGGCTATGTCGTCCCCAAATTTGAAAGGTTCGATGGGACGGGAAATGCGAACCGGCACATTGCCTAATTTAAATAATCACGCACGAATACTGGGGGCAATGATGCGCTCCTTCTCCGTCAGTTTGTCAATAGCTTGACCGATATTGCTTTCGATTGGTATGCAAGAATGCCGGATGACTCGATCACCGCGTCGTTAAACTGGGAACAGTCAACCACCACGTCGTTAAACTGGGAACATTCGACCTCTAAGTCGTTAAACCGGGGATGTAAAAATGTGTAAATAAAAAAATGAAAAAAGGGTCGAAATGATGGGGTGACTCGCAATAAAAATCAGCGAGTAAAATAAAAATGAAAATAAACAACCGAAATGATGGGGCAACAACGAATAAATAGCCAAAATTATAGGGCAATTGAGACCTTCGTGATAAGAAAAGCTGAAATGATAGAGCAATCGCGTTAAAAGAAAGAAAGAAAAAAGAAGGCGAATGATGAGTTGCTCCCGGTACCATATTCTAGTGCAGCAATGCAGACGCCAAACAAAATTTCAAATCTCTGAATATCACAATGGTGAATGATGAGTCGCTCCTAGTACCATATTCCAGCACAGTGATGCAGACTCCAACAAAGTTCCAAATTCTCTCAGCCCTACGGTTGGTCCCCAAATTGACTACCGTATACAATTTACGGGCTCAAATAATTCTCATCACACCCATACCCCACTGCAATCACCATTTCAGCGGCCGGTCTCCGCCCTTGGAATTATATTCCATTTGGGAAGACCCACTGATGTGTCCTCACGATGCGTGAGGAGAACAAAGCTTGCGAGATCCTCTCAACTCGTAAGAACACCTTTGTGAGATCCTTACGACTCACAAGGAAAAAACACACTTGGGGATCCTCACGACTCCTAAGGAGAAAATACACCTACGAGATTCTTTCGACTCATAGGGAAAAAATGCTTTTATGAGACCCTTATGACTCATAAAATTGAAAAGCCTTAAGTGATAGGTACCTGAACCTGTCTCCTAAGCCATCGCCCCCTCAACGGGTAAAGGAAAATGATGAACTGCTCCTGGCACTTATGCTCCAGTGTTAGCAACGCTGATGCTGACCAACCCCAAAATTCCAAACTTTCGATCTAATAGACCCCTAAGTCTTTAAACTGGGAACAGATGACCTCTAAGTCGTTAAACTGGGAACAGATGACCCCTAAGTCGTTAAACTGGGAACGAGGGAAATCCCCTCACGGCAAGTGATGATTCGCTCCTGGTGCCATATTCTAGTGTAGCGATGCTGATGTCAACAAAAATCCCATGTTCTCTATGGCAAATGATGATTCGCTCCTGGTACCCTATTCTAGTATAGCGATGCTGACGTTGAACAAAAACCCAAATTCTAAGTCCCAGGCTCAAAAACCCTACTGGATGCATAAGAAACTCCCAAATCAAATCAAATCAAATCAAAAACCTCTGCGTTGGAATCATGTTTTGTCTCAGAATGTACCCCGTGTCGAAATCATGCTTTGCCTCGGAGTATCTGCCTTCCCTGTCGGAATTATGCTCCGCCTCAGAATCAAGTCAACCAATGACCTCCCCGTTGGAATTATGCTCCGCCTTAGAATCAAGTCAACCAACGACCTCCCCGTCGGAATTATGCTCCGCCTCGGAAACAAGTCAACAAATGACCTCCCCGTTGGAATTATGCTCTGCCTCGGAATCAAGTCAACAAACGACCTCCCTGTCGGAATTATGCTCTGCCTCGAAATCAAGTCAACCAACAATCTCTGTGTCGAAATCATGCTTCATCTCAGAATGTGCCCCGTACCGGAATTATGCTTCATCGTGGAGTATCTTCCTTCCATGTCGGAATTATGCTTCGTCTGGGAATCAACATCTGCATTGGAATTATACTTCGGTTAGAATGTCTGCCCTATAACGGAATTATGCTTCGTCTCAGGATACACCTGTCCCGTGTCGAAATTGTACTTCGTCCTGGAACCCCGTGTCGAAATTATGCTTCATCCCAGAACCTTGCGTCGAAACTATGCTTCGTCTCAGAATATATCCTTCAACTATGGAATTATGCACTGCACTTTGGAATGATGCTCTGATCCTAGAATTATGCTCCGCTCCTCGGAATGATACTCTGATCCTGGAATTATGCTCCTGGAATTATTCCCTACTCTTCGGAATGATGCTCCAACTCTGTAATTATGCTCTGCTCCTCGGAATGATACTTTGATCCCGGAATTATGCTTCACACTTCGGAATGATGCTCCGATCCCTAGAATTATGCCCCCGGAATGATGCTCCGCCCCCGGAATAAGGAACAAGATCCATCAATTTCATGCACACAACACGTACACGCGGTGTGCATTTATTGATGGTGGCACTTTGTTAGGGTCAAAAATAACACCTCGGTTGACCAAGTCAAAGTCAAAGTCAACCCCAAGCGAAGTGGGCCCAAGTCCAGGTCAAGTGGGCCCATGCCCAAGTCGAGGTCGAACATGAAGCGGTCAGCCTGTCCCATGCCAAACTGAAAATTATGTAATAAATAATTTTGATGTAATTTTTATGAATAAATGAAAGAAAATTGGAATAAAGCCAAATTTTTGTGAAGCCCATGGCGCATGTGCAAAAGAAATAAGCACATGAGGTATGGGATGGGCAAAATGCCATTTTGTAAAGCCCAAGGGACTATGTGTAAATTATTAAGTCTATATAAGGCAACATAATAATGAAGGAAAATAATTAATTCCCCTCAAAATCTAGGGTTTCTGTGCCTCCTTCTCCTTCCTCAAGGTTCTAAACATTCTTCCCATTTTTTTTGAATTAAATCAAGAGTTTAGCTTTTCTTTTCTAAAAAGAAACAGTTTTTCACCATAAAACCCTTGAAGGGGAACTCAGATCTCCTATCAAATCCCCAAAAATGGTGATTTTTAAGCCTCATCCCCTTTTCCTCTAAGATCCAGCCAACAGAGAGGAGGAAAAAGGAGACCCATCTCCAAAAATCACACTTTGGGAAAGATCCAAGGCTCAAAAGAAAACCCATGGCACAAGAGAGAAGAAAGGGGTCCCCTTTCATTATCTCCGAAAATCTCTTAGGATCCATAATATATATATATATATATATATATATATATATATATATATAATCTTTCTTTTTAAGATTTCAACTCCAAAAGTCAATTGGGAGTACAACTCCCGCTACAAGGGCTAAGCCCCTTTGTCATTTTTTTAGGAGTTTAACTCCAAAAGTCAATTGAGAGTACAACTCCCAGTACAGGGGGTTAAGCCCCTTTTTTCTGTAGGAGCCTAGCGCCCACATGCCGGGCGCGTGAGAAGCTGTCGCCTAGCGCCCACGTGCCGGACGCGTGTGGTGATGGCGCCCAGTGCCCAGCGTCCAGCGCCTGCATGGTAGGCATATGAAGCACCGCCGCCCACACGTCATTTGGACGCTATTTACCCTTTTTTTATATATACACACTCCACAACACTTTCCCTATTAGAAAAAATTTCTAACGGGACGCTGCCTCGCACCCCGCAATGGAGCTGCTAGCCCCCTTGACCCCCAGCCCGCTATCTGGGTAGCGGGACCCCCGTAAAATCTACGAGGCCCCTGATATACCCAAGACCCCTCAAAACACAACACACGCACACTACACATTGAGTTCGCATGACCAGTTTGACCCGTCAATCGAAGGTTTCTTCGCTCCAAAGGCGAGGGGTAATTAACGGCAGCTTAGTTCGTGGCTGCCGGAGATTCGGATCTCCACAATCAATAAACCCCCGCCTACCCTAAGCAAGGAGAATCTGTAGTATGCCTGACAAGTGACGTGTATTCCCATCACAATGGGGTGATGAAAAACACCTACAAAGTCGATTGAAGAGGCCGAAACTATAGGTCAGGTTATCACTAGTAAATCTCTTCCTTCTTTCCTTTCAAGTCATTTCAATTCCTGGCT
The DNA here is from genome assembly GCA_030015575.1 of Agapanthus africanus. Taxonomy (NCBI): domain Eukaryota; kingdom Viridiplantae; phylum Streptophyta; class Magnoliopsida; order Asparagales; family Amaryllidaceae; genus Agapanthus; species Agapanthus africanus. The sequence continues at coordinate 161,765,229 of JASDDO010000024.1, forward strand.
ATCTGTATTTGTTATACCTAACTTATCCCACATGACTTAGGTACAATCTAAGTAGCCACCCTACCTGCACTCATGCTCTTCGATATTGGGACATCGCAATGCTTCATGTCGCAGCGGTTCGTAAGAACTCATGCGATACCAGTTAAGACGGTCGTATCCAGCTGGAATATCAGTTCGGGGAACGGCGTTCTAAAAGCAATCTTAAGATACGATCTTTGTCTAGTGGTCGTCTGTAGTCAAGAATTCTATGCAGACTTCAAGGTACTGGACATACCGAATTTCGACGTAGTCTTGGGAATGGACTGGCTAGGAACTTTCTTCGCTACCATCGATTGTCGCCAAAGTAGGGTAGTATTTGAAATACCAGATCACCAAAACTTCTATTTCAAAAGCGAAGACCGGACTTTGGAGCCTAGCATCTACCAAGCAAAACCAAAGAAATCAGAGATTGCATCATTGCAAGCGGAAGGATCGAAACCAGAGGTCGTCAGAGAGTTCGAGGATGTATTCCGTGAAGACATAACAGGTCTTCCATCCGATCGAGCTCTAGAGTTTAGCATTGATTTACAACCCGGTGCACAACCTGTAATAAATGCTCCATACTGTTTAATTCCGGAGGGATTGAAGGAGATCTGTATTCAGTTGGACGAACTCTTGAAGAAAAGATGGATCAGACCCAATACCTCAAGCTGGAGATCACTGGTGTTACTAGTGAAGAAGAAGGAAGGTACCTACTGGATGTGCGTGATTATCAAGTATTGAATGAAATGACAATTAAGAATAAGTATCTACTACCTCGCATTGATGACTTTTTCGATCAGCTGAGTGGATCTTGTGTCTTCTCCAAGTTAGATCTTCGTTCAGGTTATCATCAAGTGAAGGTCATGGAGTCCGACATTCAGAAAACGGTGTTTATGATTCGTTATGGCCATTATGAGTATCTCATAATGTCATTTGGAGTGACCAATGCACCATACATTTTTATGAACCTGATGAACCAAGTTTTTCAAGAGTACTTAGACAGGTTTATTGTTATCTTCATCGACAACATCCTGGTATATTCAAAGAATCGGAAAAAACACACCGAGCACTTACGCATTGTCCTAGAGACACCACGATGGTATCAGCTCTATGCCAAGTACAGCAAGTATGAATTTTGGCTAGAACAGGTCTGATTTCTCGGACACATCGTTTCAGGCGAAGAAATCTCTGTAGATCCAGCTAAGGTGTCAGCTATCAGCGAGTGGCCGACACCAAATTCAGTCAAAGATATAAGAAGCTTCTTGGGCTTAGCAGGATATTATAGAAGTTTCATCGAAGGATTTTCAAAGTTCAAAGCACCCTTGATCAAGTTTACATATAATGAAGAAGCATTCGTGTAGTCAGAAGCATGCGAGAAAGTTTTCGTAGAACTCAAGTCGAGCTTAAGCTCTGCACCAATTCTCATAATACCGGATCGATCTGGAGGATTCGATGTGCATTGTGATGCATCCGGTAAGGGATTAGGATGTATTCTGCATCAACATAGAAAGGTTATGGCTTTTGTATCAAAACAATTAAAAAATCATCAGCGCAACTATCCAACCATGACCTGGAATTGGCGGCCGTCATCTTCGCACTGAAGATTAGGTGTCATTATCTTTTGGGAGAGCGAGTGGATATAAATACCGACCACAAGAGTCCGAAATATGTATTTACTCAAAAAGAACTCAACATGCGGCAGAGAAGATGGCTAGAGTAGATGGCAGACTTCGACATCAACCTACAATATCATCCTAAAATGATGAACATGGTTCCCGATGCACTTAGTCTCCAGCCATTAGTAATGAACCTCTCCGCTCAGTGAAAGCTACAACAAGAACCGCACGAACTTATGATTGAAGTAGTTGTGCCAGGGAATGCATCATTCTTGATGAACTTACAAGTCTAGTCCACTCTTGTCAATCAGATCAAGACAGCTCAAGAAAATGATGCCAAGCTACAAAAGATCCGAGAACAAATAGAAAGTGGTCTTCGAACCGACTTCATCATCCATGAAAATGGATCCTTACGGTATGAGAGCCGTTTATGCATGCCAGTCGACCCTGTTAGAGAAAAGTTGATGAAAGAAACTCACAGCTCTCCATATTTTGTACACCCCAGCGACACGAAGATGTACAAGGATCTATGGCAATATTACTGGTGGCATGGAATGAAGCGAGAAGTAGCAAGGAGCATAGCAAAGTGCTTAATCTGTCAGCAAGTGAGGGCTGAACATCACAGAACTGCTGGCTTACTTTAGTCGTTACCGATTCTAGAATAGAAATGGAAGAATATTACCATGGACTTCGTAACTGCACTCCCTCGTAGTACGGAAGGTAACGACGCAGTTTGGGTTATTGTGAATTGACTCACCAAGTCGGCTCACTTTATTCCATTCAAAGTTGGTCAATCAACCGAGACGTTGGCAAGAAAGTACTTGGAGGTGAGCAAAAAATCTAAAGTAAGGATTTCAACGTTCAAGATGCACCATACTTGTCTTGATACCCATAAACCAATGCAGGAGATCGTGAGATTATATGGGTACCTTTCTGCATCGTCTCCGACTGAGATACTAGATTCCGATACCAGTTTTGGCAGAGTCTTCAAGCCAGCCTGGGAATGAGTCTGGACTTCAGTACGACGTATCATCCCCAAACAGACGGACAGTCTGAACGAACAATTCAAATCTTGGAAGATATGCTAAGAGCCTGTATGCTAGATTTCGGAGGTTTGTGGAAAGATCACCTACACCTTATGGAGTTTTCATATAACAATAGTTACCAGGCAAGCAGTGAGATGACACCATTCGCGGCACTATGCGGACGTAAGTGTCATTCCCCATTGATTTAGGACAACATTGGTGTCACGACCCACCCCCAACACACACGGTATTGTCCGCTCTGGCCGAAATCGCACGGTTTTGTCCTTCGGAGTGAACTGGACCCGACCAGGGGCCACTTCCCAGGAGGTCACCCATCCCAGAACTTCTCTGGCCCAAGCATGCTTAACTATGGAGTTCTCAAGCCCCTATAGTGCCGATTCACATAAAAGGCGCTCTGTGTTATAGGAGTGGTATCATTTCATTTATAGTTCCAGATCTGCTATCTTTCGGAATGTATTCCGAAAATTCCCCATTGTTCTATAGTGGGTCCCACAAACTCAAGAAGTGGCCCTCACGGATTCAAGAGGTGGCCCCCGCCCCCTTGGCATGACACTTGGCATGGCACTTTGTTCCGTGAGCAAGAACCGGATCCCGACAGTTGGTGATCGTGAACTCCTTGGGCCAGAGATGATAGTAGCAACTGTCGATGTAGTTCGCACGATCAGAGAAAAGATGCACATAGCCCAGAAACTACAAAAGCATTGGGCAGATACAAAGCGCCAAAACTTAGAGTTCCAACTCAGAGAGCATGTATTTCTGAAGATCTCTCCGAACAGAGGAGTGATACATTTTGGTAAATGGGGTAAACTCACTCCAAGGTATATCGGACCGTTCGACATACTTGAATGAGTTAGAGAAGTGGTGTACTGCTTAGCACTACCACCCTCATTAAAAGAAGTGTGCAATGTGTTCCATATATCCCAGCTACGATGATATGTGAGCGACCCCAGCCACATACTTGATCACTCAGAGCTCACTGTTCAAACCGACTTATCTTGCGAGCAGCAACCGGTCGAGATCTTAGATCGAAAGGTGAAGACATTATGGAACAAGGATGTGAATTTGGTTTAAGTGATGTGGAGAAAGGATTTACTAGGACAATTAACCTGGGAGAGAGAAGATGAATGTGTACATGATACCCTCATCTATTTGAAAATTAGTCTTTGTGTAAATATCGAGGACAAAATTTTTGTAAGGAGGGTAGGATGTAACTGTTCCCCTCCGAAAGACGGCCAAGACTGAACGTCTTGCCTGAGATTCAGGGCAGATGCTATTTGGTTTTAACCGTCTACCACTCTGAAGATGCCAAGTTGATTTATGGCACCGTGTATCGGAGGTTTAGACGGATGCGGCCGATGTAGCAGACTTCGTCAGATTCCCCCTCACTCGAGGGGTTTTTGATTGTGGGGACGCTCTTCCCTACAGGCGCAAGCCCCTGCAGTTAATTACGCTACCGCGTCGCGGTAACAACTTTCTCCTTCTCCAGAATTTCACTTCGTGTCGTATGTGTTTGTTTTGTTTGTGGTTGCCCGTGGATTGTATACGGAGACAAATTTATGTCGTCGCCCGTAGGACGTGGATTAGTCTAAATCCGTATTTTCTTAGATTTGGGTTTGGGGGTTTTGGTTTAAGGACACGTTAGCCATATTGAAGCTAAGATCAACTTAAACGTTCGTTAAGGATACGTTAGTCCAATTTGAGACTAAGATCAACTTAACAGGATCGTTTAGATCCGACAGAAGAGTGTTTGGGCTCTATTGTTCCAGTTTAGGGACATGGTGGTCCATTGCATGTATGGCTGTCGGGACCCATCACCCCTCTGACGACATTGAAGGATTACAACGACAGATGTCAGAGCAGTTCAGAGATGTACCCTTGAACCAAAGTTGATTGGGGGATCTATAGTCCAATTTGGGACTAAAGTCTGTTTGAAGGTTTAAGGATACATTAGCCATATTTAAGGCTAAGATCAACTTAAACGGGATCGTTTAGATCCGACAAAAGAGCATTTGGGGGCTCTATTGTTCCAATTTAGGGACATAGTGGTCCATTGCCAGTTTAGGGACATGGCGGTCCATGTTCCAGTTTAGTGGTCCATTGTATGCATGGCCATCGGGACCCGTCACCTCTCTGACGACGTTGAAGGATTACAACGACAGATGTCAGAGGAGTTCAGAGATGTACCCTTGAACCGGATTTAAATTGATTTAAGAGAGCAGTTGTGCTCAGTCAATTTAATTTGAGAACTTACGGCCATGATTGGGCTAAGTCTAGTTGAAGATGTTCAATATTTTATTTGCATTTAGCATGTTAGGCCTTTACTAGGGCTCTGCCCCTGTTTAACAATGCATAGCATTTTGGTCTATTAGACCTTTACTTGGGCTCTGCCCCTTTTTCTTTAAAATAATGCACAGCATCTGTTTTGATCTGATAGATCTTTGTTTGGGCTCTGCCCTCTTTAAAAATAATGCATTGCATTTTATTAGGCCTGTTAGGCCCTTTCTTTTAATTGGGCTTGGCCCTCTTTAAATAATGCAAAGTATTAATGATCTGACAGTGGCCGCGTGGCCTGTCAGGCGCTCTGCGCCAATTAATGAGCGCAAGCGCATGTGGAGGCGACACGTGTCATGCTCTGGTGAGCGCAAGCGCAGGTAGCGCAGTGCGCTACGCTGTTGCGCTGCTGACTCGTGGTGCGCTCTGGTAAGTTGCGCCAATTTCCGAGAGCAGTGCTCTATTTTAAAAGCGCATAGCGCAATTTATTCTGGGGTCGACACGTGGCGCTCCCTGGTGTCTTGTGCCAACCCGGGAGCGCAACAGTGCAGATTTTTCAAGTGCAGGGCACTATTTTAATCTCTTGATCCAATTTTGGATGCAAGAAAAGAATCTTTAAAGATTCCAGAACCAGTGGTTCATAAAAAAGGCAATGCCTTTGTGTAGATCAAATGATCTTCTTATTTTTTATTCTTTTTATTTTAAGATCTTGATCTTGTTCTTAGATCATTGATCTTTTCAGAAGAAATTCTTCTTTTATTAAAGGTTTTTACCTTTTCTTTCTTTGAGCTCTTCTCAAAATTCTTTAGAGGAATTCTCTGTTTTTCTCTCTGTGTTGATGTTCTTTAGACTTGGGGTCTAGGGGCCTTTATATAGTGCCAATTAATTTGTTAAATTTGTTAAAGAGATCTCTCTCTGAGTGATTTGGGGATTTTTCCCCACCGTTGGATCTTTGATCCAAGGGCTTCTGTTTTACAGAAGACAATCTTCTTGTTTTAACAAGAACAGAAAGATCTTACTGGAATTTTAATTCTATTTGGCGCAAACGCACCTGCGCTTCCACGTGGCGCGCAGCGCAGAGCGCAAGTCAGCTGAAGTGTTGCTTCTTTAATTTTTAATTTTAATTTTTATTTAATTTTCAGAACAGAGCCTTGCTCTGATTGGGGGAAATAGAAGCGTTGCTTCGTTTCCCGCCTTGGAATTTGAACAGAGCTTTGCACTGATTGGGGTAAACAAATGCCTCCCACCGTTGCGCTTATGTGGCCTCCAAACGTAAGCGCAGTGGTGGCAGAATTCCAACCGTCGCGCCATCCCTTGGAAGTTGAAACGGCTCTTCAATGCCTATAAATAGGACCTTTGGTCCCTTTGTTGATTTTCATCTCTTCATAAGAATTTTGTTCAGAGCCCTGCTCTTTTGTTTAAGCACTTTTAAAAGTTCAAACTCCAGAGAATTTTAGGTAAAAAATTGGATTGAATTAAATCAATTTTAAGAGCCTTGCTCTCAATAGATCCCTGGTCTAGAGAAGACCCATTTAGGGTTTCACTTAGCAGAGCTTTGCTCTATAGGTCTAAAAGGATCTAAAGAGAACTAAAGGGAACCCTATTAGGGTTCCATTAATAGAGCTCTGCTCTCCTAAAAGGATCTTATTTATAATTTCTTGATTCATTAATGGAGCTTTGCTCCTTTTAAATCATATAGCAGAACTCTTAAGAGTTGCTAATTTTGTCGATTTTCTTTTATAGGAGTGATGGACGCCCACATGTACGATCTCGATGAGATCATCTCTTACGGGGACATCCGCCGACTCAGCCGTTCTAAAAATCGAGAATTCATAAACGCGGAGTGTGTCGAAATCATGAGCCGCTTCGATGCATATAACGGTCAACTGCTTCCTCGACGCTCCTCTCTCTTGAAGCTTATCATGGGAGCCATCTGGGATGCACTCCCCTTATTCTGTACCGGTGTGCCGCTTAGGGCGTTGGATACCGTGGAGGATAAAGTGCCCTCGGTGTACCTGATGAACTTAATCTCGAAGAGACGGCGGGACAATCTCGTCGATCTCCTGCACCAGGCCTTCCAACAGTCCGCCATACTCGCTGCTTATCGGAGGGAGGAGGACATCAGTGGGGACCCCGACGCTCGTGCTCACAAAAGAAAGCACACTAGGATGGTTCTCCAAGCTTGAAAAGTCTTAGATAAGGTTACTTTCGAGTTCCTCAATCCATGTCCTGGGTCCGAGGTTATACCGTTGTAAACATTTCAATAATGCTGTTTTTGTTTATTGTTTTTTATTGATGTAAGAATTTTTCGATTATGAATGACAAATCTTTTGCCTCCTTCCTTTTATTTTCCTTTTTGTTACCGGCACATTCTTTAAGTAAGTATAGCCTGTAAGCGATATAGAACATTCTGTCTTGAACACCTTGGGGAGTAGTGATGGCTTAGGAAGCAGGTTCAGATCTACTGCCTGAGACTTTTTAACTTTATGAGCCGTGAGGGTCTCATAAAGACTTTTCTCCCTACGGATCTAGAGGATCTCATAGGTGTATTTTCTCCTTAAGAATTGTGAGGATTCTTAAGTGTGTTTTCTCTTACAAGTCGTAAGAATCTTATAAGAGAATTTTCCCTCTTACGAGTCGAGAGGACTCGTAAGCTTTTGTTTCGCTCCTTGTCGAGATTCGACTTTGGAGAGTGAGACCTGTGGATAGTATGCAAGAGACCGTTTTGGGCCGACTTGCAGGATCCCAGTGCTTAGGAAACAAGTTTTTTCTAATCCTTACTGCCTAAGGCTTTATCTTACGAGTCGAGACGAATCGAGAAGTTCTCGCAAAGACATCAATTTCCTCACGAGTCGAGATGAATCGAGCATTTCTCGTAAGAATATCCTAACATTACAGTTAACCTCTGCTCTTTACGACAAAGGTCCGTTAGGGTCTGTGGTACTTAGGGTTTGTCCGTCGTACCGTCGCATCAGCTGATATATTCCTCGATAGGCAATCGTGCTGTTCGAGCAGCCCTGCGACTGCCGTGTCTCTGATCCCTTCGGGGGCTGGACAAGACGTCTTCAAGCAATCCTCCTTAGCAGTTTGACCGTCAGAAGAGCAAGCGTTAGGAATTTTGCTATGCCACTTTTTACTTGAGGTTAGGCTTATTTTGGAGAGCCCCGATGAGTCATAACCACTCCGCGCTGGTGTGGGATGATCTCCGATAGTCTTTCAGGTTTTATGTGAGTTGCCGTCAAGACCCTAAAGCTAGGAATTTGGCCTTCGCTTCGTTTGCTGGCATTGCGTCTGCTGTATCGAGACGAATGTCGCGGTTGTCTCTAGGTTGCTGGTGAACCGTCGAGGTTTGGAACTAGAGGTTTTGCCGTGGCTCCGTTTGTTTGATTGTCGCGTCTGAACCCTGCTGGAGGAAGAACACTTGGGTGACATCTCGTCTGCTGTATCGAGACGAACGTCGCGGTTGTCTCTAGGTTGCTAGTGAACTGTCGAGGTTTGGAACTAGGGATTTTGCCGTGGCTCCATTTATTTGATTGTGTTGCGTCTGAACCCTGCTGGACGCTGGGGTGACATCTCGTCTGCTGTATCGAGACGAACGTCGAGGTGGTGACTACTCCGCACTGATGTGAGATGATCTCCGATGGTCTTTCAGGTTTTATATGAGTTGTCGTCAGGACCCTGAAGCTAGGAATTTGGCTTTTGCTTCGTTTGCTTTGGCGTGTCCGAATCCTGTTGGGGGAAGGACGATGTAGTGACATCTCGTCTGCTGTATCGAGACGAATGCCGAGGTGGAGCTGGGATTTTGCCGTTACTCCGCTTGTTTGACCATGGGGTCTTTCGTTGACGTTGTATCTGCATCCTGCTGGACTGCGGAGGAACACCGTCGTTGACATCGCGTCCGCTGTAGCAAGACGAATGCTGAGATGGTCTCTAAGTTGTTTGTGAACCGTCAAGATTTAGAACTAAGGACTATGTCGTGGCTCCGTTTGATGGTGTAGCATCTATGTCCTGCTGGAATGAGGAGGTGCACCGTTGTTGGTCTCCAGGCTGTAGATGTGGCCATTGAGATTTGGAACTAGGGACTTTGCCATGGCTCCATTTCGTTGCGACTCTGAGGTCAGTTGTTGACGTCATGTCTGCATCTGGTTGGAATGAGGAGAAACGCCATTGGTGGTCTCTAAGTTGTCGATATTGACGTCGAGACCCTGAAGCTAGGATCTTCTTTTGCTTCGTTTGTTGACATTGCGTCTGCAATATTGCGACAAATGTCGAGATTGTCTCTAGGTTGTCCATGAACCGTCGAGATTTGGCTTCGCTTTCTGATAGAGCTTGTTGGGAAGGTATGGTTCCTTCTTTGTTTGTACCCCTGGATTTTATACAAGGATCGATGTGATTTCATCTGTAGGGCAAAAAGTTTTATTCTTTCATCATTCATTTTTTTATTCTTTCCGCGATGCTCTATCATTTCAGCTTTTTATATCGCGAAGATCGCGATTGCCCAATCATTTCGGCTATTTTTCGCGGTGCCCAATCATTTCGGCTATTTTTCTTTTTACTCGCTGCTTTTTATTGCGAATTGCCCAATCATTTCGGCTGTTTTTTTTATTTTACTCGCTGCTTTTTATTGCGAGTTACCCAATCATTTCGACTATTTTTGTATGCATACATTTTTACTTGCTGATTTCGTTGCAAGTTGCCCCATCATTTCGGCTATTTCATATGCATTTTTGGCTTGCTGTCTTTTCGCCATAAGCCTGGAATTAGACACCGATTTCGGCATCAGCACCGCTACAACTGGGACGTTGCCAGGAGAGAATCATCATTTGCCTCTGTCGATGTTGAACAAAGGTGGCTTAGCAAACAGGGTTAGGGTCCTGTTGACTAAGGCTTTTGACTTCATGAGCCGTAAGGGTCTCACAAAGGTATTTCTCCCTACAGGTCGTGAGGATCTCGCAGGTGCGTTTTCTCCTTAGGAATCGTGCGGATCCCTAAGTGCATGTTCCTCTGTAAGTCGTAAGGATCCTACTAAAGGGTTTTCTCCTTATAAGTCAAGAGGACTTACAAGGGTCGTTCACCATATAGACATATCCCTAGTCACAGATGAGACTTGGTTAGGGAAATGTTTATTCGCGCCCGTGGATTGTATACAAGGGTCAGTACTGAGCCGCTTATAGAGCAATATCGTAGGTTGTGGGGGCTGCTTAAGCACAGGCTTAGGTCTCTGTAACTTAAGACTTTCAAATCTTATGAGCCGTGAGGGTCCCATAAGAGAGTTCTCCTTACGAGTCATGAGGATCTCGTAAGTGTATTTTCTCCTTAGGAATTGCGGAGATCCCTAAGTGTGTTGCTCCCTTGTGAGTCGTAAGGATCTCACACGGGTGGTTTCTCCTTACAAGGTCGAGAGGACCCTGTAAGTGTCCTTTAACGAGGTTGCGCCCTTTCGGGTTTTCACAAACACTCGCCGGTAGTCCTGCTGTTTTTACTCACGGAGCCCTTTCAGATTTTCTTCCGTGCCCATTTTGCTTATGGACATACCGTTTTTTTAATTCTTTTTATTCCTTTTTTTTTACGAGGTCGCGCCCTTTCGGGTTTTCACGAACACTCGCCGGTAGCCCTGCTGTTTTTACTCACGGAGCCCTTTCGGGTTTTTCATCCGTGCCCATTTTGCTTATGGACATACCGTTTTTATTATTATTATTATTATTTTATTCTTTTTTTATCTTGTCAGCCTGAGGATGCTGCGGTAATAGTTTAAAGACGTTTCGGTCATTTGCAAGTTTTAGGACATTGCGGTCCATCGTTAGTTTAAGGACGTTTCGGTCCGACGTCGCTGTATTTGAGGCGAATCTCTAGTTTACTGACTTTTCGGTCTATGGGGCTTTCTCTATGACTGAGCATGATGCCCCCGGCGTATCCATCTTTCTCGGAGCGTGCGGTTGTGGCGGGCTCACCTTCCAGTTTTCGGAGATGACGAACTTGACCTGTTGGTATTGGTCTTCAACCCAGTTTTTGAAGACGTAGCAATCCTCGATCAGGTGACTTACCGTTTGGTGGTAAAGGCAATAATTGAGATCGTTAACATCGCCTGGCCGCAACGGACGTTTTGGACTCGGTAGATTGATGAGTCTGTCGCGCACTGCCAGCTCGAACAGTCTCCTTGTTTTATCTTGAGGAAACGAGTAAGGACGTTTCAACTTTTCATGGAGGAGTTACCGCTTGTTGTTTCAGAAAACAACAGGTCTAGGGCCACTCGATTGCTGTTGAGTGTTGGCTACGAGGGTTGTTTTTCCCTTCCCTTTATCCTTTCTGCTCGATCGTTTGTTTGCGGGGCCGAGATTTTTTCCGAGTAGCGTGCGATTGCACGGCTGAATGTTCTCGCAACTCCTCAATTCTTTCATTTTTGAAATGGATTCCTTGAGGAGAGGGTTGAGGGCAGCTTCTTCGTCAGAGTCGCTTCCAAAGGTGATAATTTGCGATCCCTTGGAGTCGGCTATGTGACAGTCGGCGGCGGCTCTTTTGTGCTCATCTATCGCATTTTTCTGATGTCTACGAGCTTCACACTTTGTCCTGTTGAAGTGTTGCTTTTGAGCGACATACCCTTGCCACCAACACTTAAAGGAGTCGCAGTCTTCGGTAGGATGTATGACCTTCTGATGATATAAGCAGAAGTTATGATGCATCTCTAGTCCACTGAGAGTATTTTCTTCAGAGGGTGGTAGCTTCATTCCCACTGATAGGGCTTTGGTGAACCTTTTCCTCATCTTGAATTTGTTTTTATCCGCAGTGGATGACTTTTGATTTGACGGAAGTGCCTCGACTCTTTGGTCTAGTAGTCGGTGTTTGGCTCCTTCCAGTATAGCCATCTCACGCTCTTGATTGGCTTTAACTTTCAGAAGAATCTCATTCAGGAAGGCATCGATCAACTCGTCTGACGGCCGCAGAATTTCTGGTTCAGGGTCTGCCCTCGGTTTCTTGGCGCAAAGATCCTCTTTATCATCCGCCAATGAGTGAGAGATCACATGACAAGTTGCCCCCGGTGCGTCTGTCTTCTTTGGAGTGTATGGCTGTGGTGGGTTTACTTTCCACTTTTCAGACAGCGCAAACTTGCCTTGTAGGTACTGGTTTTCAATCCATCCTTTAAAGACGAAACAATCCTCGATCGGGCGACTTACCATTTGGTGGTAAGTGCAATAATTGGGATTATTGAGATCGCCTGACTGCAACAGACGTTTCGGACTCGGCAGATCGACGAGTCTGTTGCACACTGCCAGCTCAAACAGCCTTCTCGTTTTATTCTGAGGAAACGAGTAAGGACGTTCCAGTCTCTCCTCCAGGGATGGGCGTGGACGCACATTATTTTGGCGAACAACCGGCTTTGAGTTGCTCGGCTGTTGTTGAGTATTGGCGACGACGATCGCCTTCCCTTTTCCTTTCTTATTTCGAGAATCCGGCTTTGGAGGAGACGGTCCATGGCCCATCTGGTCCATTTGGGCTAATTTGTCGATCAAGGCCTGGAAAGTGGTCGGCCTGGGATATAGTCGCCTGCGGATCGAGGGTTCCTACGAACATGCCTACTGCAGGAGCCTCTTCTATGCGTTGTTCGCATTTTGACCATAGGTTCCGCCATCGTGTTGCGTATTGGACCCACGTTTCGCCTGGCCTTATCCTGGCATTGATCAGTGCTGTTATCGGGGTGCGTCCACTAGCACCTGCGAATATTTGTGTAAACAGTAGCTCCATCTCCACAAATATTTTGATAGAGTCGTTAGGTAGCTCCAAATACCATTCAAAGGCCGTCTCCGATAGGCTGCCGACGAATTGGCGAAGTAACAGTTTATCATCTCCTCTGGTGCTGCCGCAAAGAGCCCTAAATTGAGTGACATGCTGATGTGGATTCCCTGTCCCTTTATATACGTGGAACTTAGGGATCGTATATCCCGGCGGGTAACTGATTTGGTCATACCAACTCGGATAGGGTCGTCCAGTTTTAACAATTTGCCCAGCCGCTTCATTCGCCTGATGAGCCCGTATTTGCTGAGCTATATAGTCATCCAGTGTGGCCTTGGAAATGGTTTCTTCCTTGGCTGCTGAAAGAGCCGGAGGAGGATTAGATGTCTCCCCTCTATCGTCTTCAACAATGATTGAAGGGTCATCAGCTGGAGGGTCCGGCTGTAACATCATCCCTACCATATCTTGGAAGAGAAGCGCCATTTGTTTTATGTTGGCAGCTTGTTCTGCTGCTTCTCTATCCTTCTTTTCGAGGACTCTGCGTAGGAAGTCAGCATCGGTTTCTCGTTCGTGACGCTGTTCTGACGATACCTCCGAGCTTTCTTTTGGCCCGGTAAGTGCAGCCATTTGTGTCATCATCTCCTGAAGCTTTTGCTGCTGTTCTTGGGCTTTCTTCATGGATCAGGTGAGCGGTCGGTGACCCGTCGAAGCATGGCCTTCCTCCTTTCCGGAAGCCATATAGACAGTGTGCACCACCATGCCCCTAGACTTGGAGCGTTTGTGTTCAGCGCTTTTACGGTTTGCTATGTTCACATGGGCTTTTTGCGGCCTCCTTTTCTTTTGAGTGATTGATATTGAGGGAGCCGTTGTAGTGGGCACCCAAGTAGCTGTTGCTTTTTGTGGCTCTACGAAGTAGTCCTTCTCCTGCCGAACCTTCATCTTTTTCTGTCAGCGAAGATAATCTTGATCAATTACCGATTCTTGGACTTGACGCCAGACCTTGTAGATTTTGAAGGACAGCCGTTGAGGGGGCTGTTCCAGCTTCACCTTTGTAGCGCTCTCCATAGGTGGAGGAGATCTTTTCGATACGGCAGTTGGCGAGTTTTTGCGTACCCTTCCTAGCGGTTCAAAGCTATTCCCGGTCGGAACAGCAACATTGATTTCCACCATCGGAGCTGGCGGAGTTATCCCAGAGGAGAAGTTGCCCCCAGCTTTTCTCACCCGGCGCCAGTGACGACGGCGAGCATGTCGTGCGGATGGAGTTGGTTTAGCCGTAGGGGTGACTTCATCATGTCTCCTCTGGGCAGGAGAAGCAGCTTTGAGGACTTCGCCTGGAATGGCCAACCTTGTAAAAACTGACTTCTTGGAAGGAGAAGTCTTCCCAATGATTTCGTCCGCTTGAGCCGGGATGGCTATCCGCATTGGGATGACAACTTCAGGTATCGCGGGCTTGTAGACGTTCTGGCCTAGTCTGCTGAAAACTGAGGTATTGAAGTTAGGCGACCCGTTGAGAGGGGCCGCGGTAGTGGTAAGTCGATCAAAGACCGACTTCTTTGGGGCTTCTTGCAAAGTCATCGAGGCATTGAAGCTCATCGGTGGGAACATGGTCTCGAAGAATAGTCCAGTGGTGGCTTGAGTTACCTGCTCCACTGGCATCTTGAAAAGGGAGGCCGCTTGAGACCCGTGAGTCACTCCTCCAGCAGGGACGGAGCGAGAGTTGCAGTTGCAGGTAGTGCAGTTGGAAGCCATTGATCTTCTGTTTTCTGCACGGAGCAAGACACTAAATCTAAGTACCTCGAATCCACAGGCAACCATAGCAAACCGCGATTCGTTCGCGAAGACGACACACGAAGTGTGGAGTGGAAAGAGGAAAAGGTCCCACCAGGCGTGCCAGAATCTGTTCCCCTCTAAAAGACGGCCAAGACTGAACATCTAGCCTGAGATTCGGGGCAGATGCTATTTGGTTTTATCCGTCTACCTCTCCGAAGATGCCAAGTTGATTTATGGCACCGTGTATCGAAGGTTTAGACGGATGCGGCCGATGTAGCAGACTTCGTCAGATTCCCCCTCACTCGAGGGGTTTTTGATTGTGGGGACACTCTTCCCTGCAGGCGCAAGCCCCTGCAGTTAATTACGCTACCGCATCGCGGTAACAACTTTCTCCTTCTCCAGAATTTCACTTCGTGTCGTATATGTTTGTTTTGTTTGTGGTTGCCCGTGGATTGTATATGGAGACTAATTTATGTCGTCGCCCGTAGGACGTAGATTAGTCTAAATCCGTATTTTCTTAGATTTGGGTTTGGGGGTTTTGGTTTAAGGACACGTTAGCCATATTGAAGCTAAGATCAACTTAAACGTTCGTTAAGGATACATTAGTCCAATTTGAGACTAAGATCAACTTAACAGGATCGTTTAGATCCGACAAAAGAGCATTTGGGCTCTATTGTTCTAGTTTAGGGACATGGTGGTCCATTGCATGTATGGCCGTCGGGACCCATCACCCCTCTGACGACATTGAAGGATTACAACGACAGATGTCAGAGCAGTTCAGAGATGTACCCTTGAACCAAAGTTGATTGGGGGATCTATAGTCCAATTTGGGACTAAACTCTGTTTGAAGGTTTAAGGATACGTTAGCCATGTTTGAGGCTAAGATCAACTTAAACGGGATCGTTTAGATCCGACAAAAGAGCATTTGGGGGCTCTATTGTTCCAGTTTAGGGACATAGTGGTCCATTGCCAGTTTAGGGACATGGTGGTCCATGTTCCAGTTTAGGGACATAGTGGTCCATTGTATGCATGGTCATCGGGACCCGTCACCTCTCTGACGACGTTGAAAGATTACAACGACAGGTGTCAGAGGAGTTCAGAGATGTACCCTTGAACCGGATGTAAATTGATTTAAGAGAGCAGTTGTGCTCAGTCAATTTAAATTGAGGACTTACGGCCATGATTGGGCTAAGTCCAGTTGAAGATGTTCAACATTTTATTTGCATTTGGCATGTTAGGCCTTTACTAGGGCTCTGCCCCTGTTTAACAATGCGGTTGGATTGGGTCCATTCGCCTCCGTGCTTCCCCCGTGCATCTCTTAGGCTCCCCTCTACTCCTTTTTCCTATTTATTTTCTCTGAATTAAACCAGAGACCTCACAACCTTTCAATTCCTCCATTAACACATTATATCTATTTTTTATTCAATTTTAATTTTCCATACTCTCATATTTTACCATATACATATTACCCCATCCCCTAGCTCTCTCCTATTTTGAAATCTATAGAAAAAATTCTTCATCCAATTTCAAGAGGAGTTAAGCTTGTCAAGTGAAGTTAGCTTGAGCCAAGTTCGTTTTTTCGAAGATTGGAGCCATTTTCAACGCTACCACGATTTCACAAAGACCCCTCTCCTTTTTCCTCTCTTCTCAAGCATAAAAACCCCGTAAATCCCTTCTTCCTCTCTGTAATGACTCTGAGATCCCTGTACAAATGTAATTTATTCAAATATATAGAAAGGGTATTTCATCTTGATTAGGAGTTATAAGTTATTTTTGTTCAATAAAAATAAGAAGTAACTTGTAGCTTACTGGTAAAGCATCTAGACTGCTGTGACATAGCTTGTGTGTTCGAATCCCATCAGTCCCAATTATTTTTATGATTTTTCTTTTTAACATTTCGGAAGCCCAAGAGTTGCACGTACAATACATGGAGAATCAAAAAGTTTCAGAAAAATCAAATAGGATAAATGAGGTTTTAATTACGAGTTACACACGTGGTACGAATCTCGAGGCAAATGGAGCAAATTTGACCGCCTGAATCATCGTTTTGGCCGCTACCGGCAGTCCGATCTTGGCCAAATGTCTCCATGCTTTGCGCGCACACACACACCTCTTCAGCTCCCGTCTACTCCCCTGCACTATTTGATTTTCCTGCAATCAAACAGAGACCTTTCAAATCCTTAATTAACACCATTTAATATATTTTTAATTCATTTTATTTCACACTCTCTCTCATTTTTACCCTATAAATACCACCACATTCCCTAGCTCTCCCGCATTCTGAAATTTTTATCAAAACTCTCTCAAAATCCCTAAGTGCAAGTGGAATAAGACTGGTTAAAAAGGAGTTAGCAATCAAGCCTCTTTCGTTGAAGATCGAAGTCGTTCCCAGAGCTACCGTGATGCCACGGAGCCCCTCTCTTTTCCTTACTCTTTTCTCGAAATTATAAAACCGTAAGTCCCTTCTTTCTTTAATTCTTTTTATCTCAAATTGTCTTCTAAAAGCACATCGACAAAGTGGAGTTAGCGCTAATATAATTTTTTTTTATTTGATAAGCAAATTAGGTCAAACCAACATCCTAACACCCCTCTTAACCTTATTCACATCATCTAGCTTTTAGGGTAATAAAATTTTCCATGAGAAATAATCATAAAATGAATTTTTCAGAAAAATACCATGAACTTTAGTATAATCGTTATTTCGATAATTAGCATAAATACGTTTAGGAAAATTCACGGGGTAACGACCTACCCCACATGCACACTTTTGATTCATAGCACGAGGTATAGATGTATGGCTAAAATACCACAGTTTTACAAAAAGGTTTCTTTGAATCGATATTTTTGAATCCTTGGCAATTGCGCATCTACAACTCTCGTTAGGAGACCCACTAATGGATGGTGCGGATTACTGCACATTCTGGAGATAGTAGAACGAGATGCAGAACGTCTCACGGAGTATTCGGTCTCGAAAAGAAATAAAAATATGGTTTTTAAGAAATATGACTTTTCTAAACAAAACTAAACATTGGAAAATTATATAAAACTATGAATCCGTATTTTCAATAAAAACAAACCATGAAGCTATATTTTTTTAAAAATGAAATATTAGAATTTTAATAAAATACCAACAAGTTTCCAATAGTAGTAGTTTTCATAAAAGTACCATAAACTTTTAAAAGTTAGGTTTTATCACTAAAATACCACAAAAAATTAAAATACATGTTCATGAAAACTCTAAATATTATAAATCACCTCAAGGTTTATTTCTAAATAACATTAAAGTATTTTTCACAAAACCCCTCGAGAAATGCAAATAAAATAAATACAAAGTAAACAACAAAAAATAAATATTTAAGGACTCTATATTAATATAGATTTAAGCAGTATTATTTCTCTTGAGCCCCAGAGAGTCGGAGAAAGTGAGTGCTTGCCTATTCAGATTAGACAAGTTAAACGGAGTTATCAATAGCAATTATCTTGGAAAAAGACACAAATCCTGCCGACCATGTGCAGCAATTGCCCGATTTCTCCCGAACTTAAGAAATTCAAGAACTAAATCCTTTCATAAGATTCTGACTCCAACCTTAATCCAAACTCAAACCAGAATCCAAAATTAAACACAGATTTGAATACTTTATTAGAACCTGAACACTCGATTTCAAATATCAAACTCAAACTTGAATACTTGACTTGACTTGACTGAACCATGAATATAACTTAACATGAACTATACATGAATACATGATTACATCTTGAACATGAACGTATATATTTTTATATCCATGGATTCGGCTAAGACCTGTAATTTTAAAACTATACAATACAATATGCGGGGATAAAGGGGTAGATTGGTACGGAATATATATAGCAGCACGAGAGGTCACTTTAAAAGACACTTACATGAATTCGCGTGCCGTTGTCCCGTGGATTATGGCAGGGCCTTGTACTATATGTTACCATAGTCCACGGGGTAAGATGGACTTCTCTCGTATATATGAATACCTTCTTTATCAAACTATAAATAACCACGTTAGAATAACTATTTTATATCTGTAAATGATCGTATGCAAGTTTACATGTGAATGATCATATTCAAGAAGTTTGAAAATGCAAGATGGACTTTACCTGTCCACTTCTTTTACTTCTTTTGGGGCTTACCGAGCCTTAGTTCGCTGACGACATTCCTCCATGTTTTCTTTCTTTGGAATATTCGTCAGGAGAACTGGACTCTGAGGACAAAGTGCCGAGCCAGGAGGACTTGAACCAGTTTGCTATTCAGCCAGACTACTAGCTTCTTACTACCTGTACTTACTTTCATTTATGCTATTGTTTAAGCATTTGCATTATATTGTATCTTTTATTTCCAGACAGTTGTATGAAAAGTTGAATGTAAATAAAATTGTTGTTTCATTTTATTACTCTTTTTTTCTTGCTGATTGGTATATTGCTTAATTACGCTTAACGTATTTTCATAGTAATACGTTGCGGGCTTTCTACGTCACCGTTTCCATCTACGGGGAAGCGGGGTATGACAGGTTTTGTTGATGGCCCATGCAGGTCAGTTCTGCATGAAGTCTTAAGCAATATACCATAAGAATTATAAGAATCAACAACTATACATTCCTTGCATTTTCAAACTTCTTGAATCTATTCTAACCTTTCTATCAAGGTGGTGGATTCTCCAAATAACACCAGCACCAACGTCAATGGAAACATACCACCACCCACCTTACCACCTTCCCCTACCGTTGCTGCTCTGATAAATGAACAAACGGTGCTTCTAGAAGCCATCAAAAGTCTTCTAGAGGGTCAGCAGCAGCAGACTGCTATCTTTATGAACCGTCCCGAAACCGAAACATCTGGAGTGAAGCAATTTCTTGTGTTGCATCCCAAGAACTTTTCAGGGAAAGAAAGTCCTCTTGAGGCTAAAATATGGGCCCAAAGTATTGAGGACGGTCTTGCAGTAGCACAGGTACCAGATATAGCTTGGGTTTGTGTGGCCAAGCTCTAGCTCACCGACAATGCAAGAGTCTGGTAGAAAGACATGGAAAGCCATCTCACACAACCAATAGAGTGGAAGACGTTCCGCGATCTATTCGATGCGAAGTTCTTCCCCGAGACTGCTCGTTTTGAGATGGAACAACAGTTCATCCAACTGCAACAAGGCTCCATGTGGGTAAAATCAGTGGATGAATATGATACCGAATTCATCATGCTTAGCAGGTAAAGAATTCGTATCAAATTCTGTTCTGTAAAACACATCACTATCCTGACATCAACATCTTATCAGGTTCGCGGTACACTTGATCCCGACCGATGAGATTCGGGCTAGACGATTCCAACAGGGCTTAGACCCGAAGATTCAGGCGGCATTAGCCACAGGCGACTATCCAATTCATGAACTCACCCTGAAAGCAGTATGTCGTTATGAAGCAGTGGTTAAGAAGATGGGTAAGCCTCAAGCAGCTAGAATCAAATGCCCTGCTACCCAGATGACAGGAGGAGCCTCTTTTAGGCCGACTTTTGCAACCAAGAGGCCAGGAGGATCGTTTAACCAGTCCGGTATAGATTTCTATTTCTACTGCAAGAGAACTGTACACTTGGCGAAGGACTGCAGGCGTGCAAATGGCCTGTGTTTGATTTGTGGCATATCTACTCACGCTATAGGAGTATGCTCATATCGTAGTAACACAGCACCAGCACCCAGACCCGCAATTCCAGCTCCGGAGAGGCCAGCCATTCTAGCACCTGCACCCCACCTAGCTCTTTCTGCACCAGCTCTAAGTAGACCACCTGTACAGCGTCAATTCCATCAGGCACAGAGAAGCATGTCTCAAGGGCGGAGGAATGTGCCTCCAGCGAGGAGGAATGTACCGAGACGATAGGCTTTTACAATAACGGTCGAAGAGGCCGAAGACAAAGGACAAGTAATCACCGGTAAAGACTTCTCATCCTTTCAACCTTCAATACTAGTACATCGTTAACTTTTCTATATTTAAAAACAACCTCACACAACTTAGGTACTATACTAATAGCCACTTTTCCTGCACTCGCACTTTTCGACACCGGAGCTTCACACTACTTCATATCACAACGATTCGTGAGAATGCACGTGATTCTTTTAAAGCTACTCATTTCAAGCTAGAACATCAGTTACAGGAATGGAGTCTTGAATGCAACTTTGGGATATGATCAGTGCCCAGTTGTAGCTTGCGGCCGAGAATTCGATGCAAATTTTAAAGTACCGGACATACCAAATTTCGATGTTGTATTGGGAATGGATTGGCTGGGAGTATTTTACGCTACCATTGACTGCCATCAAAGGAGAGTGGTATTTGAGATACCAGATCACCCAGTCTTCTATTTCAAAAGTGGAGACAGAACCTTAGAGCCAGGAAGCTACCGTGCCAAGCCAAAGAATGCAGAAGTGTTCTCCCTACCAGCTGAAGAAGAAAATCCTGAAGTAGTTCGAGAGTTCGAGGATGTGTTCCCTAAAGACATATCAAGTTTGCTTCCCGATCAAGCTCTTGAATTCAGTATTGATTTACAACCTAGTGCACAACCTGTAATCAAAGCGCCATATCGACTAAGTCCGGAAGAATTGAAAGAAATTCGTATCCAGTTAGACGAGCTTCTGAAAAAGGGTTGGATCAGACCCAGTACTTCAAGTTGGGGATCACCAGTATTACTGGTAAAGAAGAATAAAGTTACCTACCGGATGTGTGTGAATTATCGAGCTCTGAACAAAGTAACGATTAAGAACAAGTATCCATTATCTCACATCGATGACCTTTTCGATCAGTTAAGTGGATCTTGTGTTTTTCAAAGTTATATCTTCGTTCGGGTTATCATCAAGTAAATGTCAAAGAGTCCGACATTTCGAAGAAAGCATTTAGGACTCGTTATGGCCATTATGAATATCTCGTTATTCCATTTGGAGTGACCAATGCACCTGCCATCTTTATGAACCTGATGAATCAAGTTTTCCGAGAGTACTTAGAAAGGTTTGTTGTAATCTTCATCGACGACATTCTGGTGTATTCAAGAATCGGAAAGAGCACGCCGAGCACTTATGGATTGTCCTGGAGACACTACGACAACATCAACTCTATGCCAAGTACAACAAGTATGAATTTTGGCTAGATCAAGTCGGATTTCTTGGACACGTCGTTTCAGGCGAAGGAATATCGGTGGATACAGCTAAGGTGTTAGCTGTCAATGAGTGGCCGACACCATAGACGGTGAAAGATATAAGAAGTTTCTTGGGCTTAGCGGTATACTACCGATGCTTCATCGAAAGATTCTCAAAGATCGCATCCCTCCTGACCAAGCCCACACATAAAAACGAAGAATTCATGTGGTCAGAAGCATGCGAGAATGCTTTTGTAGAACTCAAGTCGAGATTAACCTCTACACCTATTCTTGTAATACCGGATCAATCTGGCAGATTCGATGTGCATTTTGATGCGTCCGGTAAAAGATTAAGATGTGTTCTACATCAGCATAGAAACGTTCTGGCTTTTGCATCAAGGCAGTTAAAAGTTCATGAACGCAACTGTCCAACACATGATTTGGAATTGGCAGTTGTTATCTTTGCCCTCAAGATTTGGCGTCACTACTTATTGGGAGAGCGAGTAGATATATACACTGACCACAAAAGTCTAAAATATGTAGTTACTCAACATACGACAGCGAAGATGGCTCGAGCTCATGGTGGACTTCGACATCAACCTACAGTATTATCTTGTAAAGGTGAACATAGTTCCCGATGCACTTATTCGCTAGCCATTAACAATGAACCTCACCGCTCAGTGGAAACTACAACAAGAACTGCATGGATTGGGGGATTGAAGTAGTTGTGCCAAGTAACACTTCATCTTTGATGAATTTACAAGTCCATTCCACTCTTGTCAATCAGATCAAGGCAGCTCAAGCAAATGATACCAAGCTACAAAAGATCCGAGAACAAGTAGAAAGAAGTTTTTGAACCGACTTCATCATCCACGAAGATAGATCCTTATGGTATGGGAGCCATTTATGTGTTCCATTCGGACCTTTTCAAGAAGAGTTGATGAAAAAAGCTCACAACTCTTCTTATTCTGTATACCCCGGCGGCACAAAAATTTACAAGGATCTACGGAAACAATACTGGTGGTATGGAATGAAGCGAGAAGTAGCAAGGAGCGTAGCAAAGTGTCTAGTATGTCAGCAAGTGAAGACAGAACATCACAGAACTGCCGATCTAATTCAGCCATTATCAATCCCAGAATAGAAATGGTTGTACATTACCATGGACTTTGTGACTGCTCTTTCTCGCAGCATGAAGGGTAACGACGCGATTTGGATTATTGTGGATCGACTCACCAAGTCATCTCACTTTATTCCATTCCGAGTTGGCCAGTCAACCGAGACGTTAGCAAGGAAGTACATGGAGGTGTGTATAAACCTAAAGTAAGATTTATACCTTCAAGATGTACCATATTTGATACCCATAAACTCATGCAGGAGATCGTGAGATTATATGGAGTACCTGTTTGCATCATCTCCGATCATGATACGAGATTCCGATCATAATTTTAGCAGATTCTGCAATCTAGCCTGAGAACGAGTCTGAATTTCAGCACGGCATACCATCCACAAACAGAAGGAAAGTCCGAGCGAACAATTCAGATCCTGGAAGACATGCTGGGAGCTTGTATGTTAGACTTCGGAGGTTTATGGGAAGATTATCTACACCTTGTGGAGTTTTCATATAACAACAACTACCATGCAAGTATTGGGATGGCACCATTCGTAGCACTCTACGGACGGAAGTGTCGTTCCTCGCTGAGTTAGAACGACGTTGGAGATCGTGAACTCCTTGGACCAGAGATGATTGTGGTAACTGTGGATGTAGTTCACACAATCAGGGAAAAGATGCACATAGCTCAAGACCGACAGAAATATTGGGCAGATGCAAAACGTCGACACCTGGAGTTCCAACATGGAGAGCATGTATTCCTGAAAATCTCTCTGAACAGAGGAGTGATACATTTTGGTAATAGGGGTAAACTCAGTTCAAGGTATATCGGACCGTTCGACATACTTGAACGAGTTGGAGAAGTGGCATACAATTTGGCACTACCACTCTCATTGGAAGAAGTGCACATTGTGTTCCACGTATCCCAACTACGATGATAAGTGAGCGACCCCAGCCGCATATTTGATCACTCAGAGCTCACTGTACAGACCGATCTGACTTGTGAGCAGCAGCCAGTCGAGATCTTGGATCGAAAGGTGAAAACCTTATGGAATAAGGAAGTGAACTTAGTCCCGGTGATGTGGAGAAAGGACTTGCCAGGAGAATCGACATGGGAGCGAGAAGACGATATGCGTGCATGATACCCTCATCTATTCGAAAATTAGTCCTTTATATAAATTTCGAGGACAGAACTTTTATAAGGAGGGTAGAATGTAATGATTTTGAAATATCTGTACAAATGTAATTTATTCAAATATATAGAAAGGGTATTTCATCATGATTAGGAGTTATAAATTATTTTTGTTCAATAAAAGTAAGAAGCAATTTGTAGCATACTGGTAAAGCCTCTATACAGTTGTGATATAACCTATGTGTTCGAATCACATCAGCCCCAATTATTTTTATGATTTTTCTTTTTAACTTTTCGGAAGCCCAAGAGTTACACATGCAATACACGGAGAATCGAAAAGTTTCAGAAAAATCAAATGGGATAAATAAGGTTTTGATTACGAGTTAAACGCGTGGCATGAATCTCGAGGCAAATAGAGTAAATCCGACTGCCCAAATCATCGTTTTGGCCACTACCGGCGGTCCGATCTTGACCAAATGTCTCCGTGCTTTGCGCACACACTTCTTCAGCTTCCCTCTACTCCCTTGCACCGTTTGATTTTCCTGCAATCAAACAGAGACCTTTCAAATCCTTTATTAACACCATTTAATCTATTTTTAATTCATTTTATTTCACACTCTTTCTCATTTTTACTCTATAAATACCACCTCATACCCTAACTCTCCCCCATTCTGAAATTCCTATCAAAAATCTCTAAGTGCAAGTAAAGTAAGACTAGTTAAAAAGAAGTTAACAATCAAGTCTCTTTCGTTGAAAATCGAAGTCGTTCTCAGAGCTACCGTGACGCCACGGAGCCCCATCTCTTTTCCTTACTCTTTTCTCGAAGTTATAAAACCGTAAGTCCCTTCTCTTTTTAATTCTTTTCATCTCAAATCATCTTCTAAAAGCACATCAACAAAGTAGAGTTGCGCCAATATAATATTTTTTTTACTTGATAAGAAAATTAGGTCAAACTAACATTCTAACACCTCTCTTAACCTTATTCACATCATTTAGGTTTTAGTGTAATAAAAATTTTCATGAGAAATAATCATAAAATGAATTTTTCAGATAAATACCATGAAATTTAGTATAACCGCTATTTCGATAATAAGCATAAAAACCTTTAAAAAAATTCACAGGGTAACGACCTACCCCCCACACACACTTTTGATTAATAGCACGAGGTATAGATGTATGGCTAATTCAAGAGAATAAGTTTTTCATTAAAATACCGCAGTTTTACAAAAAAAGTTTCTTTGAATCGATATTTTTGAATGTTTGGCAATTGCGCCTCTACAACCCTCGTTAGTGGACCCACTAATGGATGGTGCGGATTATCGCACATTCTGGAAATAGTAGAGCGAGATGTAGAACTTCTCACAGAGTATTCGGTGTCGAAAAGAAATAAAAATACCGTTTTTAAGAAATACGACTTTTCTAAACAAAACTAAAGTTTGGAAAATTATATAAAACCACTACTACAGATAAGGGTTGCCCCTACGGATTTATCCGTAGGGGAAACCCACTGCCCCTACGGAGATATGCGTAGGGGCGAAAAAATACCCCGTAGGTGCAATGGCCGCAGGTGCAAGTTGAAGCCTTGAACTTGCCCCTACGGGCAAATTCTTGCCCCTACGGATTTCTGTATAGGTCCTGTTGCCCCTACGGAGTAGGCCGTAGGGTAAAAAAAGTTATATTATTTACGGGTTTTTTTAATATATTAAATGTACCTACGGACATACCCGTAGGGCCATATACTACTCCCTACGGATATCTACGTAGGTACCTATCCGTAGGGGCAAAATATCAGGATTTCTGATATTTTGCTCCTACGGATAACGCCGTAGGGGCGAGGCCGTGGCCCCTACGGATATGTCCGTAGGGGCACTCCCAACCCCCCGGTACTGAAATCATGGGGGAAATATCAGTTACTGCTGATATTTTGCCTTTACGGATATAGCCGTAGGGGCAACATGTGTACCTACGGATTAATCCGTAGGTACATATTATCTGTATTTTTTTTTAAAAAAAAGGGCTGCCTGATTTTTTCCCGCCCTGTGCACAATAATATATACATCAATCAAATATAAAATTAATCATCACACAACATATATCTCAGTATTCATAATCGCATCTCACTCATATATATAATATACAAAAGAAACCCAAAAACTGAATATGATATAAATATAAACCAATATCAATATCGTTTCAAAATGTAGTACAATGTGTATGATATAAATAAATACATGTTTCAAAAAATAAGAACCAAAAAGCTACCCTAGTTCGGTCCAGCTCCACCTCTGAATAACGATAGAATAACGCGCGCCTGCTCCTCGGTCAATAAACTCTGCAATTCGGCGCGAGCGCGAGTCTGAGCGGCCTGTGGAGTTGGCGATGTGGTCTGCGCAGCCGCCGTCGAGGTAGTCGCTTGCGGAGCCGTGGCTGCGGGAGTCTGAGCGGGCGGTGGAGCTATAGGAGCTGTCTGCGGAACCGCAGCCGATGTAGTGGCTTGTGGAGCCGCAGCCGAAGGAGATGCATGTGGAGGCTCGGCCGATGTACCCTGTCGCGTCTGGACCTGACGTGTGTAATAGGCGTGTAAGAACTGTGTTTTATTCGAATTCGTATCATTATTAAGTTATTTCGAAACCCCGTTTGGATATCTAGTTTGTTGTTTATTTTAATTACATCTGTATGTATGATTAATCAAACTTAAGTCTAAAATCAAATAAGCTCAAGCTACGTACTAATTATGGATATGTTGATATCTATATAATATGACATGATATTTTACTATAAAGTAGTATACACACCAGCATCTCCTTCAACTCATGAACGGTGGCCCTCAAGCTCTCCAGTTCCTGATGGACACGTCGGTCACTGGAGACGGAGGAAGTAACTGCCGGGGTAGAGTCCAACCTCATATGGGCCCTGCTAGGGCCTAGTCCCCGGCCTCTCTCCCAACCTCCGTGGTGTCCTCCGTGTGCGGCGTCCAGAACTGGGGTCAGCAGCCTCGGATCGCTCTGTCCGGTAAAATCGATTCCTGAGGCCTGGGCCTGCTCAACCACCCGCTCCTACACCACATTAAGCAGTAAAGTATAAGTATAAAATTTAAACTTGAACCTTCCAGAACTAAAATTTCAAATTTGGTTAGAAAAAGTATTAACACTTACGCAGTACTCCTGGGTAGCGACGTCGGGATATCGAAGCTCGCCCGTGGCGGGATCTGTCGAGGTGCCGTGGACGGCAAGATATGCAGACAGCACGCTCGGTGTACCACCTGACGCCGCGGTCCGAGATGTCTGCAATATTAGAAAGTAACTCTTAATATTAGAAATATTAGAAAATAACTCTTAATAGTGCAGAATATCACAAAGGTCGGTCTATTGTAATTTACCGATAACTCCATGGCTCGAGTAATGTTCCTCGAGCCACCTGTGTAAGTGGGGCGACCCCTCTTCGCCGACTTCCTGTTCTCTGTATTCTGAGCGGCATGTTTCTGCACAACGCATTAACATTTAGTTTTCTAATTAAGGAACACAAAGAAATAAATTATATCATAAATAATGAATTACATTTAAAATACATACCTGTTTGCGTTGGGAGTCGAAATAAGCGCACAATAAAGACCATGTCTCTACGTCGACTCTCGCAAACGCCGAAGTAGATAGGAGGGCCGCTCTCTCTGCCTCGGGGGTCGCCATCCATAGGGAGTAGCAGTCGGCCTTCAGCCCATTCCTGTTGTATCGGACCTTGGCCTGCATGTTCTTCATCAGGCCATTGTACAGAGCATGAAGGTCGAGCACCCTCCCCGGATGATCAGGGTCGGCTACAGGCTGAAAATCGTAATCCAACTGAAAATACAAAAAAAATATTGTTATTAGATTGCAAGTGTTAATAATAAATATATTGGATAGATCAAATGAAAATATATATTAATACATACCCGAGCCTGATCAAAGAAGAGGGCGAATGAGCGCTGGTGCTGCTCGCCCCACTCAACGTGAAGTGGATAGTTCTTCACGAGCCGGCTCTCGTCCCCCATATACCGGCCGAACCTCTCGGCATGAGGACCGGTATAACGATAGTCAAGGGTAAAAAAAGGGGGAATGCTGCCTCCCCCTAGCTCTGTCAGGCCTCAGCCTATGGGACTGATTCGGGCCTCGAGTCCCCCTCTGGGGATGGGGAGGCCCTGCGTCTGTACGAAATATCAAGACAATCAATAATAAGACAAGTTGTATTAAGAAATCAAGGTTAAACGAAAATTCAAGTGTGATATATACCTCCGGTGACTATCGCACGAGCCTGGGCCCGGGCAGCAGCACGAGCGGGACGATAGTTCCTCCGGTGAGGAACAACCGGGGTCCCGGATGCGGACGCATCCCCTCCAACTAGAAAATAAAGATCGACGCTAAATTTCCATGAAGTTCATATTTATTCTATAGAGCATATGTAAAATGAATAAATATTTTAAATTTATTCATACTAATCTGCAGACGATGCGGAGGGTATGAAAGCGGCAGGAGTGGCCCCTACGGAAGATGTGGACGAACCACCTATAATTAGACAATTAAAAATAGATTATATAAGTAATTGCAAAAAGAATGTGTAGATCAATAATATAACGTTCTAAATTAATATGCATGCACTATAGGATATATAAACATACCCGCAGGTGCGGTGGTGTCACCACCTACATCTAGACAATAATAAAAATTGCTAAGTAAGAGCAAAAGAAATATGTGTATTTATGATATAGCATTCTAAATCAATATACATGCACTATATGATATATAAACATACCTGGAGGAGCGGGAGTGGCCTCTGTCCCAGATGTGGACGCATCACCAACAACTAGACAATCAAACATTGACAATATAAGTAATTTTGACATAAATAGGCATGAATATCTGTAATATTACATTCAAAATGGATATGCGTGCAGTATACCTAGAGATGTAGCAAAATCCACACGGAAGGAGGCATCCGAAGGGGTCACCGATCTGGGTACAAGACCGGCCCTCTGAAGCTCCCTACGGAGCTCTCCGGGCGGCAGAACCGCTCTGCCTCTGCCGCGGCTGGAGCTCCTGCCGCCCCTCGCTGCTCCCGACATCGTCATCAACTCTGACGTACTCATGGGCCATGTTAGACTGTATAACATATAAATTGTAGGTTATGCTGACTATATTGAGAAATATAAGAACGGGATAGTTACTGACAAACGAGAAAATCCGTGTATATGCTTTGTGTGTGCGTTTATCGTTGAAAAGAATAAATTATCGCACGTATGTTAACCGATAGACGGGGACTAAGTGGCGCTTTTAGTTTCATATATGAGTATCGATGGGAATATGAAGGTTTCATATTATCATATATCGGTTTTAACTTCAACATCTCGAATCGCTCTCTAATTATGCGTTTGTTGTGTATTCTTGTTGTATGTGTGTGTTCCGACTGTCGGGGGTAGGCTTCTATCCCATTAAGAATGTATAGAGCGAACGCCCATCACTTGTGCTTTCAACCGTTTCGAGTAAATTTCGGCAGCACCTCTCCGCTGTTCTCCGAATACTCTGTAATAGAATAGATAATCATTTCAAAGCTGTGAAACAACGTTGAAATGAACATCTAATCTATCTTTGTACATGGAGAACCAGCGGAAAGGTACCGACGAAATATCTCGAAACGGATGAAAACACAAGTGAATGAAGGCGTTTGCTTTTTACATTCTTAACTTGTCCACACGGGACAAATCTATGGGTTACCATACGATTGAATTTTCTCGTCGCGTAGACTATACGACGGTTGTTAGTATCGAGCTATACTGTCCGATATTTAACAACCTTCGTATAGTTCTAGGTCACGACGAGCATCGCACGTATGTTAACCGATAGACGGGGACTAAGTGGCGATTTTAGTTTTATATATGAGTATCGATGAGAATATGAAGGTTTCATATTATCATCGAGTATCGGTTTTAACTTGAATATCTCGAATCGCTATCTAATTATGCGTTTGTTGTGTATTCTTGTTGTATGTGTGTGTTCCGGCTGTCGGGGGTAGGCTTCTATCCCATTAAGAATGTATAGAGCGAACGCTCATCACTTGTGCTTTCAACCGTTTCGAGTAAATTTCGGCAGCACCTCCCCGCTGTTCTCCGAGTACACTGTAATAGAATAGATAATCATTTCAAAGCTATGAAACAACGTTGAAATGAACATCTAATCTATCTTTGTACACGGAGAACCAGCGGAAAGGTACCGACGAAATATCTCGAAACGGATGAAAACACAAGTGAATGAAGGCGTTTGCTTTATACATTCTTAACTTGTCCACACGGGACAAATCTATGGGTTACCATACGATTGAATTTTCTCGTCGCGTAGACTATACGACGGTTGTTAGTATCGAGCTATACTGTCCAATATTTAATAACCTTCGTATAGTTCTAGGTCACGACGAGCATCGTACGTATGTTAACCGATAGACGGGGACTAAGTGGCGCTTTTAGTTTCATATATGAGTATCGATGAGAATATGAAGATTTCATATTATCATCGAGTATCGGTTTTAACTTGAACATCTCGAATCGCTCTCTAATTATGCGTTTGTTGTGTATTCTTGTTGTATGTGTGTGTTCCGGCTGTCGGGGGTAGGCTTCTATCCCATTAAGAATGTATAGAGCGAACGCCCATCACTTGTGCTTTCAACCGTTTCGAGTAAATTTCGGCAGCACCCCCTGCTGTTCTCCGAGTACACTGTAATAGAATAGATAATCATTTCAAAGCTGTGAAACAACGTTGAAATGAACATCTAATCTATCTTTGTACACGGAGAACCAGCGGAAAGATACCGACGAAATATCTCGAAACGGATGAAAACACAAGTGAATGAAGGCGTTTGCTTTATACATTCTTAACTTGTCCACACGGGACAAATCTATGGGTTACCATACGATTGAATTTTCTCGTCGCGTAGACTATATGACGGTTGTTAGTATCGAGCTATACCGTCCGATATTTAACAATCTTCGTATAGTTCTAGGTCACGACGAGTATCGCACGTATGTTAACCGATAGACGGGGACTAAGTGGCGCTTTTAGTTTCATATATGAGTATCGATGGGAATATGAAGGTTTCATATTATCATCGAGTATCATATATTGGTTTTAACCTGAACAGCTCGAATCGCTCTCTAATTATGCGTTTGTTGTGTATTCGTGTTGTATGTGTAACATGATTTTAAACCATTGAGATCAAGATTTGAGAAATTTTATAAGTGGTCGTTAACATGATAACAATCATCTCTTCTTATCGGTCCATATCTGAATTCTAAAGGGCGGTATATTTGCTATTAAAAGATCATGTTCAACTCTAAAGCAAGGGAAAAACAGAGGAATATAGATCTATTAAAGTCAAGCCATAAAGCTAATCACATATTTACAACATTGCAAATACATTAACGCAAAACATAGTATGATGCTTCAAAAGAATCAATTATCAAGGATGAAGAGAGCTTGTGATAAAGCAATCAAATTTAGCTTTTGCATTAAAATGGTTTATGATAAAACTTTTGAGACCCTTCAAGAAAGTTATGGCACTGTGAGGTTCCACAACCTATCATAACCAATCGCAAATTTTCATGGTTCTTTACTGGTATAAGACTTGTACTTCTATGAGGCGGAGTAAATAAATTTGTCGAGAGCTCGTGATGCATGTGTAATGATAGAATCCAACAAAAATTATTCTCATGTACTAATAATAGCATCCCAATTGCAACTTTTTTATTCAATAAGATAACACATTTGCAAGAATGCATCATTTACATTATGTTTTACTCCCTCCAGGGCCACCAAAATATACGGTATCTATAGGATGGCTATTGTCAATGGAGTAACAGTCGGGTCTAACTTGGCCAATTTGAAAATCATTATCTCGTTATTTATATAAATTACCGCTATTGTTTGTAAATCGTATATTTCTTATATATGCTAAGCCTCCCGCTGCAAAATGGTCGCTCTCCATTGGTGCACTCAGTTCACCATTGTTAAAGCTCACTACTCCAATATTGATACGGGTTAATCTCTTGAAGAGAGTTTTTGGCCAATATCCCTAACCCTAACCGAACCCTACCCCCAGCCCCAGCCTAGCCCCGCCCCAACCACAGCCCCAGCCCCAGCCCAACCGAGCCCTAGCCCTAGCCCTAACCCCAACCCCATCCAAACCCCAGCCCCAGCCCTAGCCCCAGCCCCAGCCCAGCCCCAACCAAATCCTAGCCCCAGCCTAGCCCCAGCCCCAACCCCAACCTAACCCCACAACCTAACCCTAACCCTAACCCTAACCGAACCCGACTGATGCCGACGCCGATGACCTCACCCCTACCCGAACCTGGCCTGAACCCTAGACTACGTCAAAATTAAAAATTATTTAAGAATTACTTACAAGCGTGCGCGCGGTGGAGGAGACGGTAGAAATTGGGGGTCGCCGACGATCGTCGAAGGTGGCGACGAGGCGCGGGAAGTCGACGAAGGTGTGGGGAAGACCGACGAAGCTGGCGCAGGCTCGCGAGCGCGGTGGCGACGGAAGGCGGGAACAGGCGACGAGATCGCGGGAGGTCGAGAGAGAAATTTGGGAACGAGATGAATATAATTTTTCTGTGCTTTTTTTTTATTAATAACCTATGTGGATGCCCCTACGGACATAACCGTAGGTACCCGGCTTGCGGCTCCGTAGGGCCAAAGGGAAAATTAGAACGTGAAGCACCGTAGGGACAACGATATGGCCCTACGGATACCGTAGGGATAACGATATGGCCCTACGGATAAATCCGTAGGGACAAGAAATATTTGCCCCTACGGATTTCTGGGTCCGTAGGGGCAACCCCATATTGTAGTAGTGAACTATGGATCCGTATTTTCAATAAAAACAAACTATGAAACTATATTTTTTTAAAATGAAAAATTAGAATTTTAATAAAATACCTACAAGTTTCTAATGGTAGTAGTTTTCATAAAAATATCATAAACTTTTAAAAACTAGGTTTAATCACTAAAATACCATAAAAAATTAAAATATATGTTCATGAAAACCCTAAATATTATAAATCATCTCGAGATTTATTTATAAACAACATTAAAGTATTTTTCACAAAACCCCCTTGAGAAATGCAAATAATATAAATACAAAGTAAACAACAAAAAAAAAATTTAAGGACTCTATATTAATATAGTTTTAAACGGTATTATTTCTCTTGAGCACCAAGAAGCCGGAAAAAGTGAGTGCTTACATATTCAGGTTAGACAAGTTTAACGGAGTTATCAACGACAATTG
Organism: Agapanthus africanus; assembly: GCA_030015575.1. NCBI lineage: Eukaryota > Viridiplantae > Streptophyta > Magnoliopsida > Asparagales > Amaryllidaceae > Agapanthus > Agapanthus africanus. Next base: position 161,798,364 of record JASDDO010000024.1, read on the forward strand.
TCTTGGAAAAAAACATAAATCCCGTCGTCTATGTGCAACAGTTGCTCGATTACTCCCGAACTTAAGAAATTCAAGAACTAAATTCTTTCATAAGATTCTGACTCCAACCTGAATCCAAATTCAAACCAGAATCCAAAATCAGACATAGACTTGCATACTTGATCATGAACCTGAACACTCGAATTCAAATATCAACTCAAATGTGAATACTTGGTTTGATTTGACTGAACCATAGATATAACTTGACATGAACTGTACATGAATACTTGAATATATGATTACATCTCATTACAATACAAATATTTGTTTCACCTTAAATTTTACAATGCATGTAGTAATAAAGGGCTGCCAACTTTGTGAATGCATCATGTAGTAATAAAGGGCTGCCCAACTTTGTGAATGCATCATGTAGTAATAAAGGGCTGCCAACTTTGTGGTTGTTTCTGGCTTGCTTGTTCTCATTAAATTTGGCAAGTATTTATTGACATGCCCAAAAGATCTTATAAATTGGGGTTAGCTTTTGATCAGAGACTCAGACAGCCACAAAATAAAAATTTTTTGATTGGCCCATGATGTGAGTAAAATGTCATTCCAACAACTTTTGAAGTCTTTAAAAATGGCAGGACAAAGTCCCAATGTTCACATTATAGCAAAGAACATTTATGATACTTTGTTGTCTCTCTGCATAAAAAACTTTTGCTTTGTTCTCTCTATCTTAAATTAAATATTTAAGAGATTAAAAATTTAATCGTGAATATTTCATATTTATCCTTTTGGGGTTTGAAGAGAGAAAACAAAATCCATCATCAACAATATTTATTCAGTCTATTTCTATCAAAACGAGGTCAGTTGGGCTCTTCGAAAGTTTAGAAAAAAAATTGATTATGAGTAGTTGTCAGACGTGATCCTATTTTATGAAAAACCGAAGATATATCATGATATCAAGTTAGCAATAATTCTCTTTTTTCCTTCTAAACCATCATATTTTTCCTTTAAATATTATATTTAACTCAAATGCAAATAATAATTATTAGTATTATTATAGTAACGGTGCTATTAGTAATAATTACAATAAATACTCCCTCCGTCCCTTTTTACTTGACGTTTTGGAGAGAAAAAATATCCCAATTTACTTAACGTTTTGGAATAATGAGTAAATCATTAATGATAAAAATATCAATAAATGATACAGTACCAAAAATATTCTAGAAAATTACTATGGGGATCTATATCATTAATGCTTTCCAAAATAGTTGAGGGCAAAAGTAGTATAATTTTTTTAGTGGTGATATGGTAGTAGATTAATTGCTGATATTAAGAAAATGATAATGATTTTCTTAATCGGTGTGCATTGCTCTAAAACGTCAAGTAAAAAGGGACCGAGGGAGTAACAAAGAACAAAACTATGCAAGCTTGCATCGTTCATGTTAGATGTTGGGAAGATGTGTTGGCTCTACTAATGACACTATAAATGCCTAACCCTTCATTGTTCAAAAATATTGCATTCAATCTTGCTTTTGAACCCAACAAAAGATTTGGATAAGCACAACTTGAAGAAATATACAAAAAATTTACTCTAATCAAGCTTAAGCTGAAAATTAGTTCAAAATCGGCATTTGCTAAATAATCCAATATGTTTTAGTTCACATCCCCATCTACTCTTGTAAGCCCAACAACTCTCCAATTTAATGTGTTGAGACCTCGTCACTTTGTATATAAAATCTTGGAGCAAGTCTCAAAATATTCACAAACACTAAGTTTTTCTCTTCTAATATGGCTCCTCATAGTGCAACACCAGTGCTGGGTCTTCTTCTCTTTGTGCTTGCCCTTGCAAATCTCCATCTCTCATCATGCCAATTGGTGAAAGGCTCAGTCTCTTGCATTGATTGCAATCCTCGCCAAGATCTCTCTGGTTCTAATTACTTTTAACTATTTTTAGTTTAGCAAATCGATTTTCTTCTTTCGTTTCTTCTTATTTCTGAATTTTTTTTCCAAGTTCGTTAGCTATATATTCATCGATATGATCATTTTATACAAAATCATCACCTGATAGCTTATATAATCAGGTGTAGTTTTAAGCTAAATATAGAAATGAATATAGATTCCATTCATCATGTCATCGTCTCGATATATTTTGGTGCAATTCAGCTTAATATATTAATTCTCTGTGTTGCAGGTATGAGAATGGCGGTGAGGTGCAGAAACGAGAAAAGGGTAGGATATGCCTTAACCAACACAAAAGGATTTTTCGAGGCCAAGATTCCTAGAAACTTGCAGCCGCCTCCATTGGCATCCCCAAACTGCGTTGCAACACTACTAGGAGGACCAATGCAGCTCTGGGCTTTCAAGAAATCAACGACGTCGAAAATAATCCTAAAGTCTAAAGCAACAAAGAATTCCTATGGCTTGTCCACTCCTATCAAGTTTTACACATCATCTCCCACGGCAAATGAAAGAACAAATATGGATGAGAAAATACCGGCTTTTCCTCCTATGAGCTCTCCAGCACCGGGGAATTGGAGTGGTGGTTTGCCGTTGATCTTCGTCTTTCCTTTCTTTCCTATTATAGGGATTCCATGATCATCATCTATAATAGTATCATGGTATAAAATTACTTTTTAAACCCTCATCCGAACTTCAGGATTTGAATATGAATGTCAGTGATGTCTTAATTCGCCGTTATTACCCTACGATTCTGAATTACTAATGATGACGAGGGTGGAGAGATAGTTTTATATTTCAATGTCAGTATTAGTCATGAAGATCTAGAGTGTTTGGTTCTTGATTATGTTGTATTAGTTCTTTATGGTAAGGATTGGTTATTAAGTGTAATAAAAATGATTTGAGATTTTCATTAGCATTTGCAGGGCTTAATCCACTCATTTTTTTTTCAATTATAGTTTTTGTATGGAAGAGTTAGAATATTCTAAGAATAATATAAAAAAACAAGATTTTTGCAGGAATTAAAACCGAAACCAAGTTTCTTTTATATTTATGGCATCATATAAGCAAATATCAACTTGGGGTATTTTAATGCAGTGGACATGGTCTGACTATAACCAATTGTGCTATGCTTTTTAGTAAAAACGAAAGCTGGAAAAGCCCCACGTTTCATTAAAGGAGGTTTAACGAAACAACAAGAAAAGCATAATAGACGAAAAACAGCGTACCAAACTGAAAAACAATCCCCGTACAAAAAGAGTCCAAATCAAGGGAACTAACCCCATACAAGACAAATCATACAACCAACCATAAGAAATATAACTAGGACATGTAAAACATGTTCAAAATGAGTATAGGCAAAATCATGTCCCAGCACACCAGACCTGTCTACGTCCCTACGACCAGCAACTGTTCACCATCCTGAGCCGTCGCTCCAGGATCTGTAATTGTCGGTATCTGCTGTACGAATTATTTTATGTTTTAATAAAATTTCTTTTACTAATTTCCCTAACTAATTTTCTTGTATCCGTATTTTTAATAAACATTTTCCCTAATTTTTTTAATTCTAATTTTCCCAAATTATTCTAAATATTTCCAATTATATTTCCAATAATATTTTTCCTTAATCTCTTGTAAATTCCTATTCTAAAACCTCACAGCCTTGGCCCACTCTCTCTCACTCTACTTTTATTTTTCCCTAGCCCGGCCCAAACCGCATCACCGGAAGCCCAACTCCCTCTCTCTCTCTCTCTCTCCATTCTTTCTTTTCCCCAACATTTTTCAAACCAGCCCCCATTCTTCTCTCCTTCCTCTGCTGTTTCTCCTTCTTCATTTTAAATTACCCTGCAAATCTAAACTGAAAAAACCTCAATTAAATTCCATTAACCACAATTTTAATTTCCCGTTTATTCCTCATAATTCTCTAATCCCTTCTCTCTGTTTTTAACTCTCCCTCTATCTCTTTATCTCTCTCTACCGTCATATCCCTCTCTCTATCTCTCTTTCAAAACTCATCAAACCTCCATCGCCGGCAACCCCATCTCCAACCCCGAACGCCGTCGACGAGCCACTCTTCCACCCGAGCCTCCACACATACCCTCCACTACTCCATCGCCTCCCTCACAAAAATCTCTCCCTCTTCAAGCTTTCTCAACCATCGAACCCAACTCCGACGAGCCCCAGCTACCATCCCCGACGAGCCCCAGTCATTTCATCGACGAACCATTCTCACCGCCATCATCACCGGAGCTACCTCCACCATCCCCGACGAGCCCCAGCTACCCCGCAACCACCTTACTTCTCACCAAGCTCCCTTCACAAGCTGCCATTACCATCGACAACCTGCTACAGCGTCACCGGGGCTCCGCTGAGACCACCAACCTCGCCGCTTCTGCCCCACGTACACCTCGTCTCTGCTCTGTGCCCATACCTCCATGCCTAGATCCAGCCAACACCAATGCCAAAACCGAGCCCGAGCCCAAGCCCCACCCCCAGCCGAGCCCCAGTCATTTCATCGAACACCTGTATCTGTCGCAATCGCCGCTGTCCTAGTCTCCGTCATAGCCATCCAACCCGTTGCCACCGTCAATATGTCCGTCACCGTCTTCAACGCAGTAGCCGTCGCAACCGTATCACTCACTCCGTGTCGCGTAGACGTCGTCTTGTGTGTCGAGACAAGTACTCTTCACATTGTGTCGCTTGTACATCAGGGACAAGTGAATTCTCTTCACTTGTTTAATCATGCTATCTATATATAATTATATTAATTAAGTAATTAAATGTTAATGATGAGTATATATATATATAGAGAGAGAGATTAACGGAGGAAAGAGACCATAGGAGGGGTTTTCCTCCTATTGCGTGAAAAAAATACAACCTTCGCCATTTTTTCCGACGATCGGCACCCATCATCATCATCGTTATCATCTAAGATGTGCGTACACCAAATTTCATGTGATTCCACAACATTTTCACCGTTGATTTAATGGGTTCAAAATTAACGGTTTACCGACAATTGAACTTTTTACATTGCTAAATCAACGGTGAAAAGGTTGTAGAATCACATGAAATTTGGTGTACCCACATCTTAGATGATAACGATGAAGATGATGGGGGCCGATCGTCAAAAAAATTTGTCGAGGTTGTATTTTTTCCACGCCATAGAAGGAAATTTCCTCCTATGGCCTCTTTTCTCCATTATTCTCGTATATATAAGAGTTCGAAATATCATGCTTAAATCAAATCTTATTAAAAGTCCCCGATTTCATTGCCACTATTTCACTTTACTGATAATCAGTAAACATGTAGGGATTGAAACGATTGAGTTTTGCATGTAAAATGACATCCTCAAGATGAGATGTGACGTCGAATCTGAAATTTACTATACACGCCGTCTTGTAAAATTCATATAAAATTAATTACAACTCGTAATGTTGAAATTTACTATACACGCCGCCTTGTAAAATTCATATAAAATTAATTACAACTCGTAATGTAACGTTCGAGGACTCAGATCGAAGCTAATTAAATAAACTTTAAACTTGTTTAAGTTTTAACTAAATATTACCATGTTACGATAATAAAAATTGGAGAGAAATACGGCTCTGGACTGCAGTCCAGAGCAATATTTTTTGTCGATGCCTGAATTGAAACATCCATATCTCACTGTAAAGATCTGATTATATACGGAAACCCACATCATTTCGTATATAATCGATTTATCAAACCATTAGTATTAGTTACATTAAAATTAATTTTTGTTTGGTATTTTAAAATTATTTTAAACGGTTAGCGTGTTCTGCTGTTTTCTGCAGTGACCATTTATATGTTCTGACATTAAACATAACATAACGCCATGTATACAATGGCTATTACCGATGTGTCTGTTGCATTGAAAACTTGAATAATAAACCTAGATTTTATTGAACTTTAGCTATGCCTAATTGTAACACCCTAGCACGATCGTACGTTATTTAACGATATTAATTAGTATTCTGAATTTTGTTTTTATTTATTATTTGGGTTGTGGTTAGTTGGAATAGTATATATGTTTATCGGACTTGACCTGCTTGCTTGAAACCGTTATGGTGCTAGAGTATTTTTATTGATATTTATTCGTAGATTAAATCTATATGAATCTTAAATAAAAGATATAAAATAATTAAATTTTATATATTAGAGTAAAGTATTTTCTTTTAACCCTTAGATTTATGGTTTAAGGGGGCTACATATCTATAAATTATTTCCAATATATTTTCTTGAGATTTGGTAAATACGGATCGGAGATTTGTTATATCTTTTAAAATATTATTATTATTATTATTATTATTATTATTATTATTATTATTATATATATATATATATATATATATATATATATATATATATATATATATATATATATATATATATATAATCTATTTTTCCTTTAAAAAAAAGAACTATCTCTCTCTCTCTTCCGCCCTCTCTTCCTCTATCCCCCTTCCGATTACCTCACCCTTCTCGTCACCATTCCCCGATCACCCTCTAACAGCCATCGTCCAACTCCTCTTGACCCTTCCTCCACCGCCAACATCTTCTTCTCCTTCCTCCACTGAGAACTCGCCATCACCGATTTCATCTTTTACCCCGAGCACCATCACCATCCTCGTCGACTCCGATCACGTTGAAACCCACCTCCTCGCCATCTCGCAACCCCTCAACGCACCCGAACCCATCCTCCATCACCGACACCTCCGCCTATGCCTCCTCTATGGACCCATGCCTCCATCACCTTCATCTCTCATCAATCACCATGGCCATCGACGTCTTCTTTCTCCTCTTGTTCATAGCCATCTCTATCTCTTCCTTCATCTCTAAAACTCGGACCCGAGATCAACTCTAATCAGTCAAATTTATTGCACATCTGTATAGACATTTTCCCTATTATTATTAATTACTAAAATGTATTAATTATAAATAAAGAATATATGTGGGTTTATTTGTAAAAAAATTATTGTCATATGTTTTTTAATTTATAATTAATATAATTAGAGAAATATATGCATATCATATTTAAATAAAATATCCATGAGATTATTAATTAAATATGCATATCATATCAAATATTCTTAACCAATATTATCAAGATATCATATCAATTAACTTGTTGGAATATTGTCTTAAATAAAACAAATGCTACTAACAATGTAACTTGAGATATTGTGCATGTATTATAATAAATCAGTTTAGGTCTGAAAAATAAGTAGGGGATCCACAGCAAATCGATTTACCAAACCAAATCTGACGAATGTTAGGAGCAGATTGAAGAATATCGCAACGGGAGAGACTAAAAGATATATTTTCAGAATATTTTTATCAGAAGGATTTCCAAATAACGAGAGAAGAAGGAACGAAGAATTTGGAAACTCAAACCTGTTTACACCAGTTTAAGTTTTGTTTACAGATATGTGTGAAAGAAGGCTTATTCATATACGCGCGTGGAAGGTTAATGCATGACACGATCACATCAGTGGCATTTGCACTTAGGAAAAATCCCTAAGGGTGAAGTGCACATGCAAACATGTAGGTTGCAACAATACGATCAGAGAAAGAACAGGTGTTAGAAATGAAGCACTCGGTGGTCAACGATAAAAGAAAAGTATTTAAATAAATATTTTATGCTACAGGAAATAGATCACCAAGTATGGGATCAAAAGTACAAGGGTTTACAAAATTATGAATAAAATTTTCTAAAGCCCTTTCAGCCTTCTCCACTATGTCGAAGAAGCAATCTTTCCGAGGAGTTGCTCCCCGTCGGTTAGCGCCGTGCCCATTTGCAAAGATAGACATGATGGTCTGCTGAACCCGTATCTAACTTAGCTGCTGAACAGAGCGATCCCTTAGAGACTTAGTAATCAAAAGTGCCTCATGAAAGCACTCGATCTTGTCCTTCGCTACGTCGAGTATCACCGGGATCATCTCCGCTGGATGAGGGGGAATGTCATCAAGCACGGACAGGAAGATCATCCGGAGCCAAATGGAGCCGATGGGAAGAGGAAATTCTCTACGAGTCAAGAGCTTATGTAGCACCGTATCACATTGGTCATCCGTGAGAGCGGGATTCACTAAGCGTGCAACAAAACGAGGAACAATTTCCTTGATTGGCACCTCTCATGGCCGCCGATTAGTAAGCGGGCGATTGCAAACTACGACTCTTCTCTGTTAAAATGATTCTCTGAAAGTGAGAGAGAAGAGGAGCATTGCTTAGAATATAAAGAGAGACATTTAAGTCTCGGCACAGAAAATGTTGTGTATTGTAGAACTATTTCCAAGCTTTGACAAAAGAAGGCAATGGAAAAAAAGTTTGACTCAGGAAAAGCAGTGAAAGAAAGCGAAAAGAAATCTTCATCAATGAGGCGGCGCCTCACGTGCTCTCCACGAGGGCGCTAGCGCCAGCACCAATGTGCAAAGCACAGAAACACTTTCTGAGTAAGAATTAAATTCTTGTATGGCGCCGCGCGTGCTCATCACGTGAGCGCCAATGTGCAAAGCACAGGAATACCCATCACAAGAATTATATTCTTAAGTGGCGCTCACGTGCATAACACGTGAGCGCCAGCGCCCAAGTTCATATCAGTAGAATTAAATTCTACATATCCCTAATAAAAGTTGGGATATTCTATGTTAAACAAAACCGTTGGATCAAAAATCCAACGGGGATGATAAATCATCAAAATATTGAATCAAATCCAATTAGGAGAAAATATCTCCCATATCTTTCTAAATAAGAAAGATACTCTCGGTTGGATTAATGATCCAATTTTTGGAATATATTCTCTAAATCTTTTTAAACAAAAAAAACTGCTCTCTGTAAAATAGAGAACTCTTAGATTAAAAATCCAATGGTGATTAAAAATCACCATTTTACAGAATAAATTATGTATATGGGAGAATATTTCCCCGATCTTGTTAAAAACAAGAACAATATATTCTGTAAAACAGAAATCCTTGGATCAAAAATCCAACGGTGGGTAAAATTCTCCAAATCAATTTTGAGTCCGATTAAATCAATTGGAATCTCTCAATGGGAGATTTTCTCAAAACCAATTAATAATTTACCTCCAGTATATAAAAGATCCTAGACTTCAAGTCGAAAAAAAAGAACGACGACCAGAGAGAGACCACAGATAGAAAGAACAGAGAATTCAATTCTCAAAAAAGAAGAGTTTCCTTCTCAAAACCCTAGATAAAAAAAGAGATCAAAATATCTCTATTATCTATAATATCACATTTAAGGGTTTAACCCTTATAAAAAAGAACTTAGTTCTTTCTCAGAATCCGAGATCCACAAGATAAGTCTCCCACAATTTGAGAATTTAATTCTCATCGGGAAGATTTTATTCTTGAGAATCAATGATTCAGAGAAGAACAAATTTAAAGAGAAAGAAGATAGAGTCCAGAATGCTCCAGGAACTCAGTTCTTTCAAATCGAGAACTTAGTTCTTTAAAAACTCAACTTAAAATCCTCAAATATAGTGATTTTAGCGAGCGTTAATGGTCAAAGCACTATTGATATGGGTTTAACCTCTCTGAAAATATCAACAGGATTAAATCTCCATATAAAAGAAACTAGCGCCTCACGTGCTTCCCACGTGGGCGTCCTTCTTTAACAACGCCTAGCGCCTCACGTGAAACACACATGAGTGCCATATAAAAAGTTCTTAGCATTTCACATACAGTCAAAACAAATGAGTGCTTAAACTGATTGGGCAGCGCCCAGCGCCGCACGTGCTCCTCACGTGGGCACCACAAAAATAATAAGAGTGTTTAGCACTCCATATATAGCCAAAACAACTAAGTGCTTAGCACTGATTGGACAGCGTCCGGCGCCTCATGTGCTCCTTACGTGGGCATCACAAAAATAATAAGAGTTCTTAGTACTCCATAAATAGCCAAAACGGCTGATTGTTTAGCACTGATTGGCCAACGCCCAGCGTCTCACATGTTCCTCACGTGGGCACCACTAAAAAAAAAAAGAGAAAAGTGTTAAACACTCCATAAACAGCCAAAATGGCTGAGTGTTCAGCGCTCATTAGGCGGCGCCCATAATTAAATGCTTCACATGACACCCATATGAGTGTCAGAGCGTCAAACAAGTGCTTAGCACTTTTGCATAAGAAAGGGGGGACTGAACCAATAGAATCTAAATAAGTGCTTAGCACTTCTGAACAAAAAAAAACTGAGCATACTAAGTCCAAATTGGCTAAGTCTATAAAACTTTCTTATAGTTAAGCCCAAAATGCTCAGTTGTTTGGATCTTAAATAAAAATAATTCTTAAAATTTTGCTAAGTTGATCTTAGTCTCAAATTAGACTAAAGTATCCTTAGTTAAAAATAAATTGAGCTTAAATGCTCACACATTTAAGTTGATCTTAATCTCAAACCAGATTAACGGTTATTAAATAAACCAAACCCAAATCTACAATATACGGATTTGGACTGATCTGCGCCCTACGGGCGACGACATAAACTAGTCTCCGTATACAATCCACGGGCAACCAAAACAAACAAAAAACACACACACGAAATGAAATGAACTACTGGAGAAAGAGAAAGTGGTTATCGCAATGCGGTAATATAATTAACTGCAGGGGCTTGCGCCTGCACGGAAGAGCGTCCCCACAATCAAAAACCCCTCATAAAATGAGGGGGAATCTGATGAAGTCTGCTACAACGGCCGTATCTATCCAAACCCCCTATATATGGTGCCATAAATCAATTTGGTATCTTCGGAGAAGTGGATGGATAAATCCAAAGAGCATCTTCCCCCAAACTCAGGCAAGATGATCTATCCCAGTTCGTCTCTGTTTTCGGCGGTGAACAGATTCTGGTGTGACCGGTGGAACATTCTCTTCTTTCCACTCCACACTTCGTGTGTCGTGTTTCGCGAACGAAATTGCGGTTCTCTATGGTTGCCCTTGGATCCGAGGTACTAAAATTTGGTGTCTTGCTCCTGTACAGAAGAAGAGAAATCGATGGCTTCCTAATGCACTTCTTGCAACAACATCACTCGCTCCGCCCCAGCTGGAGGAGTAACCTATGGGCCTAACACGGCCTCTATCTTTTCAATGTCGGTGGGGCAAGTTACGCAAGCCACTATTGGGTTGTTCTTTGGGATCATGCTCCCACCGATGAGTTTCGGTGCCTCAGCGCCGCAAGAGGAAGCTCCCAAGAGGTCGGTCTTCGATTGACTAGCGAACACAACAGCCCCTCTCAATGGGCGGTCCAAATCTATTCTCTCATTCTTCAACAGGTTGAGCAAAAGCTCGAACGGGCTTGCAAAGAGGGTCGTAATACCTAAAGGGGCTACTCCAAAACGGATAGCCCTCTTAACTCCTCCTGCAGGTGAAGACGTCAAAGGTGCTTCCCCTACCAGAAATTCGGTCTTTGAAAGATTGGCCGGCCCTCCTCAAACTCTTCCAAGGACGTCGGTCTTCAACAGGTTGACGCCAACAGCAGCCCCTCAGCAAAGCCGGGGGCACAAAGAAGCCGCTTCCAAAACTGAGGCGGTCCTGTCTACAAGACACGCTCGACGCCGTCACTGGCGCCAAGTGAGAAAAGATGGGGGCAATTCTCCCCCTGGACTTATCCCATCGGCTCCAATGGTAGAAATTAATGCTGCTGTTCCAACTGGGAACAACTTTGACCTGCTCAGGAGGGTACGCAAGAACTCTCCAACGGCGGTGCTAAAGAAATCGCCCCCGCCTGCAGAAACCACAGTGCAGGCAAAGACGGAGCTTCCCTATCAACGGCTCTTCTCCTAAATTCACAGGGTCTGGCGAAAAGTCCAGGACTCTATGATCAACAAAGATTACTCTCGTCGACCAAAGAAATCGAAGGCTCAGCAAGAGGAAGACCACTAATCCATCATACAGCGAGAGGCTTCTTCTACACAGGTGCCTGTTACAACGGCTCCTTCAACTTCGACCTCCCGCAAAAGGATGAGACCAGAGAAAATCCCACCGCCGGCGGCAAATCCCAAAGGTGATGGACCCAAACGCCCCAAGTCTGGGGGCATGATCGTGCATACGGTCTACATAGCTTCCAGGAAAGAAGAAAGCCATGCTTCCATGGGTCGCCGACCGCAAACTTGGTCGCTGACTAAAGTTCAGGAGCAACAACAGAAGCTCCAGGAAATGCTGACCAAAATTACAGCGCTTACCGGAAAGAAAGAAATCCCGGACACAACAACTGAATAGCGCCAGGTGCAGGAGACTGATACAGAGTTCCTGCGAAGGGTGCTTGAAAGAAAGGACAAGAAAGTTGCTGAGCAGGCTGCTAACATAAAGCAGATAGCTCTCTTATTCCAAGACATGGTTGGGATGATGATCCAGCCAGAACCCCCGACCGAGGATCCGCCGATAATCATCAAGGATGACAGAGGGGAAACATCAAATCCTCTTCCGGCCTTATCGGCAGCCAAGGAGGAAACAATCTCCAAGGCTGCTCTTGATGATTATATCGCCCAAAAAATACGAGCTTATCAAGCTAATGAAGCCGCAGGCCAAATCATCAGAACTAGGCGACCGTATCCAGACTGGTATAACCAAATTAAACAATCGACGGGATATACGATCCCTAAGTTCCATGCATACAAGGGGACAGGCAACCCACATCAGCACGTCGCACAGTTCAGAGCTCTGTGCAGCAACACTGGAGGCGATGACAAACTGTTGCTTCGCTAGTTCGTTGGTAGCCTGTCAGAGATGGCCTTTGAATGGTATTCAGAGCTCCCAAATGACTTTGTGAGAACATTCATAGAGATGGAACTGTCGTTCACACAACAATTCGCCAGCGCACCCCGATCACGGTATTAATCAATGCCAGGGTAAAGCCAGGAGAAACCTGGGTCCAATATGCAATCCGGTGGCGGAACCTATGGTCAAAGTGCGAACAACGCATCGAAGAATCCCCCGCCGTGGGCATGTTCATCGGGACCCTTGATCCTCAAATGACCGTGTCCCAGTTCATGAGGTTTTTCAAACCAACAACCTTCCAGGCTCTGATCAATAAACTGGCCCAAATGGACCAGATGTGCCACGGGCCTTCCTCCTCAAGTAAGGACCTTTAAAAGGCCAAGGGTAAAGTGAAAGCGGCCTTCGTTGCCAATGCTCAACAACAACCGAGTGGGCCAAAACTGGCTGCTCGCCAAAACAATGCACGTCAATGCCTATCCCTGGAAGAAAGGTTAGGACGCGCTTACTCGTTTTCCCGTGATAAGACGAGGAGACTATTTGAGTAGGCAATGCATAACAAACTCATCACATTGCCAGACCCACGGCGTCCACCGCAACCCGGCAACGTCAACAACCCCAACTACTGCGTCTATCACAGAATGGTAAGCCACTTAATTGAGGATTACTACGTCTTTAAGAACTGGGTCGAGGACCAGCATCAACAGGAGAAGTTCGCGCTGTCTGAGAACTGGAGGGTGAACCCACCACAGAAGCACACTCGCAAAAAATTGGATGTGTAGGGGGCATCATGCTCGCTCATGGAAGAAACTCCATGGGAAGTCGTTCTTTCAGCAAAAACCAAAAGAATACTGAAGGATCTACATGCATGTCCGACAGTCAGGTAGAAAAGCCTACTTGAACCTGAAATCATCGAAGGGATACTGAAACCGCATCCCGTACTAAAGATTGTTGACAAAAGGGCAAAATCCCTAAGTCAATCTTTCAAAGTCTTCGAAGAAAAAGAAGAAGAAGACCAAGAAGCCTGTGCAACCTGCCGAGTATGACGACAAGCGCACAGATTTACAAAAGTACATTGACGCGCTGGAGGAGTACAACCAGACGGCGTGGAAACTGGTCACGCTCAAAGAGTTCCTCAAGCATATTCTTGAGAACGATGATAGTGACAACGATGAGGAAAATGACTCATCAGAAGAAACCGAAGACTATGTAGCAAGTTGCCATATGGTCTTCCATTCATTGTTAAATGACGAAGAAACTCTTTCAGCATCAGAAAACAACACGGATGGACTGGGGGCAGGATCGACGCTAAAATCCCCGGAACTGCCAGAAGACCCGATCGATAGGCTGTTAAACGAAGCCTTTCAAAAAAGTAAAGCTAACCGAGAACGCAAAATAACCATATACGAAAAGGCTAAGCGTCAATGTCAGGATGAAAAAGCCGCGGCAAAAAGGAGTCGTAAAGTACTCCAACCAAACAAAATCATACCTACGACAAATAAGAGCAGGATCAAGGCAGAGAAGAGGTTCGCCAAAGCCCTATCAATAGGGATAAAGCTGCTACCTCTCATAAGAAACACTCCCGGGGTTTTATATCTCGAAGGAAAGGATTCACATCTAAACTACTGCATATATCATCGGAGGGTTACCCACCCCACCGAAGAGTTACCATCAAGAAGTGGTGGCAAGAATATGTTGCTCATAAAAAATACTTCAAGAGGATGAAGCGTGAAGCTCATCGACGGCAAAAGAGTACGACAGATGCACGTGAAAAAATGACTGGCAAATGTCATATGATTTGTACCAGTTCAGAAGGGGAAAAACCCCAAGTTCTTACTTTCGGGGGTGATTCTGAGGACGAAATACCCCTCAGCCCTCTCTTCAAAGACTCCACCTCCGAAAAAGAAGAGGAGGAGAAGAACTGCGAGAATATTCAGCTGCATAACCGTACGCTGCCTGAAAAGAACTACGGACTTACAAACAAAGGTTCGAGCAAAAAAGACAAAGGGAAAGAGAAAATCTCTGAGGAAATTGCCCTCGACGATGGAGTTGTCAAAGAGCTCGCAGCGAGGGACCCGCCTAGGAAAAATAAGATGGATTATAATGTCCTAGCACATCTGAGGAAAATACCCTCACAGTTGAGTATATTGGATGCCAAAGAGGCATGAGAGTCTCTGATCAAGGTATTATAAGAGCCCGATCAGTTCCAAACTTTCTTCGTAGAAGAGAAGATGAAGGATGAGCTGGCAGAGGTTCACACAGCTGGCATTACATTCAGCGATGAAGACTTCCTTCTCGGTACGTGCGAACATAATCATCCGTTACACGTCACCGGGTACTGCCACGACATCAAGATAGGGAAAATATTTGTCGACAACGGATCCTCCGTCAACCTTCTCAACATGAGGGTGCTGAAGGAAATTTGCATGAACGTTCAGCACTTGGCCTAAGACAAAATTACCATCTCCGGGTTTGACTCACAGTCATCACGGACGCTCGGGTCCGTAATACTGACGCTACGCTTCGGGTTGCTTGTCACTGACATCAAATTTCTTGTCATTGATGCCAAGACTTGCTATAACGCTTTGCTCCGCAGGCCCTGGTTACATGAGTACAACGTCATCCCTTCAACACAACATTAGTGTATGAAGTATTTCAAAGATGGATTAGAATGCACCGTCACAGGGGAGCTAAATCCGTTTCCCGTAAACGACGTCCGAAAATATAAAGACGCAAAGTACTTCCTACCAGACTTCAAAAATACAGAAAGGTGTCATAAGACGGAGGATAAACAGAAGTCCGCCGCTACTATCCCAATCTTAGGGAGCGATTCCAAGAAAAATGAAGAAATAGTCTACTCGGGGCAACCCCAGAAAGAAAACAATAGGCCCGGACCATCTACCCCTATACTGGTCTTCGGCGGCGACTCTGAGGATGAGGCCAACGCAGTGTTCTCCATCCACCCGTCAGTGCAAACCTTCGATGAAGCAGATCATAATCTGCAAATCACAATGGCTCCGCCTCGGCACTACAAGGAACTTGATGCCCTCGATAAATACAGCGTACAAGAGCTACAGACTTTCTACTTCCCTCCCAGGCGAAGAGGTGAAAATGCGATCCTCTTCTACCAATCTATGGAGACCAAAGTAGAAAAAGAAGTCTGGCATGGTGCCGATTTTGCACTCGACAGGCTTCAACCAATCTGTCTGCCAGGATACTACGTGGAGGGATTGAAAAGGCTGTTAAGATGCCAAGGTATACCCCTCGAACAAACTATTCGACAAGCCCAATTCTACAAAAAGATTTGGGATATTCCCGGGACTCAACGAAAGATGCCCAATGGGAAAACAGAGACAACCGGGCTTGGATACGTTCGGTCTAAGAAACGGAAGCAGTTCCACAGCTACCGTGTCATAAATAGCTACCGCCAAGGGGAAAAAACTCTTCCGAATGACCGCGGCGTTGAAACAGAGCATGAGCTTGCTCTAAGCATGTTAAGTCCGTCGCTCGAAGAACAAATAGACAAGCTAATAAAAGAAGCTTGTCAAAAGAGCCGAGACGATCACGGACGCGAAATGGACATTTATGAAAAAGCCAGGACGCAGCGCCTCAATCAGCAATCCGCGAAGAAGGAAGACTATAATACTCTTCATTCCTGGCCCGCTGTATGTCTTCGCGAAAGGGGAAAATCCCAAAATAAAGGCAAAAATAGGGCAAAGAACGCAAACAACGTTCGAAAACAACGAAGTGGATCCAAGAAGCCGTGCAATCGAGAAAAGGTCGATTGGAATCCGTCCTTTATAAAGAAGATGGGTCGAGAATACTCTTTCCCCCAAGACAAGATAAGGAAAATATTCAACCTTGTCATAAAGCACCAAATGATGACACTTCCGAGGTCTCGGCATCCCGAACAAATAAATGAGGTTCATCATCCAGATTATTGCTCCTATTACCGAGTAATAGGTCATCCCCTTGAAGACTGCTTCACCTTCAAAGACTGAGTAGAAGACCAGTATCAGTAAGGAAGGTTCGCTTTATACGATAGCTGGAGGGTAACCCCACTGCAAAGCATGAGCCAAAGAGGATCTATACCATGAGTATGGGATCAGGTCAACATCAAGAATGGAAGCGAAGTCGTACCTGCCATATGATAACACTCTCAAAAAAGGAAGGGCACAAGATTCTGAATGACCTCCGCATGTGCTTCGCAAATGAAGACATAAACAAGGTGATCTCAGAGTTTCCACCAGCGCCAAAAGAGCTGGAAGATGGGATACACACCATATCGGATAACCTAAGAAAAATTGACTTAGGGACGGAGAATGATCCGAGACCAACGTTCGTCGGTGAACTGCTATCTGAAAAATAGGTAGCTATGTTAAAGGACGTGCTTATGCAATATAAAGACTGCTTCACATGGAACTATTCAGAGATGCCAGGCCTAGATCCAAAAGTGGCAGTACACAAACTGGCCATATCACCGGACATAAAGCCAGTCAAACAGGCGCCAAGAAGAATGCGGCTCGAACTTGAGATAAGTATCAACATTGAAGTCAAGAAACTAATCGACTCTAATTTCATCCAAGAAGTTCAATATCCCGACTGAATCGCTAACATCATTCCAGTGATGAAGAAGAATGGAACGGTGCGCATCTACGTGGACTTTCGGGATCTTAACAAAGCTTCCCCGAAAGATGACTTCCCATTACCTGTTACTGAGCTGATGATCGATAACACGTCTACCAATAAGGTCTTCTCCTTCATGGATGGGTCTTCAGGATGCAATCAAATAAAAATGCATCCTGAAGACCAAAAACATACCGCCTTCTGGACCCCGCTGGGCATATTCTGCTATAAGGTGATACCTTTCGATTTAAAGAACGCTGGTGCTACCTACCAAAGAGAGCCATGACAAAGATCTTCGACGACCTCATCCATGAGATTGTCGAATTCTACATTGACGACCTTGTGGTAAAGAGCAAATCTCACGAGGAGCAATGTGAACATCTAAAAATAGTGTTCCGACGTCTTCAGAAGTATTATCCGAAAATGAATCCTCTAAAATACGCATTTGGAGTCTCCTCGGGAAAATTCCTAGGATTCATCATACGACACCGGGATATCGAAATCGACCCTTCAAAGATCAAGGCGGTTATGGAAATGCCCACGCCGAGAACCCACAAACAACTGCGGTGAAAGCTTGCTTATATTCGGCGGTTCATAGCCAACCTCTTTGGAAAATGCCGTCCCTACAGTCATTTGATGAAGAAGGGGACCCCGTTCATCTGGGATCAAAAGTGCCAAAATGCACTAGACGAAATAAAGCATTACCTGCAAAATCCGCCGGTATTGACTGCTCCGGTTAGGGGAAAACCTCTTATCCTATATACAGCAACCCTGAGGGTTCTCTAGGCGTGCTATAGGCATAAAAGAACGATCAAGAAAAAGAGAGAGCTCTATACTATTTGAGTTGAGTTCTCCTGGGGGCAAAAAACAACACCCCCCCATCGAAAAATATTGCTTGGCACTGATCTTCGCGATAACGAAGCTCAGACATTACGCCTCGGCACATGAGGTCCATCTCATATCAAAGGTGGATCCTATCAAATATCTGATGTCAAGGGCCATACTAACAGGAAGACTTGCCAAATGGGCCCTCCTCCTGATGGAGTTCTCGATAACGTATCGACCCCTCAAAGCAGTGAAAGGCTAGGCCATTTCTGACTTTCTTGTGGAGCATCCGATAACAGCCGACTCCGCCTTAAATTGTGAGTTACCGGATGAACATGCGTTAGACACAATCGAAGAAGAGAAGGAAGAAAATGATTCCCAATTGGAACTCTACTTCAACGGAGTATCTTCCATGAAAAAGCGAAAGCAAAACACCCCCATAATCAAAGCTGGGATGGGCCTTATCTTCGTGACTCCGCAAGAAGAGATATTACGTTACGCCCTTTCCTTAATGGAGCTAAGGACTAAAAACGAAGCTGAATATGAAGCTTTGATACCAGGTCTTGAGATCGCTATCGACATGGGAATCGAAGACCTCCTCATATATGGAGACTCCCAGCTGATCGTTAGTCAAGTAAATGGCGACTATCAGACGTGTAAGCCAGAGCTAATAAACTATGGCTAAAGAGTGAAGCAACTGTTGACACAATTCCTTTCCTATATCCTGGAGAGTATACCGCGTGCAGAAAACAGCAAGGCGGACGCATTGGCCAAATTGGCTAAGGAACTCGTTGATGACGACCTCAATGACATAAAGATCATTATGTAAAGCCGCAGGGTTCTCACGCCAACAGATATATCTTCGGAAAATCTGATAGAGTCATCCGAAAGAAAAGAAACGACTGAATAAGCAGCCCTTCAAATAGAGGACGAAGAAAAGGTCAAGGACTGGAGGAAAGTCTTCATAGACTACTTTAAGTCCCAATGAATGCCCGAAAATGCGTTGTTTAGACTTCAGCTCATGAAACGAGCTTTTTCTTTCGCCTTCGTCAATGATACTCTATATAAGAGATCGTTAGACTATCTATGGCTAAGATGCCTAGTGTCGGAGGAAACAAAGAAAGTCGTTCAAGAAATTCACGACGGACTCTGCGGTTCTCACCAAGCTGGGCCAAAGATGAAGCTGAAAATCAAAAGAATGGGTTAATATTGGCCCACAATGATTCAGGACTATCTCGAATATGCGAAGCAGTGTCTCTCGTGCCAAATTCATGGGGACTTCATTTACCAGCATCCAAATCCGCTACACCCAACAGTAGCTAGCTGACTGTTCGAAATGCGGGGAACCGATATAATTGGCCTCATTGAACCGGTATCGTCTAAACGACATTGGTTCATACTGGCAGCGACCGACTAATTTTCTAAGTGGGCAGAAGCAGTACTACTAAGGGAGGTGAAGATGGAGAATATCCTCCATTTCTTCAGGACACATGTCGTCTATCGGTTCGGCACTCTGCGACAAATTATCTCGGATAATGGGCCAGCTTATAGAATTCATAAAATCAGCCGCTTTGCACAGCAACATAAAATATATTGGAGATACTCTTCAGTCTATAATCCTAGGGCTAACGATCTAGCTGAATCTTTCAACAAGACCTTGACGAAGATTATAAAGAAAACGGTGTCCAGAAACAAAAAAGGCTGGCATGAAAGGTTACACGAAGCTCTCTGGGCGTACCGAACAACGTTCAAAACGGCTACGAATACAACACCATACATGTTGGTATTCGGCACGGAAACAGTGCTTCCCCTGGAAATAGAACTCCCCTCTCTACGAGTAGTGGTTCGGTACGAGCTAACAGATGAAGAAAATGCTTATCTTCAGCTTGAGAAGCTCGACGCCCTCGACGAAACGCGCCTTATAGCACATCAAAATCTGGAGGCTTATAAGGCGAGAATGACACGGTCATACGAAAAACTGACCAGGCCAAGAACATTCCGCCAAGGCGAACTCGTGCTAGTCGTCAAAAGACCTATGATCCCCAATCGTGCAAAACAGAGGAAATTCGAGCCGAACTATGAAGGCCCGTACATCATAGACAAAGTTTACCAAGGTGGAGCCTCCCTGCTCATGGATATGCATGGCGAAAGACCCTTCCGGCCAATAAACTGTCGATTCCTCAAAAAATACTATGCTTGACGAGTCACGACTTAAGTCTATGATAGATGACGACGCTCGTGTCCGCTCGCTATCTTCCTGAGTCAGAACTCTGAGAATAGTATACAAAAAAAATCCTTCACCCCAAAAATGACGACAAAGGACCAAGAAGTCCTTAAACTAATTACCCGCATCAAATATGGCAATACCGGACCGAGAAGTCTCTAAACTAACAACGGACCGAGTAGTCCTTAAACTAAGTATCCGCCTCAAATATGGCGATATAGGACCGAGAAGCCCTTAAGCTAATTACCCGCCTCAAATATGGCGATACCGGACCGAGAAGTCCTTAAACTAACAACGGACCGAGATGCCCCTAAACTAGAATCTTGCCTTAAATATGGCGACATTGGACCGAAAAGTCCCTAAACTAAAATTTCGCCTCAAACATGGCGATAATGGACCGGAACGTCCTTAAACTAATGCATCGCCCCAAATACGGTGATGCATTCCCTTGAGATTTATATTGCAATCAAAGTCTTAGCAGGAAAGATTGCAACTCAAGTCCCACTAGCTACATAGCTACTCCAGCAATAAAGCCACCTCCAAAATCCATCGGCAAACAGGTGGGTCGCCTACGACGAAGCTACTTTCAAGAGTTTCACCATTTAAAAAAAATGGTATGTCCACAAGCAAAATAGGCACGGATGAAAACCCGAAAGGGTGCCGTGAGTAAAAACAGCAGGACTGCCGGCGAGTTTGTGAAAACCCGAATAGGGCGCAAACTCATAAATAAAAAATTCATGTTCACTTGCAAGGTGTAACGTTTTGAAAAATCGTTTAGGTGAAATTTCGGATAAATGGTAAAATAACAGGTGTTTTCCGTAAAAACCAAGATATAATTATTTTTCGACATAGACTTAAATATACCTATTCTAGCTATGTAATTGCTAGTATTTGATATTTAATGGGTCACTTGTAAATTTCTAGTTTACTGAAATATTTTCCGAAATTAATTATTTTAAATATTATTTAAGCCTTCTCTAATACATTTAATAAGCGATAATTACAAATTGGAATGGGTTAATACAAGTTTAATAAACCATGACAACTAAAACCTAGTTGTTAACATGATGTTTTTGTTCCAAGATAGTTCTAAGTTCTAGTTAGTTCTAAGGTCATAGAACAAATAAATAAAATAAAACAAAAATAGAATTAGGTTGTTTGTTGCATTATTGAGCTATGTGTGGTTTTTCTTGACTTAGAAACTCTTACCCAAACCCATACACCCCCCATTTCCCCTCCTTGGCTGACCAAATCAGCAGCCCTTCCCATTCTCCCCTCCAATTAAGTGAAGAAAACAAAAGAAATGAAAAAGGAAAAGAAAACAATAAGTAAACAATGAGGTATGGGCTTTATTTACTTTGTTGACTTGTTATTTTCCAACCTCACTCTCTCTCCCCTCTCCCTAACACCTTGGCCGAGCCCCTCTCTCCCCATTCCAGTAGCAGCCCTTTTCACTTCCCCACTTCCTCTTCTCATCAAAAATCTCATAAAATCCATTAAAAATCAATAAAAACATCATTAAACTCCAAATCCATTCCTTACCCATTATTCCCATTCAAGCATGGATCTTGGGGCATAGAAGCTAATTTGGGAGGCTAAGATGCATGTAGATCTACAAGTCTTGGAGGTATAAATCTTAACCCTTTGGATAATTGTTGGTTAATTACTCCAAATTAAGTTGTTTTGATATTTAATGCGGTTCTAAATTCAAGATTTGAATTTCAAGTGAAGGCTTTGAACTAAGTTAGGGTTTATGTCAATTGATCATTGTTTAATTGTGTAGTTAACATCTAGTGGGCATGCTAAAACCTAATCTAGTTGCTAATTTGCTAATTGCTACATTTAATTTGTTTTAAATTAAGCTAATGTTGTAAACTAGATTTTAGGATTAATGAAATTAAGTGAGATTAAAATCTAGTGGATATTGGTGTGGCATAATTAAGATAATTAGTGAACTTTGTGGCCGCTAGAATTGTTAAAATATCTCGATTTGAACTAAAATGGGAATTTATGCTTACTAGGTTTTTGAAAGAAATCGATTTGAATTTAGTTTGAGGTTTTGTTGGTTAACCACCTATTTCATATAATATTTTGAGTTTTGTGAATTGCGCAATTGGTACGAATGGGTACTAGTTTTGGTGGTTTTCACGTTTAGTGACCATAGTTGTAGTTTGTGGAATTGTCGCGGCGCGTTCTTGTATCGAGTGTGTGCGTGTCAAGTTAATGCGCGTGGTTGACTGGTATTGTTTGTGTCCGCGACTATTTATATTTATTCTTTTGTTTTCCTTGTGTACATTCCTAGGATCGGGTGCAGAGGCGTCGGATGTGGTGCAGAGATGGCGGAGCTGGAGTCGGATCAGAGTAGCCGAGGCGTCCAGGTGAGGAGATATATATCTATGGGGAAATTCGGGTGGATGACGTATATCACCCCGCAGTTCGAAGTGTAGTATACGATATATATGTTATATATACGATTATTGTGTTGGGAAACTTGGATGATTAGTGAGTAAGATGTTAGATGTTCATGAGTTAGTAAGTTAGTTTTAGTGCATTAGAAGTAACTTAGTTATTTTCTTAGTCGTGAACCCTAGAATAAGGTTTACACACACACACACACTCACGCATACATTTTATTACTTGTACGTATATGGGGATATGTATACACACACACAGGTATGGGACTATGTGTGTGTGTGTGTGTGTGTATATACGTATACATATACATGGATGATGAGGATAGTATACGATGTTTGGAGATGAGTCGATGAGATTGGGCATGGTGCCACGAGATCGGTGATATGATTTGGTTCGTATTATGTGATACGACATGATATTATAGTGGGTCCTTAGGTGATGTGTTTTCATACACACGCATACATATATGTAAATGGTATCAGTATGTACTAGACTTTAGATCGGTACACCCGTTCATGTTATGATGATAATGATACCAGATAAATGATGAGATGAATGTGATATTCGACTCATACCGAGATTGGGATGCCGTACGATAGATTTACCGTACGAGCTATATATTGATGATAGATCTGCACTCTTGACTTGAGGATGTCATATTATATATTGTATCGTATGTGATACTATTGAGGCGGGATCACCGACTATCATATTTATATATATATATCGACTCAGATTTAGGCGTTTTCCTTACCTTTTCGATTAGCCTGTTAGTTTAGTCATGTAGTTACTTGTAGATGTTAGACTAGACTCGAGTCATACCTATTTCGAAACTAACAAATCGTGAGTATTTTACAAATAGGACAGGGGATTCTACGGATATTTCAAAGGACGTACCATTTCTTAAAAACGCCGTAGTTCTATTTTCTAAACACCACGATTCGTGTTATTTCAAATGGAAAAACGGTATGACACATATATAGTAATGTATATTCATTATTGCTGCGTTTATTATCCATTTTCCACATATTCTTATAGTCGCATCGCATCGCATCGCATGCTTATTTGTGTTTTCGTAATTATTATGAAACCCATGCTGTCAGGACACCAACACCATTACCGATGATGCGTATGCTCTATGTACACCTGCTTGCCGGCTCACACACATCATCATCGGTAATTGCCACGTCACGTACACTTTAGAGAATATTAATTCATTGATATCTCTTGTTAGCTGATAGTTTCGACATGGTACTAGTGAGCTTGCTTTTATATGATAGCTTAGACATTGCATTTATTTACTGCGTTATCTCATGCATGTATATTCATATATTCATTTGCCATGCGATAGTATGGGCCAGTCCGGATTGCCGGAGCCCAGTATTCATTATTTATTTACATCGTGATTTATGATTTTGGATTTCCATGAGATTTCTGGATTTGGAGAAACCGCAAGAAATTTATAAACTGATTATCATTTTAATATGAAAGTTGCGGTTTTCTCATGATATGATCTGAGAGGAGTCCACCATGAGTTTTCTCGGCTCTTGAGCGATATGATACACCCGATTCGAGGAGGAGGAGAAACCGTCTGTGGGTGCATGGTGGACCCGGTGCAGTACCCCGGGGCAAGATGGTTACAGATGATGGCGTTGAGCCTGGCACGGAAGCACTACTGACCGGTGATTTTATTTTGACTCGACGGATATCCGGAGGATACCGATCAGAGTATAGGCCATTCCGGATAGCCGGAGCCTGAGGTTTTGAGATTTGATGATTATGGGCCAGTCCGGATAGCCGGAGCCTTAGATATTGAGATTTGAGGTTACGGGCCAGTCCGGATTGCCGGAGCCTGAGATATTGAGATATTGGGATATATGTTTTGTGTCGATTCTTGACACTGTTTTTATGTTGATTTCATTGATGATACCTCGATTTATATATAAACAGGAATCTCACTATATAAAGAAAACAGTTTTCTCATTCATGATGTATTCTGTTTTCATGTAATGTATTCATACCTCATATTTATGATATATTGCTACCTGAGGCACTGACACGAGCACTTGGTATTACACTTATGTTTAGATGTTTACCCTTACCACCTTATCATGCTTCAGGCTTTATCATTTTGAGGATATATATATTTGATTATATTGACCTAGGATTGAGTCATACATACGATTTCTGCTCGGTGATATTTTCTACACGCGAGTTGGCAACTCACCCCCGTTGTGCCACAGTTTCTTGCAGATTTTGCCGTACAGGTTTCGTTGCGGCTTTGCTGGCACACTACTCCTTTTCGGGTGATTGCTTTGGTCGGTGGGTTCACTCGCATCGTGACCACCCTTGTACATTTATTATATTAAGTTTTATCTAGTAACTCCATCAACCGGACTTGTATATTTACAGACTTAGAAGACCAGTGTTTTCTTTCGACCTTAGAGTCGCGCGCTTGTATTTATGATTCCTTTATGGTTTTCTTGAGGATATTGGATTTCACTCTGAGTTTTGATCCTCGCCCTTCGGCGTTATATATTATATTTCTTGCGTGGTTGTGACCGTCGATTGGTGAAGAGCTAGCTCCCGCTTAGGGATGCCTTTATTCATCATTATGTATATTATTCATGTTTGTACCCGTCTGGGGCCAGTATTTACAAGGGAGACTCTGCCGAAATTTTCGGAAAATATGACGTTCCTTTTAAATGTTTAGTGCGACTTATTTATTTAAAACCACTTGCTTTAAAACAAGTTTTCTTCACTTCTTATTTCAAATGGTTTAGATTTTTGGGCTTTTGGCTTACTTGAATTAGATGGAGTCCTATAGACTTCATATGATTCAAGTGCCAGTCGCGTGCCATTTCGGGTCATGACACAAGGTTCTCTCTACCTTGTGAGGAGAAAATACTTGCATGAGATCCTTACGACTCACAAAGGAGCAACACACTTAGGAATCTTCATGATTCCTAAGAAGAAATTACACTTACAGGATCCTCACGACTCATAAAGAGAATTCCCCTTATCATACCCTCACGGCTTATAAAATTCAAAAGCCTTAAGCTACATGGATCTGGACCTGTTCTTAAGCCGTCATACCCCCTAATTTGCCCTACAGGCGAACCGAGAAGTCCTTAAGCTAATTACCCGCCTCAAATACGGCAATACCGGACCGAGAAGTTCCTAAACTAAAAACGGACCGAGAAGTCCTTAAACTAAGTATTCGCCTTAAATATGGCAATATTGGACCGAGAAGTCCTTAAACAAAGTATCCTCCTCAAATATGATGATATCGGACCGAGAAGTCCTTAAACTAATTATCCTCCTCAAATGTGGCGATATAGGACTGAGAAGTCCTTAAACTAATTACCCGCCTCAAATATGGCGATACCGGACCGAGAAATCCCTAAACTAACAACGGACCGAGATATTTCTAAACTAGAATCTCGCCTCAAATATGGCGACATTGGACCGAAAAGTCCCTAAACTAAAATTTCGCCTCAAACATGGCGATAATAGACCGGAACGTCCCTAAACTAGTGCATCGCCCTAAATATGACGATACATTCCCTTGAGATCTATATTGCAATCAAAATCTTAGCAGGAAAGATTGCAACTCAAGTCCCATTGGCTACATAGCTACTCCAGCGATGAAGCCACCCCCAAAACCCACCGGCAAATAGGTGGGTCACATGCGACGAAGCTACTTTCGAGAGTTTCGCCATTTAAAAAACGGTGAGTCCACAAGCAAAATGGGCACAGATGAAAACCCGAAAGGGCGCCGTGAGTAAAAACAGCAGGACTGCCGGTGAGTTTGTGAAAACTCGAATAGGGCACAAACTCATAAAATAAAAAATTCATGTGCACTTACAAGGTCCTCTCGGCCTTGTGAGGAGAAAATACCTGCGTGAGATCCTTACGACTCACAAAGGAGCAACACACTTAGGAATCCTCATGATTCCTAAGTAGAAATTACACTTACAGGATCCTCATGACTCGTAAGGAGAATTCCCCTTATGATACTCTCACGGCTCATAAGATTCAAAATCCTTAAGCTACAGGGATCTGAACCTGTTCTTAAGCCGTCATATCACCCAAGTTGCCTTACAGGCGGTTCATATTGACCCTTGTATACAATCCACGGGCACGAATAAATATTCCCTTATTAAGTTCTACCAATAGCGAGAAATATCCCATATGGTGAATGACACCTGTAAGTCCTCTCGACTTATAAGGAGAAAACATTCTTATAAGATCCTTACGACTTTCAAGGGAAAACACCACTTAGAAGTCCTCACGACTTCTAAGGAGAACATACACCTATGAGATCCTCATGACATGTAGGGAGAAATACGTTTATGAGACTCTTACGGCTCATAAAGTCAAAAAGCCTTAGTCGATAGGATCATAATCCTGTTTACTAAGCATCTTTGTTCAAATCGACCAAGGAAAATGATGATTCGCTCCTGACAATATCCCAGTTGTAGCGATTCTGATGCCTAAACAGGTGTCAAATTCTAAGTTCTCTTACGACAAATGATGATTCGCTCCTGACAATATTCCAGTTGCAGCGATGTTGATGCCAAGATTGGTATCAGATCTCAAGTTCCTAACTCGTAATAAAACTTAGCGAGTCATAAAAAATGCGTATGAGAAAGCCTAAAGTTTGGGCAACTCGCAATAAAAAGCAGCGAGTAAATAAAAAAAATATAGCCGAAATGATTGGGCACCGCGATAAATAGCCGAAATGATTGGGCACCGCGATAAATAGCCGAAATGATTGGGCAATCGCGACTTTCGCGACATAAAAGCTAAAAAGATAGGCATCACGGGAAGAAATAAAAAAATGAAATGAAACTTTTCTGACTCTTGTATACGATCTATGGACACAAATAAAAGAAAAGGGAACCATATTTTCCCACCAAGCTCCGTCAAAGGGAGAGCCAGATATCGACGGTACATATACAACCTAAAGATTATCTCTATGTCCCCCTCATCATTCCAACAGGGGCAGACACAAAAATCAAATGAAAGTGAAGTGATGACAAAATCCTAGCTTCGGATTTTAATGGCAACATCCACAGCCTAGAGATCAGATCGATGTACTTTTCATACCAGCAGGATGCAGACGCAACGTAAACAAAGGCTCAAGGGTCAAAGCAAAAGTAGAGTAACGGCAAAATCCTAACTCCAAGTCTCAACGATACACATACAACCTAGAGACTATCACGGCGTTTACTCTCATCTCAGCAGGATGCGGACGTGACTATCAAATAAAATTGGAGCAATGGTATATTCCTAACTTCAGACTTCAATTGCAATACATACAGCATAGAAGTCCTACAGATATCAACCTTACTTCAGCAAAGGAATGTCACGACATCGTTAAAAAAAAATGAAGTGATGGCATATTCCCAGCATCGGATCTCGACGGCAACTCATATAAAGCCTAAAAGACTATCAGAGATCATCCCACACCAGAGAGGAGTGGTTATGGCTCATCGGGACTCCAAACTAAGCCTAACCTCAAGTAAAAAGCGTCATGGCAAATTTCTAACGTTTGCTCTTCCGACGGTAATATGACCTAAGGAGTTTACTTAAAGACGTCTTTTCCAGTCCCTGAAGGGATCAGAGACACGACAGTCATGGGGCTACTCAAACAATATCTTGAAGACTACATATCGAGGAATATATCAGCCAACACGACGGTACCACGAACTAAAACCCCAGTACCACAAATCTAAGGGACCTCTGTTGTAAAGAATGGAGGTTATCTGCATATAACGTTAGGACAGGTTTGCTAGTAAATCTAAGGGAGGTAAACTAAAAACACTCCGAAATGAGTACATAAACTAGAGACTCCAAAACGAGTGAATAAACTACAAACTCCGAAATGAATACATAAACTAGGAACTCCGAAATGAGTGAATAAACTAGAAACCCCGAAACGAGTGAATAAACTACAAACTTCGAAACGAGTGAATAAACTACAAACTCCGAAATGAGTACATAAACTAGAAACACCGAAACGAGTGAATAAACTATAAACTCCGAAATGAGTACATAAACTATAAACTCCGAAACGAGTGAATAAATGACAAACTCCTAAATGAGTGCATAAACTACTTCGCGCTAGATCGAGACGTCAAGCAACAGAAAGGTGCAACTCATGGGCCTCAGGGTTTAGAACCGCATCTTTTAAGAATTGAGATTTGAGTTAATGATAGATGACGATACTTGTGTCCGCTCGCTATCTTCTCAGATCAAGATTCTAAAAAGTTCTGTACGATACGCCAGCCCGAAACTGGTTGTATGCTACGTATTATTCTATACTACTTCACACACGTGTATACCTCTATGAGTAAAGTAGTGGGGGGCATTTGTGTACACCGGTTTAAGTTTCGTTTACAGATATGTGTGAAAGAAAGCTCATTCATATACGCGCGTAGAAGGTTAGATCATGACACGAGCACATCAATGGCGTTTGCATTTAGCAAAAATCCCTAAGGGTGAAGTGGACATGCAAACATGTAGGTTGCAACAATACGATCAGAGGAAGAACATGTGTTAGAAATGAAGCACTCGATGGTCAACGATAAAAGGAAAGTATTTAAATAAACATTTTATGATACAGGAAGTAGATCACCAAACACAGGATCAAAAGTACAAGGGTTTAAAACATTATGAATAAAGTTTTCTAAAGCCCTCTCAGCCTTCTCCACCATGTCAAAGCGGCGATCTTCATGAGGAGTTGCTCCCCATCGGTCAGCGCTGTGCCTATCGGTGAAGGTAGACATGATGGTCCACTGAGCTCGTATCTGGCTTAACAGCTGAACATAGCGATCTCTCAAAAGCTTGGTAATCAAAAGTGTCATATGAAAGCACTTGATCTCGTCCTCCGCTACGTCGAGCATCGCCGGAGTCATCTCCACTAGATGAAGGGGAATGCCATCGAGCATGGATAGGAAGATCATCCAGAGCCAAATGGAGCCGATGGGGAGAGGAGATCCTCTACGTGTCAAGAGCTCGTGCAGCACCGTATCATATTGGTCATCCGTGAGAGCGGGATTCACTAAGCGTGCAACAAAACGAGAAATTTTTTTCCTCGATAGGCACCTCCCATGGCTGCTGATTAGTATGCGGATGATTGCTACCCATGACTCTTCTCTGTTAAAATGATTCTCTGAAAGTGAGAGAGAAGAGAGCATTGCTTAGATTATAAAGGGAGGCATTTAAGTCTCGGCACAGAAAATGTTGTGCATGGTGAAACTATTTCTAAGCTCTGACAAAAGAAGGCATTGGAAAAGAAAATTTGACTCAGGAAAAGTAGAGAAAGAAGGTGAAAAGAAACCTTTATCAATTAGGCGGAGCCTCACGTGCTCCCCACAAGGGCGCCAGCGCCAACGCCAATGTGCAAAGTACAGAAACACTTTTTGAGTAAGAATTAAATTCTTATATGGCGCCGTACATTCTCATCACGCGGATGCCTGTGTGCAAAGCACAGAAATACACATCATAAGAATTAAATTCTTAAGTGGCTCCCACGTGCATAACACATGAGCGCCAGCGCCCAAGTTCATATCAGTAGAATTAAATTCTACATTTCGCTAGTAAAAGTTGGGATATTCTCTATTAAACAGAGCCGTTGGATCTTTGATCCAACAGGGATGATAAATCATCAAAATATAGAATCAAATTCTATTAGGAGAAAATATCTTCCATATCTTTCTAAATAAGAAAGATACTCTCAGTTGGATCAATGATCCAATTTTTGGAATATATTCTCTCAATCTCTCTAAACAAAAAAGATTGCTCTCTTGGATTAAAAATCCAATGGTGATTAAAACTCACTATTTTACAGAATAAATTCTGTATATGGGAGAATATTTCTCCGATCATGTTAAAAACAAGAACAACATATTCTGTAAAACAGAAGTCCTTGGATCAAAGATCTAACGGTGGGTAAAATTTCCCATATCAATTTTGAGTCTAATTAAATCAATTGAAATCTCTTAATGAGAGATTTTCTCAAAACCAATTAACAATTTGCATCCACTATATAAAGGATCCCAGACTTCAAGTCAAAAAAAGAACGACGACCAGAGAGAGACCACAGATAGAAAGAACAGAGAATTCAATTCTCAAAGAAGAAGAGCTTCCTTCTCAAAACCCTAGGTAAAGAAAAGAGATCAAAATACCTCTATTAACTATAATATCACATCTAAGGGTTTAACTCTTGTAAAAAAGAACTTAGTTCTTTTTCTGAATCTGAGATCCACAAAACAAGTCTCCCACAAATCGAGAATTTAATTCTCATCGGGAAGATCTTGTTCTTGAAAATCAAGGATTCAGGGCAGAACAAATTTAAAGAGAAAGAAGAGAGAGTCCAGAATACTCCAGGAACCCAGTTCCTTCAAATTAAGAACTTAGTTCTTTAAAAACTCAACCTAAAATGCTCAAATATAGTGATTTTAGCGAGCATTAATGGTCAAAGAACCATTGATAGAGGTTTAACCTCTCTGAAAATATCAACAGAGGTTAAATCTCCATATAAAAGAAACTAGCGCGTCAAGTGTTTTCCATGTGGGCGCCCTCTTTAACAGCGCCTCACGTGAAATACACGTGGGTGCCATATAAAATGTGTTTAGCACTTCATATACAGCCAAAACGGCAGAGTGCTCAGCACTGATTAGGAAGCGTCCAGCGCCGCACGTGCTCCTCATGTGGGCACCACAAAAATAATAAGAGTGCTTAGCACTCCATAAATAGCCAAAACGGTTAAGTGCTTAGCACTGATTGGGCAGCGCCCAACACCTCACGTGCTCCTTACGTGGGAGCCAAAAAAATAATAAGAGTGCTTAACACTTCTTAAATAGCTAAAACGGCTGAGTGCTTAGCATTGATTGGGCAGCGCCCAGCGCCTCACGTGTTCCTCACGTGAGCGTCACCAAAAAAAAGAAGAAAAGTGCTTAACACTCTATAAACAGCCAAAATGGCTGAGTGCTCAGCGCTCATTAGGCGGTGCCCATAATTAAATGCTTCACATGACACACATATGAGTGTCAAATCGTCAAACAAGTGCTTAGCACTTTTTCATAAAAAAAAAGGGATAGAACCAACAGAGTCCAAATAAGTGCTTAGCACTTCTGAACAAAAAAAACTAAGCATACTAAGCCCAAATTGTCTAAGTCTATAAAACTTTCTTATAGGTAAGCCAAAAATACCATGTTGTTTAGATCTTAAATAAAAATAACCCTTGAAATTTTGCTAAGTTAATCTTACTCTCAAATTAGACTAACGTATCCTTAGTTAAAAATAAATTGAGCGTAAATGCTCACACATTTAAGTTGATCTTAATCTCAAACCAGATTAACGGTCATTAAATAAACCAAACCTAAATAAAAAATATATGGATTTGGACTGATCCGCACCCTACGGGCGATGACATAAACTAGTTTCCGTATACAATCCACGAGCAACCAAAACAAACAAAAAAAACACACACGACACGAAATGAACTGCTGGAGAAGGAGAAAGTGGTCATCACAATGCGGTAACGTAATTAATTGTAGGGGCTTACGCCTGCAGGGAAGAGCGTCCCCACAATTAAAAACCCCTCATAAAATGAGGGGGATTTGATGAAGTCTGCTACAATGGCCGCATCTATCCAAATCTCCAATATATGGTTCCATAAATCAACTTGGTATCTTTGGAGAGGTGGATGGATAAATCTAAATAGTATCTGCCCCCAAACTCAGGTAAGACGATCTATCCCAATTTGTCTCTGTTTTCGGCGGTGAACAAAACCCACCAGAGGGTGGCGGATCCACGTCCAATAGGGGTATTGGGCGGCTAAACAGCGGTTGTTTGGTGGCCGTAGGATGTGAAACTTCATGGGCTTGATCTTCTTCATACACACTTCAATATGACGTCTAGGGTTTCAAGTTCCAGAGTGAATAAAAGGTCCGAGAGCTATCCATCCATCCATCCATCGAACAATCAATCGACTGATCAAGAAATCAAGCAATCTAGAGAAAACTAGGGTTTTGTAATTTAGTTTTTCAGTGAGCAACTTCTATAATGCAGCAGTTTATTCAATAAAAGGTAGTTCTTTCTTTTAATTTTGTCGCATTTACTTTCTGCATTTTACTTTCCGCAATTACTTTCCGCATTTTACATTCCGCAATTTTAATTTGTGTTTAACTTATGGGTTCTGTATTCATTCACCTTTCTTTTACTTTGTTGATCTCCATAAGCGTGTAAATTCTCGCTTATTAGGCTTTGTAGGATAGGGTAGAAAAACGGATGAACAATATCTCTTAAATTCTTTTAAAAGTTTTAATTTTTATAAACTTTAGCAAAATGAATATTAATCTTTTTACCGGGCGTGCTATCAATTCATGATAATCATGGCCACGATTTGAGATTCGTTAATACCTAATTTTTTGAAGGCTTGAGATAAATAGGGATCAATAGAAGGATAAGGGTCAGTAGAGGGAAACCCTAATCCCTCCAAGAAACCTATCCACATTCATCGCTATTTCTCTAGTATTAAATAATTAAAAGATAAAAAGAATTATTTTTAAAACTCCATCCATTAACTACTAAATCCTATAAACCCTGCAAGCCCTTCTCTTATAAAACTTTCAAATCTTCCTAGTATAAAATGATAAAAATCCCATCTTTTTTGTCAACTCGTCTAAAACAAGATAAGTAATTCACCATTTCCTTTTGGACGACCCTTACTCACTATCGACTCACTATTGTGATACCGTTATTGATTACGGTATTTAGAACACTCAAAGACAAACTTTTTCACAACTAATCAAACCCCTAACAGCCCTCACCGTCGACCAACCTCGATCGAAACCCATCACCTCTGTCTTTTTCTTCTTCTTCGAGCAGCTACCATCTCCCTTCACATTTCCCTCGCCGAGAACACTGGTCACCGTCGCTGCAACACCCGAACACCCACCCTCATCTCCTCATCGCCATAGTCATCTTCATCTGCTTCTACCGCAGCCCACTCGATCACAGTTCGATGACATTCGTTTGTCAAAGATCATGGAATAAGTTCGACGGGGAAGAGATTCAGAGTTTGTGGTTGATGATCAAGGGGTATGACGGTTTGGGGCTCGAATGTATGTACCAGATTCCGAGGGACAGAGACGCGAGATCTTAGAAGAGGCACATCAGTCAGCATATAGTGTTCATCCATTTTCCACCAAGATGTATCATGACTTAAAAGAAGTCTAATAGCGTGAAGGGATGAAGAGAGATGTCACAGATTTTGTTTTGAGATGCTGACTTGTCAGCAAGTCAAGGCCGAGCATCAGAGGCCAACAGGAGAATTACAACCTTTGCCCATTCTGGAGTGGAAATGGGAACATAATTCTATGGATCTTATCATGGGTCTACCTAGGACCAGTCAAGGGTATGACTCTATTCGGAGGATAGTAGACCGATTAACGAAAGGAACTCACTTTCTGTCAGTAAGACCACTTTCGGACTCGTGCAGTATAATCGGATATATGTTGATAAGATGGTGCGACTACATGGAGTTCCGACTCGTATTGTGTCCAACAGAGGCACCCAGTACACCGGCCGACTATGGCAGAAACTTCTGGAGGCTTTGGACACTCCGATAAAGTTTAGGTGCAGTTTTCTATGTGCAGATCGACGGTCAATCAGAGCGGACCATTCAGATTCTTGAGGACATGCTCCGATCCTGCGTTCTAGTTTTCGGTGGCAGTTGGGATTGTCATTTGCCCTTGATAAGGTTTTTCTACAATAACAGCTTCCAGGAGACGATTCAGATGGCACCCTTTGAATTATTTTATGGGAAGAGATGTCGATCGCCCGTTTGTTGGACGGAGTTCATTAAGAGCAGTTTTTGGGGCCACAGATTGTGTGGGACATGACCGAAAAGATTCAGTTGATTCGGAATAGGATAAGAGCGGCCAAGAGCAGGCAGAAGTTTAATGCTGATAGACATCGTTGCAAACTTGAGTTCACCGTTGGCGATCGTGTTTTCTTGAAGCTTTCTTCGATGAAGGGCATGTTGAGATTCAGAAGAAAGGGAAGCTTAGTCCCAGATATGTGGGTTCCCTTGAGATTTCTCGAGCGTATCGGCACGGTTGCTTATCGTTTGGCTTATCCACCCAGCTTTCCAGATGTTCACCTTGCGTTTCAGGAATCGATGCTCCACAAGTACCTTCATGAACCCTCTCACGCGATATAGCATCAAACGATCTAGTGGAGCGCAATCTTTCTTTCGCAAGAGCGGCCGATAGTCATTCCAGATCGGCAGGTAAAGAAACCGAGGTCTGAGGACATACCGACCATAATTGTTCTTTGGTGTGGTCCGAGCGGCGAAGAGGACATGTGGGAGGCCGAGGACGAGATGAGGGAGAGCTATTCCCATGTGCATAGTTAGATTTTAAATTCAGGGACCGAATTTCCTTAAGGGGGAAGATTGTAACGTTTTAAAATAAATAAATAAATAATTCCTTTAGGTGAATTTTCTGACAATCGATAAAATAAATCGTGTTTTTCGTAAAAACCAATATATAATTATTTTTCAACATAGACTTGAATACGCCTATTTTAACTATGTAATTGCTAGTATTTGGTAATTAATTAGTCACTTATAAATTGCTAGTTATTTAAATATTTTTCCTTAATTAATTATTTAATATATTATTTTAAGTTTTTAAATATACATTAAATTAGTGATAATTACAAGTTTGAATGGGTTAATTACATACTTATGAACCATGACAAACTCGAACCTAGTTTGTGACATGTTCTCTTTTCACAACTTGTCTCCATGTTTCTAGTTAGTTCTAGGTTAAGGGAAAAAAGAAAAGAAAAAAGAATAAAAATAGAAATGATGTGAGATGCATTAATGAGGCTTGAAGGGTTTTCTTTACTTGGAAAATTCTACACACTCACACACACTCCCCTTCCCTTCTCCTTGGCCGAGCCCTCCATGAGCAGCCCCAAATGTTTCCCACTTCATCCCCATCTCAAAAATTCATCAAAATCCATCAAAAATCCAAATAAAATCTCACAAATTCATCATTAAATCTTCATCCAATTTTCTTTGGCCAAGCTAGCTTGGATTCTTGAGGCAAGAAGCCATTTTGGGAGACCAAGTTTTCAAAGTTTGATCTCAAGTTTGTGAGGTATAAATCCTAACACTAAGATTTGTTAGTTAATTACTTTAATCTAGCTTTTTAGGTGATTAAATATGGTTTTAATTAGAGTTTAGAAAAATTCAAGAAAGGGGTTTGAGATCAAGTTAGGGTTTTTATCATGTGATTATGGTTACAAAGTGTAGTTTAATATCTTAAGAAATGAAAAATCTAAACTAGTTGGTTTGCAAATTGTTACTTTAAAAATTGTCTAAATTATATAATTGTGCAAACTAGGTTTTTAGAATTTATGAAAATAAGTGATATTAAAATCTAGTTAATATTTGTGTGACCTAATCAAGTTATTAAATGAATATTGTGGCCACTAGTTTTGTTAAAACATCTAGATTTGCACAAAACGGTAAATGGATGCTTACTAGGTTTTCGGAATAAATCGATTTTAAATTAAGTTGAGATTCTGATGTTAGAAAACCTATTTCATATAATATTTAATGAGTTGTGAATGCGCGGTTGGGTTTCAGACATGGTTGTGGTCACGTATAGCAACCCTAGTTGCGGTTTGTGGCGTTGTCGTGAGCGCGTTCTGTGCACCAAGTGTGTGCGCGTCTTGTTGTGCGCGTGATTCACTTGTATCATTTTTTCTGCGACTATTCGTATATTTATTCTCTTAATTGCTTATGTGCGATTCTAGGATCGGGTGCAGAGGCGTCGGACGCGGCGCGGAAGACAGGGCGGAGATCGAATCAGTTTAGCCGAGACGTCCCAGTGAGTAGATGTATACATCTATGAGGGGATCGTCTGAATGGCGCGAGGCGCCTAATGGTTTAGTGGTACTTATAGTATTTGCATTATATGTGTAGTTTCCTAGTTAGCCATCTCATTCCATCGCATCGTTATATATATAAATATATATATGTGATATCATCTTATAGGACACTTGCACCATTACCATTGGTTCCTGCTGCACGTGCACTATTTATGCAAACACACACGCCATTGGTAATTGATATGTTACCAACACTATAGAACTTGCCTAGAATTGATATTAGTGCATTTGCATCATATATGATTCGTAGACTTATATTTGTATATTCATTTCACTAAGATGTATACGTAGGGTTGTTAGTCATATATACATACCTCATTACATCATGATTCATGCATAGTTTCTGGCCGTACTCCGCATGGTATATACTACTGTATCATAGATTTCCACATCACCGACATGTTTATATATTATGATTCTTCTCGAGTATTTCAGTATTAATGAGATTTATGGATTTTTAGGGAAAACCGCAAGAATTTATAAACTTATTATCCTTTTAAATTGAAAGTTGCAGTTCTCTCATGATGTATGTGTTGTCCACCATGATTTTTCCTAATTTCGATTGGTTTTCGAGACCTGATTCGAGGAGTGGATGAACCGTCTCGGGTACATGGTGGGCCCGGTACGGTACCCAGGGGAAAAAAGCTCGAGTTGTAGACGATGAGCCTGGCAGGGGCAGACTACCTACCGGTGATGTCTGGCACGGCGGATATCCGGAGGATACCGACCGTAGTCGTGAGATTTGATGATTTAGGCCGATCCGAACTGATAGAGCCCGAGATATTGAGATTTGAGATACAGAGATATTGAGATATCGTGACATTGAGATGTCGAGACATTGAGATATTGAGGTATTGAGATATACGTATTTTGTGTTGATGCTTGACACGGATTTCTGTTGATTTCATTGATATTACTTCAGTTATTTCACAGGAGTGTTTCTAAGTTAAAAATAAAGATTTTTCTCATACCAGATATGTTCCGGTTTCGGGTATTGATTATGCATTCATGTTGCATTCATTCTAGTGCATTGTATCATATCGGTATATGTAGGGTGCGACGCATTTGCGTGCATGCTTACGATAGCCTTATTAGATGTTACTTACTACTCACGAGTTGGCAACTCACCCCCGTGTTGCCACAGTATCTTGCAGGTTTGACCCGTCAGCACAGTAGTGGCGGGCGTACTTTCTCCGTCTGCTTCATTTCGTCATTTTGCAGCTTGCTCATAGGTGGGTTGCGAGGATATCTTTTTTTACTTTGTATATTGCTTTGTATCTAGTACACTCCATCTACCCTTGTATATTGGACTAGACGGCGAGACTTGTATTTATGGTTGGTGTCGATGCTCACTTGAGCCGACGTGATGCTTTTATGCTTTTATTTTCTTATTCCACACTCGATGATATATATTGCATGTGGTTGTGATTCCGCCATTGGCGAAGAGCTAGCTCCCGCTTGAGGATGCCTTTATCCTTGATTATATGTATTTTCTTGTGTTGTACCCGTTTGGGGACCAGTATTTACAAAGGAGACTCTGCCGAAATTTTCGGGAAATTTGATGTATTTAAAAGTTTTAAGGCGACTCTTACAAATAAAATTAACGTTTAAATTAAGGTTTTCTTTCACTCTATTTCTTTAATTGGTTTAGATTTCTAGGCTTTGGCTTACTTAGATTACGTTACGCCTTGAGACGTTTCGTAATTTAAGTGCCAGTCACGTTTCGTACCTTCGGGTCATGACAAAGTTGATTTCAGAGCGTAGGGTTTTACCTTTTTTAGTGTAGGATGACCCTTGGTAGATGGAGTAGGTGATTTAAGCAGAGTGACGTAGCGTGTGTACGTTCCGCGGCATACTTACGATACGGTACTCCGCCTGAGTGACCTTAGGATATATATATTTTCTTGTATTTCCTTCCTTGATTCCGGAATCTTTTGATTCGATTGCAATGTTCCTATCGATCCTGTTTCTTGTTCCAGAAACTATGCCGCCGAAGACTACGAGGGCCATAGGGATGCCGCCGGGGATGAGATTTGAGCAGTTTCGTTTGAGACGAGGACCGATCAGGACGGTACGCTTACCCCTCAGGAACAGATTGGTCCGCCTTTTCTAGGGTGGCTATTGTTGGGTTTACCTAGCACCTCATAAAGGGTTTGGAAGCATCACATGTACCAAAGATTAAATTTTTAGGGTGCTAAGTAAGCATACAAAGAATCATTCCTAGAAAAATTAGGGTTTCAAAAACAACACTTCATTACAAGTAGATTAAGCTAGGGTTTTGAGAGTACAACCTTTGTAGCTCCCTACGCTAGACTCCTCGGCTACTTAGGGTTTGGAAAAAGTCCACTTGAACTCCTCTAGGTCCACGATGATCCACCCGGAGTCCGCTTTGTCCAAGCTTGCAACTTCACAAGATCAAGAGAAAGAAATGAAGTTAACACTCTAAACAAGTGGGCAAGACTTGTGTAGAATGATGTTGTGGTGGCTTTTCTCATTTCAAAATCCTAACTTGGTGAGTGTTTTGCTCACTAGAAAAATCTAGAGAGCAAAGGAAGAAGGAGGAAGAAGATGATGGCCTTTTAGAACAAGAGAGAAAGATAATCCCCTTTGAAAAATAGAAAATATATGAATATATATTTTCCACTTCTCATCTCAAACCATGGTTAAATAATAAAGATATTATTGAACTTGAGTTAAAACACAAAAGGAAAGTTAATCCATGGTTAAAAGGTGGGTGAGCATGGTTAGGTCAAAGAAGAGTGTAGAAAGAAACCATGAATTATCCTTTCCTTTTTCTTTTGTTTTAAAACAAATGCAATAATAATACATATATATATAAAACCATGGTGTGAGTCTTATATTGCCACCATTTTCTTTGTATATACAACCATGAAGGATGATGTATGTATGTATGTGTGCATGCACATCCATATGTGCATGAATCAAGAAAGAATGCATACATGCATGCATACATCCAAAAATACAAGAAATGATTTCTAGTGAGAATCTAATGGTTAAATGATAAATCAACACTTGATTTATCAATCCGGCCATATCACATACGACCCAACCAAAAGCAAGCCGCCCGATTAATATACGGTATCTCATACGCGCATTTTAACCGGGTCCATGCGCATACCGCATACGCGCACCACAATGTTTCGCCTGGACTAGGTAACTCCTTTGTGGGACTCTAAGACTCGTCAATA
Source organism: Agapanthus africanus (assembly GCA_030015575.1). Lineage (NCBI taxonomy): Eukaryota > Viridiplantae > Streptophyta > Magnoliopsida > Asparagales > Amaryllidaceae > Agapanthus > Agapanthus africanus. The sequence continues at coordinate 161,838,320 of JASDDO010000024.1, forward strand.
CGCCGGCAGTGGGTGATGATCATATCAAGCACCCCAAGCCGCAAGCGGTCGACTAAACGTAACGTCCACCCGGGTATTGAGCGATCATAAGAAAACAAGCGAACCTGCTACAACTCCCATTGAGCCAACCGGCAACACTACCCGTGCAGTCCGGTCTCCTCGTCTGATATGTCACATATCAAGTCTAGGGGTGGTAAACGTCAGACCCCAATAACCGATAAGTCGTGCCGATGTGAGGCTCATAACGGGTCAAGAAACTACTGGTAACACTTACCAGTAAATCTCTAATCAGCCCTGGCCAGGGACTTCCCTGTTACGGCTAATCGAGCACAGCGCAACATCAACCCCCAATACTGGGAGAGACGAAACCCCTCCTATCGCTCATTGCCTCCATGTGACTCGGGACTGTACCCAAAAACCACCGTTTTGCACGCCCTCATGGACGTGGTAAGGTGGAAATCAAAGCACAGTGGAAATCACACAAGACTCTATGACGATCTCGGGTCTACAGACTAACCTGCACAAGTGTCACCAGAGAACTGCCATCTGACGTGAGGTATAATACCATCTGGGAGTTCTCGGCGAGTCCATCCAGTGTACCCAGTCTCCACTGAGCACCCGTATACTATCTCTGATGTCAAACACCAATGGATATGGGATCATCCATCGCTCATCTCATAGGTCGAGAAGCGTATACGCTAGTCTACACTGGTATATCGATGCCCCGTCTCGATACACCTACGACCAGGGACCTTGAAGGATGTACTTATGGACTACCATGTCCCCACTAGTATGATCCACATCATAGTCCAGGTAGTCAAGTACACATCCTAAGGGCTTTACCAACATGTAACTATAAGACAGTATAAAGAGACAAGTATACATGCTAAGATAAAGAGCAACCAGATAGCATACTATCATATCGAGCAAGAAAATCATCTCTATATATGTCCAAGCATCCAATATAATATACATCATCTGTATAATACTGGCCTCTAGGGCATACATACAACTATCAATCTCCCACTTGCACTAGGGCCAGCTGCTGTAGTATCGCATACCGAGCATCCCGAAGAGTCTCTCAAACTGTATCTGGGGAATGGCCTTCGTGAGTGGATCCGCTGTGTTATTCTTCGTGTCAACCCTCCTGACCTCGATCTCCCGGCGATCAACTATCTCCCGGATCAGGTGATACCGCCTCAGAACATGCCTGGATCGCTGATGGGACCTGGGTTCCTTGGCTAAAGCCACCGCTCCATTGTTATCGCAATACAAAGGTATTGGATTCTCAATGGATGGAACCACTCCAAGTTCAGTAATGAACTTCTTGATCCAGACAGCCTCTTTGGCAGCATCGTTGGCAGCGATGTATTCAGCCTCCATCGTCGAGTCTGCCACGGTTTCCTGCTTGGAACTCTTCCAGCTAACCGCCCCTCCGTAAAGGGTAAAGACAAATCCCGACTGCGACTTAGAGTCGTCCTTATCACTCTGGAAGATCGAATCGGTAAAGGACTCCACTTGGAGTTCTCCGTTACCATACACCAAGAGCATCTCTTTAGTCCTTCGTAAGTACTTGAGAATGCTCTTCACAGCTGTCCAGTGACTCTCTCCAGGATCAGCTTGATACCTGCTCACTACACTTAGTGAGTATGCTACATCGGGTCTGGTACATAGCATCGCGTACATGATAGAGCCTACAGCCGAAGCATAGGGTATCCCTTGCATGCGAGCTCTCTCCAAATCAGTCTTGGGAGACATCTCTTTGGAGAGAGTGACTCCAGAGATCGTGGGTAAGTTCCCACGCTTGGATTCTTCCATACTAAACCTCTTTAGTATGGTGTCAATGTACCTGGATTGGGACAATCCCAATATCCGTTTGGATCTATCTTTATAGATCCTAATTCCCAATATACAGGAGGCATCACCAAGATCTTTCATTGAGAACCTTTGTGATAAGAAGAGCTTGACCGATTGCAGCATAGGAATGTCATTTCCTATCAAGAGTATGTCGTCCACGTACAATACGAGGAAGACAATCTTACTCTCTGCCACCTTCTTGTAGATACAAGGTTCATCTACGTTTTTGACGAAATCAAACTCTTTGATAACGACGTCAAAGCAGATGTTCCAACTCCGTGATGCTTGCTTTAATCCATAAATGGATTTAAGCAGCTTGCACACCTTCCCGCTGCTCCCACTATCTACGAAGCCCTCTGGCTGAGTCATGTACACGCACTCTTCTAAATCACCGTTTAGAAAGGCGGTCTTAACATCCATTTGCCAGATTTCGTAATCATGATATGCAACGATGGCAAGCATGATCCGGATGGATTTAAGCATAGCCACTGGAGAAAAGGTTTCGTCATAGTCCACACCTGGTCTTTGACGAAAACCCTTTGCAACAAGTCTAGCTTTGAAAGTCTCCACTTTCCCATCTACACCAAAAATTTTCTTAAAGATCCACTTGCTCCTAATGGGTTTTACCCCTTCAGGAGCATCTTCTAAAGTCCATACTTTGTTGGTGTACATGGTTTCCATCTCGGACCGCATTGCATCCAGCCATTTCACTGAGTCCCCACTCGTGATGGCCTGTTTGAAGCTAGTTGGGTCATCATCCTCCATGATGCAATCCTCGCTCCCACCATCCATGAGAAAACCGTAGTATCTCTCAGGTGGGTGAGAAACCCTACTAGATCGGCGGAGTGGTTGGGATTCATCGGGAACTACGGAATCCTCTGGTTCCACCAGATCTTCTGTTGCAGCTTTTGTAGCTGGAACCTCTTCCAGTTCTACCTCATGACCACTAATCTCTTTTGCAAGAAATTCCTTTTCTAAAAAGGTGTCATGCCGAGAAACAAATACTCTTTGTTCCTCAGTGTGGTAGAAGATATACCCTTGTGAATTCTTGGGATATCCTACAAATTTGCATAGAACAGACCGTGCCTCGAGTTTGTCCGGATTTTGTCGTTTGACATAGGCTGGACAACCCCATATCTTAACATAGTTAAGACATGGTCTCTTCCCTTTCCATATCTCATATGGAGTGGTAGGCACAGATTTGGTGGGGACCATATTCAGTAGATGTATGGCTGTCTCTAGCGCATACTCCCAGAAGGAAATAGGTAACTCAGCTGTGCTCATCATAGAGCGCACCATATCTAATAGGGTGCGGTTCCTCCATTCCGATACACCGTTGTGCTGTGATGTATATGGAGGAGTCAGCTGAGAGAGAATCTCATTCTCTTTTAGGAAGTCCAGGAATTCATTGCTCAAGTATTCACCTCCTCGATCAGATCGTAGGATTTTAATACTTTTTCCGGTTTGGTTCTCGACTTCTTGTTTATATTCTCTAAATTTCTCAAAAGCTTCAGTCTTGTGTCTTATCAAGAACACATGTCCGTATCTTGAGAGATCGTCAGTGAATGTAATGAAGTACGAAGAACCATCCCTTGCATGTGTAGACATGGGACCGCATACATCACTATGTATCAGTCCCAAGAGTTCGGTAACTCTTTCTCTGTGTCCCGTAAACGGAGTTTTGGTCATCTTGCCTTTGAGACATGACTGGCAAGTGTCATAAGATGAAAATTCGAACGGTTTCAAATATCCATCCTTATGCAACTTAGCTAGTCGTGTCGCATTGATGTGACATAGTCTACAATGCCACAAGAAGGATTCGTTCAGTTCTGAACTTTTCCTCTTGTGTGTGTTTGTTATGCTCAGAACTGTTGATTGATTTAGAACATAAATGCCATTGCACAACGTGCCTGATCCAACCAACTTTTGGTTAAGGAAAATGTTCATAACATTATCCTGTAATACAAAATTATATCTCTCTTTACTCAACAAAGAAACCGATATAATGTTGCATATCAGGTTCGGCATGTAATAGCATTCGTTCAGAATCAATGTATTACCAGTTGGCAATACAAGATGATATTCCCCGACGGTTTTAGCTGCAACAATTGCACCATTTCCAACCCTTATGTCTTTATCACCTTCTCCAAGTTCTCTACCTTTCTTAAGCCCATGTAACTGATTACATATATGGGATCCTGACCCGGTATCTAATACCCAGGACGTAGGGCAAATGGAGAAACAGTTCTCTGTAACGAACACACCCGAAGAAAATGCATCATCATGTACTTTCTTCATTCGGGTGGCATGGGAATCCTGGTATTCCCCTATGTCCTGTTCAATCTTATAACTCTTATAAGAAAGAACGGAACCAACGTTCCCCAGCACAGTATAACATGCAGGTTCGGTCAATACATCCATATTATTATCTTGATTAAGGTATGACATGGTCGCTACCTGGAGAGAGAGAGAAGAAAATACTTTAGCGTATGCTCTTGCAAGATCAGATTGGTTATTATCTTATCTAATCAGGATGGCTCCCACTGTTTTTATCAAATCTTCCTTCAAACCCTAAAAGGAAAGACTAGCCGGGATTAATTACACCCTACAACTTTGCCGATCTTTCAGCCAGGCCAGTGTCGGTACTTTGAGAGAGGTTCCCCGTGCTTTCGCACGGACCTAATTAAAGTAAACCTCATTTTCCCAGAGGCGTAACCCCGTTGACATCTTTCTATACACCTACTTGATCGGCTAATTGTCCTGTGTAAAACTCTCCCAGGAGTAACAATTACTCGCAGTGGGTATCGGGATCCAACTATCTCATAGAAGGTATGCAATCTCATTGCAAATTTCAACACTTGAAATTCCCGATAATATTTTGCCCCTAACGTGCTATGACCTTGACGAAAGCCAACAAACCATAGCCCGCTAGTCAAGTTCAACCCGTACATTTCTTGACTGAATTAAACCCACCCGCATGACCCTTGACGAAAGCCAACAAAGTCGTACGACTACCCTAATCCAGTCGCATCATATGCAGCAGATAAGCAGCATATAGCTACCGCTCACTACACCTTGACGAAAGCCAACAAATGTAGCACGAATACTATATACAACTTATCTGAAATGACGGAGGGCTACGATAGGTTTTTCTGAAAACCTATTGCGTAATGAACTTGATATCGTTGTAGAATCTAATGAGTTTTGAAATGGAGTGACTTTGAGGCTTTTATTAGTTTTGCTAAAGAGGTCACTCCCGGTGAAGGGATCTCGGCTCTTTCCTCATCGAATAAGGTGCAGGATATATCATATATATCACTATGCAAAGCAAAACTCCAAAAGCAATCAAAAGCAAACCGAGTGTTGTAGCATCTGCCAGTTTCGCTAAAGTGGTCACTCCCGGTGAAGGGATCTCGGCTCTTTCCTCATCGAATAAGGTGCGGGATATATCATATATATCGCTATGCAAAGCAAAACTGTAGCTACCCTTTTATGAAAAATTTGATTCTACAACATCTTTTAGGTTTCTTTTCTTTCATTAATCACATTAATGAAGTCCCATCAATTAAGTCACCTAAACATCACAGATAAATACGACGTACACTTATGCCATCCGCATTCGCCTCGATGTCCCCTCGTGCACCGTTAGGTTAGGTAACTAACGACAGAGCAGGGCAGGGCTAGTGCGGGTGTAAAACATAAGTAACGTCTATATAATATATCATATATACTATATACTGTATCCATCAGAACATATCAAATGATCACATCACAGATATCGCAGCAGAAACATAGATATAATGTGGGATATACTAGGACGTCCATATTTAGTATTTAGCCAACAATAGAAAATACGGATTCCACAGTCGCGATGAATAGCCAAGCCCATACCTGGACCCCTACGAGAGCGGCAAGCGACCCTACCAATTCTGGAGTTTAGGAGACCCGGTCTCGACTCCTCGAGATGGCCTCCCACTGAACCCCAGAACCCGGTCACCTGTGCTCCACTCCTTGGGTCCATCCTAATGCGGAAAAGTAAATAATATACAACACTGGTGGTATCGACCTCAACCCGGAAGTGCCCCAAATAAAAGAATATTACATTACATTTGAATTTACATGAATGAAAATACAAAACTCTCATCTCACATAAAACCCCCCGGCTATTCAATTGCGACAATCCTGCACATCATATCTCAGCAACACATAATATCTCATATCATCAACATAAGTAAGTATGCATACACTGATCGTCGTCGATGTATAGCAACGAAAATCGGTAAATACATACTACACTTACGGTCACAGAAAAGAAAGTGTAAAACTGCAATATCTGGAATCCACATTCTCTTTAGACATCGTAAATGCGAAATATCACATACTTCGTATTTCATGTCTAGCTATATGAATTCCACACATTGCATTACATTCCAGATAAATAGACAGTATTAAAGTTTTAGAACGAATGATCAAATACTCAAAATTCTCTAAAGCTCAACACTTGAGCGGAGTTCAAAAACCCGGAGTGTGTCACAGTAGTAGCGGTCCAGCCGTAGAAGGGTCAAGCCAACGCCTCACATGTGGCACGTCGTACTGCCCCAAACCCTAAGGTTCAAAAGGCAGTTCAAGACGGTCACATAATCGAGTTAAGGTTTGTTGTCTTCTAGAGGGTCCACCACAAAACTTGCACGTATTTCCGCAAGATTTAAACCCCGTGAAAAGTGAGAAAATGATACTCGTTTGAATAATTCAATACTTTCTAATTTACCCCGAAAAGACACGAAATCAAAATTCCGATCGAATCACCGACTCCAAAACAATCTCCAGAACAAACAGCACAAAATTCAGATTAAAAATACCCCAAAAAATATACAAGCAGACATAAGTATTACTGTATAAAAATCATCCACTGATTCATGTGTACGGCCGCGGAACCGCGGCCCAAGCAAGCTTTGGCCGCGTTTCCGCGGCAAGAATGACTGTTCACTGCATCATTTTTAATAGTGTTTCTTATATTTACCTGCTGAATTTTTTACATATTTTTAATTCTGAAAATAACCAGGTTTTAAAAATTGTCCAGAGAGTGTCCGAAAAGTTCGTATTTGGTTCGATCGGAGTTTTAACTTCGCTAAAGTGTCGCCTAATGTTCTAGGTTGGCTCTGATACCAATGTTGGGTTTACCTAGCACCTCATGAAGGGTTTGGAAGTATCACATGTACCAAAGATTAAATTTTTAGGGTGCTAAGTAAGCATACAAAGAATCATTCCTAGAAAAATTTGGGTTTCAAAAACAACACTTCATTACAAGTAGATTAAGCTAGGGTTTTGAGAGTACAACCTTTGTAGCTCCCTATGCTAGACTCCTCGGCTACTTGGGGTTTGGAAAAATTCCACTTGAACTCCTCTAGGTCCACGATGATCCACCCGGAGTCCGCTTTGTCCAAGCTTACAACTTCACAAGATCAAGAGAAAGAAATGAAGCTAACACTCTAAACAAGTGGGCAAGACTTGTGTAGAATGATGTTGTGGTGGATTTTCTCACTTCAAAATCCTAACTTGGTGAGTGTTTTGCTCACTAGAAAAATCTAGAGAGCAAAGGAAGAAGGAGGAAGAAGATGATGGCCTTTTAGAACAAGAGAGAAAGATAATCCCCTTTGAAAAATAGAAAATATATGATTATATATTTTCCACTTCTCATCTCAAACCATGGTTAAACAATAAAGATATTATTGAACTTGAGTTAAAACACAAAAGGAAAGTTAATCCATGGTTAAAAGGTGGGTGAGCATGGTTAGGTCAAAGAAGAGTGTAGAAAGAAACCATGAATTATCCTTTCCTTTTTCTTTTGTTTTAAAACAAATGCAATAATAATACATATATATATAAAACCATGGTGTGAGTCTTATATTGCCACCATTTTCTTTGTATATACAACCATGAAGGATGATGTATGTATGTATGTGTGCATGCACATCCATATGTGCATGAATCAAGAAAGAATGCATACATGCATGCATACATCCAAAAATACAAGAAAGGATTTCTAGTGAGAATCTAATGGTTAAATGATAAATCAACACTTGATTTATCAATCCGGCCATATCACATACGACCCAACCAAAAGCAAGCCGTCCGATTAATATACGGTATCTCATACGCGCATTTTAACCGGGTCCATGCGCATATCGCATACGCGCACCACAATGTTTCGCCTGGACTAGGTAACTCCTTTGTGGGACTCTAAGACTCATCAATACGTCGGCAATGGGTGATGATCATATCAAGCACCCCTAAGCCGCAAGCGGTCAACTAAACGTAACGGCCACCCTGGTATTGAGAGATCAGAAGAAAACATGCGAACCTACTACAACTCCCGTCGAGCCAACCGGCAACACTACCCGTGCAGTCCGGTCTCCTCGTCTGATATGTCGCATATCAAGTCTAGGGGTGGTAAACGTCAGACCCCAATAACCGATAAGTCGTGCCGATGTGAGGCTCATAACGGGTCGAGAAACTACTGGTAACACTTATCAGTAAATCTCTAATCAGCCCTGGCCAGGGACTTCCCTGTTACGGCCAATCGAGCACAGCGCAACATCAAGCCCCAATACCGGGAGATACGAAACCCCTCCTATCGCTCATTGCCTCCATGTGACTCAGGACTGTACCCAAAAACCACCATTTTGCACGCCCTCATAGACGTGGTAAGGTGGAAATCAAAGCACAGTGGGAATCACACAAGACTCTATGACGATCTCGGGTCTACAGACTAACCTGCACAAGTGTCACCAGAGAACTGCCATCTGACGTGATGTATAATACCATCTGGGAGTTCTCGGCGAGTCCGTCCAGTGTACCCAGTCTCCATTGAGCACCCGTATACCATCTCTGATGTCAAACACCAATGGATATGGGATCATCCATCGCCCATCTCATGGGTCGAGAAGCGTATACGCTAGTCTACACTGGTATATCGATGCCCCGTCTCGATACACCCATGACTAGGGACCTTAAAGGATGTACTTATAGACTACCATGTCCCCACTAGTATGATCCGCATCATAGTCCAGGTAGTCAAGTACACATCCTAAGGGCTTTACCAACATGTAACTATAAGACAGTATAAAGAGACAAGTATACATGTTAAGATAAAGAGCAACCAGATAGCATACTATTATATCGAGCAAGAAAGTCATCTCTATATATGTCCAACCATCCAATATAATATACATCATCTGTACAATACTGGCCTCTAGGGCATACATACAACTAACAGCTATGCTAGAGTCGAGTATTCCGGACGTATGACATATGGTTGGATCGATAGTTGAGGCTAGCCGAGCTCCGAGAGCTGATGATGTCCCTCCTACTGCAGGGACTGTGAGTGTACCTGCTGCTCAGTCAGCTATTTCTGTTGTTACAGGCATAGATGCAGCGGAGGATCCGCAGACATTCCTCGACAGAATGGTTGGAAAGTGTTGTTCATTGAGATGTTCTGACAAGTTATGGGTTGAGCTTGCGATTTTTCTTCTAGAGAGCTATTGCTCAGACGTGGTGCGATTCAGTTGAGAGTGAGGCCGGGCTGCAGATCTACTTCCTATGACTTGGGATGAGTTCATAACTATAATTCTTGCTTGTTTCCTTTCGGAGAGCGTTTGAGATGCTAGAGCTCGTAGTTTCGAGTCTTTGCACAAGACTCCAGGGATGACAGTGTCCAAGTACGATGTTTAGTTTACTCAGCGATCCGATATGCTCCTTACCTGGTGGACACTGAAGAAAAATGGATAAAGAGATTCGTGTGGAGATTGAACATGCAATTATTTCTTGTTGTCGGCACCCAGCCTTTTGGCACTTGCGTCGCTATTATGAACGCAACCTTATTGTTGGAGGAGCGCATTTCTGAGACTTCAGTCATTTCTGGACCAAAGCGGAATTGTACCAGTATGCCATCTCAGAGGCGGTTAGATAGACGCCGTTGAGACAGTTATTCTTTCGGTGTTTTCTTCCGATGTGTATTTCTTTTTGGTGTTGTTTGAAATGGTATCCGCATATTTTGTATCGAAGTCTAGTTGATAGTAGTCCTTGCTAAATCAGCCGCTTGTTGTGAATTCTTTCGTAGGCTAGTCTTTTGTCATTCGAAATATTTCCGTTCATGTTGTTTGTTCGTATTAGAGATAGGGACCCTTATGTCAATTTTATTCTTCTCGATATGTTAGACTTTGACGTTCTTCTGACCTTGAATTAGTTAGCCACGTGTTGTGTGCCGTGGACTATCGTAAGGAGGCAGTCGGATTTAGTTTTTTGGGTGCCCCAGTTCTTTTCATTCAGGGAGACCGTAGCGTCGCCTTTCCTAGTCGATTTCTTCTCTTCGCGCTACTCCGTTCCTGAGGAAAGGATGTCAGGAATTCTTGGCGTATGTTTGCGATGTTGGAGCGTAGAGGTCCTATTGGACCAGGTCCCGTTTATGAGGGAGTTTCCAGATGTCTTTCCTGACAAGTTGCTTGGTTCATCGCCAGAGCGCGATATTGGGTTCTTCTTTGATTCGATTCCCGGCACAGAGCCTTTTTCTATACCTCCATATTGGATGGACCGGTGTAGTTTAAGGAACTGAAGGATCAGTTGCAAGATTTGTTAGATAAGGGTTTGTTCATCCGAGTGCGACACCTTGGGGAGCTCCTGTCCTTTTCATCAGAAGGGCGGCCGTTGGTGTCTATATATTGATTATCGCCAGTTGAATCGGGTTACTGTGTGGGACATTTCTTGAAGATTGGCTTGCGATCATATTACCATTAGTTGTGGGTTCGAGAGGATGATATTCCGAAGACTGCTTTTCACACACGTTACGGGCGTTATGAGTCATGGTGATGTCGTTCGAGCTCACCAATGCCCCAGAAGCGTTTATGGACTTGATGAACCGTATATCCAGGCCGTTCATTATCAGTTATCATCATGCTCATTGAGGACGTCTTAGTGTACTTTTGCAGCCGATTGGAGCCTGGGCAGTAATTGAGGATTTTGTTGAAGACCTTAAGAGAGCACTAGCTATTCGCTAAATTATCCAAGTGTGTCTTCTGGTTGGATAGCGTGGAATTTTGGGAACCGTACTTATGAGAGATAGTATATGTATAGAACCGGATGAGATCGAGGACGTACAACATTGGCCCAGACGGGTATCGGTGACGGAGGTTCATAGCATTTTTGGGTATGGCCGAATATTATCGATGCTTGTTGGAATTTTTCTCGTATAGCTACAACGTTGACAGAGTTAACTCGGAAGGGAATTCCTTTTTCTTTGGACCGAGGCATGCAAGCAGAGCTTTCAGTCTTTGGAAACTTGTTTGACTACGGTGCTAGTATCATCTTTGCCTTCAGGATCAGACGGTGTTGTTGGTTGGTTGCGATGCTTCTCGGCAATTGAAGAAGCACGAGCAGAATTATTCCACGCATGATGTAGACATGGTTGCGATGATTTTAAACTTAAGATTTGGAGATACTACTTATACGACGAGTCGTGCTAGATATTTATAGACCACAAGAAGCTTTAGGTATATCTTTCAGCAGCGAGATCTAATTTTAAGATAGCGCCGATGGGTGGAGCTAGTGAAGATTATGACTGCAAGATTCTTTATCATCCGAGCAAGGAGAATGTTGTTGTAGATACCTTGAGTCGGAGGCCAGAGGTAACTTTTCTTATTTAAGCACAGTTTAGAGACAGTCGACGGCAGATTAGTAGATTCCTTGTGACAGCCGAGTATAGTTCGAGTTACGTCGACCAGGGGACAACTTGTCCGTGTACGTGCACATCCACAGTGATTTGATTGCATTCGTGAGGCATAGTCCGATGACGTTTGTTTGTCAAAGATCATGGAATAAGTTCGATGGGGCAGAGATTCATAGTTCATGGTTAATAATTAGGGGTACGACGGTTTGGGGCTCGAATGTTTGTACCAGATTCCGAGGGACAGAGACGCGAGATCTTAGAAGAGGCACATTAGTCAGCATATAGTGTTCATACGGTTTCCACCAAGATGTATCATGACTTAAAAGAAGTCTAATAGCGTGACGGGATGAAGAGAGATGTCACAGATTTTGTTTCGAGATGCTGACTTGTCAGCAAGTCAAGGCCGAGCATCAGAGGCCAGCAGGAGAATTACAACCTTTGCCCATTCTGGAGTGGAAATGGGAACATAATTCTATGGATCTTATCGTGTGTCTACCTAGGACCAGTCAAGGGTATGACTCTATTCGGGGGATAGCAGACCTATTAACGGAAGCAACTCAATTTTTGTCAGTAAGACCACTTTCGGACTCGTGCAGTATAATCGGATATATGTTGATAAGATGGTGCGACCACATGGAGTTCCGACTTGTATTGTGTCCAACAGAGGCACCTAGTACACCAGCTGACTATGGCAGAAACTTCTGGAGGCTTTGGACACCCCGATTAAGTTTAGGTGCAGTTTTCTATGCGCAGATCGACGGTCGATCAGAGCGGACCATTCAGATTCTTGAGGACATGCTCCGAGCCTGTGTTCTAGTTTTCGGTGGCAGTTGGGATCGTCATTTGCTCTTGATAAGTTTTTCTACAATAACAGCTTCCAGGAGACGATTCAGATGGCACCCTTTGAAGTATTTCGTGGGAAGAGATGTCGATCGCCCGTTTGTTGGATGGAGCTCAGTAAGAGCAGATTTTGGGGCCACAGATTGTGCGGGACATGACCGAAAAAATTCTGTTGATTCGGAATAGGATAAGAGCGGCCTAGAGCAGGCAAAAGTTTAATGCTGATAGATGCCGTTGCAGACTTGAGTTCACCGTTGGCGATCGTGTTTTCTTGAAGGTTTCTCCGATGAAGGGCATGTTGAGATTCGGAAGAAAGGAAAGCTTAGTCCTAGATATGTGGGTCCCTTTGAGATTTCTCGAGCGTATCGGCACGGTTGCTTATCGTTTGGCATATCCACCCTGCTTTCCAGATGTTCACCCCGTGTTTCATGAATCGATGCTCCACAAGTACCTTCATGACCCCTCTCAGGCGATATAGCATCAGACAATCCTGCTGGAGCGCAATCTTTCTTTCACAAGAGCGGCCGATAGTCATTCCAGATCGGCAGGTGAAGAAACTGAGGTCCGAGGACATACCGTCCGTAATTGTTCTTTGGTATGGTCCGAGCGGCGAAGAGGACATGTGGGAGGCCGAGGACGAGATGAGGGAGAGCTATTCCTGTGTGCGTAGTTAGATTTTAAATTCGGGGACCGAATTTCCTTAAGGGGGGAAGATTGTAACGTTTTAAAATAAATAAATAAATAAATAAATCTTTAAGGTGAATTTTCTGATAATCAGTAAAATAAAATGTGTTTTTCGTAAAAACCAATATATAATTATTTTTCAACATGGACTTGAATACGCCTATTTTAACTATGTAATTGCTAGTATTTGGTAATTAATTAGTCACTTATAAATTGCTAGTTATTTAAATATTTTTCCTTAATTAATTATTTAATATATTATTTTAAGCTTTTAAATATACATTAAATTAGTGATAATTACAAGTTTGAATGGGTTAATTACATACTTATGAATCATGACAAACTCAAACCTAGTTTGTGACATGTTCTCTTTTCACAACTTGTCTCCATGTTTCTAGTTAGTTCTAGGTTAAGGGGAAAAAGAAAATGAAATAAAATAAAAATAGAAATGATGTGAGATGCATTAATGAGGCTTGAAGGGTTTTCTTTACTTGGAAAATTCTACACACTCACACACACTCCCCTTCCCCTCTCCTTTGCCGAGCCCTCCATGAGCAGCCCCAAATGTTTCCCACTTCGTCTCCATCTTAAAATTTCATCAAAAATCCAAGTAAACTCTCACAAATTCTTCACTAAATCTTCATCCAATTTTCTTTGGCCAAGCTAGCTTGGATTCTTGAGGCAAGAAGCCATTTTGGGAGACCAAGTTTTCAAAGTTTGATCTCAAGTTTGTGAGGTATAAATCCTAACCCTAAGGTTTAATTGTTAGTTAATTACTTTAATCTAGCTTTTTAGGTGATTAAATATGGTTTTAATTGGAGTTTAGAAAAATTCAAGAAAGGGGTTTGAGATCAAGTTAGGGTTTTTATCATGTGATTATGGTTACAAAGTGTAGTTTAACATAAGAAATGAAAAATCTAAACTAGTTGCTAGTTTGCAAATTGTTACTTTAAAAATTGTCTAAATTATATAATTGTGCAAACTAGGTTTTTAGAATTTATGAAAATAAGTGAGATTAAAATCTAGTTAATATTTTTGTGACCTAATCAAGTTATTAAATGAATATTGTGGTCACTAGTTTTGTTAAAATATCTAGATTTGCACAAAAACGGTAAATGGGTGCTTACTAGGTTTTCGGAATAAATCGATTTTTAAATTAAGTTGAGATTTTGATGTTAGAAAACCTATTTCATATAATATTTAATGAGTTGTGAATGCGCGATTGGGTTTTAGACATGGTTGTGGTCATATATAGCAACCCTAGTTGCGGTTTGTGGCGTTGTCGCGAGCGCGTTTTGTGCACCAAGTGTGTGTGCGTCTTGTTGTGCGCGTGATTGACTTGTGTCGTTTGTTCTGTGACTATTCGTATATTTATTCTCTTAATTGCTTGTGTGCGATTCTAGGATCGGGTGCAGAGGCGTCGGACGCGGCGCGGAAGACAGGGCGGAGATCGGATCAGTTTAGCCGAGACGTCCTAGTGAGGAGATGTATACATCTATGAGAGGATCGTCTGAATAGCACGAGGCGCCTGATGGCTTAGTAGTACTTATAGTATTTGCATTATATGTGTAGTTTCTTAGTTAGCCATCTCATTCCATCGCATCGTTATATGTATAAATATATATATGTGATATAATCTTATAGGACACTTGCACCATTACCATTGGTTCCTGCCGCACGTGCACTATTTATGCAAACACACACGCCATTTTTAATTGCTATGTCACCAATACTATAGAACTTACTTAGAATTGATATTAGTGTATTTGCATCATATATGATTCGTGGACTTATATTCGTATATTCATTTCACTAAGATGTATACGTAGGGTTGTTAGTCATATATACATACCTCATTGCATCATGATTCATGCATAGTTTCTGACCGTACTCCTCATGGTATATACTACTGTATCATAGATTTCCACATCACTGACATGTTTATATATTGTGATTCTTCTCGAGGATTTCAGTACTCATGAGATTTCTGGATTTTTAGGGAAAACCGCAAGAATTTATAAACTTATTATCCTTTTAAAATGAAAGTTGCGGTTTTCTCGTGATGTATGTGTCGTCCACCATGATTTTTCCTGATTGCTGTTGGTTTTCGAGACCCGATTCGAGAAGTGGATGAACCGTCTCGGATACATGGTGGGCCCGGTACGGTACCCCGGGGAAAGAAGCTCGAGTTGTAGATGATGAGCCTGGCAGGGGCAGACTACCTACCGGTGATGTTTGGCATGGCGGATATCCGGAGGATACCGACCGTAGTCGTGAGATTTGATGATTTGGGCCGATCCGAACTGACGGAGCCCGAGATATTAAGATTTGAGATATTGAGATATTGAGATATCGTGACATTGAGATGTCGAGACATTGAGATATTGAGGTATTGAGATATACATATTTTGTGTCGATGCTTGACACAGATTTTTGTTGATTTCATTGATATTACATCAGTTATTTCACATGAGTGTTTCTAAGTTAAAAATAAAGATTTTTCTCATACCAGATATGTTCCAGTTTCGGGTATTGATTATGCATTCATATTGCATTCATTCTAGTGCATTGTATCATATCGGTATATGTAGGGTGTGATGCATTTGCATGCATTCTTACGATAGCCTTATTAGATGTTACTTACTACTCGCGAGTTGGCAACTCACCCCCGTTGTACCACAGTATTTTGCAGGTTTGACCCGTCAGCACAGTAGTGGCGGGCGTACTTTCTCTGTCTGCTGCTTTGCGTCGTTTTGCAGCTTGCTCATAGGTGGGTTGCGAGGATATCTTGTTTTCACTTTGTATATTGCTTTGTATCTAGTACACTCCATCTACCCTTATATATTGGACTAGACGGTGAGAATTGTATTTGTGTTTTGGTGTCGATGCTCACTTGAGCCGACGTGATGCTTTTATGCTTTTATTTGCTTATTCCGCACTCGATGACATATATTGCATGTGGTTGTGATTCCTCCATTGGCGAAGAGCTAGCTCCCTCTTGGGGATGCCTTTATCCTTGATTATTTGTATTTTCTTGTGTTGTACCCATTCGGAGGGCAGTATTTACAAAGGAGACTCTGCCGAAATTTTCGGGAAATTTGATGTATTTAAAAGTTTTAAGGTGACTCTTACAAATAAAATTATCTTTTAAATTAAGGTTTTTCTTCACTCTATTTCTTTAATTGGTTTAAATTTCTGGGCTTTGGCTTACTTAGATTATGTTACGTCTTGAGACGTTTCGTAATTTAAGTGCCAGTCATGTTCTGTACTTTCGGGTCGTGAAAATATACATGACATATTTGACTACCTATAGCCTATTTTTTATATCACCCGTGATTGTTGTTGTTTATACTCTTGATACCTCACTCTTACATACGACATACTATATTACCTATTGTTTATATAAGTATTATTACGATATTTATGACGCACAGACGTCTAGATTTTGCATAGCCCAGATACTTGACTTTAGCACGTGAGTATTTCGACAGGAATGCCGATCCGTGAGGACCATTTCACCAATATAGTTCTTATTGATGGTTTAGGTATTCTTTTCTCTTGGATCTTTATTGCTTCCACTACCGTTTACTATTATCATTCTTGTGGCTATTAGACATGTTTAGAGATAGATAGTTATATTATTATTCTTAATTACTGATTAGCAGTCGTAATGTGACTATGAGAGGATATTTCCTTACCATAGGTAGCATGGTTGGTTTTGTTACGTTTCCGAATTTGTGTATTGTAGGAAGCGGGGTGTGACACTAATTCTGTAAATAACTAATGAAAATGCGTTCAGCGTTGGATTTTCAGTTCTGAAACTGGGATTCCAGTAGTGAACACATGCATTAAAATGATCATATCTCTTTAACCAGATAACTTATTAATATGAAACCAATTTTATTGCATAGATAAATTAGTTTACTTCATACGTCCTTTATATCGTTTTACCTGATTCTGCACATATGATTTTTTGTGAATTTAGCAAATTGAATGACACTGACTGCCATATTTTACTTGAAGTGTATTTACCGCATTCTGTAATATCGTGTGACTGCTTTACACCCTGTAACGACTCTAAATGTAATGTATGGAATTTTCCAGTTTAATGTACATAAATGAGTTATATAGCCTGAGTTTGAGTTATAAGTAAATTTTGTTAAATAACAATAAGAAACAACTTGTAGCTCACTGGTAAAGCCTTTGCACTGCTATGACGTAGCCCATGTGTTCGATTCCCATCAGACATATTATTTTTTCTGATTTTTCTTTTTAACTTTTTGGAAGTCCAAAAGATTGCACGTGCAATACACAAAAAAATAAAAAGTCGGAAAAATCAAACAAGCACAAAATGGTGTAAACCCTAATTTGATCAAGTGGCATGAATCTCGAGGCAAAAGCCTCGAGATCGACCGGCCAAATGAAGGGAAAAACCGGCACCGACGGCTATGATATGCCCAAATGTCCTCGAGCTCTGCACACTTGACTCTTCCTCTACCCTAACTCCCCTGCACTGTTTGATTTCCCTGTAATCAAATAGAGATCTTTCATTTCACCATTTATTATCTGTTTAATGCATTTTAATTCACCATTTTAATTCCAAAACCCTAACTTGTAAGTCCCTTCTAATCTTCATTTCTCTTCTTTAAAAATTCATTTTAAAACGTATATCGGTAAGTGGAGTTAATACCGATATCACTTTTTCCAAATCCTATAACTCCAATTTCTATTATCTTTTGGTCAAACAAATTTTTATACAATACTTGTAATCTTAAACCCTAATATTTAGAATCAAATTTTTATTAAAATTCTCATGTGAAATAACAATAGTAGCACTTTTTCGTTTAAATACCATGAACTTTAAATATCACCTATTTTAGTTTTTGTTACAAACATACTTTTAGGAAAACTTTATGAGGTAATGACCTACCTCTCACATACACACTTGTTTTCATAGCACGATAATTTTTGAATGTATTTTTCATGGCGAAGACATTATTACAAGAAAATACCACTTACTATAAAAACCGGATTTCTTTTAAATTGTATTTTAAATTCCTTTACGATTATGCCTTTACAACCCTCTTAAGGAGACCCATTATTGGATGATACGGATTATCGCACATCCTTGTGCTGGTAGAGCGAGATGCAGACCTTCTCACGGAGCATTCGGTCTCGAAAGATTTTAAATACGGTTTTTAAGAAAAACGCATTTTTCTAATTAAATAAAATTAATTTTTAATAATTATATAAAATTACAAAATCCATATATTTTCAAAATATAATAAACTTTCATTTTTTAAAATGAAAGAATTACAAGTTTCACTAAAATACCATCAAGACACCAACAAAAGACAAGTTTTACAATAAAATGCCATGAAATTTCCAAGCTAAGCAATTATCACTAAAATACCTCAGATCCTTAAAATTCATATCCATCAAAACCCAAAATAATATAAATAAATTCTTATGGTTTATTTTGAAATTTTATTAAAAATATTTTTCATAAAATCCCCTCGAGTTATATAAAACAATCACACAGGATTTTAGTAAATATAAGTTTAAGCGGGATTAGTTCTCTTGAACCCAAGGGAGACGGAGAAAGTGAGTGCTTTCCTATTTAAGGTAGAAAACTTAACGGAGTTATCAATGGTAATTGTCTTGGAAAAAGACACAAATCCTGCCGTCCATGTGCAGCAGTTACCGATGACTCCCAAACCTAATTCAGGATCTAAAGCAGTTACAAGTGTCTGACTCAGTCTGAGTCTGAGTATAACTCAAACCTGAATCCAAACTTAAATCAGAGTCCAATTCAAATATGAATCCAAATTCTAACATGAATACATGAACATGAACATGAACCTGAATACCTGAATTCAAATATCAATATCAAATATGAATACTTGACTTGACTTGCCCGAACCATGATTATAACTTGACCTGGCTACTTGAATACATGATTACATCCTGAACATGACTGCTTGAACAATTTATATCCATGGTTTCGGTAAGACTTATAAATATAACTCTATACAATACATCACGCGGGGATAACGGGGTAGATTGGTACAGAACGTATAGCATGGTATGAGATGGTAACTTAAAAGACACCTACATGAACTCTCGTGTCGTTGTCCCATGGGTTATAACGGGTCCTTATACTACATGTTACCATAGTCCACAGGGTAAGATGGACTCCTCTCGTATACACAAATACCTTCTGTACCAAGCTACAAACAACTACGTTAGAATAACAAGCATATAACTGTACAACTTGCCAGTTTCATTTACCATTACTTGTTCTATTCCATTCCTTCTTTTGGGACTTACCGAGCGCTGGTCCGCTGACGACATTCATGTCTTTTCTTTCTTTGGAATATTCGTGAGGAGGACCGGACTCTCAGGAGATCGAGCCTAGCCAGGAGGACTTGGACCAGCTCATTGCCCAGCCGGACTTCTAGCTCTCTTTGTATTTACTTTCAGTTTGTATGCCACTGTTTAGGCATTGTTTATATCATTGTATCTTTTCTTTTTTAAACAGTTGTATGTAAAATGAATGTAAATAAAAGTTGTTGTTTATTATATTATATCACTTGTCATTCTTGTGCATTATATATATATATATATATTGCTTAATTACACTTAACATATTTATTTCTTAGTTAATACGTTGCGGCCCACCACGTCACCATTTCCGTACACTGGGACGCGGGGAATGACAGGTTTTGTTGGCGGCCCATGCCGGTCCGTTCTGCATGAAGTCTTAAGCAATACATCACAAGAATAATAAGAATCAACAACTATACATTCTTTACATTTCAAATTTCTTGAATTTATCAGAATTAACAACTATACATTCCTTACATTTCAAATTCCTTGAATTTATCCTAAATTTTCTTTTTCTATCAAGGTCATGGATTCACCAAACAACACCCACACGAACGTCAATAGCAAAACTCCACCGCCACCACCTACCGTTGCAGCTCCCATCAACGAGCAAATAGTACTGCTTGAGGCGATCAAGAGCCTCTTGGAGGGTCAGCAGCAGTAGACTGCTATCCTCATGCACCGTCCAGAAGTCGAGGCAACCGGAGTCAAACAATTCCAGGCACTGCACTCAAAACACTTTTCAGGGAAAGAGAACCCATTGGAAGTGGAAGAATAGGCTCAGTCGATAAAAGATGATCTAGCAGCAGCACAAGTGTCAGAGATTGCTTGGGTGAGAGTTGCGAAGCTTTAAGTAACAGACAACGCCAGAGTCTGGTGGAAGGCTGAAGAAAGCTGTCTCGCCCATTGAATGGAAGACGTTTCGCGATATATTCGACGCGAAGTACTTCCCAGAGACTGTCCGTTTTGCCATGGAGCAGCAGTTCATCCACTTACAACAAGCCTCGATGTGGAGCAAGTCCGTGGATGAATATGATACTGAGTTTACCATGCTTAGCAGGTAAGATATTGTCTTAAATTCAAATTCTTGATATCACTTACTACACTGCTAACACAAGACCGTAACAGGTTCACGGCACACCTTATCCTGACTGCTGAGATCTGGACACGACGATATTAACAAGGGTTGCACCCGGAAATCCAAGTTGCATTCGCTACAGGGGATTTCCCAACCCATGATCTCGCTTTGAAGGTTGCCCGACGCTATGAGGGAGTTGTGAAGAAGAAGGGCAGACCTTAAACTGCCGGTGTGAAACGCCCTGTCACACAGATGACAGGAGGAGCCTCTTCCAGGACAACTTTTGCACCCAGGAGACCGGGAGGAACATTTAACCAGTCCAGACTTTTGATTCTATTGCAAGAGAAATGGACACCTGGAGAAAGACTGCAGGCGTGCAAATGGCCTGTGTTTGGTTTATGGAAATCCACTCATGCCATAGGAGCATGTCCATATCGACTCAACCCAGCTCCAGCACCTCGACCCGCAATCACAGTTCTGCAGCGGCCAGCTATTCAGGCTCCTGCACCTCATCTAGCTCTCCCTGCACCACCTCCACATGGACCTCCTGCACAACCTCCTCTTCAATTCCGCCACGCACAGAGAAACATACCCCAAGGACAGAAGAATGTGCCTCCAGCAAAGAGGAATGTACCGAGACGTCAGGCTTTCACAATGACGGTTGAGGAAGCCGAGCCACTGGCTAAGTAATCACTGGTAATTCCTAATCCTTTCATATTTTCAATCCATGTATACCTCTATATTTTTCCTGTATCTAAAACCAAACTCACACAACTTAGGTACTATACCAGTAGCCACCCTTCCTGCACTTGTACTGTTCAACACTGGAGCGTCACACTGCTTCATGTCGCAGCGATTCGTGAAAACGCATGCGATTCCCGTGAAGCCACTCATTTCAAGATAGAATGTCAGTTCCGGGAATGGAGTATTAAAAGCAACTATGGGATTCGATCAGTGTCCAGTTGTAGTTTGCGGACGAGAATTCTACGCGAATTTCAAAGTATCGAACATCCTAAATTTCGATGTTGTGATGGGAATGGACTGGCTGGGAGTTTTTTATGCTACGATTGACTACCGTCAAAGAAGGGTAGTATTTGAGAAACCGGATCACCCAGCCTTCTACTTCAAGAGTGGAGATATAACTTTAGAGCCAGGAATCTTCCATGCTAAGCCAAAGGATACAGAAGTGTTTACTCTACTGGCGAAGAAAAACCAGAGGTAGTTCGAGAGTTCGAGGATGCGTTCCATGAAGATATAACAGGTTTGCCTCCTGATCGAGCTCTTGAATTCAGAATTGATTTACTACCTGGTGCGCAACCTGTAATCAAAGCTCCGTACCGGTTAAGTCCTGAGAGATTGAAGGAGATCCACACTCAGTTGGACAAACTCCAAAAGAAAGGTTGGATTCGTCCTAGTACTTCAAGTTGGGGATCTCCAGTATTACTTGTGAAGAAGAAAGAAGGTTTATACAGGATGTTTGTAGATTATCGAGCTCTGAACGAAATATCAATAAAGAACAAGTACCCACTACCACGCATCGATGATCTGTTTGATCAGCTAAGTGGGTCTTTTGTATTCTCAAAACTATACCTTCGTTCGGGTTATAATCAGGTGAAGGTCAAAGAGTCCGACATTCCAAAGACGGCGTTCAGGATCCGATATGGTCATTATGAGTATCCCGTAATGAAATTTGGAGTGACCAATGCACCTGCTATATTCATGAATCTGATGAACCAAGTTTTCCGAGAGTACTTAGACAGGTTCGTTGTTATCTTCATTGACGACATCCTAGTGTATTCAAAGGATCGGAAAGAATACGCCGAGCATTTACGGATTGTCCTGGAGACATTGCGACAGCATCAGCTCTATGCCAAGTATAGCAGGTGTGAATTTTGGCTAGATCAAGTCAGATTTCTCGGACATATCATTTCAGATGAAGGAATCTCACTAGATTTAGCTAAGGTGTCATCTGTCAGCGAATGGCCGACACCAAAGACGGTGAAAGATATACGAAGTTTCTTGGGATTAGCAGGATACTACCAAAAATTCATTGAAGGTTTTTCGAAGATTGCAGCACCCCTGACCAAGCTCACACGTAAAGATGAAGCATTCGTGTGGTCAGAAGCATGTGAATACGCTTTTGAAGAACTCAAGTCAAGATCAACTTCAGCTCCTATCCTTGAAATGTCGGATCAATCTGGAGGATTCGTCGTATATTGTGATGCGTCCGGTAAGGGATTAGGATATGTTCTACATCAGCATGGAAAAGTTATGGCTTTCGCATCAAGACAGCTAAAAGTACATGAGCGCAACTATCCAATACATGATCTGGAGTTGGCAGCCATTATCTTTGCACTTAAAATTTGGCGCCACTATCTTCTGAGAGAAAGAGTGGATATATACACTGACCACAAGAGTCTGAAGTATGTATTTACCCAGAAGGAATTGAATATGCGGCAGAGAAGATGGCTAGAACTCATGGTGGATTTCGTCATCAACCTAAAATATCATCCTGGGAAGGTGAATGTAGTTCCTGATGCACTTAGCCGCCAGCCATTAGCAATGATTCTTACCGCTCAGTGGAAGCTACAACAGGAATTGCACGGATTGGAAATTGAAGTAGTTATGCCAGGAAACGTTTCGTATTTGATGAAGTTACAAGTCCAGTCCACTCTTGTTAATCAGATCAAAGCAGCTTAAGCAAATGATGCCAAGCTACAAAAGATCCGAGAGTAAGTAGAAAGTGGACTTCGAACCGACTTCATCATCCACGAAGATGGATCCTTGCGATATGGAAGTCGATTATGTGTACCAAACGGCTATGTTCGAGAAGAGTTGATGAAAGAAACTCATAGATCTCCTTATCTGTACACCCCGGTGGTATAAAAATGTACAAGAATCTATGGCAGCACTACTGGTGGTATGGAATGAAGCGTGAAGTAGAAAGAAGCGTAACCGAGTGTTTGGTGTGTCAGCAAGTAAAGGCTGAACATCACAGAACTGCTGGTCTACTTCAGCCGTTACCAATCCCAGAATGGAAATGGCAGCACATTACCATGGATTTTGTGACTGCCCTTCCTTGCAGCACGAAGGGTAACGACGCAGTATGGGTTATTATGGATCGACTCACTAAGTCGGCTCACTTTATTCCCTTTCGAGTTGGTTAATCTACCGAGACGTTAGAAAAGAAGTACATGGAGGTAAGCATGAATCTAAAGTAAGATTTAACCTCAAGATGTACTATTTTTGATACCCGTGAAACTCATGCAGAAGATCGTGAGATTACATGGAGTACCAGTTTGCATCGTCTCCGATCATAATACAAGATTTCAATCACAGTTTTGGCAGAGTCTGCAAGCTAGCTTGGGGATGAGTCTGAACTTCAGTCTGGCTTACCATCCACAAACGGATGGACAGTCCGAGCGAACAATTCAAATTCTGGAGGACATGCGAAAAGCTTGTATGTTAAAATTTGGAGGTTCGTGGGAAGATCACCTACACCTTGTGGAGTTTTCATACAACAACAGCTATTAGGTGAGCATTAGAATGGAACCATTTGCAACAGTCTATGGAAGGAAGTATCGTTCACCATTAAGTTAGGACGACATTGGAGATCGTGAACTCCTTAGACCAGAGATGATCGTGGCAACTGTGGACGTAGTTCACACGATCAGGGAAAGAATGCGCATAGCTCAAAATCGACAGAAGCATTGGGATGATGCAAATGTCAACATCTGGAGTTCCAACCCGGAGACCATATTTTCATAAAGATATCTCCAAACAGAGGAGTGATCCGTTTTGGCAAGAGGGGTAAGCTAAGTCCCAGAAATATAGGACCGTTCGATATACTCGAACGAGTTGGAGAAGTAGCATATCGTTTGGCACTACCACCTTCATTGGAAGGAGTGCAAAATATCCACATATCTCAGCTACGACGATATGTGAGCGACCCCATTCACAAACTTAATCACTCCGAGCTCAAAGTCCAGATTGACCTGACTTGCGAACAACAACCCGTTGAGATCCTTGATCGAAAGGTGATGACACTGCGGAACAAGGAAGTAAACTTGGTCCGAGTGATGTGGAGAAAAGATTCGCCAGAAGAATCAACGTAGGAACGAGAAGAAGACATGCGTGCAAAATACCCTCACTTATTTCTAAATTAGTCCCTATGTAAATGTAAATTTCGAGGACGAAATTTTTATAAGGAGGGTAGAATGTGTAACACCCTAGTTCATTTATACTATATTCTATTTGATTATTTTCTTTATCTTGTGGCTAATTCTTGGTTTTATTTGTTTTGGGTGCGGATAGTGTTTTAGTATCTATGGTTAGTATTTGACCTGACCCGCTTGCTTAAAACCTATCTTGATTCATATTTATGATTTATCCTGACTTATTACGTAAACTTGTGCACTTTCATGTATACTGCATACTGGAATTTTAACCGCATTTGCATTTTTACAATATAACATTTTAAGTCACGTAAAATATTTTAAAAAAATACATTGCATGGCCTGCCTGATACCCTTAACCCCATGGTAGCATCCGCGCAACTTGTTCTCGTCCCGTTCAGTGAAACGGACTTGTTTGGATGGTTACGCGCACGTACGTGCATCTGTTCTTGGGGGTATGCATTTTCATTACCCGGACATTCATTTTTAATTTTGGTCGGCGCATATATTTTTCGTATTTTTTAAAACTAAAATTTTAGACCCGATCCGGGCGTGTTTTGGACTAAATTTGTATTTACCAGAAAATCCAATTTTATTTAATATAATATCTTTATTAAATTATATCGACAGTTTAAAATTTATAAAACTAACAAAATCATTTTAAATTAAAATCCTAACCTTTTAACAACCCAGCTCTCTCTCTTCTTTCTCTTTCTTTCACTCTTTCTCTCTCCCCCCCTCGCAGAGTCTCTCTCTCTCTCCTTTCTCTCTCCTCTCGCGTCTCTCTCTCTCCTCTCGGAGGCACTGTACACTCCTCGAGTTTGGTCACCTCCCCGAGCGCTATCATCACCTCCCTCCTATTTTCTCTCCTCTTCTCTTCTTTCAAACCCCGAGCACCCCACGAGGAAACCCATCAACCTCCCTGCCTCCTCAAACCCTAACCTTAACTCCTCATCACCCTCAACCTCAACCGAGCCTCCATCTTCTCCTCCTCCTCTTCGTCATCTCTTTCTTCTTCTTTCTCCTTCACCGAGCCTGCACCAACACCCGAGCCCAAACCCTATCCTAACCCTAGCTCCTCAAACTCCCCTCCACCGCCGACGACCTTCTCTCCTCGATACCATCACCTCCTATCTGTCCCCAGAAACCACAGAGCACCATAACCCCAGTGAGCACAACCCCTTCTCCCTTTTTCTTCCTCTTCTTCTTTTCTTTTTCTTTATTTTTCTTGAATCTTGATTTTAGCGATCACCGGAGCCGTGACCGTCGCTGCCGTTCCAGAAAACCCAGTGGACGTACCTTACCTGCGTGATCACCCTTTTGCATTGTTTGGACCCGTCCCGCGTGTCGTGCGTGCATTGCGACGTTTACCAACGTCGGACGTACCGTGCGTATCTCTATTGTGATCCATCGAGGCAATTTGATCTTGTTACATGCTATGATATATTTTACAACCATATTAATAATTATATTACATGTTTAGTGTATTGTGCATCCCCTGTTACCATTTTACTGTTTTACGAATCCGTGTGCACCCATATCACTATTTACATATCTAGTCGCATGCTAATTCATTTTGCTACATGCTAGGTATATTATTATGCATCCATATGAGTAAAATGTTACCCGTTTATCACATTATACATCCATATTAACGTTTTAACGTTTTCGGATACCCGTATGCATCCATATCATTTAATATACATGTAGCTGCATCTACAGATCACATTATTGCATATTATTGTCATATTAACATCCCATGTTTAATAATGTGCATCCCACTTAGTCTTGAAGCTGTAAATGTAACCCCAATCGATATTTGTGCATCCATACCATTAATTACATATCTAGTTGAATACCATAACACGTTATTTCATATTACTGCTACATTAACACCCATGCTAGATAATATGCATCCTACATAGTCATGAAGCTATAGTTGTAACCCCTGATAGTTATTTATGCATCCATGTTTATTTGTGTATCCATACCATTAATTCTGCATAACTAGTTGCACCCCATATTACGTTAACTCATATTATTAATACATTAGTACCCCATGCTTGATATTGTGCATCCTACTTAGTCATGATGTGACCCCTGATCGATATTTATGTATCCATGCTTTTATTGTACATCCGTATTTTCACCCTGATTCAATACTTGCTACAGTTTGATTATGAGCACCTGCTTGATACCTGTGCACTACTTGACATGACCTGATACACCACTACTTGACATGACTTGATACATGTACATTACCTGACATGACCTGATATACCACTACTTGACATGTTACTTAATCCTGTTTCTAATGCCGACAATCCTGACATGTTGTCCTAATGGACGTTATTGTTGTCTGCATAGACAAAATCTGTACCTGCTTGATCCTGTGTTGGAATTAGATATCAATTGGCAATACCTGACTTGGACACCTAACTTGGGGGTATGGGGAAATCAAGAATGCAACCGAACATAACTCAAAGGGCTATCTTATTGTTTGCCGTTTTTCCGGGCGTTACGGAATACTTATTGTTTGCCGTTTTTTCGGGCGTTACGGAATACATATTGTTTGCCATTTTTCCGGGCGTTACGGAATAATCACCGATGGGTTACGATGAGGATTACATTAATCGATTTCGAAGACTTTAGAATAGATAACCCAGTAGCACAGTTTAGATTACTCACTGCACATTACATGTGCTTATACCCTTCACTGTTCCTTATTCGTGATACTGTTATACTCTTATTACTGTTCATACTCATGCCTACATGTCTTGTTACCTCCTGATTGTATTATTGTTGATATTATGACGCATTGACATCTGGGTTTTGCATGGCCCAGATCCTCTCTCCCTGTCGCAGGCCGCTCAGGAGTATTTCAGTCAGCAGGCCGAGCGGTGAGGAACTGTTAGTATTTTAGTTTAGTTTTCTTTCAGCACTTTAATTCCCTGTTGTGAGCCCGTATTTGGGACATACTTTCCAGATTGTTATTGTTACTTGGATCTATTGCTTCCGCATATTATTTCTTGACTCGTTTATTCTGGCTCATAGACATGTACTAGATAGTTTATTTTATTTCTATTGTTCTTGATATCTATAGACAGCCGTAATGCGACTGTGGAAGGATGTTTCCTAGCCACAGGTAGAATGGTTGGCTCTGTCACGTGCCGATCTTAGCGCACTCTGGGAAGCGGGGCATGACAGGGTTTGTTTGGTATCAGAGCCATAGGATTTAGGTTAACCGGGTTTGATTCTTTTGTAGTTGGGTATTGGACCCAATACACGAATCGGAAAATCCGTGATTAGGAACATGACCTGCCACATTGTTATCGTGATTCTTGAATCATATCTTTCTCTTGACCCTTGTCTTGACGAAATGCAAACAACTTTGCATCTCAGCTTGAAACCTTTTGGTTATCCTTTCCTATTCCTTTGATTCTGATACTAGGATTTGGGCGACTTGAACGCAGTTATGTGATTGTACCCATGAACTGCAGCATAGTTACAATGCGGTACTCTATTTAAGTAACTTGGAGTCCTGGTCTTGATTCATTTCCTTGTTCCATGGTCGTTTTATTACCTTGGTTCTCTCAGTTTCATTGCTTACCAGTTCATGTTTTGCAGATTTCTTGGTGATCGATACTGACAGCTATGATGTTGTCTTGGGAATGGACTTTCTCGGCACTTTCCACACTCACATTGATTGTAGGGCAAAGAAAGTGATTTTCCGGATTCCTGGACATCCAGAGTTTGTTTTTGCTGGAGGTAGTAGTTCTGTCGGGCCAGTCGAGTTTAGGGCTAGGCCGACAAGCAATGTTCTTTCGTCAATGGAAGTTGATAAGGAGGAAGCTCCAGCTGTAGTTCAAGAGTTCATGGACGTGTTCGAGGACATCTTGGGCTTACCACCAAATCGAGATGTGGAGTTCGCGATCGATCTTATTCCTGGTGCAGCGCCAATCTCAAAGGCGTACTATCTAATAGCACCAGTGGAGTTAGAAGAAGTCAAGAAGTAGGTTACCGAATTGCTAGAGAAGAGTTGGATTCGCAGCAGTAATTCACCTTGGGGAGCTCCAGTTCTTCTAGTCAAGAAGAAAGATGGCACCAGGAGGATGTGCATCGATTATCGAGAATTAAACCGGGTGACTATTAAGAACAAGTACCCGATCCCTCGCATTGGCGAATTATTCGAGCAACTTAATGGCGCGAGGGTATTCTCGAAGCTGGATTTGCGATCCGGATATCATCAGGTCCGAGTTAAATCAGAGGATATTTGCAAGACTGCATTCCGAACTCGGTATGGATATTACGAGTATTTAGTGATGCCATTCGGAGTCACGAATGCACCGGCGATATTTATGGACTTGATGAACCGAATCTTTTCACCGTTCTTGGACCAGTTTATAGTTGTGTTCATCGATGATATTCTGGTCTACTCGAGGAGCATTGAAGAGCATGTGGAACACTTAAAGATCGCACTGCAGACATTGAGGCAAGAAAGATTGTATGCAAAGATGAGCAAGTGCGAGTTTTGGCTTGAAGAAGTGAAGTTTTTGGCGCATGTTGTATCCGGAGATGGAATTGCCGTTGACCCTAAGAAGATTGCAACAGTTCGAGATTTGCCGATTCTGAAGAACGTAGCAGAGATCAGAAGTTTTCTTGGACTTGCCGGATATTAGAGAAGGTTTGTGGAGAATTTTTCTCGTTTGGCTGAGCCTTTGACCAAGCTTACACGGAAGGAGGTACCATTCGTATGGACGGATAAATGTGCATCAGCTTTTGAGGCGTTGAAGCAAAGGTTGATAACCGCTCCTATTTTGACCGTACCAGACGGTTCCGGAGGATTGGTGATTCAAAGCGACACATCTGGGAAAGATTTGGGATGTGTTTTGATGCAGCATGGGAAAGTTATAGCTTACGCACCGAGACAGTTGAAGATCCATGAGAAGAATTACCCAACTCATGATTTGGAGCTAGCAGCTGTGATTTTTGCTTTGAAGATTTGGATACACTACTTATTGGGCGAAAGGGTCGAAATATTCACCGATCACAAAAGCCTAAAGTATGTGTTCACACAGAAAGAGCTTAACATGATGCAGCATAGATGGTTGGAGCTGATGGCTGACTACAATCTTGATCTTAAGTACCATCCGGGGAAAGTTAATGTTGTGCCGGATGCACTTAGTCGGTTGCCAGCAATTCGGATGTTGACTGCATAGAAGGAACTTATCGAAATTTTTTGGAGATTCGAGTTGGAGATTGTGCTACCGCATTCTTCGAGACATTTGATGCAGCTGCAAGTACAGTCGTTATTGATCGAGAGTATTAAAGCAGCGCAGTCACATGACCCAAGATTTCAAAGGTTTCGAGAATAGGTTGAATCTGGACTTCGAACGGACTTGTTGATTCATGAAGATGTTCGTTACGATATGGTAGCCGTTTGTGTGTGCCGAAAGGAGACATTCGCGAAGAAGTTATGAAGGAGGCACACAGTTCCGCATATTCCATACATCCAGGAGGCACGAAGATGTACCGTGATCTACGACAGCATTTCGGGTGGGAAGGCATGATAAGGGAGATTGCTCGCTTTGTAGCGAAGTGCTTGGTGTGTCAGCAAGTCAAGGCTGAACATCAAAGGGTAGCTGGTTTATTGCAACCACTTCCGATTCCTCAATGGAAGTGGGAACATATAACAATGGATTTCGTGACAGCTTTACCGTGGAGTCCAAAGGGCAATAATGCAGTTTGGGTGATTGTTGATCAATTGTCCAAGGCAGCTCTTTTCATACTGTTTCGAGTTGGTCAGTCAACGGAAGCGTTAGCAGAACGGTACGTGCAGGAGATTATGAGATTGCATGGTGTACCTGTGAGTATCGTTTCCGACCGTGACATCCGATTCTTATCGCACTTCTGGAGGAGCTTACAGGAAATTTTGGGACGCGATTGAAGTTTAGCACAGCTTATCATCCCCAGACAGATGGCCAGTCGGAGAGAACGATCCAAACTCTTGAAGATATGTTGAGAGCTTGCATGTTGGACTTCAAGAGTTCATAGGAGGATCACCTACACTTGGTGGAGTTTTCTTACAATAACAGCTTTCAGGCGACTATTCAGATGGCTCTATTTGAAGCGTTGTATGGTCACAAGTGTCGCTCACCCGTTTGTTGGGATGATGTTGGAGAACGAAGATTGTTGAGACCGGATTTGATCGTGCAAACCGTTGAGAAGGTTAGTACTATCCGAAATCATATGAAGGCAGCACAGGACCGGCAGAAGAGTTGGGCCGATACATCGTGAAGACCTCTTGAGTTCGCTGTTGGTGATCTAGTATTCTTGAAGATATCACCGACTAAGGAAGTGATTCGTTTTGGGAGTCGAGGCAAGCTTAGTCCTCGATTCGTAGGGCCTTTCGAGATTTTGGAGCGTGTTGGAGAAGTGGCTTATCGATTGGCTTTACCACAATCTTTGAGGAATGTTCATGACGTGTTTCATGTATCTCAACTCCGTAAGTATGTTCGAGATGAAACACACGTGCTAGATCACTCGGAGCTGACTGTAAGGGAGGATTTGACCTTTGAGGAACGACCGATGTCGATTGTTGATCGAAGAGAAAAGTTCCTCAAGAACAAGGTTATCCCTCTAGTACTTGTCTCATAAGGGAATCGTTCGCACGGAGAATCGACTTGGAAACGAGAAGACGAGATTCGACAGAAGTTTTCACACCACTTTTCATAGATTCTTGTTTTCTTGTCTTTTCTCGTTCCGGGAATTTCGAAGACGAAATTCTTTTGTAGTTGGGTATAATGTAACACCCTAGTTCATTTATACCATATTCTATTTGATTATTTTCTTTACTTGTGGCTAATTCTTGGTTTTATTTGTTTTGGGTGCGGATAGTGTTTTAGTATTCGACCTGACCCGCTTCCTTGAAACCTGTCTTGATTCATGTTTATGATTTATCCTGACTTGTTACGTAAACTTGTGCACTTTCATGTATACTGCATACTGGCATTTTAACTGGCATTTGTATTTTTACAATATAACATTTTAAGTCACGTAAAATATTTTTAAAAAATACATTGCATGGCCTGCCTGATACCCCTAACCCTGTGATAGCATCCGCGGATCTTGTTCTCGTCCCGTTCAGTGAAACAGACTTGTTTAGATGGCTACACGCACGTACGCGCATCCATTCTTGGGGGTATGCATTTTCATTACCCGGACATTCATTTTTAATTTTGGTCGGCGCATATATTTTTCGTATTTTTTAAAACTAAAATTTTAGACCCGACCCGGGCGTGTTTTGGACTAAATTTGTATTTACCAGAAAATCCAATTTTATTTAATATAATATCTTTATTAAATTATATCGATAGTTTAAAATTTATAAAACTAACAAAATCATTTTAAATTAAAATCCTAACCTTTTAATAACCCAGCTCTCTCTCTTCTCTCTTTCTCTTTCTTTCACTTTCTCTCTCTCTCCCCCTCGCAGAGTCTCTCTTTCTCTCCTTTCTCTCTCCTCTCGCGCCACTCACTCCTCTTCTAGGCACTGTACACTCCTCGAGTGTGGTCACCTCCCCGAGCGCTGTCGTCACCTCCCTCCTATTTTCTCTCCTCTTCTCTTCTTTAAAACACCGAGCACCCCACGAGGAAACCCATCAAGCTCCCTGCCTCCTCAAACCCTAACCCTAACTCCTCATCACCCTCAACCTCAACCGAGCCTCCATCTTCTCCTCCTCCTCCTCGTCATCTCCTTCTTCTTCTTTCTCCTTCTTCGAGCCTGTACCAACACCCGAGCCCAAACCCTAACCTAACCCTAGCTCCTCAAACTCCCCTCCACTACCGACGACCTCCTCTCCTCGACACCATCACCTCCTTTATGTCCCCAGAAACCACAGAACACCATAACCTCAGTGAGCACAACCCCTTCTCCCTTCTTCTTCTTCTTTTCTTTTTCTTTATTTTTCTTGAATCTTGTTTTTAGCGATCGCCGGAGCCGTGACCGTCGTTGCCGTTCCAGACGACCCAGTGGACGTACCTTACCTGCGTGATCACCCTCTTACATTGTTTGGAACCGTCCCGCATGCCGTGCATGCGTTGCGACGTTTACCAACGTCGGACGTACCGTACGTATCCGTATTGTGATCCATCGAGGTAAGTTGATCTTGCTACATGCTATGATATATTTTACAACCATATTAATAATTATATTACATGTTTAGTGTATTTTGCATCCCCTGTTACCATTTTACTGTTTTACAACATCCGTGTGCATCCATATCACTATTTACATATCTAGTCGCATGCTAATTCATCTTGCTACATGATAGGTATATTATTATGCATCTATATGAGTAAAATATTACCCGTTTATCACATTATACATCCATATTAACGTTTTACCATTTTCGGATACCCGTATGCATCCATATCATTTAATATACATGTAGCTGCATATACAGATCACATTATTGCATATTACTGTCATATTAACACCCCATGTTTAATAATGTGCATCCCACTTAGTCTTGAAACTGTAAATGTAACCCCAATTGATATTTATGCATCCATACCATTAATTACATATCTAATTGAATACCATAACACGTTATTTCATATTACTGCTACATTAACAGCCCATGCTAGATAATATGCATCCTACATAGTCATGAAGCTATAGTTGTAACCCCTGATAGTTATTTATGCATCCATGTTTATTTGTGTATCCATACCATTAATTCTGCATAACTAGTTGCACCCCATATTACGTTAACTCATATTATTAATGCATTAGTACCCCATGCTTGATATTGTGCATCCTACTTAGTCATGATGTGACCCCTGATCGATATTTGTGTATCCATGCTTTTATTGTACATCCGTATTTTCACCCTGATTCAATACTTGCTACAGTTTGATTATGAGCACCCGCTTGATACCTGTGCACTACTTGACATGACCTGATACACCACTACTTGACATGACTTGATACATGTACATTACCTGACATGACCTGATATACCACTACTTGACATGTTACTTAATCCTGTTTCTAATGCCGACAATCCTGACATGTTGTCCTGATGGACGTTATTGTTGTCTGCATAGACAAAACCTGTACCTGCTTGATCCTGTGTTGGCATTAGATATCAATTGGCAATACCTGTCTTGAACACCTAACTTGGGGGTATGGGGAAATCAAGAATGTAACCGAACATAACTCAAGGGTCTATCTTATTGTTTGCCATTTTTCCGGGCGTTACGGAATAATCACCGATGAGTTACGATGAGGATTACATTAATTGATTTCGAAGACTTTAGAATAGATAACCCAGTAGCACAATTTAAATTACTCACTGCACACCACATGTGCTTATACCCTTCACTGTTCCTTATTCGTGATACTGTTATACTCTTATTACTGTTCATACTCATGCCTGCATGTCTTGTTACCTTCTGATTGTATTATTGTTGATATTATGACGCACTGACGTCTGTGTTTTGCATGGCCCAGATCCTCCCTCCCTGTCGCAGGCCGCTCAGGAGTATTTCTGTCTGCAGGCCGAGCGGTGAGGACCTGTTAGTATTTTAGTTTAGTTTTCTTTTAGCACTTTTATTCGTTGTTGTGAGACCGTATTTGGGACGTACTTTCCAGATTGATATTGTTACTTGGATATATTGCTTCCGCATATTATTTCTTGACTCGTTTATTCTGGCTCACGGACATGTACTAGATAGTTTATTTTATTTCTACTGTTCTTGATATCTATAGATAGCCGTAATGTGACTGTGGAGGGATGTTTTCTAGCCACAGGTAGCATGGTTGGCTCTGTCACGTGCCGATCTTAGCGCACTCTGGGAAGCGGGGCGTGAAAGAATGTAACAACTCTGAATTTACTGTACGGAATTTTCCAGTTTAATGTACAGAAATGAGTTATCCAGCCTGAGTTTGAATTATAAGTAAATTTTTTTAAATAACAGCAGGAAACAACTTGTAGCTCACTAGTAAAGTCCTTGCACTGCTGTGACGTAACCCCTGTAATCGATTCCCATCAGACACATTATTTTTTCTGATTCTTCTTTTTAACTTTTTGGAAGCACAAAGATTGCACGTGTAATACACAGAAAAATGAAAGTCAGAAAAATCAAACAGGCACAAAATGGTGTAAACCCTAATTTTATCAAGTGGCACGAATCTCGAGGCAAAAGCCTCGAGGTCGACCGGCCAAATGAAGGAAAAAACCGGCACCGACGGCTATGATAGGCCCAAATGTTCTCGGGCTCTGCACACTTGACTCTTCCCCAACCCTTAACTCCCATGCACTGTTTGACTTCTCTGCAATCAAACAGAGATCCTTCATTTCACCATTTATCATCTTTTTAATGCATTTCAATTCACCATTTTAATTTCAGAACCCTAATTCTACACTATAAATACCACATCCACACTTTGGCTCAGCATCATTATGAAATTTCTAGCCAAAACTCTCAAAAATTCTCTTAGTACAAGTGGAGTAAAGGAAGTTAGCAAGCGGTGAACTTCCGACGAAGAATCGAAACTATTCCGGCGCTCCCGCGACGCTAAGAAACTCATCCCCCCTCTTCAACTTTTCTTTAAGCCTCATAACTTGAAATTCCCTTCTAATCTTCATTTCTCTTCTTTAAAAATTCATTTTAAAACGTATATCGGTAAGTGGAGTTAATACCGATATCACTTTTTTCAAATCCTATAACTCCAATTCCTTTTATCTTTTGATCTAACAAATTTTTATACAGTACTTGTAATCTTAAACCCTAATATTTAGAATCAAATTTTCATTAAAATTCTCATGTGAAATAACAATAGTAGCACTTTTTCGTTTAAATACCATGAACTTTAAATATCACTTCTTTTGGTTTTTGTTACAAACATACATTTAAGAAAACTTCACGAGGTAACGACCTATCTCTCACATACACACTTGGTTTCATAGCACGATACTCTTTGAATGTATTTTTCATTTCGAAGACATTATTACAAGAAAATACCACTTACTATAAAAACCGGATTTCTTTTAAATTGTATTTTAAATTCCTTTGCGATTATGCCTCTACAATCCTCTTTAGAAGATCCGCTATTGGATGGTGCAGATTATCGCACATTCTTGGGCTAGTAGAGCGAGATGCAGACCTTCTCACGGAGCATTCAGTCTCGAAAGGTTTTAAATAAGGTTTTTAAGAAAAACGCATTTTTCTAATTAAATAAAATTAATTTTTTAATAATTATATAAAATTACAAAATCCATATATTTTCAAAATATAATAAACTTATATTTTTTAAAATGAAAGAATTACAAATTTCACTAAAATACCATCAAGATACCAACAAAAGACAAGTTTTACAATAAAATACCATGAACTTTCCAAGCTAAGCAATTATCACTAAAATACCTCAAATCCATAAAATTCATACCCATGAAAGCCCTAAATAATATAAATAAATTGTCAAGATTTATTTTGAAATTTTATTAATTTTTTTTTATAAAACCCCCTCGAGTTATATAAAACAATATTTAAGGATTTTAGTAAATATAGGTTTAAGCGGGATCAATTCTCTTGAGCCCCAGGGATCCGGAGAAAGTGAGTGCTTGCCTATTTAAGGTAGAAAACTTAACGGAGTTATCAATGGTAATTGTCTTGGAGGAAAACACAAATCCTGCCGTCCATATGCAGCAGTTACCGATGATTCCCGAACCTAATTCAGGATCTAAAGCAGTTACAAGTGTCTGACACAATCTGAGTCTAACTCAAACCTGAATCCAAACTTAAATCAGAGTCCAATCCAAACATGAATCCAAAGTCTAACATGAATACTTGAAAATGAACCTGAATACCTGAATTCAAATATCAATATCAAACATGAATACTTGACTTGACTTGACCTGACCGAACCATGGTTATAATTTGACATGACTACTTGAATACATGATTACATCCTGAACATGACTATTTGAACAATTTGTACCCATGGTTTTAGCAAGACATGTAAATTTAACTCTATACATTACATCATGTGGGGATAACGGGGTAGATTGGTACGGAACATATAGCGTGGCATGAGATGGTCACTTAAAAGATACCTACATGAACTCTCATGCCGTTGTCCCGTGGGTTATGACGGGGCCTTATACTACATGTTACCATAGTCCACGGGATAAGATGGACTCCTCTCGTATACACAAATACCTTCTATACCAAGTTACAAACAACTATGTTAGAATAACAAGTATATACCTGTACAACTTACCGGTTTCATTTAACATTACTTGTTCTATTCCATTCATTCTTTTGAGACTTACAGAGCGCTAGTTCGTTGATGACATTGTTGTCTTTTCTTTCTTTGAAATGTTCGTCAGGAGAACCGGACTCTCAGGAGATCGAGTCTAGCCAAGAAGACTTGGACCAGCTCACTGTCCAGCCGGACTTCTAGCTCTCCTTGTATTTACTTTCAGTTTGTATACCACTGTTTAGGCATTATTTATATCATTGTATCTTTTCTTTTTCAATTATTTGTATGTAAAGTGAATGTAAATAAAAGTTGATGTTTATTATATTATATCACTTGTCATTCTTGTGCATTATATGTATATATATTGCTTAATTACACTTAACGTATTTATTTATTAGTAAATACATTGCGGTCCGCCAGTCATCGTTTCCGTACAATGTGACGCGGAGCGTGACACACCCAGTGATTAGTGACCACTTACATTGACACCCTAATGACTGTAGTGCATTTTCGAGTGATAATTGGTATCGATTAGGTTATGACAAATACGTTAGTGAAAATGTTTAAAAGTGAAAGTGATATAAGTGAAAGCGTGATTGAACCGCGAAAGTGATGCGTACTTGTATATAACCAATTTGATACGTGAACTTATAATTTAACCTAGAAAAAGGGGTGTTTGGGTAATGAATGCATGTCATGGCATGAGAATCCATTTATAAATCATATAACATGAATCCCGTGTGCCGTTGTCCCGTGGGTTTTGATAGGGTCTTGTACTAAACATGGCGTTGTTCCGTGGCGGTTGACGGACCATTCTCGTATACAAGCATACTTCCATTATTGAACTACAAACAAACAAGTTCAAATAGAATAGCCAGATTAAATTGTTGGGGTAAAAATTTACACCCCGGTTGACCAAGTCAAAGTCAAGGTCAACCCCAAGCCAAGTGGGCCCAAGCCCAGACCAAGTGGGCCATGCCCAAGTCGAGTTCGAACATAAAGCGGACGGCCTCCCCCATGCCAAAATAAAAAATTTGTAATAAATAATTTTGGTGTATTTATTTTATTTTTTTAATTTTATTTTATGAATAAATATAAGAAAAATGGGCATAAAGCCAAATTTTTGTAAAGCTCATGGCTTATGTGCAAAAGAAATGAGCACATGAGGCATGGGATGGGAAAAATGCTATTTTGTAAAGCCCAAGGGGCTATATGTAAAGTTTGTAGCCTATAAAGGCAAACATGATGAAAATATTTATGACAACTTTTTCATTTCTCTAAAACTCTAGGGTTCTGTGCCTCCTTCTCCTTCTTCAAGGTTCTAAGCTTTCTTTTTTCTTTTGAATTAAACCAAGAGTTTTACTCTTTCTTTTCTAAAACTAAATAGTTTTTCACCAGAAAACCCACAAAGGGGAGCTCAGATCTTCCATTAGATCTCAAAAAGGGGAGATTTTTAAAATCCCACCCCTCTTGTTCTCCAAGATCCGGCCAACAAAGAGGAAGAAGAAGGAGACCCATCTCCGAAAATCCCACTATGTAAAAGATCCAAGGCTCAAGAGAAGA
This sequence comes from Agapanthus africanus, assembly GCA_030015575.1. NCBI lineage: Eukaryota > Viridiplantae > Streptophyta > Magnoliopsida > Asparagales > Amaryllidaceae > Agapanthus > Agapanthus africanus. The sequence goes on from JASDDO010000024.1 coordinate 161,876,896, forward strand.
TCCCAGGCTTAAGAGAGAAGAATCTCTGAAGATTTTTAGGGAGTTCAACTCCAAGACCCAAATCTTCAAAGGAGTTTAACTCCTAATCCAGATCTTTTGGAGTTTAACTCCACTCAAAATGCTCTTTTGGAGTTTAACTCCTATTTCTGGGGGTAAAAACCTCTTCTTTTTGCTAGAGCCCAAAGCGCTAGCGCTGGCGCCCGAGCGCCCACATGCAGGGCACGTGAGGCGCTAGCGCCCGAAGCGCTAGCGCCCGAGCGCCCACATGCCGGGCACGTGAGGCGCTAGCGCCCGAAGCGCTAGCGCCAGAGCGCCCACGTGACGGGCATGTTAGGCACTACCGCCCAAAGCGCTAGTGACCGAGCGCCCATGTGCCGGGCACGTGAGGCGTTAGCGCCTAGCGCTAACCCAAGCGCCCAAGCGCCAGCGCCAGCGCCCAGTGCCGGCGTGCTAGGCACGTGAGGCGCTGGCGCTCACGCGTCCTTTGGACGCCATTTCCCCCTCATTTTACATGTACTCCACACTAAAAATATCTCCCCCGTTAGAAAAAATTTCTAACGGGCGCTGCCCCGCACCCCGCAAGGGGGCTGCTAGCCCCTTTGACTGTAGGGTTCCTAGGCACTCTTGTGAAGGTTCATAAGGCATCAAACATGCCCGGATAAAATTTTAGATGTGCCGAACAACCCAAAGCCGGGATCTTTGCTAGATTATTAGGGTTTAACATGCAAGATGATAACTTTTATCTAAGTGTGAGGGATTACAACCTTTGTAGTCCGCTCCTTCACTTCACAAGCTCCGAGTAGAAGTCCCTTTGCCGTGATCCACGATCTCCCTGACTCATGAGGGGCTCCACGACTCGAACGATCCATGCTAGCTTGAAGTATTCCAAATCTCCGATGATCTACCTCGAAGTTGCAACGACTCAAGCTTTCTCACTCTAAAGAGATGAACATACTAATCTCATGGGCTAGATGAGATGAGGATGAGAGAGTAGTATTTTTTCTTTCTTTTTAAATCATTTTCTCATATTATTTCATCACATCAAGAAAAACTAGCAAGCTTTCTTCAAGAGAGAAGAAGATGATATTGAAAAGATAATAAATTAATTTTCTTTTGTGATGAATAGAATAAAAGCTATATGATTGATTTGTAAACCATGGTCAAGGATGAGTGGCTAGGATTTAGTAGAGAAATAACTAGAGTTAGGGTTTGGTTGGGTTAAATAAGTGTCATCCAAAAATATCCTAAGAATGACAAAAGAATAAAGCTTCTAGAAGGTGCATGAAGCATCCAACCCTAATCAAACCCTAACCTCAATTAATCATCCTTAAACATGTTTAACAATTAATCATATCATGTCACAATAATATATATCACATATATATTATATATTTGCAACAAAAGAAAATAATACAATTAACATATATCGCATATATATCAATGTATCATCCACTGAGAAAATGAAATAATAAAGCGAGCCAATATTAGATAATGTAATACAATATATCATATATATTATTATACATTAAATCATCGAATCAACACTTGATTCGACGATCCGGCTATATCGAATATTACCGACTAATACATCATGTACCGATTCATCGAATCAACACTTGATCCGATGACCCGGTTCATAACTAATTATCACGAGAATATAATACGGTATCCCATATCGCATTATTCTCGCTCCTGCGCATATCACATATGCGCCACTACTCCGTTTCGCCTGAGCCAAGAAACCTCTGTGTAGGACTCTAAAGAATCGTCAATACGCCGGTAGCAGGTGATGATCATATCAAACACCCACAAGCTGCAAGCGGTCAGCTAAACGTAACAGCCACCCAGGTATTGAGCGATCAGAAGATCAACAAGCTAGCCTGTGCGTTCTCCTGTGAATCCAACCAGTAACACTCCCGTACAGTCCGGTCTGTTCGTCTGATATGTCGCATATCAAGTCTAGGGGTGGTATATGTCAGACCCCAGTAACCGATAAGTCGTGTCGATGTGTGGCTCATAACGGGTCGAGAAACTACTAGTAACACTTACCAGTAAATCTCCATATCAGCCCTGGCCAGGGACTTCCAGTTATAGCCAATCGAACACAGCACAACATCAACTCCCTATACCGGGAGAGACGAATCCCCTCCTATCGCTCATTGCCTCCATGTGATTCGGGACTGTACCCAAAAGCCACCATTTTGCATGCCCTCTTGGACGTGGTAAGGTGGAAATCAAAGCACAGTGGGAATCACACAAGACTATATGACGATCTCGGGTCTTCAGACTACCCTGTACCTGTGTCACCGGAGAACTGCCATCTGACGTGTGGTATAACACCATCTGGGAGTTCTCGGCGAGTCCGTTCAGTGTACCCAGTCTCCACTGAGCACCCGTACACCATCTCTGATGTCTAACACCGATGGATATGGGATCATCCATCGCCCATCATATGGGTCAAGATGCGTATACGCTAGTCTACTCTGGTGTATCGATGCCCTGTCTCGATATACCCTCGACTAGGAACAGTTATAGGATGTACTCATCGACTACCGTGGCCCCACTAGTATGATCTCATCATAGTCCCAGTAGTCGAGTACAAATCCTAAGGGCTTTATCAACATGTGAGAGTAAAACAGTAAACCAATACAAGTCAACATGTTAAGATAAAGTGAAACCAAATAGCATACTATCATGACGAGCAAGAAAGTCTTCTCTATATATAACCAAGCATCCATTATAATATACATCATATGTACAACAATGGCCTCTAGGGCATATACATAACTAACATTAACCCCCAGCCCGCTATCCGGGTAGCGAGACCCCCGTAAAAACTCATGGGGCCCCCGATATATCCAAAACCCCTTCAGAACACAACACTGCACATTGAGTTCGCATGACCTGTTTGACCCGTCAATCAGAGGTTTTCTCGCTCCAAAGGCGAGGGGTAATTAACGGCAGCTTAGTCCGCGGCTGCCGGAGATTCGGATCCCCACAATCAATAAACCCCAGCCTACCCTAGGTAGGTGGAATCTATAACGCGCCTGACAAGAGCGCGTGTATTCTCATCTCAATATGGTGACGAAAAACACCCTACAGATTCTGACACGTCCGATGGGGCCTTTCTCTCCTCCCATATCTCGGGTCAAGTGTTCATGCGAACTCATTTAACATATATACCGATGTTTGTACTGAAATAATGTTTTTTCCTTGCAGCAATCAACTTTCAACGACTATGTCTCCTAAGATGGATCCAGATTCTGATGCGACCCCAATTCCGTACGTAGCCAAGATCAATACTCGTGTGGTTCTGCCCGCAAGCCTCGGTCGATGGTGGGAGGAACTGCCCCGCCAGTTTGGTTCCGTCATCATCTACCCTGCCGGAAGCGCTCATCTGGCAGAAATCCCGGCAAAACAGGTGGCCAAGCCGGTCTCAAAGGGCAAGAGGCCAAATGTTGTGATCGCTAAGGCATCACAACCAAAACTTAAGACGGTGTCTGAACGACTCTCTGGTGCTCCAGCTGGGGGAAAGACTTACGATACAAAGGGCAACATCAAACGTTGCGGTCGAGCTCAGGAGATGACTCCAACAAATGTACAATCAGGCGTATCTCTAAAGCCCTATATCGCCCGGTCTACGGTTGCTTCCCGAAGAGCCGTAACCAGCCAAGTGCTCAAAACGGAAAGGCTGAGACAGAAGCGACTCAGGTATCGAGCCAACAAGAGGGCCAGGGCTCCGGCCAAGTGGAATCTTATGAGATTCCAAAAGCAGAGTCATCCTGCGACGACGGCTGAGTCGGCCATAAAAATCAGCAATTCCTTCGAACCTCTTAAGTGGGTTCCTAGGCACACTCAAGAAGTCTCACAAGGCATCAACCATGTCAATTTCTAATTTAACGGGTGCCGAGAAACCCTAATACGGATCGTCGGCTAGAAGTTTAGGCGAATCAAGCAACTAGTTAACAAATTAACTAAGTGAACGGAAATACAACCTTTGTAGATCCATTTCTCTAACTCCATAGCTCCGCAATGAAGTCTCCTCGCTGTCCATATCAAATCCCGGGCTCTAGCGTCGGCTTCATCGGAGAAAAAGCGGGCTAGGTCATCGACGACGATGCCGAAGATGATCTACGTCGAGGCATCACTAGATCAAGCTCCACCTTCACCAAGCCATGAAAACTTGTGAAGGAAACACCCTATACTACTTGGCAAGAGGTAGAGGATGAAGAAATAGGAAGTGGGTTCACTTTAGAATTGGATTTCTCACTCAATTTCATCAATCACCATTGATGGATGCTTGGTTTTCTTCTTTGAAGAAGATGAAGAAGAAGAAGCTAATATTATGATAAGTATTATGAAAATATTCCAAAAATAGAAAATAAAAGGAATCCTTATCATAATCTAACCATGGTGAAGTGTAGAGAATCAACTAGGGTTAAGTGGAGTGGTTAGGGTTAAGTATGAGATAAAATGGTGACTTAGTCAAAGCTTCATGAAGCTTCAACATGCAAGTCCAAAATGAGCCACCATTTCATTTCTTTATGCCATTTATTTTCCAAAATAAATAAACAAATAAATAAATGAATAAATAAATAATGGAAAAAAACAAAACCCTAATTTCCAACTTAACCATGGTTTAATTCTTTACACTTAACCAAAAAGCATGTATCATCAAACATGATACAATCATGTGCACAAAAGTATATCACATATACAATGTGGACATCAAGTGAGAAAATCCATTTAAAAGTGAACTAATACTAGTTAATGCAAAGTAATATATCAAATATAAAATTATACATTAAATCATTAAATCAACACTTGATTTAACGATCCGGTCATATCGCATATAACGGACTAGTATCCTATGTATCGGCTTATCGAATCAACCCTTGATTCAATAACTAGGTTATATCGCATACAACTAATCGATACAATCATCACGAGAATTAAATACGGTATCACATACACGCATTATTCTCGGTCCCGCACATATCTCATATGCCCTCCTATTTCATTTCGCTTGAGCCAGGAAACCTCTGTGTAGGACTCTAAAGACTCGTCAATACGCCGGCAGCAGGTGCTGATCATATCAAACACCCACAAGCCGCAAGCGGTCTGCTAAACGTAACGGCCACCCGGGTATTAAGCGATCAGAAGATCGACGAGCAAGCCCGCTCACACTCCAGTGAATCCAACCAGTAACACTACCGTACAGTCCGGTCTCGTCGTCTGATATGTCGCATATCTCGCCTAGGGGTGGTAAACGTCAGACCCCAATAGCTCGATAAGTCGTGTCGATATAAGATCTATAACAATTCGAGAAACTACTGGTAACACTTACCAGTAAATCTCAGCAACCCTGGCCAGGGATTTCCTGTTATAGCCAATCGAACACAGCGCAACATCAACCCCCTATACCGTGAGAGACGAATCCCCTCCTATCGCTCATTGCCTCCATGTGACTCGGGACTGTACCCAAAAACCACCGTTTTGCACGCCCTCTTGGACGTGGTAAGATGGAAATCAAAGCACAGTGGGAACCACACAAGACTCTATGACGATCTCGGGTCAACAGACTACTCTGTACCAGTGTCACCAGAGAACTGCCATCTGACGTAAGGTATAATACCATCTGGGAGTTCTCGGCGAGTCCGTCCAGTGTACCCAGTCTCTACTGAGCACCCGTATATCATCTCTGATGTCAAACACCAATGGATATGGGATCATCCATCGCCCATCTGTATGGGTCGAGAAGGTACACGCTGGTCCACTCTGGTATATCGATGCCCCATCTCGATACACCCACGACTAGGGACTTTCAAGGATGTACTTATGGAATACCATGTCCCCACTAGTATGATCCGCATCATAGTCCAGGTAGTCAAGTACACATCCTAAGGGCTTTACCAACATGTAACAGAGAGACAATCAGTATACACGTTAAGGTAAAGAGTAACCAGATAGCATACTATCATGTCGAGCAAGAAAGTCCTCCCTATATACGTCCTAGCATCCACTACAATATACATCCAATGTACAGTAATGGCCTCTAGGGCATACATATAACTAACAATCTCCCACTTACACTAGGGCCATCTGTAGCAGTGGTTGTAGTATCTCATACTCAACCATCCCATAAAAGTCTCTCTCTGGGAATAGGCCTTCGTGAGTGGATCCGCCGTGTTATCCTCTGAGTCTACTCTCCTTGCCTCGATCACACTGGAGATCAACCATCTCCATGATCTGGTGATATTGCTTTAGAATATGTCTGGATCACTGATGGGACGGACGTTCCTTGGCATAAGCCACAACTCCATTGTCACACAATGGGAGGAACATAGTTCATCTCATGAACCAATATACACCCAAACAGCCTCTTTGGTAGCATCTTAAGTAGCGATGTATCCTGCCTTTATCGTCTAGTATGTCACGGTATCTAGCTTGGAACTCTTCCAACATACCGTCCCTTTACTGAGCGTAAAGACAATGCCTGCGACTGACATTCAGTCGTCTTTATCACCCTGGAACCTTTCCAGTGATTTTCCCCAGAATCGTTTGATATCATCTCACTACAACTAGTGAGAATCCTAACATCCAATTAAATCTATTTCATAGATCCAAAACTTCGGATTTAGGAGGTATCATTTTGATCCTACACGGAGAATCTTTGTGATAAGCGGAGATTGATCGAGCGTAGCATAGGAAACTCCTTCCCTATCAAGAGTATGTCATCCACGTACTCTACGAGGATCACCACCATACTCCCTACTACCTTTTTGTTTATACAAGGTTCATCTTCCATTTTGATGATGTCAAACTCTTTGACTAATCCATCAAAACAGATGTTCCAACTCCGCGATGCCTGCTTTAATCCTATAAAGCATCTTGCATACGTTTCCGCTGCTCCCACTGTCTACGAAGCCCTCTGGCTGTGTACTTATTGAAAGGTTCCTAGGCGCCCTATAGTGGTCTCACAAGGCATCTAACATGCCAATATAAAAAAATACGGGTGCCGAGAGACCCGACTACGGATCGTTTGCTAGAAAACTAGGCGAAAAAGCTAACTAGTTAACAATTAACTAAGGGAATACGGAAATACAACCTTTGTAGATCCGTTTGTCCACCTCCATAGCTCCGCAATGAAGTCTCCTCGCTGTCCATAACATGTCCCGGGCTCTAGCGTCGGCTTCATCGGAGAATGGACGGGCTAGGTCAACGATATCCATGCCGAAGATGATCTACGTCGAGACATCGCTAAATCAAGCTCCGACTTCACCAAGTCAAGAAACTTGTGAAGAAAACACACTCTACTACTTGGCAAGAGGTAGAGGATGAAGAAATAGGAAGTGGGTAGACTTTAGTTTTAGATTTCTCACTCATTTCCAACAATCACCATTGATGGAGCTTGCTTTCTTCCTTGAAGAAGATGAAGAAGAAGAAGAAAGTGTTATGATAAGTTTATTAATTATCAAAAGAAAATCAATACTTATCATATAATGTACCATGGTCAAGTGTAGAGAGTTAATCATGGTTAAAAGGAATGGTTAGGGTTAAGCATGAGACAAAATGGTCACTTGGTCAAAGTCTTCAAGAAGCTTCAATATGAAACAAAACAAGCCACCATTTTCCTTTCATGCCCTTTATATTTATTTCCAAAATGAATAAATAGATAAATAAATGAGAAAAGGAAATAAAACCCTAATCATAAGTTTAACCATGGTTTAATTCTTTACACTTAACCAAGTAAACAAGCATCATCAAACATGATACAATAATATGCACAAAAAGTATATCACATATACAACTTGTACATCCAAGTGAGAAAATCCATTTAAAGTGAACCGATACTAGTTAATGCAAAGTAATATATCAAATATATAATTCTACATTAAATCATTAAATCAACACTTGATTTAACGATCCGGTCATATCGCATATAACCGACTAGTATCCTATGTATCGGCTTATCGAATCAATACTTGATTCGATAACTAGGTTATATCGCATACAACCAATCGATACATTCATCACGAGAATAGAATACGGTATCACATACACGCATTATTCTCGGTCCCGCACATATCTCATACGTGCTCCTATTTCGTTTCGCTTGAGCCAGGAAACCTCTGTGTAGGACTCTAAAGACTCGTCAATACGCCGGCAGCAGGTGATGATCATATCAAACACCCACAAGCCGCAAGCGGTCTGCTAAACGTAACGGTCACCCGGGTATTGAGCGATCAGAAGATCGACGAGCAAGCCCGCTCACACTCCAGTGAATCCAACCAGTAACACTACCGTACAGTCCGGTCTCGTCGTCTGATATGTCGCATATCTTGCCTAGGGGTGGTAAACGTCAGACCCCAATAGCTCGATAAGTCGTGCCGATATGAGGTCTATAACATTTCGAGAAACTACTGGTAACACTTACCAGTAAATCTCAGCAACCCTGGCCAGGGATTTCCTGTTATAGCCAATCGAACACAGCGCAACATCAACTCCCTATACCGGGAGAGACGAATCCCCTCCTATCGCTCATTGCCTCCATGTGACTCGGGACTGTACCCAAAAACCACCGTTTTGCACGCCCTCTTGGACGTGGTAAGATGTAAATCAAAGCACAGTGGGAACCACACAAGACTCTATGACGATCTTGGGTCAACAGACTACTCTGTACCAGTGTCACCAGAGAACTGCCATCTGACGTGAGGTATAATACTATCTGGGAGTTCTCGGCGAGTCCGTCCAGTGTACCCAGTCTCTACTGAGCACCCGTATATCATCTCTGATGTCAAACACCGATGGATATGGGATCATCCATCGCCCATCTGTATGGGTCGAGAAGGTACACGCTAGTCTACTCTGGTATATCGATGCCCCGTCTCGATACACCCACGACTAGGGACTTTCAAGGATGTACTTATGGACTACCTTGTCCCCACTAGTATGATCCGCATCATAGTCCAGGTAGTCAAGTACACATCCTAAGGGCTTTACCAACATGTAACAGAGAGACAATCAGTATGCACGTTAAGGTAAAGTGTAACCAGATAGCATATTATCATGTCGAGCAAGAAAGTCCTTCCTATATACGTCCCAGCATCCACTACAATATACATCCTATGTACAGTAATGGCCTCTAGGGTATACATATAACCAACAATCTCCCACTTGCACTAGGGCCATCTGTAGCAGTGGTTGTAGTATCTCATACTCAACCATCCCATAAAATTCTCTCTCTGGGAATAGGCCTTCGTGAGTGGATCCGCCGTGTTATCCTCTGAGTCTGCTCTCCTTACCTCGATCACCCTGGAGATCAACCATCTCCATGATCAGGTGATACTGTCTTAGAATAAGTCTGGATCACTGATGGGACAGGCGTTCCAAGGCATAAGCCACAACTCCATTGTCTCACAATGGTAGGAACGTAGTTCATCTCATGAACTGATATACACCCAAACAGCCTCTTTGGTAGCATCATAAGTAGCGATGTATCCTGCCTTTATCGTCTAGTATGTCACGGTATCTAGCTTGGAACTCTTCCAACATACCATCCCTTTACTGAGGGTAAAGACAATGCCTGCGACTGACATTCAGTCGTTTTTATCACCCTGGAACCCTTCCAGTGATTCTCCCCAGGATCGATTGATACCATCTTACTACATCTAGTGAGAATCCTAACATCCATTTAGATCTATCTCATAGATCCAAAACTCAGGATTTAGGAGGTATCATTTTGATCCTACACGGAGAATCTTTATGATAAACGGAGATTGATCGAGCGTAGCATAAGAAACTCCTTTCTTATCAAGAGTATGTCATCCACGTACTCTACGAGGATCACCACCATACTCCCTACTACCTTTTTGTTTATACAAGGTTCATCTACCATTTTGATGATGTCAAACTCTTTGACTAACTCATCAAAACAGATGTTCCAACTCCGCGATGCCTGCTTTAATCCTATAAAGCATCTTGCACACGTTTCCGCTGCTCCCACTGTCTACGAAGCCCTCTGGCTGTGTACTTATAGACGCACTCTTCTAAAACATCATTTAGAAAAGCAGTCATGACACCCAACCACCAGATATCGTAGTCATGGTATGTAGCCGTGGCAAGTAGGATCTGGATGGACTTAAGCATGGCTACTTGAAAAGGTTTCATCATTATCCACACCCGGTCAATGATGCAAACTTTTAACAAGTCTAGCTTTGAAAGTCTCAACCTTTCCATGTACACCAAGTAATCTTCTCAAGATATACTTGCTCCTGATGGGGATTTAACCTTTCAGATATAGCAACCAAAGTCCATACTTTGTTGGTGTATATGGATTCCATCTCAGATCACTAAGTATCCAGCCATTCTTACAGAGTCACACTCCTGATGGCCAGCTCGAAACTAGTTGGGTCATCATCTCATGAAGCAATCCTCGCTCCCACTGTCATAGAGAAACCGAAGTATCTCTCAGGTGGGTGAGGAACCCTACTAGATCGGCGGAGAGGCTGAGGTTCGTTGGAATCTATTGAATCCTTTGGTTCTATCAAATCATCTGCTGTAGTTTGTATAGCCGGAACATTTCCAGTTCTACATAACTGACTATGCCTCGAGCTTGTCCGGATTTTGCTTTTAGACATAGGCCGGACAACCCCAAATCTTAACTAGCTTAAGACATGGGCTCTTCCCTTTCCATATCACATATAAAGCGGTAGGCAACAGATTTGATTCGAACCCTATTCAATACGTATGCAGCTTCATAAGTGCATAACTCCCTAAGGAAAAAGGTAACTCAGTAGTACTCATCATAGAGCACACAATATCAAATAAGGTGTATCTGCTCCGCCCCGACATACCATCGTGCAATGGTGTATATGGAGGAGTAATGCTGAGAGAGAATCTCATTCTCCTTTAGAATAATCCAGGAATTCCGTGCTCAAGTATTCTCCTCCTTGATCTCATCAAAGGACATAATATTTATACCCTTATTTTGGTTCTCTATTTCTCGCTTATATTCTGTGAATATCTCAAAAGGTTCGGACTCATGTTTCAACAGGATTATATGACTGAATCTTGAGAGATTATCAGAGAATATAGTGAAGTATAAAGAATCAGTCCTGGCATGTGTAGACAGGAGACCTACATACATCAACATGTATAATCCCAAAAGTTTACCAACTCTTTCTCTGTTTCCAATAAACAGAGCTATGGTCATCTTATCTTTGTGACATGACTGGTGAGTTTCACAAGATGTAAATTCAAACTAATTTAAATATGCATCTTTATGTAACTCTAGCTAGTCGGGTCACATTGATCTGACCTAGTCTACAATACCTCAAGAAGAATTCGTTCATTTCTGAACTCTTCCTCTTGTGTGTGTTCCATATACTAAGAACTGTAGTTTGATTTAGAACATTAACGCTTTTAGATAACGTGTCTGAACCGATCAACTTTTGATATAGGAAATGTTCAAAACATTATCCATCAATACAAAATTATATCCTTTCTTTTCTAACAAAGAGAGTGATATGATTTGGTATATCAGGTTCGGTATCTAATAACATTCGTTCAGAATCAATGTATTGTTAATACAGGGTGACAGTGACCGACAGACTTGGCTGCAACTCTTGCCCCATTTTCTGCCTCATGAAACTTATCACCCGTTCTCAGTTTTTCTACCCTTTTGTAGCCCTATGTAACATCTTACATATCTGGGATCCTGATCCGGTATCAAATACTCAGGATGCGGAGGATACTGAGAAACAGTTCTGTATAATGAACACACCCGAAGATGATGCATCAGCATGCACTCTCTTCGTTTGGGTGGCATGGGAATCTTGGTATTCCCCTATTTCTTGCTCTGTCTTATAACAATTATAAGGTGGAGCGGGACCAACGTTCCCCAGCTCAGTATAACAAGCGGGTTCGGTCAATATATCCGTTTTATTATCATGATTAAGGCGTGATATGGTCGCTACCAGGAGAGAGAGAGAAGAAAATACTCAGCGTGCGCTCTTGCAAGAATAGATTGGTTATTATTTTATCTAATCAGGATGGCTCCCACTGCTTTTTATCAAATCTTCCTTCAAACCCTAAAAGGAAAGACTAGCCGGGATTAATTACACACTACAAGTTTGCCAATCTTTCAGCCAGGCCAGTGTCGGTACTTTGAGGGAGGTCCCCCGTGCTTTCGCACGAACCTAATTAATGTAAACCTCGTTTTCCCAGAAGCGTAACCCCGTTGACACCTTTCTAGACACCTACTTGATCGGCTAATTGTAATATATAAAACTCTCCCAGGAGTAACAATTACTCGCAGCGGGTATCGGGATCCAACTATCTCATAGAAGGTATGGAATCTCATTGCAAATTTCAACACTTGAAATTCCCGATAATGTTTTACCCCTAGCAGCTATATGACCTTAACATAGTCAACAAATCATAAGTGCTAGTCAAGTTCAACCCGTCATTTCCCGATTGAATTAAACCCACCCGCACGACCCTTAACATAGTCAACAAAGTCGCACGACTACCCTAATCCAATCGCATCATATGCTTATGCAGATAAGCACTAATTAGCTACCGCACACTACGCCTTAACATAGTCAACAAACGTAGCACGAATACTAACCAGTACTTATCTGAAATGATGGAGGGCTACGACAGGTTTTTCTGAAAACCTATTGCTTAATGAACTTGATATCGTTGTAGAATCAAATGATTTTGAAATGGAGTGCTTTTGAGGCTTTTCTAGTTTTGCTAAAGGAGTCACTCCCGGTGAAGGGATCGTCGGTCCTTTCCTCGTCGAATGAGGTGCTGGATATATCATATATATCACTGTGCAAAGCAAAAACTCTTAAAAGCAATCAAAAGACAAACCGAGTGTATAGCATCTGCCAGTTATTGCTAAAGGAGTCACTCCCGGTGAAGGGATCTCGGTCCTTTCCTTATCGAATAAGGTGCAGGATATATCATATATACCGCTGTGCAAAGCAAGAACTGTAGCTACCTGTTTTATTTTGAAATTCGATTCTACAACATCTTAGGTTTCTTTTATTTCATTAATCACATTAATGAAGTCCCATCATTTAAGTACCTAAAGATCAAAGATAAATACGACGTACACTTATGTCATCCGCATTCGCCTCGATGTCCCCTCGTGCACCGTTAGGTTAGGTAACTAACGGCAGAGCGGGGCAGGGCTAGCGCGGGTGTAAAACATAAGTAACGTCTATATAATATATCATATATACTTTATACTGTATCTATCAAAGAACATCACATGATCACATCATAGATATCGCAGCAGAAGAAACATATGAAATATTGGATATACTAGGACGTCCGTGTTTTCAATACGAGCCAGTATAAAACACGGATTCCACGGTCGTGATGAATAGCCAAACCCACACCCCTAGACCCCTACGAGAGCGGCAAGCAACCCTACCAATTCTGGAGTTAGAAGAGCCGCACTCGACTCCTTGAGTTGGTCTCCCACTGGACTCCAGAGCCCGGTTACTTGTGCCCTCCTCCTTGGGTCTATCCTAGTGCAGAAAAGTAAATAATATACATCAACGGTGACAACTTCCGCAACCTGGAAGTGCCCCAAATAAAAGAATATTACATACAAGTTTTTACATGAATGAAAATGAAAAACACTCATCTCACATAAAAACCCCCGGCTATTCAAACACGACGATCCAATATAACATATCCAGCAACACATAACATCACATGTCATCAACGTAAGTAAATATGCGCATCCTAATTGTCGTTGACATATAGCAACGAAACCGGCGATATCACATATTACACTTACGGTCACAGAAAAGAAAGTGTAAAACTACAACAGTTGGAATCCGCAACCACCTCAGACATCGCATGCCTGACCAAATGAATTACTTAGACATCGCATACCTAACAATTATAAACCCCGCATTTTAGTCTCAAAATCGAAAACTCTTTTCAATATCAAGTCGGGTAATTCAACAAGATTCCCGGCATCCTGATCGAATGCTCGTCGCAAACTTCAGTAGACGGCCGCACCCCCGACGTCGTCGACAAAGTGCACTAAGGCGGAACACCGCTACCGAGAGCACCCTGACGGATGCTTTCGGCGACGGGGTTCTCCTACAGTCACTTAGTCGTGGCTAAGGGGTGTAGCTGTCTATTAAGTTTACCGGCGAATATCCGCGTACGCTACGTGATTGCAACGGACTTTTGATCACATCAAAATTCCGTGGCAACCGATCAAGTGAGACTAAAGTGCTACGTTTATAACATTCATTCAGTTATCTCATAACTTTTGTGAATTCCAATTATTGTATCCCATTCTGGATAAATAGAAAATGTCAAACTTTCCGATCGAACAATCGAACACCCAAGTTTTCCCGATACAGATCAACACATGAAACAAGTCTAAAAACATTCACTTCGTGCCTCAGTACCAACGGTCCAGCCGTAGAAGGGTCAAGCCAACGCCTCACATGTGGCACGCCGTACTGCCCCAAACCCGAAGGTTCAAAGGGCAGTTCAAGACGCTCATATAATCGAGTTAAGGTTTGTTGTCTTCTAGAGGGTCCATCGCGTTACTTGCACTACTTAGAACGTCGTTAAACTACGGAAAAATCCAACACTTGGAAATTTCCCGACAGGGAAAAATTGGGTATTTATATCCGGTCGAACTTTTTAACATATTCTAAAATTTATCCGGAATGCCATACAGACAAAATTTGATAATCCGATCGAACATTCGAATCCCCAAAACAACCCAGAAAAATTCAACTCTTGAATAAAATTTAAAAATTCCCATAAAATCCAGCATCAGAAAAGAGGAGTTACTGTGTAAAGATAATAGTGAGATAGAACCGTACGGCCGCGGAACCGCCGCATGAGCCTTGCTCATGCCGCGGAACCGCGGTTTAATAGTGGAATTGGGCCCACGAATTTCACAGTAACTCTTAGATATTCCTGCTGAATTTTTTAGCAATTTTTAATTTAGGAAAATCCCAGAATTTGGAAAAAGTCCAGAGAGCTATTTTGGGAATGGGTTTTCGGTTCGTCCGGCTTTCAAACTCCGTCTAAACTTCGCCTAAGGCTCTAGCTAGGCTCTGATACCAGTGAGAGGTTCCTAGGCACCCTATAGTGGTCTCACAAGGCATCTAACATGCCAATATAAAAAAATACGGGTGCCGAGAGACCCGACTACGGATCGTTTGCTAGAAAACTAGGCGAAAAAGCTAACTAGTTAACAATTAACTAAGGGAATACGGAAATATAACCTTTGTAGATCCGTTTTTCCACCTCCATAGCACCGCAATGAAGTCTCCTCGCTGTCCATAACATGTCCCGGGCTCTAGCGTCGGTTTCATCGGAGAATGGACGGGCTAGGTCATCGATGTCCATACCGAAGATGATCTACGTCGAGGCATCGCTAAATCAAGCTCCGACTTCACCAAGTCAAGAAACTTGTGAAGAAAACACACTCTACTACTTGGCAAGAGGTAGAGGATGAAGAAATAGGAAGTGGGTAGACTTTAGTTTTGGATTTCTCACTCATTTCCATCAATCACCATTGATGGAGCTTGCTTTCTTCCTTGAAGAAGATGAAGAAGAAGAAGAAAGTGTTATGATAAGTTTATTAATTATCAAAAGAAAATCAATACTTATCATATAATGTACCATGGTCAAGTGTAGAGAGTTAATCATGGTTAAAAGGAATGGTTAGGGTTAAGCATGAGACAAAATTGTCACTTGGTCAAAATCTTCAAGAAGCTTCAATATGAAACAAAACAAGCCACCATTTTCCTTTCATGCCCTTTATATTTATTTCCAAAATGAATAAATAGATAAATAAATGAGAAAAGGAAATAAAACCCTAATCATAAGTTTAACCATGGTTTAATTCTTTACACTTAACCAAGTAAACATGCATCATCAAACATGATACAATAATATGCACAAAAAGTATATCACATATACAACTTGTACATCCAAGTGAGAAAATCCATTTAAAGTGAACCGATACTAGTTAATGCAAAGTAATATATCAAATATATAATTCTACATTAAATCATTAAATCAACACTTGATTTAACGATCCGGTCATATCGCATATAACCGACTAGTATCCTATGTATCGGCTTATCGAATCAATACTTGATTCGATAACTAGGTTATATCGCATACAACCAATCGATACATTCATCGCGAGAATAGAATACGGTATCACATACACGCATTATTCTCGGTCCCGCACATATCTCATACGTGCTCCTATTTCGTTTCGCTTGAGCCAGGAAACCTCTGTGTAGGACTCTAAAGACTCGTCAATACGCCGGCAGCAGGTGATGATCATATCAAACACCCACAAGCCGCAAGCGGTCTGCTAAACGTAACGGCCACCCGGGTATTGAGCGATCAGAAGATCGACGAGCAAGCCCGCTCACACTCCAGTGAATCCAACCAGTAACACTACCGTACAGTCCGGTCTCGTCGTCTGATATGTCGCATATCTTGCCTAGGGGTGGTAAACGTCAGACCCCAATAGCTCGATAAGTCGTGTCGATATGAGGTCTATAACATTTCGAGAAACTACTGGTAACACTTACCAGTAAATCTCAGCAACCCTGGCCAGGGATTTTCTGTTATAGCCAATCGAACACAGCGCAACATCAACTCCCTATACCGGGAGAGACGAATCCCCTCCTATCGCTCATTGCCTCCATGTGACTCGGGACTGTACCCAAAAACCACCGTTTTGCACGCCCTCTTGGACGTGGTAAGATGGAAATCAAAGCACAGTGGGAACCACACAAGACTCTATGACGATCTCGGGTCAACAGACTACTCTGTACCAGTGTCACCAGAGAACTGCCATCTGACGTGAGGTATAATACCATCTGGGAGTTCTCGGCGAGTCCGTCCAGTGTACCCAGTCTCTACTGAGCACCCGTATATCATCTCTGATGTCAAACACCGATGGATATGGGATCATCCATCGCCCATCTGTATGGGTCGAGAAGGTACACGCTAGTCTACTCTGGTATATCGATGCCCCGTCTCGATACACCCACGACTAGGGACTTTCAAGGATGTACATATGGACTACCATGTCCCCACTAGTATGATCCGCATCATAGTCCAGGTAGTCAAGTACACATCCTAAGGGCTTTACCAACATGCAACAGAGAGACAATCAGTATGCACGTTAAGGTAAAGTGTAACCAGATAGCATACTATCATGTCGAGCAAGAAAATCCCTCCTATATACGTCCCAGCATCCACTACAATATACATCCTATGTACAGTAATGGCCTCTAGGGCATACATATAACTAACACTTATAGACGCACTCTTCTAAAACATCATTTAGAAAAGCAGTCATGACACCCAACCACCAGATATCGTAATCATGGTATGAAGCCGTGGCAAGTAGGATCTGGATGGACTTAGGCATAGTTCCCAGAAAAGGTTTCATAATTAGCCACACCTGGTCGATGACGAAAACCTTTAACAAGTCTAGCTTTGAAAGTCTCAACTTTTCCAAGTACACCAAGCAATCTTCTGAAAATATACTTGCTCCTGATGGGGATTTAACCCTTCAGATATAGCAACCAAAGTCCATACTTTGTTGGTGTATATGGATTCCATCTCAGATCACTAAGCATCCAGCCATTCTTACAGAGTCTTACTCCTGATGGCCAGCTCGAAACTAGTTGGGTCATCATCTCATGATGCAATCCTCGCTCCCACTGTCATAGAGAAACAGAAGTATCTCTCAGTTGGGTGAGGAACCCTACTAGATCGGCGGAGAGGCTGAGGTTCGTTGGAATCTACTGAATCCTTTGGTTCTATCAAATCATCAGCTGCAGTTTGTATAGCTGGAACATTTCCAGTTGTACATAACTGACCTTGCCTCGAGCTTGTCCGGATTTTGCTTTTTAGACATAGGCCGGACAACCCCAAATCTTAAGGAACTTAAGATATGGGCTCTTCCCTTTCCATATCACATATGAAGTGGTAGGCAACTGATTTGATCGAAACCCTATTCAATAGGTATGCAACTTCATAAGTGCATAACTCCCAAAAGGAAATAGGTAACTCAGTAGTACTCATCATAGAGCACACTTTATCATATATGGTGTGATTGCTCCACCCCGATATACCATCGTGCTATGGTGTATACAGAGGAGTAATGCTGAGAGAGAATCTCATTCTCCTTTAGAATAGTCCAGGATTTCCGTGCTCAAGTATTCTCCTCCTTGATCACATCAAAGGACATAATACTTATACCCGTATTTTGGTTCTCTACTTCTAACTTATATTCTGTGAATATCTCAAAAGGTTCGGACTTGTGTTTCAACAAGAACATATGTCAGAATCTAAAGAGATCATCAGAGAACGTAATGAAGTATAAAGAACCAGTCCTGGTATGTATAGACAGGGGACCTTACATACATCAACATGTATCAATCCCAAGAGTTCACTAACTCTTTCTCTGTTTCCAATAAACAGAGCTATGGTCATCTTATCTTTGTGACATGACTGGCGAGTTTCACAAGATGTAAATTCAAACTGATTTAAATATGCATCTATATGTAACTCTAGCTAGTCGGGTCACATTGATCTGACCTAGTCTACAATACCTCAAGAAGAATTCGTTCATTTCTGAACTCTTCCTCTTGTGTGTGTTCTATATACTAAGAACTGTAGTTTGATTTAGAACATCAATGCTTTTAGATAACGTGCCTGAACCGATCAACTTTTGATATAGGAAATGTTCAAAACATTATCCATGAATACAAAATTTTACCATTTCTTTACTAATAAAGAGACTGATATGATTTTGTATATCAGGTTCGGTATCTAATAACATTCGTTCAGAATCAATGTATTACAATACAGGGTGACAGTGACCAACGGACTTGGCTGCAACACTTGCCCCGTTTTCTGCCTCATGAAACTTATCACCCGATCTCAGTTTTTCTACCCTTTTGTAGCCCTATGTAACAGATTACATATCTGGGATCCTGATCCGGTATCATATACTTAGGATTCGGAGGATACTGAGAAACAGTTCTTTGTTATGAACACATCCGAAGATGATGCATCAGCATGCACTCTCTTCGTTTGGGCGGCACGGGAATTCTGGTAATCCCCAATTTCCTGCTCGGTCTTATAACAATTATAAGTTAGAGCGGGACCAACGTTCCCCAGCTCAGTATAACAAGCGGGTTCGGTCAATAATCCGTATTATTATCTTGATTAAGGCGTGACATGGTCGCTACCAGGAGAAAGAGAGAAGAAAACACTCAGCGTGCGCTCTTACAAGAATAGATTGGTTATTATTTTATCTAATCAGGATGACTCCCACTGCTTTTTATCAAATCTTCCTTCAAACCCTAAAATGAAAGACTAGCCGGGATTAATTACACACTACAAGTTCGCCAATCTTTCAGCCAGGCCAGTGTCGGTACTTTGAGGGAGGTCCCCCGTGCTTTCGCACGAACCTAATTAATGTAAACCTCGTTTTCCCAGAGGCGTAACCTCGTTAACACCTTTCTAGACACCTACTTGATCGGCTAATTGTAATGTGTAAAACTCTCCCAGGAGTAACTCTTACTCGCAGCGGGTATCGGGATCCAACTATCTCATAGAAGGTATGCAATCTCATTGCAAATTTCAACACTTGAAATTCCCGATAATATTTTGCCCCGAACGATCTATGACCTTGACAAGGTCAACAAACCATAGACCGCAAGTCAAGTTCAACCCGTCATTTCTTGATTGAATCAAACCCACCCGCACGACCCTTGACAAGGTCAACAAGGCCGCACGACTACCCTAACCCAATCTGCATCATATGCATAAACAGATAAATACTGGTTAGCTACCGCACACTGCGCCTTGACAAGGTCAACAAACGCAGCACGAATACTAAACAGGACTTATCTGAAATGACGGAGGGCTACGACAGGTTTTTCTGAAAACCTATTGCGTAATGAACTTGATATCGTTGTAGGATCGAATGAATTTTGAAATGGAGTGTCTTTGAGGTTTTTCTAGTTTTGCTAAAGGAGTCACTCCCGGTGAAGGGATCGTCGGTCCTTTCCTCGTCAAATGAGGTGCGGGATATATCATATATATCACTGTGCAAAGCAAAAACACTTAAAAGCAATCAAAAGACAAACCGAGGGGTGTAGCATCTACCAGTTATTGCTAAAGGAGTCACTCCCGGTGAAGGGATCTCGGTCCTTTCCTTATCGAATAAGGTGCATGATATATCATATATACCGCTGTGCAAAGCAAGAACTATAGCTACCTGTTTTATTTTGAAATTCGATTCTACAACATCTTAGGTTTCTTTTATTTCATTAATCATATTAATGAAGTCCCATCATTTAAATACCTAAACATCACAGATAAATACGACGTACACTTATGCCATCCGCATTCGCCTCGATGTCCCCTCGTGCACCGTTAGGTTAGGTAACTAACGGCAGAGCGGGGCAGGGCTAGCGCGGGTGTAAAACATAAGTAACGCCTATATAATATATCATATATACTATATACTGTATCTATCACAGAACATCACATGATCACATCACAGATATCGCAGCAGAAGAAACATATGAAATATTGGATATACTAGGACGTCCGTGTTTTCAATACGAGCCAGTATAAAACACGGATTCCACGGTCGTGATGAATAGCCAAACCCACATCCCAAGACCCCTACGAGAGCGGCAAGCAACCCTACCAATTCTGGAGTTAGAAGACCCGGACTCGACTCCTCGAGTTGGTCTCCCACTGGACTCCAGAACCCGGTTACTTGTGCCCTCCTCCTTGGGTCTATCCTAGTGCGGAAAAGTAAATAATATACAAAAGGTGACAACATCCGCTACCTGGAAGTGCCCCAATAAAAGAATATTACATACAAGTTTTTACATGAATGAAAAAGAAAAACACTCATCTCACATAAAAACCCCCGGCTATTCAAACACGACGATCCAATATAACATATCCAGCAACACATAACATCATATGTCATCAACGTAAGTAAATATGCGCATCCCAATTATCGTTGACATATAGCAACGAAACCGGCGATATCACATATTACACTTACGGTCACAGAAAAGAAAGTGTAAAACTACAACAGTTGGAATCCGCAACCACCTCAGACATCGCATGCCTGACCAAATGAATTACTTAGACATCGCATGCCTAACAATTATAAACCCCGCATTTTAGTCTCTAAATCGAAAACACTTTTCAATATCAAGTCTGGCAATTCAACAAAATTCCCGACATCCTGATCGAATGCTCATCGCAAACTTTAGTAGACGGCCCCACCCCCGACGCCGTCGACGAAGTGCACCAAGGAGTAACACTGCTACCGCGAGCACCCGAACGGATGCTTTCGGCGACGGGGTTCTCCTACAGTCACTTGGTCGGGGCTATGGAGCGAGGCTGTCTATTAAGTTTATCCGGCGAGTATCCGCGTACGATACGTGATTGCGACGGACTTTTGATCACATCAAAATTCCGTGGCAACCGATCAAGTGAGACTAAACCGCTAGATTTATAACATTCATTCAGTTATCTCATAAGTTATTGTGAATTCCAATTATTGTATCACATTCCGGATAAATAGAAAATGTTAAACTTTCCGATCGAACAGTCAAACACCCAAGTTTTCCCGATACAGATCAACACATGAAACAAGTCTAAAAACATTCAGTTCGTGCCTCAGTACCAACGGTCCAGCCGTAGAAGGGTCAAGCCAACGCCTCACATGTGGCACGCCGTACTGCCCCAAACCCGAAGGTTCAAAGGGCAGTTCAAGACGGTCACATAATCGAGTTAAGGTTTGTTGTCATCTAGAGGGTCCATTGCGTTACTTGCACTACTTAGAACGTTATTAAACCACGGAAAGATCCAACACTTGGAAATTTCCCGACAGGGGAAAAGTTGGGTATTTATATCCAGTCGAACTTTTTAACATATTCTAAAAAATTATCCGGAATCCATATAGACAAAATCTGATAATCCGATCGAATCATCGAATCCACAAAACAACCTGGAATATTCAACTCTTGAATAAATATTAAAAATACCCAGAGAACTCAGCACTGTTAAATAGGAATTACTGTGCAAATTGATAGGGCTGACGTCATCAAGTGGCGGCGGAACCACCGCACGAGCCAGCTCTTGCCGCGGTTCCACGGCTGTTTAAACTCCAAACAGTGTCGTATTTGCACAGTAATTCTTACAATTTCCTGCTGAATTTTTTAGGAATTTTTAATCTGGAAAAATCCCAGTTTTTAGAAAAAGTCCAGAGAGCATCAAAAAGTTCGGTTTTCGGGTTCGATCGGGTTTCAAACATCGTCTAGACTTCGCCTAAGGCTCTAGCTAGGCTCTGATACCAACGAAAGGTTCCTAGGCACACTCAAGAAGTCTCACAAGGCATCAACCATGTCAATTTCTAATTTAACGGGTGCCGAGAAACCCTAATTCGGATCGTCGGCTAGAAGTTTAGGCGAATCAAGCAACTAGTTAACAAATTAACTAAGTGAACGGAAATACAACCTTTGTAGATCCGTTTCTCCACCTCCATAGCTCCGCAATGAAGTCTCCTCGCTGTCCATATCAAATCCCGGGCTCTAGCGTCGGCTTCATCGGAGAAAAAGCGGGCTAGGTCATCGACGACGATGCCGAAGATGATCTACGTCGAGGCATCACTAGATCAAGCTCCACCTTCACCAAGCCATGAAAACTTGTGAAGGAAACACCCTATACTACTTGGCAAGAGGTAGAGGATGAAGAAATAGGAAGTGGGTTCACTTTAGAATTGGATTTCTCACTCAATTTCATCAATCACCATTGATGGATGCTTGGTTTTCTTCTTTGAAGAAGATGAAGAAGAAGAAGCTAATATTATGATAAGTATTATGAGAATATTCCAAAAATAGAAAATAAAAGGAATCCTTATCATAATCTAACCATGGTGAAGTGTAGAGAATCAACTAGGGTTAAGTGGAGTGGTTAAGGTTAAGCATGAGACAAAATGGTGACTTAGTCAAAGCTTCATGAAGCTTCAACATGCAAGTCCAAAATGAGCCACCATTTCATTTCTTTATGCCATTTATTTTCCAAAATAAATAAACAAATAAATAAATGAATAAATAAATAATGGAAAAAAACAAAACCCTAATTTCCAACTTAACCATGGTTTAATTCTTTACACTTAACCAAAAAGCATGTATCATCAAACATGATACAATCATGTGCACAAAAGTATATCACATATACAATGTGGACATCAAGTGAGAAAATCCATTTAAAAGTGAACCAATACTAGTTAATGCAAAGTAATATATCAAATATAAAATTATACATTAAATCATTAAATCAACACTTGATTTAACGATCCGGTCATATCGCATATAACCGACTAGTATGCTATGTATCGGCTTATCGAATCAACCCTTGATTCGATAACTAGGTTATATCGCATACAACTAATCGATACAATCATCACGAGAATTAAATACGGTATCACATACATGCATTATTCTCGGTCCCGCACATATCTCATATGCGCTCCTATTTCGTTTCGCTTGAGCCAGGAAACCTCTGTGTAGGACTCTAAAGACTCGTCAATACGCCGGCAGCAGGTGATGATCATATCAAACACCCACAAGCCGCAAGCGGTCTGCTAAACGTAACGGCCACCCGATTATTGAGCGATCAGAAGATCGACGAGCAAGCCCGCTCACACTCCAGTGAATCCAACCAGTAACACTACCGTACAGTCCGGTCTCGTCGTCTGATATGTCGCATATCTCGCCTAGGGGTGGTAAACGTCAGACCCCAATAGCTCGATAAGTCGTGTCGATATGAGGTCTATAACAATTCGAGAAACTACTGGTAACACTTACCAGTAAATCTCAGCAACCCTGGCCAGGGATTTCCTGTTATAGCCAATCGAACACAGCGCAACATCAACCCCCTATACCGGGAGAGACGAATCCCCTCCTATCGCTCATTGCCTCCATGTGACTCGGGACTGTACCCAAAAACCACCGTTTTGCACGCCCTCTTGGACGTGGTAAGATGGAAATCAAAGCACAGTGGGAACCACACAAGACTCTATGACGATCTCGGGTCAACAGACTACTCTGTACCAGTGTCACCAGAGAACTGCCATCTGACGTGAGGTATAATACCATCTGGGAGTTCTCGGCGAGTCCGTCCAGTGTACCCAGTCTCTACTGAGCACCCGTATATCATCTCTGATGTCAAACACCAATGGATATGGGATCATCCATCGCCCATCTGTATGGGTCGAGAAAGTACACGCTAGTCTACTCTGGTATATCGATGCCCCATCTCGATACACCCACGACTAGGGACTTTCAAGGATGTACTTATGGACTACCATGTCCCCACTAGTATGATCCGCATCATAGTCCAGGTAGTCAAGTACACATCCTAAGGGCTTTACCAACATGTAACAGAGAGACAATCAGTATACACGTTAAGGTAAAGAGTAACCAGATAGCATACTATCATGTCGAGCAAGAAAGTCCTCCCTATATATGTCCTAGCATCCACTACAATATACATCCAATGTACAGTAATGGCCTCTAGGGCATACATATAACTAACACTGAGGGACGGAGGAGGCACAGCGACTCTGAGGAGGAGCTCTGTTTTTCCGAAGAGGACGCGGAGCTCGCCACGAGGGCCAACCAAATCCAGCTTAGAAGCGGCAGGGTTCTGCCACCAAATCAGGGCAACGCCCTAAAAGGAAAGGAAAAACAGGTGGCTAATGAGGAAGATGGCAGAGAACCGGCTAATGAAAACTCAAGTCCTTCTTCGGTGGACTATAATGTCTTGGCTCATCTCTGGAAGCTACCGTCTCTCCTGAGCATCTACGATGCCTTGGTCTTATCTAAGGAACTTAGAGATGTTCTCATTCACGCTCTACAAAACCCCGAACGGTATCAGGCTCGCTTTGCGGAAATTAATATGAAAGAAGCCCAGTACGCTTTGCATGCCACCGCAGTCACATTTAAGGACGAAGACTTGCTACTGGGAACGGCTGAGCATAATCGGCCGCTTTACGTGACCGGGTACAGCGACGGAGATCGGATTAATCGCATATTGATTGATCCGGGGTCCTCCGTGAACATCATGAACTTGAGAACTATGAAGAGTTTGCCAATGGACGTCCGACACCTGTCAAGGGAAAGGATTGTCATTCAAGGCTTCAATCAAAACTACCAGCAAGTTCTGGGGTCTATAGCTTTGCCAATCAAATTTGGGGATCTGCAAACTGAAGCTAAGATATACATGATCGACACTGACACGTCTTATAAAATTCTCTTGGGATGGCCGTGGCTCCACGATTACGGCATCGTTCCGCCAACTCTCCATCAATGCATGAAGTATACTAAAAATGGCGAAGAAAGGCGCATTGACGGAGATATCCAGCCATTCGGTGTGCATGAAGTCCGATATGAAAATTCTCGGTACAATGTGAACCTCCAAAGTGCTGATCCACAGCTGACTAAAGACAGAACAACCCCGAAACTCAAAAGCAAGTCTGAGCCGGCTGTCACTTTCAAAAGCAGAAACCCCCATGTGCGTCCATGTTTCGGTAGTGACACTGATGAGTCCGGTGCTGGAAGTCCGTCCTTCTATAAAACCTGCCCTCATTTCGGTAGCGATACGGACGAATCTGATACTGAAGGCCCATCCGACAGCAAAATCCGCCCTCGTTTAGGCAGTGACACTGAAGAATCAGAAGAAGAGGATCCGTCTTGCAACGGCTGTGCAAATCGGGCTATCGTGCGAACAGCGAAGCTACGAGAGACCTTCGAAGTCTCAGAAGGGTCCCTAGCCATCACAAAGCTGCCGGAGTGGATGTGCAAAGAGCTCGATGCATTGTCAGTCTCTACCGTGGACCAGCTGAAAAATTTTTACGTTCCCGGGAGGGAAAGTGGACAGAAGGGCATCCTGTTTTATGGGTCAAATCCTGTTGTGCACCCGGACGATTTGTCTATCGCGTGCCTTCCCTATGAGAGAGGCATAAGGGCCGTCCTCAATCCCAGATACTATGCGTCCAAGATGTGGGAATATTTCAAAAGGTGCAGATGCCGGTTATATCAAACGGAGTCCGAAGCAAAGTTTTATGAAGGGCTATGGCATCCGCTTCAGGTCCGAGCACTCATCGATGGACGAATTCCAGATAGACGGGGCATAGGTTTCATTCAACTTGATTACAAGGCATGCTACATGATCCATGTTGGTGAAGCCAGCAAAAGATCAAATGATGATGATGAGATAGCCGAGCTAGAAGAAGCTCCTTAAGAGCTTAAAGATGACGGACAAGCAACCTTCGATGAGCTAACCGAGATTGATTTGGGAACGCCCGATAATCCAAGGCCGACCTATATCAGCTCACTCTTGTTAGAGGAAATGAAAGAGCAGATAGTAGCCCTGCTGCATGAGTTCGCCGACTGCTTCGTGTGGACGTACAAAGAAATGCCTGGCCTTTCCCCTGAAGTGGTCGTGCATAAGCTGGCTATATCTCCTGATGCTAAGCCAGTCAAACAAACTCCTCGAAGAATGAGAAGGGAACTGGAAAAAAAGGTCATCGAGGAAACCAAGAAACTCATCGATGCCGGCTTCATCAGGGAAGAGAAATATGCGGACTGAATCGCATGCATAGTACCAGTGAAGAAGAAAAATGGGCAGATCCGAGTTTTTGTCGATTTCAGGGACCTCAACAAGGCATGTCCTAAAGACGACTTTCCGCTACCGGTCATGGAAATGATGGTCGATGACACATCAAATTACGAGCTGTTCACCTTTATGGATGGCTCGTCTGGATATAATCAGATCAAGATGTCACCTGAGGATGAGAAGCACACAGCATTTCGAACCCCGATCGGAGTATACTGCTACAAAGTGATGCCGTTCGGACTGAAGAACACCGGTGCTACATATCAAAGGGCAATGACCAATATCTTTGATGACCTAATCCATAAAGTCGTCGAATGCTATGTTGATGATCTGGTCGTCAAGACTAAAACCAAGACCGATCACATCCAAGATCTTCGGACCGTTCTCACTAGATTGAGGGAATACGATCTGAAGATGAATCCTCTAAAGTGCGCTTTTAGCGTGTCATCGGGAAAATTCCTGGGCTTCATAGTCCGACATCGAGGGATCGAAATTGACCCATCAAAGATAAAGGCCTTCATGGAGATGACCCCTCCGGAGAATCTGACGCAGCTAAGATCCTTTCAGGGCAAACTTGCGTACATACGAAGGTTTATCTCAAATTTATCGGGGAGATGTAGGCCCTTCTCAAAGCTCATGAAGAAAGGGGCTCTTTTTGTCTGGGACGCCGAATGTCAAGAAGTGTTCAAAAGCATCAAACAGTACCTGTTGCACCCTCCAGTTCTTACTGCCCCTATTCTAAATAAACCGTTGATTCTCTATACTGCCGCACTAGATGAGTCACTCGGTGCACTCCTTGCCTAGAACAACAAGGAGGGAAAGGAGAATGCCCTCTACTACCTCAGTCGAACTTTATTCGGGGCGGAACACAACTATTCCCCGATCGAAAAGCAATGCCTGGCTCTGATATTCGCTGTGAAGAAGCTGAGGAACTATCTGCTCGCTCATCGGGTTATGCTGATCTCCAAGGTCGGCCCTCTCAAACACTTAATGACCAAGGCAAGCCTAGCCGACAGAATGGAAAGATGGGCTATCATGCTACTTGAGTTTGACATAGTTTATACTCCTCAGAAAGCAGTAAAAGGGCAAGCCCTCGCCGATTTCCTCGCTGCTCATCCTATAACAGAAAGGTCACCGCTCAATTGCGAGTTACCCGACGAACAAGTAATGCACCTCGAGGAAGGTGAGCCATGTTGGGAGCTCTACTTCGACGGAGCCTCATCAATGAGGAGCTCCAGCAAATCAAGCATCCCGCAGATAAAAGTGGGGATAGGATTGGTGTTCATCACGCCATCGATGGGAACCCTACGACGTTCTTTTGCTCTCACCGAGCCTCGCACAAACAACTAAGCTGAGTATGAAGCTCTGATAGGTGGTCTGGAGCTCGCCATAGAAATGGAAATTCTTTGGCTACGGGTTTACGGTGACTCCCAGCTTGCCGTCAACCAAGTAAGCGGAGACTATAAGATATACAAACCCGAGTTAGCTCGGTACAGAAGCCGGGTGGTGGAGCTTATGAAACAGTTGTAGCATTTTGAAAATTTAGAAATAAATAAAATTAATTAATTAAATAATAAAATGTTAAATTAAAAAGTTATTAAAACCAAATAAGTCATTTTCATAAAAAGTATGTAAAACAAATAAAATTAAAATTTTAATATGTAACATAAATAAATTATAAGGGTTTTAATGTGAAATTTAGCTTCTTTTTAATTAAAATGGTGTTATATAATAAACTAGGTAGTGAAGGGTCGTTTTGTAAAATTTAGGAACAAATATGCAAACTTGGAATTATAAGGGTGTAAGTGAAAAAGGGATAGAAAATGTTTTAGCTCAGAATTTTAATTAGAAATTAAAAGAAAATGATGAGATAATGCAAGGACACCTCCTACTTGCATACACACACACACACACAACACCTCCTCTTTGCATGATGATGGCACCCTTTGGTCTTTGACACCTCCTCCTACACCTCACCCTTCCCTCTTCTCATATATATATTATGTTCAAATCATTTAACAATTAAAATCAGGAAAAATTAAAAGAAAGAAAAAGAAAACTAAAGTAAACAAGGAAGAACAAGAGAAAGAAGAAGAAAATAGCTAAGTCTAGGGATTCCTCACCATCAAGCTAAGAGCTAGAAGCTAAGGGTTTGGGTGTCTTGGAGGGAGCTTTTCAATCATCCTCAGTTGGTAAAAAAATTCCTAACTCGGTAGAATTAATTCTGGAATTTGTTTAAGTTTGAAATCAAAGATCTATAATATCGTATTTAGGCAAAATTAAGCTCTGTTGTAATCTGCTATACTTTAGAAAAAAAAAAAACTTAACCAAACAGTGCCAAAATGTTGTATGTTAGACCTAGAACAAACCATAGGAGCACGAACCCAGGGGCTCGGATTTTGGCCGGTGAGATTAAGGCCAAATCCGGCGTCGCCGGATTTTTGTAGGTATTTGGTGTTTTGGGGTTTGGGGTAGGTCTCTGTATAGATTTTGGGATAATTTGGTATTGTTTAATCAAGTTAATTTAACTATATATGGAATCTGGGGACTAATATCGTAAAAGTGATCAAAGTTTGTAAATACGACACGGTAAAATCATAACGCGTTCTGTTTTCTGTTACGAAACAGAGTTGGATTAAATTTCAGTGAGACTAAGTGTTAGATCGTTTGAAATAGTCATACGTAGTGTAATTAGCACGTACAACTTGTGTTTTCTTGACTTTTCCCGTATCGGAATGTAGCCGTTTTCTTATACAAATTAATTAAATGATAGATTTGAGTGCGGGAACTTCGGAGGCCACAAGGAAAGGAAAAGGATTGGCGATTCCTGAGTAGTACGACGTATTCCGGTGAGTAGACTAAATATCTCCCGGGGGATTGTGTAAAGATGGCGTGATACACCCGTATTTTGTTAAATTGAAAGATTTACTTTATATGCGAAGTTAATGACAAGCATTCATATATACCTATACATCACCATGTTAATAGTTGTTAGAACACTGCACAATTGTCGACGTGTTATGCCGCACGTACACATCTTTACATGTTACACTACACCTCGTCAATATTAACATGTCACTTTTACACGAAATACTTATCTTGTTAAATATAATTCTATCATACCTTAAACATTATTAACAGTAGTATTTTGCATAAATGACGTCATGTTTCGTATTTAATTGTTCGAAGTTGATATAAGAGAAAATTTTATTATTGAGGATTTATGGTTTTGAGCTGTCCTATACTATTGCATAAATCCAGTGATTGTTCATTATTGAAGTGATATGTCCACCATGAGATGTTTTTATGATTTGGTTTTTATTCCGAACCGAGTTGGGGGTCATACGGTTGCGGATTTATAAGTTATCCAGACTGAGTCTGGGGGCATACAGTTGGATACATGGTGGACCCGGTCGAGACCGAGGGGCAGGATAGCCGCATGATAGGCGGGGAGCCTAACGAGGATACTCGATACCGGAGATAATTGTGAAACACGACGGATATTTATATGATATCGACCGGTGTTATGGATTACAGGATCGTTCGAGGAACGATGCCTGAGAGAATAGAAGATTTGTGTCAGTGATGGACACGGAAGGATGAACTTTATTTGGAAATAAATGATAAGATTTCAGTTTTTGTTATGTGATTAGTAGTACTGATTCATGTTTTCCACATGTTATCATGCATCATAATTATCCCTGTTACAATTACTTATAATTCGTCATATTTACATTATCAGCCGTTATATATTAGTTTTATTCACTGAGTTGGCAACTCAACCCCGTTGTGCCACAGTTTCTTGCACGAGTAGAGTGGACGGTTAGCAGAGTACAGATCTACGTTTTCAGCTTTTATCGCATCTTTTGATAGGTAGGTATATATGTAGTAACCTCCTATTTTGATATTGTATTTTGGATCTAGGAAATCTCCATCGGACTTTGTATTATGACTTAGAGTGAGAGATGGTTATATGTATGTTATTTGACAGATGAGATTGTTTAGTTCTATAAATTGTTATTTCTTTTACTTAAGTTTGAAATTCTTATTGATGTCATATACGCTTGGATATTTATTTCCACTGTTGATATTGTTGATCCCAATTAGGGATGCAACCAAACTTAACACTTTATAATTGTTTTTATTATGAATTCACTAGTGAGTTACTGTTAAGATCTTAATTATATAAAACTGTGATTTTTACTTAAAAACTAAATTTTTATAAAAATTCCGCAAAAAGGATTTGATCTTGGTTTTTTCGGCTTACTCGGGTTGTGTAATTATCTTTTGATATTGTACAATCTAAGTGCCGGTCACATCCAAACTTTTGGTCGTGAAAAAATTGGTATCAGAGCCTAGGATTAACCTTACAGAATCGAGTACCGAGTTAAGATAAATTGACATGAGTTCGTTACTTAGGATGACCTTTGGTTTGATGGAGTAGGTGATTTAGGATGAGTGCAGTACCGTACGTATGTTCCGCGGCATATTTACGTTACCGTACTCAGCCTAACTAATTTTAAGATGTATATCTTGATTTGTCCTTCCTTTGACTCTCTGTTATTGATTGTTCCTATTCATAAGCCTTATCAACTCTCGTTTCTTATTCCAGTTGCTATGGCTACGCGAGCTAGGCGAGCCGCAGCCAGAGATGCAGTTAAGGCGAGTCCGCCTGTGACGGCGACTGGTACACCGGACGTTCCGGCGGTGCATGAGCAGGTTGATCCTCCTCCTCCAGATCGCATGACTAGGATATAGGAGGCCATGTTAGGACTGCAGCGAATGGTAGGACAGTTAGCTAAGGCCACTCGAGCACAGAGACAGGATCCGGCACCGACCATGGCAGAGTCCGAGGTACAACCCATGCAAACGGTCGCACTCGTAGACACGAGGGTAATGGAGGTATCGCTTTCAGTGTTTATGAGGTTGAGACTTCCAGTATCTACAGGGACCGATGCATGTTCATATCATAATTTTGCATTATTATATTCTCCATTCTTAATCATATTGCAAATAAATAGGTGCTTTTGATCCGTGTCTGCTAAATAGTTGCGGGTTACAGGTTCTCAGAACAAATACAGTGAAAATGGTGAAAAGACGCTATAAATGTGAGACTACGACTAATAAATAGATGAATCTATATGATGCCGTCTACTAGTTTAAAGAACAAATGAAGGTCAATGAACAGTTCGATTGCACAACGTATGAGGGCAGGACAAGATTCAAGACTTCAACACGAAGCTAACGGAAAAAGTCCACAACATTCTGCACTGTGGAAATCTGGAAGAAAATAGAAGATATTCTGAGAAACCAAGTGAAGAAACCAGAAGTAAAATGCAACATGAAGCAGCCCTAAAGAAATGAGCACAATAGCCCATCAAACAGCCGCGGAACCGAGGCCAAACAAGGCTTTTGGCCGTGGATCCGCGGCCGTACAATGCACGTGTCGGTGGATAAGACGGTGCGTTGACCGGGTCTTCTTAGGGTAGAATTGTAAATTTATGATTGGATCAGAATGTAACTTAGGGTTTCCTGTATCTATAAATAGGAGAGTAAAAGGCCAATAATTCTCGTGCCTCTTTTTTGGTGCCTCTTTTGAGATGCCTCTTTTTATTCCTAGATCTTAGATTTTCATTCCTTGTAATTGTCAAAGAGTGCATCAATAAAGAAATAAGTTTGTTTTATCTTGCCTTAGTTATTTTAATTTCTTTTCTGCCCTAGTTATCTAGCAATTTTATTTCTCTGCCGTAGTTGTAAATTTTTTGTCTGCCATAGTTAATTAAAAGAAAACCATAAAAATGATTTCGTTTATCAATTCCCTAATGAGTGAGTAGTTCCTCACTTGTTAGGGTTAGGTTTGGGGAAGGTTTGAGAGATGAAAATCTCTCACCCCTTTCTTGTCCGTTCAATATTTTAAAGTAGACTCTATGCAAACATACACACACCGCTCACTACGGCACCCTATCCCACGAGGTAGCGGTGATACCATAGTTAAAGACCGGTTGTGTGTGATTTCCATAAAGGTTAGGGTAAGATTTAAGAAAGGACGGACAAGGACCAAGATGAAGAAACCTAGTTTCTTCCCGATCGTGCTAATCCCTTTTGTTAACTATTACCTTAACACCTAAAAGTTCTTAATTAGGGCAAAGAAAGCGGTGAGAATAATTGATTTTCCAAACTAATCTAATCTTAAACCTATCAAGCTTTTTATAAACTTTTATCTCATTCTTAGATCTTAAAATAAAACCCAAAATCTTTTGGATTTAACTCATTAAAACATAAAGAAAAGGAATCCATCTCCTTGTGGACCGACCCGTACTCAACCGGCTAGCTACCAAGCGACACCGTTATTGATTGCGGTATATTCTTTGATTTCAAAACGCATAAGCACGCAAAAACCACTATCAATCAAATGGCGCCGTTGTCGGGGAGATGGTAGTCTCTTTCTTTGTGTAATTTCGGGTTAAAAAAATAATAAAAAATTTAAAAATTATAAAAATTGAAAAGATTTTTAAAACAAAAACAAAAAAAAATTAAAATAAAATAAAATAAGATAATTCATCTTGTTCTTTTTGAGAGGTATTGTGTGAATTTTGCAGGAAAAGAAGAGGGACAGATTCAGATCTTGAAAAAACCCAGTAACAAATTCAAAAACAGAAGATCTGAACAGACAGAGGAGAATAACAATAACAAACAGAAAATTTTTGGAAATCTAAACCACCTAAATCGCCGCGGAACCACGGCCGAATTGACAGTTTGACCGCGGAACCGCGGTCAAAGGGTGACATCGGCAAATCAAAATCTTTGTAAGTTTCTCTTTTCTTCTTCTCTTCCTTGAACTCCACTGAAAATTTTCCTGCAGGGTTCTTTGCGTAAAATTCTTTCTCCCTCTCCAATAAATTGTTTTGGTGCAGGATTCTTTGCGCTGCAAAATAAAATAAAAATTTGAAAGTGTTTTAGATTTTTTGGTGTGTTAATTGCTTTGCATATTTAAAATGGACTCTTAAGGGGCTATAACACCAATCAAGATTGGTTGGGGATTTCATTACCCTTCCTAAGACCCCAGAAATCACAAAAAGCATTTTGTATCAACCTTCGAGTTAATTAAAAAAATATTAGACTCAGCCACTAAGGACTGTCGTGCTCATTAGGACAAAGGAAATGTTGTAGGCATCGGTCGTTTATCTAAACCAGACTTTATGGTGCCTAAGCTAGACAAGTAGGAAAGGTAATTTTAAAAGGCCCGTCTCACGGTGATTCGTGAGCGGGTCCCTCCTTTCTTTACTTGTGCTTACCTGGCCACAATTGGCGGTGAAGAGGCGATTTGAGAATCTCACAACTTGCCCTTTGGAACAGTTAGGAGCAGTCTAGTTGACTTAGGAGACCCTAGCTCTAGGCTTGATTGTGCATGCTTATATTGTGACTGTTTGAAAGTGTGTAGTAGTCCGTACAAATTGTGCAAAAACTCGTTCTAAAAAAAAGAAAAAAAACACTTTCAAAAATTTCAAAAACCTAAAAACAAACAATTTCTTTTAAAAAAATAAAAAATTAAAAATAAATTAAAAATAAACAAATAAATAAAAATAAAAAATAATAATAATAAAAAATCATCACATTCTTTTTCTTCTCCTTTCTTACATCATGAGTACCCCACCTCGCAAAACTCTTGCCGAACTTTGGTACCCTCATCCAAACATTGCTTCCTACGCGCATTGTTTTGGTCGAATTACGGACGACCCCTCCATGCCCAAAATTTCTTTGAAAGATCGAATAGAAGCGTCTAGGAGAAACAGTTGGACTCCGCAATCCACTTTATATCAACCGTTTCAACCGTCACCATCTTCTTACGTTAATACTCCTTTTTCGAGTCCTGTTGTAACTCCAAAACCCATGGCTATTGCTGAACATATTGAACAATCTCGTAACCGATCTTTCACTCCTTTCAATACTTCCAGTTCTTGGGATCAATAATTCCATTCACCTTTTTATCCAAATGTTGATCCTACTCCTGTCCAACCATTCAATTCCTACCAGTCCTACCCGACTTTCGCACCTTCCCTAGACATTGCTTCTATACAGCCATTTGGGAGTTTCCAGAATCCAAACAATTTTGAATCTTTTACTGAAACCCCTTCACAACCCATGTCTAGTCTGGAACAGTCGTTGGAAGCTTATATTGTAGCAACAAACTAACAGATGAGGAATTTGAATGCGTCCATTGCCGTCCTTAATTCATCAAGACAATCTAGTGAACCGGTAACTAGTATCCAACTAGCTCCAAATTTTCCAATGTATGATGATGCAGTGGGACAGATTGAGAATTTGAGTGAAGAGAGTGAGTTGTGCACACTTCCAAATCAAACCTACCCATCCCCAATTGAATCCCACAACTCCAGTTTTGAATGTCTATCAAGTGTCCCAAATAATTCACCAGTTGAAAATAAAACGTTTAATGAGTTGTGCGACTTTGTAGTGCTTGATTTGCCAGATTGTGAAGGGTCCCTTTCGAGTGAAACCATCACCAGTCCTTTTGACCTCTACACCTCCAATCTAGAACCTGAATTGATAAATATCCATGCTCTTGATGAGGTGTCCGAAAAAATTGATTTTCACTTGATTAAGGATATTGATGCAGGGAATAATTTGGATGATGAACCCGCAGATTTGAATGAATTTTTCTCTCTAATTCATCATCCCGAGTCATTAAATGTTTCTCCCGAACTTCATATGCATCTTGATTTTGATGATAATTGCATGGATGAGATAACTTTTGAGGAGAATTATGATGATAGTATTGAGGATAGTATTGAGGATGAACCAGTTTTGTTTGATGAGTCGGATTTTCCAATTCATCCTCTTGAACCTTTAACTGTTATACTTCCTAAATCACCCCCTTCATCCTTTCCATCATTTCGACCGCGCAAGAGACCGTATCCCTTTAATTTTCAATGTCTGGTTTACCAAGTTCGACGTACTCAAGTTTTCTCACAAATCTTGAGGGATTTGACATCATTTCTCAGTGGGTTGATAGATTAGCACATTCGCTTTTTACACATCGGTCATTACAAAATGTGCTAATTTATACACTCCATCTCCACCCTTAAGTTCGTATTCAACTTCTTTCGCCCATTTTCTTTGGTTCTTCTTCTAATCTTCCTTTAATGATACCGAGTGTTAATGAATCACAACCCGATATTTTGAGTTCGATAATTCTACGAAAACAACTTGATTTAGACTCTTTTGAAAATAAGGTAAATAAGCCTTACGACTATCCTACCTTCATAATTTTTGAAATATCAAGTGTGTTGAATTCTGGCGCGACACTTATTAACATTGAAACGTTCAATCGAACCTTCGATAAATGTATCGAAGATATTTTCGCCGACAAACTCGCATTCTTAAACGACACGGATTTTGTGATTAATCAACCTCCACCTGAAGAAGTCGAACCACCATCAATTCTTTTTCCCTTCCGCCACTCTTCTCCTCCACCGAGACCGTATACTGCTTCTATTCCCACACGGTCTTGTGTGCTTCTCATTTCTTTCCTCTACACTCCATTCTTTCACCAACCACACCATTATAACGATAAAAATTTTGAATGGTTGGTGCTAACCTTTGGCCTGTGTAAGGCCTTATATAGCTTGATACTGTGTTTTTTCTCCTCCCTAACTCTGAACTTTAATGTTTCAACAGTGGAAACACTGTTTCACTTAAGTTTGGGAGGGACCTTTTTGTATATATATTTTTTGTTTTTTTTTCTGTTAACAATAAAAAAAAAGAAAATATAAAAAATAAATAAATAAACAGGGGAATGCCGACATTTTTGACCCTCTTGGTGTAGCCTGACAGTAAGGACGCTGTCAAGTTTAAGTTTGGGGGTGTGCTCAGTAAGGTTTCTTCCTTCGCATTCATATGTATATTTTTGCATTTTGCATACTTATTTTAAAAACCCATAAAAAATTGAAATGTTTTAAAAATTATAAAAATTGAAAATTCAATTTTGGCCATAATTGACTTATGTTTGACAACACGGTTAACTAGCTAGGAAAAACTAGATTCAAAACTTAGTAAATTAAAAACCCTAAAAATAACCTTTCTTAAAATTTAACTATAGAAAATATATGTCCTTATAGTTTATTTAGAAATAAGCAAATTTTGAGTTCAGTTCTTGGGCTAAGTCAAAATAAGGGAGGAGTATTGAATTTTTATTTGAAGTGTAAGTCCGAAAAATAATTCTGAATCTTAAGTCTAAATTCTGAAAATATATACCTTACAATTAGCACATACATGCACTTTGAAACTTGGAATAGTAGAGGATACCTTGAAATGCTCTTGTCTAAATTCCTTAGTATGAAGGAAAATAAAATTATAAGTGTGAATAAAGAGATATAAAAAATGAACACTGGTTTTGTAATTACTTAAGGCTGCGTAAAATAAAAAAAATATATAGCGAGGGTGCTTTATCACCTAGTGACTTAGACCAACTGGTTTGGGAGTCACTGCTAAAGCCTTAGGTATTACAAGATGAGAAATTACACCTTAATGCGCAAACACATTTTGTAATCGGTCGTTAGTACCTCAAGAAGTATTAACGGTCGCATGAAGGATTTGTGAGCAATTCATCTAAAAAATCCACCAATTAAAAGTACTTTGGACAATGGACAAGAGTATGATAGCTTGAATTGAATTTCCAAGTGTAGGGGTGATACATACACACCCGTAGGGATATATGATTGGGGTTTGGATGAGAGATATGAATGAAAGATATGACTTATATCTTTAATAGAGATGATAAAAATTCCTAAGTTGAGATGGAACCTTAGAAGAAAAATTCAAAAGATGCTGAAAGCTAAATGAATTTGTAGAACATATACGATCTTAAGTTAAATGATAAGTGAGTGTGAAAAATATGGGTTGATGATTTCTAAGTTGAAGATAATAGAATTTCTTGCTAGAACACCGAATTGAAGAATGAAAGTCAACAGGCCAAATTGATCGGATTTTGTGCGTAGTATCCGCTGAAAACCCTCAGGAGATAACACTCCTCCTACTAGGGACACCTAGAGGTTTAACGGCTTGTTGCACGAGCTCAGTGCAATCGTGACTCCCTGCGAAAGTGAGGTTAGGATTTTGTTGAGAATAAAAATGGTTTTGCTCGGGACGAGAAAAGATAAGTTTGGAGATATTTGTTCATATCAGAATTTTGCATTATTATATTCCCCATTCTTAATCATATTGCAAATAAATAGATGCTTTTGATCCATGTCTGCTAAATAGTTTCTCAGAACAAATACAGTGAAAATGGTGAAAAGACGCTATAAATGTGAGACTACGACCAATAAATAGATGAATCTGTATGATGTCGCCTACTAGTTTAAGGAACAAATGAAGATCAATGAACAGTTCGATTGCACAACGTATGAGGGCAGCACAAGATTCAAGACTTCAACACGAAGCTAACGGTAAAAGTCCACAACATTCTGCACTGTGGAAATCTGGAAGAAAATAGAAGATATTCTGAGAAACCAAGTGAAGAAACCAGAAGTAAAATGCAACATGAAGCAGCCCTAAAGAAATGAGCCCAATAGCCCATCAAACGGCCGCGGAACCGCGGCCAAACAAGGCTTTTGGTCACGGATCCACGTCCCTACAATGCACTTATCGGTGGATAAGACGGTGCGTTGACCGGGTCTTCTTAGGGTAGATTTGTAAATTTATGAATGGATCAGAATATAACCTAGGGTTTCCTGTATCTATAAATAGGAGAGTAAAAGGCCAATAATTCTCGTGTCTCTTTTTGGGTGCCTCTTTTGAGATGCCTCTTTTTATTCCTAGATCTTAGATTTTCATTCCTTATAATTGTCAAAGAATGCATCAATAAAGAAGTAAGTTTTTTTTTATCTTTCCTTAGTTATTTTAATTTCTTTTCTGCCCTAGTTATCTAGCAATTTTATTTCTCTGTCGTAGTTGTAAATTTTTTATCTGCCGTAGTTAATTAAAAGAAAACCATAAAAATGAATTCGTTTATCAATTCCCTAATGAGTGAGTAGTTCCTCACTTGTTAGGGTTAGGTTTGGGGAAGGTTTGAGAGATGAAAATCTCTCACCCCTTTCTTGCACGTTCAATATTTTAAAGTAGACTCTATGCAAACATACACACACCGCTCACTACGGTACCCTATCCCACGAGGTAGCGGTGATACCATAGTTAAAGACCGGTTGTGTGTGATTTCCATGGAGGTTAGGGTAAGAGTTAAGAAAGGACGGACAAGGACCAAGAGGAAGAAACCTAGTTTCTTCCTGATCGTGCTAATCTGTTTTGTTAACTATTACCTTAACACCTAAAAGTTCTTAATTAGGGCAAAGAAAGCAGTGAGAATAATTGATTTTCCAAACTAACATAATCTTAACCGTAGCAAGCTTTTTATAAACTTTTATCTCATTCTTAGATCTTAAAATAAAACCCAAAATCATTTTGATTTAACTCATTAAAACACAAAGAATAGGAATCCATCTCCCTGTGGACCGACCCGTACTCAACCGGCTAGCTACCAAGTGACACCGTTATTGATTGCGGTTAATTATTTGATCACAAAATGCATAAGCACGTAAATCCCATATCAATCGATGTAGCGGAGGATCCTCGGTCTTTTTTAGATAGGATGGCGAGGATTGGCAAATCATTGCGATGTTCTGATGCGAGGTCAGTTGAGCTGACTAGCTTTCGTTTAGAGGGACTTGCACAGGAGTGGTGTTCATATCAGAAAATTGCATTCTAATACCGCTCATTCATTATCTAATTGTTGTATTTATCGGTATTATTGACCAGTGTCTGCTCAGTATTACAGATTACAGGTATCCATGACAAAATACTGGAAATGCATCCAACAGCACGGATATATCACTTGAGGGAAGACACTGCGACCAGAAACGCTAACCGACCGATACTTCAGGAGTTCCTTTACGCAACAAGTTGTGTACACATTTTTTTTATCTAAATGGTCCAACACAACAAGTGTGTACACAAGACTTTTAAGCACATGTGGATATGTTTTTATATGCAATCAAGGATATGATTTTATATGCATATGATATTATATGCATTCAAGACTAAAAAGCATGTGTTCAAATCAAAGGCAATCAAACAAATCAGCATGAGCCATAATGGGGCAGATATGAATCAAGCTATATGTGGGAATGAAGTAATGAGCATTTAATGGTAAAGATCATGTGTTGAATTACATATTCAAAAATTCTCTCCAAACATTGGGTGCAAATCAGGTCGAATCAGAAGAAATAAACTAGACCAAGGAGATACAGGGGACAAGATAAAACAGTGCACCAAATTCTGCACTAAATTTCCTTGTTTGGACCGGCTAAAAACCGGCCTGGCCGGCCTAATTAGCTCAGGTGGACCCCAGCTTCATACTGACCCTTCATTGCTGCCACGTAGCCCTAATTTTGTTGTTTATTTGATTTCTTTCTAAGCCTATAAATAAAGACCAGAGGCAAGAGGAAAGGGTAGCTTTTTCTTTAGTTTTATCTTAGAATTCTTGTAATTTTTCTTTTCATTCTTGAGCTCTTGCCCCTTTGTCTTGACCTTGCAACTTCTCATTTAGAACTTGCAAGCTTAAGGCTTAGGTTCTTGACTTCAAGATCTCTTGTAACAAGTTTGTTCTTCAATAAAAGTTCTTATTTTTATTACATGTCTTGTTCCATTTTACATGATTTCAATTGTGAAATTCTTGCTTTGCTTTGATCTTGCAACCTCTTAAGTGAGCTTGCAACCTTAAAACTTGGTATTTGGATTTCACACGTTGCCGGGGATCGAACACTTGGAGATAAAACGCTTGAACTCATCGGTTCTCTTTTCCTTTTTATTTAATTGCATTTTTTTATGTATCTTCTTTTTTCTTTCTTTTTAATTTGTAAATATGTGTGAGTAATCTTTTCACTTGTTAAGGGTGTAATATGTTAGATCGTATTCGAAGATGTCCTTTGTCTAACTTTAAAACCTAAAACTTGCCTATTGAAACTCCGTGCAAATCACCCGCAACTCCGCTCACTAGGCATCCTATCCTACCACGATAGTGATGATTCCTAATCATGACCGGATTGCCCGTAGGTTTGCCGAAGGCTAACATCAAGAGATAACAACGGAAGGACAAGGGACAAGGAAAACGGATTTAGCGAAATGCCCCAAATACCGTATTTCAAGTTCCCTAATCCGCGTTGTTACCTATTTTTTTAGTGTCAATACCAAGTTGGGGCTATAAGGAATTGGCAAACATCACCTTCATACAATCTAACTTATTACTACCCTTAATAAGTCCTTTTTATTCAAATCTTTGTCACGACAATTAGTTAACCAACAAATCAAAACACGGTATTAACTCGTTAAAACAAGATATAGAACTTACCATCTCCCTGCGGACGACCCGTATTCATCGCGGATCGCTACAAGCGACACCGTTTTGATTGCGGTAATTTAAAGACTCTTTTTAAACACGACACGGTTAGAACGTGACAATCAAATGGCGCCGTTGCCGTGGAGACGGTAATGCTTTTATACTTGTATTCACGGGTTAAATTTGTGCCTATTTTATATAAAACTAATCTTCTAACACATTCAAACAAATAACCATTCTTTTTGAAACCAACCACAAATACAAATAAAATTCTTTTCTTCTCTGGATTTGAATTCTGCAAACACTCTGATTTTCTTAATTATTTGTGTTCAGAATTGTGGTTGTTAATATTGCTTTTTGGCTCAAATATCCGTATTTTTCCAACATATGCAGATTTGACGGATTTTGAGCAACGATCATACAGAACAAAGGGGCATTTTCAAGTGCAAAGGAGGGTGAACAATCAGTGCCAAAGATCCGGGTAGTTAGACCCGCGCAAGCGAACCATTAGACCACTCGGAAGCAATATCGACACGAGTTTCTGAAACTCGATACTTTTTGGTACGTATTTTTCTAAACTTCCCCTCTCAAACCCGACGCTCCAATATTCTTGTCTTTGCAGGATTCTTAGCAAAAATCGCCGCAAAAAGCCAAAGAAAGAAAAAAAAAACTAACCGTATTTGT
Organism: Agapanthus africanus; assembly: GCA_030015575.1. Lineage (NCBI taxonomy): Eukaryota > Viridiplantae > Streptophyta > Magnoliopsida > Asparagales > Amaryllidaceae > Agapanthus > Agapanthus africanus. The sequence goes on from JASDDO010000024.1 coordinate 161,918,747, forward strand.
TGCAGCGCCGCATTAAAAGTAAAAAAAACGATAACTGATTGCTTGAAAACAAAACTTGGTTGAATTTTGCGCATTGCATCATTTAATACGGACTTAAGGGGCTCTAACACCAATCCAGATTGGGTGGGGATTTCATCATCCTTCCTAAGACCCCGGAAATCACTGATTGCATAAGTGTCACCTCAAGTTTAATAAAAAATATCTAGACTCAGCCCACTAAGGACTTGTCGCGCTCAATATGACAAAGGAAGATTGTGGGCATTCAATCGTTTATCTAAACATGACTCTTGTGGTGCCTAGGCAAGACAAGTGAGGAGGTAACTTTAAAAGGCCCGTCTCACGGTGATTCGTGAGCGGATCCCTCCATACCTCACTTGTGCTTACCTGGCCACAACTGGCTGTGAAGAGGCGATCTGAGGGTTATCTCACAATTTGTCACTTTGTAACAGTTAGGAGCAGGTCTAGTAGACTTAGAGGACCCTAGTATAGGTATTGATTGTGCATTTGTGACTGTGCATTTGTGATTGTGTTTGTTGAACAGTCGTTTCATTTTCCCATTTTTTTTGAAACAAACACAAAATTACCATTTTACCACCATCACCAAATTTTTCTCCACTTTCGTTTTCTTACCCTCACATTCTACGCTTTGACTACACTAAACTCGTTTAGTGTATGTCCACTTGGACTAGGGACCCTAGTTCCCGTTTACTCCGCGTTTTGTTAGTCCCTACGGACTACGCGTTCGATTCCAACGTCGAAAATCCCTCCACCCCTTTATCATCCTTACCTTTGCCGGTCAATTCCGACGTTGACCGAGATTCTGTTCATACATCTTCACCTTCTTTATCACCAAATTCCTCTTCTGAGATGTCAGGATTTAATCCTAACATCCCTCCACCTGCCCAGGAACTGACTCCACCTAATCTGGGTGCGAATAACCCGTAACCTGTTGCAGCGCCACAGCGAATCGCGCTCCAGGATCGTTTCTACCCTACCCGCTCTGCACTTCCAACTTGTCTTTCACTTTCACCGGCCAATGGGGATAATTTTGAAATTAAGCCCCACTTCATTAACATGCTTCCGAAATTTCATGGGCTTGAATCTGAATATGCCTATATCTTCATCAACAAGTTCCAAAATGTTTGTGTCATGATGAAAACGACCCAGCTGTCTGACGATGCTATACGGCTACGGGTCATTCCGTTCACTTTGTGCGATCTTGCTGAAAAGTGGCTATATAGCACCTCTTCCCACTCCATAACCAGTTGGGACGAGTTTGTGAAAGCGTTTCTCAAGAAATTCTATCCGAATCATAAAACCGCGAGGATCCGTAACGAAATCAACCAATTCTCCCAGCTTCCTAATGAACCTTTTTGGAAGTGTTTTGACCGGTATAAAGACCTTCTTATTCAGTGCCCTCACCACGGTATTGAGAAATAGCAACTTTGCCAAACTTTATACGAGGGTCTGAACCCAGCAACCAAGCAGTTGTTGGAAACCATTTGTCAGGGCCGCTTCCTATCGAAATCTGACGAGGAAGCGTGGCAATTCTTCGATGACCTTGCGGAACAAAAGCTTCAATGGGAGAGCACCAGACCAAGTACTTCTTCTTCTTCCTCTACTTCAACAGGTCAGTCTATGGTAGGCATTCACCAACTCGATGTCTCTATTGCAATGAAAGCTGAAATGGCTGCAATAACGAGAAAACTTGAAGCGATAGAGAGCAAATTTTCATCTCCTGCTCCTGCCCCTGTTCTTCCCCTTCGTACCATTTGTGCTCGTTGTTCCGATCCATCTCACCTAACCGAAGAGTGTCCTTACAACCCACCTTCCCAAGGACAGGATCAGGTCAATGCTGCATTTCAACAGAGACCAAGAAATGATCCATACTCTTCCACATACAACCCTGGATGGAGAAACCACCCTAACTTCGCTTGGAACCAGAATCAAAATCAGTTCCAAGGGCAGAACAACTTTCAAAGGGGGCCTCCACAACAACAATTTCAGCAGCCCTTCCAACCCCAACCTTTTCAAAATCCGACGAACAATTTTGCACCCAACAATTCTTTCCCTCAAAACAACTTTGTTCCGTCAAACAACGATAAGGTTTCCTCGCTAGAACGAAGTCTGGAGGCGTTCGTAAAACAATCAACTCAATCCACCACCAACATCCAGTCTTCTATTCAGTCTTTGGTGCAACACACTGCTGCACATGGGAAAAGCATCAAGACCATCGAAGCCCAGATAGCGCAACTGAATGCGTCCTTAAGCGAGCGAGAGAAGGGGAAGCTCCCATCTCAACCACTCCCAAATCCCGGTCACCCACATAATGTACATGTTGCTCTCGAACAAAAAAACCATAATGTGAGTGTCGTGACTACATTGAGATCTGGAAGGATGCTGCAAAACAACATTGGCACACGGATCGACGATGACACCCCGGACGCTTCTTCTTCTTCTTCTTCGTCTTCTGAGCCTATTCTCCATTCTTCAAAAGGCTCTTCCTCTTCTTCTGCTTTGAACGGACCCACATTTCACTCCACGAAAACTCCAGTTCTGGGATCTGTTCCAACTCCACAATCTCCTCCACAAGCATTGGACTCAACCAATTTTAAAAACATTCCATTTCCAAACCGGTTGAGGTCCAATAAACAAAATCCATAAATGGAAGATTCTGGAATTGTTTAAACAGGTTAACATCAACATTCCCCTTTTAGATGCTGTCCAACAAGTCCCTTCCTACGCGAAAATCTTAAAGGACTTATGCACGAAAAAGAGAAAATCTCAGGTACCCAAGAAAGTTTTCTTGGCTAGTGCTGTGAGTGATGCTCTTACCCAATCTTTACCTCAAAAATGAAAGGACCCCGGCTGTCCTACGATTTCAATAACCATTGGGGATAAGAACATCAACCGCGCACTTTTAGATCTTGGTGCCAATGTTAACCTGCTTCCGTACTCAGTATATGAGCAACTAGGTGTAGGAGAGCTGAAACCCACACACTGCACTCTCCAAATGGCCGACCGATCGATCACCCATCCTAGGGGAGAGCTAGAGGATGTGTTAATCAAGGTTGGGGACTTCATATTCCCCGTTGACTTCATTGTTTTGGACACACAGCCTGTAGCTAACCCCCGGAATCAAATTCCGGTGATACTCGGTCGCCCATTCCTTACAACCTCAAATGTTGTGATCAATTGTCGAAATGGTTCGATGAACCTATCTTTTGGAAACATGACAATTAAACTCAACATTTTTAGGTTGGGGAATCAGCCCTCCGAACCTAATGCTCATATACTAGACGTTTGTTCAATCCAGGAGATCACCCCAGAGGAGTGTGAATTCGAGGAGTTTTTGTTTGATCATGACGACCTTAACGCCACTAGTGCGTTCCTCTTCGAACCTGCTGCTGTTTCTGCGTCCGACAATGACTACGAGTGTTTCACCTTGTCGAACGATCTTAGCCAATCGCCACTCGAGCTTGAGTCTTTTGCTTTTTCGGATGAGTTAGTTGAACCATCCGACTCGGTTGCGTACACTCGATTTGAACCTTTGATGGATCCTTCGAGTTTGAAACAGTTACTCCATTGTTACCGTCTATTGTTTCACCTCCTAAACTCGAACTAAAGCTTTTGCCGTCGCACCTAAAATATGCTTATCTAGGTGAGAATGAGACCCTACCCGTTGTCATATCGGCCTCTCTAGCTCTTGAGCAAGAGAAGGCCCTTTTAATGGTCTTACAAAATAATCGGCAAGCTTTTGGCTGGTCTATGGCGGACATCAAGGGGATTAGTCCCCTCATAGTCGAACATCATATACACTTGATGAATGATGCCAAACCGGTAAGGGATCCATAAAGACGCCTCAACCCCATTATGAAAGAGGCTGTCAAAAAGGAGATTGTTAAATGTCTTGATAGTGGTATCATTTACCCTATCTCGGATAGCCAATGGGTTAGCCCCATTCATGTTGTGCCAAAGAAATCGGGCATCACGGTCATTTCCAATGAGGCAAATGAGTTAATTCCTACTCGCATCCAAACTGGGTGGCGAGTTTGCATCGACTATCGAAAACTCAATGCCGCGACAAGGAAAGACCACTTTCCTTTACCTTTCATTGACCAAATGCTAGAACGATTGGTTGGGCACGAGTTCTATTGCTTTTTAGATGGCTACTCCGGCTATAACCAAGTCCACATAGCCAAAGAGGATCAAGACAAGACCACATTTACTTGTCCTTTTGGCACTTTTGCTTATCGTCGCATGCCCTTTGGGTTATGCAATGCGCCCGCTACATTTCAGCAGTGTATGATGGGGATCTTTTCAGACATGGTTGAAAAGTTTTTGGAGATCTTTATGGATGATTTCTCCATTTTTGGTGACTCCTTCGACGAGTGTTTGCTACACCTTGACGCAGTTCTTACCCGCTGTAGGGATAAGAACCTAACTTTGAATTGGGAGAAGTGCCACTTTATGGTACGAGAAGGCATTGTCTTAGGACATGTCATCTCGCAAAACGGCATAGAGGTTGATAGAGCCAAAATTGAAGTCATTTCTAATCTTCCTCCTCCTAAATGCGTCAAAGACATCCGAGCTTTCCTTGGCCATGCCGGTTTTTATAGACGGTTCATCAAGGATTTTAGCAAGATTGCTAGACCTTTGACTCTCTTATTGGCCAAGGACACAACATTTGATTTTGACTCAACTTGCATGGAAGCGTTCGAGTCATTGAAACACTCTCTCATTTCTGCGCCCATTCTTTCATCTCCAGACTGGACGCACCCATTCGAAATTATGTGCGACGCATCGGATTTTGCCATTGGTGCTGTTCTTGGACAACACATTAATAAAATGCCGCACGTGATTTATTACGCTAGTCGTACATTAAATGAGGCCCAACTAACCTACACAACAACAGAAAAAGAGTTTTTAGCAGTTGTGTTTGCGCTTGAAAAATTTCGGCCTTATTTAATCGGCTCTCCAGTCATTGTCTATACGGACCATTCAGCTCTTCGCCACCTTTTTGCGAAGAAAGATGCTAAATCTCGGCTAATACGTTGGATCCTCTTGCTTCAAGAGTTTGACCTTGTCATCAAGGACAAAAGAGGATGTGAAAACGTGGTCGCCGACCATCTCTCACGACTTCCTTCTTCGCCGTCGCTTCAAATTCCGATCAACGATGTTTTTCCGGATGAACAACTCTTGACGGTATCTTGCGAACCCTGGTTCGCAAATATTGTGAACTATTTGGCCACAGGACTACTACCGACTGAATGGTCAAGTCAAGACAGACTTCGATTCTTATCCCAAGTAAAACACTTTTACTGGGACGAACCCTATCTGTTCAAATACTGTCCTGACCAGATTATTCGTCGGTGTGTCCCTGACGATGAATTCAAGAGTGTTCTGTCATTTTTCCATGATCAAGCATGTGGCGGACATTTTGCCACGATCAAGCATGTGGCAGGAATTTTGGCCCCAGAAAGACAGCCGAGAAGATCTTGCTGTGTGGCTTCTACTGGCCACAACTCTTCAAAGACGCTCATGATTACTGCAAGACTTGCTCCCGGTGCCAACACTTGGGCCGGATATCCAGGAGAAACGAGATGCCGCTCCAACCAATCTTGGATGTAGAGATTTTCGATGTTTGGGAGATTGATTTCATGGGGCCGTTTCCCAGCTCTTTTGGGAACTTGTACATCCTTCTAGATGTTGATTATGTCTCTAAGTGGGTCGAGGCTGTGCCTAGCCGGACTAACGACAACAAGGTTGTCGTTAGATTTCTTAAGGAAAACATTTTCTCCCGTTTGGGCACCCACGAGCAATCATTAGAGACAATGGAACTCATTTCTACAATAAGACTTTCGAGGCCTTGATGCGGAAATATTCCATTAATCATAAGCTATCTACGCCCTACCACCCCCAAACCTGTGGGCAAGCCGAAGTTTCAAATCGACAAATCAAGCAGATACTGGAGAAGACGGTTTCCAAGAACCGTAAGGATTGGTCGGTAAAACTCAATGATGCCCTTTGGGCATTTCGAACTGCTTATAAGACCAATCTCGGCATGTCTCCTTATCGGCTTGTTTACGGAAAGGCTTGCCACCTTCCAGTCGAAATAGAGCATCGCGCATTTTGGGCGATTAAGGAGCTGAATCTATCTCTCAAAGATGCGGGCAGCTATCGGAAGCTGCAGCTGAACGAATTGAACGAGCTTCGGGATGAAGATTACGACAACGCGGTTATTGTAAAGAACCGAACGAAGGTGTTTCATGATAAACACCTCACGAGCAAAACTTTCACACCTGGACAGCAGGTGCTTCTTTACGACACCCGACTGCATTTTCATCCCGGCAAGCTCAGATCTCGCTGGAAGGGACCCTTTGTTGTGCGGACTGTATATCCTCACGGCGTGGTGGATTTGGAAAATCCAAAGGATGGTTCGCTTTTCAAAGTAAATGGACACAGACTGAAACCGTACTTTAGCGCTGAACCATCATAGGAGGTCCTGCTCTTGCATGAGCCGGTTTACCCTGCATAATCTTCCTCTGTCTACCACCAAACTTCGGTTATCCAGCCAAAACAGCAGACGCTGTTTCAAATAAGTTTGGGGGTATGTATATACGCTTTTCCTTTGTATATATATGTTATAAAAAATTATATATCTAACCTTCAATATTTTTGCCCTTTTAATGTACAATGACAGTGAGGGCACTGTCAAGTTTAAGTTTGGGGGTACGCTCGGTACGCATTTCTAACCTTCCCATTCATTTGTATATTCTGCATTTTCATACTTATTTAAAAAAAACCATAAAAATCAGAAAATTTTCTAAAAACATAAAAACTTTGTCGCCAAATTAGCTAGTGAAAGAACTTAGATTCAATATTTCGACGGTTTTGTATAATAAGATAGGAAAAACTAAATCCTATTTTTAGATTTTGAAAACCTGAAAAATAACTCTCCTTTGAAGTTAACTAATGCTGATATATGTCTTTATATCACACTACACGTGTCGTGAGTTTTGAGAATTAGATGACAAGTCTATTATGTCTGAAATATTTTTTTTTTGATAAACTATTTTCTGAGGATCAAATAGGTTTGTTCTGAAATAAGTAATATCAAGACTAGCTTATAAAGAGAGGTGGATATGAAGGGATATTATTGACGCCTTAATTGGAACTAATTCTGAAGAATAACCCATCTAAATCTTGATTGGAATGATTACACACCTAACCCACTAAACACGTCTTATATCCAAAAAAATAATTGAACTACTGGTTATATCTCCGTTCGCATTAAATTATCATTGTCTTTTGTTTTTGGGCCTAGGTAACTTGAGTAATTAAGTCCGCTGGGGTTTCTCTACACCTAATGACCTAAAACCAACTGGTTTGGGAGCATTGGCCCAAAGCTCGCTAAGAAGCCTAGAAAGTCCAGATTAAAACAAAGTCAAGCAAGTGTTCTCTCCGAGTTAAAATTCCTAACGGTTCTTTGTGTGAGAATAATCTTGACAAAAGGCAGGTTTTTATAAAAAAGTATTTCTAGCGGAGATATGGAGGTTTTATTCTATGATAAAGACTATTGCACGTTCACAAAGGTGTGTATGAAATGAAAACAAGAAAAAGGTGGAGTGAAAAATAAAACCTAGTTTGCTGTTAAGGAAGATAGAAATTCTGAATTTGAAACCTTACTGGAAAACGAAACTTGGGAAATACTTAACTCTTTATAAAACTTATGTGATCCTTTTTAAATTTTTATCTGGGCTTTATTTTGTGACATGACGACTTTAATCGATCCTTTTGAAACTTAACGACACTATTTGCACTGCACGTAAAGACATATAAAATCTTAAGTTAAATGAGAAGCGAGACGTGAAAAATAAAGGTTCGATAGTTCTAAATTTAGGATAATAGAATTATTATTTTTTTTAAACAAAAACCTTAGGGTTTGAATCATAGTTATTTCGCAAAACTAGCTTGACGGGATTTTGTGGGTAGTATCCGCTGAAAACCCTCAGGAGACAACACTCCTCCTACTAGGGACACCTAGAGGTTTCACGGCTTGTTGCACACGCTCAGTGCAATCGCGATCCCTGCGAAAGTGTGGTTAGGATTTTCTTTTGTGAATAAATGTTTTTGCTCGGGACGAGCAATAGATAAGTTTGGGGGTATTTGTTCATATCAGAAAATTGCATTCTAATACCGCTCATTCATTATCTAATTGTTGTATTTATCGGTATTATTGACCAGTGTCTGCTCAGTATTACATATTACAGGTATCCATGACAAAATACTGGAAATGCATCCAACAGCACGGATATATCACTTGAGGGAAGACACTGCGACCAGAAACGCTAACCGACCGATACTTCAGGAGTTCCTTTACGCAACAAGTTGTGTACACATTTTTTTATCTAAATGGTCCAACACAACAAGTGTGTACACAAGACTTTTAAGCACATATGGATATGTTTTTATATGCAATCAAGGATATGATTTTATATGCATATGATATTATATGCATTCAAAACTAAAAAGCATGTGTTCAAATCAAAGGCAATCAAACAAATCAGCATGAGTCATAATGGGGCAGATATGAATCAAGCCATATGTGGGAATGAAGTAATGAGCATTAAATGGTGAAGATCATGTGTTGAATTACATATTCAAAAATTCTCTCCAAACATTGGGTGCAAATCAGGTCGAATCAGAAGAAATAAACTAGACCAAGGAGATACAGGGGACAAGATAAAACAGTGCACCAAATTCTGCACTAAATTTCCTTGTTTGGACCGGCCAAAAACCGGCCTGGCCGGCCTAATTAGCTCAGGTGGGCCCCAGCTTCACACTGACCCTTCATTGCTGCCACGTAGCCCTAATTTTGTTATTTATTTGATTTCTTTCTGAGCCTATAAATAGAGACCAGAGGCAAGAAGAAAGGGTAGCTTTTTCTTTAGTTTTATCTTAGAATTCTTATAATTTTTCTTTTCATTCTTGAGCTCTTGCCCCTTTGTCTTGACCTTACAACTTCTCATTTAGAACTTGCAAGCTTAAGGCTTAAGTTCTTTACTTCAAGATCTCTTGTAACAAGTTTGTTCTTCAATAAAAGTTCTTATTTTTATTACATGTCTTGTTCCATTTTACATGATTTCAATTGTGAAATTCTTGCTTTGTTTTGATCTTGCAACCTCTTAAGTGAGCTTGCAACCTTAAAGCTTGGTATTTGGATTTCACACGTTGCCAGGGATCGAACACTTGGAGATAAAAAGCTTGAACTCATCGGTTCTCTTTTCCTCTTTATTTAATTGCATTTTTTTATGTATCTTATCTTTTCTTTCTTTTTAATTTGTAAATATGTGTGAGTAATCTTTTCACTTGTTAAGGGTGTAATATGTTAGATCGTATTCGAAGATGTCCTTTGTCTAACTTTAAAATCTAAAACTTTCCTATTGAAACTCCGTGCAAATCACCCGCAACTCCGCTCATTAGGCATCCTATCCTACCACGATAGTGATGATTCCTAATCATGACCGGATTGCCCGTAGGTTTGCCGAAGGCTAACATCAAGAGATAACAACGGAAGGACATGGAACAAGGAAAACGGATTTAGCGAAATGTCGCAAATACCGTATTTCAAGTTCCCTAATCCGCGTTGTTACCTATTGTTTTAGTGTCAATACCAAGTTGGGGCTATAAACAATTGGCAAACATCACCTTCATACAATCTAACTTATTACTACCCTTAACAAGTCCTTTTTATTCAAATCTTTGTCACGACAATTAGTTAACCAACAAATCAAAACACGGTATTAACTTGTTAAAACAAGATATAGAACTTACCATCTCTCTACGGACGACCCGTATTCATCGCGGATCGCTACAAGCGACACCGTTTTGATTGCGGTAATTTAAAGACTCTTTTTAAACACGACACGGTTAGAACGTAACAATTAAGTGGTGTGAGTCGATGGAGAGAGGGCGGGCTACGGGTATTCCTCCGATGTCGTGGACCGAGTTTTCCGAGGTCTTTCTTGCCAGATTTCTTCCACAGAGTGTGAGGGACGCTAGATCTAGCAGTGTTGAAGCGTTGCGGAAATCTGCGAGTATGTCGGTGGCAGATTATGATTTACGATTCACGCAGCTGTCGTGCTATGCTCCATATTTAGTTCCTACGGAGGAGCTTCGGGTGAAGAGGTTCCTAAGGAGTATGGACACACAGTTGTATCTAGCTATAGGCTCCCAGCATTTTGATACGTATGCGCAGGCCATGGATGCAGCGATACGAGTGGAGGAGCGTTTGAGCGAGGCAGTGGTTGTTCCGGAGCCAAAGAGGAGTAGACCGATTGGGCCAACGACCAGGCAGTTTGGCAGAGGTAGAGGCAGATATACTCCAGGCCGCAGTTTCGGACGAGGTTGGACCCAGGGACAAATGTTCAGTTCATACCTCGATGATCAGAGGAACCCATTTACCTGTTATAGTTGTGGACTTCCAAGGCATATGGCAAGGGAATGTACACACTATAGCGGGACTGTTACTCTGCGGGCTGCTTTACCCCTTCCACCTTCGACGTCGATGGCTTTACTTCCTCCCCCAGTTGGCACTATGCACCAGACAGTTGCACCACGAGGTCGAGGTTCTGCAGGACGCTTTCAGAGAGGTCGAGGAGATAGAGGTAGAGGACAACAGGATGTGGGCAGGGGCCAGGCACGGGTTTTTGCGCTGACTCCACAGGATGCCCAGGCATCAAATGCAGTTGTGACAGGTACTCTTGCAGTATGTTCGTTAGATGCACATATTTTATTTGATCCCGGTTCTACACATTCTTATGTATCTTCACGCTTTGCCCTTTCTTTGGGGAAAGAGTCGTCATTGTTAGAGTTACCGTTAGTGGTGATTACTCCGGTGGGAGATTCTTTTATAGCTCGACACGTATTCAGATCATGTTCTGTACGTATTGGTGATAGAGATTCGCTAGTTGACCTGATTCTTCTGGGTATGTTAGATTTTGATATACTTCTCGGTATGGATTGGCTGGCCGCTTGTCATGCCTATGTAGATTGTCGGGGGAAAACGGTTAGATTTTGTTTTCCAGGTGAACCGGTCTTTATTGTGCAGGGAGACTGTAATATAACTCCTGCCAACCTGATTTCGGCTCTTTGTGCGGGACGACTCTTGAAGAAAGGTTGTCATGGATTCTTAGCATTTGTTCAGGACTTAGGAGCCGCTGAGATTCCGTTGGACCAGGTTCCGATCGCACGAGAATTTTCGGATGTGTTTCCTGCTGAATTACCAGGATTACCGCCCGAGCGCGATATTGAATTTTGCATTGACTTGATTCCGGGTGCGGGGCCTATTTCTATACCACCCTATCGGATGGCCCCGACGGAGTTGAAAGAACTCAAAAGAAAGTTGCAAGAGTTGTTAGATAGAGGACTTGTTCATCCCAGTGTATCGCCGTGGGGAGCTCTTGTCTTATTTGTAAAGAAGAAAGACGGTAGTGTGAGACTGTGCATCGACTACCGACAACTAAATCACGTCACTGTGCGAAATAGGTATCCACTACCTCGTATCGATGACTTGTTCGATCAGTTGCAGGGAGCTGGCTACTTCTCGAAGATTGATTTGCGGTCAGGGTATCACCAGTTGAGGGTTCGGAAAGATGATATTCTGAAGACTGCTTTTCGCACACAATATGGGCATTATGAGTTTCGGGTGATGTCGTTCGGACTCACCAACGCCCCAGCAACTTTTATGGATATGATGAACCATATCTTCAAGCCCTTCCTTGATCAGTTTATTATAGTATTCATTGATGATATTCTCGTTTATTCCCGGAGCAGAGAGGAATACGAGCAGCATTTACGTATCACGTTGCAGACCTTGAAGGAGCATCAGCTATTCGCTAAATTCTCAAAGTGTGCTTTCTGGCTGGATAGTGTGGATTTCTTGGGTCACGTAGTTACGAGAGATAGGATACGTGTGGACCCAAAGAAGATCGCAGCGGTACAACACTGCCCAGACCTGTGTCAGTTACTGAGGTTCGGAGTTTCTTAGGTCTGGCGGGTTATTATTGACGCTTTGTGAAGGATTTTTCTCGGGTCGCTGCACCGTTGACCGGATTGACTAAGAAGAAAGTTCCATTTCTTTGGACAGTTGCATGTGAGCAGAGTTTCCAGCAGTTGAAGACTCGCTTGACGACTACACCAGTCTTATCTTTACTTTCTGGGTCAGGTGGTTTTGTTGTGTATTGTAATGTATCTCGAGTGGGTTTAGGCTGTGTATTGATGCAGCACGGCAGGGTTGTAGCTTATGCTTCTCGATAGTTGAAGAGGCACGAGCAGAACTACCCCACTCATGATTTGGAGATGGCTGCTGTGGTATTCGCACTGAAGATTTGGAGGCATTACTTGTACGGTGAGTCGTGCCAAATCTTCACAGATCATAAGAGCTTAAATTATATTTTTCAGCAGAGGGATCTGAATCTAAGGCAGCGTAGATGGATGGAACTCGTGAAGGATTACGATTGTGAGATCTTGTATCATCTAGGCAAAACAAATGTTGTAGCAAATGCTTTGAGTCAGAGACCTGGAGGTAACTTATCTCATTTGCGCACCTTGCAGAGACAATCTTTTACTGACTGGCAGATTTTATGTGATAGTCGTATACAGTTTGAGTTCACCTCGACAGGGGGACAGTTAGCACATGTTCATACCCGTCCTCAGTTATTGGATCGTATTCGAGAGTCACAGACCACAGATGCTCGTATGATGGAGATCATGTATCAAGTTAGGCAGGGCAGAGAGTCGGAGTTCGTGATAGATGACCGTGGAGTATTACGTTATGGGACTCGCCTTTGTGTGCCAAATTCTGATGGATTGAGACGTGAGATCTTAGGGGAGGCCCATCAATCAGCGTATAGTATTCATCCAGGTTCCACCAAGATGTATCATGACTTGAGGGATGTTTATTGGTGGGAAGGAATGAAGAGGGACGTTGCGGAGTTTGTTTCGAGATGCTTGACTTGTCAGCAAGTCAAGGCCGAGCACCAGAGGCCGGCAGGAGAGTTGCGGCCCTTGCTCATTCCGGAGTGGAAATGGGAACAGATTTCCATGGATTTCGTTGTGGGTCTACCCAGGACTAGCAGAGGGTATGATTCCATTTGGGTGATTATAGATAGATTAACAAAGGCAGCTCACTTTCTTCCGGTGAAGACAACACATGGGTTTGCACAGTATGCTCAGATTTATATCGATGAGATTGTACGATTACATGGAGTTCCGACGTGCAAAGTTTCAGATAGGGGTACCCAGTTTACTAGTAGGCTATGGCAGAAACTTCAAGAAGATCTTGGTACACGACTGAGTTTTAGTACGACTTTTCACCCACATACGGATGGTCAGTCAGAGCGGACCATTCAGACTTTAGAGGATATGCTTCGAGCTTGCAGCCTTGATTTCGGCGGTAGTTGGGATCGTCACCTACCTTTGATAGAATTTTCATACAACAATAGTTTTCAGAAGACGATCCAGATGGCACCCTTTGAAGCTTTGTATGAGAGGAAATGTCGATCACCCGTTTGCTGGACGGAACTGAGCGAGAGTAGCATTTTGGGACTGCAGATAGTACAGGAGACTACGGAAAAGATTCAGCTGATACGAGACAGAATGAGAGCGGCCCAGTGCAGACAGAAATCATATGCAGATCAACGACGTCGTAGACTCGAGTTTGATGTGGGAGATCATGTGTTCCTTCGTGTGTCTCCGATGAAAGTTATGATGCGTTTCGGGAAAAAGGGGAAGCTCAGCCCCAGATATGTCGGACCTTACGAGATTCTGGAGAGAGTGGGTGCTGTAGCTTATCGTTTAGCACTTCTACCGAGTTTTCCCGATGTGCATCCGGTGTTTCACGTATCGATACTTCGTAAGTATCTTCACGATCCTTCTCACGCGACCCAGCTTTAGACCTTACAGCTTGAGCCAGATTTATCCTACACAGTGCATCCTGTAGCTATTCTAGACCGGCAGGCAAAGAAACTGAGATCAAGGGTACTTCCATCTGTAAAGGTTCTTTGGCAAGGAATGAATCGCGAAGAGATTACTTGGGAGACAGAGGATGCGATGCGAACGAAATTTCCGCATCTTTTTGAAGGTACGTCTAGTTAAGTTTTAAATTCGGGGACCGGATTTTCTTAAGGGGGAAATATTGTAGCATTTTGAAAATTTAGAAATAAATAAAATTAAATAATTAAATAATAACATGTTAAATTAAAAAGTTATTAAAACCAAATAAGTCATTTTCATAAAAAGTATGTAAGAAAAATAAAATTAAAATTTTTATATGTAACATAAATAAATTATAAGGGTTTTAATGTAAAATTTAGCTTCTTTTTAATTAAAATGGTGTTATATAATAAACTAGGTAGTGAAGGATCTTTTTGTAAAATTTAGGAAAAAATATGCAAACTTGGAATTATAAGGGTGTAAGTGAAAAAGGGGTAGAAAATGTTTTAGCTCAGAATTTTAATTACAAATTGATGAGATAATGCAAGGACACCTCCTACTTGCATGCACACACAAACACACAACACCTTCTTCTTGCATGAGGATGCCACCATTTGGTCTTTGACACCTCCTCCTACATCTCACCCTTCCCTCTTTTCATATATATATTATGTTCAGATCATTTAACAAATTAAAATCAGGAAAAATTAAAAGAAAGAAAAAGAAAACTAAAGTAAACAAGGAAGAACAAGAGAAAGAAGAAGAAAAGAGCTAAGTCTAGGGATTCCTCACCATCAAGCTAAGAGCTAGAAGCTAAGGGTTTGGGTGTCTTGGAGGGAGCTTTTCAATCATCCTCAGTTGGTAAAAAAATTACTAACTCGGTAGAATTAATTGTGGAATTTGTTTAAGTTTAAAATCAAAGATCTATAATATCGTATTTAGGTAAAACTAAGCTCTGTTGTAATCTGCTATACTTTAGAAAAAAAAATAAACTTAACCAAACAGTGTCAAAATGTTGTATGTTAGACCTAGAACAAATCATAGGAGCACGAACCCAGGGGCTCGGATTTTGGCCGGCGAGATTAAGGCCAAATCCGGCGTCGCCGGAATTTTGTAGGTATTTGGTGTTTTGGGGTTTGGGGTAGGTCTCTGTATAGATTTTGGGATAATTTGGTATTTTTTAATCAAGTTAATTTAACTGTATATGGAATCTGGGGACTAATATCGTAAAAGTGATCAAATTTTTTAAATACGACACGGTAAAATCGTAACGCGTTCTGTTTTCCGTTACGAAACAGAGTTGGATTAAATTTCAGTGAGACTAAGTGTTAGATCGTTTGCAATAGTCGTACGTAGTGTAATTAGCACGTACAACTTGTGTTTTCTTGACTTTTCCCATATCGGAATGTAGCTGTTTACTTATACAAATTTATTAAATGATAGATTTGAGTGCGGGAACTTCGGAGGCCACAAGGAAAGGAAAAGGATTGGCGATTCCTGAGTAGTACGACGTATTCCGGTGAGTAGACTAAATATCTCCCGGGAGATTGTGTAAAGATGGCGTGATACACCCGTATTTTGTTAAATTGAAAGATTTAATTTATATGCGAAGTTAATGACATGCATTCATATATACTTATACATCACCATGTTAATAGTTGTTACTGCACAATTGTCGACGTGTTATACCGCACGTACACATCTTTACATGTTACACTACACCTCGTCGATATTAACATGTCACTTTTACACGAAATACTTATCCTGTTAAATATGATTCTATCATACCTTAAACATTATTAACAGTAGTATTTTGCATAAATGACGTCATGTTTTGTATGTAATTGTTCGAAGTTGATATAAGAGAAAATTTTATTATTGAGGATTTATGGTTTTGAGCTGTCCTATACTATTGCATAAATCCAGTGATTGTTCATTATTGAAGTGATATGTCCACCATGAGATGTTTTTATGATTTGGTTTTTATTCCGAACCGAGTTGGGGGTCATACGGTTTCGGATTTATAAGTTATCCAGACTGAGTCGGGGGGCATACAGTTGGATACATGGTGGACCCGGTCGAGACCGAGGGGCAGGATAGCACCATGATAGGCGGGGAGCCTAACGAGGATACTCGATACCGGAGATAATTGTGAAACACGGTGGATATTTATATGATATCGACCGGTGTTATGGATTACAAGATCGTTCGAGGAACGATGCCTGAGAGAATAGAAGATTTGTGTCGGTGATGGACACGGAAGGATGAACTTTATTTGGAAATAAATGATGAGATTTCAGTTTTGGTTATGTGATTAGTAGTACTGATTCATGTTTTCCACATGTTATCATGCATCATAATTATCCCTGTTACAGTTACTTATAATTCGTCATATTTACATTATCAGCCGTTATATATTAGTTTTATTCACTGAGTTGGCAACTCACCCCCGTTGTGCCACAGTTCCTTGCAGGAGTAGAGTGGACGGTTAGCAGCAGTGCAGATCCACGTTTTCAGCTTCTATCGCATCTTTTGATAGGTAAGTTACATATATAGTAACCTCCTCTTTTGATATTGTATTTTGGATCTAGAAAATCTCCATCGGACTTTGTATTATGACTTAGAGTGAGAGATGGTTATATGTATATTATTTGACAGATGAGATCGTTTAGTTCTATAAATTGTTATTTCTTTTACTTAAGTTTGAAATTCTTATTGATGTCATATATGCTTGGATATTTATTTCCACTGTTGATATTGTTGATCCCAATTAGGGATGCAACCAAACTTAACACTTTATAATTGTTTTTATTATGAATTCACTAGTGAGTTACTGTTAAGATCTTAATTATATAAAACTGTGATTTTTACTTAAAAACTAAATTTTTATAAAAATTCCGCAAAAAGGATTTGATCTTGGTTTTTTCGGCTTACTCGGGTTGTGTAATTATCTTTTGATATTGTACAATCTAAGTGTCGGTCACATCCAAACTTTGGGTTGTGACAACAGTTCACCCATATTAAGCTGATGAGAGTTCCTAGGGCGTTGAATGGAAAGGCTGACATACTCGCTCGCTTAGCCAAGGAGCTGGCTGATCCTGACATGGACGAAATTCTGATCACAGTCAGAAGCCGGCAAATTCTGCCTCCAGCCTCTCTGAGTGAAGAAGAAAGCGTAGAACAAGAGAATAATCCTGCCGAAGAAGCTTCGATCATCCAAGACGAGCCCGATTGGAGAGAACCCTTCATAGAGTACCTCTGATACGACAAGCTGCCCGAAGGAAAATCTGCGGAGGTTCAAATGAAGAAGAGAGCTCTTCGATACGTGTTTGTAAATAATACGCTATACCGTAGATCATATGACCAACTCTGGCTCAGATGTCTGTCATCGGCCGAAGCCCAGAAAGTCATGAAAGAAGTTCACTTAGGCATCTGTGGAGCTCACCAATCCGTCTCCAAAATGCGGCTTCAGATCAAACGGATTGGATATTACTGGCCCACCATGATAAGGGATTGCGAAGAGCATGCAAAGAAATGCCATCTCTGCCAAATTCACGGTGATTTCATTCACAAGAATCCCAATCCGTTGCATCCTACGGTGGCGTCATGTCCTTTCGAAGTTTGGGACACTGACATTGTTGGCCCAATTGATCCAGTCTACCGGTTCATATTGGCCACAACTGACTATTTCTCCAGATGGGCCGAAGCTGTCCCGCTAAAAAAAGTCAAGACAGAAAATATTCTGACGTTCTTCCAGCATAATATTCTATACCGCTTCGGTATACCAAGAAGAATCATTTCTGACAACGAACCTTCTTTCAAGAGCTTCAAAGTCTCAAGGTTCGCTATTCAGCACAAGATAGACTGGAGATATTCCTCCATCTATAATCCAATGGCCAATGGGCTAGCCGAAGCCTTCAATAAAACTCTATGCAAGCTCCTGAAGAAAAATTCTTCAGCCAACAAGAGAGACTGGAATCTCAAACTTCATGAGGCATTCTGGGCATATCGTACCACGCACCGCACTCCAACTCAGTCCACTCCATACTCATTACTCTTCGGTGTGGAGGCGATCCTCCCTCTCGAAGTCGAAGTTCCAAGCTTAAGAATGGCCGTCCAGCATGAGTTGACGGAAGAGGAAAACGTGCTTCTTCGTCTCGAAGAACTTGACGCCCTCAAAGAAAGGAGGCTCGCGGTACAGCAAAATCTGGAGCTATA
The DNA here is from genome assembly GCA_030015575.1 of Agapanthus africanus. Taxonomy (NCBI): domain Eukaryota; kingdom Viridiplantae; phylum Streptophyta; class Magnoliopsida; order Asparagales; family Amaryllidaceae; genus Agapanthus; species Agapanthus africanus. The sequence continues at coordinate 161,936,963 of JASDDO010000024.1, forward strand.
TCGAGCCCAAATGTCACGGGCCTATGACAAGATGACCCGTCTCCGCGCTTTCAAGAAAGGAGAATTGGTGTTGGTCCTCAAAAGGCCGATCATCCCCAATCGATATGCAAAAGGAAAAATCGAGCCAAACTGGGAAGGACCATACGTCATCGAGAAAGTGTTTGATGGAGGATCCTACCATCTGATAATTGCCGAGGGAGAAAGGCCCATGCCACCTATCAATGACCGATATCTCAAGAAATATTACACGTGAATGCTCCAAGTCGTAGGCGAATTGAGCACACAAGTAGCAGGAGAATTGAGCACACAAGCCCTACGGTCTAAATCATACATCCTGTAAAACCGTACACAATCCATGGGCGTAAACGACCCCTATCTCTCCCAAGCCCTGCCGGTGAGACTACTTTTAAAGTCCCACAAAAAAAAAGGTATGACCACAAGCAAAACGGGCACAGATGAAAATTCGGAAGGGCTCCGTGAGTAAAAAAAAGAAGGACTGCAGGCGAGTTTGTGAAAACCCGAAAGGGCGTAAACTCATGAAAAGAGATAAAATACACTTGCAAAGTCCTCTCGACCTTGTGAGGAGAAAATCCCTGCGTGAGATCCTTACAACTCACAAAGGAACAACACACTTAGGAATCCTCACGATTCCTAAGGAGAACATACACCTGCGAGATCCTCTCGACTCGTAGGAAGAAAATGCTTTTATGAGACCCTTACGGCTCATAAAATTGAAAATCTTTAGGTGATAGGGATCTAAACCTGTCTCTTGAGCCATCGCCCCCAACGGGCAACGGCAAATGATGAGTCGCTCCTAGCATTTCGCTTCAGTGTTAGCGGTGTTGATGCCGACCTAAAAACTAAATCCCAAGTCCTCCCAAGGCAAATGATGAGTTTCTCCTGGCATTATTCCAGTGTAGCAATGCTGATGCCAAACAAGATCCAAATTCTAAGTCCCCAAACGGCGAATGATGAGTTGCTCCTGATATCATATTCCAGTGCAGCGATGCAGACGCCAACCAAAATCCAATTTCCCAAAATTCTTCCAGCCCTACGGCCAATCCCCAAATTGACTACCATATACAATCCACGGGCTCAAATAATTCTCATCACACCCAGGCCCTACGGCAATCACAAGCCCCACGACTGGTCTCCGCCCTTGGAATTATGCTCCATTTGGGAAGACCCACTGATGTGTCCTCACGATACATGAGGAGAACAAACTTACGGGATCCTCATGACTCGTAAGAAAACACCTTCGTGGGATCCTTACGACTCACAAAGGAAAAACACACTTGGAGGTCCTCACGACTCCTAAGGAGAAAATACACCTACAGGATACTTTCGACTCGTAGGGAGATAATGCTTTTATGGGACCCTCATGGCTCAAAAATTGAAAAAGCCTTAAGTGATAGGGACCTAAACCTGTCTCCTAAGCCATCGTTCCCCAACAGGAAAAGGAAAATGATGAATTGCTCTTGGCACATGTGCTTCAGTGTTAGCAACGCTGATGCCTACCCTAACCCCAAAATTCCAAACTCCAATCCAATAGATCCCTAAGTCTTTAAACTGGGGATAGATGACCTCTAAGTCGTTAAACAGGGAACAGATGACCCCTTAGTCGTTAAACTGGGAACGAGGGAAATCTCCTCATGACAGATGATAATTCGCTCCTAGTACCATGTTCCAGTGCAGCGGTGCTGATGCCAAACCAAAACCAAAATCCACAAATCCTGTCATGGCAGATGATGATTCGCTTCTGGTACCATATTCCAGTGCAGCGGTGCTGATGTCAACCCAAATCATATCAAATCAGCAAAACAACCAATGACCTCCCTGGCAGAATCAAGCTCCACCTCGGAAAAAAGTCAACTTCATTCCTGACACCGCAAGAAGCGGAACAAGTCAAATCAAGTCACCGACCGTCCAAGTCGCTAAAAGGGCAGCACCGACCGTCCAAGTCACAAAAAGAGCAGCACCGACTGTCCAAGTCGCTAAAAGGGCAACACCGATCGTCCAAGTCGCAAAAAGAGCAGCACCGACCGTCCAAGTCGTAAAAAGGGCAGCACCGACCGTCCACATCGTAAAAAGGACAGCAAAGACCTCCACGTTGTCAAAACGGGAACCAAATTAAATCAACCTCCGCGTGAAAGAAGATCCATCAATTTCATGCACACAACCCATATATGTGGTGTGAATTTATTGATGGGGGCAATTTGTTGGGGTAAAAATTTACACCCCGGTTAACCAAGTCAAAGTCAAGGTCAACCCCAAGCCAAGTGGGCCCAAGCCCAGACCAAGTAGGCCATGCCCAAGTCGAGTCCGAACATGAAGCGGCTGGCCTCCCCTATGCCAAAATAAAAATTTTGTAATAAATAATTTTGGTGTATTCATTTTATTTTTTTAATTTTATTTTATGAATAAATATAAGAAAAATGGGCATAAAGCCAAATTTTTGTAAAGCACATGGCTTATGTGCAAAAGAAATGAGCACATGAAGCATGGGATGGGCAAAATGCCATTTTGTAAAGCTCAAGGGGCTATATGTAAAGTTTGTAGCCTATAAAGGCAAACATGATGAAAATATCCATGACAACTTTTTCATTTCTCTAAAACTCTAGGGTTCTGTGTCTCCTTCTCTTTCCTCAAGGTTCTAAACCTTCTTCTTTCTTTTGAATTAAATCAAGAGTTTTACTCTTCCTTTTCTAAAACTAAATAGTTTTTCACCACAAAACCCACAAAGGGGAGCTCAGATCTTCCATTAGATCTCAAAAGGGGGAGATTTTTAAAATCTCACCCCTCTTGTTCTTCAAGATCCGGCCAACAAAGAGGAGGAAGAAGGAGACCTATCTCCGAAAATCCCACTTTGGAAAAGATCCAAGGCTCAAGAGAAGATCCCAGGTTTAAGAGAGATGAACCTCTGAAGATTTTTAGGGAGTTCAACTCCAAGACCCAAATCCTCAAAGAAGTTTAACTCCTAATCCAGATTGTTTGGAGTTTAACTCCACTCAAAATCCTCTTTTGGAGTTTAACTCCTATTTCTGGGGGTAAAAACCCCTTCCTTTCGCTAGCGCCCAAAGCGCTGGCGCTGGCGCCCACGTGCTGGGCACATGAGGCGCTAGCGCCCAAAACGCCCACGCCCGAGCGCCCACGTGCCGGGCACGTGAGGCGCTAGCGCCAACGCCCAAGCGCCCAAGCGTTAGCGCCAGTGCCCAGTGCCAGCGTGCTAGGCACGTGAGGCGCTGGCCCTCACGTGTCCTTTGGACGCCATTTTTCCCTCATTTTACATTTACTCCACACTAAAAATACCTCCCCCGTAAAAACTCTGTGGGCCTCCCGATATATCCAAAATCCTTTCAGAACACAACACTGCACATTGAGTTCGCATGACCTGTTTGACCCGTCAATCGGAGATTCTCTCGCTCCAAAGACGAGGGGTAATTAACGGCAACTTAGTCCGCGGCTGCCGGAGATTCGAATCCCCATAATCAATAAACCCCAGCCTACCCTAGGCAGGGGGAATCTGTAACGCGCCTGACAAGCGCGCGCGTATTCCCATCTCAATGGGGTGACGAAAAACATCCTACAATGATACTTTGTCATGACCCATATGTTACACTACCCACATGTTTGTATTGCTTCATATCTTTGGGTTATTGCTTTATATTTTCTAGTTCATACTTATTGTTCTGCAACAAACTATGTATCATTATATTTTATTATTGCGTCGTCCTGACGACCTGAGTATGCATGCTTAAATAAATAAGTAGACTACCTACCCTACTTTGAGAATATTATAGAGATTTAGACCAGCGACGTCAACGCTATCATTTTCTTTGTCACTATCTGGTTAGTTGTTCCCTTGATATTATAGATTTGTATCCGTTGCACTCTGATTTATTTAAATATGGTAGATTTAGTGATTATGATTCTAGTTACTTATGCTGTGTTTATTGCTTACCATGTACTGCTAGAATCCGAAGTGTGACTATGGCAGGATTATTCATTGACCGTAGGAGCATGGCTGGCCTGATCACCCTTGATTTCCGCATTTTGGGAAGCGAAACATGACATGCTTTTGTTGGTATCAGAGCACCAGTTTTAGAATGAGATTACAGTTCAATCTAGAGATCCTTTGATTTGTACCCGGCTATATTGCCTTTCACCTTCATATGATTCTTATTGCATTATCATTCGATAACATATGATCCTGGTTTATTTCCTTCTGTTATCTGATTCCCTCCATGCTTATCTTTCAGCGATATGGCCTCACCAGGCAACTACTCCTCAGATTCCAGTCCCTAAGATCACACCGAAAGGATCTTCAGTGCACTAATGACGCTTGCAGAAGCTCTAGAAAGGAAGACAGATCTTCTAACTGAGGGATTGAAGGTGGTGCAAGAGTCCACAGTTACTGCTTTAAGGAGATCTACCACTGTTCTTGCCACCTCCAAAGGTGCTCTCATACCATCTACTCATGCTAGGTCCGGTACTTTTTCAGACTTCGGGAGGCTTCATCCGGTCGTGTTCATGGGTGTAACAGACCTATCTAAGGCCGAGCAATGGATAATCAATGTAGAGAATCTTTTGGCGGCTGCTCGAATTCTAGATGGTGAATATCATAAAGATCCAACTGGAAGATGAAGCCCGCACATGGTGGACCGTTGAGGAGAGCAGGATTTATGACCCCATCGGGTGGATCACTTTCACCAAGTGTTTCTTGGAGCACTACTTTCGGGCTACAGCCAAGACCGAGATGGAAGAAAAATTTATCACCTTGAGACAGAATGGCCACCCCGTAGACATTTACACAGCGAAGTTCAACGGGCTGAGCTGCTTTGCTCCATATATGGTAGCAATGGAGGCCGATAGGGCTATACATTTTCAGCAGGGTCTTGATCTTGAGGTACAACAGTTTATAGCTTCACTTGACTTGAAGACCTTCGCTCAGGTACTAAACGATACTCGAATTCAAGAAAGGTTGGCCGATAAGGCCAAGGGTCAATGATCGGTGTTTGGATACTAAGCATACTAAGCCAAAATTGGATAAGTCTATAAACCGTTCTTATAGCTGAGCCCAAAATACTCTGTTGTTTGGATCATAAATAAAAATGATTCATGAAATTTTGCTAAGTTGATCTTAGTCTCAAATTAGAGTAACGTATCCTTAATTAAAAATAAATTGAGCCCAAATTCTCACACATTTAAGTTGATCTTAATCTCATACCAGATTAACGATCCTTAAATAAACTTAACCCGGATCTAAAATATACGGGTTTGGACTGATCCGCACCCTATGGGCGACGACATAAACTAGTCTCCGTATACAATCCACGGGCCAAAACAAAAACACACACACACGACACGAAGTGAACTGCTGGAGAAGGAGAAAGTGGTTATCGCAATGTGGTAACATAATTAACTGCAGAGGGTTGCGCCTGCAAGGAAGAGCGTCCCCACAATCAGAAACCCCTCATAAAATGAAGGGGAATCTGATGAAGTCTGCTACAACGGTCGCATCTATCCAAACCTCTGATATATGGTTCTATAAATTAACTTGGTATCTTCGGATAGGTGGATGGATAAATCCAAATAGCATCTGCCCCCAAACTCAGGCAAGATGATCTATCTCAATTCGTCTCTGTTTTCGGTGGTGAACAAAACTCACCAGAGGGCGGCGGATCCATGTCCAATAGGGGTATGGGGTGGCTAAACCGCGGTCGTTTGGTGGCCGTAGGATGTGAAACTTTAGGGGTTTGATCGTCTTTATACATACTTCATTATGACGTCTAGGGTTTCAAGTTCTAGAGCGTATAAAAGGACCGAGAGCTATCTATCTATCTATCTATCGAACAATCAATCAACAAATCAAGCTATCTAGAGAAAACTAGGGTTTTGCAATTTAGTTTTTCAGCGAGAAACATCTGTAATGCAATAGTTTATTCAATAAAAGGTAGTTCTTTCTTTTAATTTTGTCGCATTTACTTTCTGCATTTTACTTTCCGCATTTTATTTTCCGTAATTTTAATTTGTGTTTAACTTATGGGTTCCATATTCATCCACCTTTCTTTTACTTTGTTGATCTCCATAAGCGAGTAAATTCTTGCTTGTTAGGGTTTGTAGGATAGGGTAGAAAAATGGATGAATAATATCTTTTAAATTCTTTTGAAAATTTTAATTTTTATAAATTTTAGCAAAATGAATATTAACCTTCTTTTCGGGCGTGCTATCAATTCATGATAGTCACGGCCACGATTTGAGATTTGTTAATACTCAATTTTTTGAAGACTTGAGATAAATAGGGATCAATGGAAGGATAAGGGTCACTAGAGGGAAACCCTAATCCCTCTAAGAACCCTATCCACATTCATCGCTATTTCTCTAGTATTAAATAATTAAAAGATAAAAAGAATTATTTTTAAAACTCCATCCATTAACTACTAAATCCTATAAACCCTGCAAGCCCTTCTCTTATAAAACTTTCAAATCTTCCTAGTATAAAACAATAAAAATCCCATCTTTTTTGTCAACTCGTCTAAAACAAGATAAGTAATTCACCATTTCCCTTTGGACGACCCGTACTCACTATCGACTCGCTATTGCGACACCGTTATTGATTACGGTATTTAGAACACTCAAAGACAAACTTTTTCACAACAAATCAAACCCTTAGCAGCCCTCACCGTCGACCAACCTCGATCGAAACCCATCACCTCTGTCTTTTTCTTCTTCTTCGAGCAGCCACCATCTCCCTTCACATTGCCCTCGCCGAGAACACCGGTCACCGTCGCTGCAACACCCGAGCACCCTCATCTCCTCATCGCCATAGTCGTCTTCATCTGCTTCTACCGTGGCCCACTCGATCACAGTCACCTCACCGAAGCCTCCGCCTTGTCTCTATCATCGCAACTTTCTTCTCCATCGATCCTCATCACGGATCCGAACACCACATCCTTTCTTTTGGTCTGCTGCTAATCTTCCATATGATGATTAAAAGCTTCTTGATGTGCCTTCTCCTGTTGGTGTACATCTGACACGATCCGAGCCGAGAACCTTCGCTCCAAGGCTGGGCCCGAGTCTGTGTGAGTGTTACGATCATTTCCCTGCTTTCGATTCTCCGTTACGACGATATTTCAGTTTTGCGCGTAGGTGTTCGACGAAATGCCTCAATAAGATTTTCGTCGTTTCTCACGTTCTTGCCGCGTGCCGCGCACTCGTGGATCTCCGAGGCAAGTTTCTAACTTGCTACATGCTATAATTACGCAATATATCCATATATTATCGTAATATTTGTATTCTGTTATTTTATACAATTATATATAATCCGTATATCGTTAATTAGTTAACAGTAAAAAGTTTTATAATTTGCAGTTTATAACGTTATGTAAATTGTATCTGTAACTAGAAATTATAACAAACTATTATAGTTTAGTCAATCGATAAATCGAAGTGTAGGAATTAATATGATTAGTTTTCGTTATACTATTTATCGCACCTATATAACGGTTACAACCGTATTTCATTACGACCTGTTTGCATGATATTATTACAAATAAATACTTTATCTAATTTAATATACCACCTTGACATGCTTATAACTCGTCATCTTATTATTGATGTTGCTATCTTTCTTGTGATACTTACCAATGCCAAAAATCCTAACTTATTGTCCTGATGGACGCGACCTGTTGTTTAGATAGACAAAACTTGTACATGCATATTCCTACGTTGGCATTAGGTAGATATTATTCATATCTGACTTAGAAAACGAAACGTGGGGAAATGGGGAAATCAAAAGTGTAACTGAAATGTAACTTAAAAGGAAGGACTTGACTCTCTCTGCTTCACCTCCCGATACGGTATCGAGTCTTGAGGACTCAAACCAGACAAGCGAAAAGATAAGTGAGTGGTTGCCTTAGGCGACCACGAACGATGGGAGCTTCCGTTGAAGGAGTAGAGCACAGCGGAATGGAACAGGTGGATGTGAGGACCCGCCGACTGAGGGCGAGCTCCTCTGTTGAAAATCCCTGTCCGGTGAGCTCGGCCGGTGAGCTCGAACAGTGAGTGGTTACCCAATAGGTAAGCATGAACATCTCTTGCTGCTAGTGGGCTCGGAGAAGTCCAATAACAGGACTTCCTAGCTACCGGGAAAACCCAGTGAGCCCTACGGTAGTTGTATCGGTATGGAGCCAGCGTCGATCGGAGAAGTGAAACGGCCTAAAGAACTGTCCGAATCCTTGCTCAGTCTGTCGGGGTGCACAAGGACTATTTCAGTTCGGAATCGGGCTGCCCATGCAAGGCGACACCCGACTTTTGAGTCCGAACCTACTTAAGGCTCTTGCTTTCCCCGACGATCCCAAACTCAATCTCTGCATCGGAAGGCGAAATTTCGGTGGTTCCGGGAGATAACGGAACATAATCATTCTTAATTCATATATCTTGATCCGTAATCCCGGAGGATAACAGGATATATCTTGGTCAGTGGTCCCAGGTGGTAATAAGACATATACTTTTGAGTTATATGGAGGGGTACATTAATTGGTTTCAAATACCTGTAAAATAGATAACCTAGAAATACAGACCTCAGGATATACATGACATGTTTGACTACCTATAGCCTATTTTTTATATCACCTGTGATTGTTGTTTTTTATACTCTTGATATCTCACTCTTACACACGACATACTATATTACCTATTGTTTATATTAGTATTATTATAATATTTATGACACACAGACGTCTGGGTTTTGCATGGCCCAGATACTTAACTTTAGCACGTGAGTATTTCGACAGGATTGCCGATTTGTGAGGACCATTTCACCAATATAGTTCTTATTGATGGTTTAGGTATTCTTTTCCTTTGGATCTTTATTGCTTCCACCACTGTTTACTATTATCATTCTTGTGGCTACTAGACATGTTTAGACATAGATAGTTATATTATTATTCTTAATTACTGATTAGCAGCCGTAATATGACTATGAGAGGATGTTTTCTTACCATAGGTAGTATGGTTGGTTTTGTTACGTTCCCGAATTTGTGTATTTTAGGAAGCGGGGTGTGACACTAATTCTGTAAATAACGAATGAAAAAATGCGTTCAACGTTGGACTTTCAGTTTTGAAACTAGGATTCCAGTAGTGAACACCTGTATTAAAATAATCATATCTCTTTAACCAGATAACTTATTAATATGAAACCAATTTTAATGCTTAGATAAATTAGTCTACTTCATACGTCCTTTATATCATTTTACCTGATTCTGCACATATGATTTTTAGTGAATTTAGCAAACTGAATGACACTGGCTGCCATATTTTACTTGAAGTGTATTTACTACATTCTGTAATATCGTGTGACTGCTTTACACCCTGTAACGACTCTAAATGTACTGTACGAAATTTTACAGTTTAATGTACAGAAATGAGTTATATAGCCTGAGTTTGAGTTATAAGTAAATTTTGTTAAATAACGGCAAGAAACAACTTGTAGCTCACTGGTAAAGCCCTTGCACTGTTGTGACGTAGCCCCTGTGTTCGATTTCCATCAGACACGTTAATTTTTTTTTTCTTTTTAACTTTTTGGAAGCCCAAAAGATTGCACGTGCAATACACAGAAAAAAGAAAAGTCAGAAAAATCAAACATACACAAAATGGTGTAAACCCTAATTTGATCAAGTGGCACGAATCTCGAAGAAAAAGACTCGAGATCGACCGGCCAAATGAAGGGAAAAACCGGCACCGACGACTATGTTAGGCCCAAATATCCCCGGGCTCTGCACACCTGACTCTTCCCCTACCCCTAACTTCCCTGCACTATTTGATTTCCCTGAAATCAAACAAAGACCCTTCATTTCACTATTTATTATCTTTTTAATGCATTTTCATTCACCATTTTAATTCCAAAACCCTAATTCTACACTATAAATATCACCCCACACTTTGGCTCAGCATCATTCTAAAATTTCTAGCCAGAACTCTCAAAAACCCTCTAAGTACAAGTTGAGTAAAGAGAAGTTAATAAGCGGTCAATTTCCGGCGAAGAATCGAACCTATTCCGGCGCTCCCGCGACGCTAAGAAACTCATCCCCCCTTCTTCAACTTTTCTTTAAATCTCCTAACTTGTAAGTCCCTTCTAATCTTCATTTCTCTTCTTTAAAAATTCATTTTAAAATGTATATCGGTAAGTGGAGTTAATACCGATATCACTTTTTCCAAATCCTATAACTCCAATTCCTATTATCTTTTGGTCAAACAAATTTTTATACAATACTTGTATTCTTAAACCCTAATATTTAGAATCAAATTTTCATTAAAATTTTCATGTCAAATAACAATAGTAGCACTTTTTCGTTTAAATACCATGAACTTTAAATATTACTTCTTTTAGTTTTTGTTACAAACATACCTTTAGGAAAACTTCACGAGGAAATGACCTACCTCTCACATACACACTTGTTTTCATAGCACGATACTTTTTGAATGTATTTTTCATTGCGAAGATATTATTACAAGAAAATACCACTTACTATAAAAACCGGATTTCTTTTAAATTGTATTTTAAATTTCTTTGCGATTATGTCTTTACAACCCATTTTAGGAGACCCGCTATTGGATGGTGAGGATTATCACACATCCTTAGGCTAGTAGAGCGAGATGCAGACTTTCTCACGGAGCATTCGGTCTCGAAAGATTTTATATGCGGTTTTTAAGAAAAACGCATTTAAATAAAATTAATTTTTAATAATTAATAAACCCCCCTCGAGTTATATAAAACAATATTTAAGAAATTTAGTAAATATAGGTTTAAGCGGGATCATTTCTCTTAAGCCTTAGGGAGCCGAAGAAAGCGAGTGCTTGTCTATTTAAGGTAGAAAACTTAATGGAGTTATCAATGGTAATTGTCTTGGAAAAAGACACAAATTCTGTCGTCCATGTGCAGCAGTTATCGATGACTCCCGAACTTAATTTAGGATCTAAAGCAGTTACAAGTGTCTGACTCAGTCTAAGTCTAACTCAAACCTGAATCCAAACTCAAATAAGAGTTTAATTCAAATATGAATCCAAAATATAACATGAATACTTAAACTTGAACCTGAATACTTGAATTCAAACATCAATATCAAACATGAATACTTGACTTGACTTGATTGAACCATGATTATAACATGACCTGACTATTTGAATACATGATTATATCCTGAACATGACTACTTGAACAATTTGTATTCATGGTTTCGGCAAGACTTGTAAATATAACTCTATACAATACATCACGCGAGTTTAACAGGGTAGATTGGTAAGGAACGTATAGCGTGGTACGAGATGGTCACTTAAAAGACACCTACATGAACTCTCGTGCCGTTGTCCCTTGGGTTATGATGCGGCCTTGTACTATATGTTACCATAGTCTACGGGGTAAGATAGACTCCTTTCGTATACACAAATACCTTCTGTACCAAGGTACAAACAACTACGTTAGAATAACAAGCATATAGCTGTACAACTTACCAGTTTCATTTAACATTACTTGTTCTATTCCGTTCTTTCTTTTGGGACTTACAGAGCGCTAGTTCGCTGACGGCATTCCTGTCTTTTCTTTTTTTAGAATGTTCGTCAGGAGGATCGGACTCTCAGGAGATCAAGCCTAGCCATGAGGACTTGGACCGGCTCACTGCCCAGCCAGACTTCTAGCTCTTCTTGTATTTACTTTCAGTTTGTATGCAACTGTTTAGGCATTTTTTTATATCATTGTATCTTTTCTTTTTCAAACAGTTATATGTAAAATGAATGTAAATAAAAGTTGATGTTTATTATATTATATCACTTGTCATTCTTATGCATTATAATTATATATATATATATATATTGCTTAATTATGCTTAACGTATTTAATTCTTAGTAAATACGTTGCGGCCCGCAACGTTACTCTTAACGTATTTAATTCTTAGTAAATACGTTGCGGCCCGCAACGTTACTGTTAACGTACACTGGGACGCGGGGCGTGACAGGTTTTGTTGGCGCTCCATGCAGGTCCGTTCTACATGATGTCTTAAGCAATATTTCACAATAATAATAAGAATCAACAACTATACATTCCTTATATTTCAAATTCCTTGAATCTATCCTAACTTTTCATTTTCTATCAAGGTCATGGATTCACCGAACAACACCAGCACGAACGTCAATAGCAATACTCCACCGCCTACTCTACCACCACCACCTACCGTTTCAGCTCCCATCAATGAGCAAATGGTACTGTTTGAGGCAATCAAGAGCCTCTTGGAGGGTCAGCATCAACAGACTGCTATCCTCATGCACCGTCCAGAAGTCGAGGCGCCCGTAGTCAAACAATTCCGGGCAATGCACCCAAAACACTTTTCAGGAAAAGAGAACCCACTGGAAGTGGAAGAATGGGCTCAGTCGATAAAAGATGATTTGGCAGCAGCACAAGTGCCAGAGATTGCTTGGGTGAGAGTTGCGAAGTTGCAACTAACAGACAACGCCAGAGTCTGGTGTAAGGCTGAAAAAAGCCGTCTCGCCCAACCGATTGAATGGAAGACGTTTTGCGATATGTTCGACCCGAAGTACTTCCCTGAGACTGCCCGTTTTGACATGGAGCAACAATTCATCTACTTAAAACAAGGCTCGATGTGGAGCAAGTCCGTGGATAAATATGATGTTGAGTTTACCATGCTTAGCAGCTAAGATATTGTCTTAAATTCAAATTCCTGATATCACTTATTACACTGCTAACACAAGATCGTAACAGGTTCGTGGCACACCTTATCCCGACTGTTGAGATCCGGGCACGACGATTTCAGCAAGGGTTGGACCCGGAAATCTAAGTTGCACTTGCTACAGGGGATTTCCCAACCCATGATCTCGCTTTGAAGACTGTCCGACGGTATGAGGCTGTTGTGAAGAAGAAGGGCAGATCTCAGACTGCCGGTATGAAATGACCTATCACACAGATGACAGGAGGAGCCTCTTCCAGGCCAACTTTTGCACCCAAGAGACCGGGAGGAACATTTAACCGGCCTAGTCCACACTTTTGCTTCTACTGCAAGAGGAATGGACACCTGGCGAAAGACCGCAGGCATGAAAATGGCATGTGTTTTGTTTATGATGCATCCACTCAATCCATAGGAGCATGTCCATATCGATTCAACCTAGCTCCAGCACCTAGAGCCATAATCACAGTTCCGCAGCGTCCAGCTATTCAGTCTCCTGCACCTCGTCTAGCTCTCCCTACAGCACCTCCATGTGGACCTCCTGCACAGCCTCCTCGTCAATTCCACCAGGCACAGAGAAACGTGCCCCAAGAATAGAGGAATGTGCCTCCAACAAGGAGGAATCTACCCAGACATCAGGCTTTCACAATGACGGTTGAGGAAGCCGAAGCCACTGGCCAAGTAACCACTGGTAATTCCCAATCTTTTCATCTTTTCAATCCTTATATACCTTTATATTTTTCCTGTATCTAAAACCAACCTCACACAACTTAGATACTATACCAATAGCCACCCTTCCTGCACTCGCACTGTTCGACACTGGAGCGTCACACTGTTTCATGTCGCAATGATTCATGAGAACGCATGTGATTCCCGTGAAGCCACTCATTTCAAGCTGGAATGTCAGTTCCGGGAATGGAGTATTAAAAGAAACTATGGGATTCGATCAATGTCCAGTTGTAGTTTGCGGACGAGAATTCTATGCGAATTTCAAAGTACTAGACATCCCAAATTTCAATGTTGTGTTGGGAATGGACCGGCTGGGAGTTTTTTATACTACGATTGACTGCCGTCAAAGGAGAGTAGTATTTGAGAAACCAGATCACCCAGTCTTCTACTTCAAGAGTGGATATAGAACTTTAGAGCCAGAAATCTTCCATGCTAAGCTAAAGAATGCGGAAGTGTTTACTTTACTTGTGGAAGAAGAAAAGCTAGAGGTAGTTCGAGAGTTCGAGGATGTGTTCCCTGAAGATATAACAGGTTTGCCTCCCGATCGAGCTCTTGAATTCAGTATTGATTTACTACCTGGTGCGCAACCTGTAATCAAAGCTCCGTACCGGTTAAGTCCTGAGGGATTGAAGGAGATCTGCACTCAGTTGGACGAACTACTGAAGAAAGGTTGGATTCGTCCCAGTACTTCAAGTTGTGGATCTCCAGTATTACTTATGAAGAAGAATGAAGGTTCATACAGGATGTATGTAGGTTATCGAGCTCTGAACGAAATAACGATAGAGAACAAGTACCCACTACCACGCATCGATGATCTATTCGATCAGTTAAGTGGGTCTTAAGTATTCTCAAAACTATACCTTCGTTCGGGTTATCATCAGGTGAAGGCCAAAGAGTCCGACATTCTGAAGACGGCGTTTAGGACCATGGTCATTATGAGTATCTCATAATGCCATTTGGAGTGACCAATGCACCTGCAGTATTCATGAATCTGATGAACTAGGTTTTTCAAGAGTACCTAGACAGGTTCGTTGTCATCTTCATCGACGACATCCTAGTGTATTCAAAGAATTGGAAAGAACACGCCGAGCATTTACGGATTTTCTTGGAGACATTGCGACGGCATCAGCTCTATGTCAAGTTAGCAAGTGTGAATTTTGGCTAGATCAAGTCGGATTCCTTCGACATATCGTTTAAATGTGATAGATTTAGTGATTGTGATTCTAGTTACTTATGCTTTGTTTACTGCTTACCATGTACTGCTAGAAACTGAAGTGTTATTACGACAGGATTATTTCTTGACCGTAGGAGCATGGCTGGCCTATTCACCCTCGATTTCCATATATTGGGAAGTAGGACGTAACATTGTGCAACCGAGACATTTGTTTTTTTACTAAGGAGTACAGATGGGGGTATCTGCACTACAGGTTTAGATCCCTACACTAGAAGTCATGCCAGAAATTAATTCGGTTGCCATCCCCCAGCGTAAAAGTTCCCCCTAGAAAAATGCCTCTCTAAACGAGTAGATACCTTTCCAAAAACCTGAGGCCGATTCCAGGTTTTTACAATCCGCATTAAGTGTTAGTGATATATGCCCTAGAGGCCATTATTGTATAGTACTGGTTTGTATATTATATTTTGGAAGCTTGGGATATACATAGATATAATAACAGTCTTGCTCAAAATGGTAGTATGCTACTTGGTTTGTTTCTAGCTTAATATATGTATATGTTTCTTTTATAATATTGCTAATACATATTGGTAGAACCCTCAGGATCTTTGCTTGACTACCAATATTGTGATGGTAGTCACACTAGTAGGGGATGTGTAGTATATAAACATATCCTTATACAGGTCTCTAGTCGTAGGATTATCGAGACGGGGCATTGATACTCCATAGTAGACTAGTGTATACGCTTCTCATCCCAACAGCAGAGATGGTCTATCCCACAGCCATTAGTATGCCGTACTGGAGATAGTATACAGGAGCTTATTGGGTTATGAGTTACACTGGATGGACTCGTTGGGAACTGCTGGTTGGTATTATACTTATCGTTGGGTAGCAGTTCCCGGGTGGCATGAGTATAGGTTAGTCCGTTAACTTGACATCACTATTCGTCTCGAGTGTATTCCCACTGTACTTAGATTACTACCCTACCACGGCTCAAAGGAGTCGTGAAAATAGGTAGTAGTTGGGTGCAGTCCCGAAGCACTGGAAGGCATTAGTGGCTAGATAGGATTCATCTCTTCCGGTATTGGGGGGTTGATATCGCGCTGTGTTCGGAAAGCCATTACACAAAGTCCATAACCAGGGCAAACGAGATGTACTGGTAGGTACTCCAGTAGTTTCTTAGGGTGTATTGGGCTCTACCCCGGCACGACTTATTGCGCTATTAGGGGTCCGACGGTTACCATCCCCTAGAACCGTTATGCGAGTATCTTAGATGAACGGACCAGACTGTACGGAGATTGTCACAAATAGGCTCAGTAGGAGTTTGGATGAGTTTGCTCATCGACCTTCTTATCGACAGATACCTGGGTAGCCGTTACGTGTAGCTAGTACCACTAACGAACTTATGGTTAAACGCACTACCAACATACTGTCGAGTCTTTAGAGTCTCACACAGAGGGTTTCCCTACTTCGGGCGAAACTATGTAGAGGCCGTATGGTTTAACGGCAGGTTTCCGATCATATATGTGTACTGGCTACACGGATATTGTTCAGACGGATAATATTAGTAGTCTTTGATTTAAGCCAGATTCTAGTATTATATTATTGGACTATTATTATCTCATTGTATTCGTATTGTAAGGAATACAAATACGGGTATGTATATACGGTGAGGGCATTCTTGTAATTTCATAAAACATGCTTCTAGAAGGGGACATCTCGTTATTTAGATTTATCTATTTTTACAAATAGATTAATGAGGTGGAAAATTGAGGTATTTGTGGTATGGTGTGAAGCATGGCTCATGGTTTATTTTATTGGTTTAGACTTACTATTCAAGCATGGTTGATATTTTCAATTGGAAAATATTGCATCCTTGAGTGAGATGAGTGTAGGAGCCATTCTTCACTTGCCTACTCACTTGTTCATTTGCATTTTCACTTTCTCTCTCCATTTTTCTCTCCTTCTTCCTCAAGAACCTAACCCCTCACATGAGTTGTGAACCATAGGGTCAATTGAGATTATATACTCTATTATATACTCTACATCTTCTAACCTACCTAGCTTAGCGAACTAGGTACCTTAGTTACCTCGGTTTATAGGTTGGTGATTGAAGTATAGACTCTTGGGTGGATTATCTTCGACACGAGAACGCCGACGATCAAGCGCGATCCGAATCTTCGAGGAGCTCAAGGAGAGGAGTAGAAGAAGACCCGAAGGACTTTTTAACAAGGAGGTATAAAATCCTAATATAGTAGTTAGAACCTCCTAGTAGATATAGCTAGTTTAGGTTTCTATTAAGATCCTGGAGTTAAAGTCGGTGTTGCAAAGTATGGAAAAATCGTTTTTTGTAAATTCCACTTCCCCACAAGTGCGTGGGGTGTGCAATATCGACTTACAGTGGTATCGGAGCCTACTCAAATCTTAACTAGCAGATTAGACGATGTTTAAATTTACGAAACCAAAATAACTCCGAAACGGTTAAAACCAAATCCAAGTCTCTATCGATTTGAAAAGAGCCTCTAAAATTTTTTTTAAACAATCGCAGAGTGCTTTTCTTGTAGTAACTAGAACACCATAGTAAAATGAGGCCCAAACTCCAAAATTTTACAGACGGTTTTTCCATTTTTCTCGGTATGTCCGGACAAACTGAGGATTTTGATGTTGGAATTTTTGTGGTTTTCTGGAATCTTGGATTTAGGTTTCTAGGTGTTGTTTGATTTTGCCCATATTTCATATTCTGTTATCTTTGTTTTGGGGCAATACGGAGTATTTCGAAGTCGCAGTTTTAACATCGTTTATAAGTTTCAGTTTGTATATTTGTTACTAAACGTCTGCTAATTGTTACATGCCGATTAGTGGAGGTTGTGCATATTTGTATCTTGATGGTTTGTGTATATAAAGTTTTGGATCGTCGTGGATAAATAATCAGGGGGATGTGAGAAGAGCGTTTTTTCTTTCATTCATGTAAATTTTAAATGGATGTAATATTCTTTTGCGGGGCACATCCGGGTTGAGGTTGTAACCACCGTTGTATTATTTCATTTACTTTTTCTTACACCTAGGATAGACCCAAAGTGGGGTGCATAAACTACCGGGTTCTTGGAGTGCCGAGTAGCCTACTCATTTTATTGAGGGAGATTGCTTCATTTCAGGAATTTGGCGGGTAGTTTGCCGTACCTATAGGGGTCTAGGGTGGGGTTTGGCTATTCATCACGACCGTAGAATCCGTATTTCATTCTAGACTAAAACGAAACATGGAATTCCTAGTATATCCAATATATTCATCAGTGATATATAATCTGGAATGCATATTATTGCATGAGACGAGTGGCTATATATATATAATATATATAATAAATGTTGCTTATGTTTTGCACCCGTGCTAGTCCAGCCCCCGCTTTGTCGTTAGTTAAGTAACCTAACGGTGCATGGCGGGGCCCCGTGGCGAATGCGGATGGCATAAGCGTACGTTCTATTTTCGTTTCTTTTCTGCAATGATAGAGTTAAATGATGGGACCACATTAATATTGATTAATGCAAGGAAAACAAACCAAAGTTTAAATCGTTGGAACAATTTCAAAACCACTCGGTTTTCTTCAAAAACAACTTTTAAATGCAGAGCCTAAACTACTCCTTTTAAAAGCTATCATGGTTCCTTTGACTATATCAAGTTCATTACGTTCATGGTTTTGCCAAAACTATCCGTAGCCCTCCGTCATTTCAGATGAGTATTCAGTAGTATTCGTATTTTGACCTTTACCAAGGCATAGTTGTAGGGTGTTTTTCGTCACCCCATTGAGATGGGAATATGCGCGCACATATCAGGCATACTACAGATTCCCCCTGCCTAGGGTAGGCGGGGGTTTATTGATTGTGGGGATTCGAATTTCCGGCAGCCGCGGACTAAGCTGCCGTTAATTACCCCTCGCCTTTGGGGCGAGAGAACCTCCGATTTACGGGTTAAATTGGTCATGCGAACTCAATGTGCAGTGTTGTGTTTTGGAGGGGTTTTTGATATATCGGGGGCCCCGTAAAGTTTTTACGTGTCGTGGAGTGTGTGTGTGTGTGTGTCTATAAGGGAAAGAGCATCCAGAGGATGCATGGGAGAAAGCGCCAGGGCGCTAGCGCTTCACGTGCCAGGCATGTGGGCGCTCGGGCGCTAGCACTTTGGACGCTAGCGCTTTGAGCACCGGGGCGCTAGCGCTTTGAGTGCCGGATCGCTAGCGCTTTGGGCGCTAGCGCCTCACGTGCCAGGCACATGGGCGCTCGGGAGCTAGCGCTTTGGGCGCTAGCGCCTTGAATGCCAGGGCGCTAGCGCCTCACGTACCAGGCACATGGGCGCTCGGGCGCTAGCGCTTTGGGCTCTAGCGTTTTGAGAGCCGGGGCGCTAGCGCCTCACGTGCCAGGCACATGGGCGCTCGGGAGCTAGCGCTTTGGGTGCTAACGCCTTGAGCGCCGGGGCGCTAGCGCCTCACGTGCTAGGCACGTGGGCGCTCGGGCGCTAGCGCCTCATGTGCTAGGCACGTGGGCGCTCGGGCGCTAGCGCTAGCGCTTTGGGTGCTAGCGCCTCAAGTGGCAAAATGGATATTTTGAAGCTGATGAAGGGGCTTCTCCCCTTGAGTCCTGAATCTTCCCCAAAGTGGAGTTTCTGGAGATGGGTCTCCTTCTTCTTCCTGTCGTTTGGCCGGATCTTGGAGAAAGGGGGTGAGATTTAAAAATCTCCCCTTTTTGAGATCTAATGGAAGATCCAAGCTCCTCTTTGTGGGTTTTCTGGTGAAAAACTATTTAGTTTTGGAAAAGGAAGAGTAAAACTCTTGATTCAATTCAAAAGAACGAAGAAGGTTTTAGAACCTTGAGGAAGGAGAAAGAGGCACATGCCCTAATTTTTTAGAATGAAAAAGTTGTCTTTGGATATTTTCATCATGTTGCCTTATATAAGCTTACATATTTACATGTAGCCCCTTGGCTTTACAAAATGGCATTTAGCCCATCCCATGGCTCATGTGCCATTTCTTTTTGCACATAAGCCATAGACTTACAAAAATTTGGCTTTATGCCCATTTTGCATACATTCATTCACAAAAAATTACATCAAAATTATATGTTACATGATTTTTATTTTGGCATGGTAGAGGGCCGGCCGCTTCATGTTCGGATTCGACCTGGGCATGGGCCCACTTGCTTGGGCTTGGGCCCGCTTGGCTTGGGGTTGATCTTGACTTTTACTTGGTCAACCGAGGTGCAATTTTTGACCCCAACAATAGAGATTGGTAGCTGCCGGGTATTCATCTGTAGTATAGATAGATGCGTTAATTTGGGACAATCGTACAATTACTTTGGCCTTCGTCAAAGGTTTGTACGGATGGGTTCAAATTAACCTGGATAATAACGGGTAGAATTTGACTTGCGTCTTATGATATGTTGGCCTTCGTCAAGGTTATAAGCGCCTGGGGAAAAAATCCACATCGGGAGTTTCAAAGGAAAATGAAACTTGCTAGTGTTGCATACCATTTGGAGTGTGATGATTTTGATAGGATTCCTTCAAGGTTGTCACACGATGATATTTGGATCCCGATCCTACTGTGAGTATCCGCTACTCTTCGGGTGATTTTTTCACTAAAACAATCAATACTATAAACCAAGTAGGTGTCTAGAATGGTGTTAGCGGGGCTACGCCTCCAGGGAAAAGAGCTTATGTAATTAAGAAACTTCGCGAAAGCGTTGGAAAACCTCTCTCGAAATACCAACACTAGTCTGGCCGAAATGTTAAGCAAGAATTGTAGGGTAGAATAATTCTGACTAATTCTTCTTTTATGGTTTGAAAAAGGATTCGAGGAACAGTGGGAGCCATCTTGTTTAGATAAACTAATAACCAATCTAAACTTGCAAGAGTATCATCCTGAGTGTTTTTTCTCTCTCCTAATTGCAGCGACCAAAATGACTGGGCTTAAGTTACTGCTAGATAATAATAAATTGACTAGGCCAAACTATAAAGATTGGCTAAGAAATGTCCAGATGGCCATTACATATAAATAGTTGGGCTACCTCCTTATTAACAAAGCCCCTGCCGTCCCAGGTCCAGATTCCACCTTCGCGGATGTTGAAATCTGTAAGACATGGGAAATAGACAGTGCGAGAGCCAAGTGTCTCGTGTTGGCCTCAATGGATAATGAACACCAGAGGCGGCATGAGAAGATGGACTTAGATTCCATCTTCCTCCATACCAAAAATTTATATGGGAAGAATCTTGTATCGTAAGATATGAGACCTCAAAGAAATTGTTTTTGGCGAGATTGGCTGTCGGGTCATCTGTAGGAGACCACGTCCTTAAGATGATTAGCTATATTGAAGAGCCCGCGGATCTTAGGACTACGTTGGAGAACGAGTTATATACTGACTTGATTCTACCGTCCCTCCCCTCTACTTACGCCCAGTTTATCTTGAATTTCAACATTTAAAGGAAGGAAGTTTCACTTCCAGAATTCCTCAACATGTTAAGGAGCGCTGAGGGCACCCTGCAGAAATTCAGGGAGACATCCGCTCTGCTTATTGGGAAATCATCCTCTTCTCAATCCAAGGAGAAACCCAAGGGGAAGAAGAAGAAGGCCTCCACTAAGCCGAAAGGCGATGTCAGTAAGGTAGAGGGAAAGGGCAGGACAAAAGTTTCGGAGCTGACAGTAGGAAAGGAGGAATGTTTCTATTGTCACGGGAAATGGCATTGGAAGAAGGACTCCAAGACTTGGAAAGCCAGAAACCAGGATTCGAAGTATGTTGTGGCTTCGGCTTCAGGTGTATTTATGATTGAAAACTGTCTGTCAATTAACTCTGCTTCCTGGGTACTAGATACTGGATCAGGATCTCATATCTGTAATTCATTGCAGGCTCTGAGAAACCGTAGAGTTATCAAAGCTGGTGATATGACTCTTAGGGTTGCTAACGGAATGAGCGTGGATGCTGTATCCGTAGGGGAATATCACCTAGGATTGACAAGTAGGCAGATTTTGATTTTGCGTAACTGTTTGTGTGTACCTAGTTTGGCATATAATATCATCTCTGTATCTTTACTATCTAAAGAAGATTATGATTTTACATTTGTAAGCGATGTCGTCCACATCCACGTTAATCAAGATTTGATTGGGTCAGGTACAATAGATAACGGTATATACATATTAAATCAAGCTCAAGTTTTCAGTGTCCAGAACACACTTAAAAGAAAGTATCCAGAATTAAATCTAGCTTTCTTATGGCATTGTAGACTGGGTTACATCAATGAAACACGGTTGACGAAATAACATAAAGAGGGATATTTGGATCCGTTTGAATATCAGTCTTATGCAACTTGTCAATCATGTCTCAAAGGAAAAATGACAAAGACTCCATTCAATGGACACGGAGTAAGAGCCAGCGAGCTCTTGGGACTCATACACAGTGACGTGTGTGGTCCAATGTCTACACATGAAAGAAGTAGTTATTCCTACTTCATTACTTTTATGGATGCTTTCTCAAGGTACGGACATTTATTCTTGATGAAACATAAATCCGAGGCCTTTAAGAAATTTCGGGAATACAAGAATGAAGTGGAAAAACAAACCGGCAAAAGTATCAAGACACTTAGATCTGATCGAGATGGTGAATACTTAAGTACCTAGTTCTTAGATTACTTAAAAGAGAATGGAATTTTTTCCCAGCTTACTTCTCCATACACACCACAATACAACGTTGTATCAGTAAGGCGTAACCAAACCTTATTGGATATGGTACGTTCCATGATGAGTAACACTGAGTTACCGCGTTACTTCTGGGGTTATGCACTAGAATCAGCTGCATATCTTTTGAACAAGGCTCCTACTAAGTCAGTGTCTACCACACCATATCAGATGTGGAGTGGGAAGAAATCATATCTTAAGTATCTAAAAATATGGGGATATCCAGATTTTGTAAAAAAGTAGCATGCGGACAAGCTCGAGACACACTCAGTACTGTGTAAGTTTGTGGGGTACCCAAAGAACTCCAGGGTATATCTTTTCTATTACGCGGAGGAACAAAAGGTCTTTGATTCTCGGCATGCCCACATTTTGGAAACTCAATTTCTTGAAAAAGAAATAAGTGGGAGTGCAATATAACTGGAAGAAATTCCAGAACCATAAGCTATTATTGAAAGCATGGTGAATCCAGAAGTTTCAAAAGAACCGGACAACCCCGCGCCACTCCTCATCCGAGAGATACTACGGTTTTCTCATATACGGGGATAGAGAGGATTGCATCATCGACGATCATGAGCCAACTAATTTCCACCAAGCCATTAGGAGCAAAGACTCGGTAAAATGGATGGATGCAATACGGACCGAAATGGAGTCCATGTACACCAACAAAGTATGGACTTTGGACATTGCTCCAGAAGGGATAAAACCCGTAGGCTGTAATAGATCTTCAGAAAGAAAATTGATGTAGATGGACAGGTTGAAACCTATAAGGCTAGACATGTTGCAAAAGATTTTCGTCAAAGACCTGGTTTGGACTATGATGAAACCTTTTCTCCAGTGGCTATGCTCAAATCCATTTGGATCCATCTTGCTATTGCAGTCTTCCACGATTATGAAATTTCGCAGATGGACATAAAGACTATTTTTCTGAATGAAAATTTGGAAGAGTGTGTTTATATGAATAAGCCGGAGGGTTTCATAGAGAGTGGGAGCAGCGAAAGTGTGTGCAAGTTGCTTAAATCCATTTTTGGATTAAAGCAGGTATCGTGGAGTTGGAACTTCTGTTCTGATGAGACGGTCAAGGAATTCGACTTTATCAAAAATCCAGATGAACCATGCATTTATAGTAAAATTGTAGTGAGAACTATGGTATTCCTCGCCTTGTATGCGGATGAAATTCTCCTAATAGGAAATGGCATTCCTATTCTACAATAAATTAAATTATTTTTGTCACAAAGGTTCTCTATGAAAGACCTAGGTGAGGCCTCCTACATTCCGGGGATCCAGATCTATCGTGATAGTTCTAAAAGGATATTGGGACTTTCACAGTTAAGGTACATCGACACCATACTGAAAAGATTTAGTGTGGAAGATTCAAAGCGCGGTAATCTACCGGCTTGTCACGGGATCACCCTCTCCAAAGAAATGTCTCCTAAGACGGATTTGGAAAGGGATCGCATGACTATTATACCCTACACTTCTGCTGTAGGCTCTATAATGTATGCGATGTTGTGTACCAGACCAGATGTAGCTTACGCACCGAGCATTGTAAGCAGGTATCAGTCAAACTCAGTGGAGAAGCACTGGACAGCAGTTAAGAACATTCTCAAGTACCTGAGAAGGACTAAAGAGATGTTCTTGGTGTACGGCAGTGAAGATCTCCAGATCAAGGCCTTCACCGACTCCAGCTTCCAGAGTGACAAGGATGACTCCAGGTCTATGTCGGGTTATGTCTTTACCCTCAATGGAGGGGCGGTCTATTGGAAGAGCTCCAAGAAGGACACCGTTGCTGACTTGATAATGGAAGCGGGGTATATTACTGCATGTGACGCCGCGAAAGAAGCAGTCTGGATCAGAAAGTTCGTGACAGAACTTTAGGTGGTTCCGTCCATTGTTGATTCAATACCTCTGTATTATGACAACAATGGGATATAGCTTTAGCGAAGGAACCCAGGTCCCATCAGAAGTTCAAACATATCTTGAGGCGGTACCACCTGATCAGGGAGATCGTTGATCGCCGAGAGATCGAGGTGCGGAAAGTAGAGACAGAGAAAAACACTGCATATCCACTCACAAAGGCCATCCCTCAGATACAGTTCGAGAGGCTAATCGAGATGATAGGTCTTCGATATGCCAATACATGGCCTTAGTGCAAGTGGGAGATTGTTAGTGATATATGCCGTAGAGACCATTATTGTAGTACTGGTTTGTATATTATATTTTGGAAGCTTGGGATATACACAGATATAATAACAGTCTTGCTCAAAATGGTAGTATACTACTTAGTTTGTTTCTACCTCAATATGTGTATACGTTTCTTTTAGCATATCGCTAATACATATTGGTAGAGCTCTTAGGATCTTTGCTTGACTATCAGCGTTGTGATGGCAGTCTCACTAGTGGGGGCTGGATAGTCTATAAGTACATCCTTATACAGGTCCCTAGTCGTAGGATTATCGAGATGGGGCATCGATACTCCAGAGAAGACCAGTGTATACGCTTCTCATCTTAGCATGGGAGATGGTCTGTCCCACAGCCATTGGTATGTCGTACCAGAGATAGTATACAGGTGTTCATTGGGTTATGAGTTACACTGGACAGACTCATTGGTAACTACTGTTTGGTATTATACCTATCGTCAGGTAGCAGTTCCTAGGTGGCATGAGTACAGGTTAGTCCGTTGACTTGATATCACTAAATCATCTCGAGTGTGTTTCCACTATACTTAGATTACTACCCTACCACGGCTCAAAGGAGTCGTGCAAACAGGTAGTAGTTAGGTGCAGTCCCGAAGCATTAGGAGGCAGTAATGGTTAGATAGGATTCGTCTCTCCCGATATTGGGGGTTGATATCGCGCTGTGTTCGGAAAGCCATTACACAAAGTTCCTGGCCAGAGCAAGCAAGATTTACTGGTAGGTATTCCAGTAGTTTCTTATAGTATATTAAGCTCTACCCCGGCACGATTTATTGAGCTATTAGGGGTCTGACGGTTACCATCCCCCTAGGCCTGATATGCGAGCATCTTAGACGAACGGACCGGACTGTGCAGAGATTGTCACAGATAGGCTCAGTAGGAGTTCGGATGAGTTTGCTCATCAGCCTCCTTATCGACAGATATCTGGGTAGCCATTACGTGCAGCTAGTACCACTGACGGACTTGTTGTTAAACCCACTCCCAGCGTACTGTCGAGTTTTTAAAGTCCCATACAGAGGTTTCCCTGTTTTGGGCGAAACGATGTAGAGGCCGTATGGTTTTACGACAGGGTTTCGATCATATATGTGTACTAGCTACACGGATGTTGTACAGACGGATAATACTAGTGGGCTTTGGTTTAAGCCGGATTCTAGTATTATATTATTGGATTATTAATATCTCATTGTATTCGTATTTTTCGGAATACGGATATGGGTATGTATATACGGTGATGGCATTCTTGTAATTTCACAAGACATGCTTCTAGAAGGGGACATCTTATTATTTGGATTTATCTATTTTTACAAATAGATTAATGAGGTGGAAAATGGAGATATTTGTGGCATAGAGTGAAGCATGGCTTATAGTTTATTTTATTGGTTTAGACTCACTATTCAAGCATGGTTGATTTTTTCAATTGGAAAATATTGCATGGTTGAGTGAGATGAGTGTATGAGCTATTCTTCACTTTCCTACTCACTTGCTCGTTTGCATTTTCACTTTATCTCTCCATTTTTCTCTCCTTCTTCCTCAAGACCCTAATCCCTCACATGAGTTATGAACCATAGGGTCAATTGCGATTATATACTCCATTAGATATTCTATATCTTCTAACTTACCTAGCTTAGCGAACTAGGTACCTTAGTTACCTCGGTTTATAGGTTGGTGCTTGAAATATAGACTCTTGGGTAGATCATCTTCGACACGAGGAGGCCAACGATCAAGCGCGATCCGAATCTTCGAGGAGCTCAAGGAGAGGAGTAGAAGAAGACCCGAAGGACTTGTTAACAAGGAGGTATAAAATCCTAATATAGTAGTTAGAACCTCCTAGTAGATATAGCTAGTTAAGGTTTCTGTTAAAATCCTGGAGTTAAAGTCGGTGTTGCAAAGTATGAAAAAATTGTTTTTTGTAAATTGCGCTTCCCCACAAGTGCGTGGGGTGTGCGACATCGACTTACAGTGGTATCAGAGCCTACTAAAACCTTAACTAGCAGATTAGACGATATTTAAAGTTACGAAACCGAAATAACTCCGAAACGGTTAAAACTAAATCCAAGTCTCTGTCGATTTCAAAAGAGCCTCTATTTTTTTAAACAATTGCAGAGTGCTCTTCTTGTAGTAAGTAGAACACCATAGTAAAATGACGCCCAAACTCCAAAATTTTACCGGCGATTTTGCCATTTTTCCCGGTATGGCTGGCCAAACTGAGAATTTTGGTGTTGGAATTTTTGTGGTTTTCTGGAATCTTGGATTTAGGTTTTTAGGTGTTGTTTGATTTTGCCCATATTTCATATTCTGTTATCTTTGTGTTGGGGAAATACGGGGTATTTCGAAGTCGCAGTTTTAACGTCGTTTATAAGTTTCAGTTTGTATATGTGTTGCTAAACGTCTGCTAATTTCTATATACCGATTAGTGGGGGTTGCACATATTTGTATCTTGATGGTTTGTGTATATAAAGTATTGGATTGTCGTGGATGAATAACCAGGGGGATGTGAGAAGGGCGTTTTTTTCTTTCATTCATGTAAATTTTAAATTGATGTAATATTCTTTTGCGGGGCACATCCGGGTTGAGATTGTAGCCACCGTTGTATTATTTCATTTATTTTTTCTTGCACTTAGGATAGACCCAAGGTGGGTGGTTCTTGGTGTGCCGGGTGGCCTACTCATTTTATTGAGAGAGATTGCTTCACTTCGGGAATTTGGCGGGTAGTTTTCTGCTCCCGTAGGGGTCCAGGGTGGGGTTTGGCTATTCATCACGACCGTGGAATCCGTCTTTCGTTCTAGACTAAAACGAAACACGGAATTCCTAGTATATCCAATATATTCATCTGTGATATGTAATCTAGAATGCATATTATTGCGTGAGACGAATGGCTATATATATATAATATATATAATAAATGTTGCTTATGTTTTGCACCCGCGCTAGTCCAGTCTCCGCTCTGCCGTTAGTTAAGTAAGCCGACGGTGCATGACGGGGCCCTGTCGTGAATGCGGATGGCATAAGCGTACGTTCTATTTTCGTTTCTTTTCTGCAATGATAGGGTTAAATGATAGGACCTCATTAATATTGATTAATGTAAGGAAAAAAACCAAAGTTTAAATCGTTGGAACAATTTCAAAACCACTCGGTTTTCTTCAGAAACAACTTTTAAATGCGGAGCCTAAACCACTCCTTTTAAAAGCTATCATGGTTCCTTCGACTATACCAAGTTCATTACGTTTACGGTTTTGCCAAAACCATCCATAGCCCTCCGTAATTTCAGATGAATATTCAGTAGTATTCAAGCTATGTATTTTGACCTTCGCCAAGGCATAGTGATTGGTAGCTGCTGGGTATTCATCTTTAGTATAAATAGATGCATTAATTTAGGACAGTCGTACAGCTATTTTGGCCTCTGTCAAGGGTTTGTACGGATGGGTTCAAATTAACCTGGATAATGACGGGTAGAACTTGACTTGCGTCTTATGATATGTTGTCCTTCGTCAAGGTCATAAGCGTCTGGGGCAAAATCCACATCGGAAGTTTCAAAAGAAAATGAAACTTGCTAGTATTGCATACCATTTGGAGTGTGATAATTTTGGTAGGATTCCTTCAAGGTTGTCACATGATAATATTTGGATCCCGATCCTGCTGTGAGTATCCGCTACTCTTCTGGATATTTTTTCACTAAAACAATCAATGTTATAAACCAAGTAGGTGCCTAGAACGGTGTTAGTGGGGCTACGCCTCCAGGGAAAAGAGGTTATATAATTAAAGAGTTCGCGAAAACGTTGGAAAACCTTCCTCGAAGTACCAACACTAGCCCGGACGAAAGGTTAAGCAAGAATTGCAGGGTGAGATTAATTCTTACTAATTATTCTTTTATGGTTTGAAGGAGGATTCAAGGAATAGTGGGTGTCATCCTGTTTAGATAAGCTGATAACCAATCTAAACATACAAGAGTATCTTGCTGAGTGTTTCTTCTCTCTCTCCTAATTGCAACGACCAAAATTACTGGGCTTAAGTTACTGCTAGATAATAATAAATTGACTGGGCCAAACTATAAAGATTGGCTAAGGTATGTCCATATGTACATTACCTATGACAAGCTGGGCTACCTCTTTACTACCAAAGCCCTCGCTGTCTCAGGTCCAGATTCCACCGTCGCAGATGTTGAAATCCTTAAGATATAGGAAATAGATAGTGTGAGAGCCAAGTGCCTCGTGTTGGCCTCAATAGATAATGAATACCAGAAGTGGCTCGAGAAGATGGACTTAGCTTCTATCTTCCTCCATACCAAAGATTTATATGGAGAGCAATCTTGTATCGCAAGATATGAGACCTCGAAGAAATTTTATTCAGGAGAGATTGGCTGTCGGGTCATCTGTAGGGGACCATGTCCTTAAGATGATTAGCTATATTGAAGAGCTCGCGGATCTTGGGTAGATGTTCGGATGAGTTTGCTCATCGGCCTTCTTATCAACAGATACCTGGGTAGCCGTTACGTGCAGCTAGTACTGCTGACGGACTTGCAGTTAAACCCACTGCCAGCGTACTGTTGTGTCTTTAGAGTCCTACACAGAGGGTTTCCCTGCTTCGGGCGAAACGATGTAGAGACTGTATGGTTTTACGGCAGGGTTCCGATCATATATGTGAACTGGCTACACGGATGTTGTTCAGACGGATAATACTAATGGGATTTCGTTTAAACCGAATTCTAGTATTATATTATTGGATTATTATTATCTCATTGTATTCATATTTTTCGGAATACGAATACGGGTATGTATATACGGTAAGGGCATTCTTGTAATTTCACAAGACATGCTTCTAGAAAGGGACATCTCATTATTTAGATTTATCTATTTTTACAAATAAATTAATGATGTGGAAAATGGAGATATTTATGGCATGGAGTGAAGCATGACTCATGGTTTATTTTATTGGTTTAGACTCACTATTGAAGCATAGTTGATATTTTCAATTAGAAAATATTTCATGCTTGAGTGAGATAAGTGTAGGAGCCATTCTTCACTTGCCTACTCCTTTGCTCATTTGTATTTTCACTTTCTATCTCCATTTTTCTTTCCTTCTTCCTCATGACCTTAATCCCTCACATGAGTTGTGAAGCATAGGGTCAATTGAGATTATATACTCCATTAGATACTCTACATCTTCTAAGTTCCTAACTTAGAGAACTAGGTACCTTAGTTATCTCGGTTTAGAGGTTGGAGCTTGACGTATAGACTCTCGGGTGGATCATCTTCGACGCGAGG
Source organism: Agapanthus africanus (assembly GCA_030015575.1). Lineage (NCBI taxonomy): Eukaryota > Viridiplantae > Streptophyta > Magnoliopsida > Asparagales > Amaryllidaceae > Agapanthus > Agapanthus africanus. The sequence goes on from JASDDO010000024.1 coordinate 161,966,759, forward strand.
AGGCCGACGATCAAACACGATCCGGATCTTCGAGGAGCTCAAGGAGAGGAGGAGAAGAAGACCCGAAGGACTTGTTAATAAGGTGGTATAAAATCCTAACATAGTAGTTAGAACCTCCTAGTAAATATAGCTAGTTAAGGTTTTTGTTAAGATCTTGGAGTTAAAGTGGGTGTTGCAACGTATGAAAAAATCGTTTTTTGTAAATTCCGCCTCCCCACAATAGCGTGGGGTGTGCGACATCGACTTACATTAAGGACTCTAGACCTTTTAAAGTAGGCTGCCCCTATAGTTTTTACCCAACCACTCTCCTTTTGTGCTACCCATTTCCACTACTACTTTCCTAGCAGCGCCCTATTCATGCCGTTAAGGTTTTTGATACCCAGCCCCCTCTTGTTTCGGTCTACACACCAGCCCCCACTTTGGAAGATAATAGCCTTTGCCATGTCCACCACCCCATTCCATAAGAATCTAGGTCTTATCGAGTCAATCCTTTTGATAACCCAAGTTGGAAGTAGATAAAATGACATGTAATATACTGGCAACGCAGTGAGCACCGAGTTAATCAGCGTAACTCTTCCTCCTAAAGAGAGGCAAGTCACTTTCCAGCCTTCCAATTTTCGTTGAAAGCAATCTATCAAAAGACCCCCATCCCTCTTCTTTAGCGAGCTAGGCCGGAGAGGTAAACCCAGGTATTTAATTGGAAAATCTGAAATTTTGCAATTGAAAATTCTAGAGAGCATGTTCTCCCAATTAGGATCTGGACACAACATAGTTAGTGTGCTCTTATTATAGTTGATCTTCAACCCCGACCAAATTTCAAAGGTATACAACATCCACTTCAGAATAACAGCTTCTAACACGTCATTCCTTCCAAACGGGATTGTGTCATCGGCGTATTGTAAATTGATCACCGCTCTTTTATCGCCCCTCGGGCCCAATCCTATATTTAGGTTTTTGTTTTTGCATCAGGCAATCATATTGGATAGTTCGTCAGCTAAAATCACAAAAATAAGAGGCGAGAGAGGGTCACCATGTCTTAAGCCTCTTTTGCATCGAAACTCATTTGTGTCTGTTCCATTAACTCGTACTAAAACCGAGGCAGTTGAAAGCCAAACGTGTATACATCCGAACCATTTTCCTCTGAATCCTTTCATTTTTAGTGCCTCCAGTATACATTCCCAATCTACCATGTCGTAGGACTTTTCAAAATCGAGCTTTAGCATGTATCCACCTGTCCGTCGTCTTTTCGCATCTTGTAAAACCTCATGTTCTATTGCAATATCGTCCATTATGTTCCTCCCGGCTAGGAACCCAGTTTGTACGTTGTTAATAACCCTTCCCACTACCAATCACAGTCTGTTGGCCAGTACTTTTGTGACGATTTTGCATGAGCAATTGATAAGACTAACGGGAATGTACTCCTTGACCTCCTTAGACTCTCCTTTCTTCAGAATTAAAACTATCGATGCACAGTTTATCCTTTCCAGGTTGAGCCAACCTACAAAAAGTGACTTAAAGCCCCGCTTAATATCATCCTTAACTACCCACTAGAAATTTTGATAAAACATCATTGAGAATCCATCTAGTCCTGGAGACTAATCGACCTCTAGGTCCCTTACAGCCTATAAGACCTCCTCCTCCGTGAAGGATTCCTTCAATCCTGTTCTATCCCGCTCATTAACTTTCACTGATGCCTTCCAAAAGTCATCATAAGAGTCCAACGTTCTGTCATAGCTATTCCCATTAGCCCTTTATAGTACCTTGAAATAATGTTACCGATATCCTCTTATTTTTCATACAAGTAGCCCTCACTCTCAGTTTTCCTAATCTTGTTCATTATTTTCCTCACATTAGCTACTTTGTGAAAGTAAGCTGTATTTTCATCGCTCTCTTTTAGCCGTCGCTCCTTATCCTTTTGACGCCATTCCACCTCTTCTTTCAAAAGAATATCAGATAATTCCGGTCTCCAATCTCTCAACTGCAAGTATTCCTCCTCTTCTAACTCTCTTGACTCTTCCAGAAGTTCGCATTTTTTTATGTAGTATAATAGTTCTTTCTTCCATATAACTCGTAGCTGTGCAGATCTCTTTCCCCGCTTTTTTAAAACCATCCTTAGCCTGTGTTATGCCCCGCTTCCTAAAATACACTAATACGGAAGCGTAACTCGGCCAGCCATACAACTTACAGTAAGGAATCATACTTTCATAATCACATTAAGACTGTCTTGCAGTTATCAAGCAACACAATAATATAAGAATATTTAACACATGTCCATTTCCACAATAAATAACAATAGCGGAAGCAAATACTGAAATATAAACTGGAGTATCAAGTCACAACAGATTCAAGTAATGATATGCAAGATCTAGTCCCTTATGGGCTCACAAAGAAAACTAAGGAAAATAGTTCTGTACTGGAAAGACATCTAAATCATAAATAACTAGATAAAAAGAAATAAGTACTCCTCGCTGCTCGGCTATCTTCTCGAAATACACCTTATCCTGCGGTACTAATTCCAAATAATTTGTGCCATGTAAAACCCAGATGTCGGAGCGTTATAGATAATATAATCAAAATAATTACCGAATGCATGATGTCATATATCATTATACAAGAACTGGTGTCAGGTGAATATACAATAACAATAACAATAATAGATAATATGACAAACAAGATATAGTAAGGAAATCATGTCATGTGGAATCTATGGGTCAATGTCACTAGTAGATATCAATCCTAAAGGTATTTGAAATCAGTTAATGGTACTCTCTTATAACTCAACAGTATATCTCGTTGTTCATTGCAATAAAATTCATTTTTTACCATCCATTCTATATCGTTTTGTTAATAATCAAGTGCTATTAATTTGTGACTGCTACATCAGTTATTCCAGGCAGTTATGATGAAAACATGGCCCGGTGTGCACAGTTGCGATAAATTCCAGTCAAAACTGCAACCGGACGGATAACTGATCAAGATACAAATGTTGCAACAAATAATTGTCACAAAGTGCAACATGGTTCATCATGACATGGCAGGTAGGTCAAGTGGATACATGTGGGGTACGCAAGTGGGCACTACTCATGGTACATAATGATCGCAGTAGATAAAGAGATGATATGATGATTTGGTTTGAAAATGCCATTTTTCGCAACATGACATGCAAATGGGCAGCCATGGGATGCAAGTGGGCACACTAGTGGGCATGGCTCATGATGGTGTGCAAAGATCACAATAAAAAGAGTATGTGAGGTGTGAACAAGTTGCCCACTTGACTCTTTTCTGTCTTTTAACTCCAGAATGAAACCATATGAGATTTAGAAGAAAGAAGTATACTAAAATTCAAATTTTGATGTCACAAGACCATGGAAGAGAGCTGGGCTCCAAAGATCATAACTTGGCCAACCAAAAAATTCCTAGGTCATCCCCACCTCGGCCATTTGGCCTCGTGCTCTTTTTGTGGCTCCATATCAGTCAAGTCAGGCCACTTGCATCATTCTTTTTCTCCGGAAATACTTCTTTAAATAGCAGTTCACTGGTAGAGTTTAGTGTTGGTTTTTTGTAACGACTCTGTTTTAATGTATAAAATTTTCTTAAAGTCAATGTAATGAATGGAGTATTTACAAGCCTGAGTATACTTTAAGTATTATTTTGTTTGAAAAACAATAAGAAATAACTTGTAGTTCATTGGTAAATCCTTGCACTGCTGTGACATAGCCCATATGTTCAAATCCCCCCAGCCACATATTATTTTAATGATTTTCCTTTTAAAATTTTTGGAAGCTCAAAAGTTTACACGTGCAATACACGTAAAAATAAAAAGTCAGATTAAATAAACATGTGGAATATGTCATTTGAGCAGACCATGACATATGGCACAAATCCCACCACAACCCTCACTACAATAGCCGGCGAGATTTTAATATGGGCTGGCGCCGCCGGGCTTGCCCGTAGGAAATACCCCCATATTTTGAGCCCTAGTCTTTTGGCCTCCCCCCTTAACCCCAGTACTGTTTGAATTTCCTAAAAATTAACAAAGGATTAAAATCACCCATTAATCCAATGTTTAAATGCATTTTAATTCTCTTTTTAATTCTCAAAATCCTAATTTTATTCTATAAATACCACATCACATCCTAGCCCTCTTCATTCTGAAATCCATTATCAAAAATTTCTAAAATTTTTCCATGTCAAAGAAGTGTACAAGCAGAGTTAGCCCAAGGTCAAGTTCCGGCGACAATTCAAGATGATTCCGGCGACCCCGCGACTCCGCGAAACCACCAAACTTTCACTCAACCTCCCCTCTCTTCTGTAAGCTACTAAGCCTCCTCTACTCTCTTCTTTTCACGTCTCAAAACTTCTTCTTTTTCAATGATGTCGGTAGGTGGAGTTATACCGACATTCATTTCTAAAACTTTTTAAACTAACAATTTTTCTTATGAACTATTTATCTAAAACATTTTACTTTGTTTCTTAAATATTATACAATAATTAGAAATAAGTTTCAATTCAAAACTCTATATAAAACCTCTTTTATTGCACTTTTACGTTTAAATACCACAAACTTTACATACGACATCTTTTATCATATTTGCTTGTACTACCTTTGGGAAAATCTCACGAGGTAATGATCTACCTCTCACAACACACATTTTGACATAGCATGATTTCCTTTTAGCAATATTTTCGGAACAAATACGACTTTTACATTGAAATACCATAAACTATTAAAAACCGTATTCTTTAAATTTGTATTATTCACATTCCTTGCGATTAAGCCTCTACAACCCATTTTGGGAAAATAGATTGGGATGGTGTGGGTTATCGCACATCTTCGGGACTAGTAGAGCGAGATGCAGACCTCCTCACGGAGCATCCGATCTCGATGGAATTTTTAATGCAATTTTTAAGAATAATATGATTTTTATTTAATAAATCAATTTTATTTTTAATAAATATATATATATATATATATTATCAAATAATTTATTTTAAATATATAATAAATTCCATGTTTTTCCAAACAAAAGAAAAGAATCACAAATTTCATGAAAATACCATTAAGAACCCATACAAGTCAAATTTACACAAAAATACCATATATTATTCAAGCTAAGTATTTATTCACTAGAATACCCCACCTTTAAAAATTACATCCACGAAAACCCTAAATACGATAAATAAATACTTGAGGTTTATTTTGAAAGTATACTAAAACTATTTTTTTTTTCATAAAACCCCCTCAAGTTATATCAATTTACATTAAGGGCCCTAATAAATATAGGTTTAAGCGGGACCAATTCTTTTGAGTCTCAGGGAGCCGAAAATAGTGAGTGCTTGTCTATTTAAGGTAGAAAACTAAAACGGAGTTATCAATGGTAATTGGCTTGGAAAAAGTCACAAATCATTCCGTTCATATGCAGCAGTTACCAATAACTCCAAAACTTAATTCAGGAATCCAATTCTGTTTAAGTGTCTGACTCAGTTAGAGTCTCGGTCTAATCTGAATACAATCCATATATGAACACAATTCAATTATAACTCCAATACAATATGAATCCATATATACTAGAATTTGAACATGAATACCAGAATACTATCAAATATCAACATGACTTGATTTGACCAAACCATGAATATATACTGACTTGATTACATGACTATCATTTTATATCCTTATCCTTTTCTCTTGTTTCTTGGAATGTTGTCAGGAGGACCCGATGCTCTGGAGATCGAGCCCAGCCAGGACGATTTGGAGCAGTTCATTGAAGACCCAGAGCTCTAGTTCACTTGTATATACTTTTACTTTCAATTCATGCCATTGTTTAGACATTGCTTTCTAGCATTGTATTTACTTTCCAGTTGCATGTAAAAAAATATTTAATCAATAAAAAGGTTGTTGTTTATTTATATCTCTTGTCATTTCTTGTGTACATTTATTATATTACTTATTTACGCTTTACGTATTTATTTCTGAGTAAATACGTCGCGTCCCTGTCACGCCTCCTTATCCGTATTCTGGGAAGCAGGGCGTGACATTTTTTAGTGGGATTTTGATTGCAATTGCTTGAATACTTCTTCTTTCTTCTTTGAGCTCTCATTTTAACCTCCATTATGGAGGTTAAAGTTGTACTCTAATAATGTAACTCAGTGCCCTCTACTTATTAATACACTTGAAATTTCTTTTTGTTTCAATTTCCTTGTGTATTTTCTTTGCTTGTTCTTCATTTCATGTTCTTTCGTTTTCTTTTGTTAATTTGTGATAATGTTTAATTATTTCTTGGCTATGGTGATGGTAAGGGAAGAGAAGACTTCGCCACGATTCGTCCATCCGAACCAGAGCCACAATCGCTTTCACATTTTCTTATACTTTATTTTTCTAATTTCGTGACAAACAAACAAACTGATTCTTTTCTCTTTTGAACTTTCAATAACAATTCTTAATCACTAATTTCAATTGGATCGACCCGTATTTGCCGGTAGCTACAACGAGCCGTACACTTGCGCTTATAAATATTTTAAAACGAGACGTAGCTCACGTGCATTTTATTTCGACAAAACCGCTTTTTAAAACCAAGGGCGTACGCGCATGAAATCTCAATAAGTTTTTGGCGTCGTTGCTGGAGATGCGATAGTCATTAGAGGTTGTTATTTCAAATTCATTTTGTATATACCAAACTAACATAACACAAAAATTCAAAACCAAACAAAAAACTAACTTTTCTAATTAAAAGTTCTCTGTTATTTTGATCAGCTGTTACTCTGAGAATTTTAAAAATTTTTGAAGTATGAAAATGGATCAATAATTGAATATAGAGGACACTGTTGAAAGCTGAAACTTTAGTTCTCATTTTTGGTCGAACAAAAAATAGTTTTGGCTTCCTGGGTTGGCCTCCCTTGCATATTTGGGTACCAAACTTCTACGGTTGCTTTCTTTTTCTATTGTTGCTTCAAATTTACACTTTAAATTTGGCAATATTTTAGTAACGGTGGATTGCATATAAATATCACTTTTTCCGCTAAATTGTCCGATTTTCCAACATTTCATATTTTGACGGGATAGCGAGCGACAAACGTATAGTGACGACTTGGACTTTAAAGAATAAGAAGATATTGAAGTACAATACCAAAGATCCGAGTAGATGTATCCTAACAAGCGAACATTTTAAGCACTCGAGATCGACTCAATGAGGGTTTCTTAACCTAACACTTTTGGTACGTATTTTTCTAACTCCTTCTCTGTCGAATCCCGACACCTTCCAATATTTTTATTTTCTGCAGGATTCTTCGCAAACTTCTCCACAAAAGAATAGAGAATCGACCCATATTTGGTGCAATTCTTAAGCCTAAAATGAAAAAAATATGTGCTTGATTGTTTGATTGATTAAAATCTTTTATTGATTGCGCATTTGTATCTTAATATGGATTTTAAGAGCAAGCGAACCCCTACAGGATACGGTAAGATATTTCATCACCCTTTCCGTAGCCCAAAAATCAAAAAATTACATGCTGCATTCCCCCATTAATTTTAAAATCAATTAAAACTTAGCCTCTAAGGATTCTCACTTACTAAGGAAAGTTGATTGTGTTTAGAATATTGCTTAATGGTGCATTGTTCAAGGGGTGTCTAAGAAAGTAAAGAGTGAAGGTTATTCTAATTAAGGAACTTCATGAAAGTGTTGGAAAACCTTCCCGATCTATGCACTTACCTGGCTTCTTGATTAGTATATCTTGAGCCCGTTTCTCGACACAATTTTACTTCAACAATCAGGTTCTTGAGCAGATCTAGTTAACTTAGAAAAACATAAACTGTTAGGGGTGTGATATTCTTTTCTTTGGTGATGTTTTTGAATGCTTGTTGATATGGGTGATACACATTTTAATCCGATTCTTCCCAATCACTATTCTTTTGTTAATACACATCCCCATTTCATTTGTTCAAATTATCAAGATTCTTCCCACATTCTCGAAAACTGTCATTCCTTAGGGTGTAACCAACCGTGCCATAATTCTGATATTGGTCCACACCCTAGCACTCTTGATTCCAATCCTACTTCAAACTTAGAGCAATTGATTGAGAACTTAGAGAAATAGGTTGATCGAATGTCTTTTTACGCATCACCGCCATCACAACCCTTGTTTTCCGAAACAACTGTCACATCTATAGGGTTTGATAGTGAGATGGATACTAGGTTGACCACTTTAGAGAAAAATTTAGAAGTGCTTTGCAGTTGAGAATCAAAAAGTTTCGACGCTTGCCAATGAATAAAAAAGAAACATTACAAGAATTAGCACCTAATGATTCAGTTGCTTTCTTTGACATCTTCTTTCCCGCCATCCCCTTAACCTCATTCACAACTCCTTTCCGCCTATCTTTCCTATCTTTGATACGCAATCTCTTTCTGATGGTAGCGCCGCAAATCTCTCCCTCAGATCCGCGAGTGGGACTAAACGTGTCTGAAGAATCATCCTCATCGCCTATGTTTGTGTTATGCTTGTTCAGGTGTCCTCCGATGCCCGTAAGGGATGAGTTAGCCATAGCATCATTAAGGCCTTTTTGAATGATTGCCTCTAGGTTATGAGAGAAAATATAATCTATCTTTTTAGAGATCAAATTATTAATCTCTTCCCTCTTAAAGTCATCTGGAGCTCTCAAAACTCCCACTTCATCTTCATCGGAGCTACCCAAGTAAAATTCAGTATATTTTTATTTCTTGCCATGGAAGTCTTCCCTCATCCCCTAAGAATTTTCCACATCTAAATAGAACCCTGAGCGCGACTCCGATAAAGTATCTTCATTTTCGGCCATGATTTCTTTCAAAATTAGGTCAACAAAGGCCAGATTATCATTTTGTTTCTCAACTAGCTTTCCAAAGGGCCCAACGTGTTCACTTGGCCCAACAACAGATGGCCCATTTGAAACTACCAACATCTCATTTCCCATCCGCTTAACATGCTCGTCTAAATCTCTCCCTCCATTTGAATTAAGGCTAATCTTTTCTCCTTTCTCCTTTTCTTTTTCTCATGCTGCAGCTCGTAGACCGCCATGTGGAGGGGTCCCATTGGACACAGTTGTCGACAGTTGAGCAGCAGGAGCATGCAGTATACGTCCCGGCATCATGGTCCCACTTCCTGCTGTTGACCATAGCAGATTAGAGCATGCTCCTACGATTCGTAACTCCCTGGCAATGTGGTGTCATGCGGTTTGTTCGAGTTTGGAGCAACATAGTCCGGTTCACCATTCAGCCGGCCATGTGTCCTCGGTTCACGCGAACCGTCGTCTTCCTCGTTGGGTTCCCCTCCTTTAATTAATCTCAACCCCTAGTTTTTGGCCGCCACTTCCTCAACATGTTCCTCTTCCGCCGACTGTTTAAACTGCACAACAGGAACCTTTTAAATCGATCCTCCCCCTTCAACTGAGAAATATACTATCGAAACTCTCCCTGCCATCATGAACTCTTTCGATTCAGGAATCATTTCGCTACCGTGGCATCCAATTCTAATTCTTGCTATGTCTTGAATCTCCTGTGCCGCCTTCCTTGGATCAAGATCAAGTAGAATGTCAAACTCTGCAACACGATACTCAAAAGTGTTTCAAGTCCACACATGAAAAGGTAAGTTTTCGACCCGGATCCATACCTCCGATTTGTGCCGGTGCGGCACCATCCCCTCGTGGCCAATCCACCTCCTGTTTTCAAAGGCCTGGTTCCTCTTCTTTGGTCGGGGTCAGTCGGCAAGTAGATGATCTTCAGAGTTGTAATTGAAGCAATTTCGTGTAAGCTCACAAAAGTCTTGAATTTGTCTATACTTTTTGCAAGCGAAACATTTCAACTTCGCTGATGACACCGCCAAATTCTGCAGCTCCGATGATAGATGTTTGATAATACGTTCTTCATTTTTTACTGCCGCTGGTGATCTATTCCAGCCATCCCCGTCAACCAACTTTGCACCCACCGGAGAATAACGAATCTTATTGAGGCTAGCTTGACCGCCATTTCCTTTTTATGAAGGTCGGTCTCCTCCATGATTTTTCTAGCCTTATCGAGAAAGTAGGTTTTGTTTTTAACCCTATATTCAGTGCGAACTTGAGATTTACTGCTTCATGACGAGGAAACTTGGAAAAATTGCAGGTGGTGGTGCTGTTTAGCTTCAACATGCCGATGTGGTATATTATCTCTCCTCCCTTGAACTACTTCTTCCTTTGTCGGCCGTGCATTCTTCGGCATATAAACCACCGGAGGTCGTTGTTGGCTATAATGCCCTTAAGTCAATTATTGTAATCGCAGACAGGCAGTTATGATGATTGAGGGAGGACCTATACAGGTAGAACAATCTTACTCGAGATGATAGTATGCTATCTTGTTCATTTCTATCATCATGTACATGTATTATGTAGTATTACGGATCACTATTACATGTTGATAGAGCCCATAGGATTCTTGCTTGACTACCAGGGTTATTGTAGCAATCACACTTGTAAGAACTGGGTATTCTATAAGCAAATCCTTAAATATCCCTAGTCATGGGAATATCGAGACATGGCATCGATATTCCAGAGTAGACTAGTGTATACGTTTCTTAACCCCGACGAGGGGCAATGGACGGTGTCACAGCCATTGGTGTCAGTTAGTCACCAAAGAAAGTATACAAGTGCTCATTGGGTTATCAGTTACACTGGACGGACTCACCGGGAACATGCTAGATGGTATTATACCTATTGTCAGATAGCATTTCTCAGGTGACATGATTACAGGTTAGTCTGTCGACCTGAGATCATCATTTGTCTCGTATGGGTTCCCACTGTGCTTTGATTACTACCCTACCACGACTCAAAAGATTCATGCAAACAAGTTTTAGTTGGGTACAGTCCCGAGCCACATGAAGGCAGTGAGCGGATCGTCAGAGATTCATCTATCCCGGTATTGGGAGTTGATGTCGCACTGTGGGCGGGTGGCCATCACCAGAAATCCTTGGCTAAGGTGGACGAGATTTACTGATTTGGATCAGTAGTTTCTATGTGGGTGATGAGCTTCACACCGACACGACATATCGTAATATTAGGGGTCTGTCTTTATCCACCCCTTAGAACCGGTATGCGATACTCTTAGACGAACAGACCGGACTGTACGAAGATTGTCACATATAGGCTCAGTAGGGGTACGGATGAGTTTGCTCGTCGCCCTTCCTTTCATTCAATACATAGGTGGCTGTTACGTACAGGTAGTGCCACTGACGTGCTTATGGTTAAACCCACTGTCAACGTATTGTCGGGTCTTTAGAGTCCCACACAGATGGTTTTTCTGGTTCAGGCGATAAGATGTAGATGACATATGTTGGTATATACAGGTGTCCGATTAAATATGTGTACAGGCTACACGGACTTTAATCGGACAGTTGATAATACTGGCGGCTTGTGATTAAGCTAGATTATTAAATCAAGTTTTGATTTAATAATTTATATATATATTTAAAATATATGTATTCTAGTATTATTTTTCACTATTCATTTTCTCTCTTGGCTATTCGTATTTTTATACGGATATGCGTGTATGTATTTCGATACGTATACTAGATTGTATTCCTTATTTATACGGAATTTGTTCTAAAAGATGGAAACCTCATTTGTGAATATTCATTTATGAATATTCATAAAATGAGGTGGAGGATGAGATGGCATTGAGTATGGTTGAAGACATATAGAGAGGAATGAGCTTCATTAGTTTATTACAAAATGTTGTGAGATATTTTATTTGCATAGTTGTGAAAAATATGAAGCTATTCTATTATTCTTCATTCATTCTCTCATACTTTTCTACACTTTCTCATGGTTAAGTTTCCTCACCGCCGCCTCCTCTTTCTTTACTTACTCTTTTGAGTTTTAGATTTGAGAGAAAATTATGTGAAAATTTTCTACATTCTCACTCTCCATTCCTAGCGAGTTTAGAGCATCAGTAGCTTCACTAGGTGAAACTGGAGTTTGGATCGGTGCTCTCGGATGGATCATCTTCGGTGAAAGAGGACCAGCTTGCAAGAGCGATCCAGAACTCCTGAGAGCATGCTAGAGTCTAACCCAATTGGAGCAAATAAAGATGCTACAAAGGTTATGATTTCTATCTTATTGTTTTTCTAGTTTAGGTGCTCGGTGTAGATTCTTGGTTGTAAATTTCTAGTGCTATCAAAATTGTTTTTTTGGATTCTGCATTGGCCGCAGGTTCGCAGAGAGGGCACTGAAACTTTAAATGGTATCAGAGCCACCCAAACACCCTAAACTAGATAGATACGACTCCTGAATCACGTATGTTTTTGCCCCGCAAAAACTGCCGTAGAACCAGTGAACAATTTCATGTTAATTTAATGTTTAGACTCCTCACGGGCTCTCAGTTTGGACTGAGAAGCCGCGGGAAGATGCGCAGGGACCCCGGAGATGTCCCGGAAGGACCTAAAGAGGTCTTACCCCCCACTTAGACCACCGTAAGATGACCTTGGGGGTGGGGACCAGATCCCAACCCCGAGTAGGAAGGCTCGGGTCTGCTGACCCCCATGGCCACTTTAGTGTGGCTTAGGAGGTGGATACCCCCCCTAGGTTCCTCCGGGTCGACTCTAATTTTATGCCAGGATCCTCCATGAAGTATCAGATCAATCCGAGCTCATTTCAGACTCCCAGAGTGGTTTTTAGAATGAAATTTTTGCCGATTTTTAGCACACTTGATTTTCGGTGTTTTGGAAAATTGAAGTGTTAGATATTAGTGTGCGGTGTTCGATTGTCGTGCGCTTTGTGATGGTTTCATGTATCATAACGTTTTGTAAAATGTCGTCTAATTGCTATATGTATCAATTAGACGGGGTTACGGAATTGATACTCGCAAATTTGCATGTTCTGTGATGAATGATGCTTAGTGTTTATGGTTGTGTTGTATTGTTGCGATAGATAACCCGGTTTATATAGTATTAGATGTAATTCTCTGTGGTGTAATGTATATTCATTATTGCATGACGAGTGTCCAACACGTGGATTTCCATCATTGCGGCTTGTATTATTCTTTGGGGCGCGTCCTGGTTGCGGACATAGTTACCGTTATATATTCTGGTTTTCATTACATGCACTAGAATTACCCCGTGAGGAAATGCTCAAGTAGCCGGGTTCTAGAGGGCAACAGGCCTCCATCTCATGACGTTGAGACCATAGTACCTTATTCTAGAATTGGCGGGCTATTCGCCATATTCGTATGGGTATAGGATTGACCCGCGGAGAGGTGCCCAAGTCACCGGATTTTGGAAGTGCTGGTGACCCACTCATTTCGTTGATTGGGGTTTCCTCTCTTCTGGGATAGGCGGGTAGCTTGCCGCACTCGTAGGGGTCTAAGATCCCATACTACAGGCTATCCGCATGACCGAAAAATTGCATTTCATATTTGGCTCCATTGAAATGTACTTTTCCTATATTATCCGCATTTCCATACTGTGTTTGCTTCTGCTGTGAAGCTTCTGTGATATTACTTGATATTGTCACACCTCATTTTCCAAAAGAGTGTTAATGGCACGTGACGAGACCCGTGATGTATTTATTCCGAAAAGGTCATTTCTCGAAGTAAATACGCTAAGTGTTGTTCATATCAGATTATTATATCGCTCATTCTTAATCATATTACAAATAAATAGGTGCTTTTTGATCCATGTCTGCTAAATAGTTGCAGATTACAGGCTCTTAGATCATTACAGTGAAATTCATGAAAATACGCTACAAATGTGAGACTACGACCAACAATAGATGAATCCGTATGATACCGCCCACCATTTCAAGGAACAACTGAAAATCATTAGACGGTTCAATACACAAAGTTCAAGGGCAGCACAAGATTCAAGACTTCAACGTGAAGCTCACGGTAAAAAGTCCACTGTTGAATATCTGGAAGAGAATTGAAAAGATTCTGAGAGACCAAGTGAAGAAAACAGAAGATAAAAGCAACTTGAAGAAACCCTAAAGAATTGGGCCCATGAGCCCACCAAATGGCCCCGGATCCGTGGCCAAACAGGCTATTCTACCGCGGTTCCGCTGCCGTGCAATGCATGTGTCGGTGGGGTGTCGGTGCTTTGACTTGGTCTTCGGGGTTGTTTTGTAATTTCATGTATGGATCAAAATGTAAACCTAGGGTTTTCCCCATCTATAAATAGGAGGGCTCAAAACAAAATAAAGTGTGCCTCTTTGGGTGCCTCTTCTAGGATGCCTCTCTTTGCCTTTTTTCTAGATCTAAATTCAATTGTAATGCGTTCTTGAGGTCATCAATAAAGTAAGAGTTTTTATTTTTATCTCGTATTCTTTTATTATCTGAATTTAATTCTTGCAATTTTTATATGATCTTTTAATATCTGCAATTTAGTTTTCTAATATAAAAATTATAAAAAAATGAATTTCATTGATCATAACTTTCCTAATGAGTGAGTAATCCCTCACTTGTTAGGGTTAGGATAGGGAAGGTTTGAGAGATGGAAATCTCTCTCACTCCTTTCTTTGCCCATATAATTTTATTAAAAAGACACTTTTTAAATCAACCACGCACCGCTCACTACGGCACCCTATCCTACGTGATAGCGGTGATTCCCTAGTTAGACCGGATGTGATTGAATTAACTGGAGGTTAGGGCTAAGAGCCAAGAACGAACGGACAAGGACCAAAAGGAAGAAACTAATTAGTTTCTTCCCAGTCGTGCTAATCCCCGTTGTTGCCGATTACCCTAACACCTTTATTCATAACTAAGGCATTGATAGAAGCGAGAAGAGACCTAACTCGAACTAACCTAATCCTAACCCTAGCAAGCTTTTTATCAACTTTTATCTCATTCTTAGATCTTAAAACAAAATAACCAATTTTTTTGGGCTTAACTCGTTAAAACTTAAAGAAAAGGAATCCATCTCCCTGTGGACCGACCCTACTCAACCGGCTAGCTACCAAGCGACACCGTTATTGATTGCGGTATATTCTTAATTTTGATTTTAAAACGCACGCACGCAAAAACTCAAACAATCAAATGGCGCCATTGCCGGGGAGACGGTAGTCTCTTTCTTTACGTAATTTCGGGTTAATAAAAAAAATTAAATTTTTTTTATAAAAATTGAAAAATTTTAAAACAAAAAAAAAATAAAATAAAAATAAAGATCATCTTGTTCTTTTTGAAAGGTTTTTGTGCAAGTGTGCAGGCTTGGAGCAAATTCTGTTTCAGATCTGGAGCAAGCCTAGTGAACAAATCAAGAAACAGAGGATCTGAACAGACAGAGGAGAACCATAACAGCAAACAGGAAAATTTTGGAGAACCAAACCAACCAAACTGCCGCGGAAACGCTGCATAAGAAGGAGTTTGACCGCGGTTCCGCGGTCAATTGCTGACGTCGGCACCCCAAAATTTCTCTGTGAGTATTTTTGTCTCCTCTCCTACCCCCTGACCTCCACTGAAAAATTTTCCTGCAGGATTCTTTGCGCAAAAATTCTTCTCCCTCTCCAATAAATCAATTTTGTGTAGGATTCTTTGCGCCGCAAATAAAAATAAAAATTTTTTGGCAAGTGTTTTAGATTTTGTGTGTTTACTGCTTTGCATTTTTAAAACGGACTTTTAAGGGGCTATAACACCAATCCAGATTGGGTGGGGATTTCATTACCCGTCCTAAGACCCCAAAAATCACAAAAAGCATATGCATCACCCTCGAGTTAATTAAAAAATATTTAGACTCAGCCAACTAAGGACTGTCGTGCTCAATAGGATAGAGGAAGGTTGTGGGCATTCAATCGTTTATCTAAACCTGACTTTGTGGTGCCTAGGCTAGACAAGTGAGAAAGGTAACTTTAAAAGGCTCGTCTCACGGTGATTCGTGAGCGCAACCCTCCTTTCTTCATTTGTGCTTATCTGGCCACAATTGGCGGTGAAGAGGCGATTTGAGGGATATCTCACAACTTGTCACTTTGGAATAGTTAGGAGCAGTCTAGTTGACTTAGAAGACTCTAGCTCTAGATTTGATTGTGCATGTTTAAACTGTGGTTATTTGAAATTGTGTTGTAGTTCCGTACAAATTTTTGCAAAACTCTTTCTAAAAAAACACTTTCAAAAATTTCAAAACTCCAAAAACAAACAATTTTAAAAAAAAAATTAAAAAAATTAAAAAAAATTAAAAAATTAAAAAAAAAATATCACATTCTTTTTCTTCTTCTTTCTCTCATCACATCATGGGTACCCCACCTCGCAAAACTCTTGCCGAACTTTGGTACCCACAACCAGACATTACTACCTACGCTTCTTGTTTTGGTCGAATTTCAAACGACCCCTCCATGCCCAAAATTTTTTTGAAAGATCGAATAGACGCGTCTAGGACAACCAGTTGGACTCCGCAATCCACCTTATATCAACCATTTCAACCTTCACCACCTTCTTACGTTGATACCCATTTTTCGAGTCCTGTTGTAACTCCGAAACCCATGTCTATTGCTGAACATATTGAACAATCTCGTAACTGATCTTTCACTCCTTTCACCACTGCGAATTCTTTGGATCAACAATTCCATTCACCTTCTTATCCAAATATTGATCATACTCCTGTACAACCATTCAATTCCTACCAGTCCTGCCCGACTTTTGCACCTTCCCTAGACATTGCTTCTACACGGCCATTTGGGAGTTTCACGTATCCAAACAACTTTGAATCTTTTACCGAAACTCTGTCACAACCCATGTCTATTCTAGAACAGTCGTTGGAAGACTTTATGGTAGCGTCATGCCAACAGATGAGGGATTTGAATGCGTCCATGTCCGCCCTTATACAACCTAGTGACCCGGTAGCTAGTTTCCAACCAGCTCCAAATTTTCCAATGTATGATGAGGCGGCTGGAAAGATTGATAATTTGAGTGGAGAGAGTGAGCTGTGCACCCTTCCAAATCAAACCTACCCATCTCCAATTGAATCCCACAATTCCGGTTTTGAATGTGTATCAAGTATTCCAAATGATTCACCAGTTGAAGATAAATCGTTTAATGAGTTGTGCGACTTTGTAGTGTTTGATTTACCTGATTGTGAAGGGTTCCTTTCGAGTGAAACCATCACCAATCCTTTTGACCTCTACATCTTCACTCTAGAACCTGAATTGATTAATATCCATGCTTTTGATGAGGTGTCTAAAAAAATTGATTTTCACTTGATTGAGGATATAGACGCTGGAAATATTTTGGATGATGAACCCACAGATTTAGATGATTTTCTCTCTCCAATTCATCATCCCGAGTCATTAACTGTTTTTCCCGAACTTCATATGCATCTTGATTTTGATGAGAATTGCATGGATAAGCTAAATTTTGAGGAGAGTATTAAGGAAATTATTGAGAATGAAGCAGTTTTACTTGAGGAGTCGGATTTTCCAATTCATTCTATCCCTTTCATTGACTGCGCACACCCTCCTGAATCTTTAACCGATACCCTTCCTCAATCACTTCCCTCCATCCTCGTTCTAACCTTGCAAAAAACCGTTACACTTTCATTTTTTATGTCTGGTTTACTAAGTTCGACGTACCCATGTTTTATCACGAATCTTGATGGATTTGACCTCATTTCTCAGTGGGTTGATAGATTAGCACAATCGCTTTTTACACATCGGTCATTACAAATTGTGCTAATTTATACACTCCATTTCCACCCTCAAGTTCGTATTCAACTTCTTTCTCCCACTTTCTCAGGTTCTTCTTCTATTCTTCCTATAATTTCAGTAAGTGTTGATGAATCACAATCCGATAATTCAAGTTTGATCATTCCAGAAAGCCAACTTGATTTGGATACTTTTGAAAATGAGGTAGATGAGTTTTTCGAGTCTCCTACCTCCATAATTTTTGACAAATCAAGTATGATAAATTCTGGCACAAAACTTACTGACAGTAAAATGTTCAATTATATCAATGAGAGTTTTGAAGAACTTTTCGCTGACGAACTTGCATTCCTAAACAACAAGGATTTTGTGATTAATCAACCTCCACCTATAGAAATTGAACCACCACCCTTTCTTCTTATAAAATACGAGAATGCCAATATTTCACTCATTTCTGATCATTCACATTCTCGTTTTTATTTATCATCATCTCTTATCTCCTCACATTCACATTCACGCAAACCCTTTCCATACTACAACTTATCTCTTCCCCACTTCTTCTTGGCTTTATATAACTTGTTCTTCCACCGACCTATACGTTACATTGATAAATTCTTCAAATGGTTGGTGTTGACTTTTGGTCTTTGCGAAGCTTGGTATTGACCAATAACTTTGAACCCCTTCTTTAAAAGCTTAAAATTGTTTAACTTAAGTTTGGGGGGGGTATAATTTGGCTCTCGAAAATAATTTTTTTTTTACTAAAAGTGGTGAGCCAAAAATAAGTTTGGGGGAGATTTTCACGATCATATTTCATGTCCCCGTTAATAAATTTTTCCGCCCCGTTAATAAAAAAAGGGGAGTGCCGACAATTTTGACCCTCTTGGTGCAGCTTGACAGTGAGGGCACTGTCAAGTTTAAGTTTGGGGGTGTGCTCGGTAAGCTTTCTTCCTTCGCATTCATATGTATATTTTTTGCATTTGCATAATTATTTTAAAACCCATAAAAATTGAATTTTTTTTAAAAATTATAAAAATTGAAAAGTTCAATTTTGGCCATATTTGACTTAAGTTTAACATGACGGTTGACTAGTTAGGAAAAACTAGATCCTAAACTTAGTAAATTAAAAACCATAAAAATAACCTTTCTTAAATTTTAATTATAGAAAATATATGTTCTTGTAGTTTATTTAGAAATAGGCAAATTTTGAGTTCAGTTCTTGGGCTAAGTCAATATAAGGGAAGAGTATTGAAATTTTTATTTGAAGTGTAAGTCTGAAAAATAATTCTGAACCTTAAGTCTAAATTCTGAAAATATATACCCTACAACTGACACATATACGCACCTTCAAACTTGGGATAATAGAGAATACCTTGAAATGCTCTTGTCCAAAATCCTTAGTATGAAGGAAAATAAAATAAAAGTACAAGAGTGAATAAAGAGATATAAAAAAAATGAACACTGGTTTTGTAATTACATAAGGCTGCATAAATAAAAAAATTATAGCGAGGGTGCTTTATCACCTAATGCCTTAGACCAACTGGTTTGGGCGTCACTGCTAAGCCTTAGGTATTACAAGACGAGGAATTACGCCTAAAATGCGCAAACACATTTTGTAATCGGTCGTTCAGTACCTCAAGAAGTATTAACGGTCGCATGAAGGATGTGTGAGCAATTTCATTTAAAATTCACCAACTAAAAGTATTTTGGAAGATAGACAAGAGTATGATAGCTAGAATTGAATTTCCAAGTGTAGGGGTGATACATACACACACGTAGGGGTATATGATTGGGGGTTTGGATGAGAGATAGGAATGAAAGATAGGGCTTATATCTTCAGTAGAGATGATAAAAATTTCTAAGTTGAGATGGAACCTTAGAAGGAAAATTCAAAAGATACTGAAAACTTAACAAATTTGCAGAACATATATGATCTTAAGTTAAATGATAAGTGAGTGTGAAAAATACGGGTTGATGATTTCTAAGTTGAAGATAATAGAATTTCTTGCTAGAATACCGAATTGAAGAATGAAATTCAACATGCCAAATTGATTGGATTTTGTGGGTAGTATCCGCTGAAAACTCTCAAGAGACAACACTCCTCCTACTAGGGATACATAGGGGTTTAACGGCTTGTTGCATGAGCTCAGTGCAATCACGATTCCTTGCGAAAGTGAGGTTAGGTTTTTTCGAGAATAAAATTGGCTTTGCTTGGGACGAGCAAAAGATAAGTTTGGGGGTATTTGTTCATATCAGAATTTTGCATTATTATATTGCCCATTCTTAATCATATTACAAATAAATAGGTGCTTTTGATCCATGTCTGCTAAATAGTTGCAGGTTACAGGTTCTCAGATCATTACAGTGAAATTCATGAAAATACGCTACAAATGTGAGACTACGACCAACAATAGATGAATCCGTATGATGCCGCCCACCATTTCAAGGAACAACTGAAAATCATTAGACAGTTCAATGCACAAAGTTCAAGGGCAGCACAAGATTCAAGACTTCAACGCGAAGCTCACGGTAAAAATTCCACTGTTGAATATCTGGAAGAGAATTGAAGAGATTCTGAGCGACCAAGTGAAGAAAACAGAAAATAAAAGCAACTTGAAGAAACCCTAAAAAATTGGGCCCATGAGCCCACCAAATGGCCGTGGATCCGCGGCTAAACAGGCTATTCTGCCGCGGTTCCGCGGCCGTGCAATGCACGTGCCGGCGGGGTGTCGGTGCTTTAACTTGGTCTTTGGGGTTGTTTTGTAATTTCATGTATGAATCAGAATGTAAACCTAGGGTTTTTCCCATCTATAAATAGGATGGCTCAAAGCCAAATAAAGTGTGCCTCTTTTGGGTGCCTCTTCTAGGATGCCTCTCTTTGCCTTTTTTCTAGATCTAAATTCAATTGTAATGTGTTCTTGAGGTCATCAATAAAGTAAGAGTTTTTATTTTTATCTCGCATTATTTTATTATCTGAATTTAATTCTTGCAATTTTTATCTGTTCTTTTAATATCTGTAATTTAGTTTTCTAATATAAAAGTTATAAAAAAATTAATTTCATTGATCATAACTTTCCTAATGAGTGAGTAATCCCTCACTTATTAGGGTTAGGATAGGGAAGGTTTGAGAGATGGAAATCTCTCTCACTCCTTTCTTTGCCCATATAATTTTATTAAAAAGACTCTTTTTAAATCAACCACACACCGCTCACTACGGCACCCTATTCTACGTGATAGCGGTGATTCCCTAGTTAGACCAGGTGTGATTGAATTAACTGGAGGTTGGGGCTAAGAGCCAAGAACGGACGGACAAGGACCAAAAAGAAGAAACTTAGTTTCTTCCCAGTCGTGCTAATCCCCGTTGTTGCCGATTACCCTAACACCTTTATTCATAACTAAGGCATTGATAGAAGCGAGAAGAGACCTATCTCGAACTAACCTAATCCTAACCCTAGCAAGTTTTTTATCAACTTTTATCTCATTCTTAGATCTTAAAACAAAACCACCAATTTTTTTGGGCTTAACTCGTTAAAACATAGAGAAAAGGAATCCATCTCCATGTGGACCGACCCGTACTCAACCCGCTAGCTACCAAGCGACACCGTCATTGATTGCGGTATATTATTAATTTTGATTTTAAAACACACGCACGCATAAGCTCAAACAATCAAGCGTCTATAAGCAACATAAAGTAGCAAGAATAAACAAAGGAATGAAAACCAACTTTGATTTATTACATTCAAGATTCACAATTGACAAAATATCTGAATACAAGATACGATAACATGATAAGCCTTAACAAGGAAGCATACATAAATAAGCTGAAATGAAATGAAAAGCTGAATGAAACCAGACGTCCGGTTGTGATACGAACAAGTTGTACTCCTCTTCAACCGCTTCTATCTCCTCTGTCTTAATACCACCTGACGAACATTCCAAGAAAGAAAGAAAGATGGGTGGAATATCTGTCAGCGAACTAATGCTCGGTAAGTCCCCGAAAGGATGGCGTGATGTATATAAATGAAATGCAAGGTGTAATGTGATCTATGGTATAGCATGGATATAAATCATGAACATGTAAACAAGTATAGTAGCGTGCATGGTAATGTGTATGTCAACTATATTAGCATGGCAAACAAGTATAACATGGCTGTGGAGTGTAGGTATAGTGAACATGAAGGGAATGTAAGTGTCCTAAAAGGTCTCTAAAAGAGTAAAAGTAACTAACGTGAGTTCAAAGTTTGAGTATCAACCAAATCTCAAGAGTGTTCTCAAACCCAACAGGATGTAATCCAGAGGTAAGGAACCACGGGCCCTCATGATAGTCAGTAACGGGACTTCGACCATCGTCGAAGTATTCCAAACTCAACAGGCTATAATCCAGGAGTAAGTAAACACGGGCCCTCATGATTGTTAGTATTCGTGATTGTTAGCACGGGACTCTTAAGATTTCATTGGACTCACAACTTAAACTATCCCAACACCCCGTGTATATTAGTCTATAGTTAAAATTACAAGTCTTTCCCTAATCCATGAATACATCAAGTTTTCAAGATTGAGTTCGTGTCAAGATCAAGTATTTATATCACGTTTCAAGTATTCATGTCAAATTGTATTCATGGTTCAGGTCAAGTCAAGCCAAGCATTTAATTGGATTATGTCAAACATATAATATCTAATTATGTTTTCATATTCATACAACAATTTAAAGATCAAGATAAACAAGGTATACATGTTCGAATAGCATGAAATAAGTCAAGTATATTATTCAAGCAACGGCCATAAACAATGATGTTAAGAAGTGTTGTGTGCGACTAATCAATCAAGTCAATCAATTTCGGAATATAAACAGAATTATATATCTAAGTGTTGTGCATGCGTAAGTTCCGATCGCGCCTAAATACGACTACCGGTTTGGGAGATATACCCATTTTCGTTTCATCGCGCAAAACAGATCAGAATCTGTCCAACACCGTCGTATATTTTTAAAACACAGTTTGACTTAATTTATATCAGGTTTAAGAATACGATGATTATTAAAGAATTGTAGGTCTTTCGATGTACTTATCCAAAATACTAAGATTAACATGATTTGGATTTTTTAAGCTCAAGTTATGATCATTTTAATATCAGCGTATAAAATAGAAATTCAGATTTCTGGACAGCAACTATATGTTATATTGTAAAGCCTATACAGGGTTGTTTCATGCTTTCCTAAGTAATCTAATATACATGAAATTATAGCTCTAACAATTTTGCATCTACACATCTAAATTTTGTCACGAACGGATATCGGGAGTTCGAGTTATGTCCTATTTAAAAACAGTGTGCGAATCAGGATAGATTCTGTCCTGATCCGTCACTTAATATTATAACGCAGTTTTCTATATTTTACGTCAGTTTCAGTAAAAACTTAAAACTATGAAAATCTATATCTTTCGATATAGATGTTCAAAATATCTGAAAACACTTAATTTGGATCAACGATTACAGAGTTATAGTCTTTTGAAAAAGACCCTTAATGACAGTTTTCTGGTTTTAAAAACAGTGAATAAAAAACTACGTAACTCCTAAACCGTTATTCGGTTTGATATAAAAATTTTACTATAAATTTGGAATTCTATCTATTATTTTATTCTAATGTTCCAAGAATTTCCAGAAGTGGAAATTAATTTATAAAAATTATTTTAAAGATAAAGCTTTTGTAAGATCGTATTTGAAAATGATAAATCTATGATATTTATTTATAATTTTGTTTTCTTGTATGCAAAAATAAATATAAATAATTAAAATTTCTAACATGAATTAACATATGTGAAGCAAACATATGATCCAGTCATGATTAACCGTCTAAAACAATAATACTTAACATGTTATCAACCATTTTATGCAAGATTTTATAACTTAACATATATGCTTTATGTCAACCATTTTTTAATTTAACAAAAAAACTTTATAATGAGACTAACTAGTTATCTCAAGATTCGGCATGATGGAGGCATGGTAAGGGGATGAATTTAAAGTAGAGAAAAGGAGGAGGGGGGAACTTACGGGTTGTGTGAGTCGGTATAACAACCGGTTCACCAATTCCATTCTAGTGGCAAAACCAAGTCTATGTGATCTAAGCTCGAGCAACCAAGACAAGGATCAAGTTAGTCTCTAAAAGTATTCCTTATGTAGATTTTGAGAGGAAAGAAAAGAAATGTAAACCGATACTTACGAAGTTTGTGAATGGTATAATATTTCGGTCTTGAATTTCTAGGGACGAAATGAGCTCTGGTGGCGCCGAAACTTTGAGAGCTCTAAGAATGAAGATTTGAAATAATTTTTTTGAAGGAGGATGAACAATGAAGGAGAGAACATATAAAACAATATTAATATGGTTATTATAATAATTCATAATCATAACCATAATAATTATTATATGCATTAATTTTGAGAGTTAAAAAGAAAATGAAATGAAACATCTCATTTGTAGGTTATGAGAGAATTTTTTAAAAAAATAGATAAAAATAATTGCAAAAATGGGGATTTGAATATGTGACTTATGGAATAATAATGCAAGAACTAAACCAATAAGCTACAAGGTATTTCATGGACATATTTAATTAGAAATAAATATATGAAGTTGCTTGAAAAGAAAGTGGGTTTTTGGGCTCATAGTTTTATAACAGAAAATGAAAATGAGATTAGATTTGGGTTATGGGCTGGGTCAGGTCTTGCATTTAATTTGAAATAAGTTATGATTTAGTTTAAAGAAATGGGTTTGGAAAAAATAGATGGAATAATAAAATAATATATTTAATAGAAAACTAAATATACGGAAAAATACTAAGAATAAATAAATACAATATTTTATTAAAGGAAAAAAACACAAAGATATAGTAATATTGGGGTCGTTACATACTACCCTTCTTAAAATAATTTCGTCCTCGAAATTACTCAAGAAAGATATTGCAATAGATTAAGGAAACAAGATTAGGATGATGTCGTCGCGTTTCATCGTTGCGCTCCGTCAGTCGGTACTCTAAGTAATTCGGTATAAGATAACCATGAAGACGAGGAAATGTTGTCAGGATAATTCAAGAGTAGTTTACAAGAAACCCACAAGCAAGTACTCGAATAGAAGAAAAGTAATTAGGGATTGAATTCAAAAATGGTTCAAAGATAAGAGTGAAAATCGAATTTAAAAATTAAGGAAGGATATAAGTTAATAAAGAAAATAGGATTCGATAATCAAGAATAAGGATACGCAGTAGAACATAGCTAAATCAAGAGAAAAGAGAATCAAAGGCAGAACTCTAAACAATTCAAGTAGAGTACTGCATTGTAACTATACTGCAGTTCATAGTTACAATCACATAACTCCATTTAAGTCACTCAAATCCTACTATCAGAGTCAATGGAAGAAAATAATAATAAATTAAGAAGATTAACAAAATAATATCAACATGAGATGAACGGTTCACAGTTTTTTTTCCTTTACGTCGAGATACAATTATCGGGAAAAATAAGAAAAGGATTTAAAGGGATGAAATCATAGTGCAGTCGTTACAGTCTACCCTCCTTAAAAAAAATTCATCCCTGAAATTCCCATAAGAAGCATGTCTTAATAAGGTACTGGAAAGCTATGAATGATGTCGTCTTCGAGCTCCGTCGATCGATAGTCTAACCAATTGAGCTAATAGGCCTATGAGATACAAGTAGAAATGGTGAACAAGAGTTAAGAATTCAAAAGTCGAGAGATGGTATTCAAGAAATCCAAAAGTAGAGTTCAAGATGGATTCAAGGAATATGGTAGGGTTCAAAAGAAAAGTCGAATGTAATAAATGGATTTTATAATTCTTGTATTATATTGCTTACGATGTTCATGCAGAACTGACCTGTATGGGCCACCAACAAAACCTGTCACGCCCCGCTTCCCAAAAGAGTGGTAATGGCACGTGACGAGGTTCGTGACGTATTTATTCTATAAAGGTCATTTCTCGAAGTAAATACGCCAAGCGTCTATAAGCAACATAAAATAATAAGAATAAACAAAAGAATGAAATCCAATTTTGATTTATTACATTCAAGATTCACAATTAACAAAATATCTGAATGTAAGATACGATAACATGATAAGCCTTAACAAAGAGGCATACATAAATAAGTTGAAATGAAATAAAAAGCTGAATGAAACCAGACGTCCGGTTGTGATGCGAACTAGTTGTACTTCTCTTCGACTGCTTCTATCTCTTCTGTCTCAATGCCACCTGACGAACATTCCATGAAAGAAAGAAAGATGGGTGGAATGCCCGTCAGCGAACTAGCGTACGGTAAGTCCCCAAAAGGATGGTGTGAAGTATATAAATGAAATGTAAGGTGTAATGTGATATATGATATAGCATGGAAATAAATCATGAACATGTAAACAAGTATAGTAGCATACATGGTAATATGTATATCAACTATATTAGCATGGCAAACAAGTATAACAAGGCCGTGGAGTGTAGGTATAGTGAACATGAAGGGAATGTAAGTGTCCTAAAAGGTCTCTACAATGATAAAAGTAACTAACATGAGTTTAAGGTGTGAGTATCAACCAAATTTCAAGAGTGTTCTCGAATCCAACGGGCTTTAATCTAGGGGTAAGGAACCACGGGCCCTCATGATAGTCAGAAATGGGACTTCGACCGTCGTCGAAGTATTCCAAAATCAACAGGGTATAATCCAGGAGTAATGAAACACGGGCCCTTATGATTGTTAGTATTTGTGATTGCTTGTATTCGTGATTGCTAGCACGGGACACTTGAGATTTCATTGGACTCACAACTCAAACTACCCCAACACCCCGTATATATTAGTCTATAGTTAAAATTACAAGTCTTGCCCGAATCCATGAATACATCAAGTTTTCAAGATTGAGTTCATGTCAAGATCAAGTAATCAAGTCACGTTTCAAGTATTCATGTCAAGTTGTATTCATGATTCGGGTCAAGTCAAGTCTAGTATTTAATTGGATTATGTCAAATATATAATATCAAATTATGTTTTCATGTTCATGCAAAAATTTAAAGATCGAGATAAATAAGGTATACATGTTCGAATAGCATGAAATAAGTCAAGTATATTATTCAAATAACGGCCATAAACAATGATGTTAAGAAGTGTTGTATACGACTAATCAATCAAGTCAATCAATTTTGGAATATAAACAGATTTATAGATCTATGTGTTGTGCATCCGTGAGTTCCAGTCGAGCCTAAATACGACTACCGGTTTGGAAGATATACGCATTTTCTTTTCATCGTGCAGAACAGATCAAAATCTGTCCAACACCATCGCATATTTTTTAAAACACAATTTGACTTAATTTCTATCTGGTTTCGGGTTACGATGGTTGTTAGAAAATTGTAGTACTTTCGACATACTTATCGAAAATACTAAAATTCACATGATTTGGATTTATGAAGCTCAAGTTATGATCATTTTAATATCAGCGTTTAAAACAGAAATTCAGATTCCTGGACAGTAATTATATATTATATTGTAAAGCCTATATAGGGTTGTTTCATGCGTTTCTAAGTAATCGAATATACAGAAAATTATAGCTCTAACAATTTTGCATCTACACATCTAAATTTTGTCACAAACGGACATCGGGAATTCGAGTTATGTCCTATTTAAAAACAGTGTGCGAATCAGGATAGATTCTGTACAGATCCGTCACTTAATATTGTAACACAGTTTTATATATTTTACGTCGGTTTTCAGTAAAATGTTAAAACTATGAAAATCTATATCATTCGATATAGATATTCAAAACATCTAAAAACACTTAATTTGGATAAACGATTATAGAGTTATGATCTCTTGAAGAAGAACCTTAATGACAGTTTTCTGATGTAATACCCAGTTTTTCTTATACATCTAAATCCGTATTTCTTTTACCTATAAGATTTAGTTATAATTATTTATTTATTTTCAAAATTCTATTAAACCCAAATCCCATCTTTCTTTTCTCTGTCTCAGCCATTTTTCCTGTTATTGAATTTAGAACAAAAAACTAAATCTTTTCCATTTGATTTTCCCCGCAGCCACTTCAACCCAAACCCAAACTATAATTATCTGGCCCAAGCCCAGCAAATATATTTTTCCTCAGCCAATTCATTCATTTCCCCACATTCTTTCACAGCCCAGCCGTTTCTATTTTTCTAATTAATTTTCTTTTATTTTTCCCAGCCCATTTTTCCCTTACCAAAAATTTCTCTCAAATTCTTTTTTATCCATTCGGCCGTTGTCCAGCCCACTCTCTTTAGTCCATCTAAATTATTTTTCCTTAAATTTCTCCTAACCCAAACAGCCCCAGCCCACCTTTTAAAATTCCTTGCTGAAGGAAATTCCCAGCCCATTCCTTCCTTGGTTTTAATTTGATTTTTGTTATCCTTTTAAAAATACTTGGCCCGGCCCACTCTCCTCCAGCAACCCATTCCCACGCACACAACCCGACCCGGCCCGCTACTTCTTCTCCTTCTGCCCGTTGCGATTCTCCCGCGCGCGTTTTCCTTCGTGAGCGCGCTTCTCGCGCCGTCTCCTCCGCCGTCGCCCTCGCCCTGCCGTTACCCCACGTTGTCAACATCGTCGCCCTCTCTCTTCTCTCATTCTCTCTCAATCACTCATTTCTCTATCCCTCAAACTCAAAACCGACCACCTCCCACTACCTCCCTCTGCTCTTCGCTAGCCACTCACATCACCGGCATCACCTCAGCACCACCCTCACCATATCCCTCCACTTTCCCCGACACCCATCAACCCCGAACCCCTCCTCGACTCAAACCTCCCCTCTCTCTCCCGAGGAAAACTCCGGCCACCTCCTCCACCGTCGTCGCTCTTCCCCCTCAGCCCCGCCGAGTCTCTCCCTCCTACTCCCTCACCCTCACCCTCACCTACGCCCGTGCCCCTGCACCTTGTCGTCGACCCTCTTTCTTCCTCCTCTCGATCATTCACAAACCCATAGCACCCCTCGGGTCCCCGCCACCACCGACGACGAGAGCGACCACCAACAACCCATATGCGCCGAGCCGACTCTCTCTTTCTCGCTCTCTGTTTCTCTCTTTCCCTCTCTGTCTCTCTCTCCGACCTCACACACTGTCCCTCCCTCAGTTCTCTCACTCTAGACTCTCTCTGTGCCCCTCTGCATCTCTCTCTCTCTCTCAATCTCTCTCTCTCCTTCTCTGCCTAATCTCTCCCTCTCACTCTCTAACTTCTCTCTCTCTCTCGTTACCCTCTCTGTCTTCTCTCTCAACACCTTCATCCTCATCAGCTCCAGCATCTTCTTCTTCAGTTAGCAACTCCTCTTCAAGCACTTACAACCCAACTCCAAACACCAGCACATGTACCATGCCCGCACCGTGCACGCACCATTGGTCACCAAGATCCTCCTCTCAAATCAAGCACCCTGCTGCCTTGCCGTCGCTGCCCCGTGATGTCGCTGTCATAGACGTTTTTATCGCAATCATCGCCGTCACACCCACTGAACTGTCGAATCCAAAAGCCCGAGCACGAGCCAAGACCGCGAACCTTGCACGCGTCACTCACCACGCGTTCACGCCGTTACCACTGCCGTGCATCCCCGGGACTGATCCAGGCAAGTTTTTACTTGCTTTCATGCTATTCTGTATATGTTACAAGTCAATATCGTATATATATCCCATGTTTGCCTTATGTTAAATATTGCAACACAACTGTTCGATGCTTGTTCCCTTAGGAAAACATTATCAAATTTGACGGAACTCAATGGTGTAGGTTGGCCCGTAGGGTTGTGAACATAGTGTATGAATTTTGTTGGATGACGTAATCGATAATGACTAAAACAACTGCCCCCAAGTTTAACCGTAAAAACTGAATTTCTACTGCACCTGAAGATCGTTGAATCCACCATAAATCATATACATATTAGAATGGTGCGTTCGAGGGCTCAAATCGAAGCTAACTCGATGAACTTTAACCCTATGCTAGTCTCCAGACATTCCTGTACTTACATCGTGATGATAATTGTATCGGAGTACGACTCTGGACTGCAGTTCAGAGCTACTCAAATTGTTGGTTGCTGTACCGTATTGGATACCTCAAGATTTGCTTAACCCTTAGGTTGCGGAACTCCACTGCTTATTGTAGGTAACTCTGTTATCTAGACAACACGATTAGTTTCATCCTGTTTCGTTATCATTTACTATTTAATCTGTAATTTAGAAGATCGGGACACATAACAGTCCCAGCAGAATCAGAATTGACATGTTGATATTAAATAGATTGTAACCCCTAACGTACAGACGCGATTGAAGATTCGTTTGTTGCGTTGAAAACTTTACTGAAAACCCTAGAATTCATTCAACTGTAGCGTCGCTAAATTATGATCCTAACTGGGGTTAAAATGCGTTGCGAAATGGATTCCTGATTCTGAAGCCGGATTTCCAGCCGCGTGCGCTTAAAATGAAACAGTTATAACTAATGATCCTGAAACCCGATTGGCTTGAAACAAAATTCTATGGATAGCTAACTGAACATATTAATTACTACCTGTTTATCATTTCGCCAAATTACATACATATACTTCATGATAAATCGTGCAAGTAATAGACTGTTGTTTTTATGACACCTTAATTGTGCTTTTATACTGTTCATGCATCACATCATACCCATATCATGGTAGTGATAACCTAGTGATATCGTGCATTTACCCAGTGTTAGATTATAGTGTTGATTGTGGCAAGTACGTCAGTATTCGTGTATCCGTGATTAAGTGAAAGTGATACGTACTTGTGCACAATCAGTGTCCCTTTTATTCTATTGCATTGTCGACGTCTGTGGGATGCGTATACGTGTGACTATAAGTGGTATGGGACACTTATGGAAGCGCTTGCACGGATGTCACAGATAAGGCATCCGACACTGCCATTTATCTTAGGTATTGGTCGGGACGTGCTTGATGGAGGTCCTGCCTCCAGTTCTCGCGCAGACTTGTCACGGATCGATTAATATTTAGGGTGATGGTTAGCATTTGATGTAGACCACGGGGTGTGGGGTAGTTCAAGTGTGAATTCAACAGAATCTCGGGAGTCCCATGCCGGCTTATATATTTAGGGAGTTATATGGAGATTTACAGGGTATGTGCTATAGACACCGTGATACATTCGTTACATGTTGGGCCCGTGGTCCCTTGCCCTTGGGTTCTACCCTTGGGTAGAGGACACTCGCGAGTGGTTGACTCTCACACTTGGACTGACGATAGGCTTATTGACCTGTGCAGTGAGACTTAGAGACCGATAGGGTTACTGTCATTTACATTCCTTCTATACTGTGTTGACATTCGTGACATTGTTATACTGCTTTACTTTTCCGCTGCATTGATCTCTGCTCATTTATATTCATGCTGTCACTGATTTACTGTTATTCATATTCTTTACCACTGTTAGAACTGTTATTTAACTATATACATTATATTGCTATTGTGTCGCTCTGACGACCTGAGTATGTATGCTCAGTGTGAGGAGAAGATTTAGCTTGGACCAGATCTAGACGTGCATCACAGACTTCTTGACTTGCCTTCCCGATGTATATTCATTTGTTCCACTTCAGGTCAGTCTTTATATTGATTCCTTCAGTTACTGCATTTCTCATTACCTGCGCATCGTTTACTGTTTACCATGATAAACTAGAAGCCGAAGTGTGACTACGGCAGGACATTTCCTTGACCGTAGGAGCATGGCTGGCCTTGTCTACCCCTCGTATTCCGTATTTTGGGAGACGGGGCGTGACATGGTTTAGTTGGTATCAGAGCCAGGTTTTTGCATCGATTGGGATTGCAGTTTTCCGTGTATAGTCTGGCAATCTATGACATCCCTCAGTCTAGATTGTAAACTTGATATCCTTGATCCATATTCACATCGTGTGTTCAGCTATCTATTCGCTATGGTTTACTTAAAATCATACCGTTGATTCTTCACTTGTAATAGATTCATCACCTATAATATTCCTGAATCTTTGTCCTATCCATATTACGTTTTGACTCATCTCTGATATTCTTGAATCCTTGTTCTATCCATATCATATTTTGATTCATTCAGCGTGTGACTTATATTATTCTCAAAATTGTTGTCTCAGGATCATGTCTTCCAACAACTCTTCATCTGTTTCCGCTCCCCAGAATCGGACAGTTGAAATTCTGAGTACACTGAGAAGTCTAAGGGAGCCCAGGAGCGAACAAACGACTTCTTGGCTGAAGGACTGAGAAGACAGATGAATCAGACCCCAGCGGGAGTCTCCTATCATAAAGGGATCTTTATTGGACGAGGAAAAGAGAAGAAGATGAAGCGTCAACAGAAGCATCAGAAAAACCTTTGCTGTGGATATTGTAAGAGGCCAGGACACCTTCAGAGGGATTGTCGTCGTGCTCAAGGGAAATGTCTGATATGCGGGTCCAACAAACATCTCATCAACGGCTGCCCAGAAAGGAAAGAACTACAGGGAGGAGATTCGTCCACACTTCCTACTTCTGCCGAATGACGATTATTGCGTGGTTCGCCCTTCGAGGATAAAGCGGACCCAACACCGGATTCAACTCGCGTTACGATGATGCAGCGGCTTAGCGAAGAAGAATTTTTATGTTTTCCAATTTCAGTATAATACTGTCATCTTTCTATGAATATCTCTTTTCATTTGAAATCTTGTAACCGCTGAACTTTAATTGAATGCAATAAAATTTGAATCATAATATATACATTATTCTCTTGTTTTCTCCTTATTCATATTATTTGTTATCACAGCGTTTCTATCCTGATTTTCAGTTTCTACAACCGCATATATACCTACACTTCGTACCCTGAGCTTTTTCCTTGACGTATCCCACTATCTGATCATGACTTTCCTTTCTGACCATGGCCCACCCTGGAGCAGCGCCGCATCTAGACGAGGATGCACAGTCATGCGTTTCCTTAGATCGCACACTGATGGGTTCTGATGATGAAGCCAACGGTCCCTATGCCAACTTCGGAAACAACGACTCAGAGGACGAAGGAGTAGCTGCCCCAGAGTTTAACGCGTTAGCTGATTCCGACGAAGAAGAAGGAGATCCTGAAGAGAACCCTATAGAGGAAGATCCGATAGAGGAAGATCCCGATGAAGACCCGATAGAAGAAAATCCAGTTGGGGAAAATCCCGTGGAAGAAAATCCAGAAGAAGGAAATCACATGGAATCAGACCTCGATGAAGAAGCTCTATCCGAGGATGAAGGACCAGAAGATCAAGACCCTGCTGTGGAAAGACTTCCAATGGCGATGCCCGCGAGGCGATATGGAAATGGACGTCCCTACCCGAGTGCTCGAGCCTACCGCAACCTGCTGAATCTCCACAACCGTGACTGACAGAATTCCTTGATGTTGTCCTTTGGCCAAATAAACTGTGTATAGTTTAGGGCCACTTTTCGCCTTTGGGGATGCCTTGTTTCAAATTTTCTTGAATGAAATAAATCTTCTGAATTCGTAAACCTTTTGATTATTGGTTCGCTTGATGCTTGTTGATTGCCCATGTCCCATTTACTTTTCTGCTGAGATTCCTGACTGTCCACCCCTGCTCATTGTATAGTTTTCACTCTCGTTTCGATTAGAAAGTGCCGCACCCTGATCCTTGGAATGAGCCACCCTTCATCTCTCGTCTGTGCCCCGTTTGAGATCCTTCTGGGAGGAGAACAGTTCCTGTGAAACTCCCAAATTCACTGACTCTTCAAATTTTGATTCGTGTGTTGTACCGACTGTTGCTTCCCCCTACACTTTTCTTTTTGTATCCCTTTGTGCTCATCCGTACTTCCTGTGCTGACCCGATCCCAATTCCCTTGATCCTCAGCCTAAAGCCGCCATACTCCGACCTTCTGAATGAGCTACCTTCCCTTGTAATCGTTACCCTAGCTAGCCCCATACATATTTGTGTTCTTCCTATTACCCTAACTATATATAGGGACAGTGTTATTCAAAATTTAGTTTTCATTATTTTAGTTCGTGTATTTGATTACCCCGTTTTTGTATTTTAAGTACAACTATTATTATTTTCATTTTCAGTAGTGTAACCTTACACCGCGCATACTTTTGGTCCATATTTTTTTTAATTTCACTATACAAGTTTTCTAAATTATTTTTAGCCTATCCTATCGATACCTTTCCTAAAATGTTTTAGCCTACCGACTAGTTTTCACTGCTTTATTGTCGTCAATTTACTTTGAGGATTTGTGCCTATGATTACTATTATAAGTAGTTGAGCCTTATATTTATTATTTCCGTTTGCTATTATGATATATTTAGATGCGCACACATTTGGTTTCGACATTTACCGAGCACACTTTGATTAATATTATTCGGTAATTGTTATCTATATTCTTGTATATTTGTACTTGACCTTATAGTTTTCAGGCATTATACCTTGTAAGCCTATTTTTGTATATGGTTTTTATATATATGTATGTACCTTCAAAACTTTATCTACCCGTTTTAAATAAATCAGCACATATTAGTTTTCGATATGATAATCCTTCGTTTATTATTTATAGCTAGTTGTTTCTTTTAAATTTCGAGGACGAAATTTTTGTAAGGGTGGTATGATGTAATACCCAGTTTTTCTTATACGTCTAAATCCGTATTTCTTTTACCTATAAGATTTAGTTATAATTATTTATTTATTTTCAAAATCCTATTAAACCCAAATCCCATCTTTCTTTTCTCTGTCTCAGCCATTTTTCCTGTTATTGAATTTAGAACACAAAACTAAATCTTTTCCATTTGATTTTCCCCGCAGCCACTTCAACCCAAACCCAAACTATAATTATCTGGCCCAAGCCCAGCAAATATATTTTTCCTCAGCTAATTCATTCGTTTCCCCACATTCTTTCACAGCCCAGCCGTTTCTATTTTTCTAATTAATTTTCTTTTATTTTTCCCAGCCCATTTTTCCCTTACCAAAAATTTCTCTCAAATTCTTTTTTATCCATTCGGCCGTTGTCCAGCCCACTCTCTTTAGTCCATCTAAATTATTTTTCCTTAAATTTCTCCTAACCCAAACAGCCCCAGCCCACCTTTTAAAATTCCTTGCTGAAGGAAATTCCCAGCCCATTCCTTCCTTGGTTTTAATTTGATTTTTGTTATCCTTTTAAAAATACTTGGCCCGGCCCACTCTCCTCCAGCAACCCATTCCCACGCACACAACCCGACCCGGCCCGCTACTTCTTCTCCTTCTTCCCGTTGCGATTCTCCCGCGCGCGTTTTCCTTCGCGAGCGCGCTTCTCGCGCCGTCTCCTCCGCCGTCGCCCTCGCCCTGCCGTTACCCCACGTTGTCAACATCGTCGCCCTCTCTCTTCTCTCATTCTCTCTCAATCACTCATTTCTCTGTCCCTCAAACTCAAAACCGACCACCTCCCACTACCTCCCTCTGCTCTTCGTTAGCCACTCACATCACCGGCATCACCTCAGCACCACCCTCACCATATCCCTCCACTTTCCCCGACACCCATCAACCCCGAACCCCTCCTCGACTCAAACCTCCCCTCTCTCTCCCGAGGAAAACTCCGGCCACCTCCTCCACCGTCGTCGCTCTTCCCCCTCAGCCCCGCCGAGTCTCTCCCTCCTACTCCCTCACCCTCACCCTCACCCACGCCCGTGCCCCTGCACCTCGTCGTCGACCCTCTTTCTTCCTCCTCTCGATCATTCACAAACCCATAGCACCCCTCGGGTCCCCGCCACCACCGACGACGAGAGCGACCACCAACAACCCATATGCGCCGAGCCGACTCTCTCTTTCTCGCTCTCTGTTTCTCTCTTTCCCTCTCTGTCTCTCTCTCCGACCTCACACACTGTCCCTCCCTCAGTTCTCTCACTCTAGACTCTCTCTGTGCCCCTCTGCATCTCTCTCTCTCTCTCTCTCAATCTCTCTCTCTCCTTCTCTGCCTAATCTCTCCCTCTCACTCTCTAACTTCTCTCTCTCTCTCGTTACCCTCTCTGTCTTCTCTCTCAACACCTTCATCCTCATCAGCTCCAGCATCTTCTTCTTCAGTTAGCAACTCCTCTTCAAGCACTTACAACCCAACTCCAAACACCAGCACATGTACCATGCCCGCACCGTGCACGCACCATTGGTCACCAAGATCCTCCTCTCAAATCAAGCACCCTGCTGCCTTGCCGTCGCTGCCCCGTGATGTCGCTGTCATAGACGTTTTTATCGCAATCATCGCCGTCACACCCACTGAACTGTCGAATCCAAAAGCCCGAGCACGAGCCAAGACCGCGAACCTTGCACGCGTCACTCACCGCGCGTTCACGCCGTTACCACTGCCGTGCATCCCCGGGACTGATCCAGGCAAGTTTTTACTTGCTTTCATGCTATTCTGTATATGTTACAAGTCAATATCGTATATATATCCCATGTTTGCCTTATGTTAAATATTGCAACACAACTGTTCGATGCTTGTTCCCTTAGGAAAAAATTATCAAATTTGACAGAACTCAATGGTGTAGGTTGGCCCGTAGGGTTGTGAACATAGTGTATGAATTTTGTTGGATGACGTAATCGATAATGACTAAAACAACTGCCCCCAAGTTTAACCGTAAAAACTGAATTTCTACTGCACCTGAAGATCGTTGAATCCACCATAAATCATATACATATTAGAATGGTGCGTTCGAGGGCTCAAATCGAAGCTAACTCGATGAACTTTAACCCTATGCTAGTCTCCAGACATTCCTGTACTTACATCGTGATGATAATTGTATCGGAGTACGACTCTGGACTGCAGTTCAGAGCTACTCAAATTGTTGGTTGCTGTACCGTATTGGATACCTCAAGATTTGCTTAACCCTTAGGTTGCGGAACTCCACTGCTTATTGTAGGTAACTCTGTTATCTAGACAACACGATTAGTTTCATCCTGTTTCGTTATCATTTACTATTTAATCTGTAATTTAGAAGATCGGGACACATAACAGTCCCAGCAGAATCAGAATTGACATGTTGATATTAAATAGATTGTAACCCCTAACGTACAGACGCGATTGAAGATTCGTTTGTTGCGTTGAAAACTTTACTGAAAACCCTAGAATTCATTCAACTGTAGCGTCGCTAAATTATGATCCTAACTGGGGTTAAAATGCGTTGCGAAATGGATTCCTGATTCTGAAGCCGGATTTCCAGCCGCGTGCGCTTAAAATGAAACAGTTATAACTAATGATCCTGAAACCCGATTGGCTTGAAACAAAATTCTATGGATAGCTAACTGAACATATTAATTACTACCTGTTTATCATTTCGCCAAATTACATACATATACTTCATGATAAATCGTGCAAGTAATAGACTGTTGTTTTTATGACACCTTAATTGTGCTTTTATACTGTTCATGCATCACATCATACCCATATCATGGTAGTGATAACCTAGTGATATCGTGCATTTACCCAGTGTTAGATTATAGTGTTGATTGTGGCAAGTACGTCAGTATTCGTGTATCCGTGATTAAGTGAAAGTGATACGTACTTGTGCACAATCAGTGTCCCTTTTATTCTATTGCATTGTCGACGTCTGTGGGATGCGTGTACGTGTGACTATAAGTGGTATGGGACACTTATGGAAGCGCTTGCACGGATGTCACAGATAAGGCATCCGACACTGCCATTTATCTTAGGTATTGGTCGGGACGTGCTTGATGGAGGTCCTGCCTCCAGTTCTCGCGCAGACTTGTCACGGATCGATTAATATTTAGGGTGATGGTTAGCGTTTGATATAGACCACGGGGTGTGGGGTAGTTCAAGTGTGAATTCAACAGAATCTCGGGACTCACATGCCGGCTTATATATTTAGGGAGTTATATGGAGATTTACAGGGTATGTGCTATAGACACCGTGATACATTCGTTACATGTTGGGCCCGTGGTCCCTTGCCCTTGGGTTCTACCCTTGGGTGGAGGACACTCGCGAGTGGTTGACTCTCACACTTGGACTGACGATAGGCTTATTGACCTGTGCAGTGAGACTTAGAGACCGATAGGGTTACTGTCATTTACATTCCTTCTATACTGTGTTGACATTCGTGACATTGTTATACTGCTTTACTTTTCCGCTGCATTGATCTCTGCTCATTTATATTCATGCTGTCACTGATTTACTGTTATTCATATTCTTTACCACTGTTAGAACTGTTATTTAACTATATACATTATATTGCTATTGTGTCGCTCTGACGACCTGAGTATGCATGCTCAGTGTGAGGAGAAGATTTAGCTTGGACCAGATCTAGACGTGCATCACAGACTTCCTGACTTGCCTTCCCGATGTACATTCATTTGTTCCACTTCAGGTCAGTCTTTATAATGTTTCCTTCAGTTACTGCATTTCTCATTACCTGCGCATCGTTTACTGTTTACCATGATAAACTAGAAGCCGAAGTGTGACTACGGCAGGACATTTCCTTGACCGTAGGAGCATGGCTGGCCTTGTCTACCCCTCGTATTCCGTATTTTGGGAGGCGGGGCGTGACATCTAGTTTTAAAAACAGTGAATAAAAAACTACGTAACTCCTAAACTGTTATTCGGTTTGATATGAAATTTTTACTATATATTTGGAATTCTATCTATTATTTTATCCTAATGTTTCAAGAATTTTCAGAAGTGGAAATTAATTTATAAAAATTATTTTAAAAATAAAGGTTTTGTAAAATCGTATTTGAAAATGATAAATCTATGGTATTTATTTATAACTTTGTTTTCTTGTATGCAAAAATAAATATAAATAATTAAAATTTCAATGATAAATAACATCAATTAATATATGTGAAGCATACATATGATCTGGTCATGATTAACCGTCTAAAATAATAATACTTAACATGTTATCAACCATTGCATGCAACATTTTATAACTAAACATATATGCTTTATTTCAACCATTTTTTAATTTAACAAAAAAACTTTATCATGAGACTAACTAGTTATCTCAAGATTCGGCATGATGGAGGCATGGTAAGGGGATAAATTTCAAGTAGAGAAAAGAAGGAGAGGAGGGGACTTACGGGTTGTGTGAGTCGGTATAACAACCGGTTCACCGATTCGATTCTAGCGGCAAAAACAAGTTTATGTGACCTAGACTTGAGCAACCAAGATAAGGATCAAATTAGTTTCTAAAAGTATTCTTTATGTAGATTTTGAGGGGAACGAAAAGAAATGTAAAGCGATGCTTACGAAGTTTATGAATGGTACAATACTTCGGTCTTGAATTCCTAGGGACGAAGTGAGCTTCAGTGGCGCTGAAACTTTAAAATCTCTAAGAATGAAGATTTGAAATAATTTTTTTGGAGGACGAATAATGAAGGAGAGAACATATAAAACAATATTAATATGGTTATTATAATAATTCATAATCATAACCATACTAATTATTATATGCATTCATTTTGAGAGTTAAAAAGAAGATGAAATGAAAGGTCTCATTTGTAGGTTATGAGAGAATTTTAAAAAAATAGATAAAAATAATTACAAGAATGAGGATTTGAACATGTGACTTATGGAATAACAATGCAAGAACTAAACCAATGAGCTACAAGGTATTTCATGCACTTATTTAATTAGAATTAAATATATGTTGTTGCTTGAAAAGAAAGTGGGCTTTTGGGCTCATAGTTTTATAAAAGAAAATGAAAATAAAATTGGATTTGGGTTATGGGTTGGGTCAGGTCTTGCGTTTAACTTGAAATAAGTCAATATTTAGTTTAAAGAAATGGGTTTGGGAAAAATAGATGGAATAATAAAATAATATATTTAATAGATTACGAAATATACGGAAAAATACTAAGAATAAATAAATACAATATTTTACTAAAGAAAGAAAACACGAAGATATAGTAATATTGGGGTCGTTACAGATATCATGTGTGAGACGAATGTTGCTATATATATATTATATATTTAGGAGACGCTATATATGTTTTGCATCCGCGTTAGTCCTATCCCCGCCCTACCGTAAGTTAAGTAACCTTATGTTGAAGACCTGGGACCTTGTGGCAAATGCGGTTGGCATATATGTGCATGCCTATTTTCGTTTCTTTCTGGCATAATATGATTAATTGATGGGACTGCATTAATTCTGATCAATGCCAGGAAAACAAAACTAAATGATGTTGTTGGAACTAATTTTTGAAAACTATAGGCGTTTCCTTTTGCTTTGCGTCTAGATATTCAGTTAAGAATATCCTGCACCTCTTTCAATGAGGAAAGAGCCTAGATCCCTTCACAAGGAGTGATCTCTTTGGTAAAAGTTTACGTGACTATAAACTACTCGGTTTTCTTCAAAACCATCAGTTTTCTACAAAACAACTCGTTTTAAAAATGCGGAGCATGAACCACTCCTTTCTAAAAATGCTCAAGTTCCTTCAACGATATCAGGTTCATTACGTTAAAGGGTTTTCACCAAAAAACAGCCATAGCCCTCCGTCATTTCAGAGTGGTATTACCTAGTATTCATGCTACGTTTGTTGGCCTTTGTCAAGGCGTAGTGTTCGGTAGTTACGTAATGCTTTTCTGTTGTATAGTCATGCGATCATCTAGGACAGTCGCATAGCTTTATTGGCCATTGTCAAGGGCTTATACGGGTGGGTTTAGAGTAATTCAAGATAATGATGGGTTGAACTTAACTTGCGACTTATAATTTGTTGGCCTTTGTCAAGGTCATAAGACACTTGGAGTAAAAACCATATCGAGAGTTTCAAATATAAAGGAAACTTGCCAAGTTTGTGCATACCTTCTGGATTGTGATGATTTTGGTCGGCTTCCATCAAAATTATCACACAATGATAGTTGGGTCCCGATTTCCACTGATGAGTAGGTATTACTCCTCGAGAGATTTTCACTTCACAATTAGCTAACTTATTAGGTGTCTAAAAAGCGTTAGCGAGCTTATGCCTCTGCGGAAATGAGGTTATTTAATTGGGTCCGTGCGAAAGCATGACGAACCTCTCTCAGAGTACCAACATTGTCCTGGCTAAATGGTTAGCGAACTTGTAAGGTGTACATAATTCTGACTGGTTCTCCTTTTAGGATTTGAAGGAGAATTCGAGGAAACAGTGGGAGCCATTATGATTAGATAAATTGATTAACCAATCTAACCTAAATTAAAGTGCACGCTGAGTATTTCTTTTCTCTCTCTGGTTTGTGACCATGACTTACCTTAAATTAAAACTCATGAACCAAGTTAACCGAACCTTCTAACACACTTTGGCTTTTAGATTGTCATGATTCATGATAAAGTCGCATATATCCTTTCCACTCTTATTTCCTCTTTGCATTTCTCCAGACCACTCTGTATCACTGCGAAGATCCTTATTGCTTGGGTATGCTATCGTATAGTTACATACGAACTCAAAGAAATTTGTTTCAGTTCGAGGAAGGATTCTGGTTCTATGGAAATTGAATAGGATTATTTGGTTATCTTTTCTCTTTGCCTTCTGTCAGGTTGCGAGGGCTCCTAGTATTAGGAGAGTACTCCTATTACGCTTATTGTATAGTCTTCTTCCAAACATTAGACAGGTACCGAAATGTAGGAAAGAAAGAAAACCAATTAGCCTAAATTTGGTGTACAGAAGGGAAGATGTAGAGACATATAAAGGGATTGAAGTAAGTGCAAAGAAAATTGCGACTAATGTCATGAATCTGGATAGTGGAAGATGCATTACTAGGAATACCCGGCCATCCCTCAAAACATTTTCATGTTTCAGTTTTACTGTACGGTGTTCATTGAAAACTGCTTTCCCAATTAAATTCTAACTCCAAGTTATATATTTACCAGACTTGATTCTCACATCTGTATGGCGTTACAGATGCTGAGTGGGAGTATAATATTGGCAATTTGGTGATTAGATTCTCAATATCAGAATTCTTTGTAATTGGTGATATTTGAGGAAATCATCTGGGTTTTGCCTAACAACAAATATTTGGTTTTGAATATCCGTTGTTATGCATCAATTTTAAATTGATATATCTGTACGTTTATTTTATAAAGTGATATATAAATTTTTTAAATTATACTTATAAAATTTACCTTTATTAGTTGATGATTAGGTAAGGTGCATTCAATAACGATGTAATTCTTCTTAACCATAATACAGTTTTCAACCTACGACGCACAGGGTTTGAGTTATTAAACCCAGAGGACTTATATAAAGTATTATATGTTGTCCGATGTCCATTAGGACAAGGGGTTGGTACTCGTACTATATTATGTTTACTTGTAACTTCTCTGGTTTTAGACACGCATTTCATTGAAATACAATGTCCAAATTTTGAGAAATTATAGGTATAAGAATAAAGTAGAGAACCATGCATTGGAAGTATCAAGATTCTTTGAGGTGATCGAAAATGTAGATATTTATGCAAGGTATTCTGTCGTAAATAGTATATTTAAGAACTTGCTTCTCTTTCAGATTACTCATCCGTGGGTGCGCTCCTTGATGAGTAATACTACACGGCCTTCTTCCATTTAGTCGATATGCACAGGAAACGGCTGCATGATTTTTGAATATGGTTCCAATTAAATTAATGCCTTTGTTTCTACATTTGATATAGAATTGATTCATATCTTAACAATGTTAAGGTATAAGGAGTTGACCGGCTTATGCTTAAAACCGGAATCCGAATAAACTTAAAGCAAGTTTCAGTAATGGCAATTTGTGGGTTATCCCGGGTTTTGACGAGAGATAACATTCTACCATTTGCAAGATCAATAGTTATATTGTCCTTGACTTGCCACCTCTTTAGTAAAATAAATTCTTTTTAGAAAACATTAGTGGGAGTATGGTAGAACTGGAAGTGATTCTAGAACCACAAGCGGTTATTGAAAATTTGGTAAAACCTAAGAATTCAATTGGATTCGACAATCCATTAGCCACTCCACAGATTTGGTGGGTAGCCTTAATCACCCGAGGACTACTTCAGCCTTCTCAAAGACGGTGACAGGGAGGATTTGATGTCCCAAGCTTTCCACCACTACTGTCCTAGACTATAAGATCTGGC
Source organism: Agapanthus africanus (assembly GCA_030015575.1). Lineage (NCBI taxonomy): Eukaryota > Viridiplantae > Streptophyta > Magnoliopsida > Asparagales > Amaryllidaceae > Agapanthus > Agapanthus africanus. The sequence continues at coordinate 162,009,445 of JASDDO010000024.1, forward strand.
AGGTGGATGGCGATCTAAATTAGTTTTAGAAGTGTATGTGTATATGACTCTGCTAGAGGGTTGTTGTAGTCAGTGGGAGCGGCATAAACGTAGTGATCTAGTAGCTTATGTCTATTTATAGACTAAACCAAGAATAACGGAGATAGATCATCTATTCTTGATGTGACAGTCATAGAGTTTGATCTCAAAACAACGGATGGACCTGGTAAGAAGGTAGTAGGGAGTGATGCCCTGGTATTTGGATGACGTACTCCTGATAGGAAGTGATGTTCCTATACTACGATCGGTTATACTGTGGTCGTCACAAGGTGTTTCTTGATTGGATGATTTAGCGTGCTTGCGCTTTCTAAAAGATAGATCAAAAATATTTGTAACCGCAATCAAGAACGGCATCGCATGAAGCTAGTCGGTGAGTACGGGTCGGTCCACAGGGATTTTGTGAATTTCCGATTCGTTCTTACGAGTTAATTCCGAAGGGTGTTCGGTTGATTATTAAATCTAAAAATTGATTCTATCTAAAAACTAAATTAATCTAGATCTAAATCTTGCTAGGGTTAGGTTTAGGAATGGTTTGGAAATGTAAATAAATCTCAACGCTTTCTATACACAGATTAGGATCTAAGAGGAGTTATGGTAATTATCAATAAAGGGGATTGGATCCATTCGGGAAGGTGTTCCTTCCTCTAGGTTCTTGTCCTTCTTTTAGATATCCTTACCCTAACCTCCATGGAAAACATCACACCCGGGCCTTTATACTACGGTATCACCGCTACCTCGAGGGATAGGGTGCCGTAGGGAGCGGTATGTGCATGTATGCATGGAGTCCTATAGATTCTATGTGATGAGTAAGAAAGGGATGAGAGATCTCATCTCTCAAAAGCCTTTCCCAAAGCTAATATCTAAGGCAAGGAATTAAAATCTAAACTAGGGCAATTAAATAAAACTACTTACTGATGCATCTCTCCAATCATCCATGCAGGGTTGTCAGATCTGAATTTCTGAATGGAGAAGAAACACCGATGCTCCCCAAAAGATTTCTAAATTTTATTCATTAAAGGGAGGCATCAGAAATTACAAGCTTTAGAGTTCTATTTATAGGAAATAGAAACCCTAGGTTACATTTTGATCCGCATGTCTACAATTACAAATATACCCCTAAAAATCTTTCCAAAGCCGCCACAACATTATGGTAAAAAATTCTCTGAGTGAGGGCTTTATACGGACGCGGAACCGCGGCAATGGAGGGCTTGGGCTGCGGTTCCGCGGCCCTTTAGTGAGCTTAGGTTCTGAAATTTTTGTGTTATTCTCTGGATCTTTTTGGGCTTCTGGTTCTTGGGTTATTTTATCAATTGGGCTTCTGGTCTTCTCCAGATCTCTCAGTGAAAACATGTAGCGATCTTTTAACCATTTGCCTTGATAATTTGGATTTTGTGTTGTTCTTCGTCTAGGCTTGACTAGGATCCTTCTATTTGTTGGTCAAAAGTCCCTTTTCTGTCGTCTTGTGTCTTTTTCACTGTTTTCGCTCCAAAAACCTGTAACCTGTAACATGTAGCAGACATGGGTCAAAAGCACCTGTTTTTATTGTGAAATGCGTAAGAATGGGGATTACAAAATGCAATATTATGATATGAACAAATACCCCCAAACTTATCTTTTGCTCGTCCTCGAGCAAACTTATTATTTATTCTCGATAAAAATCTAATCCAGCCGCACTTTCGGAGGGAAACGCGATTGCACTGAGCTCGTGCAACAAGCCGTTAAACCTCTAGGTGTCCCTAGTAGGAGGAGTGTTGTCTCCTGAGGGTTTTCAGCGGATTACACCCATAAAATCCTATCAATTTGGCTTTTCGACTGTTGTTTTTCAATTAAGTTTTCTAACAAGGTATTCTATTATCTTTTGACTCGCAAATTATCCACCCATATTCTTCACACTTCCTCATTATTTAACTTAAGATTATATATGTTATGTAGACCTACTTAGCTTTCGGCATCTCTTAAGTTTTCCTTCTAGGGTTTCCATCTCCACTTAGGAATTTTTATCAACTCTATTAAAGATACAAGTTCTATTCTTCACTCCTTTCTCTCATCTAAACTCCAATCACATATCCCCTACGTGTGTATAGATCATCCCTACACTTGGAAATTCAAATCAAGCAATCGTACTCTCGTCCGTTGTCCAAAGTACTAATTAGTTGGTGAATTTAATTGAATTTTGCTCACACATCCTTCATGCGACTGTTAATACTTCTTGAGGTACCAACAACCGATTACAAGATGCGTTTACACTTTAAAACGTACTTCCTAGTCTTGCAACACCCAAGGCTTTAGCAGTGACTCCCAAACCAGTTGGTCTAAGGCACTGGGTGATAAGGCACCCTTGCTAAATATTTTTCTATTTTTTTACAGCCTTAAGTAATCACAAAAACCAGTGTCCATTTTTTTCTTTATTCACTTTTTTTTTCTTTTATTTTCATTGTACTAAGGACTTTAGACAAGAGCATTTCAAGGTCTCTTCTACTATTCCAAGTTTCAAGGTGCGTGATTGTGCAAATTGTAGGGTATACATTTTCAGAATCTAGACTTAAGCTAGGAACTATTTTTCAAACTTATACTCTAATAAAAGCTTCAATATTTTTCCTTCGTTTCGACCTAGCCCAAGAAGTGAACCCAAAATTTGCCTATTTCTAAATAAACTACAAGGCATATACTTTCTACCGTTAAACTTTAAGGAATGTTATTTTTAGGGTTTTTAATTCACTAAGTCTAAGATCTAGTTGCTCCTAGCTAGTTGACCTATTTGTCAAACTCAAGTCAATTAGGCCAAAATTGAATACATTAATTTTTATAATTTTTGAAATTTTTCAATTTTTATGGGTTTTCAAATAAGTATGGAAATGCAAAAATATGTACAAATGAATGCGAAGGAAGAAGACGTACCGAGCATACCCCCAAACTTGAACTTGACCGTGTCCTCACTGTCATGCTAAACCAAGAGGGTCAAAATACCGGCACTCCCCTGTTTATTTATTTATAATTTTTATATTTTTAATGTTTTGAAATGTTTTTTTATTTTTTTTTATAGAAAAGAAAACAAAAAATATATACATATATACAAAGATTCCCCCAAACTTAAGCTTGGCCTTGCACAAGCCAAAAGTTAGCACCAACCATTCAAAAATCTTATCGTGGAAATGGTATTGTTGGTGCAAGAAAATGAGAAGCACGCGAGACCATGTGGAAAGAAGAATGGTAGAATATGGTCTCGGTGGGGGAGAAGAATGGCGAAAAGAAGAAAGAAGTGGAGTACGATCTTGAGGGTGTAAATTGAGTGAATAAATTAGCGCAATATGTGATGACCGATATGTTATAAGCGATTGCGCTAACCTATCAACCCGTCGAGAAATTGGGTCAAATCCCTCAAGATTCGTAAGAAAACATGGGTACGCCGAACTTGGTATAGGAGATGAAAGCGTAACGGTCTCTTGTTCGGTCGGAACAATGGGAAAGACGAAAGGGAGTGAATTAGGGATAGTATCTTTCTCACCGTAGTAAACTGTTTCGAACTTGAAAGATTCCATTAATGGTTCGAAACTACTATAATCAACCGAGTCTGATGGTTCATCTGAAAATGTAAAGGACTCAAACTCGGGCGGTGAGTCATCAATATCGTCCGAAAAATTGAAACACTCGTAGATGTTATCGTCTGTGAGAATTGTGTCAGATTCAAAGAAAACGGTTTCAAGCTCACAGTCTTCAAGCGGGGTCGGAACGATGGGAAGGAGGGAGGGTGATATAACAGTCAAAGGTTCAGGAGGATGAATTGGAAAATCAGACACATCAAACAAAAATGATTCAACCTCAATATTATCCTCAATACTCTCCTCAATATTTAACTCATCCATGCCATTATCATCAAAATCTAGACGCATATGAGATTCAGGAGAAACATTTAATAACTCAGGATGATGATTTGAACATAAAATCTTAATTAAATCGACAGGTTCATCATCCGACATATTCCCGGCGTCTATATCCTCAATCAAGTGAAAGTCAATTTCTTTAGACACCTCCTCAAAAGCATGGATATCTATCGATTTAGGTTCTAGATGCGAGGTGTAAAGATCGAAAGGATTAAGTGCGGTTTCACTCGAAAGGGGTTCCTCACAATTTGGCAAATCAAACACTACAAAATCACACAACTCGTTTTTATTTTCAACATGTGAACTATTTAGAGCAATCGATGGAAAACAGGAGTTGTGGGCTTCAATTGGGTAAGGGTGGGTTTGATTTGAAAATCCTCTCTCATTCTCACTCTGTCCAACTGCCGCCTCATACATTGAAAAATTTGGAGCTAGCGAGACACTAGCTACCGGTTCACTAGGTTGCATAAGGGCGACCATGGACGCTTCCACATTCCTCATCATTTTATTTGTTGCAGCAATATATGCCTCCAACGACTCTTCCAAACTAGACTTGGGTAGTGAGGGGGTTTCGGTAAAAGATTCAAAATCGTGTGGATATGTGAAACTCCCTAATGGCTGTGTCAAAACAGTGTCTAGTGAAGGTGGGAAGGTCGGGTAGGACTGGTAGGAAGTGGGTGATTGGACAGGGGTAGGGTCAACATATGGATAAAAAGGTGAATAGTCGTGTGGATCCCTATAACTGGATGAGTGGAGAGGGGTGAAAGATCGACTGCGAGATTGAGCAATATGCTCAGCAATGGACATCGGCCTAGGAGTGACAGAAGGACTTGAAAAAGTGGTGTCAACATATGGAGGTGGTGAAGGTTGACTCAGTTGACACAAGGTGGGTTGAAAAGTCAAACTGTTTCTCCTAGACTCCTCTATGTGATCTTTCAAAGATTTTTTAGGCATGGAAGGATCGTCTTTAAATTGACCGAACACATTGACATATGACGCAAAATTAGGTTCGGGATACCAAAGTTCAGCTAATTATTTATTGTGTGGGGTACCCATGTTAGAAGAAGAAAGGTGACAAGAAGGAAGGTTGGGTGGTGCAAGGATTTATTTGGGGCTAAAAAATTTTTGCAAGTTCTATAAAATATTTGTCCTTTTTATTTTCATTTTTCTCTGAATTTTTTTTTCTTTCTCTTTATTTGGAAAAACTTTGTTGCAAAAAGATTTTAGAGAAAAGATATGCAACAACAAAATATTTTATAGAAAAAATATGCAACAGCAAAATATTACTTGCAATTGGTTATTATTTGAAACATATCACAAGAATCTTTATTTGGAAAAAAATTGTTGCAAAAAGATATTCGAGAAAAGATATGCAACAAAAAAGATTACTTGCAATCAATTTCAATTTTGAGCGGGGCCCAAAAATCCTGCACAAGACTTGTTATATGGAAGAGAATATATTTTTAAAGCAAACAAAATCTTGCAGGCATTATTCAGAAAATATATTAAAATTTGCAGAGGAGAAATAACAGAGTGCTTACAATGCAAATTTCGTAGGATGATCTCACCAAAAGAGCGCGGTTCCGCGGTATAAACGCGTTTTTGCCGCGTTTTCGCAGCAGTCTAATCAGCACGAATCCCCAAAAAACATTTAACGCTCTGATTCCACTAGAAGGCCGCGGTTCCATGGCCTAAGGTGGGTTTTGGCCGCGAAATCGCGGCGAGTTGGGGGAATTGGGTCTCCAAAAAATTTTCACTGTTCTGTTATTTGATTCCCCTTCTGTTTCGATCTTCTGATTTCTGTTTCGCCTTCTGGAAATTTCCAGATCGTCTTTGTAAATCCTGCAAAATTAAAACAACAAAGTATCCTTTCCAAAAATAACAAAATATATATATTTTTATATTTTTTGGATTTTTTAGATTTTTATGATTTTTCTAAATTTTATGATTAGCCCGAAATTGCGAAAAGAAAACTCAACGCCATCCCCGGCAACGGCGCCATTTGATTGGATGATTTAGCGTGCTTGCGCTTTCTAAAAGATAGATCAAAAATATTTGTAACCGCAATCAAGAACGGCGTCGCATGAAACTAGCCGGTGAGTACGGGTCGGTCCACAGGGATTTTGTGAATTTCCGATTCGTTCTTACGAGTTAATTCCGAAGGGTGTTCGGTTGATTATTAAATCTAAAAATTAATTCTATCTAAAAAATAAATTAATTTAGATCTAAATCTTGCTAGGGTTAGGTTTAGGAATGGTTTGGAAATGTAAATAAATCTCAACACTTTCTATACCCAGATTAGGATCTAAGAGGAGTTATGGTAATTATTAATAAAAGGGATTGGATCCATTCGGGAAGGTGTTCCTTCCTCTAGGTTCTTGTCCTTCTTTTAGAGATCCTTACCCTAACCTCCATGGAAAACATCACACCCGGGCCTTTATACTACGGTATCACCGCTACCTCGAGGGATAGGGTGCCGTAGGGAACGGTATGTGCATGTATGCATGGAGTCCTATAGATTCTATGTGATGAGTAAGAAAAGGATGAGAGATCTCATCTCTCAAAAGCCTTTCCCAAAGCTAACATCTAAGGCAAGGAATTAAAATCTAAACTAGGGCAATTAAATAAAACTACTTACTGATGCATCTCTCCAATCATCCATGCAGGGTTGTCAGATCTGAATTTCTGAATGGAGAAGAAACACCGATGCTCTCCAAAAGATTTCTAAATTTTATTCATTAAAGGGAGGCATCAGAAATTACAAGCTTTAGAGTTCTATTTATAGGAAATAGAAATCCTAGGTTACATTTTGATCCGCATGTCTACAATTACAAATATACCCCTAAAAAATCTTTCCAAAGCCGCCACAACATTATGGTAAAAAATTCTCTGAGTGAGGGCTTTATACGGCCGCGGAACAGCGGCAATGGAGGGCTTGGGCCGCGGTTCCGCGGCCCTTTAGTGAGCTTAGGTTCTGAAATTTTTGTGTTATTCTCTGGATCTTTTTGGGCTTCTGGTTCTTGGGTTATTTTATCAATTGGGCTTCTGGTCTTCTCCAGATCTCTCAGTGAAAACATGTAGCGATCTTTTAACCATTTACCTTGATAATTTGGATCTTGTGTTGTTCTTCGTCTAGGCTTGACTAGGATCCTTCTATTTGTTGGTCAAAAGTTCCTTTTTCTGTCGTCTTGTGTCTTTTTCACTGTTTTCGCTCCAAAAACCTGTAACCTGTAACATGTAGCAGACATGGGTCAAAAGCACCTGTTTTTATTGTGAAATGCGTAAGAATGGGGATTACAAAATGCAATATTATGATATGAACATTTCTCCACATAGGATTTAGACAAAATATCAGGGATTCTGGTGACTAGATCTATGGTTTTAGATCTTGATTTTGGAAGTGTCCCAATTCGGCTATTTTGACACTATTCTAAAGTGTTTTAGAATGGACGCCTCCTGGCGTGGTGGTCTACCCCCAGGTGATGGAGTCACTCTCTCTAAACATATGTATTCTAAACTGATGAGGAGAAGAATTTGCATGATTGACATATCACTTGCTTAAGCAATTGAGTCAATCATAAAATGTCAAGTACCACACCAGATATTGTGTTTGCACTAGCAGGAATAAATATATATTAATCCAATCCTGGAGAAAAATTGGGAAGTGGTTATGAACATAAAAGGATGTTCTTGGTATATGGTAATGACAGCCTCCTGTGGTAGGCAGTTATCGTTTTAGACTTCCAAAGTGACATAGATGACAGAGTGGATGTCAGATGCAATAGTTTGCCCTCTTTTGAGGTGCAGTATATTTGATAATTTTCTAAGCTGGATACTGAGGTGATCATGGCGCTGGGTGTTGATTACATCAGCAAATGGATACAGCCTAAGTAGTTTGTTGGATTTAGATGTTTATTTATGAACATAGGCCCATCAGCTATCTAGAAAAATTCTAAGGTAAGTATCGCTCATTTCGGGAGATAGTCATTCTCCGTGAAGTTGAGATATAGAGAGATAACGATAGAAATATTGGAGCGGATCCACTCGCTGAGGTTATTTCTTGAATGCGAATTTTTCGCAAACATGTTTTGCGAAACTGATTAGTAGAAAAGTTGGGTGATCAGTAGCACACGGGATGTGAGCATGTGACGCCGCAATAATTAGCCTTAAATGCAAGTGGGATATTTTTGGCTATAGTTCCCTAAATTCAATTATTTTAATCACAGGCAGGCAATTATGATGATTGAGTGGGGACCTATATTAGTATAACAATCTTACTCGAGATGATAGTATGCTATCGGGTTTATCTCTATCATCATGTACATATATTATGTGGTATTGCGGATCACTATTACATGTTTATAGAGCGCTTAGGATTCTTGTTTGACTACCAGGGTTATTATAGCGATCACACTTATAAGAACTGGGTAGTCTATAAGAAAATCCTTAAATGTCCCTAGTCGTGGGAATATCGAGACTGGGCATCGATATTCCATGGTAGACTAGTCTATACGTTTCTTGACCCCTACAAGGGATGATAGCTGGTCTCACAGCCATTGGTGTCCATTAGTCACCCAAGATAGTATACATGTGCTCATTGGATTATGAGTTACACTGGATGGACTCGCCGGGAACATGCTAGATGGTATTATACCTATTGTCAGATAGCAGTTCTCAGGTGACATGAGTACAGGTTAGTCTGTCGACCTGAGATCGTCATTTGTCTCGTGTGAGTTCCCATCGTGCTTTGATTACTACCCTACCAAGGCTCAAAAGAGTCGTGCAAATAGGTTTTAGTTGGGTACAGTCCCGAGCCATATGGAAGTAGTGAGCGCATCGTTAGGGATTCGTCTCTTCCGGTATTAGGGGTGGATGTCGCGTTGTGCACGGGTGGCTATCACCAGAAATCCTTGGCCAAGGTGGACGAGATTTACTGATTTGGATCAGCAGTTTCTCAGTAGGTGATGGGCTGCACACCGACATGCCATATCACGTTATTAAGGGTCTGATCTTATCCACCCCTTAGACCTGATATGCGATACTCTTAGAAGAACAAACCGGACTATACAGAGATTGTAACAGACAGGCTCAGTAGAGGTATATATGAGTGTTCTCATTGTCCTTCGTTTCGTTCATTACCTGGGTAGCCATTACATACAGCTAGTGTCGCTGATGCTTGTGGTTAAACTCACTGCCAGCGTATTATCGAGTCTTTAAAGTCCCACACAGAGGGTTTTTCCAGTTTAGGCGATATGATGTAGATGACGTATGTTGGTACATACAGGTGTCCGATTAAATAAGTGTACATGCTACACGGATTTTAATCGGACGGTTGATAATACTAGCGGTTTAGGATTAAGCTGTATTATTAAATCAAGTTTTGATTTAATAATATATATATATATATATTTAAAATATATGTATTCTAGTATTATTTTTCACTGTTCATGGCTATTCGTATTTTTATACGGATACGCGTATCTATATTTCGATATGTATACTGGATATTCCGTGTTTATATGAAATTTGTTCTAGAAGATGGACACCTAATTTTTGAATATTCATTAATGAATATTCATAAAATAAGGTGGAAGGTGAGGTGGTATTGAGTATGGTTGAAGACATGTAGAGCGGAATGGTCATTAGCTTATTACAAAATATTGTGAGATATTTTATTTGCATGATTGTAAAAAAATATGAAGTCGTTCTATTATTCTTCATTTATTCTCTCATGCATTTCTATACTTGCTCATGGCTAAGTTTCCTCACCTTCTTCTCCTTCTTCTTTACTTGCTCTCTTGAGCTTTAAATTTGAGAGAAAATTATAGTGGAAAATTCCTACATCCCCACTCTCCATTCCTAGCAAATTTGGAGCGTCGGTTGCTTCACTAGGTGAAGCTGGAGCTTGGATCGGTTCTCTCGGGTGGATCTTCTTCGGCGAAGGAGGACTGGTTTGCAAGTGTGATCCGGAGCTCTTGAGAGCATACTAGAGTCCAATCCAATTGGAGCAATGAAGACGCTACAAAGGTTGTAATTTCTATCTTATTGTTTTTCTAGTTTAGGGGAACCCTATTGCGGATAGTTTTGGTTATAGCACATCTAGGTTTTAGTGGAGTGAGATGCAGAGCTCCTCTCGGAGCGCGGTCTCGAAAGAAAAAATACGGAATAAAACAATTTCAACAATACAAAAATAATAAATTAATTATCACACATATAACTTAAAAAACATGGTTGCAAATTAGATTTTTAATAAAATATACTAAGTTTAAAAGGTTAAAATTCTATTAAAATACCTTAGGTTTTCAAAAGATAGATTTTTCACTAAAATATCCTAAACTTCTAAAAGTTAGGATTTGTCACTAAAATACCATAAAACTTAAAGTATATTTTTATTAACACTCTCGAAATTTTAATTAACATATTTTTACCAAAAACTCATTCGAGATATTAAAATAAAGTATTTTACATAAACCCACTCGAGCTTTTAATGGATTATTTTATATAAATACCTTAAAATTGCCCAATGATATATTTTCACATAAATACCTAGGAGCTATAAAAACTAATTTTTAAAGTAATTAGATAATAGATGGGTTTAAGTGACCTATTCTCTCTTGAGCTTCGGGTAGCCGGAGACAACGAGTGCTTTCACTTGCTTAATCTTCATAGTCAAACAGAATTAGTTCATGCCATTTCAAACTATTAGGAAAATGGACATAACGGTTAACACGGAACTTGAATCGAATCTTGATACTATACTTGACCCATCACATGTTATGTACCGCTTGTTATTTGCATCTACATGAATTGCTTGATTAAACATATTACCATGCTTGACTCGACTTGACCCGAACCATGAATACAACTTGACACGAATACTTGAATATTACATGAACTTGAGACGAATACATGAAATTGACACGGACTCAACTTGTACTCTCTCATTTGTATTCATGGATTCAGGAAAAATCTGTAACTTTAACTATAAATTAGATATGCAGGGTGTTGAGGTAATTTGAGTATGAATACAATGGAATCTCAGGAGTCCCATTGCTAAAAATCATGTTGCTGTGATACCGGGCTGAAACGGTACAAATCATGTTGTCGCGTCCCGCTTTCCAGTGTACGGCGAAGGGGACACGACGAGGCCGCTACGTATTTACTCAGATGTAAACACGCTAAGCGTATCTAAACAATATAAGTAAAATGCACATGAGACAAAGACAATAGGTATAATTGAACAGCAACTTTATTTATTAACATTCTTTTTACAATATATCTGAAAAGTAAATACATGGAATAGAAAACAATGCCTAAACAGTGGTATAACAGAAATGGAAAATACAGAATGTAAATGTGTACAAGGAATCTAAAGTTCTGGGTCGAAAGCTAGCTGGTCCCAATCCTCGCTGGTGGGCTTGATCTCCAGTGAGTCCGAATCACCTGACAACATTCCAAAGAAGAAGAAGAAAGAGAATGTCGTCAGCGAACAAATCGCTCGATAAGTCCCAAAGATGAGGGAGAAATAGAATAGACAGAGAGAGAGTGTAACTTTTAAACTTGTATTATATTGTTAACGCAGTTGTTTGTAGCTTGGTATAGAAGAGGCCAGTATATACAAGAGGAGTCTCACTTTCCCCGGAGACTAAGGTATCAGGAGTACAAGGAATCATTCAGCCACGGTACAACAGCAATTGAATTCAGGTTAGGTGTCTTATGGTTGCAGTCTCGTGCCACTTCTAACACCTTCCGTACCAATCTACCCCTTATAAACCCCGCGATGTCTTGATTGTATTTTTTGTATTGTTTGAATTGTATATTGTATATAGATGGATGACTTGCCGAAACCATAATATCAGTAAATGGATGTAACTGGAGAATTATGTAGTGGGATGTATATCCATGGTTCGGTTCAATCAATGTAGATTGAATAGATTGAGTATATGGATTCATGTTTAATTGTAGTTTGTACTTGAATCATATTCAATTCAGATTGATTTATTGAGACGCGGTCTGAGTCAGACAATAAGAAAAGAAATTGCATCTTGAATTAGGTTTTGGTGTTATCGGTAACTGCTGCACATGGACGGCAGGATTTGTCTTTTTCAAAGACAATTACCGTGTTGATAACACCGTTAGTTAATTTGTCTACCTTAAATAGACAAGCACCCATATCTCCGGCTTCCTGAGACTCAAGAGAGTGGTCCCGCTTAAACCTATGTTTACTAGGGTCCTTATTGTAATTTAGTATAACTTGAGGGGGTTTTATGTAAAAATAATTTTGTATAATTTTCAAAATATACCTCAAGTATTTTAATATCGTGTTTAGAGTTTCCATTGATGTATATTTTATCAATGTGACATTTCTAGTGAATAAAACATAATTTCATAATATATGGTATTTATTTGTAATATTGGAATTGTATGGTATTTTCTTGTAAATGGAATGTTTTTCTTAAATTTTTTAAATGTGGAATATTATAAATATTAAAAATAGATATTTTGATATTAATTACATATATATTTATTTATAAAAAATATAAGTTTTATTTATAATAGAAATCACATTTTCTAAAGAAAATTGTATTTTAAATCTTTCGAGATCGTATGCTCCTTGCGGAGGTCTGCATCTCACTCTACTAAGCCCGAGGATGTGTAATAATCTGTATCATCCCGAACGGGTTCCCCAAAATGGGTTGTAGAGGCGCATTTGCAAAGATTTATTAAAATACACATCTTGTAGAAAAAGGTTTTTATAAGTCGGAGGTAGTTATGTGTAAAATCGTATTTTTCTCAAATCTATGTTCCCAAATTTCATCGTTCTATGTTACATATGAGTGTTGTGAGGAGATAGGTTATTACCTTGTGAGTTTTCTAAGGTAATACGGTTTAAAAAGTTCAAGTATGTCGAAATGAAACATGAAGGTATTTTAATAAAAAAAAAGCGGAATAAAACTTGCTACGATTATTATTTTGATATCAAACTTGTTCTATTGCCTTTGTTAATGTGTAATGGTCATGACATAAGAGTTTAGTATTATTGTGTTTAGGAAAAATAGAACATTTTAAGGAAAACTGAATCGGAAGTCGGATTAACTCCGCTTCCGTCGTGTTTTAGTTTTAAATGTTTTTAGAATAGTGAAAAGAAGAAGAATTAGGGACATACAGGTTGATTATCTAGAGAAGATAAAGAGGAAGAGATGGGAGGTGCCGGTGTATCGTTTCGTCGTCGGAAACTCCTCGGATCGTCGTCGGAAGTTCGTCGGAGCTTCACCCTTTGCTAACTCCACTTGCACCCAAAAGACTTTGAAATTTTCTTGAGAGTTTGGGCAGGGATTTGGGAGTGAGGAGGGGTGATTTTAGGTGTGGTATTTATAGGAAAAATTAAGGTTTAGGGTAATGAAAGGGTGTATTAAAATATTGTATTAAAATGGATTAAATGTGTGTTTTATTTTGCTCTGTAAATGTGCAGGGAAATTAAATAATACAGGGGTTATGGGGGGAGTTCAAAGGTCGCAACAGGTAAGGAAAATTAGGGTTTCAACTGAGTCGGACCGGCGAAGCCGGCCTAGTCGGGCGAGTCGTCGGCCCGAGTCGGGACACGTCTCCATGCCACATGTCCCCGTCGCTTTATCTTGACTCGTGGACCCGTTTGTTTATTCTGTAACTTACCCTATTACGTTTAGTGCATGTGTAGACTCTTGGGCTTCTAAAAGATTAAAAGAATTTAATTTTGAAAAAATGTGTGGTTGATGGGATTTGAACTCTGGTGCTTTGGTTCAGCAGTGTAAGATTTTACCAATGAGCTACAAGCTCCTTCTTGCTGTTAAAAAGCAAATCAAATTTATAACTTGTGCTCAGGCTCAAGTATCCCTTTCTGTATTTTTGAAAAAAAATATACAGAAAGTTTAGGGTTGTTACATTCTACCCTCCTTATAAAAATTTCGTCCTCCAAATTTGTAAAAGGAAAGTGTAACGGATTCAAGAAAAGTTTGATGATAGAACTATTGGTATTATATGAAAAACATGTGAGAGAACAAAAAAATGCGAGAGATTTGAAAAGAGTTGTGGAAATTACCTGGTTTACCTTGGTCTACGGCCTCTGCTTCTTCGGCCGCTAAAAGGAAAGCCTGACGCCGTGCTACATTCCTCCTAACTGGAGGCACATTCCTCTGTCCTTGGGGCATGTTTCTTTGCCCTCGAGTCATGTTCCTCAGAGCCTGATGGAATTGGCGAGAAGGCTGTGCAGGTGGTGGAGCTGGGAGTGCAAGACGAGGTGTACGATCCTGGATAGCTGGCCTCTGCGGGTAGTTACTGGGTGTGTGAGCTGTGTTTCGTCTATAAGGACACTTTCCAATTCTGTGATTGGACGCGCCACAAAATAAACACAGGCCTTTTGCGCGCCTATAGTCCTTCACCAAATGTCCATCTCTCTTGCAACGGAAGCAGAAATCTGGACTCGGCTGGTTATTGGTTTCTTCCGGTCTTCTGGGTTCAACAGTTGGCATTGAAGAGGCTCCTCCGGCCATCTGAGTGGCAGGACGCTTCACTCCGGCAGCTTGAGATCTGCCCTTTCTTTTTACCACTGCCTCGTATATTCAGGCAGCCTTCAAAGCCAAATCATGGGTTGGGAAATCCCTTGTAGCTAATGCAGCTTGGATTTCCGGTTCCAACCTTTACTGAAATCTTCTAGCTCTGATCTCAGCAATCGGTATGAGATGGGCCGCAAACCTACTGAGTATAGTGAACTCAGCATCATACTCATCTATAGATTTGGTCCACATTGAACCTTGTTGCAGATGGATGAACTGCTGTTCCATATCAAAGCGGGCAGTCTCAGAGAAGTACTTTGCATCGAACATGTCACGGAAAGTCATCCATTCGATAGGTTAGTCAAGACGGCTTTCTTCCACCTTCTACCAAACCCGTGCATTGTCAGTGAGCTGCATATTTGCAACTCGTACCTAAGCGACCTCTGGCACTTGTGCTGCTGCCACGTCATCTTTAATGCTTTGAGCTCATTCCTCAGCTTCCAGAGGGCTCTCCTTTCCTGAGAAGTTCTTGGGGTGCAGTGCCCGGAATATCGTCACTCTGGGTGCTTCCGCTTCTGAATGGTTCAAGAGACTAGCAGTCTGCTACTGCTGTCCTTCCAGGAGGCTGCGGATCGCCTCAAGAAATACCGTCTGCTCATTGATCAGAGCAGCTATGACAGGTGTAATTGGTAGGGGTGGAGTGTTGTTGAAGTTGGTGCTGGTGTTGTTTGGGGAATCCATAACCTTGGAAGAAAGATTTGGGTTAGGATAAATTCAAAATATATGAAATGATAAGATTCAAGAAGTATGAATTGTAAAGAATATTTTTAGTTGCTGGTTCTTGTGTTGTATTTCTTAGGTTGTCCACAAAGTGCTGAACTGCATGGTAGGGTTCTATACAGCTCTGACCTGCATGGGCCACCAACAAAACCGGTCACGCCCCGCTTCCCGGTGTACAGCGAAGGGGATGCGACGAGACCGCTATGTATTTACTCAGATGTAAACACGCTAAGCGTATCTAAACAATATAAGTAAAATGCACAAGAGACAAAGACAATAGGTATAATTGAACAACGACTTTATTTATTAACATTCTTTTTACAAGACATCTGAAAAGTAAATACATGGAATGGAAAGTAATGCCTAAATAGTGGCATAACAGAAATGGAAAATACAGAATGTAAATGTGTACAAGGAATCTAAAGCTCTGGGTCGAAATCTAGCTGGTCCCAATCCTCACTGGTAGGCTCGATCTCTAGTGAGTCCGAATCACCTGACGACATTCCAAAGAAGAAGAAGAAGAAAGAGAATGTCTTC
Source organism: Agapanthus africanus (assembly GCA_030015575.1). Classification (NCBI taxonomy): domain Eukaryota; kingdom Viridiplantae; phylum Streptophyta; class Magnoliopsida; order Asparagales; family Amaryllidaceae; genus Agapanthus; species Agapanthus africanus. Next base: position 162,025,214 of record JASDDO010000024.1, read on the forward strand.
AGCGAACAAATCGCTCGGTAAGTCCCAAAGATGATGGAGTAATAGAATAGACAGAGAGAGAGAGTATAACTTTTTAAAGTTGTATTACAGTGTTAAAGCAGTTGTTTGTAGCTTGGTATAGAAGAGGCCAGTGTATACGATAGAAGTCTCACTTTCCCCGAAGACTAAGGTATCAGGAGTATAAGGAACCGTTCAGCCACGGTACAACGGCAATTGAATTCAGATTAGGTGTCTTATGGTTACAGTCTCGTGCTACTTCCAATCTACCCCTTATAAACCCCGCGATGTCTTGATTGTATTGTTTGTATTGTTTGAATTGTATATTGTATATAGATGGATGACTTGCCGAAACCATGATATCAGTAAATGGATATAACTAGAGAATCATGTAGAGGGATGTATATCCATGGTTCGGTTCAGTCAATGTAGATTGAACAGATTGAATATATGGATTTATGGATTCATGTTGAATTGTAGTTTGTACTTGAATCATATTCAAGTCAGATTGATTATATTGAGACTCAGTCTGAGTCAGACAATAAGAAAAGAAATTAAATCTTGAATTAGGTTTTGGTGTTATCGGTAACTGCTGTACATGGACGACGGGATTTATGTCTTTTCAAAGACAACTACCGTGTTGATAACACCGTTTGTTAAGTTGTCTATCTTAAATAGGCAAGCTCCTATATCTCCGGCTCCCCGAGGCTCAAGAGACTGGTCCCGCTTAAATCTATGTTTACTAAGGTCCTTATTGTAATTTAGTATAATTTGAGGGGGTTTTATGTAAAAATAATTTTGTATAATTTTCAAAATACACCTCAAGTATTTTATTATTGTGTTTAGAGTTTTCATTGATTTATATTTTATCGATGTGACATTTCTAGTGAATGAAACCTAATTTCATAATATATGGTATTTATTTGTAATATTGGAATTGTATGGTATTTTCTTGTAAATGAAATGATTTTCTTGAATTTTTGAAATGTGGAATATTATAAATATTAAAAATAGATATTTTGATATTAATTACATATATATTTATTTATAAAAAATATAAGTTTTATTTATAATAGAAATCACATTTTCTAAAGAAAATTTTATTTTAAATCTTTCGAGATCGTATGCTCCTTGTGGAGGTCTGCATCTCACTCTACTAAGCCCGAATATGTATGATAATCCACACCATCTCGAACGGGTTCCCTGAAATGGGTTGTAGAGACGCATTTGCAAAGATTTGTTAAAATACAAATCTTGTAGAAAAATGTTTTTATAAGTCAGAGGTAGTTATGTGTAAAATCGTATTTTTCTCAAATCTATGTTTCCAAATTTTTTCGTGCTATGTTACATATGAGTGTTGTGAGGAGGTAGGTCATTACCTCGTGAATTTTCTAAGGTAATACGGCTTGAAAAGTTCAAGTATGTCAAAATGAAACATGAAGGTATTTTAATGCAAAAGCGGAATAAAACTTGCTACGATTATTATTTTGATGTCAAACTTGTTCTATTGCCTTTGTTAATGTTTAATGGTTATGACATAAGAGTTTTTTATTATTGTGTTTAGGAAAAATATAACATTTTAAGGAAAACCGAATCAGAAGTCGGATTAACTCCGCTTCCGTCGGGTTTTAGTTTTAAATGTTTTTAGAATAGTGAAAAGAAGAAGAATTAGGGACTTATAGGTTGATTAGCTAGATAAGATAAATAGGAAGAGATGGGAGGTGCCGGTGTGTCGTTTCGTCATCGGAAACTCCTCGGATCATCGTCGGAAGTTCGTCGGAGCTTCGCCCTTTGCTAACTCCTCTTGCACACAAAAGACTTGGGAATTTTCTTGAGAGTTTGGGCATGGATTTAGGGGTGAGGAGGGGTGATTTAGATGTGGTATTTATAGGAAAAATTAAGGTTTAGGGTAATGAAAGGGTGTATTAAAATTTTGTATTAAAATGGATTAAATGTGTGTTTTAATTTGCTCTGTAAATATGCAGGGAAATTAAATAATACAGGAGTTATGGGGGGGGTTCAAGGGTCGCAACAGGTAAGGAAAATTAGGGTTCGACTGAGTCGGACCGGCGGCGCCGGCCGAGTTGGGCGAGTCGCCGGCCCGAGTCGGGTCGTGTCTCTATGCCATGTGTCCCCGTCGCTTTATCTTGACTCATGGACCCGTTTGTTTATTCTGTAACTTACGCTATTACGTGTAGTGCACGTGTAGACTCTTGGGCTTCTAAAAGATTAAAATAATTTAATTTTAAAAAAATGTGTGGTTGATGTGATTTGAACTCTGGTGCTTTGGTTCAGCAGTGCAAGGTCTTACCAATGAGCTACAAGCTTCTTCTTGCTGTTAAAAAGCAAATCAAATTTATAACTTGTGCTCAGGCTCAAGTGCCCGTTTTTGTATTTTTGAAAAAAAATGTACAGAAAGTTTATGGTTGTTACATTCTACCCTCCTTATAAAAATTTCTTCCTCGAAATTTGTAAAAGGAAAGTGTAACGGATTCAAGAAAAATTTGGTGATAGAATTATTGATATTGTATGAAAAATATGTGAGAGAACGAAAAAATGCGAGAGATTTGAAAAGTGTTGAGGAAATTACCAGGTTTATCTTGGTCTACGGCCTCTACTTCTTCGGCCTCTAAAAGGAAAGTCTGACGCCGTGGTACATTCTTCCTAACTGGAGGCACATTCCTCTGTCCTTGGGGAATATTTCTTTGCCCTCGAGACATGTTCCTCAGAGCTTGATGGAATTGGCAAGTAGGCTGTGCAGGTGGTGGAGCTGAGAGTGCAAGATGAGGTGCAGGAGACTGGATAGCTGGCCGCTGCGGGTAGTTAGTGGGTGTGTGAGCTGTGTTGCGTCTATAAGGACGGTTTCCAATTTTATGATTGGATTCGCCACAAACTAAACACAGGACTTTTGCGCGTCTACAGTCCTTCACCAAATGTCCATCTCTCTTGCAATGGAAGCAGAAATCTGGACTCGGCTGGTTATTGGTTTCTTCCGGTCTTCTTGGTTCAACAGTTGGCCTTGAAGAGGCTCCTCCTGCCATCTGAGTGGCAGGATGCTTCACTTCGGCAGCTTGAGACTTGCCCTTTCTTTTTACCACAGCCTCGTATCTTCGGGCATCCTTCAAAGCCAAATCATGGGTTGGGAAATCCCCTGTAGCTAATGCAGCTTGGATTTCCGGGTCCAACCCTTACTGAAATCTTCTAACTCTGATCTCAGCAGTCGGTATGAGATGGGCCGCAAACATACTTAGCATGGTAAACTCAGCATCATACTCATCTACAGATTTGGTCCACATTGAACCTTGTTGCAGATGGATGAACTGTTGTTCCATATCAAAGCGGCAGTCTCAGGGAAGTACTTTGCATCTAACATATCATGGAAAGTCTTCCATTCGATAGGTTGGTCAAAACGGCTTTCTTCCGCCTTCCACCAAACCCGTGCATTGTCAGTGAGCTGCAGCTTTCCAACTCGTACCCAAGCGACCTGTAGCACTTGTGCTGCTGCCAGGTCATCTTCAACGCTCTGAGCCCATTCCTTAGCTTCCAGAGAGCTCTCCTTTCCCGATAATTTCTTGGGGTGCAGTGCCCGGAATTGCTTCACTCCGGGTGCTTCCGCTTCTGAACGGTTCAAGAGGAGCAGTTTGCTGCTGCTATCCTTCCATGAGGCTGTGGATCGCCTCAAGCAATACTGTCTGCTCATTGATCAGAGCAACTATGACAGGTGTAATTGATAGGGGTGGTGGAGTGTTGTTGAAGTTAGTGCTGGTGTTGTTTGGGGAATCCATAATCTTGGAAGAAAGATTTGGGTTAGGATATATTCAAAATATATGAAATGATAAGATTCAAGAAGTATGAATTGTAAAGAATATTTTTAGTTGCAGGTTCTTGTGTTATATTGCTTAGGTTGTCCACACAATGCTGAACTACATGGTAGGGTTCCATACAGCTCTGACCTGCATGGATCACCAACAAAACCTGTCACACCCCGCTTCCCGGTGTACGGCAAAGGGGACGCGACGAAGCCACTATGTATTTACTCAGATGTAAACACACAAGCGTATCTAAGCAATATAAGTAAAATGCACAAGAGACAAAGACAGTAGGTATAATTGAACAACAACTTTACTTATTAACATTCCTTTTACAATACACCTGAAAAGTAAATACATAGAATGGAAAGCAATGCCTAAACAGTGGCATAACAGAAATGGAAAATACAGAATGAAAATGTGTACAAGGAATCTAAAGCTCTGGGTCGAAAGCTAGCTGGTCCCAATCCTCGCTGGTGGGCTCCATCTCCAGTGAGTTTGAATCACCTGACGACAATCCAAAGAAGAAGAAGAAAAAGAATGTCGTTAGTGAACAAATCGCTCGGTAAGTCCCAAAGATGAGGGAGGAATAGAATAGACAGAGAGTGTAACTTTTAAAGTTGTATTATATTGTTAACGCGGTTGTTTGTAGCTTGGTACAGAAGAGGCCAGTGTATACGAAAGGAGTCTCACTTTCCCCGGAGACTAAGGTATCAGGAGTACAAGGAACTGTTCAGCCACGGTACAACGGCAATTGAATTCAGGTTAGATGTCTTATGGTTGCAGCCTCGTGCCACTTCTAACACCTTCCGTACCAATCTACCCCTTATAAACCCCACGATGTCTTGATTGTATTATTTGTATAGTTTGAATTGTATATTATATATAGATGGATGACTTACCGAAACCATGATATCAGTAAATGGATGTAACTGGAGAATCATGTAGAGGGATGTATATCCATGGTTCGGTTCAGTAAATGTAGATTAAACAGATTGAACAGATTGAATATATAGATTCATGGATTCATGTTGCATTGTAGTTTGTACTTGAATCATATTCAAGTCAGATTGATTATATTGATACTCAGTCTGAGTCAGACAATAAGAAAAGAAATTGAATCTTGAATTAGGTTTTGGTGTTACTGGTAACTGCCGCACATGGACGGCAGGATTTGTGTCTTTTTAAAAGACAATTACCGTGTTGATAACACCGTTTGTTAAGTTGTCTACTTTAAATAGGAAAGCACCCATATCTCTGGCTCCCTGAGGCTCAAGAGACTGGTCCCGCTAAACATATGTTTACTGGGGTCCTTATTGTTATTTAGTATAATTTGAGGAGGTTTTATGTAAAAATAATTTTGTATAATTTTCAAAATACACCTCAAGTATTTTATTATCGTCTTTAGAGTTTCCATTGATGTATATTTTATCAATGTGACATTTCTTGTGAATCAAACCTAATTTCATAATATATGGTATTTATTTGTAATATTGGAATTGTATGGTATTTTCTTGTAAATGGAATGTTTTTCTTGAATTTTTGAAATGTGGAATATTATAAATATTTAAAAAAATATTAAAAATAGATATTTTGATATTAATTACATATATATTTATTTATAAAAAATATAATTTTTATTTATAATAGAAATCACATTTTCTAAAGAAAATTGTATTTTAAATCTTTCGAGATCGTATGCTCCTTGCGGAGGTCTGCATCTCCCTCTACTAAGCCAGAGGATGTGCGATAATCTACACCATCCTGAACGGGTTCCCCGAAATAGGTTGTAGAGACGCATTTGCAAACATTTGTTAAAATACACATCTTGTAGAAAAAGGTTTTTATAAGTCGGAGGTAGTTATGTGTAAACTAGTATTTTTTCCAAATCTATGTTCCAAATTTCATCGTGCTATGTTACATATGAGTGTTGTGAGGAGGTAGATCATTACCTCGTGAGTTTTCTAAGATAATACGGTTCAAAAAGTTCAAGTATGTCGAAATGAAGTATGAATGTATTTTAATGAAAAAAGCGGAATAAAACTTGCTACGATTATTATTTTGATGTCAAACTTGTTCTTTTACCTTTGTTAATGTTTAATGATCATGACATAAGAGTTTGTTATTATCGAGTTTAGGAAAAATATAACTTTTTAAGGAAAACCGAATCGGAAGTCGGATTAACTCCGCTTCCGTCGGGTTTTAGTTTTAAATGATTTTAGAATAGTGAAAAGAAGAAGAAATAGGGACTTACAGGTTGATTAGCTAGAGAATATAAAGAGGAAGAGATGGGATGTACCGGTGCGTCGTTTCGTCGTCGGAAACTCCTCGAATCGTCGTCGGAAACTCCTCGGATCGTCGTCAGAAGTTCGTCGGAGCTTCGCCCTTTGCTTACTCCACTTGCACACAAAAGACTTATGAATTTTCTTGAGAGATTGAGCAGAGATTTAGGAGTGAGGAGGGGTGATTTTCGGTGTGGTATTTATAGGAAAAATTAGGGTTTAGGGTAATGAAAGGGTGTATTAAAATTTTGTATTAAAATGGATTAAATGTGTGTTTTAATTTGCTCTGTAAATGTGCAGGGAAATTAAATAATATAAGGGTTATGGGGGGAGTTCGAGGGTCGCAACAGGTAAGGAAAATTAGGGTTTCGACTGAGTCGGACCGGCGGCATCGGCCGAGTCTGCCGAGTCGGGCCGCGTCTCCATGCTACGTGTCCCCGTCGTTTTATCTTGACTCATGGACCCGTTTGTTTATTCTGTAACTTACCTTATTACGTGTAGTGCACGTGTAGACTCTTGGGCTTCTAAAAGATTAAAAGAATTTAATTTAAAAAAATGTGTGTTTGATGCGATTTGAACTCTGGTGCTTTGGTTCAGCAGTGCAAGGTCTTACCAATGAGCTACAAGCTCATTCTTGCTTTTAAAAAGAAAATCAAATTTATAACTTATGCTCAGGCTCAATTGTCCCTTTCTGTATTTTTGAAAAAAACTGTACAGAAATTTTAGGGTTGTTACACATGTTGCCTGTGATACTGAGCTGAAACAGTATAAATCATATTGCTGTGGTACCGGGTTGAAACGGTACATCATGAATTCATGAATGAGTACCAGTATTTTCAAACCCCTGGATGATAGCCTTCTGGGTTTGTGAATACTTCAATAACAATTGAAGTCCCGTTACTTTTAGGCCCGTAATTACTTGCCCCCAGACGATAGCCTTACGTTTGAGAATACTCTTGAAATTAGTTGACATTCACACTTGAACTGACATTAGATTAGATAACCCTTGTAGAGACCTTTAACACACATTGCTATTTATTTTATATTCAGCACTTTCACTTATTGGATGCTCACTTTGACCAACTGATTGGTGTATTTTAATGCATATTTCTTTATCCATATTTATCTTTATTATGTCACGTTTGATGTTAGTCCCTGTATCCACAAAAGTTCGGCCGAAATTGGCGGTATGACAGATTCGTCCGAAAATTTTTAAAATCAGGAGACGAGATTTTTGGGAAAATTTTGATTTATCTATTTATCTTAGAAATTTTGTTTCAATTCTCCCGAAGTACTATAAATACATCTGTATAGACTAGGGTTTGATCTATCTCTTCCATAGGCTTCTCATTAAGGTTTTCAAGTTGAAGAGATCGAGTCTATTGTAAGTTCTCTTGATTATGAATAAAGATTTACTTTTCTTTTATAAACATGAGTAACTAATCCTTTTCTAGGGTTTTGTTTGCATTTATTTTGCGGTTGAGTATTCTTTTATCTCTTCTTTTCTATTCCTTTATGATGAATGTCTTGTAATTTATTTATCCCCATGTAGTTTTTCATTTAATAAACTAATCTCATAATGAAAGCTAACGTATGGAATAAGATTAGGAAAAAGGTAATAACACCAATAATCTAATTAGGTTAAGAAAAGTTTGAAAAACTAGAAACTTAATTAGGAAAGGTAAGAAAATAATTTAATCACAAGATATTCAACCTAAATAGTTAAAAAAATATCTAGATTAATCGATAAGATAATAAATGTATATCACCAACAAATATTTATTATAGATTAAAACTAGGTTACTTCTAACTAACTAGAACTAGGATTTTAATATGTTACTAGATATTTTCATATAATTGATAGGCTATGTTTAATTATTAATATAACATATACTTTTATATCATTAATAAATAACATATTAAACTAAATTAGAAAAGAAGATAAATCATTTAAACCAACCATCAAAATAAAGCAAATAAAAATTCTAGATTTTTCTCTCTCTTGAAAAACAAACTTTTGTTTTATTTTGCACTTTTAAATTTTTTAGACTTTTAAACCAACAACTTTTTGAAAATTGATTAAAATTAATTAAGCACACCTCTTCGTGGAAATGATCCTCAAGTACTACTGCGTCATACCTATATATTCGCGGTTTAATTTGGAGACTAATAAAATCTCAATCAAGTTTTTGGCTCCATTACCGAGGAGGCGTAGTATTTTAATTAGTTTTAATTTAAGTTAATTTAGTTTAGTTTAGTTTAGTTTTATTAGATTTGATTCTGCAGAATTCTCTGTTTAATTTCAGGAATTGAAACAAACTTACAAGGTGAGAAGATCGTGATGACCGAAGGAAAATCGCCATGGGAGCCACATCTAAAAAAATTTGGTCGAATCCCCCGCTTAGGATATTTCAGCCAAAAAATTTCAGTATATTGGATTAGGGTTTGTTGCAGTTTAGAGCACTTCTCGAGTACATTCCATAAATTTGTTCCATTGTTGATGAAGGGTCAAACTTGCAATAGAAACGAGGCAAATCTATAGACTTTAGGTACGATTTCATTATTCCCTAATCTTTTGTTTCCAACGAACGGTTTTTGCAGATTTCTTGGCGCTGCTAAAAAATTGGTTTTAGATTTTTTTGATTGTTTTAGATTTTGTGTGATTTTATTTTACATATTTACAAAGATCTTAAGGGATAACAACCCAAATCAAGATTAGGCGTGGATTCTATCACCCTTCCTGAGCCACGCAAATCACAATTGAGCATCAACATTCACCGCCAATAACTAAAAAAGAACTAGATTCGGCCTCTTAAGAACTTTTCATGCTCATTTAGAACAAGAGGAGGTTGTGGTTAATTTACTGTTTATCCGTATCTTTCTTTTGGTGTCTAAGGAAAGTGTGTCTAGGATAAATAGGTTACTTAATTATGCCCGCTATTTCGGTGATTCGTATAGCGGATACCTCTCACTTACCTGACACTTACCTGGCTGCAAGATTTATAAAGAGCCAGTAGAGGATCTATCCTACAACTTGTCCCTTGGAAGTCTAGGAGCGGGTCTAGTTGACTTCGGTAACCCTAACTTAGGGTTTGCTTGCGCATTTTTTTTTTGGTTTGTGGTTTGTTAAGTAGTCCTTATCTCCTTTCTTTTGGTGTATGCACATGTGAAGTCGAGACGAAACACATAGATTGACTCGTCTTGATTTATTAGATACTATGACTAATATTATCCCCGATACACCTACGCTACAGGATCGATGTTATCCTGTACGTACGTCCCTACCATCTTGCATAGTCTTACCGCTTTCTGCCGGTAACAACGAAATTTAACCTGCCTTCATAAACTCGCTTCCTAAAATCCACAGTCTTGAGTCAGAAGACGCTTATGTATTTATAAGGGAGTTTGAGAACTTGTGCCAATTGTTCAAATTGAAGCAGTTAAATCAAAATGCAGAAAAACTTTGACTTATAACATTTGCCATCACTGATAAAGCTAAGCATTGGCTTTACAGTGTGTCGGCCAACATATTCGCGCATGGGAGGAGTTTACTAAAGCTTTCCTTAAAAAATTCTATCCGCATTTAAAAACCGTTAAATTCAGAAATGAAATTAGGACATTTTTTACAAAAACCGGAGGAATCTTTTTGGAAATATTTTGAACGTTATAAAGACCTTCTCATTAAATGCCCACATCATAATATTGCTAAGTAGGAATTATACCGGATAGTGTATGATGATATGGATTCTAAACTTATGATAGAATCAATGTGTCAAGACGATTTTATGATGAAAAAGGAAAATGGTGTATGGAACTTTCTAGAAGAATTATATGATAAAACCATATAATTGGAGAGTACTAGTGAGAAATGTTCGATCACATCTAGGGGAAGGTTAAACGCAGTTGAAACTACTATAGGATTGCAGGTCGAGCTAGCAGAAATAAGAAAATCAATAGAAAAGCTATCAACTACTACCGTCCCTGTCCAAGAAATTAGCAAACTCTCTCCTTGCCTAAGCTGTCAAGACTCTTTCCACCTTTCTGAAGAATATCTCCTTCTAAGAGATCCTCAAGGGTAAGTGACCGCCAATGCTGCATATCAAAATAATATTAATAATCCGTATTCTCAAAGCTACAATCAAGGATGGAGGAACCACCCTAATTTACAATGGAATCAAAGCAACACTAGCCAAAAATTCTAAAACCAAATACACGGTCCTCCACCTAACCCTACCCAACCTAACCGTCATGCCCCGCTTCCTAAAAGACGGAAGCAAGCACGTGACAAGCCCGTGACGTATTTATTTCAAGAAGGTCGCTACCTGGAGTAAATACGCTAAGCGTAAAATAAGCAATATAAAATAACAAGAAATTAATATAAGATTTAAACTTTAACAACTTTATTTCATTCAACTTGATACAATTACAATTCATGAGTTCAATTGAAAGAAAATACAAGAAGAGAACTGCCTAAACAGGTGGCATACATAAACTGAAAGAGAGAATAACTAATCTAGGCCTGAGTCGCGATCTGATCGTGCTCCACCTCGGTGGTGTCCTCCTCCTCGGTGGTGTTCACCTCCTCCGTCTCCACAGTATCTGACAAACATTCCAAGAAACAAAGATGGGTGAAATGCCCGTCAGCGAACTTTCGCTCGGTAAGTCCCCAAGAAACGGGTGTGAAATATAAAAGTATAATGATAAAGAAAATGTATATCATGAAGCAATGGACTAGGAGTTATGGTGTTTAAACATATTATTTAATATAAGCATGGCAATTCTATATAACATGCAGTTCTATATATATCATGGAAAAATAACATGAGTATAGTATAGCATGGTTGTGTAGTATAGGTGTAGTGGTCATGAAGCGAATGTAAGTGTCCTAAAATTTCTTTACATGGGTAAACTAATATAATGTAAGTTCAAGTGTGAATATCAACCAATCTTAAGAGTGTTCTCGAACCCAACAGGCTGTAATTCAGGGGTAAGGAACCATGGGCCCAAATCAAGTGTTAGTAACGAGACTTCAATCTAATGTTGAAGTATTCCAAACTCAACAAGCTATAATCCAGGAATAAGAAAACATGGGCCATCATGATAGCTTGCTTGTGTTGGTAAATATGGATTCATGATCTAGGAGAACTCCTGAGATTTCGTTGGTTCACGCATGAACTACCCCAACACCCCATGTATTCTAGTATTCGGTTAAAATTACTAGCTTTGCTCAAATCTATGAATACATCAAGCTGCAAAATTGAGTTCATGTCAATATCAAGTATTTGTTTCAAGTGTTCATGTATTCATGTCGAGTTGTATTCATGATTCGAGCCAAGTCAGTTTCATTAGCAGCCATTGTGTTCTTGTATTCATGTTAAGTTCATGTTAAGTCATACTATTCTAGTATTCACTGTTCCCCTCCGAATACAGAGACGCGACCGCGTAGGTTCGTCTTTCCTGAGATTCAGGGCAGATGCTATTTGGTTTTATCCGTCCACCTCTCCGAAGATGCCTAGTTGATTTATGGCACCGTATATCGGAGGTTTAGACGGATGCGGCCGATGTAGCAGACTTCGTCAAATTCCCCCTCATGGTGAGGGGTTTTTGATTGTGGGGACGCTCTTCCCTGCAGGCGCAAGCCCCTGCAGTTAATTACGCTACCGCACCGCGGTAAAAATTTTCTCCTTCTCCAGAAATTCACTTCGTATCGTGGGTGTTTGTTTTGTTTATGGTTGCCCGTGGATTGTATACGGAGACTAAGTTATGTCGTCGCCCGTAGGACGTGGATTAGTCCAAATCCGTATTTTCTTAGATTTGGGTTTGGGGTTTTAGTTTAAGGATACGTTAGCCATATTGAGGCTAAGATCAACTTAAACATTCGTTAAGGATGCATTAGTCTTATTTTGGACTAAAATCAACTTAACGGGATCATTTAGATCCAACAAGAGAGCAATTGGCTCTATTGTTTAGTTTAATGACATTGCGGTCGATTTCCAGTTTAGGGACATGGTGGTCCATATTCCAGTTTAGGGACATGGTGGTCCATAGGTAGTTTAGGGACATTTCGGTCCATATTCCAGTTTAGGGACGTGGTGGTCCATATTCCAGTTTAGGGACATGGTGGTCCATATTCCAGTTTAGGGATATGGTGGTCCATAGGTAGTTTAAGGACGCTTAAGTCCATGGGTTTAAGGACCCACAGTCCGTGTCTTAGTTTAAGGACGCATAAGTCCGTGGGTTTAAGGACCCCACAGTCCGTGTTTTGGTTTAAGGATGCATAAGTCCATGAGTTTATGGAACCCACAGTCCGTGTCGATGTGTGGTCGTCGGGACCCGTCACCTCTCTGACGTCGTTGAAGGATTACAACGATAGGGGTCAGAGGAGTTCGGAGATGTACCCTCGAACCGGATATAAATTGATTTAGGAGAGCAGTCTTGCTCAGTCAATTTAGTTTGAGGACTTACGCCCATGATTAGGCTAAGTCCAGTTGAGAATATTCAACGTTATTTCTTATTTTTGGCCTATTAGACCTGTGCTAGGGCTTTGCCCATGTTTAATAATGCATAGCATAAATCTTGGTCTTTATTGGACCTTTATTTGGGCTCTGCCCCTTTTAAATGATGCAAAGCATCTGTTCTGGTCTGACAGACCCTTGTTTGGGCTCTGCTCCTTTAAAAAAAAATGATGCATTGCATCTGTTTTTATTTGGGCTCTGTCCTTTTTTTGAAAATAATGCATAGCATTTACTAGGCCTGTTAGGCCTTTTAAATTGGGTTCAGCCCTTCTTTTTAATGATGCAGTGCATCAATTATCTGACAGTAGCCATATGGCCTGTCAGGCGCTTTGCGCCAATAAATGAGCGCAAGCGCTTGTGATGATGACACGTGTCACGCAAGCGCAGTGCGCTGCGCCAGTGTGCTGCGCTTGCGCTACTGACACGTGGCGCGCTCTGGCGAGTTGCGCCAACTTCAGAGAGCAAGGCTCTATCTTAAAAGCGCATAGCCCAAGTGGTTCAGGTGTTGACACGTGGCGCTCTCTGGTGGCTTGCGCCAACCCAAGAGCGCAACAGTGCAAATTTTACAAGTGCAGGGCACTGTTTGATTTCTTAATCCAATTTAGATCAAAGAAAACAAGTTTTTTCTTGTTTTTCTTGTTTTCAGAGAACCAGTGGTTCATAAAAAGTGCAAGGTACTATTATTATTTGAAGATCATTGATCTTGTTCTTAGATCAATGGTCTATTAGAAGAAATTCTTCTATTTTAAAGGTTTTTACCTTTTTCTTGAATTTCTCTTCAAGTTTCTTCAGAGTTGAAGTTCTTGATGTTTCTTGATGTTGATGATGTTGATGATATTTTGAATTGGGGTCTAGGGGCCTTTATATAGTGCTCATAAATTTGTTAAATTTGTTAAAGAGATCTTTCTCTGAGTGATTTGGGGAATTTTCCCCACCGTTGGATCTTTGATCCAAGGGCTTCTGTTTTACAGAAGACAATCTTCTTGTTTTAACAAGAACAGAAGAATCTTACTAGAATTTAATTCTGTTTGGCGCAAATGCACCAACGCTTGACACGTGTCGCACAACGCACAGCGCGGCGCAACTGCGCTGACACGTGTCGCGCAGCGCATCTGCTCTTGCGCATCTGCGCTGACACGTGTCGCGCAGCGCTTGCGCATCTGCGCTGACACGTGTCGCGCAGCGCAGCGCTTGCGCAACTGAAGCGTTGCTTCCTTTAATTTTGTTTTAAATAGAGCCTTGCTCTGATTGGGCGCGCTGCCTTGGGCGCTGCGCTGACGTATCAGCTTTTGATACATGGCGCGTTGTGCGCAGCGCAAGGAATTTGAAGCGTTGCTTTGAATTTTTGAATTTCAAACAGAGCTTTGCTCTGATTGGGGGAAACAAATGCCCCCCCACCGTTGCGCTCACATGGCGTGCACGTGAGTGCAATGGTGGCAAGATCCTGGCCGTTGGATCAACTCAGGAGCTGAAAGGGCGCAAGCGCCTATATATAGGACCCCTGGCCCTTAGAAAATCTTTACTATTTTCCAAGATTTTGATTTTCAGAGCTTTGCTCTTGCTTAAGAACTTCAGAGCCTTACTTTTGTTTCAAGAACTCCAGAGCTTTGCTCTCATTTCCAAAGTTAGAAAAACCTTAGGTAAAATTAATCTTAGATTAAATTAAAATTAATTTTAATTAATCTTAATCAACAGAGCTTTGCTCTCATAGATCTTTTGATCTAAAGAAAACCCCTTTGGGGTTTCATAAACAGAGCTTTGCTCTCAAGAATTTGTTTCAGGGTTTCTTAACCCATGAACAGAGCTTTGCTCATTGACAGAATAAAGATCTTTTGATCTTCTGATGATGAACTCTTAAGAGTTTTTTTTATGGATCTTTAAGATCCCAGAACTTTTTAATTTTTTTGGAATTAATTAATTTTTTCTTTGATGGATTTTTTTTTATCATTATTACAGAGCTAGGCTCTTTTAAGGAATTTTATTTCCCTGAGACTAGAGTTTGACAAGTGTCACTCTGTGACAGAGCTTTGCTCTGAAAGAGGAGATTTTCTCCTTGTCTCTAGGGATTTTTTATTATTAATGAGAATGTTCTCTTAGGGTTTAACTGACAATCTCATCCAATGATGGGGTTGTCTTATTAATTGATGCATTGTCATCCAGAATTTGTGGGTCCCCCTTTGGTCTCCTACCCACTGCACCGCAGTGTGGCATAATTAATTTTAATTTAATTTTAATTAACTTTTAATTTAAAAAAAATTTAACGCCAAGCGTTGGAATTGCAACACTAACGGCCAAATTTTGTCCCCTTGCAGTGAACATGTCTTTCGATACCTCATTCCCGTTTGTTCGTTCGGAGGAAGGATTTCCCGAAGCGCCTATGGACCGTAAAGTCCTAGCTATGATCAGGGACCACGACCCGGAATATAAGAGTCTTCACCTTTGGGGGTCGTGGTACAACCAAATCATCATGGGTCGACGGAGCTTTACGTGCGCAGTACCGTCAGTGCCTATTACGGCGATCCATTATGCCAACCCACCCCCGGTGCAGTATGCCATGGAGATGGTTGATTGGACTTTGAAGGGATTTCTTCATCCCGCCATAGATGCAATTCCGGTTCAGCGTCCTATGGTTTTGGATATCCTGGGACGCCGTATCTGTCAAGGCGAGGCGCTACCTTGGGGGCAATCATATAACATAGGTCTGATCCCCCGCCACCCGATCGGCTATCTGCCATGGGTTCGCTATATTCTGTCAGCGAAGAAGTCGCAGTTGATAAGGCTAGGATTGTACACTGCGGTTTACGTCTCCCTCTTCCAATATCCTACGCTTCCCACCTGGTGGTTCAAGGCCTTTTTGGAGCAGTGGAACATTCCTACTCACACTTTCCTTGCAATGGACCGGGAAGTGTCGATTTATTTGGAGGAATTCACATAGGTCTCCGGCTTACCGGTTATAGGGGAGCACTATGAGGAATTGCTTCCTACAGACGAGTATGTCTTCGGTGCTAAGCCGGCAGTAAGGGGCCTCACTCCGGAGAATGCTGTTCAACACTAATTCCCAAGTTTGATCAAAGTGTTGAACATCTATGAGGCCCTTTTCATCGAACGTGGGAGTCGCGGAGTTACCTTCGAGGATTTCATCGCTCGGTTCCTTCACCCAAACGTCCTCTCGACAGAAGCTGCCAAGTTTGCCACACTTGATGACCCTTTCGGTCTAGGTTTGGATAACCTGCCGGCGAAGGAAATAGACCAAAAGGGTTTTTTCCTTCCTAACTCCCCGACTATGTCTTTTGCGGAAGTTGCAGCCCCCGGGATGGACGAGGAGGCATTCTTCTTAGGATTTCTTGGGCTATGGCTGAGTTGGTTTACGCTCCCGATGCATTCTCGCCATATGCGGCCCTCTGTCTTTTACCCAGCTCACCGGATGACCATTGGGGTAAAAGTGGCTGTTGGGATCGCCGACTTGGCACATTTGTATCATGGCCTCAGTCAAGCGGAGGATGCTAATGAGCCTGGGGTACTGCATGTGATCTTCCCGATGCACTACTTCGTATCGTGGCTCGAGCTACACACATCGGGCGTCTTTGGCATGCACAAAAGGCCTTCGTTCTATGACAGGTGCAGCTTCCCTCGCATCATACAGCTGATTGGCGCCTCAATCGTGACTCCATCGCCACGGAATGCCATGGGTTTACTCCTTCGCCCCCACACCGTTGGAGACGGGGTGTCTTTCATCGACAAGGTGCTGACTATTGGAAAGGCATCTACCACTGCGGTGCGGCCATTGCAAGACACTTTCAAAGATGGAGCCTCAGTTTTGACGGCCCGGGAGACCCTCCATTTATATTCTATCAGACCCGGCTTCCTGGTGTTCAGGCAAAACGGTGCGGCGATTTTCATGAGATACAACCCGCATCGTTTCGCCCAACAACTGAGCTACAATCAAGGGGTACCACTGGAGGCTTTCCTATCGGAACCTGCTGCTACCGAAGAAGGGATGGAGAGAGCGCTGCATCACTTCATGTGTCTGAATACGGGTTCCCACTTTTTTATCAGTGAGCCGGCTTGCTCCCCACGACTCCTCAAGGTATATACAGAATGGTACAGTCATTCGACGAGAGCCGTCATAAAGGAAGAAAAGCGATTGCTGGTCGACCGTAAGGGTGTGCCTCCAGGTAGCGACCGCAAAGCTCCTTTATTGCCAAGGACCCCGGTAGTTCCCCCTCTAAAAGATTCTAGAGCCGGACCACCGCGTGCGCAGAGTCCTCCACGCGGATTGTCGCTTCCCGATGTTGAGGATGCACCATCAGTGCCCTGTGCACCAGTGGAGACAGTGGTTGTAGCCTCGCCGGAGTCTGGTGTGGGTGCGGTCATCGGGACCAGCCGCCCCAAAGTGCCTGCAAAGCGCAAGTCGATCCAGGGTGCACCTAGGGCTGGTGGGCAGAAGAAGAAAAAGAAGTCGCTCTTCGCAGCTGACGTTGTGTTCGGTCAGGAACCCCACACTCCCTATGGTGAGGGCCTGAGTGAGTACGGGACCAACAGGGGCTTAGTCATGCCGCCGGATGACACGGACTTGGAGGCTGCCATTGTAGCTTTAGAGCGGTTGGCGAGGCGCGACGCGTGGCTAGCTAAGCTTGCGCAATCAGGTAATCACTAGTCGCATTTTTTATTGTATCATATCTTTATTATTTCCCTTGACTAACGTTTTTTCCCTCTTTTCTTCAAACAGGCATCACCACTGAAGAAGCCATTCCTGCTTCCCTTAAGACTTTCCAAGAGGAGGAACGCCTTAGAGCGTCCTTAGGCCTTGGTAAATTTCGATTCATCAAGTCTTCATTTTCCTTGTGTTATGGTCGATCTAATCTCCCACTTTTTATCGCAGGAACCACAATGCCGATCCCGCCAGGTGACGCGGAGACTCTTCCCGGGCCAGCCGCCGATGTTTCTGCCTCCTCGGGGCTACCGCGAGAGACCCGTCTTGAAGAGCCGATGAGAGATGCCTTGAAGGCTCTGGAGGCATCTCTAAACGAGGACGACGACACCTTGATGAAGGAAGCGTCGAAGAGGTCCATCGCGACAGCCCGAGAGGAGAGAAGCGGTTGAGGCGTGAAGCGAAGGCACGCAGGGCCACTTTGGCCATTGGAGCAGGCCCAAGCACTGTCCCTAGTGCTGATACTCCCTCAGAAGAGCTCCCGGTCGCATTTTCTACAGCTCACAGACAGGCGGTACGCGCCAATAGGGAGGCTACTGATAAGTCCACCTCAGGTAATATTTCTTTCAGAATTTTGTTGTAAGAACTATAAAGCTGTTGGTTCTTATATATTCTGTCCTGTAGGGCCAAGTCCAACCGAGGGGGAGGTGGAGACTGTCGAACCTGAGGGGCCAGAGGAAGAGGCGTTGGTCGAGCCCGAACCGATGGCGGACGACACAACCGGGATTGCCGGGCCCGAGCTAGTGGCTGACGAAATGGTCACGTCCACTATGCCTGAGCAGGTGGCCGATGCCGAGCCCGAGCTAGCAGCAGACGGAGTGCCTGAGACCGATGACCCCGTGGTGACGACGGACGAGACAGCCGTGACTGCTGAGCCCGAGGGAGTAGCGGGTGAGGTGGACATGATTCCTGAGGACGAGCAGACCGCTCCTTCTCAAGAGTCTGGCAATGCTTCGATCATTGCTCTCCCCGCCTACGGCCCTCCGCCGTCTCCTGGCCTCGCGAGCACGACGACGGCCCCCGTGGAGTCTGGGGATGAGGCTACGGGTGGTGGACTTATGTCGCTGGAGGAGGGAGACGCCTCCGTCTCGGCTGGAGGCTCATCAGGTAAATTTCGGATTACCGTCCCCTTTTTTTTATCTTGCAATCTTTCCCGACAGGTTTACCCTTGTTTTTTAACGCAGGTGCAGGCAGTGCCGATGCTCCATTGCTCGAGGGAGCGCCGTCAACTACTGCCTTGGCGGAGGTCACCTCTCAGCCCTCTCTCGTACCATCGAAGATGTTGGAAGGTATAGGTTCGCAACTTATTAGTCTTATCTTTCAGACGTATAGTTTATGTACTGAAGTCGTGCCGTTGTGTCTTTTCAGGAGTACTTTTTGACCATCTTTACCAGGTGTTGCTCCCACACTTCTCCTTCCCATCGGAACTCGCTTCTCCTTTTGGTGGCGCTGGTGAGTATAGTTTCCGACTGATATCCTTCTTTTTTAGTGATGGAATTATTTCTAACTTCTTCCCGTCCTGGTTACAGTGCTACAGATCGAAGGAAGGGATGAACAATCGGCCGCGCCACCGGCCCTTCCGGCCTTGCCACCTGCTGCAGCTGGTATAGCAAACTATTGCATTGATGACCCCTTCTTTTTTTTATCTTTCTTAAAGTGTCATCTAATCGCATCTTGTTTTTTCAGCTGTAGTTCCGATCTCGGTGCCCTTCGAGCCTCGCATCATAATGCCGGCAGGCCCTTTCGTGAGACGTCCGTCCTCGAAAGGCGCCGCGAACAGTCTGCGTATGTTGAGCGACTACATCGAGGAACTCGACATCGAGACTCCTACGTCTGATGCAGATTTCGCTACGGCGGTTAACCCGATGCTGGTGATACTCGTAAATTTCCATGACGAGGGCATCGTTGCATCTTGGGTTAATCACTGCAGGGAGATCGAGGCTCGCCTGCATCAGCTGGAGTCGATGCGTCCTGCCCCTGAGGTTCTGGCCGTGAGCACTCAAAGAGCAGCGTGGATTGAGAAAATCGCTTCTTACGTCCACCACTTGGAACAAGAAGCGGCTTTAAGGCTGAGGGAATACCGAGAGACCTCGAGCGAGACGGCTTGTCTGCGTGCTGAGGTTGAGGCGAATGCTGCCCAAGTGAAGGCTATCTTTGAGGGCCTCCTGGAATGCATCTCTCATGGGCTAAACTTGAAGCGAAAGCTTGATGTCGCCAAGCGTGACACCCCAGGCCGCGAAGTTGCTCATCAGGCCGTTGGGGAGCAGCTTGCATCTTTCTTGCAGCAGCGGGCTCAAGTGGAGGCAAAACTGGCGGTGGTGGCCGATCAGGAGAAAGCGTGGAAGGAGGTGCGCGAACAATTGCTAGAGCTATGCAAGACGCTTCCTTCCTAGTAGTTCCCCTTTTATCCATATACTTGTAAAAAAATTCTTTTTCGAATAAGATGTATCCATTCTTTATTCTTTTGTACGCTTCACCTTGTACTTGATTAAATTAATAAATAAAGATACACATTTTTCTTTGCAATGTCTTGTACTATTTCTTTCTTTCTCCCTTCTCTTATTATCAGCATGTTGTCTTGATAAACACAATTGACAGATAATAGAGTAAGCATCTAGATTTCTCCAAGAGATAGCGATGGCTTAGGCCGCAGGTTCAGATCTGCTGCCTAAGACTTTTCAACTCTATGAGCCGTGAGGGTCTTATAGAGACTTTTCTCCCCACGGATCGAGAGGATCTCGTAGGTGGATTTTCTCCTTAGGAATCGTGAGGATTCCTAAGTGTGTTTTCTCTTATAAGTCGTAAGGATCTTATAAGAGAATTTTCTCCCTTACAAGTCGAGAGGACTTGTAAGTGGTCGGTGAGTTGACTTGTTTCCGAGTCGAAGTATTGTTCCGACGGGGAGGTCGTTGGCTGACTTGTTTCCGGGTCGGAACGTTGTTCCGATGAGGAGGTCATTGGCTGATTTGTTTCCGCGACGGAGGTCATTGGCTGACTTGTTTCCGAGACGGAGGTCGTTGGCTGACTTGTTTCCGCGACGGAGGTCATTGGCTGACTTGTTTCCGAGACGGAGGTCGTTGGCTGACTTATTTCCGAGACGAGGGTCCTTGGTTGACTTGTTTCCGAGACGGAGGTCATTGCCTGACTTGTTTCCGCAACGGAGGTCATTGGCTGACTTGTTTCCGCGACGGAGGTCATTTGCTGACTTGTTTCCACGACGGAGGTCATTGGCTGACTTGTTTCCGAGACGGAGGTCATTGGCTGACTTGTTTCCGCAACGGAGGTCGTTGGCTGACTTGTTTCCGAGACGGAGGTCGTTGGCTGACTTGTTTCCGAGACGGAGGTCGCTGGTTGACTTGTTTCCGAGACGGAGGTCATTGGCTGACTTGTTTCTGTAACGGAGGTCATTGACTGACTCTAGGTTGTCTGTGAACCGTAGAGTCTTGGAATTGGGTATTTTGCCGTAGCTCCGATTGGTGATGTCACGTCCATGTCCTGCTGGAATGAGGAGGAGCGCCGTTGTTGGTCTCCAGGCGGAGGTCGTTGGCTGACTTGTTTCCGAGACGGAGGTTCTTGGTTGACTTGTTTCTGAGACGGAGGTCATTGCCTGACTTGTTTCCGCAACGGAGGTCATTGGCTGACTTGTTTCCGCAACGGAGGTCATTGGCTGACTTGTTTCCGCGACGGAGGTCATTTGCTGACTTGTTTCCACGACAGAGGTCATTGGCTGACTTGTTTTCGAGACGGAGGTCATTGGCTGACTTGTTTCCGCAACGGAGGTCGTTGGCTGACTTGTTTCCGAGACGGAGGTCGTTGGCTGACTTGTTTCCGAGACGGAGGTCGTTGGCTGACTTGTTTCCGAGACGGAGGTCATTGGCTGACTTGTTTCTATAACGGAGGTCATTGACTGACTCTAGGTTGTCTGTGAACCGTAGAGTCTTGGAATTGGGTATTTTGCCGTAGCTCCGATTGGTGATGTCACGTCCATGTCCTGCTGGAATGAGGAGGAACGCCGCTGTTGGTCTCCAGGCTGTAGATGTGGTCGTCAAGATCTGACATCCCTTTGACGCAGCCTGGTGGGGAAATGTAGTCCCCTTTCCTTTTTTTTTGTTTATGCCCATGGATTGTATACAGGGGTCACTATGGACTTTCCTGCAGGGCAAAAGTTTCATTCTTTCATTTTTTTTATTTCTTTCTGCGATGCTCTATCATTTCAGCTTTTTACCTCGCGAAAGTCGCGATTGCCCAATCATTTCGGCTATTTTTCGCGGTGCCCAATCATTTCGGCTATTTTTCGCGGTGCCCAATCATTTCGGCTATTTATTTTATTTTTACTCGCTGCGAGTTGCTCAATCATTTCGGCTATTTTATATGCATACGTTTCTACTTGCTGCTTTTTATTGCAAGTTGCCCCATCTTTTCGGCTATCTTGTATGCATGTGCGGCCTACCGGCTTTTCACTGTAAACCTAAAATTAGACACCGATTTCGGCATCAGCACCGCTACGACTGGGATCTTGCCAGGAGCGAATCATCATTTGCCTCTGTCGATGTCGAACAAAGGTGGCTTAGCGAACAGGGTTAAGGTCCTGTCGGCTAAAGCTTTTGACTTCATGAGCCGTAAGGGTCTCATAAAGGTATTCTACAAGTCGTGAGGATCTCGTAGGTGTATTTTCTCCTTAGGAGTCGTAAGGATTCCTAAGTATATGTTTCTCTGTAAGTCGTAAGGATCCTACAAGAGGGTTTTCTCCTTGTAAGTCGAGAGGACTTATAAGGGTTGTTCATCATGCGTACATATCCCCAGTCACGGATGGGACTTGGTTAGGGAAATGTTTATTCGCGCCCGTGGATTGTATACAAGGGTCAGTATTGAACCACTTGTAGGGAAATATCGAAGGTTGTGGGGGTTGCTTAAGCACAGGTTTAGGTCTTTGTAACTTAAGACTTTCAAATCTTATGAGCCGTGAGGGTCCCATAAGAGAGTTCTCCTTACGAGTCGTGAGGATCTCGCAAGTGTATTTTCTCCTTAGGAATCGTGGGGATCCCTAAGTGTGTTGCTCCCTTGTGAGTCGTAAGGATCTCACGCGGGTGGTTTCTCCTTACAAGGTCGAGAAGACCCTGTAAGTGTCCTTTAACGAGGTTGCGCCCTTTCAGGTTTTCACAAACACTCGCCGGTAGTCCTGCTGTTTTTACTCGCGGAGCCCTTTCGGGTTTTCATCCGTGCCCATTTTGCTTATGGACATACCGTTTTTTTATTCTTTTTATTTTCTCTCTTATTTTTTACGAGGTCGCGCCCTTTCGGGTTTTCACGAACACTCGCCGGTAGCCCTGTTGTTTTTACTCACGGAGCCCTTTCGGGTTTTCATCCGTGCCCATTTTGCTTATGGACATACCGTTTATTATATTTTTTATATATATATTTTTTTCTTTTACTCATCCCGTTAGCCTGAAGATGCTGCGGTAATAGTTTAAAGACATTTCGGTCCTTCGTTAGTTTAAGGACGTTTCTGTCCGCCATTAGTTGAAGGACGTTTCGGTCCGTCGAGAAGAAGGCTGGCTACTGCTTATAAAGTTTGAGCTTAGGAAGATAGCGAGCGGACATAGTCGTCGTCATCTATCATTGACCTAGGCAGTAACTCGCTAAGCGTAGTATCTCTTTAGGAATCGGCCGTTTATTGTCCTGTAAGGCCTTTCACCGTGCATATCCATGAGTAGATAGGCTCCACCTTGGTAGACCTTGTCTATGATGTACGGGCCTTCATAGTTTGGCTTGAATTTTTCCCGCTTGGCGCGATTGGGGATCATAGGCCAATTGACTACTAGCACGAGTTCGCCTTGGCGAAATGTCCTCGGCCGGGTCAATCTTTCATATGAGCGTGTCATCTTTGCTTTGTAAGCCTCCAGATTTTGTTGCGCTATGAGCCGAGTCTCATCAAGGGCATCAAGCTCCTCAAGCCGAAGGTGAGCATTTTCTTCGTCCGCCAGCTTGTAGTGGACTACCACTCGTAGAGAGGGTAACTCTATCTCGAGGGGGAGTACTGCTTCTGTACCGAATACCAACGCATATGGCGTTGTGTTCGTGGCCGTCTTGAACGTAGTTCGATACGCCCAAAGAGCCTCTTGCATCCTCTCATGCCAGTCCTTCTTATTTCGGGACACCGTTTTCTTCACGATCTTTGTCAAGGTCTTGTTGAAGGCCTCGGCTAGACCATTAGCTCGCGGATTATAAACCGAGGAATATCTCCAGTCTATATTGTGTTGTTGCGCGAAGCGACTGATCTTGTGGCTTCTATAAGCTGGCCCGTTATCGGAGATGATCCGTCGCGGGGTTCCAAACCGATATATGACGTGCGTCTTGAAGAAATGGAGGATATTCTCCGTCTTCACTTCTCTCAACGGTACTGCCTCTGCCCATTTGGAGAAGTAGTCAGTCATCGCCAGGATGAAACGATGTCCTCTGGACGATGCTGGTTCGATGGGGCCAACTATGTCAGTCCCCCACATTTCGAATGGCCAGCTAGCCACCGTTGGATGGAGTGGATTTGGATGCTGGTGGATGAAATCCCCATGAATTCGACATGAGTGGCACAGCTTCGCATACTCAAGGCAGTCCTGAATCATCGTAGGCCAGTAGTAGCCCATCCGTTTGATCTTCAGCTTCATCTTCGGGCCCGCTTGGTGAGAACCGCAGAGTCCGTCATGAACTTCCTGAACGACTCTTTTCGCTTCGTCAGGTCCCAAACATCTCAACCACAGAGAATCAAATGACCTCTTGTACAGAGTATCATTGACGAAGGCGAAGGACAGAGCTCGTTTCTTAAGCTGATGTTTTGAGGACGCATTTTCGGGCGTTCGACGGTATTTGAAGTAGTCTATAAAGACTTCCCTCCAATCCTCGGTATTTTCCCAATCTTTTATTTGCAGGGTCGTCTGCTCAGCCACTCCCTTTTCTTCGGATGATTCCGGAGATATTTCTGTTGGGGCAAGCACCCGACGGCTTTGTACCACGATTCTTACGTCATCGAGGTTCTCATCAGCTAGTTCCTTAGCGAGCTTAGCCAACGCGTCCGCTTTGCTGTTTTCCGCGCGCGGTATGTTTTCCAAAGTATAGGAAGGGATTTGGGTCAACAGTTGTTGCACCTTTTCGCCGTACTTCACCAGCTCTGGTTTGCACGTTTGGTAGTCGCCATTTACTTGACTAACGACCAGCTGGGAGTCTCCATATATGAGGAGGTTTTCAATTCCCATGTCAATGGCAATCTCGAGGCCTGCTATCAAAGCTTCATATTCGACTTCATTGTTTGTCCTCGGCTCTGTTAGGGAGAAAGCAAAGCGCATTATCCCTCCTTGTGGAGTTACAAAGATAAGTCCTACCCCCGATTTGATTATAGGGGTACTTTGTTTACGCTTCTTCATGGAAGATGCTCCATCGAAATAAATCTCCCATCGGGTATCGTCACCATCGATTGCGTCAAACGCATGTTCGTCTGGCAGCTCGCAATTCAGAGGAGAATCGGCAGGTATCGGATGCTCAGCGAGAAAGTCGGCGATGGCCTGGCCTTTCACTGCCTTGAGAGGTTGATACGTTATCGAGAACTCCATCAAGAGCAGGGCCCATTTAGCGAGCCGCCCCGTCAATATGGCCTTCGACATCAAATATTTAAGAGGGTCCACCTTCGAAATGAGACGGACCTCATGCGCCAACGCATAGTGTCTGAGCTTTGTTATCGCAAAGATCAACGCCAAGCAATGTTTTTCAATAGGGGAGTAGTTGCTTTCTGCCCCCAGTAGAACTCGACTTAAGTAGTAGAGTGCTCTTTCCTTCCCTTGGTCGTTCTCTTGCGCCCATAATGCGCCTAAGGAACCTTCGAGGGCGGTTGTATAAAGAATGAGGGGTTTTCCTTTGACCGGAGCAGCCAACACTGGCGGGTTCTGCAGGTATTGCTTGATCTCGGCTAGCGCGCTTTGGCATTTTTGATCCCAGACGAACGGGGTTCCCTTCTTCATCAGGTGGCTGTAATGACGGCATTTTCCTGAAAGGTTGGCTATAAATCGCCGTATATACGCGAGCTTCCCTTGGAGAGACCGCAGCTGTTTGAGAGTCCTTGGCGGAGGCATTTCCATCATCGCCTTGATCTTTGACGGATCTATCTCAATACCTCGATGTCGGACGATGAATCCCAGGAATTTGCCCAAGGAAACTCCGAATGCACACTTGAGAGGTTCATCTTCAAGTTGTATTGCCGAAGGCGTTGAAATACGGTCTTCAGATGCTCGAGATGTTCCTCGTATGATTTGCTTTTAAGCACAAGATCGTCGATATAGAATTCGACGATTTCGTGTATAAGGTCATTGAAGATCTTCGTCATGACCCTCTGGTAGGTGGCACCGGCATTCTTTAAACCGAAGGGCATCACCTTGTAGCAGAATATACCCAAAGGAGTCCTGAAGGCGGTGTGCTTCTGGTCTTCGGGATGCATCTTTATCTGATTATACCCTGACGAGCCGTCCATGAAGGAGAAAACCTCATGAGTGGACGTATTTTCTATCATCAGTTCGGTGACTGGCACTCGGAAATCGTCCTTCGGGCAGGCTTTATTGAGATCCCGGAAGTCCACGCATATGCGCACTGTCCCATTTTTCTTCATCACGGGGACGATGTTGGCGATCCATTCAGGATATTGAACCTCCTGAATAAAGCCGGAGTCGATCAGCTTCTTGACCTCGGCATTGATGATCATCTCAAGCTCGAGCCGCATTCTTCTTGGTGCCTGCTTGACCGGCTTGACGTCCGGGGATATTGCCAATTCGTGCACAGCAATTTCTGGATCTAGTCCCGGCATTTCAGAATAGTTCCATGCGAAGCAATCTTTATGCTGCATAAGCAGGTCTTTTAATGAAGTCACCCTCTCTTCAGACAGCAGCTCACTAATGAATGTCGGCCGCGGGTCGTTCGCCGTTCCCAACTCAATTTTCTTGAGGTTATCTGCAGTGGTATAGATTCCATCTTCCATCTCTTTTGGCGCTGGTGGGAATTCTGAGATCACCTCGTCGTTGCTGTTTTCAAAGCACCAGGGAAGGTCATCCATGTTCTCGGGCTCTTCTTTTGATATTGCTATCATGTGACACGTACGAATTCGCTTCCAATCCCAATGTGGAACTGGTTCTTCTTTCGTGGCCTTGGGTTCGTGCTTCTGTGGTGGCGCTACCCTCCAGTTGTCGGACATAGCGAACTTGCCAAGCTGATACTGATCTTCGACCCAATTCTTGAAGGTGAAGCAGTCTTCGAGAGGGTGCCTTATCACTCGGTGATAAAAGCAATAGTCTGGATGTGAGACTTCGCCTGCTTGTTCGGGGTGTTTAGACTCTGGCAGTGTAAGCATCTGATGTTTTAGAGCGAGGTCAAGTATTTTCTTCGTCTTGTCCCGAGGAAAAGAGTACGCCCGACCCATTTTTCTTATGAGGGATAGATCGGAACCGTTCGATTCCTGCTTGCGTGATCTCTTAGTCCCGCTTCGTTGCTGTTGAGCACCTTTTTCGCGTTTCGACTTGTTTCTGCCTCTGTGTCGAGCCTTCTTTATAACAGGTTGACAAGGAGCGGCATATTCATCTTTCACAGCCTGTTGAAGGAGGCGTTGCGTTTTGGCTTTCTCGTAGATGGCCATTTCGCGGTTATGATCGTCTCGGACTTTTTGACCAGCTTCCCTTATAAGCTTGTCCATTTGTTCTTCGAACGACGGACTGGGCACTTTTGCATCAGGAACTTTTACTGGTTCAGGATTAGCATCTTCCCATTGAGCATCTGCTTCCTCATTAAAGTCATGCACGACGTAGCAACCGTGGAGTAGCTCTCGTTTCTTGGACCGAATGTATCCAAGCCTTATTGTTTCCATTCTCCCATCAGGCAACTTGTGCTGAGTCCCGGGAACGTTCTAGACCTTGTCATAGAATTTGGCTTTTCGAGCGGTCTGTTTAAAGGATATCACTTGGCGCTTTAGCAGCCTCTTCAAGCTTTCCGTATAATATCTGGGGAGACGAATGGGCTGAAGTCTCTCAAGCGTAGGATCCATACCGTGCCAGATTTCTTTCTCCACTTTGGTTTCCTCAGAGCGGTAGAATAGAATTGCCTTTTCGCCTTCTCTCCTGGGAGGAACATAGAACGTCCGCAGCTCCTCTACGCTGTAGGTATCGAGCGCATCCAGTTCTTTATGATGTTCAAGTGGAACCATGGCGACTTGCAGACTTTGCTCTTTGTCAGCGGACGTTTGTATTGAAGGTCGAGCAGAGAATACAGCATGGACCTCTTCTTCTGAGTCGCTACCAAAGATCAACATGGGAGCGGACTGTCCCGGCCTGTTGTGTTGGGATGGACCCGAATAAACTATCTCCTCCTCCTCCTCGGTATCACTGCCGAAGACAGGGATGGTGGTATTAACTTTTTTCTCCGGCTTGTGACACCTCTCCGTGTCTTCGAAATCCGGTAAGAAGTATTTGGCATCTTCATATTTGCGGACCTCATTCACAGAGAACGGGTTCAGTTCTCCCGTCACGGTATACTCGAGACCCTTCTTAAAATACTTCATACACTGATGTTGTGTAGAAGGGATGATGTTGTACTGGTGTAACCATGGTCGGCCGAGTAGAGCATTGTAGCAAGTCTTGGCGTCTATGACGTGGAACTTAATGTCTGTGATGAGTAGCCCGAAGCGTAGCGTCAATATTACAGACCCAAGAGTTCTTGATGACTGGGAGTCGAACCCGGAGATGGTGATCTTGTCCCGAGCAAGGTGCTGGACGCTCATGCAAATTTCTTTTAACACCCGCACGTTGAGGAGATTAACGGAGGATCCATTGTCGATCAGGATTTTGCCTATCTTTATATCGTGGCAGTATCCTGAGACATAAAGGGGGCGATTGTGTTCGCATGTTCCAAGGAGAAGATCTTCATCACCAAAAGTGACATCGGCCGTGTGCACTTCCTCCAATTCATCCTTCATCTTTTCTCCAGCCAGGAAAGCTTGGAATTGTTCCGGCTCCTGTAGTTCCTTGATTAACGAATCTCTCGCCTCTTTTGATAGTAGAAGGGCGTCAAGAATGCTGAGCTGCGAGGGTAGCTTCCTCAGATACGCTAGAACGTTGTAGTCCACCTAATTTCTCTTCGGCGGGTCCTTGGCAGTTAACTCCTCCATGACTTGGTCGTCTAGGGCGATCTCCTCAGGGACCTTCTCTTTTCCCTTATCTTTTTTGTTTGAGGGTCCGAGATTCTTTTCGGGCAGCGTCCGATTACGCAGCCGGATATTTTCGCAGACCTTCGGCTCTTCTTCTTTTTCCGAGGTGGACTCTTTAAAGAGGGGGCTAAGAGCCAGCTCCTCGTCGGAATCGCTCCCGAATGTAAGCACTTGTGATCCCCCGGCATTAACTATGCGACAATTGCCGGTAGTTCTGTTAAGCCCTTCGGTCGTATTTTTCCGCTCCCGACGAGTTTTGCGCTTCTCCCCCTTAAAATGTTGTCGGTGAGCCACATATCCTTGCCACCATCTATTGAAAGCTTTGCACTCTTCGGTAGGGTGTGAAATCTTCCGATGATACAAGCAGTAGGAGGGGTGCATTTCCACTTCACCAGTAATGCTTCTTTTAGAGGAAGGTAGCTTCATGCCCATTGATATGACTTTAGCAAACCTTTTCCTCGTCTTGAATTTGCCTCTATCCGTGGTGGATGTATTTTTCTCCAGCGGAAGTGTCTCAGCTCTTTCGTCAAGTCGCTGGCGCTTGGCCCTTTCAAATATAGCCGTCTCGCGTTCCCGATCAGCTTTACTTTTCAACAGAGCTTCATTGAGGAATGCGTCAATTACTTCATCTGATAGCCACAGAATTTTTGGTTCAGGATCTGCCCCCAGCTTTTCAGTGCAAGGAGTCTCCTCATCGTCCGTCAACGAATGGGAGATCATATGGCAGCTCCCCACGTATTCCTCAGATTCATCCGACGAACTTTCTCCCTCATCTTCCTCTTGAAAGACGTGGTTGAGAAACTCTTGGAGTGTAATGGGAGTCCGTGCTTTCTGGTTGTATTCCTCCAGCGCATCAATTTGTTTTTGTAAGTCTGTGCGCTTGTCGCCAGGCTTCACAGGCTTCTTGGATTTCTTCTTCTTCTTCTTCGCAGATTTTGACGGCTGGTTGCGAGTGCTTGGGCCACCATCGGTCTTTGGAGTTGGACACGGCTTCAACATCCCTTCAATGACCTTCAGTTCCAACGGGTCCTTCCACTTGATCGCTGGGCATGTCTGAAGATCATTCAGCATCCTCTTTGTCTTGGCTGACAGCACAACCTCCCATGGGGCTTCTTCGACGAGAGAGCGCGTTGCCCCCGGCATATTCATCCTCTTACAGGCGTGAGGTTGCGGCGGATTCACCTTCCATCTATCGGATAACGCGAACTTGCCATGTTGGTACTGGACTTCAAGCCAATTTTTGAAGACGTAACAATCTTCGATCGGATGACCCAGTACTCGGTGATAGGGACAGTAGTTGGG
The DNA here is from genome assembly GCA_030015575.1 of Agapanthus africanus. Lineage (NCBI taxonomy): Eukaryota > Viridiplantae > Streptophyta > Magnoliopsida > Asparagales > Amaryllidaceae > Agapanthus > Agapanthus africanus. The sequence goes on from JASDDO010000024.1 coordinate 162,055,057, forward strand.
CTCATTGACATCATTTGGTTGCGACGGACGTTTTGGCTCCGGCAGATTTATGAGTCAGTTGCGCAACGCCAGCTCGAATAATCTTCTCGTTTTATCTCGGGAAAACGAGTAAGGACGTCCTAGTCTCTCCTCAAGGGGTACCTGCGGACGCATATTATTTTGACGAACAACCGGCTTCGAGTTACTCGGCTGTTGTTGAGCATTAGCGACAACGATCGCTTTTCCCTTCCCCTTTTCATTTCGGGAGTCCGGCTTTGGAAGAGGGGGTCTATGGCCCATCTGATCCATTTGCGCTAGCTTGTCAATCAAGGCTTGGAAGGTAGTCGGCTTGAAGAACATCATAAATTATGATATGGTTGCTTGCGGATCAAGGGTTCCCACAAACATACCCACTGCAGGAGCTTTTTCAATGCGTTGCTCGCATTTTGACCATAAATTCCGCCATCGTATAGCATATTGAACCCATGTCTCGCCTGGATTTACCCTGGCGTTAATCAGTGCCGTCATCGGGGTGCGTTCACTGGCGCTTGCAAAACGCTGGGTAAAAAACAGCTCCATCTCCGCGAAGGTCTTGATAGAGTCGTTCGGGAGCTCAGAGTACCACTCGAACGCTGTATCTGATAAGCTTCCAACGAACTGGCGAAGCAACAGTTTGTCATCACCGCCGATGTTGCCGCAGAGTGCCCTGAACTGGGCAACATGCTGGTGGGGATTGCCCGTCCCTTTATAGACATGGAACTTGGGAATTGTGTAGCCCGGCGGATACTTGATCTGGTCGTACCGGCTCGGATATGGTCGTCTTGTTTTTACGACCTGGCCGGCTGCTTCAGTCGCATGATGAACCCGTATTTGTTGGGCTATGTACTCGTCCAAGTCAGCTTTGGAGATTGTCTCCTCTGTAGCTGTTGACAGAGCTGGCGGAGGATTCGACGTTTCTCCCCTATCGCCTTCAAGGACGATCGGGGGATCTTCGGCCGGAGGATCTTGTTGGATCATCATCCCCACCATGTCTTGGAACAGGAGGCCCATACGCTTTATGTTGGCTGCTTGTTCAGCAGCCTCTTTATCCTTCTTCTCCAATATCCGACGAAGGAATTCGGCGTCAGTTTCTTGCTCCTGGCGTTCGTCCGAGGACGTTTCAGGGTTTTCTTTTGGCCCAGTAAGTACGGCCATCGCGTTCATCATCTCTTGGAGCTTCTGCTGCTGCTCCTACGCTTTGGTCACCGATCGCGTAAGCGGTCTATGACCTGTGGATATGCGGCTGTCCTCTTTGCCGGACGCCATGTAGACGGTATGAACTACGATGCCCCCGGACTTAGGGCGTTTGGGTTCACCACCTTTGATATTCTCCATCGGCGTGAGGACTTTATCCGGCCTTCTTCTCTTATGGGTCGTTGAAGTTGAGGGGGCCGTTGCTTTGGGCACCCAAGTGGTCGTTGCCTTTCGTTGCTTGACAGGGGGATTTTCTTCCTGTTGACCTTTCGACTTTTTGTGTTGGCGAGAGAAATTAGAATCAATCACGGATTCTCGGACTCGTCGCCATGTCTTGTAGATCCTGGAGGACAGCGATTGAGGAGACTACTCTGGTTTTTTTGCTTCCACGGCGATCTCTACCGGTGGAGGAGATCTTTTGAGAACCGCAGTTGGCGAGTTTCTGCGTACCCTGTTCAGCAGCTCAAAACTGTTCCTAGTTGGAACAGCAGCATTAACTTCCACCGTTGGAACTGGCGGAGTTATCCCAGAGGGGGAGTTGCCCCCAGTCTTCCTTATCCGGCGCCAATAGCGTCGTCGGGTGTGACGGGCTATCGGTATTGGTTCAGCGACAGAGACTTCTTGCCCTCTGTTCAGGCGAGGGACTGTTGCCGGTGTCAGCCTGTTGAAGACTGACGTCCGTTGAGGAGTTGTGTCCAACCGGTCAAAAGCAGATTTCTGAGCGGGAGTGGGAATAGTCAGCCTTACAAAGACTGACTCTTTGACAGGAGAAGCCGCCTTAGCGACTTCGGGAGCATCCGTCTTCTTTGGGATGACCGCCTCAGGTGTTATGGGCTTCTTGATAGGCCCTTTGGTGCTCGAGCTCAGCCTGGTGAAGACTGAAGAATTGGACGACCCGTTGAGAGGGTCCGTGGGAGTAGCAAGTCGATCGAAGACCGACTTTCTTGAAGCTTCCAGTGCGGGCACTGGGAAGGTGAAGCTTGCTGGCGGGATCATGGTCCCGAAGAATAGGCCGGTGGTGACTTGAGTCACTTTCTCCACAGGCATAGTAAGGACGGAGGCCGCTTGAGGCCCATATGCTATGCCTACTGGTGAGGCGGAACGTCGGTTGCATTGGCACTTCGAGCAATTGGAGGCCATTGATGCTTGATTTCTGCGCCAGGCAAAAGACCAAATTTTAGTAACTTGAAATCCAAAGGCAACCATTAACAAACCGCGATTCGTTCGCGAAGACGACACACGAAGTGTGGAGTGGAAAGAGGAAAAGGTCCTACCGGGCGTGCCCGAATCTGTTCCCCTCCGAATATAGAGACGCGACCGCGTAGGTTCGTCTTGCCTGAGATTCGGGGCAGATGCTATTTGGTTTTATCCGTCCACCTCTCCGAAGATGCCAAGTTGATTTATGGCACCGTATATCGGAGGTTTAGACGGATGCGGCCGATGTAGCAGACTTCGTCAGATTCCCCCTCATGGTGAGGGTTTTTTGATTGTGGGGACGCTCTTCCCTGCAGGCGCAAGCCCCTGTAGTTAATTACGCTACCGCACCGCGGTAACAACTTTCTCCTTCTCCAGAAATTCACTTCGTGTCGTGGGTGTTTGTTTTGTTTATGGTTGCCCGTGGATTGTATACGGAGACTAAGTTATGTCGTCGCCCGTAGGACGTGGATTAGTCCAAATCCGTATTTTCTTAGATTTGGGTTTGGGGTTTTAGTTTAAGGATACGTTAGCCATATTGAGGCTAAGATCAACTTAAACGTTCGTTAAGGATACATTAGTCTTATTTTGGACTAAGATCAACTTAACGGGATCATTTAGATCCAACAAGAGAGCAATTGGCTCTATTGTTTAGTTTAATGACATTACGGTCGATTTCCAATTTAGGGACATGGTGGTCCATAGGTAGTTTAGGGACATTTCGGTCCATATTCCAGTTTAGGGACATGGTGGTCCATATTCCAGTTTAGGGATATGGTGGTCCATAGTTAGTTTAAGGACGCTTAAGTCCGTAGGTTTAAGTACCCCACAGTCCGTGTCTTAGTTTAAGGACGCATAATTCCGTGGGTTTAAGGACCCCACAGTCCGTGTTTTAGTTTAAGGATGCATAATTCCATGAGTTTAAGGAACCCACAGTCCGTGTCGATGTGTGGTCGTCGGGACCAGTCACCTCTCTGACGTCGTTGAAGGATTACAACGATAGGGGTCAGAGGAGTTCGGAGATGTACCCTCGAACCGGATGTAAATTGATTTAGGAGAGCAGTCTTGCTTAGTCAATTTAGTTTGAGGACTTACGGCCATGATTGGGCTAAGTCCAGTTGAGAATATTCAACGTTATTTCTTATTTTTGGCCTATTAGACCTGTGCTAGGGCTTTGCTCATGTTTAATAATGCATAGCATTAATCTTGGTCTTTGTTGGACCTTTATTTGGGCTCTGCCCCTTTTAAATGATGCACAACATCTGTTCTGGTCTGACAGACCCTTGTTTGGGCTTTGCTCCTTTAAAAAAAATGATGCATTGCATCTGTTTTTATTTGGGCTCTGCCCTTTTTTTGAAAATAATGCATAGCATTTACTAGGCCAGGCCTTTTTAATTGGGCTCGGCCCTTCTTTTTAATGATGCAGTGCATCAATTATCTGACAGTGGCCATGTGGCCTGTCAGGCGCTTTGCGCCAATAAATGAGCGCAAGCGCTTATGATGACGACATGTGTCACGCAAGCGCAGTGCGCTGCGCTTGCGCTGCTGACACGTGGCGCGCTCTGGTGAGTTGCGCCAACTTCAGAGAGCAAGGCTCTATCTTAAAAGCGCATAGCGCAAGTGGTTCAGGTGTTGACACGTGGCGCTCTCTGGTGGCTTGTGCCAACCCAAGAGCGCAACAGTGCAAATTTTACAAGTGCAGGGCATTGTTTGATTTCTTGATCCAATTTAGATCAAAGAAAACAAGTTTTTTCTTGTTTTTCTTGTTTTCAGAGAACCAGTGGTTCATAAAAAGTGCAAGGCACTATTATTATTTGAAGATCATTGATCTTGTTCTTAGATCAATGATCTATTAGAAGAAATTCTTCTATTTTAAAGGTTTTTACCTTTTTCTTGAATTTCTCTTCAAGTTTCTTCAGAGTTGAAGTTCTTGATGTTGATGATGTTTTGAATTGGGGTCTAAGGGCCTTTATATAGTGCCCATAAATTTGTTAAATTTGTTAAAAAGATCATTCTCTGAGTGATTTGGGGAATTTTCCCCACTGTTGGATCTTTGATCCAAGGGCTTCTGTTTTACAGAAGACAATTTTCTTGTTTTAACAAGAACAGAAGAATCTTACTAGAATTTAATTCTGTTTGGCGCAAATGCACCAGCGCTTGACACGTGTCACGCAGCGCACAGCGCAGGACAACTGCGCTGACACGTGTCGCGCAGCGCACAGCGCAGCGCATCTGCGCTGACACGTGTCGCGCAGCGCAGCGCTTGCGCAACTGAAGTATTGCTTCCTTTAATTTTGTTTTAAATAGAGCCTTGCTCTGATTGGGCGCGCTGCCTTGGGCGCTGCGCTGACGTATCAGCTTTTGACACGTGGCGCGTTGCGCGCAGCGCAAGGAATTTGAAGCGTTGCTTCGAATTTTGAATTTTTGAAATTCAAACAGCGCTTTGCTCTGATTGAGGGAAACATTCACGTTTTGGGATATTCAAGTTCAAATGTTCTGGTTCATGATCAAAGGTTCAAGTTTATGTTAAAGTTTGGATCCTGGTTGAGTTTGTATTCGAGTTCAAGTTCAAGTTTAGAATTGAGTTTGGATTGGAGTTCATGTTTTTTCATGTGAATTGATGTAAATTGTTAAAATCTTATGTTCGGGAGAAATCGGCAATTGCTGCACATAAATGGAAAGATTTATGTCTTTTTCTAAGACAATTGCCATCGATAATCCGTTAAGTTGTCTATCCTGAATAGACAAGCACTCACTTTCTTCGGCTCTCTGGGGCTAAAAAGAATTGATTCCGCTTAAACCTATATTAATCTAGAGTCCTTAAATATTGTTTGTATACCTCGAGGGGGTGTTCCCCTCCGAATGACGGCCAAGACATGGACGTCTTGCCTGAGATTCGGGGCAGATGCTATTTGGTTTTATCCGTCCACCTTTCCGAAGATGCCAAGTTGATTTATGGCACCGTATATCGGAGGTTTAGACGGATGCGGCCGATGTAGCAGACTTCGTCAGATTCCCCCTCGCTTGAGGGGTTTTTGATTGTGGGGACGCTCTTCCCTGCAGGCGCAAGCCCCTGCAGTTAATTACGCTACCGCATCGCGGTAACAACTTTCTCCTTCTCCAGAATTTCACTTCGTGTCGTGGGTGTTTGTTTTGTTTGTGGTTGCCCGTAGATTGTATACGGAGACTAATTTATGTCGTCGCCCGTAGGACGTAGATTAGTCCAAATCCGTATTTTCTTAGATTTGGATTTGGGGTTTTGGTTCGAGGATACGTTAGCCATATTTGAGGCTAAGATCAACTCAAACGTTTGTTAAGGATACGTTAGTCTAATTTGAGACTAAGATCAACTTAACGGGATCTTTTAGATCCGACAAAAGAGCATTTGGGGGCTCTATTGTTCAGTTTTGGAACATAGTAGTCCATTGCCAGTTTAGGGACATGGTGGTCCATCTCCAGTTTAGGGACATGGTGGTCCAACATTCCCATTTTGGGGACGAATGTTGGTTTAGGGACGCATTAGTCCATGAGTTTAAGGACCCCACAGTCCGTATTGCCAGTTTAAGGACATGGTGGTCCAACATTCCCAATTTGGGGACGAATGTTGGTTTAAGGACGCATAAGTCCATGAGTTTAAGGACCCCACAGTCCGTATTACCAGTTTAGGGACATGGTGGTCCATTGTTCCCATTTTGGGGAAGAATGTTGGTTTAAGGACGCATAAGTCCATGAGTTTAAGGACCCCATAGTCCGTATTATGTGTGGTTGTCGGGACCCATCACCTTTCTGACGACGTTGAAGGATTACAATGACAAATATAATAGGAGTTCAGAGTTGTACCCTTGAACCGGGTGTAAATTGATTTGAGAGAGCGGTTGTGCTCAGTTCAATTTAATTTGAGGACTTATGGCCAATATTGGGTTAAGTCCAGTTAGAAAATGTCTAACATTTATTCACATTCGGCCTGTTAAGCCTTTGATTGGGCTCTGCCCTTTTTAAATGATGCACAGCATCTAAATTGGTCTGTTAGATCTTTATTTGGGCTCTGCCCCTTTTTAATAATGCATTGCATTTTTTATTAGGCCTGTTAGGCCTTTTAATTGGGTCATGTCCCTTCTTTAATAATGCAAAGCATTTATTGTTCTGACAGTGCGCCACGTGGCTTGTCAGGTGCTTTACGCCAGCGCAAGGCGTAAACTCATGTGGGGGTGACACGTGTCACGCTCTGGTGAGCGCAAGTCTGTTAGCGCAGTGCACTGCGCTAGCGCGCTGCTGACACGTGGCGCGCTCTGATGACTTGCGCCAATTTAAGAGAGCAGTGCTCTGTTTTTAGAAGCGCAAGGCACAACTGTTCTGTGATTGACACGTGGCGCTCCCTGGTGGCTTGCGCCAATCCAAGGAGCGCAACAGTGCAAATTTCAAAAGTGCAAGGCACTGTTTAATATCTTGATCAATTTTAGATCAAAGAAAACAAGTTTTTCTTGTTTTCAAGAACCAGTGGTTCATCAAAAGGCAATACCTTTATATAGATCAAAAGATCTAGTAAAGAAGTAAATTACTACATTTTTATTATTATTATTTTTTTATTGAAGATCTTGATCTTGTTCTTAGATCATCGATCTTTTTAGAAGAAATTCTTCTTTTTTTTTCAAAGGTTTTTACCTTTTTTTTATCTCTCTGAGTTTCTTCTCAAAGTTTTCTTTTCAAGAGCTCTGTATCTCTCTATCTTGATGTCAATGTGTTTTAGACTTGGAGTGTAGGGGCCTTTATATAGGGCCAATTGATTTGTTAAATCAGTTAAAGAGATCTTTCTCTGAGTGATTTAGGGATTTTTCCCCACCGTTGGATCTTTGATCCAAGGGCTTCTGTTTTACAGAAGATAATTTTCTTGTTTTAACAAGATTGGAAAGATCTTTCTGGAATTTTAATTCTATTTTAGTGCTGGCACAGTTGGTGCAAGCGCACCTGCGCTTGACACGTGTCGCACAGCGCAGAGCGCAGCGCGCAGCGCAACTGCGCTGACACGTGTTGCGCAGCGCTGAGCGCAGCTCATCTGAAGAGTTGCTTCCTTTACTTTTATTTTAAATAGAGCCTTGCTCTGATTGGGTGCGCTGTCTTGGGCGCAGCGCTGGCGTGTCAGCTTTTGACACGTGGCGCGCTGCGCGCAGCGCAAGGAATCTGAAGCGTTGCTTCAATTTTTGAATTTTTGAAATTCAAACGGAGTTTTGCTCTGATTGGGAGAAACAGGTGGTTTTATAAACCTCGAGAGTGATTTATAACATTTAGGGTTTTCTTGTACATGTATTTTATTTGTTTTGGTGTTTTGGTGATAAAACCTAGCTTTTTGAAAGTTTTTGGTATTTTTATGAAAACTACTACTTTTGGATACTTGGCGGTATTTTATTAACAATTTTAATCTTTTCTTTTAAAAAACTATAGTTTCTTAGTATGCTTTTATAGAAAGTATGGATTTATGATTTTATATAATTTTCCAAAAATTATTTTTTATTAGAAAAAACCGCGTTTCTTAAAAACCGTATTTTTATTCCTTTCGAGACCGAATATTTCGTGAGGAGTTCTGCATCTTTCTCTACTGTCCCAAGGATGTGCGATAATCCGCACCATCCATTAGCGGGTCCCCTGACAAGGATTGTAGAGGCGTAATTGCCAAGGATTTCGAAATACCGATTTAAAGAAACCCGTTTTGAATTGGTGTGGTATTTTAATGAAAAAGCATTTACTTTGAATTACCCATATGCTTAGAATACCGTTCTATGAAACCATAGTGTATGTATGGGATAGGTCATTACCTCGTAAAGATTCTAGGTTTGGGTATACTAGATATCGAAAAGAGGTTACACTAAAGTTCATGGTATTTTAATGAAAAAGTTCATTATATATTTGTTTCATATGAAAATTTTGGTTAAAGTTGAAACTAAAAGATTGTAATTAAAGTTACAAGTAGTGTGGTAAAAATAGTTTGACTTATGTATAAAGGAAAAGGGAATTCTAGGTTTTAAAAAGAAATACATCGGAAGTAACTCCACTTTACCGATATATGATTAGGAGATGAAATGAGATGAGAGGGGCTTACGGGTTGGTAATATCGAGAAGAGAGTATGGCAGAAGGGAGGGGATTTTGTGGCGTCGCGGAAGCTTCGAAAATGGTTTCGATCTTCGATGGAAAGAGCTTGGTTGCTAACTCCACTTGACTCCACTTGCACTTAGGAACATTTGAGGTAGTTTTGCTAGAAATTTTCAGAATAGTGGGGAGTTAGGACATAGGGTGGTATTTATAGTGGAGAATTATGGCTTGGGAATTAAAATTTTGGATTAAAAAGTATTAAAAAGATATTAAATGGTGAATTGAAGAGTCTCTGTTTGATTGCACGAAAATTAAACAGTGCAGGCGAGTTAAGGGGAGTCGAAGTGGTGTGTGTGCAAAGCATGGAGGCAATTGGGACAAAATCGACCGTCGGCGCCGGCCCTAGGAGCATTTTGGGCGGTCGGATTTGAGTGTCCTGCTTCGAGATTCGTGCCACGTATGTATATCTATGTTTACTTCATTTCGTGCATGTTAGGTTTTTCTGAAACTTTTCATTTCTTCGTGTATTACACGTGCAACTCTTGGGCTTCCAAAAATTAAAATGAAAAAATCGAAAAATAATTGGGTCTGATGGGAATCGAACACACAGGCTATGTCACAGCAGTGTAGGGCTTTACCAGTGAGCTACAAGTTACTTCTTACTTTTATTGAACAAAAATAACTTATAACTTCATATCAGACCGAAACACCCCTTTTTTGTACAATAAACAAGAAATTTTTTGTACAGGGATTTCAGAGTCGTTACATTCTACCCTCCTTATAAAAATTTCGTTCTCGAAATTTATACAAGAATGTTGTCACATATTCAAGAAAAATTTGGTTAAAAAAGTGGTGAAGGAACTACTAATATCGTACCGAAAGTGCATGAAAATGTTTAGGTAGATGAAAGAAAAAAAGGATGCAAGAATTAGAAAAGGCTGAAAAAGATGGGAGGAGATTTACCGTCGTTATCTTGACCTATAGCTTCGGCCTCTGCGGCCGCCAAAGTGAAAGCCTGATGTCTCTGCACATTTCTTTGTGCATGATGGTACATCGATGGCTGATGAGGTAAAGGTGGTCCGCGCGGACGTGGTGCGGGAAGGGCTAAATGAGTAGGTGGAGCTTAAATAGCTGGTCTGGCTACGGGGGCTGGGCCAGTTCGATTGTGTGGGCAAGTTCCTATAATGTATGAGGGTGGTCCACATATCAAACAAAGACCATTTGCTCGACGGAAATCCTTGACTTGGTGTCCGGTTCTCTTACAATAGATACAGAAGTTTGGTTCAGTCATGGAAAATGATCCTACTGGCCTCATAATTGGCGCTGAGAGAGTTGTCCTAGAAGAGGCTCCTCCAGTAATCTAGTTGGAGGGATGTTTCATATCGACCGACTGTGGCCTTCCCTTTTTCTTAATAACAACTTCATAGCGAAGGGCTGACTTCAAAGATACTTCATGTGTTAGGTATTCTCTCGTTGCTAGGGCAACCTGGACCTCAGGGTCTAACCTTGCTGGAAGCGCCTGGCTTTGATTTCTGCAGTAGGAATTAGATGGGCGGCGAATCTGCCGAGCATGGTGAATTTGGCATCATACCCATCTACTAACTTATCCCACATGGATCCTTGTTGCAGGTGAATGAATTTCTGTTCTATCTCAAAGTGTGCAGTTTCCGGAAAATACTTGGAATCGAATAAATCACGGAAAATCTTCCACTCAATCGGCTGTTCTTGACGGCTCTCTTCGGCCTTCCACCAGATTCTGGCATTGTCAGTAAGCTGGAGTTTTGCTACTCTGATCCAAGCCAGTTCTGGAACTTGGGCTACGGCTAGGTCATCTTCTATGCTCTGAGCCCATTTTTTGGCTTCAAGTGGTTTCTCTTTCCCTGAGAAGTTCTTCGGATGTAATGCTCAAAATTGTTTCACTCCCGGTGCTTCTACTTCAGAGCAGACGAAACTTTGTTGAAGGAGAGCAGTCTGCTCCTGTAAAATCGTGCTTTGAGCCTGCTGACCCACAAGTAAGTTTTTGATAGCCTCCAGAAGTATCATCTGTTCTGTGAGTGGAGCGGCTACGGTAGGTGGAAGAGGTAGAATGGTAAGGGTAGGTTGTGGTGGTGTACTTCCATTGACGTTGGTGCTAGGGTTGTTGGAAGAATCCATCACCTTAGATAGAGAAAAAAGATTAGGATAGATTCAACGGAAATTGAATTGCAAGGAATGTAAAGTTATTGAATTTCATATTTCTTGTGATATATTGCTTACGACTTCATGCAGAATGGACCTACATGGGGCCACCAACAAAACTTGTCATGCCCCGCTTCCTAAAAGACGAAAGCAGGCACATGACAAGCCCGCAACGTATTTATTTCGATAAGGTCAATTCTCGAAGTAAATACGCTAAGCATAAAATATGCAATATAAAATAACAAAAAATTAACATGAGATTTAAATTTTAACAACTTTATTTACATTCAACTTGATACAATTACAATACATGAGTTCAATTAAAAGAAAATACAAGAAGAGAAATGCCTAAACAGGTGACATACATAAACTGAAAGAGAGGATAACTAGTTTAGGCTTGAGTCGCGATTGAAAGTATGTCTTAGCACCTCTACTAGGTTTATACAAGTATCAAGTATGCAATTTTAAAAAATCTATAGTGCTAAGTTAAACTAAACAATAATCGAACTAGAGAATTAGGGATTAGAGTAAAGCAAACAAGTTCTACACTAATTGAAGAGGGTTTACAACCTTTGTAGACCGGTCCTTCACTTCTAAAGCTCCAAGTAGTAGTCCCTAGAACTCTTCCTTGACTCCACTTGATGAAAATATCGATCTTGCTTGAAGTCTTCGATGCCGAAAATGATCCACCTTGAAGTCTTTCTAACTCAAACTCACTCTTCACTAATCAAAGTACTGGTGAAGCAAACAACTTAAACTAATGGGCTAGATTAGTGTAGGTTGATAAAGTAGCAGATTTGCTCCCTAAAATATTTTCTTTCTCTTTTCTTTTCACAACTCAAGAAAAATCTAGAGTGAGATGAAGAAGGAGATGAGGATGAACTTGGACGAAAGAATGAACCATGTCACTTGAGATAAGATTGGAATGAATAAATATCTAAGAGTAAAACAAAAATTAGGAGATAAGTCATGGCTTCTCAAAGCTTCTCCAAGCATCCAAAGCCATGACTCATTTTCCTCATTTTTGTATTTTCCTTAAAATATAAATCATCCCAATTATCTTAAGTCTAGTGATATTCTCATACATCCTAATCCTATGTATCATCAACCATGATACTATTTCAATTTATATAAAAATATATATACCACATATATATAATTATATATAAAGCGAAGAAAATTTAAAGTGAGCTAATATTATTTAATATATATATATATATATCAAATATATAAATATATATCAAATTATTAAATCAACAATTGATTCAATAATCCGGTTATATCATATATAACCGACTAATACCATATGTATATGTATATTAAAACATTAAAGTAACACTTGATTCAATTATCCGGTTATATTACATATAACCGATTAATATTCAATATTAGATATTAAATCAACACTTGATTCAATAATCCAGTCATATCATATATAACTGGCCAATATCAAATATATATATATATATATATATATATATATATATATATATCAAATCATCGAATCAACACTTGATTCAATAATCTGGTTATATCACATATAACGTAACTGATATCAAATATCGCAAGATTAGAATACGGTATCACATACTCGTATTTAATCAAGCTCCCACACATATCTCCATATGTGTCTTACTTTGTTTCGCTTGAGCTAGGAAACCTCTGTGTGGGACTCTGAAGACTCGTCAATACACCAGCAGTAGGTAATGATCATATCATATACCCGCAAGCTGTCAGTGGCACTAGCTGGACGTAACGGCTACCTAGGTATTGAATGAGTAGAAAATCAACAAGCAAACTTATCCAAACTCTCGTAAAGCCTATAAGCAACACTTATCTGTTCTCGCCAAAATCTTCGGCCAAGAGCTATTTGTTTTTGTTTACAGCGGTTTAAGTTTCGTTTACAAACATGTGTGAAATCGGACTCATTCATATACGCACACATCAGAGGAAGAAAAGGTGTTCAACGACAAAAAAAAGTATTTAATTGAACATTTTATTCTACAGGAAATAGATCACCATACATTGGATCAAAAGTATAGGGGTTCACAAAACTATGGATAAAATTCTCTAACTCCCTCTCTGCCTTCTCCACCATGTCAAAGCGGGGATCTTCACGAGGAGTAGCTACCCATCGGTCAGCACCGCACCCATCAGTGAAGCCAGACATGACAACCCGCTGAGCCCGTATCTGGCTTAGCAGCCAAACAGAGCCATCCTTCATAGCTGCGGTAATCAAAAGTGCCTCGTTAAAGCACTAGAACTTGTACTCTGCGGCATCGAGCATTGCCGGAGTCATCTCCGCCGGATGAGGGGGAATATCATCGATCACGGACAAGAAGACCATCCGGAGCCAAATGGAGCCGATGGGGAGAGGAGATCCTCTACAAGTCAAGAGCTCGAGCAGCACCGTATCGCATTGGTCATCCATAAGAGTAGGGTTCACCAAGCGTGTGGCAAAACGAGAAACAATTTTCTCGATAGGCACCTCCCATTGCTGCCGGCGAGCATGTGGACGATTACAAGCCATAGCTCTTCTCTATTAAAATGATTCTCTGAAAATGAGAGAGAAGAGAAGCATTGCTTCAGATTATGAAGGGAGACATTTAAGTCTAGGCACAGAAAATGCTGTGCATGATGGAACTATTTCCAAGCTCTGGGAAAGAGAAGTTTGACTCAGGAAAAGCGAAGAAAGAAGGTAAAAAGATACCTTCAGTAATGAGGCAGCGCCTCACGTGCCTTGCACGAGAGCGCCAGCGCCGAGAGTTAAAAACTCTGAGGCAGCGCCTCACGTGCAAAGCACGAGAGCGCCAATGCCAGAACTAAAAGTTCTCCACCCTTGGATCAAAGATCCAACGAAGATAATAAATTATCAAATTACATAATTAAATTCTGTTGAGAAAATATTTCTCGAATCCTTCTAAAACAAGAAAGGATAATCTCTGTAAAACAGAGCACCGTTGGATTAAAGATCCAATGGTGATTAAAAATCACCAAGATACTGAATAAGCTCTGTATGGGAAAATATTTTCCCAATCTTGTTGAGAATAAGAAAAATATCTTCTGTAAAACAGAAGGCCTGGGATTAAAGATCCAACGGTGGATAAAATCCCCAAACCAATTAGAATTCTCTCAATGAGAGATTTTCTTAACTAAATCAACAAATCAGCCTCCACTATATAAAGGACCCAAGACTTCAAGTCTTGTACAGAAGAACCCCCCCCCCCCCCATAAACTTCAAACTTCAAGACAAGAACGATTTCTTCTCAAGGTAAATTAAAATAAGAGAGATCATAGCATCTCCCCCATATCTAAGAGTTTAACTCTCATATCGGAAGAACTCAGTTCTTTTTCCAGATCTCAGATCTATAAGACAAAGTCTTTCACAAGTGAGAATCTAATTCTCAGAGAATTGAATTGAGTAGAACAGAAAACTCAGTGCTTAGCACTCAAAGTATGGCGCTCAGAGCCGAGCGCTCCACGTGCTCCTCACATGGGCGCTATTTAATAAGAAGCACTTAGCACTCAAAGTATGGCACTCAGCGCCGAGTGCTCCACGTGCTCTTCACGTGGGCGCTATTTAATAAAAATCGCTTAGTACTCAAAGTCTGGCACACAGCGTCGAGCGCTCCACGTGCTCCTCACGTGAGCGCTATTTAATAAAAAGCGCTTAGCACTCAAAGTCTGGCGCCGAGCGCTCTACGTGCTCCTCACGTGGGCGCTATTTAATAAAAAGTGCTTAGCACTCAGTGTCTGGCGCTCAGCGCCGAGCGTCTCACGTGCTCTGCACGTGGGCGCCATAAATTGTTTAACACCCTATATAAAAGAATATAAATAAAACAAAAAGAAAATGGGGTGTTAGAACCTAAAACAATGCTCAGCAGTGCTGATATAGAAAGGGGATCAAGCCCAAATAAGTAATCAAGCGAAAGGTTGGCCAAACCCCAACTTGACCGAGCCCATATGTCTTCTTCTAAATTGGCCTTAGTTCCAAACAAAACTACCAAGTCCCCGACGAACATTCATTGGTTCAAGGGTATATCTCTTCACACCTCTGATGCATGCCGTTGTAATTCTTCAACGTCTTCAGAGAGGTGGCGGGTCCTGACAATCAACAACTGTGGACCGCAACGTCCCTAAACTAATAACGGACCGCAACGTTCTTAAACTACCGTGGACTGCAACGTCCTTAAACTAAATCCTCACCTAAAAAATGGTGATATGTGGACCGCAATGTCCCTAAACTAATAACGGACCGCAATGTCCTTAAACTACTGTAGACCGCAACGTCCTTAAACTAAAATCTCACCTCAAAAATGGTGATCCATGGACCGCAACGTCCCTAAACTAATAACAGACCGCGGTGTCCTTAAACTAAAATAATAGAGCCCAAATGCTCTTTCGTTGGATCTAAATGATCCTAAAACCTTGTTAAGTAGATCTTAGTCTAAAATTAGACTAACATATCCTTAATAAACATTTAAGTTGATCTTAATCTCAAACGATATTTACGATCCTTAAATCAAACCAAACCCAAATCTAAGAAAATACGGATTTGGACTAATCCACGCCCTACGGGCGACAACATAAATTAGTCTCCGTATACAATCCACAGGAAACCAAAAATAAAATAAACACACACGACACGAAGTGAACATCTAGAGCAGGAGAAAGTGGTTACCGTGATGCGGTAACGTAATTAACTGCAGGGGCTTGCGCCTGCAGGGAAGAGCGTCCCCACAATCAAAAACCCCTCACAACGAGGGGGGATCTGACGAAATCTGCTACAACGGCCGCATCCGTCTAAACCTCCGATACACGGTGCCATAAATCAATTTGGCATCTTCGAAGAGGTGGACGGATAAAACCTAATAGCATCTTTCCCCAAAATTCAGGCCAGACGTCCTAACGTCCCGGTCGCGTCTTTCGGTGGTAAACAGATTCTGGCACACTCGGTGGGACCTTTTCCTCTTTCCACTTCACACTTTTTGTGTCGTGTTTTTCCGCGATCAAATAATCGCGGTATATATGTTTGTAGTTGTCCTTGGGTGATTGGATACTGAAGCCGTGGTCTCGTCTCTATCAAGAATGGCGTTTGCTTCTACCCTAGCAACTCAGGCTCTGTCATATCCGGTGGAGTCAAGTATGGGCCACATGCAGCCTTAAATCTCTGCAATCCGACTCATCAAGAAATCAACGCGCTTATCTTTAGGTCGATACTCCCACCTCCCACCTTCGGTGCCTCAACGCCGATGGAGGAAGCCCAGAGGAAGTCTGTCTTCCACAGGCTGGTTCCCCAACCTGCAGCTTTGCCGACAGAATCAGTCCTCAAACAACTGGCACCTACCAAGGACCAAGGTCGACGCAGGGGGCAGAATATTCAAGCTCTCAAAGGAAACAGGGGGCATGCTCGGCAAAATCCTGAAGCTGATCAAATCCCGGCCGTAAGAAACGGTCGACGTCGATATCGGCATCATACAAAATGAGCTGGGGGCAGTTCTCTGTATGGTCCTGTTTCAACCCCAGTGGTGAGTGTTGTTGTTCCAACTGGGAACAGCTTCAAACTATTGCGAGGGGTCAGACAAAATTCTCCTACCGCGATATTGAAGAAATCTTCGCAGCCCATGGAGATCCCACGAGAGCCGAAACTAGTTCACTCTCTAAAACAACTTTCCTCATCTATATATAAGGTGTGGAAGCAGGTGAAGCTCTCTGTCGTCAATCGCGGCTTTTCCCTTAGACGTCAGCCAAATTCTGACAAATCCCTTTCAAATACAAGGGGAATCATCCCAAGACAAATCCTGATATAGTGGTTCCTCCCAAAAACCAAAGCGGCTTCTCACAAAAAAGGCCTATTAAAACTCGAGTGTCCGGAGAAAACTCCAAACACCCCAAGCCTGGGGGCATGGTAGTTCACATAGTCTATGTGATGAATTCTAAAGATGAAGTTCTAACTTCTACTAGTCACCGACCTCAAACTCGATCCCTGACAAAAGTTCAACTGCAACGTGAAAAGCTGCAGGAGATGCTCGTTCAGGCGGCAGCAAACGCTAATCCATCGCCTAAGGAAAATTTTAAGGACCCAACCGAAGAAAGAGTAGAGAAGGAGTCGTATATTGATTTCCTAAAGCGCGCTCTGAAAAAAGAGAGATGCAGCAACGGCAGAAATGTCCACTCAAATGAACCAGATGGCCATTCTGATTCAAAATATGGCTGGAATGATGGTTCAATCGGAACCACTGGCAAATGAACCGCCGGTAGTCGGTCTTAAAGACAAGGGTGATATTTTAAATCCTCTGCAAACCTTATCAACGGCTGAGCAGGAAATAATTCATAAAGAAAAGCTGGACACATATATCGCTCAGCAAATCAAAACTCACTATGCCAGTGAAGCATTAAATATGCCAATCAAGACCGGTCGACCGTATCTGGCGTGCTACGATCAAATACAGTACCCGCCAGAATACATACTTCCGACTCCATATATACAAAGGAACCGGGAATCCTCACCAGCACATCACGCGATTTAAATCCATGTGCGGTAACACTGGAGAGAATGATATACTACTCTTCCGACAGTTCGTCAGCGGTCTGGCAGGCATCGCCTTCGTATGTTATGCGGAACTCCCAAATGATTTCGTGAAGAGCTTTAACGAAATGGATACGCTCTTCTGTCAAGGATTCGCTAATAAGAACGAACATACTACTGTGACAGCGCTGGTCAACGAAAGGGTTAGACCGAATAAGACTTGGATTCAATATGTTACCCGATGGCAAAATCTCTGGTGAAATACAAGCAACGCATCGATGAAGTTGCAGCCATGGGAATGCTCATAGCCACCCTTGACCCAAATTCAATGACGTCCTCGTATATGGCCCTCTTCAAGCGGACGACCTTTCAAGAACTCATGGATAAAATGGCTCGATTGGATCAAATGGGTCCAGATTCTTTCTCATCCGATGATGACGAATGAAAAGCGGAGGCAAGATGGCATTTATCGCCTACGCTCAACAAAAATAAGCGGCTCTGAAGCAACCTGTCGCTAAAATAGCGACGGCGTGGGTACTCGTTCCCCCCGAGATATACACAGGGGGCATATTTCTCACTGGCGGAAGAGTCTCTATGTAGAATGGTCATTTCTTCTCAAAGGACAGGAAGGATATTAAGGGGCCTACAAACAGGCCCTACAATCTAGTGGAATGGCCCGCTAAAAAACGGTACGACCACAAGAAAAATGGGCACGAATGAAAACCCGAAAGGGCGCCGTGAGTAAAAAAGCGGGACTGCCGGCGAGCTTGTGAAAACCGGAAAAGACGCAATCTCGTTAAAAAAAAGGTATGTCCACAAGCAAAATGGGCACGGATGAAAACCCGAAAGAGCGCCGTAAGTAAAAACAGCAGGGCTACCGGTGAGTTTGTGAAAACCCGGAAAGGCGCAACCTCGTTAAAATAGATACATTTATGAGATCATCATGACTCGTAAGGAGAATCCCCCTGTGAGACCCTCACGTCTCATAGGATTCAAAAGCCTTAAGTTACAGGGATCTGTACCTGTTCTTAAGCCGTCATATCCCCCAAATTTCCATACAGGCAGTCCATATTGACCCTTGTATACAATCTAGGGGCACGAATAAATATTTCTTTGCCAAGATCTGCAAAAGGCAAGAAATGTCCCCATATGATGAATAACACTTGCAGGTCTTCTCGACTTGTAAGGAGAAAACACTCTTGGAAAATCCTTACGACTTACAAGAGAAGACATCACTTAGGAATCCCCATGATTCTTAAGGACAAAATACGCCTATGAAATCCTCACGACTTGTAGGGAGAAAACCCTTTATAAGACCTTTACGGCTCATAAAGTCAAAAGTCTTAGTCGACAGGATCCTAACCCTGTCTACTAAGCCACCTTTGTCTAAATCGACAGGGGAAGATGATGATTCTCTCCTGGCACTATCCCAGTTGTAGCGATGTTGATACCTAAATCGGTATCAAATTCTGAGTTCTCCCAAGGCAAATGATGAGTCGCTCCTGGCAATACCCCAGTTGTAGCGATACTGATGCCTAAACAGGTGTCAAACTCCAAGTCAACCTCTCCGGCAAATGTCGTTCCTACAACCATCTAATGCAGAAAGGGATCCCGTTCGTCTGGGATCAGAAGTGCCAAAGTACACGAGACGAAATCAAGCAATACCTGCAGAATCGACCGGTAATGACCGCTCCAGTCAAGGAAAAACCCCTCATCCTGTACACGATAGCCCTTGAAGGTTCTTTAGGCGCGCTATGGGCACAGGAGAATGACCAGAGGAAGGAGAGAGCTCTCTATTATTTGAGTCGAGTTCTCCTCGGGGCAGAAAACAACTACTCCCTAATCGAAAAGCATTGCCTGGCAATAATCTTCGCAGTAACGAATCTCCGACATTACGCCTCGGCACATGAGTTCCATCTCATATCAAAGGTGGATCCTCTCAAATATTTGATGTCAAAAGCCATACTAAAGGGAAGGCTTGCCAAATGGGTCCTCCTTTTGATGGAGTTCTCGATAGTGTATCGACCCCTCAAGGCAATAAAAGGTTAGTCCATCGTTGACTTTCTCGCTGAGCATCCGATACCAGCTAATTCTCCCTTAAACAACGAGTTGCCGGACGAACACGCGTTTGACGCAATCGACGGGGAGAAAGAAGGGAGTGATACCCGATGGGAACTCTACTTCGATGGGGCATCATCTATGAAGAGACGGAAGCAAAGCACCCCCATAATCAAAGCTGGAGTAGGGCTTATCTTTGTGACTCCACAAGGAGGGATAATGTGTTTTGCCCTTTCCTTAACAGAGCCAAGGACAAACAACGAAGCGGAATATGAAGCTTTGATAGCAGGTCTCGAGATCGCCATTGACATGGGAATCGAGAACCTCATTATATAGGGAGACTCCCAGCTGGTCGTTAGCCAAGTAAATGGCGACTATCAGACGTGTAAGCCAGAGTTGGTAAATATGGCAAAAGTGTGCAGCAATTACTGACTCAAATCCCCACTTACGTCCTGGAAAGCATACCGCAGACGGAAAATAGCAAGGCGGATGTGTTAGCCAAACTCGCTAAAGAACTGGTTGATGAAAATCTTGCTGACGTAAGGATCATTGTGCAAAGCCGCCGGATTCTCGCGCCAGCAGAAATATCTCTGAAGTCATCTGAAAGAAGGCGAGCAACTGAACAAGCGACCTACCAAATAGAGGATGAAGAAAAGGCTAAAGATTGGATAAAAGTCTTCATAGACTACTTCAAATCCCATCGAACGCCCGAAGACGCGTCGTCAAGATATCAGCTCATGAAGCGAGACATGTCTTTCGCCTTCGTCAATGGCACTCTTTATAAGAGATCGTTCGATTGTCTATGGCTAAGGTGTTTGTGACCAGAAGAAGCAAGATAGGTCGTTCAATAGACTCATGACGGACTCTGCGGTTCCCATCAAGCCGGGCCAAAGATGAAGCTAAAGATCAAAAGAATGGGCTACTATTGGCCCATGATGATTCAGGACTGCCTCGAGTACGCGAAGCAGTGCCACACGTGCCAAATTCATGGGGACTTCATCCACCAGCATCCAAATCTGCTACACCCAACAGTGGCTAGCTGGCCGTTTGAAATGTAGGAAACCGATATAATTGGGCCCATCGAACCAACGTCATCCAAAGGACATTGGTTCATATTGGCGACAACTGATTATTTCTCTAAATGGGCAGAAGCAGTACCGCTAAGAGAAGTGAAGACGGAGAATATTCTCCATTTCTTCAAGAACACGTCATCTATCAGTTCGGCACTCCGCGATGGATTATCTTTGGGCCGGTCTACAGAGGTCACAAAATCAGCCGCTTCACATAGCAACATAATATAGATTGGAGATACTCTTCGATTTATAATCCCTGAGCTAATGGTCTAGATGAGGCTTTCAACAAGACCTTGACGAAGATCATAAAGAAGACGGTGTCCAGAAACAAAAAAGACTGGCATGAGAGACTGCATGAAGCTCTCTGGGTGTATCGGACTACGTTTAAAATGGCTACGAATACAACGCCGTATGCATTGGTATTCGGCACGGAAGCAGTACTCCCCTTGGAGATAGAGTCACCCTCTCTACGAGTGGCGGTTCATTACGAACTAATAGATGAAGAGAATGCTCATTTTCGGCTTGAGGAGCTCGACGCCCTTGATGAAACTCATCTCATAGCGCAGCAAAACTTGGAGGCTTACAAAGCAAAGATGACACGCTCATATGAAAGATTAACTAGGCCGAGAACATTCCGCTAAGGTGAACTCGCGCTAGTGGTCAAAAGACCTATAATCCCCAATCGTGCCAAACGGGTGAAATTCGAGCCAAACTATGAGGGCCCGTACATCATAGACAAAGTCTACCAAGGTGGGGCTTACTTGCTCATGGATATGCATGACGAAAGACCCTTCCGGCCAATAAATGGATGATTCCTTAAGAAATACTACGCCTGACGAGTCGCAGCCCAGGTTAATGATAGATGATGACGCTTGTGTCCGCTCGCTGTCTTCCTGAGTACTAAACTCTTTAATTGCTATCCGGCAAAACTTCGCCGCAAAAACTAACACGGAACGAAACGTTCCTAAACTAACAATGGACCGCAATGTCCTGAAACTAGCTATGGACCGAAACGTCCTAAACTAGCAATGGACCGTAATGTCCTGAAACTAGCTGTGGACCGAAACGTCCGTAAACTAACAATATACCGTAATGTCCTGAAACTAGCTGCGGACCGAAATGTCCCTAATCTAACAATGAACCACAATGTCCTGAAACTAGCTGCGGACCGAAACGTCCCTAAACTAACAATGGACCGCAATGTCCTGAAACTAGCTGGGGACCGAAACGTCCCTAAACTAACAATGGACCGTAATGTCCTGAACTAGCTGTGGACCGAAACGTCCCTAAACTAACAATGGACCGCAATTTCCTGAAACTCGCTGCAGACCGTAACGTCATTAAATTACTATGAACCGCAGCATCCTTAGGCTAATGCGGCGCAAAAAAAACGGTACGTCCATAAGAGAAATGGCATGGATGAAAACCCAAAAGGGCTCCGTAAGTAAAAATAGCAGGGCTACCGGTGAGTTTGTGAAAACCCGAAAGGGCGTAGACTCATAAAAAAAATTTCCTGTGCACTTGCATGGTTCACTCGACCTTGTAAGGAGAAAATACCCGCGTGAGATCCATACAACTCACAAGGGAGCAAAACACTTAGGAATCCTCACGATCCCTAAGGAGCAATTACACTTACGAGATCCTCACGACTTGTAAGAAAAATTTCCCCCCTATGAGACCCTCACAACTCACAAGATTCAAAAGTCTTAAGATACAGGGACATGAACCAGTTCTTAAGCCATCATATCCCCCAAACCGCCCTACAGGCGGTCAATATTGACCCTTGTATACAATCCACGGGCATAAATAAGCGTTCCCTCGCCCAGTTCCACCAATGGTATGAAATTCCCCTATTTGGTGAACACACTTGTAGGTCCTCTCGACTTGCAAGGAGAAAACGCTCTTGTGAGATCCTTACGACTCTCAAGAGAAAACACACTTAGGAGTCCTCATGACCCCTAAGGATAAATTACACCTACGAGATCCTCACGACTCATAGGGAGAAAAGTCTTTATGAGACCGTCACGGCTCGTAAAGTTGAAAAGTCTTAGGCGGCAGATCTGAACCTGTTTTCTAAGCCATCGTCGCCCTGCAAAGAGATCAAGATGGACTATCCACAGGCCACATTCTCCAAAGTCGAATATTGACAGGGAGGAAAAAAACCACTTACGAGTCCTCTCGATTTTTAAGGGAGAAAATTCTCTTGTGAGATCCTTACGACTCTCAAGAGGGAACGCACTTAGGAGTCCTTACGACTCCTAAGGAAAAAATACACCTATGGGATCCTCTCGACTCATAGGGAGAAATAACATTCTTGAGACCCTTACGGCTCATGAAGACGAAAAAAGGCTTAGGCTACAAGGACCCTACACTTGTCTCCTAAGCCCTCAATTCCATAGCCATGCATAACTCTGCACTACTTCACCCACGTATATACTGACGTGGGAAAAGTAGTGGGGGGCATTTGTTCTCGCCAAAATCTTCGGCCAAGAGCTATTTGTTTTTGTTTACACCGGTTTAAGTTTCGTTTACAAACATGTGTGAAATCGGACTCATTCATATACGCACACATCAGAGGAAGAATGGGTGTTCAACGACAAAAAGAAAGCATTTAATTGAACATTTTATTCTACAGGAAATAGATCACCATACATTAGATCAAAAGTACATGGGTTCACAAAACTATGGATAAAATTCTCTAACTCCCTCTCTGCCTTCTCCACCATATCAAAGAGGCGATCTTCACGAGGAGTAGCTATCCATCGGTCAGCACCGCACCCATTAGCGAAGGCAGACATGACAACCCGCTGAGCCCGTATCTGACTTAGCAGCCGAACAGAGCGATCCCTCAGAGCCGCGGTAATCAAAAGTGCCTCGTGAAAGCACTCGATCTTGTCCTCCGCGGAATCGAGCATTGCCGGAGTCATCTCTGCCTGATTAGGGGGAATATCATCGATCACGGACAAGAAGACCATCCGGTGCCAAATGGAGCCGATGGGGAGAGGAGATCCTCTACGAGTCAAGAGCTCATGTAGCACCGTATCGCATTGGTCATCCGTAAGAGTAGGGTTCACCAAGCGTGCGGCAAAACGAGGAATAATTTTCCCGATAGGAACCTCCCATGGCTGCCGGCGAGCATGTGGACGATTACAAGCCACAGCTCTTCTCTGTTTAAATGATTCTCTAAAAATGAGAGAGAAGAGAAGCATTGCTTCAGATTATGAAGGGAGATATTTAAGTCTAGGCATAGAAAATGTTGTGCATGATGGAACTATTTCCAAGCTCTGGGAAAAAGAAGTTTGACTCAAGAAAAGTTGAGAAAGAAGGTAAAAAGACACCTTCAGTAATAAGGCAGCACCTCACGTGCCTTGCACGAGGGCGCCAGCGCTGAGAGTTAAAAATTCTGAAGCAGCGCCTCACGTGCAAAGAACGAGAGCGCCAGCGCCAGAACTAAAAGTTCTGCACCCTTGGATCAAAGATCTAACGAAGATGATAAATCATCAAATTACAGAATTAAATTATATTGAGGAAATATTCCTCGAATCATCCTAAAAAAGAAAGGTTAATCTCTGTAAAATAGTGCACCGTTGGATTAAAGTTCCAATGGTGATTAAAAATAACCAAGATACAGAACAAGCTCAGTATGGGAAAATATTTTCCTAATCTTGTTAAGAATAAGAAAAATATCTTCTGTAAAACAGAAGGCCTGGGATCAAAGATCCAACGGTGGACAAAATCCCCAAATGAATTAGAATTCTCTCAATGAGAGATTTCCTTAACTAAATCAACAAATCAGCCTCCACTATATAAAGGACTCAAGACTTCAAGTCTTGTACAGAAGATCCCCACCATAAACTTCAAACTTCAAGACGAGAACGATTTCTCCTCAAGGTAAATAAAAATAAGAGAGATCATAGCATCTCCTCTAAATCTAAGAGTATAACTCTCACATCGGAAGAACTCAGTTCTTTTTCCAGATCTCAGATTTATAAGACAAAGTTTTTCACAAGTTAGAATTTAATTCTCAGAGAATTGAATTGAGCAGAACAGAAAACTCAGTGCTTAGCACTCAAAGTCTGGCGCTCAGCGCCGAGTGCTCCGCGTGCTCCTCACGTGGGCGCTATTTAATAAGAAGCGCTTAGCACTGGAAGTCTGGCGCTCAGTGCTGAGCGCTCCATGTGCTCCTCACGTGGGCGCTATATAATAAAAAGCGCTTAGCACTCAAAGTCTGGCGCTTAGCGCCGAGCACTCAATGTTCTCCTCATATGGGCGCTATTTAATAAAAAGCACTTAGCACTCAAAGTCTGGCGCTCAGCGCCGAGCGCTCCACGTGCTCCTCACGTGGGCGCTATTTAATAAAAAGCGCTTAGCACTCAGTGTCTAGCGCTCAGCGCCAAGCGCCTCACGTGCTCTGCACGTGGGCGCCATAAATTGTTTAACACTCCATATAAAAGAATATAAATAAAACAAAAAGAAAAAGGGGTGTCAGAATCTAAATCAATGCTCAGCAGTGCTAATACAGAAAGGGGATCAAGCCCAAATAAGTAATCAAGCGGGCTGAGCCCAAGGTTGGCCAAATCCCAACTTGACCGAGCTCATATGTCTTCTTCTAAATTGTCCTTAGTTCCAAACAAGACTACCTAGTCTCTGACGAATATTCATTGGTTCAAGGGTACATCTCTTCACACCTCTGATGCATGTCGTTGTAATTCTTCAACGTCTTCAGAGAGGTGGCGGGTCCCGACAATCAGCAACTGTGGACCGCAACGTCCCTAAACTAATAACGGACATCAACGTCCTTAAACTAATGTGGACCGCAACGTCCTTAAACTAAACCCTCACCTCAAAAATGGTGATCCGTGGACCGCAATGTCCCTAAACTAATAACGGACCGCAACGTTCTTAAACTACTGTAGACCGCAACATCCTTAAACTAAAACCTCACCTCAAAAATGGTGATCCGTGGACCGCAACGTCCCTAAACTAATAACGGACCACAACGTCCTTAAACTAAAATAATATAGCCCAAATGCTCTTTCGTTGGATCTAAATGATCCTAAAACCTTGTTAAGTAGATCTTAGTCTAAAATTAGACTAACGCATCCTTAACAAATATTTAAATTGATCTTAATCTCAAATGAGATTAACGATCCTTAAATCAATCCAAATCTAAATCTAAGAAAATACGGATTTGGACTAATCTACGCCCTACGGGCGACAACATAAATTAGTCTCCGTATACAATCCACGGGAAACTAAAAATAAAATAAACACACACGATACGAAATGAACATCTGGAGAAGGAGAAAGTGGTTATCGCGATGTGGTAACGTAATTAACTGCAGGGGCTTGCGCCTGCAGGGAAGAGCGTCCCCATAATCAAAACCCCCCTCACAACGAGGAGGAATCTGACGAAGTCTGCTACAACGGCTGCATCCGTCTAAACCTCCGATACACGGTGCCATAAATCAATTTGGCATCTTCGGAGAGGTGGACGGATAAAACCAAATATCATCTGCCCCCAAAATTCAGGGCCGACGTCCTAACGTCCCGGTCGCGTCTTTCGACGGTAAACATTACCGTACAGTCCGGTCTCTTTGTCTGTTATGTATTTATATCGAGTCAGGGGATAGAATCTTCAGACCCCCACTAACTTGATAAGTCATGCCAATGTGTGGCCTATAACCTTTCGAGAAACTAATGATAACACTTACCAGTAAATCTCATCAGCCCTGGCAGGGACTTGCTGTTATAGCCAATCGAGCATAGCGTAACATCAACTCCCAATACCGAGAGAGACGAAACCCCTTCTATCGCTTACTGCCTCCATGTGACTCGGGACTGTACCCAAAATCCACCTATTTGCACGACTTCTTTGAGCCATACAAGACACTATGATGATCTCGGGTCTACAGATTAACCTGTACAAGTATCACCAGAGAACTGCTATCTGACGACAGGTATGGTACCATCTAAGAGTTCTCGGCGATTCCTGTTTGGTGTACCCATTCTCCAATGAGCACATGTACACAATATTTGATATCAAACACCAATGGTTTTGGGATTAACCATCGCCCCATACAGGTTCAAGAAACGTACACACTAGTCTACTCTGGAATATCGATACCCTGTCTCGATATTCCCTCAACTAGGAACTGTTAAAGGATGTGCTTGCGAACTACACAAGCCCCACTAATATGATCTGCATCATAGTCCTGGTAGTCAAGCCTACATCCTAAGAGCTTTATCAATATATATCAGAGAGACAGTATACTAATACAAGTGTACATGTTAAGATAAAGAGTAACCAGATAGCATACTATCATGTCGAGCAAGAAATTCCTCTATATATATTTCCAATCATCCACTATAATATAGAATAATGGCCTCTAGGGCATACATATTCCTGACAATCTCCCACTTACACTAAGCCCAGTTGTTGTAGTATCGCATACCCAACATCCCAAAAAGTCTCTCAAACTGCGTCTGGGGGAGGGCCTTCGTGAGTGGATCCGCCGTGTTTTCCTTCGTATCTACTCTCTTGACCTTGATCTCCCGGCGATCAACTATCTTCCGGATCAGGTGATACCGCCTCAGAATATATCTGGATCACTGATGAGACCGGGGTTCCTTGGCCAAAGCCACAGCTCCATTGTTATCACAATACAAAGGTATTAGATCAACAATGGATGGAACCACACCAAGTTCAATAATAAACTTCTTCATCCAGACAGTCTCTTTGGCAGCATCGTTGGCAGCGATGTATTTAGCCTCCATTGTCGAGTCTGCTACGGTATCTTGCTTGGAACTCTTCTAACATACCGCCCATCCACTAAGGGTGAAGACAAAACCCGAGACAGACTTGTTGTCGTCTTTATCACTCTAGAAGCTCGAATCGGTAAAAAACTCCACTTGGAGTTCTCCGTTACCATACACCAAGAAAATTTCTTTAGTCATTCTCAAGTACTTAAGAATATTCTTCTCAGCTGTCCAATGCTTCTTCCCTTGGTCTGATTGATACCTACTTACTACACTAAGTGCGTAAGCTACATCCAGTCTAGTGCATAACATCACGTACATGATATACCCAACTGCAGAAGCATAGGATATCACGTTCATGCGAGCCTTCTCCAAATCAGTCTTAGAAGACATCTCTTTGGAGAGAGTGATTCCTGGGTAAACGGGTAAATTACCACGCTTTGAATCTTCCATACTAAACCTCCTTAGTATGATGTCTATGTACTTGGATTGGGACATTCCCAACATCATTTTAGATCTATCTCTATAGATTTTTATCCCCAGGATGTAGGAGGCATCTCCCAGATCTTTCATGGAGAACTTTTGTGATAGGAAGAGTTTGACCGAGTGCAGCATAAGAACATCATTTCGTATCAAGAGTATGTCATTTATGTACAATACAAGGAATACAACCTTACTCTCTACAAACTTTATATATACAAGGTTCATCTACGTTTTTGATGAAGTCAAACTCTTTGACTGCTACATCAAAACAGATGTTCCAGCTCCGCAATGCCTGTTTTAATCCGTAGATTGATTTAAGCAGCTTGCACACCTTTCCGCTGCTCCCATTGTCTATGAAGCCCTTTGGCTGTGTCATATACACGCTCTCTTCTAAATCACCATTTAGAAAAGCGGTCTTGACGTCCATCTACCAGATTTCATAGTCATGCTATGCAGCAATGGCAAGTAGGATCCTGATAGACTTAAGCATAGCCACTGTAGAAAATGTTTCATCATAATAGACACCTGGTCGTTGACGAAAACCTTTTGTTACAAGTCTATCTTTGAAGGTCTCAACCTTTCCATCTACACCAAGTTTATTCTTAAAGATCCACTTGCTCCTAATGGATTTTACCCCTTCAGGAGCAACTTCCAAAGTCCATACTTTGCTGGTATACATGGATTCCATCTCAGATCGCATAGCATCCATCCATTTCACAGAGTCCCCACTTGTGATGGCCTGCTCGAAACTAGTTGGGTCATCATCTTCCATGATGCAATCTTCGCTCCCACCGTCTATGAGAAAACCGTAGTATCTCTCAGGTGGATGAGTAACCCTACTAGATCTGTGGAGTGGCTAAGGTTCGTTGGGGACTATTGAATCCTCCGGTTCTACCAATCATCAGTTGTATTTTGTGTATCTAGAATTTCTTCCAGTTCTACCTCATTACCACTAATTTCTTTCATAAGAAATCCCTTTTCGAAAAAGGTAGCATGTTGAGCAACAAACACCTTTTGTTCCTCAATGTGGTAGAATAGATATCCATGTGAATTCTTTGGATATCCCACAAACTTGCAAAGAACTGATCGTGCTTCGATTTTGTCCAGATTATGTTTTTTAACATAAGCCGGACAACCCCATATCTTAACTCGTTTAAGATATGGTCTCTTTCCACTCCATATCTCATATGGTGTTTTAGGCAATGATTTTGATGGAACTTGATTAAATAGGTATGCAGCTGTCTCAAGTGCATAACTCCAAAAGGAAATAGGTAACTCAGCAACACTCATCATAGAACGCACCATATCTAATAGGGTGCGATTCCTTCGCTCCAATACTCCATTATACTGAGGTGTATATGGAGGAGTAAGCTAAGAGAGAATCCCATTCTCTTTTAGATAATCTCGGAAATCCGTGCTTAAGTATTCACCTCCTCAATCACATCGAAGGATTTTAATACATTTACCCGTCTAGTTCTCTACTTCGTTCTTATATTCCTTGAATTTCTCAAAACCTTCAGATTTGTGTTTCAACAGGAACACATGTCCGAATCTTGAGAGATCATCGGTGAATGTAATGAAGTACGAGGAACCATTCCTAACATGTGTAGATATAGGACCGCATACATCACTATGTATCAGTCCCAACGGTTCAGTTGCTCTTTCTCCGTATCCAGTAAACAGAGTTTTGGTCATCTTGCCTTTAAGACATGACTAACAAGTTTCATAAAATGTAAATTCGAACGGAGTCAAATATCCATCTTTATGCAACTTAGTTAGTCTTTTCGCATTGATATGACCAAGTCTACAATGCCACAAGAAGGCTTCGTTCATTTCTGAATTTTTCCTCTTGTGTGTGTTCTGTATATTTAGAACTGTATTTTGATTTAGAACGTATATACCATTACATAACGTACCAAACCCAATCAACACATGATTTAGGAAAATGTTCATAACATTTTTCTCTAATGCAAAGTTATATCCTTCTTTATCTAATAAAGATACGGATATTATATTGCACATCATCGATGGTACGTAATAACAGTCGTTCAAAATCAATGTATTACCATTTGGTAATACTAGGTGATATTCGCCGACAACTTCGGCAGCAACAATTGCTCCATTCCCTACTTCGAGGGACATTTCGCCCTTTTCCAGTTCTCTACTTTTCTTTAACCCTTGTAACATATTACAAATATGGGATCCTGATACGGTATCAAATACTAAGGACGTAGAGCAGACTGAGAAACAGTTCTCAATAACTAACACACCCGAAGATGAAGCATCAAATGCTCTTTCTTTGTTCGGGTTGGTGGGAATCCTTACATTCCCCTATTCCTTGTCCAGACTTATAACAGTTGTCATAAATTATAGCGGAACCAACGTTTTCCAGCCCAGTAAAATAAGTGGGTTCGGTCAATAAATCCATATTATTATCTTGATTAAAGCGTGACATAGTCGCTACGTGGAGATGTTGGAGATAGTGCCCTCAGAGTCAATTATTGGATCACAGGCACGTGATTGCAATGATTGAGGGAGGACCTGTCCCAGTAGGACAGTCTTACTCAAGATGATAGTATGCTATCTGGTTTGTCTTTATCATCATGTACTGCTTTAGGTGACCTTACAGGTCGCTATTACACGTTGATAGAGCCCCTAGGATTCTTGCTTGACTGCCAGCAGTATGAGGGCGATCATATACGTGGGAGCTGGTGGTCTATAAGCACATCCTTAAAAGGTCCCTAGTCGTGGGAGTTTCGAGACAGGGCATCGATACTCCAGAGTAGACTAGTGTATACAGTCGAGACCCCGACGAGGGGCGGTGGCCGGTCTCACAAGCCACTGGTGTCAGTTGGTTCACCTAAGATGTATACAGGTGCTCATTGGGTTATGAGTACACCGGACAGGACTCGCCGGGAACTTGCTAGTTGGTATTTTACCTGACGTCAGATAGCAGTTCCCTGATGACATGTGTACAGGTTAGTTCATCGACCTGAGATCGTCATTTGTCTCGTGTGAGTTCCCACTGTACTTTGATTACTACCCAACCACACTCAAAGGAGACGTGCAAACAGGTTTTAGTTGGGTACAGTCCCGAGCCACATGGAGGTAGTGAGCGGATCTGTAGGGGTTCGTCTCTCCCGGTATTGGGAGTGAGGTCGCGCTGTGTCTAGGAGAGCCCTTACACGAAGTCCTTGGCCAAGGCAGGAGATTTACTGGTAGGTATTCCAGTAGTATCTCAGGGTGTTCTGGGCTACACTCCGACACGACTTGTACCGCTTTTGGGGGTCTGACTTTTACCAACCCTCTAGGCCCGCCATGCGATGCTCATAGACGAACGGACCGGACTGTACGGATATTGTCACTGACAGGCTCAGTAGGGTGTCAGGATGAGTTCGCTCATCGACGTCCCTTTTGGTCGATACCTGGTTTCCCGTTACGTATAGGCTAATACCTCTGACGTGCTAGTGGTTAAATCCACAACCAAAGTATTGACAAGTCTTTAGAGTCCCTCACAGACCGTTTTCTCAAGTTTCGGGCGAAACGCTGTAGAGGCCGTATGGAGATATGGCAGGGTTCGATCAGATACATGCGGTATTGCACGGATCATGATCGGACGGTTTATACTAGCGGGCTTTGGTTTAAGCCGGATCCTAGTATAGTACAGTGTAGATTTTGTCTCATTGCATATATGTTCGGTCGGAATACAAATGCGGGTATGTATATACAGTAGTGGGGTTTCCTGTAATTTATTACGGGATCAGTTTTATGAAGATGCCAGTTTACTTTCCGTTTCGGCCATTTTTCTTTGTATCTTTAATTGGCTGAAGATTGGTGGAGGAGGGCTTATTTGCATTTGTGCAAATAAGCATTTTGGAGGGTTGTCTTTGCATATTGTTGCATCATGATGGTGCACTTTCTTTTGACTTCTTTTCCTCATCATGGATTGACCTTTTGGAGTCATGATGATTAATGATGATGGAGGGTTATGTTAATGGAGTGAGGATTGGTTTTTGAACACTTTCTCTCTCCTTGATGTATGATGGCTCCCCCCCTTTTGTTTTCCTCTCCCCATTCTTTGATTCAAGAGCAAGGGCCGGCCACTCTCTAGTGGGGGCTGTCCAAAAATTGTGGCGGGGATTTTTTGATCTCTTTGGCTTTGTAAAATCCCCACATCTCCATCTCAAAAACTACATCTCATTCCTCCACAAAAGGCAACTTCTAGTGACCCCAAATGAGACATAGCACTACACTACATTCTATAGCAACTCTTGGGCATGTCGGCTCGCCAACTTCGTGCTCGAGTTGCCTCGGTCCAGAGGTGGGAGCCCGTAAAAGAAGCCGGCGATGTGGTGCCCTTCCGGCGAGGAGGTGAAGACCGGAGATTCCGCGGGAGATCGGGACGACGACGAGAAGACCGAAGGACACGGATCGCTCGGTATATCTCTCTACCCCGTTGTTTAGTTAGCTAGATTTAGATTAATGGCCCGATCCGGGACTTTTGTGCGCGGTGGTGCCGGTTTAACAGTTAAAGTAAATTATCGCTTCCGCATTTTGGCCTCGGAAAGACGGCCGGGGCGCCGCCGTGCACTTACACTGGTATCAGAGCCACGCCATTAACCTAGTCTAGCTTTGCTCTAACGTGTTTACAAGTTCGATCGATCGGATTTTCCAAAAACCGTATTTTCATTTGCATCAGTTTCTGTCGAAATTTTTTTAGCTCGAAAATTTTTGCAGGTTGTTGCAGAAACATGTGCAGGGTTTTGTAAGAGCATTGTAAAAATTTGGTGACCTGATCATTCAATAGGGCCGCGGAACCGCGGCTATAACCCCACTTTGGCCGCGGTTCCGCCGCAGGAATTAAGCTTCATTTCACCATTTTTTTTCCAGTGGGCTTTTGGGTTGGAAATGTGGGTTTTGGAATATTCTTTTTAGGCCCAGAATTTCTTTAAGTGCTACTGTAGTGCTTGGGGGCCCACTTAGGGAAATTTGATCGATCGAAAATTTTAAACATGTTAGCTCACAGTATTTTCATTATATCTGCGACCGTGAATGTCATTTGATCGGTAAATCTAGTCTAACTGCTATAGCCCTTTTAGACGGATTTGAGAACGTGACATTCACGTTGATGTTCTGTGTTGTGGCGGATTGGTCGTGGGGGATAGCCTGGTTGCAGTGGTAGTACAGTTTTGTTTTATATGTACATTTGATATTGCGGGGCGAGCGTCCGACATGTGGACTGCCGTCACTGCCTGTTTGTATATTATTCTTTTGGGGCACGACCGGGGTGAGGTCGATGTACCCGTTGTATGTATATTTTACTTTCTGTACTAGAATTACCCCAAGGTGGGGTGCACGGATAGCCGGGTTCTAGAGGGCAACGGGCCCGCATCTCATGGCGTTGAGACGGAGGGGTCTTCACTCTAGAATTGGCGGGCTATTCGCCGCACTCGTAGGGGGTACAGGTTGACCCAGGAGGGGTGCCCAAGTTACCGGATTCCGTGAAGTGCTGGGTGGTCCATTCACGTTGCTGAAGGGGGCTGCCTCGCTTCAGGTTTTGGCGGGTAACTTGCCGCGCCCGTAGGGGTCTAGGATTTCATTGCACAGGCTATCCACACGACCAGGGGAACGTCGGGTTTCGGTAGCGGCTCTGTGAAACCCGGGGATCCCAGATATCTGTATTGTTCTGTGATGCTGATTACATTTATGTGATGTTGCATTTTATCACGTCTTGAGCGAAATATTATATATTGATATATATACTAGTAGATGTTGTATATGTTTTGCATCCGCGCTAGTCCAGTCCCCGCTCTGTCGTTAGTTAACTAACCTAACGGGTAATGACGGGACCCAGTGGCGAATGCGGATGGCATATACGTACGTCATTATTTTCGTTCTTTATTGGTGTGATCAATTGATGGGACTGCGTTGATTCGGATCAATGCAAGTTTAACAAACCTATTCTGATGTTGTTGGAACATTTTTCAAAAAGCTGTTATTGCAAGGACGTTCTCTTTTGTTTTGCATCATGGTATTCAATTGGAATATCCTGCTCCTCAGTCGACGAGGCAAGGGCCGAGATCCCTTCACCGGGAGTGACCCCTTGGACAGAAGTTTGCGTCAGGGCAATAACTTCACTATAGCCGATTACTTTTGCTTTGGATCGTAGTATTCAGTTGGAATATCCTGCACCTCATTCTACGGGGAAAGAGCCGAGATCCCTTCACCAGAAGTGACCTCTTTAGCAAAGGTTTTCGTCACTATATTTTTAAAAGCTATCCGGTTCCTTCAACGATATCAAGTTCATTACGTTAAAGGTTTTTGCCAGAAACCATTCGTAGCCCTCCGTCGTTTCACATAGATAGTCAATAAGTATTCAAGCTATGTTTGTTGGCCAAAGTCAAGGCATAGTGATTGAAGCTATTGGATATTCATGTGCAGCATAGATAGATGCGTTGGTTTGGGGCAGTCGTATAGCCTTGTTGGCCAAAGTCAAGGGCTTGTGCGGGTGGGCTCAAATTAACCTGGAGAATGACGGGTAGAACTTGACATGTGACTTATGATATGTTGGCCAAAGTCAAGGTCATAAGAGCATGGGGTAAAAATCACATCGGGAGTTTCTAAAGAAACTGAAATTTGCCAGATATGCGCATACCTTCTGGAGTGTGATAACGTGAGTGGATTCCGTCACGTTATCATGCGATGATAGTTGGATCCCGATTCCCACTGATGAGTTGGTTTACTCCTCGGGTGATCCCGACTAATTCTTCTTTCAGGTTTGGGGAAGAATTTGACGGTACAGTGGGAGGTTTCCTGATTAGATAAATTGGTAACCATTCTGATCTAGGTTAGAGTGCACGCTGAGTGTTTCTTT
Source organism: Agapanthus africanus (assembly GCA_030015575.1). Lineage (NCBI taxonomy): Eukaryota > Viridiplantae > Streptophyta > Magnoliopsida > Asparagales > Amaryllidaceae > Agapanthus > Agapanthus africanus. Next base: position 162,089,502 of record JASDDO010000024.1, read on the forward strand.
TCTCTCTCTCTTTGGCAGCGACCATTGACCCAACCCTAGACTATGACTCAGTGACCAAGTTGACCGAACCATCTTATAAGACTGGCTTTTGGATTGTCAGAGTTGCAAACCTCATTGCCACTCCTACTTTTACCCTTTTCTCCAGGACACCCCGTATTACTACGAACGTCCACTTCCATTAGATAAAACCATTGTATGGTTATATACGACTCGAAAGAATTTATTCGAGGATGGTTTCCGGTTCTGGAGAAAACGGATAGGACTATTCAGTTGTCTTTTCCTTTTACCTTCTCTCAGGTTGCGAGTACTCCTTAGTTTAGGAGATAGTACACCTATTACGCAAATTGGATAGTCTTCTTCCAAACCATAGGCAGGTGCCGACCGGTAGGGAATGAAGAAAACCAATTAGCATAACGATGGTGTACAGAAGGTATTAAGTAAAGACATATCAAGGGATTAGTAAGAAGGCAAAGTAAATTGCGACTGCTATTCACGACCAAACCAAGTATTTCTTCGCCAATCCTAAATCACCTTTGTATTTCTCCAGGACACTCCGTATCACTACGAAGATCCACAGTTTATTGGATACTCCATCGTATAGTTATATACGAACTCGAAAGGAACTTGTTCCAGTTCGGGGATGGATTCTGGTTCAGGAGAAATAGGAATAAGGTTTATTCGGTTGTCTTTTATCTTCACCTTCTCTCGCATTGTGAGTGCTCCTAGGATTAGGACAGTACACCCATTATGCTTATTGGATGGTCTTCTTCCAAACCATAGGCTGGTGCCGAACGGTAGGGAAGGAAGAAAACCATTTAGCCTAAGAAGGTATGCAGAAGGTAATGACTAAAGACATATAAAGGGATTTGGAAAGATGGCAAAGAATTATACGGTTACAGTTGTGAATCTGGATAATGGAAGAGTCATTACTAGGAATACCCGGATACCCCTACGAAACATTTTAATGTTTCAGTTCACTGTGTACTGTTAAAAGAAAACTGATTTCCCAATTAGACACTTGCTCCAGGGTATGTATTTACCAGGTATGATTCTCACATCTGTATGGTTTTACAGATGATGAGTGGGAGTAAGTTATTGGGAATTGGGTAATCATCCTCATTATATCGGGATTCGTTGTAATCGGTTATATTTGAGGAAGTCACCTGGGTTGTTTGCCGGACGGCAAATATTTGGTTTTGAATATCCGCTGTTATGCACCAATTTCAAATTGATATATCTGTACGTCTATTTTTATAGAGTGAGATATACCTTTTTGAAATTATGTCCATGACATTTACCTATATCAGTGGATGGTTAGGTAAGGAGCATTAAATAGCGGTGTAATTCTTCTTAACCATAAGTACAGTTTTCAACCTACGACACACAGGGAATGAGTTATTAGACTCAAAAGACTTGTACAGAGTATTTTCCAGCGTCCATCAGGACAGAGGGGTTAGTCCTCGTACTATATTCGGTTTACTTATGACTTCTCTAGTTTTTAGACAGGTGTTTCGTGGAAACACAGGGTCCGAATTTTGAGAAGTTATAGGTATATGAATAAAGTAGAGAACCAGGTATTGCAAGTATCAGGATTCTTCAAAGTGATCGAAGATGTAGATACTTGTGAATGGTATTCAGTTGATAGTAATGATTAAGAGAACTTGCCTCTCTTTCAGGTTACTCATAATTGGAAGCATTCCTAAGTTGAGTAACGCTGATCGGCCTCTTTCCATTTAGTTGACATGCACTGGAGACAGCTGCATGATTTGAATCTGGTTCAATTAAATCAGTGCCTCTGGTTCTATATTGGATATAGAACAGTTCATATCTTAACGATGTTAAGGTACGGGGAGTTGTCCGGCTTATGCTTAAAACCAGACTCTGGATAACTCAAAGCACGTTTCTGTAATGGCTGTTTGTGGGTTGACCCAGGCTATGACGAGGGTTGACTTTCTACCATCTGGAAGATCAATAGTGATATTGTTCTAGACTCGCCACAGTTTTAATAAAAATGGTTTTTTCAGAAAACAGTAGTGGGAGTATGGTAGAACTGGACGTGATTCCAGAACCGCAAACGATTACTGAAGATTTGATAAGAACCTAAAGATTCAATCTGGTTTGACATTCCATTAGCCACTCCGCAGATATGGTGGGTAACCTCAGGCACTCGAGAGGTACTTCGGTATGCTCAAGGACGGTGGCAGGGAGGTTCTTGTTTACCCAGACTTGCCATTGCTGTTGTTCCAGACTGTGAGACCCGGCAGGAGGATGAGTATAGCGTCGTTCTAAACTAGTTTTAGAAGTGCACGTGTATATGACTCTGCCAGAGGGTTGTCGTAGTCAGTGGGAGCAGCGGAAGCATTGGTGGACAAGTGGCTTATGTCTATTTATAGACTAAAGCAGATATAGCGGAGATAGATCATCTATTTCTGATGTGACAGTCATAGGTTTGACTTCATCAGGATAGGGGATGGATCTGTTAAGAAGGTAGTAGGGTGTGATGTCCTGGTATTTAGATGACATACACAGAGTAGGAAGTGATATTCCTATACTACGATCGGTTATACTTTGGTTGTCACACAGTGGTTTCTCCACATGGGACTTAGATATAACATCAAGACATTCTGGTTACTGGATCTATGGTTTTAGATCTAGATTTGGGTAGTTTCTCAATCAGGGTACTTAGACAGCATTCTAAGAGTGTAAAGAATGGACGACTCCTGGCACGGTAGTATACCTGCAGGCGATGGAGTCACCCTCTCTAAAGGAGTCTTACAGACTAAAGGGGAGAGGGATGTGCATGATTGGCAGATCACTTGGTTAGACAATTGAGTCAATCATGAGATGTCAAGTACCACACCATATGTTGTTTTTGCAGTGGATGCAATAAATTGATATTGATCCAATCCTGGAGAAACGAACGGAAGCAGTTTTAGAACGTAAGTGGATGTTCTAGGGATATGATAACGACAGCCCCATTCGGGAGACAGTTATCGTTCCAGGCTTCCAAGGTGACCTGGATGACAGAGTGGTTGTCAGAGTTATAGTTTTCCTTCTGACGAGGGGCAGTATTTTGGACAGATGGTCCAGGTGGATACTGAGGGAAGGCATGGCGCAGGATACTGATTAAGTTCAGTTGACGATACAGTCTAAGAAGTTTGGATTTGGAGTTCATTTATGAGATAGGTCCCATCAGACATCCAGACATATTCTAAGACAGGTATTGCTCATTTCGGGAGATGGCTTTCTCCGCGAACTTGAGATATAGAGAGACATAGAAAGAAACATCAAGGCGGATCCACTCACTGAGGCTATTCCTCGAACGCAATAGTTTCGCAAACGGGTTTTGTGAGACTGACTAGTAGAGGAGTTGGGTGTTCGGTATCATACGGGCTGTGAGTATGCGACATCGCAATAATTAGCCTTGAGTGCAAGTGGGAGATTGTTGGAGATAGTGCCCTCAGAGTCAATTATTGGATCACAGGCACGTGATTGCAATGATTGAGGGAGGACCTGTCCCAGTAGGACAGTCTTACTCAAGATGATAGTATGCTATCTGGTTTATCTTTATCATCGTGTACTGCTTTAGGTGACCTTACAGGTCGCTATTACACGTTGATAGAGCCTCTAGGATTCTTGCTTGACTGCCAGCAGTATGAGGGCGATCATATACATGGGAGCTGGTGGTCTATAAGCACATCCTTAAAAGGTCCCTAGTCATGGGAGTTTCGAGACAGGGCATCGATACTCCAGAGTAGACTAGTGTATACAGTCGAGACCCCGACAAGGGGCGGTGGCCGATCTCACAAGCCACTGGTGTCAGTTGGTTCACCTAAGATGTATACAGGTGCTCATTGGGTTATAAGTACACCGGACAGGACTCGTCGGGAACTTGCTAGTTGGTCTTATACCTGACGTCAGATAGCAGTTCCCTGGTGACATGTGTACAGGTTAGTTCATCGACCTGAGATCGTCATTTGTCTCGTGTGAGTTCCCACTGTACTTTGATTACTACCCTACCACGCTCAAAGGAGACGTGCAAACAGGTTTTAGTTGGGTACAGTCCCGAGCCACATGGAGGCAGTGAGCGGATCTGCAAGGGTTCGTCTCTCCCGGTTTGGGGGTGAGGTCGCGCTGTGTCTAGGAGAGCCCTTACACGAAGTCCTTGGCCAAGGCAGGAGATTTACTGGTAGGTATTCCAGTAGTATCTAAGGGTGTTCTGGGCTACACTCCGACACGACTTGTACCGCTTTTGGGGGTCTGACTTTTACCAACCCCCTAGGCCCGCCATGCGATGCTCATAGACGAACGGACCGGACTGTACGGATATTGTCACTGACAGGCACAGTAGGGTGTCAGGATGAGTTCGCTCATCGACGTCCCTTTTGGTTGATACCTGGTTGCCCGTTATGTATAGGCTAATACCTCTGACGTGCTAGTGGTTAAATCCACAACCAAAGTATTGACGAGTCTTTAGAGTCCCCCACAGACCGTTTTCTCAAGTTTCGGGCGAAACGCTGTAGAGGCCGTATGGAGATATGGCAGGGTTCGATCAGATACGTGCGGTATTGCACGGATCATGATCGGACGGTTTATACTAGCGGGCTTTGGTTTAAGCCGGATCCTAGTATAGTACAGTGTGGATTGTCTCATTGCATTTGTGTTCGGTCGGAATACAAATGCGGGTATGTATATACAGTAGCGGGGTTTCCTGTAATTTATTACGGGATCAGTTTTATGAAGTTGCCAGTTTGCTTTCCGTTTCGGCCATTTTTCTTTGTATCTTTAATTGGCTGAAGATTGGTGGAGGTGGGCTTATTTGCATTTGTGCAAATAAGCATTTTGGAGAGTTGTCTTTGCATATTGTTGCATCATGATGGTGCACTTTCTTTTGACTTCTTTTCCTCATCATGGCTTGACCTTTTGGAGTCATGATGCTTAATGATGATGGAGGGTTATGTTAATGGAGTGAGGATTGGTTTTTAATGATCACACTTTCTCTCTCCTTGATGTATGATGGCTCCCCCCCTTTTGTTTTCCTCTCCCCATTCTTTGATTCAAGAGCAAGGGTCGGCCACTCTCTAGTGGGGGCTGTCCAAAAATTGTGGTGGGGATTTTTTGATCTCTTTGGCTTTGTAAAATCCCCACATCTCCATCTCAAAAACTACATCTCATTCCTCCACAAAAGGCAACTTCTAGTGACCCCAAATGAGACATAGCACTACACTACATTCTACAGCAACTCTTGGGCACGTCGGCTCGCCAACTTCGTGCCCGAGTTGCCTCGGTCCAGAGGTGGGAGCCCGTAAAAGAAGCCGGCGATGCGGTGCCCTTCCGGCGAGGAGGTGAAGACCGGAGATTCCGCAGGAGATCGGGACGACGACGAGAAGACCGAAGGACACGGATCGCTCGGTATATCTCTCTACCCCGTTCTTTAGTTATCTAGATTTAGATTAATGGCCCGATCCGGGACTTTTTTGCGTGGTGGTGCCGATTTAACAGTTAAAGTAAATTATCGCTTCCGTATTTTGGCCTCGGAAAGACGGCCGGGGCGCCGCCGTGCACTTACAGGAGGGAGAGAGAGAGAGAGAAGAAAACACTTTAGCATGCGCTCTTGCAAGATTAGACTGGTTATTATCTTATTTAATCAGGATAGTTCCCACTGTTTTTATCAAATCTTCCTTCAAACCCTAAAAGGTAAGATTAGCCGGGATTAATTACACCCTACAAGTTTGCCAATCGGTCAGCCAGGCAGGTATTGGTACTCCGAGGGAGTCTCCCCCGTGTTTTCACATGGAACTAATTAAATAACCTCGTTTCCGCAGGGGCATAACCCCGTTAACACTTTTCTTAGACACCTACTGGATTAGATAATTGTAAAGTGAAAAACTCTCTCAGGAGTAACACTTACTCGCAGTGGGTATCAGGATCCAACTATCATATAGAAGATATGCAATCTCATTGCAAATTTCAACACTTGAAATTCCCAATATCTGTTTTTTACCCCACGCGGCTTATGACCTTGACAAGGTTAACAAACCATAAACCGCAAGTCAAATTCAACCTGTCATTTCGTGATTAAATTAAACCCATCCGCACGACTCTTGACAAGGTCAAAAAGGCCGTACGACTACCCTAATCCAATCGCATCAACATGCGGCAGATAAGCACTAATCGGCTACCGAACACTATACCTTGACAAGGTCAACAAACGCAGCACGAATACTAAATAGCACTTAACTGAAATGACAGAAGGCTACGACTGGTTTTGAAGAAAACCTTTAGCGTACTGAACTTGATATCGTTGTAGAATCTAGTGATTTGAAAAGGAGTGGCCTTTAGAAGTGAAGGACCGGTCTACCAAGGTTGTAAACCCTATTCACTTAGTATAGAACTTGTTTGCTTTACTCTAAACCCTAATTCTCTTGTTCAATTCTTATTTAGTATAACTTAACACTCTAGATTTTTTTAAATTGCATACTTGATGCTTGTATAAACCTAGTAGAGGTGCTAAGACATACTTTCATGGTATCAAAGCACAGTGGGAACCACACAAGACACTATGATGATCTCGGGTCTACAAACTAACATGTACAGGTGTCACCAGAGAGCTGCTATATGATGATAGGTATGGTACCACCTAGGAGTTCTCAGCGAGTCATGTTCGGTGTACCCATTCTCCAATGAGTACCTGTGCACAATCTTTGATGTCAAACACCAATGGTTATGGGATCAACCATCGCCCTATACAGGGTCAACAAACGTATATACTAGTCTACTCTGGAATATCGATGCCCTGTCTCGATATTCTCTCGACTAGGAACTGTTAAAGGATGTGCTTGCAGACTACACAAGCCCCACTTGTATGATCTGCATCATAGTCCTGGTAGTCAAGCCTACATCCTAAGGGCTTTATCAATATGTATCAGAGAGACAGTATTTTAATACAAGTATACATGTTAAGATAAAGAGTAACCAGATAGCATACTATCATGTCGAGCAAGAAAGTTCTCTATATATATGTCCAAGCATCCACTACAATATACAATATGGCCTCTAGGACATACATATTCCTAACAGCGATCTGATCGTGCTCCTCCTAGGTGGTGTCCACCTCCTCAGTCTCCACAGTATTTGACAAACATTCCAAGAAACAAATATGGGTGGAATACCCGTCAGCGAACTTTCACTCGATATGTCCCCAAGAAATGGGTGTGAAATATAAAAGTATAATGATAAAGAAAATGTATATCATGAAGCAATGGACTGGGTGTTATGGTGTTTAAACATGTCATTTAATATAAGCATGGCAATTCTATATAACATGCAGTTCTATATATATCATGGCAAAATAACATAAGCATAGTATAGCATGACCGTGTAGTGTAGGTGTAGTGGTTATGAAGCGAATGTAAGTGTCCTAAAAGGTCTTTACATGGGTAAACTAAAATAGCATAAGTTCAAGTGTGAATATCAACCAATCTCAAGAGTGTTCTCAAACCCAACAGGCTGTAATCCAGGGGCAAGAAACCACGGTCTCGAATCAAGTGTTAGTAACGGGACTTCAACCTAGTGTTGAAGTATTCCAAACTCAACAAGTTATAATCCAGGAGTAAGAAAACACGAGCACTCATGATAGCTTACTTATGTTAGTAGACATGAATTCATGATCTAAGGGGACTCCTGAGATTTCGTTGGATTCACACATGAATTACCCCAACACCCCATGTATTCTAGTATTCGGTTAAAATTACTAGCCTTGCTCGAATCCATGAATACATCAAGTTGCAAAATTGAGTTCATTTCAATATCAAGTATTCGTGTCAAGTGTCCATGCATTCAAGTCGAGTTATATACATGGTACAAGTCAAGTCGGTTTCAATAGCAGCTATTGTGTTATGGTATTCATGTTAAATTCATATCAAGTCATAGTATTCTAGTATTCACTTTTTGGGATATTCAAATTCAAGTGTTCTGATTCATGATCAAAGGTTCCAGTTTATGTTAAAGTTTGGATCCTGGTTGAGTTTGTATTCGAGTTCGAGTTCAAGTTTAGATTTGAGTTTGGATTTGAGTTCATGTCTTTTCATGTGAATTGATGTAAATTGTTAAAATCTTATGTTCGGCAGAAATCGGCAACTGCTGCACATGAACGGCAGGATTTGTGTCTTTTTCCAAGACAATTGCCATTGATAACTCAGTTAAGTTGTCTATCCTGAATAGACAAGTACTCACTTTCTCTGGTTCGCTGGAGCTCAAGAGAATTGATCCCGCTTAAACCTATATTAATCTAGAGTCCTTAAATATTATTTGTATATCTCGAGGGGGTTTTATTAAAAATACTTTAATATAGTTTAAAAATAAATCTCGAGGGTGATTTATAACATTTAAGATTTTCATGAACATGTATTTTATTTCTTGTGGTGTTTTGGTGATAAAACCTATGTTTTTAAAAGTTTGTGGTATTTTTATGAAAATTACTACTCTTGGAAACTTAGTGGTATTTTATTAACAATTTTTATCTTTCCTTTTAAAAAATATAGTTTCTTAATATACTTTTATTGAAAGTATGGATTTATGATTTTATATAATTTTCCAAAAATTAGTTTTTATTTGAAAAGGTCGTGTTTGTTAAAAACCGTATTTTTATTCCTTTCGAGACCGAATACTCCATGAGGAATTCTGCAACTCGCTCTACTGTCCCAAAGATGTGCGATAATCCGCACCATCCATTAACGGGTCTCCTGACGAGGGTTGTAAAGGCGTAATTGCCAAGGATTTCGAAATACCGATTTAAAGAAACCCGTTTTGAAACGGTGTGGTATTTTAATGAAAAAGCTTTTACTTTAAATTACCCATATGCTTAGAATACCATGCTATGAAACCATAGTGTGCGTGTGGGGTAGGTCATTACCCCGTGAAGGTTCTAGGGTTTGGGTATACTAGATATCGAAAAGAGGTTACACTAAAGTTCATGGTATTTTAATGAAAAAATTCATTATATGTTTGTTTCATATGAAAATTTTAGTTAAATTTGAAGCTAAAATTTTTTAATTAAAGTTACAAGTAGTGTGGTAAAATTAGTTTGGTTTATGTATAAAGGAAAAGGGAGTTCTAGGTTTTAAAAAGAAATGTATCGGAAGTAACTCCATTTTACCGATATATGATTAGCAGATGAAATGAGATAAAAAGAAGAAGGGATAAGAGGGACTTACGGCTTGGTAATATCGAGAAGAGAGTAAGGAAGAAGGGAGTGGACTTTGTGGCATCGCTGAAGCTCTGGAAACGGCTTCGATTTTCGACGCAAAGAGCTTGGTTGCAACTCCACTTGACTCCACTTGCACTCAGGAACTTTTGAGGTGGTTTTGCTAGAAATTTTCAGAATAGAGGGGAGCTAGGGCATGGGGTGGTATTTATAGTGGAGAATTAGGGTTTGGAAATTAAAATTTGGATTAAAAAGTATTAAAAAGATGTTAAATGGTGAATTGAAAAGTCTCTGTTTGATTGCAGGAAAATCAAACGGTGCAGGGGAGTTAAGGGGAGTCGAAGGGGTGTGTGTACAAAGCACGGAGGCAATTAGGGAAAGATCGACCGTCAGCACCGGCCCTAGGAGCAATTTAGGAGGTCGGATTTGAGTGCCATGCCTCGAGATTCATGCCACATGTGTATATCTATATTTGATTCTCCATGTATTGCACATGCAACTCTTGGGCTTCCAAAATTTAAAAAGAAAAAATCTAAAAATAATTGGATCTGATGGAAATCGAACGCACAGGCTATGTTACAGCAGTGTAGGGTTTTACCAGTGAGCTACAAGTTGCTTCTTGCTTTTATTGAACAAAAATAACTTATAACTTCACATCAGACTGAAATACCCCTTTTCTGTACAATAAACATGAAATTTTTTGTATATGGATTTCTGAATCGTTACACTAACACACAATACACATCTAATAGGGTTGGGAATGAGATTACATACTTTAATAATGATGAGCAGCTAGCCACGTTTTTGCAAAATGAAATCACACCACTTATACAGTCCATAGCTAATATTGAAAGGCGGATTGATCAGCTTGCTGCAGCACGAGAGATAGGCACCTTACCTAGCCAACCTGTAACAAATCCAAAAGATAAAAGTAAAAATCCCGCTCAAATAAATGCTTTAACCACTTTGAGATCAAGAAAACAGGTCGATAACCAGGTTAGGATGCCCGATAATTCTGAAGAGATCCCGGCTGATGAGAAGCGACAGACTCCCAATCCACTTGCACAGCCGGCATCCAATTCTACCCCCGCTTCTACATCCCATTCTTCTTCTATTAATAACACTCTTGAGCCTAAATCACCATATCCAAAGCATTTAAAGACCAAGAAGTATGATGCTAAAGTAGCGTAAATAATAGAGATGTTTAAATAAGTCAAGGTCAACATCCCTCTACTAGATGCAACTGACCAAATCCCATCCTATGCTTAAGTTCTTAAAGACCTTTATACTAAAAAGAGGCAAACACATGTTCCTAAGAAGGTTTTCTAGTCGGTAATGTTAGTGACGTCCTATGTAATGCATTACCCATAAAGTATAAGAACCCCGGTTGTTCTACAATTTCATGCATTATCAGAAGTAAAGTCATTAATAGAGCTTTACTTGACCTAGGCACTAGTGTAAACTTTCTTCCACTATGAACATCTAGGGATATGTGAGTTTGAACCAACAAAATTCATTTTACAGTTGGCAAATCGTTCCATCAAGAAGCCAAAGGGGGGAGATTAAGGATGTGTTAATTAAAGTAGGCAAATTTATATTCTCTGTAGATTTCATCATTTTAGAAACACAACATGTCTCTAACCCTAAAAATCAAATTCTGGTAATCTTAGGATGACCATTCCATGCAACTGCTAACACTTTGATTAAATGTCGTAATGGTTTAATGAAAATTTCATTTGGAAATATGACAGTTAATATAAATATTTTCAATTTAGGAAGCCAACCTAGTAATTCTTATGACTTACCTTGTGACATCAACGCTTGATTTGAATTGTCTAATGAGAAAACAAGTGATGATGATGAGTGTTTATTTGATTTTAAGGAATGTGATTCTTCATTTGATGGTACACATGATCAACTTAATGGTACTTCTCTTAATCTTCATGATGAACTTAATATGGTAAGATCTCGGAATAATTTCCTTGAAAATCAAATTTTATTGTTAGAAAAAGAGAAAAAGAAATTGACTTCTTTTAATGGATTTTTGAAAAGCGAAAAAGAGAATTTAGTTTTATCTTACAATTCTTTAAGAGACGAAAATAAAAGTTTGATCAAAATTTTTACTAGTGAAATTGATATTTTAAAATTTTCTAATAGTACACAAGAAATTTTGAGAAATGATGTTTTGATTGATAAATTAGAAAAAGAGAAAAATGTTTTTCTTACACAAATTGATAAATTAGAGAAGGAGAAAATTAAATTTCTTTCAAAAACTAATATTCAATCAAAAGCTATTGATATTTTAAAAACTGAAAACGAAAACTTGATTTTGTCATGTGATGTTTTGAGGAATGATCATGAAAATTTGATTTTATCTTTTAAAAGCGAAATTGATTTTTTGAAATTATCCTATATTTCTTAAGAAAATTTGATTGAGAAAATTTCTTCCGTTAAGAAACAAAATAATAATTTAACTGCGTTTTTTTTTGCCCAGTTTTCAAAAATTGATCTTTTACCAAACAATGGTAAGAAAATTTTAAATGAAAGTAATGTTGATCTTCAAACTTCAAAGATTCAAAATTCCACTTCATCTAAATTTGTCAACCACTATTATAAATATAAATCAACTCACATGGATACATCTAATTACACTTTCATTATTGTGGTGCACATGGTCACTTTGCATATTCTTGTGAGTAGAAAACAAATCTTCATATACCAATTTGAAAGGTCCCCAGAACTAACCCTCATAAACCCAAGTTAGTTTGGGTACCAAAATGCATACACATATCTTCTTTTGTAGGAATTGAGAATTTGAAACCAGGAAGATTTCAACAAAGATAAACAAAACTATGCGGGTGAAATAAAGTATGTACTCTAACACAATGAGGACATTGATTGATTTAAGTGTGGGGATAGTTTGGCTTGGTATTTTACAAAAATTTTCTGGTGTTTTTAGGTTTTCTTTTGAGGGAAAAAAAGAAAAGTTTTAAAATGGAAATCAGAAAGTAAAAAATGTTATAAAAGAGAGGAAGAGATTTAAGAAGAACAAGAAAATTGGATATTTTAGAATAAATCTAGTAATAGATGGTCATGAACTGGATTCCTAATGGTTGAGTGAGATGAAGGAGTTACTGGATCTGCGGATAAAAATAAATCTGAAAAATAGTTCATATTCTTAAGTCCAAATTTAAAAGGTATATACCTTACAAATTGCACATATACATATTTTGAAACTTGGGATAGTAGAAGATATCTTGAAATACTCTTGTCTGAAAGCTTTAGTATGAAAGAAAAAACGGTATTTGAAGCTAACCACGAAAAAAAAGACATCGCTGGAAAAAAAATTTTATATACAAATTTAGGTTGTAACTTACTTAGGGCTATATAAAAAAAAGAGCAAAAAAATATATACAGCGAGGGTAGTTTATCACCCAGTGCCTTAGACCAACTGGTCTGGGAGTCACTGCTGAGTCCAAGATAGTTACAATACTAGGATTATATGTATGAAGCTATTTACACCTTAATAAGTTCACATTCGGTAGTCGGTTGATTAGTGCCTTAAGAAGTATTAGTGGTCGCATGAAAGGTGTGTGAGCAAATTCATCCATCTTTAATAAAAAAAAATAGTGTTAAGGTATTAGGGCAAGGATACTATAGCTTGAATTGAATTCTTAAGTATATGGATGATTTTACACACGTAGGGGTATATGATCGATATTTGGAGGAGAGACAGGGATGAAGAATAGGATGATGTTTTATTGAGAGAGCATATAATTTCCGGATTTGATCAGGACTATTAAGATGAAGGTTCATGAACACTGAAAAGCTAGTAAAGTTTAAAACTCTTCATTTTCATTTTTTTCTTGATCTGTTACTATCTTTGTATATAGTTTTCATTTTCCTATTTTTGTTTACCTTATTTTATTTTCATTTTTGGGATTTATGGGTAGTAGACAAAACTCTACCTACTAGAGACACTTAGAGATTTAAAGACTTGTTGCATATGCTCAATGCAATCACACGCCCGTGAAAGGAGCATAGGAGTAAGAGTAGGTTTTAGATAGATACTAGTTTAGTTTTAGTTTAGAATTTGAAACCCTAGATTTGCTCGAGAACTAGCAAAAGATTAGTGTGAGGGTATTTGATTGATGTATTTTAATACATATTTCTTATCCCTATTTATTTTTATTATGCCACATTTGATGATGTGCCGAGTATGTTTTATGATATTTGCATGTAACAGGGACTAAAGTGCACAAGAGATGAAAAGTGATTGACACGTGCTTTTTACGTGCAAAAAAAATTCATATGGAGAATAAGTGCAAAAGATATAAAATTATACAAAATATATTTGAATGGAGTCAAAATAATATAAAAGAACCAAGCCCAATTCGGCATAAAGGCCCGAGATCAAAGCAAACTTAAAGCGATCATATCTCGAAGACCGTAACTCCGATTTCAAATTTCTTGGATGTTTTGGAAAGATCTCGATGATAAGAACTATCACACAAATTTTGAGGCCCAAATTCCATAAAAGTTCGGCCAATATTGGCAGTATGACAGATTTGGCCGAAAATTTTTAGAATCGGGAGACGGGATTTTTAGGAAAAAATTGATTTCTCTATTTATCTAAGAAAGTTTGTTTCAATTCTTCCGAACTACTATAAATACATCTGTTTAGACTAAGGTTTGATTATCTATTCCTTAGACTTTTCATTAGGGTTTTCAAGTTGAAGAGGTCGAGTCTATTGTAAATTCTCTTGATTATGAATAAATATTTATCTTTCTTTTATAAACATGAGTAACTAATCCTTTTTTAGGTTTTTGTTTGAATTTATTTTGTGGTTGGGTATTCTTTTATCTCTTATTTTCTATAATTTTATAATGAATGTCTTGTGATTTATTTATCTTCTTGTAGTTTTTCATCTAATAAACTAATCTCATAATGAAAGTTAACGCTTAGAATAAGATTAGGAAAGGGAAATAACACCAATAATCTAATTAGGTTAAGCAAAATTTGACAAACTAAAAGCTTAATTAGGGAAGGTAAGAAAATAATTTAATCACAAGATATTCAACTTAAGTAGTTAAAAGATATCTAGATTAATCGATAAGATAATAACTATAGATCACCTACAAATATTTATTGAAGATTAAAACTATATTACTTCTAATTAAGTAGAACTAGGGTTTTAATATATTACTAGATGTTTTCATATAATTGATAGGCTATGTTTAATTATTAATATAATCTATACTTTTATATCATTAATAGATAACATATTAAACCTAGATTAGGAAAGAAGATAAATCATTTAAACCAACCATCAAAATAAAGCAAATAAAACCCCTAAATTTTCCTCTCTCTTGAAAAACCAACTTTTATTTTATTTTATTTTATTTTGCACTTTTAAATTTTTTAGTCTTTAAAACCAACAACTTTTTGAAACTTAATTAAAATTAATAAAGCACGCCTCTTCGTGGGAACAATACTCAAGTATTACTGCGATATAGCTGTATACTTACGGTTTAATTTGGAGACTAATAAAATATCAATCACCAACACATGCTATAACTTACTTCCATACTCATGTTATCTTGCCATTCTTATATAGTTGACATGCATATTACTATGCACACTACTATACTTGTTCGCATGTTCATGATTTATATTCATGCTATATCGCATATCATCCTCGCATTTCATACATATCATTCTCATCCTTTTTGGAGACTTGCCGAGCGCAAGTTCGCTGACGGGCATTCCACCCTATTTCTTTCTTTCTTGAAATGTTCATCAGATGTCTTAGGGACTGAGGAGGTAGAATCAACGGAAGAAGAGTATTCCCAGTTAGCTTCATAGGACGACTACTAATTTCCATTCAGCATTTTACCTTTCTTGTATGCCTATTGTTTAAGGCATCTTGTTATTTTACTTTTGTTTAAGACATATTGTATCAGTTTGAAACTCTGTGAAAGTTGTAATGTAAATATATCGAAGTTGGATTTTTTTCATTATCATTTTCATTTTTGTTCTATTTTATATTGCTTATAAAATGCTTAGCGTATTCATTTCGAGAAAAGTCCTTCTCGGAATTAATACGTCGTGAGCCTCGACATGTGCCTGTTACCATCTTTTGGGAAGCGGGGCGTGACAGGAAGCCTCTCGATACGAGAGCCTTTTTTCACCATTGGACGTATTCTTATTGTCCCTTGCCGGAGATCTGCTAGCGCGTCGACGAAATGTACCTTCATTCCATCTGGTCGGAGTCCTACTCTGTTGGGGGCGGCTTTGACGTCGAGTCTCTGTCATCTTCTTAGCTCCCATCTTTGGCGATATGCTAGGCCGTCGACAGCTCTCCCCATCATGGCGTTGTTGGATATAGTGCCCTCAAAGTCAATTATTGGATCACAGGTACGTGATTGCAATGATTGAGGGAGGACCTATACCGGTAGGACAGTCTTACTCGAGATGATAGTATGCTATCTGGTTTACCTTTATCAGTCATGTACAGCTTTAGGTGACATTACTATTCACTATTACACGTTGATAGAGCCCTTAGGATTCTTGCTTGACTACCAGCAGTATGATGGCGATCATATACGTGAGAGTTGGGTAGTCTATAAGCACATCCTTAAAGTGGTCTCTAGTCGTGGGAGTTTCGAGACAGGGCATCGATACTCCGGAGTAGACTAGTGTATACAGTCGAGACCCCCGAAGAGGGGCGGTGGCCGGTCTCACAAGCCATTAGTGTCAGTTGGTTCACCTAAGATGTATACAGGTGCTCATTGGGTTATGAGTGCACCGGACAAGACTCGCCGGGAACCTGCTAGTTGGTATTATACCTAGCGTCAGATAGCAGTTCCCATGTGACATGTGTATAGGTTAGGTCATCGACCTGAGGTCGTCATTTGTCGCGTGTGAGTTCCCACCGTGCTTTGATTATTACCCTACCACGGCTCAAAGGAGTCGTGCAAACAGGTTTTAGTTGGGTACAGTCCCGAGCCACATGGAGGCAAGTGAGCGGATCGGCAGGGGATTCGTCTCTCCCGGTATTGTGGGTGAGATCACGCTGTGTCTAGGAGAGCCATTACACAAAGCCCTCGGCCGAGGCAGGAGATTTACTGGTAGGTACTCCAGTAGTATCTCAGGGTGTTCTGGGATACACTCTGACACGACTTATACCGCTATTGGGGGTCTGACGTTACTAGCCCCCTATACCCGATATGCGATGCTCATAGACGAACGGACCGGACTGTACGGATATTGTCACTGATAGGCTCAGTAAGGTTTCAGGACGAGTTCGCTCATCAGCTTCCCTTTCTGTCAATACATGGGCAGCTGTTACGTACAGCTAGTACCACTGACGGCTTGTGGTTAAACCCACTGCCAAAGTATTGACGAGTCTTTAGAGTCCCCCACAGATAGTTTCCCAAGTTCGGGCGAAACGTTGTAGAGGCCATATGGTTTTATGACAGGATTCAAACATGCACGTGCACTTGTGCACGTGTCATGCTTCGGACAGATAGTACTGGTGGGCTTTAGTTTAAGCCGGATCCAAGTATTATATTGTGTAGAAGTATTTTTGTCTCTTTGCATTTTGTATTCGGTCAGAATATAAATGCGGTTATGTTTATACTGTTGTGGTGTAATCCTACGGGATTACTTTTGAAGTTGCCAATCTTCCTTCACCGGACAAAAACATTTGGTTTAATGTTTATGTTGCGGATTTTCTTTAATCCATGGCTGATTTTTCATTGGGCTTTAAGCCTTTTCCTTTGGGAGGTTTTATTTGCAAATGTGGCTTTTTATTGGAGAGGGTTTTTTTTGTGGTGCCGGGGCCCCAGAAGCAACCTGAATGTTCTAGTCTTCATGAGTCATTTTGTGAGTCACAAGTTCATTTAATTTCCTTTGTCCAAGCTTAAGATATTAGTGTTGATCTTTTGTGATGATATTTGGATATGGTCGCCACTTATCTATGTTGTGCTCACCCCCTCCACCTCATGGCCGACCCCACCAATTTCTGCCCTCCAAATTGGCCGAGGCTCATTTCATGAGGAGATTGATTCATTACATTATTCAAAGCTCAATTTCATCACCCCAAAAGGCAACTTCAATTTACCACCACCCAATGGCTTGGGTGCCTTGAGACAAACTATTCTACACATTCTCTACTTCAATCTTGGACATATCGGTTAGCAAACTTCAAGTCCGAGTTGCCTCGGTTTAGAGGCGGGAGCCCGTATAAAGATCCGTTGACGTGGTGCCACCTCGACGAGGAGACAGGAGATCGGAGATACCGTGAGGAGTGTGGGATGATGGCTAAAAACCGAAGGGCACGGATCGATCGGTATAGCCATTCTATCATTTTACAGTTTGCTAGTTTAGCGTTAATGGCACGATCCGGGTTATAGTCTATGTTAGCGCCAGTTTATGAAAAAGTTTTTGTTCCGCGTTTGACCTCGGATTGTAGGCCGGGACGCTACCGTAGACTTACATGGTATCAGAGCCACGCCATTAACCTTTACTAGCTTGTTCTAACATGTTTAAAATATCGATCGAATGAAATTTCCAAAACTGCAATTACAAATTTAAAGTTTCTGTCGAAATTTTTTGTCGTCTACAAATAATTTTGAGTATGTCAGAAAATCGAGCAGGCTTTTCTAAGACTGCAGAAGAAATTTGGTAGACTGATCCCACAAAACCGCCGCGGAACCGCCACATAACCCATGGGTTTGCCGCGGTTCTGCCGCCGTTTTGGGGCTTCAGTGCACCATTTTTCTTCTGGGTGTCTTTCATGTGGAATTGTGGTTTCTAGAATATTTTGTTTCGGCCCAGATATATTTGAGTACTGGATTTGTACTTGGGGCCCACTTCGGGAAATTTTGTCGATCGAGATTTTAAATATGTTAGTTCACAGTGCTTACATTACATCTGCGACCGTGAATGTCATTCGAGCGGTAAATCTTGTCTAATTGCTATAGTCCTTTTAGACGGATTTGCGAACGTGACATTCGCGTTGATGTTCTGTGTTGTGCTGTGATGTTGTGGATTTGTCGTAGTGGATAGCTGTGTGCAATGGTAGTGTAGTTTGGATTTATTTGTACATTTGATATTGCGGGGCGAGCGTCCAACATGTGGACTGTCGTCACTGCCTGTTTGTATAGTATTCTTTTGGGGCACGACCGGGTTAAGGTCGATGTACCCGTTGTACATATTTTCATTTCTGTACTAGGTTTACCCCGCGACGGAGTGCACGGATAGCCGGGTTCTAGAAGGCAACGGGCCCACATCTCATAGCTTTGAGAGGCAGGGGACTCACTCTAGAATTGGCAGGCTATTCGCCGCACTCGTAGGGGGTACAGGTTGACCCAAGGTGGGGTGCTCAAGTTATCGGATTCCGTGAAGTGCCGGGTGGTCCATTCACTTTGCTGTAGGGGCTGTCCCGCTTCAGGTTTTAGCGGGTAACTTGCCGCACCCGTAAGGGTCTCACCCGTAGGGGTCTAGGTTTCATTGCACAGGCTATCCACACGACCAGGGGAACGTCGGGTTTCAGTAGCGGCTCTGTGAAACCCGGGGCTCCCATCTGTATTGTTCTGTGATGCTTACTACTTTTCTGTAATGTTGCATTTATCATGTCTAGAGCGATTATTGCATATTGTTATATATACTAGTAGATGTTGTATATGTTTTACACCTGCGCTAGTCTAGTCCCCGCTCAGTAGTTAGTTAAGTAACCTAACGGATGATGACGGGACCCAGTGGCGAATACGGATGGCATATACGTACATTTTATTTTCGTTCTTTTCTGGTGTGATTAATTGATGGGACTGCGTTGATTTTGATCAATGCAAGGAAAACAAACCCGTTTGACGTTGTTGGAACAGTTTTCAAAAAGTGTTATTACAATGACGTTTTCTTTTGTTTTGCACAGTGGTATTCAGTTGGAATATCCTGCACCTCATTCGACGAGGCAAGGGCCGAGATCCCTTCACCGGGAGTGACCCCTTAGGCAGAAGTTTGTGTAACACCCGAGCCCAATGCTACTGGTTTCTGTTGTCGTATGTTGGCGTATGGTATTTATTCCGTTGATCCTACTTGACTGTTGTGACTTATTGTAATTTTACCCCGACAATTCATTTCTGCATATAACAATTTAAGGCATCTAAAATAAAATTGAAAATATTTGTCATGGCCTGCTTGACACCCCTAACCCTGTTGTAGCGTCCCTGCATCGTGTTCTCGTCCCGTTCAGTGAAACGGGCGAGTTTGGACGGCTACGCGCGCGTACATGGGTCCGTCTTGGGGGTATGCTTTTTGATCATAAAATACTTCATTTTAAATTTCGGATCCCGCCTAAAATTTTCTTATTTCAATTTCAAATTTTTGGACCCGACCCGGGCGCAATTTGAAAATATTTTACTTTGCGCCAAAATCCCAATTTCTAATTTTTTAAACCGTCATATATTTTTAATCTAACCATATAATATTTTTTTACTATTCCTAAATCTTTTTTTTCCTAACCCCCCCCACATATCTCCCAACCAATCAGATCCCTTTTATAACCCGTGGGCCCCACTCTCTCTCTCCTCTCTCTCTCTACCCCCCCCCCCCCCCCCGTCACTCTCTCTCTCCTCTCTCTCTCTCCCCCGTCTCTCTCTCTCTCTCTCTCTCCCCATCCTTCTCTCTCTCCTCTATATATCTATTCCCTCCTCTTCTTTTCTTTCACGAGCATGAACCCTTCTCACGTAAACCCTAGCCGCCTCACCCCTCGCCGCCGTAGCCCAACGCCGACGCCATCACCACCAGACTTCTCGCCTCTTCGCCCTCGTCGCAGCCACTGCACCTCCTTCCTCCTCTCCCCTCATTCCCGAGCATCTGCACACCGCCTGCACACCGTCTACCCCTCGTGGGATTGCCGCCGACGATCTCGATCCGCCCCCCGGCCTCGTGCACCCCCTCGGTGAATATCTTCTTCTCCTCTCCTTCTTTCTCCTTCCTTCCTCCCTCGTTTCACTGATTCTCTTTCCCGTTCTGTGGTTGGCCGTTGTTCCCTGCAGGTGGTCCGCCGGAGCTCCGTCGACGCCGTCGACCATCACAACCCCTTCACAATCAACAGTGAGTATCCTTCCCTACTCTCCATCCTCCTTCCCCTCTTCCCTTCCTCTTCCCTTTATGTAATTCTTGAGTTGCTTACTGTTTTTGTGTCTCGCCGGAATCCGGCCGCGCCGACGACGTGTCCCGACGATCCAGCGAGGTACTCTGTTCTGTGTGGTTCCACTGTTCGTCGTTTGGGTTCATTCCGTGAACCATGCGCCCGTCGCGAGTTTCCCCGCCGACATTTTACGTTCCGTTTTCCCGATTCGCGACCCGTCGAGGCAAGTACACCTTGCTACATGCTAAATAATATTTACATACACATTGATGACACCCTAAACCTGTAAATTTAACTTTAGTACGATCATTTCTCATTTTCATGTTCAATATTGATATATATCATTTTATCTTTTAAACTTGGAACCTACCTGTTGCAATTACTGTTTTGAACCTAATAACCATATCTACATGTTTTAATTTCACTTTCACTAATGACGTAGCCTATGGCACTTTATCTATCGTTTTACTTCATTCGGACACTCGTGTACATTTAACCTGCATAAACTGTGATTTCATCCATGGAACTTATAGATATATATCATTGCATCCATGAAGTCTTAAACTTGTTAACATGATTAAATGGCTATAATTGTCTTACTGCATTCTTATGTTGTTGAAATCATCTCTGAAAACACAACTGATAATTGTACTGCCAATTAATTGAATCTGCTTTATGGTTTAATTTATTGTTTAGATTATGTTATTGATAACTGTGCTTGATTATGTAACTGAGTATGAGCACACCCATGATATCGTTTACATCTTGACCTGACTTGCTACATACATATTGATTGACCCGACATGGTACCGTATACTGATTGACTTGACCTGATGTACCATGACCTGACCCGTTACCTGATCTTGTGTCTAATGCCAACAAATCTGACATGTAGTCCTCATGGACCGTTCCTGTTGTCTATCCAGACAGACATGTTTACCTGATCCTGTGTTGGCATTAGTTTCTTGATTACGGGATGCCTGACTTGACATACACATATTACTTGGGGGTATGGGGAAATCAAAGGTGAAACCTGACTTGTAACTCAACAGTTCGCTACTTGTTCTGATCAGTTTTGGAGGCTAGGCCAGCCTTGGAATGATGATGCTGACATCGTTCATCTGTACACATTCCTGTTTGGTGCCTAGCGGCATGTCTCGGTTTCAGCCCGAGAATCTGGGGCCGTGGTCCCGGGTATGTACGGGATACTATTGAGTTACATCCATGATTCATCAATTTGGTTTCAAAGACTTTAGAACAGAAAACCTGATAGAACAGTTTAGTTTACCCACTGCACACTACCCTGCAACTGCTCTGATTTATATCATTATTACCCTTGCTTTATTCATGTTTATATTCGCATTGCCTGTTACCCCCGTTTATTATGTTATTACTTGATGATTTGACGCGCTGACGTCTGGGTTTTGCATGGCCCAGATTCTGTACCGCTGTCGCAGTCCGAGCAAGAGTACTTCAGCCGACAGGCTGAGCTGTGAGTGTTAGCAGTAGTTAGCTTTTCTTTCCTGCATTTTATTCCTGATGTGAGCCCGCATTATGGGACATACATTCCAGTTATTTTGTATTGGATCTTTCGCTTCCGCATTTATTTATTCTTGACTCATGTTATCTTGGATTATGGACATGTTTTAGATAGTTTTATTTTGTTCTTGATATCTCTACAACCGTAATGTGACTGTGGATGGATATTTCCTACCCACAGGTAGCATGGTTAGCTATGTCATGTGCCCACTTTAGCGTACTCTGGGAAGCGGGGCGTGACAGTTTGCGTCAGGGTAATAACTTCACTATAGTCGATTACTTGTTGCTTTGCATCACGGTATTCAGTTGGAATATCCTGCACCTCATTCCACGAGGAAAGAGTCGAGATCCCTTCACCGGGAGTGACCTCTTTAGCAAAGGTTTTCGCCACTATATATTTGTAAAAAGCTATCAGGTTCCTTCAACGAGATCAAGTTCATTACGTTAAAGGTTTTTCGCCAAAAACCAGCCGTAGACCTCCGTCGTTTCAGACGGGTAGCACGTAGTATTCATGCTATGTTTGTTGGCCTTCATCAAGGCACAGTGGATGGTAGCTTCTTGTTACCTTTCTGTTGTATAGATAGATGCGTTGGTTTAGGACAGTCATATTACCTTGTTGGCCTTCGTCAAGGGTATGTACGGGTGGGTTCAAATTAACCTGGACAATGACGGGTAGAACTTGACATGTGACTTATGATTTGTTGGCCTTCGTCAAGGTCATAAGAGCATGGGGTAAAAATCCACATCGGGGTTTTCTAAAGAAACTGAAACTTGTCAGGCATGCGCATACCTTCTGGAGTGTGATAACGTGAGTGGATTCCTTCACGTTATCATGCGATGATAGTTGGATCCCGATTCACACCGATGAGTTGGTTTACTCTTCGGGTGATCCCGACTAATTCTTCTTTCAGGTTTGGGGGAGAATTTGACGATACAGTGGGAGGTTTCCTGATTAGATAAAGTGATAACCATTCTGATACAGGTTAGAGTGCACGCAGAGTGTTTCTTTTCTCTCTGTCTTTGGCAGTGACCATTGACCGACCCTAGACTATGACTCAGTGACCAAGTTGACCGAACTTTCTTAAAATACTGGCTTTTGGATTGTCTGAGTTGCATAAGTTATTGCCGCTCCTTCTTTTACCCTTTGCATTTCTCCAGAACACCTCGTATTACTACGAACATCCACTTCCATTGGATAAATCCATCGTATGGTTATATACGAACTCGAAGGGACTTCTTCGAGGATGGATTCAGGTTCAGAAGAAATTGAATTGGTTTATTCAGTTGTCTTTTATCATCACCTTCTCTCAGTTTGCGAGGGCTCCTTGGTTTAGGAGAGTACACCTATTATGCTTATTGGATAGTCTTCTTCCAAACCATAGGCAGGTGCCGAAAGGTAGGGAAAGGAGAAAACCAATTAACCTAAGTAGGGTGTGCAGAAGGTAATAAGTAAAGACATATGAAGGGATTAGAAAGAGGGCAAAGTAAATTGTGACTGCTATCATTCACGACCAAACCACGTAGTTCATCGCCACTCCTATTTCACCTTTGCTTTTCTCCAGTTGAGGAGGAATAGAATAAGGTTTTATTCAGTTGTCTTTTATCATCACCTTCTCTCAGATTGCGAGTACTCCTAGTATTAGGAGAGTACACCTATTATGCTTATTGGATAGTCTTTTTCCAAACCATAGGCTGGTGCCGAACGGTAGGTAAGGAAGAAAACCATTTAGCCTAACGATGGTGTACAGAAGGTAACGACTAAAGACAAATAAAGGGATTTGGACAGATGGCAACGAAATATACGGTTACAGTCATGAATCTGGATAATGGAAGAGGCATTATTAGGAATACCCGGATACCCCTTCGAAACATTTTCATGTTTCAGTTTCACTATGCGTTGTTAAAGGAAAACTGTTTTCCCGATTAGATACTTACTCTAGGGTATGTATTTACCAGGTATGATTCTTACATCCGTATGGTTTTACAGATGATGAGTGGGAGTAAGTTATTGGGAAATGGGTGATTATACTCATTATATCGGAATTCATTGTAATTTGTGATATTTGAGGAAATCGCCTGGGTTTTTGCCAGACGGCAAGTTTTGGTTTTGAATATACGTTGTTATGCACCAATTTCAAACTGATATATCTATACGTTTATTTTCATAAAGAGAGATATAACATTTTGAAATTATGTCGGTGACATTTACCTTTATCAGTTGATGGTTAGGTAAGGAGCATTCAATGGCGGTATAGTTCTTAACTATAAGTACAATTTTCAACCTACGATGCACAGGTTTTGAGTTATTCAACTCAGCGGACTTATACAGAGTATTGTATGTTGTCCAGTGTCCATTAGGACAGAGGGGTTAGTCCTAGTACTATATTCTGTTTACTTGTGACTTCTCAAGTTTTAGACATGTGTTTCGTAGAAATACAAAGTCCAAGTTTGAGAAGTTATAGGTATAAGAATAAAGTAGAGAACCAGGTGTCGCAAGTATCGGAATTCTTCAAGGAGATCAAAGATGTAGATACTTGTGATTGGTATTCAGTTGATAGTAATGGTTTTGAGAAACTTATTTCTCTTTCAGGTTACTCATAATTGGATGAACTCCTAAGTTGAGTAATGCTGATTGGCCTCTCTCCATTTTGTTGACATGCACTGGAGACAGCTGCATTATTTGAATCTGGTTCCAATTAAATCAGTGCCAAAGTTTCTATATTGGATATAGAATGATTCATATCTTAACGATGTTAAGGTACGGGGAGTTGTCCGGCTTATGCTTAAAACCAGACTCTGGATAACTCAAGGCACGTTTCTGTAATGGCAGTTTGTGGGTTGACCCAGGCTATGACGAGGGTTGACTTTCTACCATCTGGAAGATCAATAGTGATATTGTTCTTGACTCGCCACAGTTTTAGTAAAATGGATTTTTTCAGAAAACAGTAGTGGGAGTATGGTAGAACTGGAAATGATTCCATAACCGCAAACGATTACTGAAAATTTAATAAGAACCTAAAAATTCAATCAGGTTTGACATTCCATTAGCCACTCCGCAGATATAATGGGTAACCTCAGACACCCGAGAGGTACTCCGGTAGCCTCAAGGACGGTGACAGGGAGGTTCTTGTTTACCCAGACTTGCCACTACCGCTGTTCCAGACTATGAGACCCGGCAGGAGGATGAGTATAGCGTTTTTCTAGACTAGCTTTAGAAGTGCACGTGTATATGACTCTGGCAGAGGGTTGTCGTAGACAGTGGGAGCAGCGGAAGCATAGTGGGCAAGTAGCTTATGTCTATTTATAGACTCGAACAGATATAGCCGAGAGAGATCGTCTATTTTTTGATGTGACAGTCATGGGCTTTGACTTCATCAGAATAAGGGATGGATCTGTTAAGAAGGTAGAAGGGTGTGATGTCCTGGTATTTGGATGACATGCACTTTGTAGGAAGTGAGATTCATATCCTACGATCGGTTATACTGTGGTTGTCACACAGTTGTTTCTCCACACAGGATATGGATATAATATCAGACATTCTGGTTACTAAATCTATGGTTTTAGATCTAGATTTGGGTAGTTTCCCAATCTGGGTACTTAGACAGTATTCTAAAGGTATTTAGAATAGATGACTCCTGGCATGGTGGTGTACATGCAGGTGATGGAGTCACCGTCTCTAAAGGTGTCTTACAGACTAAAAGGGAGAGGGATGTGCATGATTGGCAGATCACTTGCTTAGGAAATTGAGTTGATCATGAGATGTCAAGTACCACACCAGATGTTGTTTTTGCACTAGATGAATAAGTTGATATTAATCCAATCCTGGAGAAACATTCGGAAGCAGTTTTTGAACATAAGTGGATTTTCTAGAGATTTGGTAACGGCAGCCTCCTTTAGGAGACGGTTATCATTCCAGGATTCCAAGGTAACATGGATGACAAAGTGATTGTCAGAGTTATAGTTTTCCCTCTGACGAGGGGCAGTAGTTTGGACAGGTGGTCCAGACGGATACTGAGGAAGGCATGGCGCTGGATACTGATTTAGTTCAGTTGACAATACAATCTATGAAGTTTGGATTTGGAGTTCATTTATGAACTAGGTCCCATCAGATATCCAGACATATTCTAAGACAGGTATTACTCAATTCGGGAGATGGCTTTCTCCGCGAACATGAGATTAAGAGAGACACATAAAGAAACATCAGGGCGGATCCACTCATTGAGGCTATTTCTCGAACACAAGAGTTTTACAAACGAGCTTTGTGAAACTGATTGGTATATGAGTTGGGTGTTCGTTATCACATGGGCTGTGAGTATGCGACATCGCAATAATTAGCCTTAAGTGCAAGTGGGAGATTGTTGGATATAGTTCCCTCAAAGTCAATTATTGGATCGCAGGTACGTGATTGCAATGATTAAGGGAGGACCTATACCGGTAGGACAGTCTTACTCGAGATGATAGTATTCTATTTGGTTTACCTTTATCAGTCGTGTATAGCTTTAGGTGACATTACTGTTCACTATTACACGTTGATAGAACCCTTAGGATTCTTGCTTGACTACCAGCAGTATGATGGAGATCATATACGTGAGAGTTGGGTAGTCTATAAGCACATCCTTAAAAGTGGTCCCTAGTCGTGGGAGTTTCGAGACAGGGCATCGATACTCCGGAGTAGACTAGTGTAT
Organism: Agapanthus africanus; assembly: GCA_030015575.1. Taxonomy (NCBI): domain Eukaryota; kingdom Viridiplantae; phylum Streptophyta; class Magnoliopsida; order Asparagales; family Amaryllidaceae; genus Agapanthus; species Agapanthus africanus. The sequence continues at coordinate 162,116,090 of JASDDO010000024.1, forward strand.
ACAGTCGAGACCCCGACGAGGGGCGGTGGCCGGTCTCACAAGCCATTGGTGTCAGTTGGTTCACCTAAGATGTATACAGGTGCTCATTGGGTTATGAGTGCACCGGACAGGACTCGTCGGGAACCTGCTAGTTGGTATTATACTTAGCGTCAGATAGCAGTTCTCAGATGACATGTGTACAGGTTAGTTCATCGACCTGAGGTCGTCATTTGTCGCATGTGAGTTCCCACTGTGCTTTGATTGTTACCCTACCACGGCTCAAAGGAGTCGTGCAAACAGGTTTTAAATGGGTACAGTCCCGAGCCACATGGAGGCAAGTGAGCGGATCGGCAGGGTATTCGTTTCTCCCGGTATTGGGGGTGAGATCGCGCAGTGTCTAGGAGAGCCATTACACAAAGCCCTCGGCCGAGGCAGGAGATTTACTGGTAGGTACTCCAGTAGTATCTCAGGGTGTTCTGGGCTACACTCTGACACGACTTATACCGCTATTGGGGGTCTGAAGTTACCAGCCCCATAGGCCCGATATGCGATGCTCATAGACGAACGGACCAGACTGTACGGATATTGTCACTGATAGGCTCAGTAGGGTTTCAGGATGAGTTCGCTCATCAGCTTCCCTTTCTGTCAATACATGGGCAGCCGTTATGTACAGCTAGTACCACTGACGGCTTGTGGTTAAACCCACTGCCAGAGTATCGACGGGTCTTTAGAGTCCCCCACAGATAGTTTCCCAAGTTCGGACGAAACGTTATAGAGGCCGTATGGTTTTATGGCAGGGTTCGAACATGCACGTGCACTTGTGCACGTGTCATTCTTCGGACAGATAGTACTGGTGGGTTTTGGTTTAAGCCGGATCCAAGTATTATATTTTGTAGGAGTATTTTTGTCTCTTGCATTTTGTATTCGGTCGGAATACAAACGCGCTTATGTTTATACTGTTGTGGGGTAATCCTACGGGATTACTTTTGAAGTTGCCAATCTTCCTTCACCGGACTTAAACATTTGGTTTAATGTTTATGTTGCGGATTTTCTTTAATCCATGGCTAATTTTCTTTTGGGCTTTAAGCCTTTTCCTTTGGGGGGTTTTATTTGCAAACGTGGCTTTTTATTGGAGAGGGGTTTTTTGTGGTGTCGGGGCTCCAGCAGCAACCTGAATGTTCTAGTCTTGATGAGCCATTTTGTGAGTCACAAGTTCATTTAATTTCCTTTGTCCAAGCTTAAGATATTAGTGTTGATCTTTTGTGATGATATTTAGATATGGTCACCACTTATCTATGTTGTGCTCACCCCCTCCACCTCATGGCCGACCCCACCAATTTCTGCCTTCCAAATTGGTCGAGGCTCATTTCATGAGGAGATTGATTCATTACATTATTCAAAGCTCAATTTCATCACCCCAAAAGGCAACTTCAATTTACCACCACCCAATGGCTTGGGTGCCTTGAGACAAACTATTCTACACACTCTCTACTTCAATCTTGGACATGTCGGTTAGCAAACTTCATGTTCGAGTTGCCTCGGTTTAGAGGCGGGAGCCCGTATAAAGATCCGTTGACGTGGTGCCACCTTGACGAGGAGACAGGAGATCGGAGATGCCGCGAGGAGCGTGGGATAATGGCTAAAAACTGAAGGACACGGATTGATCGGTATAGCCATTCTATCATTTTACAGTTTGCTAGTTTAGCGTTAATGGCACGATCCGGGTTACAGTCTATGTTAGCGCCAGTTTATGAAAAAGTGTTCCGCGTTTGGCCTCGGATTGCAGGCCGGGACGCTACCGTAGACTTACAGCCGTCTCACCAGAGTCCTACTCCGTTGATGATGACTTCGACCCCCAGTGAGCCCTCACTCATCAGGGGGTCTACGGCTGACGTCACGGTTCCCATGCCTCCTTGATTCTGAATGAGACCGATTACGTGGGTTCTCCCTTCTGCCTCCAAAGATTCCTCCCTTCGCCGGCGGTCACTGTCATCTCCCCTGCGGCTCATGGAGGCTGAGTGAGCAGTAAGGAATGATGTTGGGCTCGCTGGAGGTCTGTTGCTTGAATTTTCGTGAGCTAAGAGAAATCATATTTCATAGAAGTTAGATGAATTGACTATAAAAACCAATTTGGGGAGTCCTACAAAATGGTTAGTTCAAAACATGATGTCGAAAATATTAGTTTGTGAAATCATAACCAATTGTACTTGAGTCTTGAGGTTTGAAAGGGGGGCACAATATAATTATTTTACAACGTAACTACAACATTCTTACAAGAGCTTTAAATCTTGTGTCCAAAAAATACTCTCCCACAGTGGCGGATCCTGGATCTTTACTCGGGGAGAGGGGAACAAAAATTTTTTTTTTACTCAATTGGATTTTTTTTACCTGATTAAATTTCGATGTCAAGATCTCGAGGTGGCAGGTCGCAGGCAGTAGCAATAGCACTCAACAGGGTATCGGCCAGAGCCTCGTCTTAATTTTCAGTCTCAAAACTGACAAAATTGAATCCTAAAACGGAAAAATAATTGCATTTCGGGAAATTCAAACCTATCAGATCATAAATAAACCACAATAATACATCACCAAACCATTGTTATGAAATCAATGTATGAAATTTTAATCAAATTTTAGCTGATACTGATAACAAATCGATACAGAAATCAAAGGGCAGAAATTCGAAGCATGGCACCTGGAATCGAGAGCGACTGGGTGAGGGACAATGAATCTGGAATCGAGGAGCCGAGGAGGAGAGGCGACTGGGCGAGGGATGAGGCGACTAGGAGAGGCACTTGGAATCGAGGAGCCGAGGAGGAGAGGTGAGGGCGACTAAGTGGGCAAGGGATGGGGTCATGGAGGGAGACAGGGAAGGCCGGCAGTCGGATCTAGGCTCCAAGGGCGAGGGCCGAAAGGAGGTCGAGTCGGTTGACTGTCGAGCTTGAGGCTGCGGAGAAGGCGAGGGAGAGGCGAGAGGCACGGCCGTGCGAGAGAGGCGAATGAGAAGTGAGGGGGATCAGGGATTTGGGACTTGGGAGAATGGGAGATAATAAGATATTATGATTGTACTGTATATAATGTATATTTTATATATAATATATATAATAATGAGTATGAAAAAATTTGAAAAAAACCAGTGGGGGCACGCGCCCCCACGTGCCCCTACTTGGGTCTGCCCCTACTCCCCCCCTTCATTTTCATGTAGCCAAAGGGTATGTTCTGTAACTGGAAGCAGAGAACTTGTATCAATTTATACTTCTCTTACATGGATGGATGAATTAAAAATAATGTGGAAAGTTTAATGAGCAATAGCTCAATTGGTATGACACCTTGCTATTTGGAGAAAGTGCAAAGGTTCGATCCCTAGTGGAAGGAAGTGGTCACAATTTAACGCTTTAGGGCAAATTCGTGGGTCCCCTGGATGTGCATAGCAGTGTTGTGTGCATGGATGTGTTGTGTGTGTTGTGTATGCATAGATTAGGGCTTACAGACAAGTGCCAGAAAAAAGAATGTGGAAAGTAGTAGGCGTGGCTAATGAAGCGAGCCGAAGCAACTCGCTTCGAAATTCGTTTGCTTCGCCTAGCCGACGAAACGAATTTTTCTCGCTTTGCCAGCTAGGAGAGGCGAGGGCAACAGTAATGAAGATAGAACCCGCTCGCTTCGCCTCGTCGCTTCGCGAGGCGAGACGAGGCAAAATCGCCGAGCCAGGCGAATTTTTTGCCTGGCTTAGTTGCTATTTTTTTTTTAAAAAATTTAAAAATTAAAATCAGGCTTAAAATTGAAATTTAAACAAGTTTTTTTATTAAAAAAATCTTAATCAAATTACAATTTCATAATACAATTTGTTGTTTTTTACATTAAAGACTAAACCCACTCAGGCTGCCTACCTATCCCTCCCAAATATTGATCTTAATGAGAGAGAATCAGGTCTACGTAGTTCTTTTTCTATTATTACGGATCTTACTCACTACTCGCCGGCACCGGTTGTGGTTATTCCTCCTTCGGTGTTGGTCTCGTTCGATCCTGTAATCTCCTCAGGTAGATAATTCGACTCCAAACTGATTGCATTTTGTTTCCTGACAGCAGCTACTTTCCAATCATGCGCGCAAATAATGCACTCCATTATGTCGTGCGTCAAACAGCATCTCTTCTCGCTTAATATCCTGCCACTTGTACTAAAACCACTTTCCAACGCTACTGTGGATACTGGAACGGTTAGTAAATCACGGGCCATAGTAGAAAGCTCAGGATACAAATGTCTATCGCTTTTCCACCAGGCTAAAATATCAAAATCATCTATAGTTAAATTTACATTTGAATCGGTTTGTAAAAATATTAATAACTCATTTAAATTTGACAATGATGAGACTACCAGGCCTTTTGCCCTGTTCTTCTGTTGAATAAGTGTTAAACCTGGAATAGAACCACGTGTACTGGTTGAATGTGCTGGTCTACTAGTTCTACCAGGAAAAAAACCGTGCAATATACAAATCAAACACTTCATCTAAATTACTTATAACGATAACAACATAAATATCAATATGTACGCCATGTCCCATGACCGTGTGAAACCCGGTTACAAGAGCTTCCAAACCTTCTAATTTAATTCTAAGGTCCATTACCGAACATAAACGTAAATAATTGGAACTTCGGAGAAATATTTAGAAATCTTAGCTAGTATAGTAAGTATCGGATGGTGAAGTACTGAATTTTCAACGTGACTAGCAAAACAATTAGTTATATTATACAATTCAGAGATAAGAATATGAGAAGTGGGGGGTATAAGTAGCAGAAAATCGTTCGGTTGCTATTTTAAAAGTCATAAGAAAATCTTTAAAAAGATCCGCAACCGCCCAATGATAGGGTGTTAAGTGGTTTTCTACAGGCATTTGTTCATTCCACATGCTGCTAATAATTCTGGCGGTCTTTAATGCAGTACAAAATATGTCATATGTACTTTTCTACCTAATGGCCATATCTTTTTTAAGAGACGGATTTACACCTGCAGCTAGGCATCTACTTTTGTATTCAGCTTTTCTTTTTTCAGAACTTTTAATAAACCTACACTCATCTTTAATTGTTTGAATATTTGTATTACATACGGTATAAGCATCCTGTACAGTAAGGTTAAGTATAAGACATGCGTAACGAAAATGAAAAAAAGACCACTGCAAATTAGTTTGCATATGCTAATGAGTTCAACAATAGCAGAATTATTGTTGCTAGTATTATCGAAAGAAGTAAAAAAAATTATTCACACAATGATATTCTTTTAAAATAGATCTAATTTCAGAAGTTATATGAAAAGCACTGTGTGGGTATGAAAATTGTCTAAAAGCGATAATTCTTTTTTGCAAAAACCAATCAGAATCTATCCAATGTACAGTAACACAGATCCAGAAAATTTCCCTTCTATCCGTTCTAATATCAAAAGTTAATGAAATACCAGTATCTAAAGAAGTAAGAGTAGCAATTAATATCTTTTTATCGTCGTTGTAGAGATTAAAACAACGATTTTTAAGCGTAATTCACAGAACCCTTTTGAATGCTGGTTGCAACGCCGTTTGAACGTACCGCTCAAAAGTTGCGCTTTCTTCGAATCCGAGAACATGTTCATCTTCCATAACATATCTTACCATTTCTGAAACATTTAAATCATGATTATATTGAAAAAGATCTTGACCGACGACACCAATTTGTGTTTGTGTGGTGGAGAAATCGGCCAGGGCTTCTAAGTGTTTTTTTTTAATGTTTATTCAAACTATCGGTGCCAGCACTATACTTGTGTTTATATGCACTGCCACAATACTTGCAAACGGCGTATCTAATACCATCCCTAAATTCAATTTTATAGTGATCCCAAATATCACTAGTAGTCGCATGTTTTTTTAGCTTCTCTAGATGTATGGGTGGATCTTTCCGCTTATTGTTCTGGATGGGCAATTTGGGTTTGATACGTATCGGATGATGAACCCTCCATTTCAATATTTTAACTAAATGTTAAAAAAAAGTATCAGAGTAGAAATAATAAATTAAAAATAAGAAATAAGAAAGAAAGAAGAATCGGTTCGATCAGAGGCTCGGAGCTTCGAAAATTCGGAGTCGGACTGTCGAAGGATCGGATCGGAGTTTCTATTCTTCAGAGAAATGGAAATTATCACAATAGTATTAGAGATTTAGATTTTTTTTTTTAGAGAGATGGGAATTTTTTTTAGAAGAGAAAAGAGTTTGGAATGAGAAGAAATGGGGTTTTGAGGTATTTATAGGTTTTTGAACTTTTTGTCCGTTTCTAGCCGTTACGAGGCGAGGCGAGCCGAGACGAATGGAAATTCACCTAGATCCAACCATTAAGAGCCGTTTGATGGGAATTCCAAGATGAAGCAAACCCGAGACGAGGCGGGGCGGTTCGTCGAGCAAGCGGCCGTTTGTGAACGTTGGACGGGAAGTTTGAGGCGAATTCGTGACGAATCGGTCAACGAGACAAGGCGAAGCGAGACGAATTGGCGAGTCTTGCCGATTCGTTGTGAATCGTGGCGATTCCCGAAGCGAGACGAGTTGGCGAGTTATGCGAGGCGAACTACGACGAAGCACAGCCGAAAAAGTTGGGAACCCGCTCGCTTCTTCTAGTCGCAGCCGGCGAGGCGAATCGATTCGCCAAATTCGCCCACGTCATCACAGAGTGAATTTTATTCGCTTCGTGACGAGGCAAAGAGAATCGATTCACCGTCGATTCGCTTCATTAGTCGGGTCTAGAAAGTAGAATCCATTTTCTTGCCACATACACTTCCGATCCATTTCATTCTGTCCCAATCCATTCCATTAAAAGTGATAAAATTTGCAAAAAATAAAAATAAAAAATGATCATAGTTCTACCTTAATCCAATAAACATGATGTGAAGTTGTGAACATATTGAATTATGGGAAATGAAATAAAAGAGATAGAACACAATGTTTTTGATGAAGGGAAAACTTCTTACTCTACAAAAAGCTTTTATCAATTCTCCCTGGAATTACGTCGGATTATTAAAATACAAATTTTTAAAGCTTTAAAAGCTTCATTTACCATTAGAATATTAATTTTCTTTCATAGCCCTAATTTAATCTTAATCGGACTATATATATATATATATATATATATATATATATATATATATATATATATATATATATATATATATATATTACCTATTTTCTAATTTGCATACTACCAAATTTATTATTAAGAACTTTGCTTTCTTAGAAATCCACCAAAAGTAATAATTTCTAAAGCAAGAGTAGAGATGGAAATTGGGTCGTGTTGGGTCAATATCAACTTTGACCGGTCCATTTATGTTTTGATCCAAAACAATCTTATATCGGATGAAATATATATATATATATATATATATATATATATATATATATATATATATATATATATATATTTCTTTTTAACCCAATTGGATATCTTTATATTGAATAGGATGAATGATTTCAAGAAAAACTGAAAGTTGGATATTCAAATTAACTGCTAGTCATAGGGATGATTCAAATTTCTTAGCATGGCCACTATATATTCAAAATAATGAAACAAGTTGGTTAAAACATAAGAACTGTAACATAAAATAAAATCATAAATTCAAAACTTGGAGTCGTCACAGGAGGAAAGGAGATCGACTCTCTTTAAGCAGGGAAAAATAAGGATGGATCCTACATGGCTTCAACCTTTTAACTCAAAGAAAAGTTAATTGCACCAATTCTTCATGTAATTTACCCTATATAGCGGGCAGTTAACCCGCTTCATCTATTGTAATTAGTGCAAACACCTGCTAAACAAAGCCATTGAAAAACTATGCTAAACAACACAAACATGAGTTGTAAAGCTAAATTAGATAATCATCTCTTTCTTTAAAATATATTGCCCTAAGAAAAACCAAAACTCTAAGAAATGGTTGCATTATGCGCCAATATGCGAGTTGAGAAGATAAGTGTTACATGGTCTACACTAAGGAAGATTTCCAGCAACAACCCAAAATTAGAAAACTGACCTCCAAAAGTCAGTCATGTGTGTCGTTGTGAGTGTAATTTGGATTCATCTAACAAACGCGGTTCCAAGTTTGTGGTGTCCCATTCGAACATACGTATGCACCTATGTATGCTTTGTTCTTAATTACTTGCTAAGTCCAAGGAAAAAGGTAAAGCCAAAGTCCATGCATCGAATTATAAAATCTACTCGTTTAACTTCTGCCGGGACGGATCCAAGAATTTTAGTCAGAGGGGGTACATCGGCAATCGCACATAATAAAGTTTTGTTAAGAACTCAACTACAATATATATTTATGCCATCACAATCTAATGGAGCTTCGGATCTCCCTCAGATGCTATCCACCGTCGATCCTGCGTTGGCGGTATCGAACGGCTGCGATTAGGTTTGGGAGTTGTTGGGTGTGAATCTCAATGGTTTAATGTTGGACGCTGAGATACCTGCGAAGAACTCCCGGAGTGGGTGACCACCGTAGGACCTTCCGACGATTAAGTTAGAGCCGAGATATATCTGCAGAGTAGTGGCGTATTAGAATAATTCCAGTTACCTGAGTCGTCTGAGAGATGGGTTTTTATAGTGGTCGCATAAAGCGAGCATGTGCGAAATCTTCGCCGTCAGTTACGCCCCCAGCATTATTCTCGCCTTAAATGGCGAGATGCGCCCATCAATGGCGGGATGCGGATCGTGGGGAGGCGGATATCTCGCCCTAGCGATATATGCGGAGCCGTTACGGGACAGCTGGGCTCCGTGCTATTGTTCGGGGAAACTGAGAAGGCTCGGTCCGTCGTAGCTCGGACGCGAGCTGGGAGGCTGAGGAAGCTCGGCGCATCAGAAGCTCGGAGGCGAGCTGTGTGGCTGAGGAATCTCGGCACGTCAGGAGCTCGGAGACTAGCAGGGGGCCCAGGAAGTTAGGCCCGTCAGAAGGCTCGAAGACGAGCAAAGAGACTGAGAGAGCTCGGAGACGAGCTGTTGGTAGATATTCAGGGAGGTCTCTTGAAAGGACGGATCGGTCCTCGGAGATCCGAGGACCCGAGGAATCCTCCCAGTGCAACTCATTTATTCCACCTCCGTAACTTTCGGGACACGTCATCTGCCACTTGTCGTTGTCTGAGGAGACACCATTCTGGAGCATCATCATTAGCCCCCCACTCTCGTTCCGACCTGTTTATGGGTCGGGTCAAGAGTGGCATTCTTGGTTTGGCGCTGAGAATAATAATACGGATCATCCGGGAACGACGCATCTTTTAGCGGTTGCATCGTTTCGATTTTCTGGGCCTACCGTCTCGTCGTTCGTCTGAGTTATCATTCGTATCTCTGGTGGTGTCAGCGGATCAGTGACATGACTAAGCTTTAAAGAGGGGGCGCTGTTTAAGTCGGTTCGCTGACGGGGGAACGGGCTACATATCGGGCGTTGGTTGGCGAAGGTGACAGGATGTCTCTGGCGATGGTTGTCGAAGAGACGTCCCCAATAGCCAATCGCCACGTGGAACCCCGCCAGTCATCGGGCGTGTCATTTCGTTTTGGCGGGAATCAATCTGGGCCGTTGGATGTTCTCCTTTGGGGTGCATAAATAGGAGGGGACCATCCTAGGGCCAACACTTTGCTTAAATCTTCTTCCACTGTTGAATATTGCCAGGCGCTCCTCCTTTAGATCGGATCCCCTGTTGATCATTCCTCGGCGAGTGCATCCCTTGAGCCAGGTTAGATGTCTTCGTCTGAGGAGTCTGTTGCGGTAGTAAGGGTAGGATCGGACGATGAGGTTCCGATTCCTCGGACCGAGTCCAGTGGGTCTTCCTTCTCTTCGGCTTCAGATAGCCAAGAGGGTTCCTCTTCCTCTTCGTCCTCCGTATCAGGTTCGCCCCTAGAGTCAACGCCGCTCGCGCTGCTCGCCGTCGGGCGACGGTAAGGGCTCCCAAAGTGTGCATCGGGAACGCCCGTGATGCGCCCTCCGTCTTGAGGAGTGTGGACGAGCTTACCGAGATTCGGGCTCGATTCCATATTCCCTCCAACTATTCGTTCGTTTAGCTAGAGAGAGTGAGCGGGCGGACCAGGTGCAAGGTAAGAAGATTGTCTTGTATTTGGAAGCATTCCGGGCCAGAATGTGTCTGCCCTTCTCAACCGAGGTATGTGGATGTTCCCCCAATCAGAGCAAGGCTCTGTTTGAATTTCAAAAATTCAAATTTTGAAGCAACGCTTCGGATCCCGTGCGCTGCGCGCAACGCGCCACGTGTCAGAAGTTGACACGGCAGCACAACGCCCAAGGCAGTACGTCTAATCAGAGCAAGGCTCTTTAAAAAACATAAGCAACACTCAACTGCGCAAGCGCACGGCTGCGCGACACGTGTCTGCGCAGTTGCGCAAGCACGACTGCGCAAGCGCACCGCTGCGCGACACGTGTCTGCGCAGTTGCGCAAGCACGACTGTGCAAGCGCACCGCTGCGCGACACGTGTCTGCGCAGTTGCGCAAGCGCTTCACTGCGCGACACGTGTCACTCACTGGGAGAGTTGCGCAAAACAGAATAAATCTTGTTAGAACAAGAAGATTTTCTTGTATAAGGCAGGGGTCTTTGGATCAAAGATCCAACGGTAGGGAAAATTCCCCAAATCACTCAGAAAAAGATTGTTTTAACAAATTTAACTAATTTTTGAGCACTATAAAAAGGACCCCAGACCTCATTTCAAAGGGGGAGGAACTTCTGGTTTTAAAAAAAAGAAGAGAGAAGAGAACTCTTGAGAACTCCTTGAGAACACAAAAAAGAAGGTAAAAACCTTTAAAACAAGAGAGAATTCTCTTAGGAATAGATCAGCGATCTTCAACAAATATATAAATAAATAAAAATAATAAAAAATAGTGCCTTGCACTTGCTATGAACCTTTGGTTCTCTGAAACAAGGAAAAAACTTGTTTTTTTTCTTTGATCCAAATCAAGGGATAAAAAGTGCCTTGCACTTCTGTTCTTGAATCTAAAAGATTCTTGGTACTTTGCACAAATGCAATGCATTACTTGAAGGGCCAGGCCCAAATCAAAAAGACCTAGCAAGCCAAAATAAATTGCAAAGCAATAAAAAGGGTAGAGCCCAAATGAAATTGATGCTTTGCATCATTTATAAAGGGCAGAGCCCAAAACAAATTGATGCTCTGCATCTTTTTTGGGCAAAGCCCAAATAAAAATAAAAAGAAATGCAATGCAAAAGCAAATAAATGTTGGACATTTTCAACTGGACTTAGCCCAATCATAGCCATAAGTCCTTAAATTAAATTGACTGAGCAAAATGGCTCTCCTAAATCAATCTTAATCAATCTGCATCCGGTTCGAGGGTACATCTTCGAACTCCTTTGACATCCATCGTTGTAATTCCTCAACGACGTCAAAGAGGTGACGGGTCCCAACGACCACACACCCATATGGACTGCGGGGTCCTTAAACTCGTGGACCGAAATGTCCTTAAACTAATGATGGACCGAAACGTCCCTAAACTAATATCGGACCGAAACGTCCCTAAACTAATATCGGACGACCACGTCCCTAAACTGGAATATGGACCACCACGTCCCTAAACTGGCACAATAGAGCCCAAATGCTCTTTTGTCGGATCTAAACGGTCCCGTTAAGTTGATCTTAGTCTCAAACTGGACTAACGTATCCTTAACAACCGTTTAAGTTGATCTTAGCCCCAAACACGGCTAACGTATCCTTAAACACTCAAATGGACTATAAAAAAAACCTAAATCAACTTCGGTTCGAGGGTACATCTTTGAACTCCTCTGACACTTGTCGTTGTAATCCTTCAACGAAGTTAGAGAGGTGATGAGTCCCGACGGCCATATATTAAAGGAATCATGTTTAAGTTGATCTTAGCCTCAACGAGGCTAGCGTATCCTTAAACTAAAAACACCAAACCCAAATCTAAGTAAATACGGATTTGGACTAAACCACGTCCTACGGGCGACGGCATTACTCAGTCTCCGTATACAATCCACGGGCAACCACAAATAAAACAAACACCCACGACACGAAGTGAAATTCTGGAGAAGGAGAAAGTTGTTACTGCGATGCGGTAGCGTAATTAACTGCAGGGGCTTGCGCCTGTAGGGAAGAGCGTCCCCACAATCAAAAACCCCTCAATCGAGGGGGAATCTGACGAAGTCCGCTACATCGGCCGCATCCGTCTAAACCTCCGATACACGGTGCCATAAATCAACTTGGCATCTCCGGAGAGGTGGACGGATAAAACCAAATAGCATCTGCCCCGAACCTCAGGCACAGACGCAAAGTCTAGGCCGCCGTTCGGAGGGGAACAGATTCTGGCACGCCCGGTGGGACCTTTTCCTCTTTCCACTCCACACTTCGTGTGTCGTCTTCGCGAACCAATCGCGGTTTGTTAATGGTTGCCTTCGGATTTCAAGTTACTAAGATTTGGTCTTTTGCCTGGCGCAGAACTCAAGATTCAATGGCCTTTAACTGCACCAACTGCTCGAAATGCCACTGCAACGGACGCTCCACCTCACCGGGAGGTGTAGCATATGGGCCCCAAGCGGCTTCCTTCCTTGCTCTGCCGGTCGACCAGGTGACCCAAGCCACCACTGGCCTGTTTTTCTGGACCATGATCCCGCCTACAAGCTTCTCTATGCCAATACCTGCACCGGAGGTGAACAAGAGATCGGTCTTCGACCGGCTCACTGCTACGACGGCCCCTGTCAACGGGTCGCCAATTACCAAACCAACAGCTTCTGTTTTCGCCAGGCTAGATCAGAACTCTAAATTGGCTGTCCCAACGAAGGCAATAACTGCTGCTCTAGAAGCCGTCAAGACGGCTTCCCCTGTCAAAGAGTCAGTCTTTTCAAGGCTGATGATTCCTGCTCCTGCCCCTGCTCGAGGATCTGTCTTTGACAGGTTGAATATCACCCCTCAAAAGACAACCTCAGTCTTTAAGAGGTTAACGCTGGCGGCGCCTCATTCAGACAGGGGGCCAAAAGAAGCTGTCTCAATCTCCGAGCCAGTCCCAACGGCTCGTCATGCTCGACGTCGCCATTGGCGACGAGTAAGAAAGACAGGGGCAACTCCCCCTCAGGGCTAACTCCACCGGCTCCAGTGGTGGAAGTCAACGCTGCTGTTCCAACTGGGAACAGCTTTGAACTGCTGAGGAGGGTACGTAAGAACTCTCCAACCGCTACACTGAAAAGATCTCCTCCACCTGCGGAGAGAGTTCCGGAAACAAAGCAGGAGCAGCCCCCTCAACGGCTGTCCTCGAAAATTTATAAAGTTTGGCGAAGGGTTCAAGACTCCGTGATCGACACGGATCACTCCCGTCAACGAAAGAAGATGAAGGTGCAAAAAGAAAAAGACCGTCCAATTAAACAGCAGAAGACAACGATCGCTAAGCTGCCCCCTTCAACGGTTCCTTCAACCTCAATGGCCCACAAAAGAAGGAGGCCAGAGAAAACTCCCGTGTCAGCGGAAAAAGTTAAAAATGGTGAACCTAAACGCCCCAAGTCAGGGGGCATAACAGTTCATACGGTTTACATGGCATCGGGAAAAGAAGATAGCCGCATGTCAACAGGTCATAGACCGCACACGAGGTCAGTGACCAAGGCTCAGGAGCAGCAGCAGAAGCTCCAAGAAATGATGAATGCTATGGCCGCACTTACAGGGCCAAAAGAAACCCTGGAAACATCCCCGGACGAGCGTCAAGAACAAGAAACGGACGCCGAATTCCTTCGGCGCGTACTAGAGAAGAAAGATAAAGAAGCTGCGGAGCAGGCAACCAACATAAAGAAAATGGCCCTCCTGTTCCAGGATATGGTGGGTATGATGATTCAACAAGATCCACCTGCTGAAGATCCCCCGATCATTCTTGAAGACGATAGGGGAGAGACGTCGAATCCTCCACCGGCTCTATCCACAGCTAAAGAGGATACCATCTCAAAAGCTGATTTGGATGAATACATCGCCCAGCAAATACGGGTTCATCATGCGACCGAAGCGGCCGTCCAGGTCGTAAAAACGGGGCGACCATATCCAAGTTGGTACGATCAAATCAAGTACCCACCCGGTTATACGATTCCCAAGTTCCATGTCTACAAGGGGACGAGCAATCCACACCAGCATGTTGCCCAGTTCAGGGCACTCTGCGGTAACACCGGTGGTGATGACAAGCTGTTGCTTCGCCAGTTGGTTGGAAGCTTATCAGATACGGCGTTCGAATGGTACTCTGAGCTCCCGAACGATTCTATTAAAACCTTCGCGGAGATGGAGGTACTGTTTACTCAGCGTTTTGCAAGCGCCAGTGAGCGTACCCCGATGACAGCACTGATTAACGCCAGGGTAAAGCCAGGCGAGACGTGGGTTCAGTATGTTATACGGTGGCAGAACTTGTGGTCGAAGTGCGAGCAGCGCATTGAAGAAGCTCCCGCGGTAGGTATGTTTGTGGGAACCCTCGATCCACAAGCGACCATCTCGCAGTTTATGATGTTTTTCAAGCCAACTACCTTCCAGGCCTTGATTGACAAACTAGCGCAAATGGATCAAATGGGCCATAAACCCCCTCTTCCAAGGCCGGACTCCCGAAATGACAAAGGGAAAGGAAAAGCGATCGTCGTCGCTAATGCTCAACAACAACCGAGTGACTCGAAGCCGGTTGCTCGTCAAAATAATATGCGCCCGTACGTACCCCTTGAGGATAGGATGGGACGTCCTTATTCCTTTCCCCGCGATAAAACGAGGAGGTTATTCGAGCTGGCGTTGCGCAACAGACTCATAAATCTGCCGGATCCAAAACGTCCGTTGCAACCAAGTGACGTCAACGAGCCCAACTACTGTCCTTATCATCGAGTACTAGTCCATCCGATCGAAGACTGCTACGTTTTCAAAAATTGGCTTGAAAACCAGTACCGACAGGGCAAGTTCGCGTTATCGGACAAATGGAAGGTGAATCCCCCACAGCCCCACACCTCTAAGGGGACGAATACGTCGGGGGCAACATGCTCCGTCATTGAAGAAGCTCCTTGGGAGGTTGTATTATCAGCCAAGACAAAGAGGATGCTAAACGATCTTCAGGCATGTCCAGCGATCAAGTGGAAGAACCCGTTGGAACCGCAGGTCATTGAGGGGATGTTGAAGCCGCGTACAACTCCAAAGACCGATGGTGGTGGCTCAAGCACTTGCAGTCAGCCGTCAAAATCTTCGAAAAAGAAGAAGAAGAAATCTAAAAAGCCCGTGAAGCCTGGCGACAAGCGCACAGACTTGAAAAAACAAATTAACGCGCTGGAGGAGTACAACCAGAAGGCACGGACTCCCATTACACTCCAAGAGTTCCTCAATCACGTCTTTTAAGAGGAAGGTAAGGGAAAAAGTTCGTCAGATGAATCTGAAGAATGCATGGCGAGCTGTCATGTGATTTCCCATTCGTTCGTGGGTGATGAGGAAACTCCTTGTACCGAAGCGCTGGGGGCAAATCTTGAACCAAAATTCCCGAAACTGTCAGATGAAATGATTGACGCGTTCCTTAATGAAGCTCGACTGAAAAGTAAAGCTGATCGAGAACGCGAGACGGCTATATTTGAAAGGGCCAAGCGCCAACGACTTGATGAAAGAGCTGAGATAATCCCGCTGGAGCAAAATGCCTCCACCGTTGACAAAAGCCAATTCAAGATGAGGAAAAAGTTTGCTAAGGCCATATCAATGGGCATGAAGCTACCATCCTCTGAAGGAAGCATCACCAATGAAATAGAAACGCACCCGTCCTATTGCTTATATCATCAGAAGGTTTCGCACCCCACCCAAGAGTGCAAAGCTTTCGATAGATGGTGGCAAGGATACGTTGCTCATCGACAATGCTTTAAGCGGGAAAAGCGTAAAACTCGTCGGGAGCAAAGAAATACGACCGAAGAGCTTGAAAGAACTACCGGCGATTGTCGCATGGTTAACACTGGCGGGTCACCGGTGCCTACATTCGGAAGCGATTCTGATGAGGAGCTAGAACTTGCCCCTCTCTTTAAAGAATCCACTTCGGGAAGAGAAGAAGAGCCGAAGGTCTGCGAAAATATTCGGCTGCGGAATCGGACGCTGCCTGAAAAGAACCTCGGACCCTCAAACAGAAAAGATAAAGGGAAAGAAAAGGTCTCTGAAGATATCGTCTTAGATGACCAAGTTCTGGAGGAGCTAAACGCCAACAACCCGCCGAAGAAGAATAAGGTGGATTACAACATCTTAGTGCATCTGAGGAAGCTACCCTCACAGCTCAGCATTCTTGACGCCCTTTTGCTATCAAAGGAGGCGAGAGATTCGTTGATCAAGGCACTACAAGACCCAGAACAATTCCAAGCATGCCTGGCCGAGGAAAAGATAAAGGATGAATTGGAAGAAGTGCACACGGCCGATATTACTTTTGGTGATAAAGACCTTCTACTTGGGACGTGCGAACACAATCGCCCTTTCTATGTCTCGGGATACTGCCACGATATTAAGATAAGCAAAATTCTGATCGACAATGGATCCTCCGTTAATCTCCTCAATGTGCGGGTGTTAAAAGAAATCTGCATGAGCGTCCAGCACCTTGCTCATGACAAGATCACCATCTCCGAGTTCGACTCCCAGTCATCAAGAACTCTTGGGTCTGTGATACTGATGCTACGCTTCGGGCTACTCGTCACGGACATTAAGTTCCATGTCATCGACGCCAAGACATGCTACAACGCTTTGCTCGGCTGACCATGGTTACACGAGTACAACATCATCCCTTCTACACAACATCAGTGTATGAAGTATTTTAAGGATGGTTTCGAGTATACCGTGACGGGAGAACTGAACCCGTTCTCTGTGAACGAGGTCCGCAAATACGAAGATGCCAAATACTTCTTGCCAGATTTCGAAGATACGGAGAAGTGTCGCAAACCAGAGAATAAAGCTAATGCCACCATCCCTGTCTTCGGCAGTGATACCGAGGAGGAAGAGGAGATGGTGTATTCGGGTCCGCCCCGACACAACAAGCCAGGACCATCCGCTCCTACGTTAATCTTTGGTAGCGACTCGGAAGATGAGATCCATACTGTATTCTCTGCTCGACCTTCAATACGAACGTCCGCTGACGAAGAGCAAAGTCTACAAGTCGCCATAGTGCCGCTTAAACACCATAAGGAACTGGATGCACTTAATATTTACAATGTAGAAGAGCTACAAACATTCTACATCCTTCCCAGGCGAGAAGGCGAGAAAGCGAGAAAGCAATTCTGTTCTACCGCTCTGAAGAAACCAAGGTGGAAAAAGAAATCTGGCATGGCGCGGATCCTACGCTCGACAGGCTTCAGCCTATCCGTCTCCCCAGATATTATACGGAAGGTTTGAAAAAGCTGCTGAAACGTCAGGGGATATCCTTCAAGCAGACCGTTCGAAAAGCCAAGTTATATGATAAAGTCTGGAACGTTCCCGGGACTCAACGTAAACTGCCTAATGGGAGAATGGAAACAATTGGGCTTGGATACGTCCGGTCAAAGAAACGGGAGCTACTAAACAGCTGCTATGTCGTGTATGACTTCGATGAAGAAGCGGATGCTCAATGGGAGGACGCTAATCCTGAGACAATGAAAATTCCGGATGCAAAAGTGCCCAGTCCGTCGTTCGAAGAGCAAATGAACAAGCTTATAAGGGAAGCGGGTCAAAAAGTCCAAGACGATCATAACCGCGAAATGGTCATCTACGAGAAAGCCAGAACGCAACGCCTTCTCCAACAGGCCGTGAAAGATGAAAAGGCTGCTCCCTGTCAACCTATTATAAAGAAGGCTCGGCGCAAAAGCAGAAATAAGTCGAAAGGCCAAAAAGGCGCTCAACAACAACAAAGCAGGGCTAAGAAGCCACGCAAACGGGAGTCGAGCGTTATTGATTTATCCCTTATGAAGAAAATGGGTCGAGCGTACTCGTTTCCTCGGGACAAGACAAAGAAGATACTTGACCTCGCTCTAAAACATCAGATGCTTACACTGCCGGAGTCTAAGCACCCCGAACAAGCAGGCGAAGTCTTTGACCCAAACTATTGCTCTTACCATCGAGTAATAGGGCATCCTCTTGAAAATTGCTTCACCTTCAAAAATTGGGTTGAAGATCAGTACCAGCTCGGTAAGTTCGTCCTGTCTGACAACTGGAGGGTAGCGCCGCCACAGAAGCACGAACCCAAAGCCACGAGAAAAGAAGAACCGGTTCCACATCGGGATTGGAAGCGAATTCGCACCTGTCACGTGATTACAATATTAAAAGAAGGGCCCGAGAACATGGACAGCCTTCCCTGGTGCTTCGAAAACAGCAATGATGAGGTGATCTCAGAATTCCCTCCAGCGCCAAAAGAGCTGGAAGATGGAATCCATACCACTGCAGATAACCTCAAGAAGATTGAGTTGGGGACGGCAAACGATCCACGACCGACATTCATCAGCGAGTTACTATCTGAAGAAAGGGTAGCTGCGTTAAAGGATGTGCTTCTGCAGCATAGAGATTGCTTCGCGTGGAACTATTCCGAAATGCCGGGACTAGATCCAGAAATTGCTGTACACAAATTGGCGATATCCCCGAATATCAAGCCAGTCAAACAGGCACCGAGGAGAATGCGGCTCGAGCTTGAAATGAGTATCAATGCTGAAGTCAAGAAGCTGATCGACTCTGGCTTCATCCAGGAAGTTCAATACCCTGAATGGATCGCCAACATCGTCCCGGTGATGAAGAAAAACGGGACAGTGCGCATATGCGTGGATTTTCGGGATCTCAATAAAGCCTGCCCAAAAGATGATTTCCCGGTGCCGGTCACCGAACTGATGATCGACAATACATCCACTCATTAGGTTTTCTCCTTCATGGACGGCTCATCGAGGTATAACCAGATAAAGATGCATCCCGAAGACCAGAAGCACACAGCCTTCAGGACCCCTCTAGGTATATTCTGTTATAAAGTGATGCCCTTTGGTTTAAAGAACGCCGGTGCCACCTATCAAAGGGCCATGACAAAGATCTTCGATGACCTTATACACGAAATCGTCGAATGCTATATCGACGATCTCGTGGTTAAAAGCAAATCATACGAGGAACATCTCGAGCATCTGAAGACCGTATTTCAACGCCTTCGACAATACAACTTGAAAATGAACCCGCTCAAATGTGCATTCGGAGTTTCCTCGGGCAAATTCCTGGGATTCATTGTTCGACACCGAGGTATTGAAATAGATCCGTCAAAGATTAAAGCGATCATGGAAATGCCTCCGCCAAGAACTCTCAAACAATTGCGATCTCTCCAAGGAAAGCTCGCATACATACGGCGATTTATAGCCAACCTTTCAGGAAAGTGTCGTCCTTACAGTCACCTGATGAAGAAGGGAACCCCGTTCGTCTGGGACCAAAAATGCCAAAGCGCACTAGATGAGATCAAGCAATACCTGCAGAACCCGCCAGTGTTGGCTGCCCCGGTTAAGGGAAAGCCTCTCATTCTTTATACGACCGCCCTCGAAGGTTCTTTAGGCGCATTATGGGCACAAGAGAACGATCAAGGAAAAGAGAGAGCACTCTACTACTTAAGTCGAGTTCTGCTGGGGGCAGAAAGCAACTACTCCCCCATTGAAAAACACTGCCCGGCGTTGATCTTTACGATAACTAAGCTCAGGCACTATGCGTTGGCGCATGAAGTCCGTCTCATTTCAAAGGTGGACCCGTTAAATACTTGATGTCAAAGGCTATATTGACGGGACGACTCACTAAATGGGCCCTACTCTTGATGGAGTTTTCAATAACGTATCAACCTCTCAAGGTAGTGAAAGGCCAGGCCATCGCCGACTTCCTCGCTGAGCATCCCATACCCGCCGATTCTCCTCTAAATTGCAATCTTCCAGACGAACATGCGTTTGATGCGATCGACGGTGGTAATACCCGATGGGAGCTCTATTTCGATGGAGCATCTTCCGTAAAGAAGCGCAAACAAAGTACCCCTATAATCAAATCGGGGGTAGGACTCATCTTTGTAACTCCGCAAGGGGGGATAATGCCCTTCGCTTTCTCCTTAACAGAGCCGAGGAAAAATAACGAAGCCGAATATGAAGCTCTGATAGCAGGCCTTGAGATCGCCATTGACATGGGAATTGAAAGCCTCCTCATATATGGGGATTCTCAACTTGTCGTTAGTCAAGTAAACGGCGACTACCAAACGTGCAAGCCAGAATTGGTGAAATACGGTGCAAAAGTGCAACAACTGTTGACCCAAATTCCCTCTTATACTTTGGAGAACATACCGCGCGCGGAAAAAAGCAAAGCGGACACATTGGCCAAACTTGCTAAAGAACTGGCTGACGAGAACCTCGATGACGTCAGAATCGTGGTACAAAGCCGTCGAGTGCTTGCCCCAGCAGAAATATCTCCGGAATCATCCGAAGAAAAAGGAGCGAACGAGGAAACAACCCTGCAAGTAAAAGATTGGGAAAATACCGAGGATTGGAGGGAAGTCTTCATAGATTACTTCAAGTCCCACCGATTGCCCGAAGAAGCGTCCACGAGACATCAGCTCATAAAACGAGCTCTGTCTTTCGCCTTCGTCAATGATACTCTGTACAAAAGGTCATTTGATTCTCTGTGGCTGAGATGCTTAGGACCTGACGAAGCGAAAAGGGTCGTCCGGGAAGTTCAAGACGGACTCTGCGGTTCTCACCAAGCAGGCCCAAAGATGAAGTTGAAGATCAAACGGATGGGTTACTATTGGCCCACGATGATCCAGGACTGCCTCGAATATGCGAAGCAATGCCACTCATGCCAAATTCATGGGGACTTCATCCATCAGCATCCGAATCCACTAAATCCAACTGTGGCTAGCTGGCAATTCGAAATGTGGGGGACTGATATAGTCGGCCCCATCGAACCAGCATCGTCCAGAGGACATCGTTTCATCTTAGCAACGACTGGCTACTTCTCTAAATGGGCAGAAGCAGTACCGTTAAGAGAAGTGAAGACGGAGAATATCCTCTATTTCTTCAAGACGCACGTCATATATCGGTTTGAAACGCCAAGACGGATCATCTCCGATAACGGGCCAGCCTACAGGAGCCACAAGATCAGTCGCTTCGCGCAACAGTACAATATAGACTGGAGATATTCCTCAGTTTATAATCCGCGAGCTAATGGTCTAGCCGAGGCCTTCAACAAGACCTTAACAAAGATCATAAAGAAAACGGTGTCCCGAAATAAGAAGGACTGGCACGAAAGACTGCAAGAAGCTCTTTGGGCGTATCGAACTACATTTAAGACGGCCACGAACACAACGCCGTACGCGTTGGTGTTCGGTACAGAAGCAGTACTCCCCCTCGAGATAGAGTTACCCTCTCTACGAATGGCAGTCCACTACGAGCTGACGAACGAAGAAAATGCTCACCTTCAGCTTGAGGAGCTTGACGTCCTTGATGAAACCCGGCTCATAGCGCAGCAAAATCTAGAAGCTTATAAAGCAAAGATGACACGCTCATACGAAAGATTGACCCGACCGAGGACATTCCGCCAAGGCGAACTCGTGCTAGTGGTCAAAAGGCCTATGATCCCCAATCGCGCCAAGCGGGGAAAATTCGAGCCAAACTATGAAGGCCCATACATCATAGATAAGGTCTACCAAGGTGGGGCCTATCTACTCATGGACATGCACGGTGAAAGGCCTTTCAGGCCGATAAACGGTCGCTTCCTAAAGAAGTACTACGCTTAATGAGCCACAGCCTAGGTCAACGATAGATGACGACGACTATGTCCGCTCGCTATCTTCCTAAGCTTAAGCTTTCTAAGCAGTGGCCAGCCTTCTCCATGACGGACCGAAACGTCCTTAAACTAACGACGGACCGAAATGTCCTTAAACTAATAGCAGACCGAAACGTCTTTAAAACTACTACCGCAGCATCTTTAGGCTGACGAGATATAAAAAAAACATATAAAAATAAAATAAAAAAAACGGTATGTCCATAAGCAAAATGGGCACGGATGAAAACCCGAAAAGGCTCCGTGAGTAAAAACAGCAGGGCTACCGGCGAGTGTTCGTGAAAACCCGAAAGGGCGCGACCTCGTAAAAAAAAATATATATATAAAAATAAAAAGAATTAAAAAAAAACGGTATGTCCATAAGCAAAACGGGCACGGATGAAAACCCGAAAGGGCTCCGTGAGTAAAAACAGCAGGGCTACCGGCGAATGTTCGTGAAAACCCGAAAGGGCGCGACCTCGTAAAAAAAAATATATAAAAATAAAAAGAATTAAAAAAAACGGTGCGTCCATAAGCAAAACGGGCACGGATGAAAACCCGAAATGGCTCCGTGAGTAAAAACAGCAGGGCTACCGGCGAGTGTTTGTGAAAAACCGAAAGGGCGCAACCTCGTTAAAAGACATTTATAGGGTCCTCTCGACCTTGTAAGGAGAAACCACCCGCGTGAGATCCTTACGACTCACAAGGAAGCAACACACTTAAGGATCCCCACGATTCCTAAGGAGAAAATACACTTGCGAGATCCTCACGACTCGTAAGGAGAACTCTCTTATGGGACCCTCACGGCTCATAAGAGTTGAAAGTCTTAAGTTACAGAGACCTAAACCTGTGCTTAAGCAACCCCCACAACCTTCGATATTGCCCTACATGTGGCTCAATATTGACCCTTGTATACAATCCACGGGCGCGAATAAACATTTCCCTAACTAAGTCTCATCCGAGACTAGGGATATGTTTGCATGGAAAACAACCCTTGTAAATCCTCTCGACTTACAAGGAGAAAACCCTCCTGTAGGATCCTTACGACTTACAGCGGAACAATACACCTAGGAACCCTCATGATTCCTAGGGAGAAAATACACCTATAAGATCCTCACGACTTGTAGGGAGAAATAGCTTTGTGAGACCCTTACGGCTCATAAGGTCAAAAGCCTTAGCAGACAGGACCCTAACCCTGGTCGCTAAGCCTCCTTTGTTCGACAATGACAGAGGCAAATGATGATTCGCTCCTGGCGATATCCCAGTTGTAGCGGTGCTGATGCCGAAATCGGTGTCTAATTTCAGGTTTATGGCGAAAAGCCAGTAGGCCGTACATGCATACGAAATAGCCGAAATGATGGGGCGACTTGCAATAAAAAGCAGCAAGTAAAAATATATGCATGAAGAAATAGCCGAAATGATTGGGCAAATCGCAATAAAAAGCAGCGAGTAAAAATAAAATAAACAGCCGAAATGATTGGGCACCGCGAAAAATAGCCGAAATGATTGGGCAATCGTGACCTTCACGATATGAAAGCTGAAAGGATAGAGCATCGCGGAAATAAAACAAAAAAAATGATGATGATAAAACTTTGGCCCTACAGTTAAGATCACATCGATTCCTGTATACAATCCAAGGGCGTAAACAAAGTGGGAACCATACTCTCCCAACAAACTCCTCGACTCACGGATACAAACACTCCTTGATGAGAGCCTCCTGATTCGCGTCGACTCGCAGAGCCACCAGAGCCTCCGTGGGAACCCTCGACTCGTTTCAAACCCCAAGGAAACAAATAATCCTTAACGCTTGGGAAACAAATAATCCCTAGCAAACTCCTCGACTCACGGATACAAACACTCCTTGACGAGAGCCTTCTGATTCGCGTCGACTCGCAGAGCCACCAGAGCCTCTATGGGAACCCTCGACTCGTTTCAAACCCCAAGGAAACAAATAATCCTTGGCGCTTGGGAAACAAATAATCCCTAGCAAACTCCTCGACTCACGGATACAAACACTCCTTGACGAGAGCCTTCTGATCGCGTCGACTCGCAGAGCCACCAGAGCCTCCGTGGGAACCCTCGACTCGTTTCAAACCCCAAGGAAACAAATAATCCTTGGCGCTTGGGAAACAAATAATCCCTAGCAAACTCCTCGACTCACGGATACAAACACTCCTTGACGAGAGCCTTCTGATTTACGTCGACTCGCAGAGCCACCAGAGCCTCCGTGGGAACCCTCGACTCGTTTCAAACCCCAACGAAACAAATAATCATTGGAGCTTGGGAAACAAATAATCCCTAGCAAACTCCTCGACTCACGGATACAAACACTCCTTGACGAGAGCCTTCTGATTCGCGTCGACTCGCAGAGCCACCAGTGCCTCCGTGGGAACCCTCGACTCGTTTTGAACCCCAAGGAAACAAATAATCCTTGGTGCTTGGGAAACAAATAATCCCTAGCAAATTCCTCGACTCACGGATACAAACACTCCGTGACGAGAGCCTCCCGACCCGCGTCAACTCGCAGAGCCACCACTGTCTTCGCGAGAGAATTCCCGGTTCGTCCCACCTTGCAAGATGAAGTCTCGGGCCGCAAAGATTGAAAAACTTGCTGCCTGAACAATGGGGCCCTGCAAGTCAATCCAAAATGGTCTCTTGCATACTATTCACAGGTCTCACTCTCCGAAGTCGATTTTCGACAAGGAGGGAAACAACCGCTTATGGGTCCTCTCGACTCGTAAGAGGAAAAAATTCTCTTATAGGATCCTTACGACTTGTAAGAGAAAACACACTTAGGAATCCTCACGATTCCTAAGGAGAAAAACCCACCTACGAGATCCTCTCGATCCGTAGGGAGAAAAGTCTCCATGAGACCCTCACGGCTCATAGAGTTGAGAAGTCTTAGGCAGCAGATCTGAACCTGCGGCTTAAGCCATCGCTATTTCTTAAGAAATTCAAGATGCATGCCCTATTATCCGTCAACCATGATTACTAAGGTGGCACACTGACAACAAAAGAAAGAAAATGGCGGAGAAATGACACAGGACATTACAAAAATGTGTATTTTTTTATTCATAAATATTGATCGGGTACAGGATACATTGTACTAAAGAATAAAAATATATATACATATATTTTACAAGTACAAATGATACAAGGAGAATTACTGAGAAGGAAGCGTCTTGCATAGATTTAGCAATTGCTCGCATACTTCCTTCCACGCCTTCTCTTGATCGGCTACCACCGCCAGCTCCGCCTCCACTTGGGCTCGTTGCTGCAAGACAGACGCAAGCTGCTCCCTGACGACTTGATAAGCAGCTTCCCGACCCGGGGTATTGCGCTCAGCTACGTCAAGCTTCCGCTTCAAGTTTAGCCCATGGGAGATGCGCTCCAAGAGACCCTCAAAAACAGTCTTCACTTGGGCAGCATTTGCTTCAACCTCAGCGCGCAGATGGGCCGTTTCGTTCGAGGTCTTTTGGCATGCCCTTAGTTTTAAAGCTGCTTCTTGCTCCAAATGTCGGAAGTGAGAGGTGCTTTGCTCGAGCCAAGCTGTTCGTTGGGTGCTTAGGGCTAAAACTTCGGGAGAAGGACGCGTCGACTCCAACCGATGTAGACAGGCCTCGATTTCCCTGCAATGATTAACCCAAGATTCGACGACGCCTTCGTTATGAAAATTTATGAGCGCCGCCAACATCGGGTTAACCTCCACAGCGAAATCTACGGCAGAAGGGAGAGCGTCCATGTTAAGCTCTTCGATGTACCCGCTCAGCATGCCCAAACTCATCACAGCACCCTTTGAAGATGGACGTTTCAAGAAAGGGCCTGCCGGTGAAAGGACGCGAGACTCAAGAGGGACCGAAGCCGGAACAATAGCTGCAAAACAAAACATGGTCAAACAATGATTCAAGAGATGTTGAAGGGTTACCAAAAAGGAAATTTACTATACCAGCTGCAACGGACTGCAAAGCCGGAAGGGCCGGTGGCGTGGCCGGTCTTGCATCCCCTCCTTCGATTTGTGGCACTGCAATAAGGAAAAGGAAAAGTCAGAAATCATCCCATTACTAAAAAAGGGGGTAAATAAAGACATTGTAGTGAACGTATACTCACCGGCACCACTAGAGGGAGAAGCGAGTTCGGATAGGAAGGAGAAGTGTGGGAGCAACACTTGATATAAATGATCAAAGAGCACTCCTGAAAGGGCACAATGGTATAACGTTAGTACAAAAGCTACATGTTTAAAAGATTAACGCATGAGTCGTAAATCCATACCTTCCAACATCCGCGATGGTACAAGGGAAGGCGGGGAGGTGACCACCGCCAAAGCAGTAGTTGACGGTGCTCCTTCGAGCAATGGAGCGTCGGCACTGGCCGCACCTGCAAAGACAAACTTATTAGAAGAGATCGCGAGATATATAAAAAGAAGAACGCTGGTAACTCAAAGTTTACCCGACGAGCTGCCAGCCGAAACTGAAGCAATCCCCTCTTCTATTGACACGAGACCACACACCCATATGGACTGCGGGGTCCTTAAACTCGTGGACCGAAATGTCCTTAAACTAATGATGGACCGAAACGTCCTTAAACTAATATTGGACCGAAACGTCCCTAAACTAATATCGGACCGAAACGTCCCTAAACTAATATCGGACCACCACGTCCCTAAACTGGAATATGGACCACCACGTCCCTAAACTGGCAGAATAGAGCCCAAATGCTCTTTTGTCGGATCTAAACGGTCCCGTTAAGTTGATCTTAGTCTCAAACTGGACTAACGTATCCTTAACAACCGTTTAAGTTGATCTTAGCCCCAAACACGGCTAACGTATCCTTAAACACTCAAATGGACTATAAAAAAAAACCTAAATCAACTTCGGTTCGAGGGTACATCTTTGAACTCCTCTGACACTTGTCGTTGTAATCCTTCAACGAAGTTAGAGAGGTGATGAGTCCCGACGGCCATATATTAAAGGAATCACGTTTAAGTTGATCTTAGCCTCAACGAGGCTAGCGTATCCTTAAACTAAAAACACCAAACCCAAGTCTAAGTAAATACGGATTTGAACTAAACCACATCCTACGGGCGACGGCATTACTCAGTCTCCGTATACAATCCACGGGCAACCACAAATAAAACAAACACCCACGACACGAAGTGAAATTCTGGAGAAAGAGAAAGTTGTTACTGCGATGCGGTAGCGTAATTAACTGCAGGGGCTTGCGCCTACAGGGAAGAGCGTCCCCACAATCAAAAACCCCTCAATCGAGGGGGAATCTGACGAAGTCCGCTACATCGGCCGCATCCGTCTAAACCTCCGATACACGGTGCCATAAATCAACTTGGCATCTTCGGAGAGGTGGACGGATAAAACCAAATAGCATCTGCCCCGAACCTCAGGCACAGACGCAAAGTCTAGGCCACCGTTCGGAGGGGAACAGTGGAGTGCTTCGTTGCTCCCATCTTGCCCCGGACCAGCTAGCGCCGAACTCATAGAGAATCCTCCTTAGGTTTCTGGTCCAGTTGAAACTCGAAAACATCCCCTTCGGTTTAACCCTCCTCGTTTCCTTTCTCTGTTATAAGAATCACCTTAGCACCAGCAAGGATGAGCCGAGCTGGATGTATTTTTCCTTTAAAAAACGTAAGGGTGGGGTGGCTTGGTCGAGTGTGGTAGCCGTCCCTTCTTCCATCCATGATTGGAAGGAAAAGTTCGTATTTGTCGAGCCACCCGAGGGCGAGAATTGGCCTGTGCCCACACAGTGGCACAGGGCTGACTGCCCTAGGGCAAAAACGTCATCCTCACCTGAGGCAAGGGCAGTGTCGTTGTGGGAGCCGATCCAGCGGGCCGACGTCTTTCTCTCTGAGCTGGGCTGGGCTCAGCCCCACGCGCTTTATGGGTAAGTTAGGGCCGTGGAAGATCTATTTAGACTTTGATGAATTTTCCTTACCCTTTTAAGCATCACTAACTCTTTCTTGTGTATTCTCATTTTTGCAGAGCAAATGGACCGATCCAAGTTCTTAGCTACCATGGCCGCAAAGGCCCAGAAGAAGATAGGGGGTGGAAGTTTGTCCCAACCCTGCTCGAGTTCGGCCCCGAGGCCAGCTCCACTGAGCAAGCAGTGTGCTGCACCCCGAGCCCCGGAAGAAAGCCATGGGGGGAGCCAGAAGCACTCACGGGACCCAGCGCCCCAGACGAGGGAGGCGGAAGAGGAGGAGGAACCCACCGATGTTCCCCTCAAAAGGCAAAAAAGAACGGTCTCTCGGGCGCCCTCCACCGGAATTCCCGTGCAGGAGGGGGACTTCTGCTTTGGGGTGCCCTCAGGGCTCTCTGTCGCCGACACCCTACTCTCCGACATGGAGCAAGCAGCTGGCGACAAGATTCCCTGCGAGACCCTGAAGGTCCAGGTGGCAGCCATTGCTCAGGAGGCAGTTCAGGTCAGTATCCGTTTTCCTTTAAGAATTTTCTTAAGTATTTGTTTTTGTTTGAACATTTCTAATCCCTTTTGCTTCTTTCCTCAGGTCCTCCACCACTGCGATCTCATTGTCAATATTGAATCCGAGGAGATAGCGCCGGCCATGAAGAAGGCGGGTGAATCGTCCTCACGGGAGAAGGATCTGCACCTTCACTTGCAGCAGGCGGAGGAGAAGATAGCCACCCTCGAAGCTCGAGTGGTCGCCGAGGAGCTGACGAATTCCAAGCACAATAAGTCTCACTGACTTCTGAGTGAATCCAACCGGGCTATCCAGGCTAAGTTAGAAGAGGTTGGAAACCTCTATAACACAATGAAGAAGTCGAGGGATGCTAGTAGGAAGGATGCTCGGGTGGCGCTCAATGCGGTGAAGCTTGCCGAGGTCCGAGCGGTGAAGTTTGTGGAGAGGTATAAAGCGTCGGACCAGTTCTACGACGACATCACCGAAGCCTCGGCCATCGTTTGGTACGAGGCCCTCAACGCCGTCAAGGCGTCAATACCGGAGTTTGCCGACGGTGAACTCCGCGCTAAATACCCGCTCTCCGAGGACGTGCCGCAGGGGGCGGACGCCAAGGTGGCCGCAGGGGGTGAAGCTGTCCCTGAGACCGAAGCTCTGTCCCCCGAGGGAGGTGTCGAGCAGGGCGAGGTCCCGACGGAGCCCACGGCCTGAGATTTCTTCCTTTTGGAGCTTTTGTTTTTCATTTCAAAATCTTGTAAGCCTCCGGGCATTTTTTATAAGGCTGAAGAGCCCAGAATACCCTGTAAAATCTCGGAATGCAAATAAAGTTGAGCTCATTTTGTCACACCCCACTTCCCAGTGTATGAGTAAGGAGATGCGATGAGGCCCACTACGTATTTACTCCGAAATAAACACGCTAAATGTAACTAAGCAATATAATGAATGTACACAAGTAAATGACAAGAGATGTAATTGAACAGCAACTTTTATTTATTAAATATTTCTTTACAATACAACTGAAAAGTAAATACAATGATGAAAGCAATACTTAAACAATGGCATGATCATGAAAGTAAAGTAAGTACAAGTAAAGCCTAAAGCTCGTGCTGCTCATTGTCTGCTCTAAGTGCTCTTGGCTGGTCTCGAAATCCTCAAAGTCGGGTCCTCCTGACAACATTCTAAAGAAAGAAGAGAAATATGAATGTCGTCAGCGAACAATCACTCGGTAAGTCCCAAAAAAAGAAAGAAGTAGAATAGACAGGTGGGAGAATATAATTGTATAATGTTTTGATTGTTATATTAACGCAGTTATTTGTACCTTGGTACAGAATATGCTAGTGTATACGAGAGAAGTCCAACTTACACCGTGGACTTTGGTAACCCATGGTACAAGGCTTCGTCGATAAAACCACAGAACAATGGCAATGGATGTATAGATACGTCTTTTAATGACCATCTCATGCCACCTTTAACACATTTTGTGTCAGTCTATCCCTTTAAAACCCCGTAATGTCTTATTGTATTGATGTAATGTAATGAATGGTTGTATACGACTTGTCGAAACCATGATATCATATAAACGGAATGGATATAAATGGATAGTCATGTAATCAAAGTATATCCATGGTTCAGTTCAGTCGAGTCATGTTCATATTGTTGTAGATTGTATTCTGGTGTAAATGGATTCATGTTAAAATGGAGTTATACTTGAATCATATTCAAGGATAGATTGATTTCATATTAGACTGAGACTCGGTCTTGTTCCCGCCGAAAATTTCTACGCAGAAGAGTCCAAGGTATCAAATGGAAACGATACGCTTAAGAAAATGCGAACCAATATCTTCCGTCCTGTATTTTGATAAGTTCCCGAAGGAGGAACTATTAAATTCTGATAGTATTGGAAGCATCTCGAAAAACCCTTCGATTTGATATATTATGGGCCTCATAATTCATCCGGGATCAAAAGTTATGAGGCATCACGTGTCCACACGTGATGGACCTTTAAGAACCCGCTGGAGGAGCTAAAAGATATAATAAAAACTCTGAAAAGACCCCAATCGGGCATCACGTGCTCACACGTGACCATGGGTCACGTGCAGACACGTGATGGGCTTTTAAAGCCTCTAAAATAATGAATAGAATTTAATTCTAAAAGTCAGAAAATACCTCAACGAGGTATCACGTGCTTACACGTGACCAATGGTCACGTGTTGACACGTGATTGTTAAAACAACAACATAAACAAGCGGTCGTTAAAGAACTCAATTGGGGGTCACGTGCTCACACGTGACCAAGGGTCACGTGTCAGCACGTGATTGGTTCCGAAAGCCCTACAGTTAATAGAATTAAATTCTAAAAGTCTCTAAATCTTTCCAAATGGAAAAGGATTATGGGGACCGTTGGATTAAAGATCCAAGGGTGATTAAATATCACCAATTTATGGAAAGATCTTGGACTTGGAAAGATTTCCCCCCTAAATCTGACCGAGATAACAAATGGATATCTTTGGATTTAAAATCCAATGGTGAATAAAATTCACTTAACAATCTAAAGGCCCAGATTAATGATGAATGCAAATCAAATCTCTCAATATACAAATCAAATCTCTTAATGAGAGATTTGCTAAACAAATTGATTCTCTTCCTTCTCCTATAAATAGAAGCCAAGAAAAGAAGAGAAAGGGGGGATCTACTTTTTTGAGAGAGAAACAGAGGGAGGAGAATTTAATTCTCAAGAGAAAAAAGAAAAGAGGGGAGAATTTAATTCTCTGCAAAAGAAAAACCCTTGGTAAGAAAAGAAAGGCTTCAAAAGAGAATTTAATTCTCAAAATCCAAGAGTTTAACTCTTATAAAAAAAAGAACTTAGTTCTTCTTCTGGTTGAAGATCTGCACAGAGCACATCTCCCTATAGGATGAGAATTTAATTCTCATCGGGTCGAGATCCTGCCATGCAGATCCTAAACTTAGAAGAGGAATTGAGTTTTGAGAATTTAATTCTCCCAAACTCACAGGAGTTTAATTCCTCCTAAAATGAAACTGGGGTTTAACCCTAATCAAGAATTTAATTCTTTTACATATCTGGGAATTTAATTCCTTTGAAAAGAAATCAGGGTTTTATCCTAAAAAAGAATTTAATTCTTTCACGATAGGAATTTAATTCTTCCAAAATCATAATTAGGATTTAACCCTAAAAAGAATTCAATTCTTAAAAGATCTCTATTCATGAAAAGAACTAGGGTCACGTGCCCCCACGTGACCCTTGAAAAGATCCCCTGCAAAGAACTTTGAAGCATCACCTCACGTGCTCCCACGCGACTCCCAAAACGCAGAAAGAAAAAGCAAAGGAAATGGAGGCTTTGGGCGCTCTCATGTGTTACCACGTGACCCCTCAACAAATGCTTTAACAATTGGCGCACAGATCCCCATCACGTGCCAACACGTGATGCTCTAAAATAAAAATGAAAGTGTTTAATACTTAATGGCAAAACAAAAGAAAAGAAGCTTTGGGCGCTCTCACGTGTCCCCACGTGACCCCTCAGCAAGTGCTGTAATTATCGATGCATAAACCCCCATCACGTGTCAACACGTGATGCTCTAAAATAAAGATGAAAAGTGTTTAACACTTATTCGCAGATTTGAGGATAAAACAAAGGAGATCTGGCTTCACATTTAGGGCGCCCTCACGTGTCACCACGTGACCCCTAATGAGCATTTTAACAGACCAGAGCGGGGGCCTCCATCACGTGCTCACACGTGATGGCCGTCAGAATTAAAAGTGTTAAACACTTACCTGCAGAATAAAATAAGGGAAATCAGGGCGCTCTCACGTGTCCGCACGTGACCCCTCCCTCCTTAGTGTTTAACACTAATTGGAAAACTCTATCTGCAGTGTTTAACACTGATTTTCTTAGTGTTTAACACTAATTTGGAAAACTCTATTTGCAGTGTTTAACACTGATTTTCTTAATGTTTAACACTAATTTGGAAACTATGTTCCCGGTGTTTAACACTGATTTGTTTTAGTGTTTAACACTAATTTGAAATATCTGCTACCAGTGTTTAATACTGATTTGCTTTAGTGTTTAACACTAATTTGAAAGCCCCGTTGCTAGTGTTTAACACTGATTATCTTTTAGTGTTAAACACTAACTTGCTAATCTTAATTCCAGTGTTCAACACTGTTGGTCTTTAGTGTTTAACACTAGCTTTAGCCCAATTGGCTAAGTTTCTAGAGGAAAAGCCTCTCCTTCAATGAGCCAACAGAGGGCCAATATTTCAAACATAATTGGACTTAGCCCAAACTGGCCATAAGTCATCAAATCATCTTGAACTGAGCACATCTGCTCTTTCAACCAACTCATTGGTTCAAGGGTACATCTCTGAACTCCTCTGATATTTGTCGTTGTAATCCTTCAACGTCTTCAGAGAGGTGACGGGTCCCGACAACCACACAATAACACGGACTGTGGGGTCCTTAAACTCATGGACTTATGCGTCCTTAAACCAAGATACGGACTGTGGGGTCCTTAAACCCGCGGACTTATGCGTCCTTAAACTAACGGACTAATGCGTCCTTAAACACACCCATATGGACTGTGGGGTCCTTAAACCCATGGACTTATGCGTCCTTAAACTACCAATGGACCGCAAAGTCCTTAAACTACCAATGGACCACCACGTCCCTAAACTGGAACATGGACCACCATGTCCCTAAACTGGAAATGGACCACCATGTCCCTAAACTGTCCATGGACCGCAATGTCCTTAAACTACCCATGGACCACCATGTCCCTAAACTGGAACAATAGAGCCCACGTCTGCTCTTTTGTCGGATCTAAACGATCCCGTTTAAGTTGATCTTAGCCTTAAATATGGCTAACGTATCCTTAAACCTTTTAAACAGACTCTAGTCTCAAACTGGACTATAGATCCCCCTAATTAACTCTGGTTCAAGGGTATATCTCTGAACTCCTCTGACATCTGTCGTTGTAATCCTTCAACGTCGTCAGAGAGGTGATGGGTCCCGACGACCATATATGCAATGGACCACTATGTCCCTAAACTGGAACAATGGAGCCCAAATGCTCTTTTGTCGGATCTAAACGATCTCGTTAAGTTGATCTTAGTATTAGGTTAGACTAATGTATCCTTAACAAACGTTTGAGTTGATCTTAGCCTCAAATATGGCTAACGTATCCTCAAACCAAACCCCCAAACCCAAATCTAATATAATACGGATTTGGACTAGTCCACGCCCTACGGGCGACGACACAACTCGGTCTCCGTAAACAATCAACGGGCAACAAAACATAAAATAAACACACACGACACGAAGTGACCATCTGGAGAAGGAGAAAGTGGTTACCGCGATGCGGTAGCATAATTAACTGCAGGGGTTTGCGCCTGCAGGGAAGAGCGTCCCCACAATCAAAAAACCCCTCAAGCGAGGGGGAATCTGACGAAGTCTGCTACATCGGACGCATCCGTTCAAACCTCCGATGCACGGTGCCATAAATCAACTTGGCATCTTCGGAGAGGTGGACGGATAAAACCAAATAGCATCTGCCCCGAATCTCAGGCTAGGCAGTCCGTGTCTTGGCCGCCATTCGGAGGGGAACAGGCCTGATTCAGACACTTTACAACGAATTGAAGTCCTGAATTAGTTTTGATGTTATCGGTAACTGCTGCACATGAACGGCAGGATTTGTGTCTTTTTCCAAGACAATTACCGTATTGATAACATCGTTTTTAGGTTGTCTATCTTAGATAGGCAGGTACCCATATACTCCGGCTCCTTCAGGCTCAAGAAAACTAGTCCCGCTTAAACCTATATTTACTAGGGTCCTTATTGTAAATTAATATAACTTGAGAGGGTTTTATGAAAAATAGTTTTGATATATTATCAAAATACACCACAAGTATTTAATTATCGTCTTTAGGGTTTTCATAATTGTAATTTTTATAAAGTGAAATATTCTAGTGGATATAATCTAGATTTCATTGTATATGGTATTTAGTGTAATATTAGAATTGTATTGATTTGTATTAGTAGTTTCATGAAATTTGTGATTCCTTTGATTTAGAAAACATGGAATATATATAATGTATGTTTAAAGTAGATATTTTGATTATATATATATATATAACTTATTTATTAAATAGAAATCACATTTTTCTTAAAAAATGCATTAAAAATTCCATCGAGATCGAATGCTCCGTGAGGAGCTCTGCATCTCGCTCTACTAGGCCCGAGGATGTGCGATAACCCGTACCATCCTGATCAGGGTTTTCCAAAATGGGTTGTAGAGACGCATTTGCAAGGAATTAAATAATACACTTTTAAAGAAAACGGTTTTTGAATGTTTGTGGTATTTAAATGTAAACTCTTATTTTCCCACAAACTAATGTTCCAAAAGTCATCGTGCTATGTCAAAAATGTGTGTTGTGATGAGGAAGGTCATTACCTCGTGAGTTTTCTAAAGGTAATATGATCAAAATGAATAAGCAATGTTGTATATAAACATGATGATATTTTACCGTAAAATTGAAATAGAAGTTGCAATACATATTATTTTGAGATGAAACTTGTTCTAATGTATTTGTTTATGATTGCTAAACAATATATAAAAATATTGTAAATTTGTTATTAAGATAAATGGCGTTTTTTAGTTAAATTAGAAACGAAAGTCGGATTGACTCCGCTTCCGACTAGTTTTGAGAATAGAATTCATTTTAATAGAAGGAGAAGAGGGAAAGTGGGACTTACAAGTTGGAATTAGAGAGAAGAGATACGGGGAGATTTTAGGATCGTCAGGGAGTCGTTTCATCGCCGGATTCTTCTCGAAACGTCGCCAGAACTTGAACCTTGGCTAACTCCTCTTGTACAACTTCTTGGACTTGAAATTTTTAGAGAGTTTTGATACTAAATTTCAAAATGAAGAGGGCCAAAGTGTAGGGTGGTATTTATAGGAGAAATTAGAATTTAGGGTGATGAATTGAGAATTAAAAATACATTAAAATTTGGTTTAATGGTGATTTTTAATTCTCTGGATGAATGCAAAGTAAACAAACATAATGGGAGTTAAGGGGGGAGGCCAAGAGACTAGGGCAAAGAAAAAATGGGGGCAGTACCTACGGGGGGGCCGGCGGCGCTGGCCCCATGAGCAATCTCGCCGGTCCAAATCCGGTGTGTTGGGCTTGGATCTTTGCCATGTGTCCCTGTCTATTCATATATCTCAGTGCACATGTTTGATTTTGTTGTGACTTTTCATTTTAAGTGTAGTGCACGTGCAAACTTTTGAGATTCTAAAAATTTAAAAGAAAAAACAATAAAAATATTATATGACCGGGGGGATTCGAACACAGGGGCTATATCACAGCAGTGCAGGGTTTTACCAATGAACTACAAGTGCTTTCTTGCTTTTCAAAAGCAAATTAAGTTTATAGATTGTGCTCTGGCTTAGGTGCTCCTTTCTGTATTTTTTGAAAAATTATGTACAGAAAGTTTAGGGTTGTTACACATTTCCCTCTGCATGACTATCTGCTTTCTACGTGAGTACTTTAGCTCGTCAGTCTTCTTCTTATTTGAATTTTCATTCTGCTGCAAGTGTTAGGTCGGAGGTCATTACCCGGCTTTTTAGATGACGATCGCACGTCGAGTGTAAGTCGAATAATAGCCAAGTGTAGAAAGGTCGGTACCCTCCCGCTCTCCAGAGTCGAGGTGGCGGTAGTTCATCGTGTTAGTTATATGTATGCCCTAGAGGCCATTACTGTACATTGGATGTATATTGTAGTGGATGCTGGGACATATATATGGAGGACTTTCTTGCTCGACATGATAGTATGCTATCTGGTTGCCCTTTACCTTAACGTGTACACTGATTGTCTCTCTGTTACATGTTGGTAAAGCCCTTAGGATGTGTACTTGACTACCTGGACTGTGATGAAGATCATACTAGTGGGGACATGGTAGTCTATAAGTACATCCTTCAAAGTTCCTAGTCGTGGGTGTATCGAGACAGGGCATCGATATACCAGAGTAGACTAGCGTATACCTTCTCGATCCATACAGATGGGCGATGGATGATCCCATATCCATTGGTGTTTGACATCGGAGATGATATACGGGTGCTCAGTAGAGACTGGGTACACTGGACGGACTCGCCGAGAACTCCCAGATGGTATTATACCTTACGTCAGATGGCAGTTCTCTGGTGACACTGGTACAGAGTAGTCTGTTGACCCGAGATCGTCATAGAGTCTTGTGTGGTTCCCACTGTGCTTTGATTTCCATCTTACCACGTCCAAGAGGACGTGCAAAACGGTGGTTTTTCGGTACAGTCCCGAATCACATGGAGGCAATGAGCGATAGGAGGGGATTCGTCTCTCCCGGTATTGGGAGTTGATGTTGCGCTGTGTTCGATTGGCTATAACAGGAAATCCCTGGCCAGGGTTGCTGAGATATACTGGTAAGTGTTACCAGTAGCTTCTCGAATTGTTATAGACCTCATATCGACACGACTTATCGAGCTATTGGGGTCTGACGTTTACCACCCCTAGGCAAGATATGCGACATATCAGACGACGAGACCGGACTGTACGGTAGTGTTACTGGTTAGATTCACAGGAGGGTGAGCGGGCTTGCTCGTCGATCTTCTGATCGCTCAATACCCGGATGGCCATTACGTTTAGCAGACCGCTTGCGGCTTGTGGGTGTTTGATATGATCATCACCTGCTGTCGGCGTATTGACGAGTCTTTAGAGTCCTACACAGAGGTTTCCTGGCTCAAGCGAAACGAAATAGGAGCGCATATGAGATATGTGCGGGACCGAGAATAATACGTGTATGAGATACCGTATTCCATTCTCGCGATGAATGTGTCGAATGGTTGTATGCGATATAACCTAGTTATCGAATCAAGGATTGATTCGATAAGCCGATACATTAGATACTGGTCGGTTATATGCGATATGACCGGATCGTTAAATCAAGTGTTGATTTAATGATTTAATGCATAATTATATATTTGATATATTACTTTGCGTTAACTAGTATTGGTTCACTTTAAATGGTTTTTCTCACTCGGTTTGTGCACATTGTATATGTGATATACTTTTGTACACATGATTGTATCATGTTTGATGATACATGTTTACTTGGTTAAGTGTAAAGAATTAAACCATGGTTAAACATATAATTAGGGTTTTATTTTCCATTACTTATTTATTCCTTTATTTATTTGTTTATACATTTTGGAAAATAAATGGAAAAGAGAAAAGAATGGTGGCTTTATTTGTTGTTTAGTTGAAGCTTCATGAAGCTTTGACCTAGTCCACCATTCTTATCTCATCCTTAACCCTAACAATTCCTTTAGCCTTGGTCAATTCTCTACACATAACCATAGTTAGATTTATGATAAGTATTGTTTTTCTAATATATTCTAATAACTTATCATAACATTCTTATTCTTCTTCTTCATTTCTTCATGGAAGAAAGCTTGCTCCATTAATGACAAGTGATGATAAAGAGTGAGAAATCCAATTCTAAAGTGAACCCACTTCCTATTTCTTCATCCTCTACCTCTTGCCAAGTAGTATAGGGTGTTTCCTTCACATGTTTTCATGGCTTGGTGAAGGTGGAGCTTGATCTAGCGATGCCTCAACGTAGATCATCTTCGGCATGGACATCGACGACCTAGCTCGCCATTTCTCCGACGAAGCCGACGCTAGAGCCCGGGAATTCATTTGGACAGCGAGGGGACTTCGTTGCGGAGCTATGGAGGTGGAGCACCGGATCTACAAAGGTTGTATTTCCGTTTAAACTTTAGTTAAGTTGTTAACTAGTTTCATTTTCGCCTAAACATCTAGCCGACGATCCGTTCTAGGGTTTCTCGGCACCGTTAAAATTTGAAATTAGCATGGTTGATGCCTTGTGAGACCTCATTAGGGTGCCTAGGATCCCTACAGTGGTATCAGAGCCTAGCTAGAGCCTTAGGCGAAGTCTAGACGGAGTTTGAAAGCCGGACGAACCGAAAACCTAACCCCAAAATAGCTCTCTGGACTTTTTCTAAAAACTGGGCTTTTTCCAGATTAAAAATATGCAGAAATATCAGCAGGAATATCTAAGAGTTACTGTAAATTTCGATGCCCCAATTCCATTAAAGCGCCGCGGTTCCGCGGCACGAGCCTGGCTCGTGCCGTGGATCCGCGGCCAGTTTGTCGTTTTGTGTATTTATATTTTCACAGTAATTCTCAGTTTTCTGTGCTGGTTTTCCTGGGAATTTTTAATATTTATTCAAGAGTTGAATTTTCTGGGGTTGTTTTGGGGATTCGGTGTTTCGATCGGAGTATCAAATTTTGTCTGTGTGGCTTTCCGGATAAATTTTAGAATATGTTAAAAAAGTTCGACCGGATAAAAATACCCAATTTTTCCCCTGTCGGGAAATTTCCAAGTGTTGGATTTTTCCGTAGTTTAAAGACGTTCTAAGTAGTGCAAATAACTCGATGGACCCTCTAGAAGACAACAAACCTTAACTCGATTATGTGACCGTCTTGAACTGCCCTTTGAACCTTCGGGTTTGGGGCAGTACGGCGTGCCACATGTGAGGCGTTGGCTTGACCCTTCTACGGCTGGACCGTTGGTACTGAGGCACGAACTGAATGTTGTTAGACTTATTTCATGTGTTGAGCTGTATCGGGAAAACTTGGGTGTTCGATTATTCGATCGGAAAGTTTAACATTTTCTATTTATCCGGAATGTGATACAATACTTAGAATTCGCAAATAGTTATGAGATGACTGGATGAATGTTATAAACATAGCAATTTAGTCTCACTTGATCGGTTGCCACGGAATTTTGATGTGATCAAAAGTCCGTCGCAATCACGTAGTGTACGCGGATACTCACCGGGTAAACTTAATAGACAGCCTCACTCCATAGCCCCGACCAAGTGACAATAGGAGAACCCCGTCGCCGAAAGCATCCGTTCGGGTGCTCGCGGTAGCGGTGTTCCGCCTTGGTGCACTTCGTCGACGGTATCGGGGGTGCGGCCGTCTACTGAAGTTTGCGATGAGTATTCGATCAGGATGTCGGGAATCTTGTTAAATTACCCGACTTAGTATTGAAAAGTGTTTTCGATAAAGAGACTAAAATGCGGGGTTTATAATTGTTAGGCATGTGATGTCTAAGGAATTCATTTGATTAGGCATGCGATGTCTAAAGAGATTGCGGATTCCAACTGTTGTAGTTTTACACTTTCTTTTCTGTGACCGTAAGTGTAATATGTGATATCGCCGGTTTCGTTGCTATATATCAACGACAATTGGGATGCGCATATTTACTTACGTTGATGACATGTGATGTTATGTGTTGCTGGATATGTTATATTGGATCGTCGTGTTTGAATAGCCGGGGGTTTTATGTGAGATGAGTGTTTTTCATTTTCATTCATGTAAAAACTGTATGTAATATTCTTTTATTGGGGCACTTCCAGGTTGCGGAAATTGTCACCCTTTGTATATTATTTACTTTTCTGCACTAGGATAGACCCAAGGAGGAGGGCACAAGTAACCGGGTTCTGGGGTCCAGTGGGAGACCAACTCGAGGAGTCGAGTCCGGGTCTCCTAACTCTAGAATTGGTAGGGTTGCTTGCCGCTCTCGTAGGGGTCTAGGGGTGTGGGTTTGGCTATACATCGCGACCGTGGAATCCGTGTTTTATACTGGCTCGTATTGAAAACACGGACGTCCTAGTATATCCAATATTTCATATGATTCTTCTGCTGCGATATCTGTGAT
The DNA here is from genome assembly GCA_030015575.1 of Agapanthus africanus. Classification (NCBI taxonomy): domain Eukaryota; kingdom Viridiplantae; phylum Streptophyta; class Magnoliopsida; order Asparagales; family Amaryllidaceae; genus Agapanthus; species Agapanthus africanus. The sequence goes on from JASDDO010000024.1 coordinate 162,156,044, forward strand.
ATGATCATGTGATGTTCTGTGATAGATACAGTATATAGTATATATGATATATTATATAGACGTTACTTATGTTTTACACCCGCGCTAGCCCTGCCCCGCTCTGCCGTTAGTTACCTAACCTAACGGTGCACGAGGGGACATCGAGGCGAATGCGGATGGCATAAGTGTACGTCGTATTTATCTTTGATGTTTAGGTACTTAAATGATGGGACTTCATTAATGTGATTAATGAAATAAAAGAAACCTAAGATGTTGTAGAATCGAATTTCAAAATAAAACAGGTAGCTACAGTTCTTGCTTTGCACAGCGGTATATGTGATATATCCTGCACCTTATTCGATGAGGAAAGGACCGAGATCCCTTCACCGGGAGTGACTCCTTTAGCAATAACTGGCAGATGCTACACACTCGGTTTGTCTTTTGATTGCTTTTAAGAGTTTTGCTTTGCACAGCGATATATATATGATATATCCCGCACCTCATTCGACGAGGAAAGGACCGACGATCCCTTCACCGGGAGTGACTCCTTTAGCAAAACTAGAAAAGCCTCAAAAATACTCCATTTCAAAATTCATTCGATCCTACAACGATATCAAGTTCATTACGCAATAGGTTTTAAGAAAAACCTGTCGTAGCCCTCCGTCATTTCAGATAAGTACTAGTTAGTATTCGTGCTGCGGTAGTTTGGTATTCGTCAAGGCGTAGTGTACGGTAGCTAACTAGTATTTATCTGCTTATGCATATGATGCAGATTGGATTAGGGTATTCGTACGGCGTTGTTTGGCATTCGTCAAGGGTCGTGCGGGTGGGTTTAATTCGATCAAGAAATGTACGGGTTGAACTTGACTAGTGGACTATGGGTTGTTTGGCATTCGTCAAGGTCATAGGACACTAGGGGTAAAATATTATCGGGAATTTCAAGTGTTGAAATTTGCAATGAGATTGCATACCTTCTATGAGATAGTTGGATCCCGATACCCGCTGCGAGTAAGAGTTACTCCCGGGAGAGTTTTATACATTACAATTAGCCGATCAAGTAGGTGTCTAGAAAGGTGTTAACGAGGTTACGCCTCTGGAAAAATGAGGTTTACATTAATTAGGTTCATGCGAAAGCACGGGGGACCTCCCTCAAAGTACCGACACTGGCCTGGCTGAAAGATTGGCGAACTTGTAGTGTGTAATTAATCCCGGCTAGTCTTTCCTTTTAGGGTTTGAAGGAAGATTTGATAAAAAGCAGTGGGAGCCATCCTGATTAGATAAAATAATAACCAATCTATTCTTGCAAGAGCGCACGCTGAGTGTTTTCTTCTCTCTCTCTCCAGGTAGCGACCATATCACGCCTTAATCAAGATAATAATACGGATTATTGACCGACCCCGCTTGTTATACTGAGCTGGGGAACGTTGGTCCCGCTCTAACTTATAATTGTTATAAAACAGAGCAGGAAATAGGGGAATACCAGATTTCCCGTGCCGCCCAAACGAAGAGAGTGCATGCTGATGCATCATCTTCGGGTGTGTTCATTATACAGAACTGTTTCTCAGTATCCTCCGCATCCTTGGTATATGATACCGGATCAGGATCCCAGATATGTAATCTGTTACATAGGGCTACAAAAGGGTAGAAAAACTGAGAACGGGTGATAAGTTTCATGAGGCAGAAAACGGGGCAAGAGTTGCAGCCAAGTCTGTCGGTCACTGTCACCCTGTATTACCAATACATTGATTCTGAACGAATGTTATTAGATACCGAACCTGATATACAAAATCATATCAGTCTCTTTATTAGTAAAGAAATGATAAAATTTTGTATTGTTGGATAATGTTTTGAACATTTCCTATATTAAAAGTTGATCGGTTCAGGCACGTTATCTTAAAGCATTAATGTTCTAAATCAAACTACAGTTCTTAGTATACAGAACACACACAAGAGGAAGAGTTCAGAAATGAACGGTTCCTTCTTGAGGTATTGTAGACTAGGTCATATCAATGCGACCCGACTAGCTAGAGTTACATAAAGATGCATATTTAAATTAGTTTGAATTTACATCTTGTGGAACTCGCTAGTCATGTCACAGAGATAAGATGACCATAGCTCTGTTTAATGGAAGCAGAGAAAGAGTTAGTGAACTCTTGGGATGATACATGTTTGATGTATGTAGGTCCCCAGTCTGCACATGCCAAGACCGGTTCTTTGTACTTCATTACATTCTCTGATAATCTCTCGAGATTCAGACATATGTTCCTGTTGAAACACAAGTCCGAACCTTTTGAGATATTCACAGAATATAAGAAAGAAGTAGAGAACCAAAATATGGGTATAAGTATTATGTCCTTTGATGTGATCGAGGAGGAGAATACTTGTGCATGGAATTCCTGGACTATTCTAAAGGAGAATGAGATTCTCTCTCAGCATTACTCCTCCGTATACACTATTGCACGATGGTATGTCGGGGCGGAGCAGATACACCCTATTTGATATGGTGTGCTCTATGATGAGTAATACTGAGTTACCTTTTTCCTTAGGGGGTTATGCACATGAGAAGTTGCATACCTATTGAATAGGGTTCCAATCAAATCAGTTGCCTACCGCTTCATATGTGATATGGAATGGGAAGAGCCCATATCTTAAGTTAGTTAAGATTTGGGGTTGTCCGGCCTATGTCTAAAAGCATAATCCGGACAAGCTCGAGGCAAATACTGTTATGTAGAACTGGAAATGTTCCAGCTATACAGATTGCAGCTGATGATTTGATAGAATCAAGGATTCAGTAGATTCCAACGAACCTCAGCCTCTCCGCCGATCTAGTAGGGTTCCTCATCCACCTGAGAGATACTTCGGTTGCTCTATGACAGTGGGAGCGAGGATTGCATCATGAGATGATGACCCAACTAATTTCGAGCTGGCCATCAGGAGTAAGACTCTGTAAGAATGGCTGGATGCTTATCGATTTGAGATGGAATCCTTATATACCAACAAAGTATGGACTTTGGTTGCTATATCTGAAGGGTTAAATCCCCATCAGGAGCAAGTATATCTTGAGAAGATTACTTGGTGTAAATGGAAAAGTTGAGACTTTCAAAGCTAGACTTGTTAAAGGTTTTCGTCATTGACCAGGCATGGATAATGATGAAACCTTTTCCAGTACCTATGCTTAAGTCCATCCAGATCCTACTTGCCACGGCTACATACCATGACTACGATATCTGGTGGTTAGGTGCCATGACTGCTTTTCTAGATGTTGTTTTAGAAGAGTGTGTCTATAAGTACACAGCCAGAGGGCTTCGTAGACAGTGGGAGCAGCGGAAACGTGTGCAAGATGCTTTATAGGATAAAGCAGGCATCGCGGAGTTGGAACATCTGTTTTGATGGATTAGTCAAGGAAGTTGACATCATCAAAATGGTAGATGAACCTTGTATATACAAAAAGATAGTAGGGAGTATGGTGGTGATCCTCGTAGAGTACGTGGATGACATACTTATGATAGGGAAGGAGTTTCCTATGCTACGCTCGGTCAATCTCCGCTTATCACAAGGATTCTCCAGATAGGATCAATGTGATACCTCCTCCATCCTGAGTTTTCATCTATGAGATAGATGTTATTTGGGTGTTAGTATACTCACTAGTTGTAGTGAGATGGTATCAATCGATCCTGGGGAGAATCACTGGAAGGGTTCCAGGGTGATAAAGACGACTGAATGTCAGTCGCATGCATTGTCTTTACCCTCAGTAAAGGGACGATATGTTGGAAGAGTTCCAAGCTAGATACCGTGGCATACTAGACGATAAAGGCTGGATACATCGCTACTTAAGATACTACCAAAGAGGCTGTTTCGATGTATATTAGTTCATGAGATGAACTACGTTCCTACCATTGTGAAACAATGGAGTTGTGGCTTATGCCAAGGAACGCCGGTCCCATCAGTGATCCAGACTTATTCTAAGGCAGTATCACCTGATCATGGAGATGGTTGATCTCTAAGGGATCGAGGATAGGAGAGTAGACTCATAGGACAACACGGCGGATCCACTCACGAAGGCCTATTCCCAGAGAGAGACTTTTATGGGATGGTTGAGTATGAGATACTACAACCACTGCTACAGATGGCCCTAGTGCAAGTGGGAGATTGTTAGTTATATGTATGCCCTAGAGGCCATTACTGTACATTGGATGTATATTGTAGTGGATGCTGGGACATATATAGGGAGGACTTTCTTGCTCGACATGATAGTATGCTATCTGGTTGCCCTTTACCTTAACGTGTACACTGATTGTCTCTTTGTTACATGTTGGTAAAGCCCTTAGGATGTGTACTTGACTACCTGGACTGTGATGAAGATCATACTAGTGGGGACATGGTAGTCTATAAGTACATCCTTCAAAGTCCCTAGTCGTGGGTGTATCGAGACAAGGCATCGATATACCAGAGTAGACTAGCGTATACCTTCTCAACCCATACAGATGGGCGATGGATGATCCCATATCCATTGGTGTTTGACATCGGAGATGATATACGGGTGCTCAGTAGAGACTGGGTACACTGGACGGACTCGCCGAGAACTCCCAGATGGTATTATACCTTACGTCAGATGGCAGTTCTCTGGTGACACTGGTACAGAGTAGTCTGTTGACCCGAGATCGTCATAGAGTCTTGTGTGGTTCCCACTGTGCTTTGATTTCCATCTTACCACGTCCAAGAGGGCGTGCAAAACGGTGGTTTTTGGGTACAGTCCCGAATCACATGGAGGCAATGAGCGATAGGAGGGGATTCGTCTCTCCCGGTATTGGGAGTTGATGTTGCGCTGTGTTCGATTGGCTATAACAGGAAATCCCTGGCCAGGGTTGCTGAGATATACTGGTAAGTGTTACCAGTAGCTTCTCGAATTGTTATAGACCTCATATCGACACGACTTATCGAGCTATTGGGGTCTGACGTTTACCACCCCTAGGCAAGATATGCGACATATCAGACGACGAGACCGGACTGTACGGTAGTGTTACTGGTTGGATTCACAGGAGGGTGAGCGGGCTTGCTCGTCGATCTTCTGATCGCTCAATACCCGGGTGGCCGTTACGTTTAGCAGACCGCTTGCGGCTTATGGGTGTTTGATATGATCATCACCTGCTGCCGGCGTATTGACGAGTCTTTAGAGTCCTACACAGAGGTTTCCTGGCTCAAGCGAAACGAAATAGGAGCGCATATGAGATATGTGCGGGACCGAGAATAATACGTGTATGAGATACCGTATTCCATTCTCGCGATGAATGTGTCGAATGGTTGTATGCGATATAATCTAGTTATCGAATCAAGGATTGATTCGATAAGCCGATACATTAGATACTAGTCGGTTATATGCGATATGACCGGATCGTTAAATCAAGTGTTGATTTAATGATTTAATGCATAATTATATATTTGATATATTACTTTGCGTTAACTAGTATTGGTTCACTTTAAATGGTTTTTCTCACTCGGTTTGTGCACATTGTATATGTGATATACTTTTGTACACATGATTGTATCATGTTTGATGATACATGTTTACTTGGTTAAGTGTAAAGAATTAAACCATGGTTAAACATATAATTAGGGTTTTATTTTCCATTACTTATTTATTCCTTTATTTATTTGTTTATACATTTTGGAAAATAAATGGAAAAGAGAAAAGAATGGTGGCTTTATTTGTTGTTTAGTTGAAGCTTCATGAAGCTTTGACCTAGTCCACCATTCTTATCTCATCCTTAACCCTAACAATTCCTTTAGCCTTGGTCAATTCTCTACACATAACCATAGTTAGATTTATGATAAGTATTGTTTTTCTAATATATTATAATAACTTATCATAACATTCTTCTTCTTCTTCTTCATTTCTTCATGGAAGAAAGCTTGCTCCATTAATGGCAAGTGATGATAAAGAGTGAGAAATCCAATTCTAAAGTGAACCCACTTCCTATTTCTTCATCCTCTACCTCTTGCCAAGTAGTATAGGGTGTTTCCTTCACATGTTTTCATGGCTTGGTGAAGGTGGAGCTTGATCTAGCGATGCCTCGACGTAGATCATCTTCGGCATGGACATCGACGACCTAGCTCGCCATTTCTCCGACGAAGCCGACGCTAGAGCCCGGGAATTCATTTGGACAGCGAGGGGACTTCGTTGCGGAGCTATGGAGGTGGAGCACCGGATCTACAAAGGTTGTATTTCCGTTTAAACTTTAGTTAAGTTGTTAACTAGTTTCATTTTCGCCTAAACATCTAGCCGACGATCCGTTCTAGGGTTTCTCGGCACCGTTAAAATTTGAAATTGGCATGGTTGATGCCTTGTGAGACCTCATTAGGGTGCCTAAGATCCCTACACATCGAGCATGAGTCGGTTGATGGCCGGGTGTAGGAAGGTCGGTGCCTCCCTTTCTACTCAGCTGCCTCGCGGTGAAGGCTTTCGTTCCACAACATTATTGGGCAGGAAGCTACCCACTTTGCATGCGCCGAGCAGGAAGCTACCCGGCGGCCTCGTGAGGAGGGCTTTCGATCCTTAGCTCTGTTGGGTATGAAACTACCCGCTAGGGATGGACCGAGCAGGAAGCTGCCCGGTGGCCTTGTGAGGAGGGCTGTAGATCCTTAACTCTGTTGGGTAGGAGTCCACCCGCTGCATACAGACTAGCAAGAAATTGCTCGTCGGCCTTGCGATGAGGGCTTTAAATCCTTAGCGTTGATGGATAGGAAGCTACCCGCTAGGGATGGACCAGGAAGGAAACTACTCAGTGGCCTCGTGATGAGGGCTTTAGCTCCTTAGCGTTGATGGGTAGGAAGCTACCTGCTAGGGATGGACCGGACAGGAACTGCCCGATGGCCTCGTGAGGAGGGTTTTAGATCTTTAGCGTTGATGGATAGGAAGCTACCCACTAGGGATGGACCGGGTAGGAAACTGCTCGGCGGCCTCGCGATGCGGGCTTTTGATCCACAGCTCTGTTGAGCAGGAAGCTACCTGCTGCGGATGCGCCGAGCAGGAAGCTACCCAGCGGCCTTGTGAGGAGGGGTTTAGATCCACAACTCTGTTGGGCAGGAAGCTACCCGCTGCGGATGCGCCGAGCAGGAAGCTACCCGGCGGCCTCGTGAGGAGGGCTTTCGAGACCCCCCGGACCCTTGTGGGGTGTCGTTCAAACTTCCGCAGGCCGCATTGCCGCCCTTGAAGACCGGCATGGCCGACACGTGGCTGTTCCATATCGGGAAATTGAGACGTCCCGCGATTCGCGTCGCTGCGCAAGTAAACTTTTGGCCGTTGGAAGATTTTGTTGAGGCCATAAATAGCGAAGGTACGTTGGCTTCTTCTTAATCTTGCATTCCGTTGAAGATGTCTGGGCGTATATTCCTCATTAGGGAGATCATCTCTCACGAAGATCTGTACCTCTACTGCCTTGATCGCTCTAAGCATACGTACGAGATGGTGATAGACTGCGTGGATGGCCACTTTAGGATCCTGCTTCCCCGGCGATCGGCCCTCCTCCAAGTGCTCATGTACGCGATCTGGAGGATGTCCCCGGGTCTGCACAACGCCCTGTCTCCGCAATTAAAGGACGAGGCACTCGACAAGGTGCATACGCTCTACCACCTCGGCATGATCTCGCAGAGCAGGCGGGTGCGGTAAGTAGGTCTTCTTTTGGAGTGTTTCCTGAAAAGACAGATCGTTGCTTCTTTCCTGGAGGATCAGGCCCTCGACGCTTCCGTGGCATTTAGGGTCCACGGGCAGCGTCAGAGGGAGCGGGCGGAGAAAGTTAGGGCTCGGCTGCAGGAGATCTGCTCGGAGTACCATCAACAGTGCTTCCTTGATCTCGCCCCCCTCTATTGTAACTTCTGTAAGGCTAGGGAGCCAATAAATAAATAAATAAGTCGTGTTTTCCTTTGGCTGCAATGTGTTATCTCTTTTTTTCTCTCCTCGTACAATTTTTAAACTTTAACTAAATACCAACACGAACAACTTTATTTATTTCAGAAAGAGGATACAGATTCATTTTTTCATTTGTACAATTTGAGCTTTTCAGCTTTATAAGGCCGGGGAAAGTTATTGCCCCGGGGGTCCTGCAGGCAGTATGCCCTACCGAGCAACGCCTCTTTCACGAGGAAAGGCCCATCCCACTTCGGGGAGAACTTATGTAGCCGGCTCGGGTCTGCGAACTCGTTTCTTCGTAAGACCAGATCTTCTGCCTTTAAGGCCCGATGTTTAACCCAGACGTTGTAGTAGCAAGCGGTTTGCTGTTGATAGGTGCGTCTTAAGCTGTTCGAAAGCATTCCGACACTCCTCCGACCATTCGAACTTGGGAATTTTTCTTAAGGTTTTGAAGAACGGGAGGCACTTCTCCCCTGATCCTGACATAAAGCGACTCAGAGCGGCCACTCTCCCTGTGAGCCGTATGATCTCAACATTGCTCTTCGGTGTGGCCATTTGAGAATGGCGCTGATCTTTTCTGGGTTCGCTTTGATTCCTCGATGGGTGACCATGAACCCGAGGAATTTCCCGCTGGTGACTTCGAACGCAAACTTAACTGCATTCAGCTTCATTTTATACTTGCGCGGGACGTCGAATGTCTCGCCGAGGTCTTTGGTGTGCCCGTTCGATAAGGTTGATTTTATGAATATGTCATCGACGTAGACCTCCATGTTCCTCCCGATCTGTGGTTTGAACAGTTTGTTGACGAGACACTGATATGTAGCCCCAGAATTCTTAAGTCCGAAGGGCATCACTTTGTAGCAGTATACCCCTCGATCCGTGGTGAACGTGGTAAGTTATTCATCTGGCGGGTTCATCCGGATCTGATTATAACTGGAGAACGCATCCATGAAGCTAAGTAATTCATGGACGGATGAACTTTCCACCAACTGGTATATCTGATGGAGGGGATAGTTGTCTTTGGGGCAGGCTTGTTCAAATCCGTGAAGTCTACGCACATGCGCCACTTCTCATTCGCCTTTTTAACCATGACCAGGTTGGCCAACCACTCTGAATAGTCCAGGTTTCTGATAAAGTTGGCTGTAAGCAATCGATCCACTTCGTCTTCTATTGCCTTCTGCTTGGCTGGCACAAAGCTCATCTTCTTTTGTCGGACGGGCTTCGCTTTAAGGTCGACCCCAAGCTTGTAGGAGATCACTTTGGGGTCGATCCCGGGCATATCCACGGGGGTCCAAGCGAACACGTCTGAGTAATCTCGAAGGAACTGTATCAGGTCCTCGAGGTGGTCCCCGGTTAAGAGAGAGCCGATTTGAACGGTCCGGCCATCGACCCCTTCGACGAGGGGGACTTCCGTCAGTGCTTCCACCGAGGATCCTCGGACTTCCTTTTGGTCGTCGCGCGTGTCCAAAGACCCCTGGAAATCACATGCATCTTCAAAATCGTCTCCCGTCTCTCCGGCGGGTAACGTGGAGGCGAGACAAACCTTAGCAATTTGCTGGTCCCCGTAGGCCCAGCCAATCCCCCTTGATCCAAAGGGAACTTGATCGCGAGGTGGTAAGTTGAAATTTGAGCCCGAAGGGCATTTAAGGTCGGGCGTCTCAGAAGAATGTTATAGGACGAAGGGACTTTAGCGACGAGGAAGTACACTAGCATGGTTTGCGTTTTGCCCACTTCCCCGATGTTGAGGAGGAGAGTGACCAATCCCTCGACAGGGATGGAATTATTGGTGAACCCAGAGAGGACATGAGAGGTCGGTCGAAGGTCGGACGGTCCTAGCCTCATACGTTGGAAGTAGTCATGGAACAGGATTCCGCTGAGCTTCCCGAGTCGACCAATATCCTCTGGACCTCATGACGGTGGACTCTGGCCGTTATCACGAGAAAATGATCGGCTCTTCCCTCCCGCATCTTTTGTGTGGTGCATTATTTGTTCCCTCGGCCGGGAGGAGGCGGTGGTTTCCGCTAGCTTCCCGAGCATGATCTGAGGTAAAGACCATAATTTGCCAGATCGTTAACTCCCAGAGAGGGGGCTGGTTCTCTTGCTCCCGCTCTGTCTGTCGCTTGTCCCGCAAGTAGTTCGCCAGATGGCCAGAGCGGATCAACTCCTCGATGTAGTCATGGAGTTGTTTGCAGTTTTCGATCGGTTGGCCCTGCGACCAATGGAAGGCGCAGTATGAGCCTCGGAGACGCTTGCCCGCCCTTTGGGTCACTGGCGGGAGCTTGAAGAACCTCTCGCCTTTTACCTCCTCCAGCAGCTCGGTCTAGGAGATGTTAAGAGGGGTGTACTCCTGGAATTTCGGGGAGTAAGGTTTTGGTCGGTCGGCTCTCTTTTTCTCTTCTCTGCCCCGCTTCTTTTGGTCGGTTTGGTCGCTTCTGGGCAGATTTGAGTTGACCTCGGACTCGAGTTGGATCTCCCGCTCGGTCCAGGCCTTTACCCCGCCATAGTCTTAGATTGCGCTAATGCAAAAGAGCGGAGCCACTCTTTGTGCCTAAAACCCGACCTCAGCGCGGTGATGACCGTTTCATCGCGATGCTCGGGGACTTTAAGGAGCGCGTTGTAAAAGCGGGTGACATAACCTTTGAAGGATTTTTTGTCTCCGCTCTTGATGGTGAACATATAATCGACCGTCCTCTTCTGTCGTCGATTCCTAATGAAGTGACTTAGAAATTGGGTGGCCAGCTTGTTGAAGGTCGAAATGGAGCATGGAGTAAGTCCTCAGAACCAGTCCCGTCCAGCCCAGATGAGAGTGATAGGGAACGCTCGGCATTGGGCTGCGTCTGAGTTATCTTGGAAGCTCATGCCCGCAGTAAATACGTTTAGTGTAAGTCGACGTTAGACACCCCATGAGTTGCGGGGAGGCGGAATAGGTAAAACAATCATTTTGTTTAAAACAAATATCGACTAACTTACGGATCTTTGCCAAACCCTAACTAACAACATCATAGGAGGGATTAGCTACTATGAAAGAAGATTATACCTAATGAACCAAGTCCTTCTGGTTCTCGTTGACCACCTCCTCGTCGGTCTCCTCTTTGTGATAGAAGATCCACCCGAGAGCTACTACTCCAAGCTTGACCTCTAACTTGAGGTAACTAGGTAACTAAGAGTGCTAATCAAAGCAACCTAGAGGATATAGAATAGGATTAGGGATCAATTAGTCTTGCTAACCGTTGATCTCAACACATGAGAGGTTAGGGTTAGGGTTTGAAGAGAGAGAGCTTGAGGAGAGAGAATGTGATAATGAGAATCCTATTGGAAAAATAACTCATTGTGAATATATATGAAGCATAAGATATTTATTAAATGAATAACAAATAAAAAATATCTTCATGCTTCATTAACTCACCTTGTGTGATTCATCCCATGAGTCATTAAGCCATTAATGCATCATTAACTCCTATGGATGAATCACACCATGAGTCATTAAACCAATTAATGCAAATTCCACTTAAGCTCTCCACCCCATCAACCTTCTAGAAGCTTCTCGAGTAATTACGAGAACGCCCCTCCCATCCATGAAAACACGGAAATACTGAGACTGTATAAATCCAATAATCCAATACTAGAATCTAGCTTAAACCAAAGCCTGCTAGTATAAACTGTCCGAACATCGTACGTGCATAAATGCACGTGCGTGTCCGAACCCTGTCGTAAAACCATACGACCTCTATATCGTTTCGCCCGAAGCAGGGAAACTCTCTGTGTGGGACTCTAAAGACTCGACTACTACGCTGGCAGTGGGTTTAACCACAGACTGCAAGCGGCACTAGCTGTACGTAACGGTCCCCATGTAGATGTCGATAAGAAGGCCGATGAGGAAACCCATCCGAACTCCTACTGAGCCTGATGTGACAATCTCCGTACAGTCCGGTCTGTTCGTCTAGGACTATCGCATATCGGGCCTAGGGAGGCGGCAAGCGTCAGTCCCCTAAAAGCGGTATAAGTCGTGTCGGAGTGAAGCCCATTACACCTTGAGAAGCTACTGGAAATCCTACCAGTAAATCTCGCTTGACCTGGCCAGGGACTTTGCGTAATGGCTCTCCAGACACAGCGCGATATCAACTCCCAATACCGGGAGAGACGAATCCTATCTAACCGCCACTGCCTCTAAGTGCTTCGGGACTGCACCCAACTGCTACCTGTTTGCCCGACTCCTTTGAGCCATGGTAGGGTAGCAATCTAAGAACAGTGGGAACACACTCGAGGTGAAGAAGCAGTGTCAAGTCTGTGGACTATGATGTACTCATGTCACCTGGGAACTGTTAACTGACAACGGGTATAATACCAACCAACAGTTCCCTGCGAGTCATGTCCGGTGTACCCGTAACCCAATGAGCATCTGTATACTATCTCCAGTACGACGTATTGATGGCTGTGGGACAGACCATCTCCCCAACTAGGATGAGAAGCGTACACACTAGTCTACTCCGGAGTATCGATGCCCTGTCTCGATAATCCTATGACTAGGGACCTGAAAAAGGATGTGCTTGTAGACTGCCCGGCCCCCACTAGTGTGGCTGCCATCACAACGCTGGTAGTCAAGCAAGATCCTAAAGGATCTATCAATACGTACACACATATTATGATAGATATAAACCAAGTAGCATACTAGCATGTTTAGCAAGACTGTTAATATAACTGTGAATATCCCAAGCTTCCATTAAGTAATATACAAGCTAGTATGATACAATAATGGCCCCTAGGGCATATACACTAACAATCTCCCACTTGCACTAGGGCCATGTACTGGCATATCGAAGACCGATCATCTCGAGTAGCCTCTCAAACTGAATCTGAGGTAAGGCCTTTGTGAATGGATCAGCAGTGTTCTCCTCTGTAGAAACTCTCCGGACCTCGATCTCCCGGCGATCTATGATCTCCCTGATCAGGTGATACCGCCTTAAGATGTGTCTGGACTTCAGATGGGACCTGGGTTCCTTCGCTAAAGCTATAGCTCCGTTGTTGTCGCAATACAGCGGTATTGGATCAACAATGGTAGGAACCACCTGAAGTTCTGTTAGGAACTTCTTCATCCAGACCGCTTCTTTTGCGGCATCGCAAGCAGCGATATACTTCGCTTCCATCGACGAGTCAGCAACGGTGTCCTTCTTGGAACTCTTCTAGCACACCGCCCCTCCATTGAGGGTAAAGACATAACCTGACATGGACTTGGAGTCATCCTTGTCACTCTGGAAGCTGGAATCAGCAAAGGCCTCGATCTTGAGGTCTTTTCCGCCGTAAACCAAAAACATCTCCTTAGTCCTTCTCAGGTACTTGAGAATGTTCTTTACTGCTATCCAGTGCTTCTTCCCTAGGTCTGACTGATACCTGCTTATCACGCTCAGTGCGTAAGCTACATCTGGTCTGGTGCACAACATCGCATACATTATAGAACCTACCGCAGAAGCGTAGGGTATAATAGACATGCGATCCCTTTCCAAATCATCCTTGGGAGACATCTCTTTGGAGAGGGTGATTCCGTGACAAGCCGGTAAACTACCGCGCTTAGAATCTTTCATACTGAATCTTTTTAGTACAGTGTTGATATACCTAGACTGCGAAAGTCCCAACATCCTCTTGGATCTATCACGATAGATCCGGATCCCTAGAATGTAAGAGGCATCACCCAGGTCTTTCATGGAGAACTTGTGTGACAAGAATCCTTTGACAGATTGTAGCATAGGAATGTCATTTCCTATCAGTAGAATGTCATCCACGTACAGGACGAGGAATACGACAGTTCGTGCTACAATTTTACTATATATACATGGTTCATCTGGATTTTTGATAAAATCATATTCTTTGACCGTTTCATCAAAACAGATGTTCCAACTCCGCGATGCCTGCTTTAGTCCATAAATGGACTTAAGCAACTTGCACACTTTCCCGCTGCTCCCACTCTGATTGAAACCTTCTGGCTAATCCATATAGACGCACTCTTCTAAACTACCATTTAGAAAAGCCGTCTTTACGTCCATCTGTCAGATCTCATAATCATGGAAGGCGGCAATAGCAAGAAGGATCCGAATGGATTTGAGCATAGCCACTGGAGAAAAAGTTTCGTCATAGTCCAAACCAGGTCTTTGACGAAAACCCTTTGCAACAAGTCTAGCTTTATAGGTTTCCACCTGTCCATCTACACCAATCTTTTTCTTGAAGATCCATTTGCATCCTATGGGTTTTACCCCACCTGGAGCAAAGCCCAAAGTCCATACTTTGTTGGTGTACATGGACTCCATCTCGGTCCGCATTGCATCCAGCCATCTTACCGAGTCACCGCTCTGGATGGCCTGCTGGAAGCTAGTAGGTTCATCATCATCAATGACGCAATCCTCTCTATCCCCGTCTATAAGAAAACCGTAGTATCTCTCAGGCGGATGAGACGGCCTACTACTTCTGCGGAGGGATGCGGGAATGTCCTGTTCTTCTTGAACTACTGGTTCTACCAAACTTTCAGTAGTAGTTTGTGGTTCTAGAATTTCTTCCAGTTCTATTGCGCTCCCACTTGTTTCCTTTTCTAAAAACTGATGTTCTAGAAAATGGGCACTACGAGAAATAAAAACCTTTTGTTCCTCTGCGTAATAGAAGAAATACCCCCTAGAGTTCTTTGGATATCCCACAAACTTACACTGTACTGATCGTGCCTCGAGTTTGTCCGCATGCTGCTTTTTAACAAAAGCTGGACATCCTTATATCTTTAGATACTGAAGATAGGGTTTCTTCCCACTCCACATCTGATATGGCGTGGTAGGCACAGTTTTGGTAGGAGCCCTGTTCAAAAGATATGCTGCTGATTCTAGCGTATAACCCTAGAAAGATCGCGGTAACTCAGCGTTACTCATCATGGAATGTACCATATCCAATAGGGTTCGGTTCCGTCTCTCCGATACACCGTTATGCTGTGAAGTGTATGGAGGAGTAAGCTGAGAGAGAATTCCTTTCTCTTTTAGGTAACCTAGGAACTCAGCACTTAAGTATTCACCACCTCGATCAGATCTCAGTGTCTTGATACTTTTGCCGGTCTGGTTTTCTACTTCATTCTTATATTCTTGGAATTTCTGAAAAGCCTCGGATTTATGTTTCATTAAGAAAATGAATCCGTACCTAGAGTAATCATCCGTAAAAGTAATGAAATATGAAAAACCACCTCTTGCATGTGTAGACATTGGACCACATACATCGCTGTGTATGAGTCCTAAAAGCTCGCTCGCTCTTACTCCATGTCCAGTGAATGGAGTCTTTGTCATCTTTATTTTGAGACATGATTGACAAGTGGCATAAGATTGATATTCGAACGGATCCAAATATCCATCTCTATGTAACTTAGTTAACCTTGTCTCATTGATGTGACCTAGTCTACAATGCCATAAGAAAGCCTTATTTAAATCTGGAGACTTTCTTTTTAGTGTGTTCTGGACATTGAAAATCTGTAATTGGTTTAAGACATATATACCGTTATCTAGTGTACCGGACCCAATCAAACCATGATTAAGGTAGATGTTAACAATATCGCTTACAAACATGAAATCATAACCTTCTTTTGATAACAACGAAATTGATATGATATTACACGTTAAACTGGGTACACAAAAACAGTTATGCAAAACCAAAATATGTCCACTCGTCAATCAAAGGTGATAATCCCCTACGGACACAGCACCCATGCTAGCTCCGTTAGCAACCTGGAGGGTCATATCACCAACTTTCAGCACTCTACGGTTTCTCTGTGCCTGCAATGAATTGCATATATGAGATCCTGATCCGGTATCCAATACCCAGGAAGTAGAGTTGATTGACAGAAAATTTTCAATTACAAACACACCTGAAGTCGAAGCCACAGCTTGCTTCGATTCCTGGTTCTTGGCATTCCAAGCTTTGCAATCTTTCTTCCAGTGCCCTTTCCTACGACAGTGGAAGCACTCGTCCTTTGCCACTACTGGCACTGCAATCTTTGTCTTTCCCTTAGCTCCTACCTTACTAACACCACCTCTTGGTTTGGTAGCAGCCTTCATCTTCCTTCCTTTGGCCCTAGCCTTGGACCTGGAAGAAGAAGCACCGCGAACAAACATAGCGGGTGTTTCCCTTGCCTTCTGCAAGGTGCCCTCTGCACTCCTCAACATGTTAAGGAGTTCTGGAAGTTCAACTTCTTTTCTTTGAATGTTGAAATTCAGAATAAACTGGGTGTAGGTGGAAGGAAGGGACTGAAGAATCAAGTCTGTATAGAGCTCGTTCTCCAAAGTCGTCCCGAGGTCCGCGAGCTCTTCTATATAGCCAATCATCTTTAGGACATGTTCTCCTACAGATGATCCGACGGCCAGCCTCGACTGAAACAAGTTCTTCGAGGTCTCGTATCTTGCTATACGAGATTGCTCTCCATACAGATCTTTTGTATGGAGAAATATGGATTCAAGATCCATATCCTCGTGCCTCCTCTGATGTTCATTATTCATAGAGGCAAGCACGATGCATTTGGCCTTCGCGCAATCTAACTCCCGGGTCTTATGGATTTCCTTATCCGCAAGACAGGATTTTGGACCAGGGACAGCAAGTGCCTTAGCAGTAAGGACATACCCCAATTTGTCATAAGTCAAACCCATCTTGACATTCCGCAGCGAATCTTTATAGCTTGGCCCTGTCAATATATTTTTTTCTAATAGTAACTTAAGGCCTGTCATGTTCTGGGTCGCTGCAATTAGGAGAGAGAGGGAACACTTTAGCATGATGCTCTTGCAAGTTTAGAGCGATTTTTAGTTTATCTAAACTGGATGGCTCCCACTGTTTCTCGAATCCTTCCTCAAACCAAAAAGGAAGAACTAGCCAGGACTATTCTCACCGTACAATACTTGCTTAACCGTTCAGCCAGGCCGGTGTCGGTACTTCGAGGGAGGTTTTCCAACGCTTTTGCGAAGTTCCTTAATTAAATAACCTCTTTTCTCTGGGGGCGTAGCCCCGCTGACACCTTTCTCGGCACCTACTTGGTTTATAGCATTGATCGTTAAGTGACGAATCTCTTGATGAGTAGTGGATACTCACAGTAGGATCGGGATCCAAATATCATCGTGTGATAAAGCTGAAGGAATCCTACCAAAATTATCACACTCCAAATGGTATGCATCTCTTTCCAAATTTCAGTTTCTTTAGAAATTCCCGATATAAATTTTTTCCCCATGCTCTTATGACCTTGGCGTTTGGTCAAAATGTCATAAGTCACATGTCAAGTTCTACCCATCATTATCTTGTTGATTTGAACCCATCCGTACATACCCCTGACGTTGGCCAAATGATAATACGACTGTCCCAAACTAACTCATCTATCTATGCAACAAATGAATACCCAGCAGCTACCAAACACTATGCCTTGGCGTTTGGTCAAAATGCATAGTTTGAATACTACTGAATACCCAAATGAAATGACTGAGGGCTACGAATGGTTTTGGCGAAACCGTGAACATAGTGAACTTGATATGATCGAAGGAACCTGATAGCTTTTAAAAGGAGTGGTTAAAGCTCCGCAATTAAAAATATCTTCTGTTTTAAAAATAACCGAGTGGTTTCTTTTAAACTGTTCCAACGATTCAACTTTGGTTTATTTTCTTTGCATTAAAATAATGCGTCCCATCAATTAACCTATCATTGCAGAAAACAACGAAAATACAACGTCCTCTTATGCCATCTGCATTCACCACTGGGTCCCGTCATTCACCCGTTAGGTTACTTAACTAACGACGGAGCGGGGGCTGGGCTAGCGCGGGTGTAAAACATAAGTGACGTCTAATAGCTATCATATATAGATATTGTACATTCGTCTGACGTAATAATAGGCATTCCAGATGACAGATGAACATATTGGATTTTCTACGAATCTGCATTTCTTTTGAGCCTGCAGAGAAAGACGGATCACACAGTCACGATAAATAGCCAAAACCCCATCCTAGACCCCTACAGGTACGGAAAACTACCCGCCAAGTACCCGAAGTGAAGCGGTCTCCCTCAACAACGTGAGTAGGCCACTAAACACTTCAAAGTACCTGGTAGTTTGTGCACCCCATCTTGGGTCTATCCTAGGAGCAGAAAACAGTAAATGAAATAATACAACGGTGGCTACAACCTCATCCTGGATGTGCCCCTCAAAAGAATATTACAACAATTTACAAATTACATTTGAATGAAAGAAACACCCGTCTCACATCCCGGGCTATCCATTCACGACAATCCAACAAGTCCACAAACACAAACTATTACAGAAATGTGCAACCCCCTGCTAACCGACATACTAGCAGTTAGGGGAGGTTTACGAACACATTAAACAAATCACAGATATAATCAAGTTAGCCAAACATCTTAGAATTTCGATCAAGAAAACACAAATGATTCTACTCCAAAAAATTATCTGTGCATCTGAAACTTGAGCAGAAACAAAACATCCCAGAAAGAACAAAATCAACACAGAAGAGTTACTAGGGAATTTTGGGCTGACTCGACCCCAACTCAGTCGCGGATCCGCGGCGGATTGCTTGGATATGCGGCGGTTCCGCGGCGGTTTGGCCGAGTCACGAACCCAAATTTCTCCAGTGTTCTTATAATTCCCTGCTTGTAATTTTAAGGGTCCGTGAAAAAATTTTAGACCCCGTTTTAAAAACGACAGAAACTATATGAAAATGATGTTTTTTCGGGTTCGTTTTGCGATCGAATTTCTAACGACTTTGCTAACAAGTTAGTTATGGTTTAGCGAGGCTCTGATACCACTGTAAGTCGACGTTAGACACCCCACGAGTTGCAGGGAGACGAAATAGGTAAAACAATCATTTTGTTTAAAACAAACATCAACTAACTTACGGATCTTTGCCAAACCCTAACTAACAACATCATAGGAGGGATTAGCTACTATGAAAGAAGATTATACCTAATGAACCAAGTCCTTCTGGTTCTCGTTGACCACCTCCTCGTCGGCCTCCTCTTTGTGATAGAAGATCCATCCGAGAGCTACTACTCTAAGCTTGACCTCTAACTTGAGGTAACTAGGTAACTAAGAGTGCTAATCAAAGCAACCTAGAGGATATAGAATAGGATTAGGGATCAATTAGTCTTGCTAACCCTTGATCTCAACACATGAGAGGTTAGGGTTAGGGTTTGAAGAGAGAGAGATTGAGGAGAGAGAATGTGATAATGAGAATCCTATTGGAAAAATAACTCATTGTGAATATATATGAAGCATAAGATATTTATTAAATGAATAACAAATAAAAAATATCTTCATGCTTCATTAACTCACCTTGTGTGATTCATCCCATGAGTCATTAAGCCATTAATGCATCATTAACTCCTATGGATGAATCACACCATGAGTCATTAAACCAATTAATGCAAATTCCACCTAAGCTCTCCACCTCATCAACCTTCTAGAAGCTTCTCGAGTAATTACGAGAATGCCCCTCCTATCCGTGAAAACACGGAAATACTGAGACTGTATAAATCCAATAATCCAATACTAGAATCTGGCTTAAACCAAAGCCTGCTAGTATAAACTGTCCGAACATCGTACGTGCATAAATGCACGTGCGTGTCCGAACCCTGTCGTAAAACCATACGACCTCTATATCGTTTCGCCCGAAGCAGGGAAACTCTCTGTGTGGGACTCTAAAGACTCGACTACTACGCTGGCAGTAGGTTTAACCACAGACCGCAAGCGGCACTAGCTGTACGTAACGGTCCCCAGGTAGATGTCGATAAGAAGGCCGATGAGGAAACCCATCCGAACTCCTACTGAGCCTGATATGACAATCTCCGTACAGTCCGGTCTGTTCGTCTAGGACTATCACATATCGGGCCTAGGGGCGGCAAGCGTCAGTCCCCTAAAAGCGGTATAAGTCATGTCGGAGTGAAGCCCATTACACCTTGAGAAGCTACTGGAAATCCTACCAGTAAATATCGCTTGCCCTGGCCAGGGACTTTGCGTAATGGCTCTCCAGACACAGCGCGATATCAACTCCCAATACCGGGAGAGACGAATCCTATCTAACCGCCACTGCCTCCAAGTGCTTCGGGACTGCACCCAACTGCCACCTGTTTGCACGACTCCTTTGAGCCATGGTAGGGTAGCAATCTAAGAACAGTGGGAACACACTCAAGGCGAAGAAGCAGTGTCAAGTCTGCGGACTATGCTGTACTCATGTCACCTGGGAACTGTTAACTGGCGATGGGTATAATACCAACCAACAGTTCCCTGTAAGTCCTGTCTGGTATACCCGTAACCCAACGAGCACCTGTATACTATCTCCAGTACGACGTACTGATGGCTGTGGGACAGCCCATCTCCCCAACTAGGATGAGAAGCGACACACTAGTCTACTCCGGAGTATCGATGCCATGTCTCGATAATCCTACGACTAGGGACCTGAAAAGGATGTGCTTGTAGACTACCCAGCCCCCACTAGTGTGACTGTCATCACAACGCTGGTAGTCAAGCAAGATCCTAAGGGCTCTATCAATACGTACACACATATTAAGATAGATATAAACCAAGTAGAAAACTACCATGTTTAGCAAGACTGTTAATATAACTGTGAATATCCCAAGTTTTCATTAAGTAATATACAAGCTAGTATGATACAATAATGGCCCCTAGGGCATATACACTAACATTTAGATAGTCATTTGGATCGGATTTCCCGTCGAAGAGGGCCACTTTGGGCAGTTTGTTCCTGGATGAGACGTGCTCTGCCAGCAGTTCCTCCGTAAAGGGTTTCGTCAGTAAATCGGTGGAGTATCGGGCCCCTTCGCCGGACGCTTGGCCATCCCGGCGTATGCTCTCGATTTTCTTCTTGAGGTCCTTGAGTCGGTGGTGGTAACCCAAGGATTCTGCACAGTCGGAATGGTGGCTATCCCTACTCCGGATCTGCGCCAGGGTGCGGCTTCAATTCCGCTCTATCAGGTGTCTCAAATCCTCGGGCGAGGCCCTTCTCGAGTGGTCCCTGCGCTCGTCGTTCGCGCGATCCCTGCGAGAGTGGGGGCGTCAGTCATACCTGTAAACAGACGAGCTGACCGACACCTCCTTAGGAGGAGAGAACGCGCGATGGGCATTGGGGCGACGGCCCAGTCTTCCCTGGGACAGTGGCGTGGAGCTATCCGGCGCCCAGCGGGTCATGGAATCAATCGCCGCGTATGGGTTAAGGTGGCTGGAGTTGGCCCGCCGGCACTCAATGGTGCTGTGACGGGGGTGAGGTAGATCGAAGGCTTGAGTATGCCCATCCGTCCTTCGGCGGACGTCGTTATCCCGGGGAAGGGGAGCCGTGCTCTGGTGGGCAGGGCCTACCGCTTGAACACGGACGAGGGCATCTACCAGCGTCGTAAGCCGGTCTGTCCGGGGAGACAAGTCATTGATGGCATTAGGAGGGGGAGGTGAGTCGCTCCCGCCTGCGTTGTGGCGGCTCGTATTTGGATCGTCGCGGTCGTCGTTCGCCATTGGATCGAGGGAGGAAGATCAACTTTTTTTGGCGGAACAAAATAATTCTTTCGTTCCCACAGACGGTGCCAACTGATGGAGCTTCGGATCTCCCGCAGATGCTATCCTCCATCGATCTTGCGATAGCAGTATTGGACGGCTGCGATTAGGTTTGGAAGTTGTTGGGTGTGGATCTTAATGGCTTAGTGTTGGACGCCGAGCTACTTGTAAAGAAATCTCGGGGTGGATGACCACCGTAGGATCTTCCGATGATTAAGTTAGAGCCGAGGTATATCTGCAGAGTAGCGGCGTATTGGAATAATTCTAGTTACCTGAGTCGTCTGAGAGAGAGGTTTTTATAGTAGTCGCATGGAGCGAGCAGGTGCGAGATCTTTGCCGTCGGTTACGCCCCCAGCATTATCCTTTCCTTAAATGGAGGGATGCGCCCATCAATGGCGGCATGTGGATTGTGGGGAGGTGGATATCTCGCCCTAGCGATATACGCGGAGCCATTGCGGAGCGGCTGGACTCCGTGCTATTGTTTGGGGGAAACCGAGGAGGCTCGGTCCGTTATAGCTTGTAGGCAAGCTGGGAGGCCGAGGAAGCTCGGCACATCAGGAGCTCGGAGGCGAGCTGTGTGGTCGTGGAAGCTCGGCGTGTCAGGAGCTCGGAGGCGAGCTGAAGGGCCTAGGAAGCTAGGCCCATCAGAAGGCTCGGAAACGAGCAAAGAGACTGAGAGAGCTCGGAGACGAGCTGTTGGTAGATGTTCAGGGAGGTCTCTTGAAAGGTCGGATCGATCCTCGGAGATCCGAGGACCTGAGGAATCCTCCTAGTGCAACTCATTTATTTCACCTCCGTAGCCTTCGAGACACATCATCCGCCACGTGTCGTTGTCTGAGGAGACACCATTCTGGAGCATCATCATAATCTAATAATTGAACAAAGAAAAATTCAAATTAATATGACGATAATAATTTTTAGGGTTTTTGTTTATATTCAACCCCCAAAGCTTTCGTGTTGCTAAATAAAACCCCTAAAACTTCTTATTTCTAAATAAGACTCCCAAATTCTTTAAGTTATCTAAAAAGTAACCCTATCAAGGCTTTATAATATTTTGAGGGTTGAATATATTAAAAAAAACTATTTTTTTAATATTATATATTTTGGCTTTATAGCTTGGACCACAAAGTTATATTTAAAAAATTTTGTTTTTTTTAAAATATAGTTTTTAATGTGGAACAGCTTCAACTTGTTAAAAATCAAAACAAATAATTAGTATGGTCGGATTCAAAGTTTCAAACCCCACAACCTACAATTTTAGAATCTAATATTCACCGCTAGAGATATATTTTCTTTTTTTTTGTATTTAAAGAAGTAAATATATATAAAATATATTCAAAAATATCGGCCTTCCCTTGCAATCAATACTAAACATTTTTTCTCAATATTTGAGAAGAGGCACATGCCTCCTCTCGGTTTGCTTAGGATCCGCCCCTAACTATATAGATCCAAGATGAACTGATTTATTTATTTAATTACTCTTCTTTGACAAAATTGCAACCCTCTTAGGGGTTCTTAGTATTTTTAAAGCTCAATTGTGCTATCTCAAAAACTCGAAAGGTTTATAGCTTTTTATAAAATTCATCAAAAAGCAAACTATAAAATTGTAATTTTAAATTAAATGGAAAATGACATGAGTGAGTTTTGTGTTTTTAAAAATGGGGCCCATTTGTCCTCTACGTCTTCCTTGCACACACTACTACAATAAAGGGTTGCCCCAACGGTTTTATCCGCAGGGGCAAAACACTGCCCCTACGGATATATTCGTAGAGACTAGAAAATTCTCCGTAGGTGCAATGGCCGCAGGTGCAAATCTTCGTCCTGAACATACCCCTATGGAGTAAAAATTGCCCCTACGGTTTAATGCATAGGGGACTATGTACCTACGGTGTATTCCGTAGGGACAATATTTATTTAATTTAATGGTTTATAAAATAAAATACCTGCCCCTCCGGTGCTATCCGTAGGGGCAACTTCCAGCCCCTACGGAGTTAGCCGTAGGTCTACATATAAGCCCATACAGGTATATCCATAGGGGGCACGTGTAACTCCTGTTACTGAGTCCATAGAAGCAAAATGTCAGTTATCCTGATATTTTGTCCCTACGGATAAATATGTAGGGGCAAATTGTGGACCTACTGATTAATCCGTAAGTACAATATATGGCCTTATGGATTAATCCATAGGGACATAATATCAGGGGGGTTTTAAAAAAAAGGGCTTCCTGTTTTTAACCCGCCCTGTGCACAATAATATATACATCATATAACCAAATACAGAAATATTCATAATCAATATCTCACGCATAATATATAAAAGAAATAGACACACAAAATACGATATCAGGATAAATCATCGTGAACAAACAAACAACCACCAACCATTATCGTCCAAAATTTATACAATATGTATCAGATAAGTATATACATTCTCAAAAATATAAATAAAGCTACCCTACCGCGGTCCAGCTCCTCCAGCTCTGATAATCGACGTAATCTGGCGCATCTACTTCTCGGTGCAGCCCCGAGTCGTCAAAAACACGACCAATGAAGGAGCGGACTGTGCAGGAGTCTGAGCAGGTCGTGGAGCTGCAAGAGTGGTCTGTGAAACCGCAGCCGAAAGAGATGCATGTGGAGCCACAGTCGAAATACCCTGTCGCATATGTTCAATTTTGTGTGTAATAAACGAGTAAGAACTGTGTATTAGTCGATTTAGTTTCATTATCAGGTTATTGCGAAACTCCAATCTAAGATTAATCAAAATTAAGTCTACAGCCAAATAAGCTCAGGCTACTAATATTGGATATATTACTTTCTATAATATGATATAATATTTTACTATTAAATAGTATACATACCATCATCTCCTTTAACTCCTGGACGGCGGTCTTCAAGGTGATAACATCTTGCTCTAGACGTCATTCACAGTGGGTAAGGGAAGTAATCGCCGGAGTAGAGTCCAACCTCATATGGGCCCTGCTAGGACCCAGTCCTCGGCCTCTCTCCTAACCTCCGTAGTGCCCTCCGTGTGCGACGTCTAGAACTGGGATCAGCAGCATCGGATCGTTCTGTCCAGTAAAATCGATCCCTGATACCTCCGCCCGCTCCACCACCCGCTCCTACACCCACATTAACCATTAAAATATAAGTATATCATTTAAATTTGAACTTTTCAAAACAAAAATTTCAAACCTGTTACAATAAATATTGACACTTATGCAATACTCCTGGGTAGCAGTGTCGGGGAATTAAAGCTCGTCCGTGGAAGGATCTGTCGAGGTGCCGCGGACGACAAGATATGCGGACAGCACGCTTGGTGTACCACCCTATGCCAGGGTCTGACCTCTCTGCAATTCACAAAAAATTTACATATATTATAAAATAACTCTTAATATTACATTATATCACAGTAGGTCTATTGTAATTTACCGATAACTCCATGGCACGAGTAATATTCCTTGAGCCACCTATATAAGTGGGGCGACCCCTCTTCGCCAACTTCCTATTCTCTTTATTTTGATCGGCATGTTTCTGCGCAACACATTCAGATTTAGTTTTTTAATTAAGCAACACAAAAAAATAAATTATATACTAAACAATGAATTACATTTAAAATACAAATATGTTTGCGCTGAGAGTCAAAATATTGGCACAAGAGAGGCCATGTATCTACGTCGACTCTCACAAAGACCGGAGTATGTAGGAGAGCCGCTCTCTCTGCCTCGGGGGTCTCCATCCACAGGGAATAGCAGTCGATTTTCAGCTCGTTCCTATTGTATCGGACCTTTGATTGCATGTTCTTCATCAGGCTATAGTACAGAGCGTGAAGATCGAGCAGTCTCTCAGGATGATCAGGGTCGGGTACAGGCTAAAAGTTGTAATCCAACTGCAAATACAAAAAAAAACAATATTATTAAATTGCAAGTATTAAATAATAATATATTGGGTAAGTCAAATGAAACTATATATTAATACCCGAGCCTGATCCCAAAAGAGGGCAAATGAGTGCCGGTGCTGGTGGCCTACTCAACGTGAAGTGGATACTTCTTCACGAGGCGGCTCTCATCCCCCATATACCGGCCGAACCTCTCGGCATAATTGCCGGTCTAGTGATAATCAGGGGTAAAGAAGAGGCGGAAAACTGCCTCCCTTAGCTCTGCCTCCCCTAGCTCTGTTGGGCCTCAGCCTGTGGGACTGATTCGGGCCTCGAGTCCCCCTCTCGGGATGGGAATGCCCTGCATCTATAAGAAATATCCAGACAATCAATATTAAGACAAAGTGGTATTAAGAAATCAAGGTTTAACGAAAATTGAAGTGTGATATATACCTCCAGCGACAGAAGTACGAGCTTGGGCCCGGGCAGCAGCACGAGCGGGACGATAGTTCCTCCAGTGAGGAATAGCCGATGACCCGGATGTGGATGCATCTCCAATTAGAAAATAAACATCGATAAAATTACATGAAGTTCATGTTTATTCTTAAAAGATATGTAAAATGAATAAATATTTTATATTTATTCATACAAACCTGCAGACTGAGCAAAACGTATGGAAGTGACGGGAGTGGCCCCTGCACCAGATGTGGACGCACCACCTATAATTAGACAATCAAACATTGACTATATAAGTAATTACAAAAAGAATGTGTATAATAATAATATAACATTCTAAATCAATATGTATACACTATAGGATATATAAACATACCCGCAGGTGCGGTGGTGGCCTCTACCCGAGATGTAAGTACATAAGAGCAAAAAGAATGTATGTATATTTATGATATAGCATTCTAAATCAATATACATGCACTATATGATATATAAACATATCTGGAGGTGCGGGAGTGGCCTTTGTCCCTGATGTGGACGCACCACTAACAGCTAGATAATCAAACATTAACTATATAAGTAATTTTGATATGAATATGCATGTATATCTATAATATTACATTCAAAATGAATATGCGTGTAATATACCTGGAGGTGTGGCAAAGTCCACACGGAAGGAGGCATCCGAAGGGGTCTCCGATCGGGGTGCAAGACCGGCCCTTTGAAGCTCCCTACACAGTTCTCCGGGCGACAGAACCGCTCTGCCTCTGCCTCTGCCGGTGCCACGGCTAGAGCTCCTGTCGCCCCTCACTGCTCCCGTTATCGTCATCAAATCTAAATAAAACGGTTCGTTGACGCATTAGACAATCATTACATATGCATGCTATATATATGGTGAGTACGTGCTCCCGCCATCGAATTAATATTTATATGAGCACATGATAGATGCTAAGGTTCCCTCTAAAGCTAAAAATTATTTTTTGTCTACACACTTATCACCATTAATATATTTTCTTAATCCGAATACAAGGCTGCCAACTTACTGAAAACCATAAGCAATAGCCTATTTACATCGAAGCACAACGTGAGTTAACAGACAGGCCTAAAGGTTATCACGAGGGAAGCAGCTTCTGCGAAAGGCCGAATAATTCCGCCTCGATTATTAGGCAAAACGATTATTCAAATCTAAAAGAAAACACGGATAGTGGTCTCGTGATCGTCTGGGGCACGCTCTCGTCAGAAACATGGTCAAAGCACCATCAGAATATCCATCGACTCTTAAAGATGGCGTGGTACATGGTCAAAGCGACGTTAAGGACAAGGCACCCGATCATGTGTATGAGCTAACTCGGACTGTGATTCGGTCCGAGCCTGCAAAAAATAGGATCCGAAAAGCGACTTTCATGCTTTGGGACCCAATGCTCATGATGTCTGTCATCGTTCGGAGGCTAAACAACACCAAGATCATGCCTTGGTCAACGGAAATCCTTTTCATACCCTAGATGTCAACTCTGTCGTCTTCACAAAAAAGTAAGTTGAGTACGTGCTCGGATAATCCAAATTAACCTAATTAACCCCAATTAACCATAATCGTTACCCTAACACAAATTATCTCCAAACTTAACCCAATTTACCCAAATTAACCTAATTAACCCTAATCAACATCCTAACCCTTTCAAATTATCACTAATTAACCCAAAGTTACCCTAGCCTCTAATTAGCCCAAATTAACCCTAGCCTCTAACCCTAAACCTAAACCAAACCCTTACCCTAAACCCTAACCCTAACCCTAGCCCAAGTCTTACCCCAACCATAACCGCAACTAATTAACCCTAACCCTAACTGAACCGAACCCTAACCCTAACCATAACACTAAACTGAACCCCAACACTAACCATAACCCTAACCCTCACCCTAATCAACAAAAACAGAAATAAAAGAATATTAGAAGTAAAAATAAGAAATTTACTAACCTGTAATTAGGCCGGCGATGGAAGAGACCAGAGACGGTCGACGACGCAATCGGCGACGAGGAAGTCGACGGTGATGTCGGGGACGACGAGCAGCGCGCGGGAGGACGGTGGCGACAAGGCGTGGGCGGTGGCGACGAGTGATGAGAGAGAATAATTTTTTTGGAAACGAAGACTTTTCTGTGTTTTATTTTTTTATTAATAACTCATATATATGTCCCTACGGATTAACCCGTAGGTCCTTCTTTTGCGGCTCCGTATGGCCAAATAACAAATTACGTTTTAATATTTTTAAATTAATTCGTATTGCACCGTAGGGACAACTATGGGGACCTATGGATTAATCCGCAGGGATAAACTTTTATTGCCCCTACGGATAACTATATCCCTAGAGGCAACCTTTTATTGTAGCAGTGACACGTGTACTTTACATGGCTCATGCCTAGCTTCTTGGAAAGTGGATGCTAGCTACAATAAAGGTGCAAATTATATCAGTGATGTTCGAAGAAATTTATTTTTATTTTTATTTTTGACCAAAATGTAAAGTATATTAAATTAATGTATTAAAGATTAATTAAACAACTAAACAGCTTGTACCTAATGCTTTTGAAAAGTATCTTTTCATGGTCGTTTATATATAAATACACACACACGCAAACTTAAAATATAAAAAGTCTTGGATCGAGTTCACATTATTAATTCCACACACTTTTGCTGACTCAATTGATGTATGAACATGCCTATATATTTCAAAGTAAAATTATAGTCACTGCATTCGACTTTGGATCCTCCATTGTCAATAGGTAAAACTGTTCAAATATAATTAATTAAATATAAACCCTTTATTTCAAGAAACTAAACACAGTGAATCGTCACCTTGAAATTTTATTTAAATGACATTGATTAGTTTGAAATGGTACATCGGACCACCAAAAGAAATCGTTGTCCAAAGTTTATGTTTCCGTCCATAAATATCGTTAAGAAAGCATGATGCCAACGAGGTTTGATTCCCAATCATTTTGCTCGATCAACATTAACAAAGGTTAGGTGTGCCACATATTGCTAACGTCTCCTGTAATTAGAAATTTATAACATATATATCTGGCAATTTTCCAACCTATTTGAAGTGTTGTTGCAGCAACACATGACTTAATAATTAATTTATCTCTACTACGTACTAATTATGATATAGATCATGTCATCGACCCAGAAAATCCTATAAGATCACCATTTGTAAAATCCTAAAAAATAACTTAAAAAATATATTTAAAAGGATTATTGAGGTCCAAAAACGGTAGTAGCAAATATGAAAATCTATATATGTTTATCTACAAATCTCAAAATAAACCAACTGGGTTTAGCTCAGTTGGTATCAATTTTCTCTCCAACATGAGACTTCACAAGTTCGATCCCCCTCCATTTATAAATAAATAAATAAATTACAAATCTCAAAATAACAGTGGCAAAAATAATTCTCAATATATTAAAAAAATCAAAAAAAGCTTATGATACTACATAAATTCCTCATGGAAGTTTCACTACTAAAGGGTTGATTCACATTATAGTTTCTTGGAATCTCTCCCCCCCCCACCCCCCCGCCCGCCTACCTATATATCTGGTGCATGACTTCTACTGCCCTCTCACCTTTCTAGCTATCACCATACAAACCCTAGAAATTAAAGAGAGAAAGAGAGATGAGTGACATAAATAGTATTGGTGATACTATGAATCCACCAGGGTTTCGCTTCTCACCAACAGAGGAGGAGCTCATGGGCTTTTACCTAAAGAACAAGCTGGAGCAAATGAGAGAAGAAGCCATAGACCTCGTCATCCCCGTCGTCAATATTTATCGCTTCGATCCATGGCAACTTCCTCGTACGTCTCCGATAAATCTTGTATCTTCATATTAGATATATGTATTGCATGTTGGCTTTCAGTCTAATTAAATTTCTAGTCTTTGGACTAATTACACCCCAACACAAAAGAAAAGATAATTTAGGCCAACTTCTTCTATCAATGTACCCTTTTTTCTACTACATATGTATATTTATCTCCATGGATTTGATCTCTAAATGAATTAGGAACAAATATCTATTTAATTAATTAATTACCAGATACTTTTATGAACCTTTGGTTGTCGAAAAAGCAATGAACCAATTGACAATTCGATCCTTCTGGTTGAACTAATTAATTTCTTTAACTAATTAATGAACCTTTTGTGATCAAAGTTAAAGAAAGGAAGACAAGAAGTTAGTAACTATATTTTAAGGTTGATTAATCTAGCTTGGTTGGAAATTAAAATCGATTTTAGTTGTTCATGTGTATGGTAGCATGCATACATTTCATAATGTCTTACTTTCTTATAATTATATATATAGACATGCTTTCATTGGTTTCTTTTCTTTTCTTTTCTTTCTTTTTTTGGAAGTGAATTGCCTATGGTTTCTTATATTTGCATCGTCTTGATCTTTTTATTTAAGTTCAATTCTCATTTTTAGAGGTAGAAAATTAATTACTAAATAACATATTGATGATGGAACTTTATAATAGCATTGTTGTATTTGCTCTATAAAATTACCTTCTAACTTTCTAAGGTTTCATTCAACAACTGGATTACAGTTTCTGAAACCCAGTTTCATGAGGTTTTGAAGTCACGCTTAAAAATTGAGAAGCATGGCTCATTTGACAACCAGAATATAGGTTACCAAACCGCGGTTTTAAAAGGTTTTGGGCACTCGAAACCCTATTTTTTAAGATCCAAAATGAATGGAGTTTAGCAAGGTTCCATGCCGTCTCTCTTCATTCTTCGTCTCTCCCACACTAAACGAATAGGAAAGTTAAATAAAATCTTGGTTTACAAACTATGTTGTCAAACGACTCTAATGTTTGTGAAACTCCAATTTACGAAACCACTGTTTGTACGCATACAAACCATGATTTCATTTTAATGCGTTTCACAAATTTTGTTATGCATGCTTTTCGGAAATTTTATTTCCAAACCAGGCATGAACCCCATATAAATTGATAGCATGCATATTTATTGTTTCAAAACTTTAAGGCCTGTTTGGGAATGGAGTTTAGATGACCAAGGTTTATTTTTAAATGAGGGCAAAGAGATGCAAAGTGTGGTTTGTAAGTTTCAAACTTCAAAAATGAAATAATTTAATAGAATAGAGTTTAGATAACTGCAGTTTTGTCACTTTCAAAGATGAGATAATTGTAGTTATCTCAACTCCAAAATGATCCCCAAACAGGATAAAGTTGGGATTTTAGAGTTAAGTCTTTCTAAGTTTATGAAACCAAAATTTAGAAAACTTGACTCCATTCTCAAACAGGGCCTAAAATGTTCTCATTTCATATTGAACTTTTTTTTTTTAAATTTATGTTTAATAATTTTCCATTACTTCATTTTCCTTAATTTATCATATCTATTTCATCTTAGAAAATAGCCATGTTGTTCTAAAAAGCCTTGCTAAAGTCCATGAAGATCTAGCCTGCTCTGCCGCTTCGCTATGCGTTTAGATTATCATGGTTGTACTTTTAGTAAAACTGGAACTGAGAGATTGAAGTTAATTGCTAAATAAATTCTGTTCTTATTGACCTGAAATTAAACATGATCAAGGAATTTCATTTTTAATTATACATAGGAGAATCGCGCAATGAAGAAGGCGCACAATGGTTTTTCTTTTGTCGAAGGCAAGAAAGAGAAGTCCATGGAGGGCGAGCAGCTCGTACGACTCCCTCCGGATATTGGAAGGCAACAGGTTCTCCGAGTTGGGTCTACTCATCAGGGGATCGAGGAAATTGCAGGGTGATGGGAGCGAAAAAGACGATGGTGTTTTATCAAGGAAGAGCTCCAAGCGGTAGCAAAACTAATTGGAAGATGCATGAATATCGAGCTCTTGCACAAGATGTAGCCCCGTCGAGCGGAACTCCAAGGGTAAGCGTGATAGATATATACCAAAATAATTTTCTATATCTTTATCATACATAATTTCAGAGTTTTTAAATTTGATGTAGAACATATTGACATAAAAGAGGTATATTATTTCTTATCGATATCGATCGGATTTGGCAAACCTCCATAACTATACTAACGAGGGATGTTGCCTGAGATCTTGACCTAATTTAATCCAAAAGGTTAAGCAGTTTGGTATAGGTCCAACTTTGTATGTACTCTTCATTTAATTTTTTAGGATAAATTAATGACATGTGAATGCTTACCAATTTTTTCATGTTCGACTGTATGGTACATGAGGACATTAATATTGATCTAAATTATGCTATCTCAACTACGACACTCCCTGCAACCGTAGCATAAGCTCCGCTACTATTTCTTAGGATTATATTTGGATCCTATAAATTCAAGCAATGAAGATATAATTAATTAAAGGTTTTTTTCTTCTTTTTGGGGGAAAAATGGATCTACCTCAATGGACCAAAAAACTTATGGAAAACTCTCTCCGTCGAGAAGGGGAGGACAGGTTAAAATACCGTAATTAATTACACCAACCGCTCTTGTTTTTACAATTTTTTTATATCACTGGCTTTTGACAGATAACTATTATAATTATAAAATAACTACTATATTTATCAGATTACTACCGCATTTAGCAGATAGCTACTATCCCACTTGTATTCACGTCTTTTCAAACACCCGCTATTCTATATGCAGTAGTTATCTCATGAGTGTAATATTTATCTAATAAATGTAGCGTTAACTTGTAAATATAGTACCTATCTTCTAAATTTAGCAGTTATACATACGATAAATATAGTTGTATCTATCAAAAAGTCATGAGGATAGAATAAAGATGGCCGGTATACTTGAGAGAGTTAAACCTATAGCTTTTTGAAGTTTGGAGTTTTTACCGGTGTAGGGATTTTAGCATAATGTTTTTTGGGCTTATGGAGCTAGAAACACTTTTCCCAAGTTCTAAGATGATAGATCCAAATTTAGGGAGTTAAGCCCTTCACTACTTCACTTCTTCTCAATTAATGCTTAACTTTAATCTTGGCTTCATTCAAAATTCAATGTAAATAAAAACATCATTTCATGGAAATAGACTGATTATTACCTGTTGAAAAGACCTTGACCTAATGGAAATCATAGTCACTCGAATTCATGAATAATTCTTGAATTTTTGATCCGCTAATTAAATCTTCGATTTAATCGCGGTTGCCGAATGCGTCGAATAATTCACTAATTGAATAATTCGTGAATTATTCGTGAATTATTCGAAAAAATAACGAATAATTCACAAAATCAAAACTTAGCGTCTCATATATTAATTTCTTGCTCGAAATCCTTTCCGAACATTTTCCGAACACTTGCCGAATCTTTCCCGAATACCTGCTGATTTTTTCCGAATAGTTCTCCGAATCCGAATTTTCGACCTCGCCGAATTATACCCGAATCAAGAATTTGTGACCAGCATGTAAATAGAATTTTGATGAACAAGGATATAACTAGCTCACACTTTCTCTTCTCTTGGAGAGAAACTTCTAAATATTTGGCATTTTGTAGCCTCTCTCTCTCCATACCCTCACAAGCAACTACTAAGTTGACATCCAATCTTGAATACATGCATGCATGACACCCTTTTTTTTACACTTCAGGAGAAGTTTTCTATGCCAGGGACCCATATTTTTCCTATTTAGTATACATAATTTGTTTGTACGTACTCTGTTATATATTGGTTGCATATTTTGAATTTATAATCTTCACCATGAATCTAACATCCATAACCTGCATACAATTATAATGCACGGGTTCAAGGGCAATTTCCTTAATTATTATATGGTTAATTAATTTTATGTAGTTAAGGAACGAGTTCAGCCTGTGTAGAGTATATTCTGGCACGCTGCGATCATTTGACCGTCGTCCTTCCGTTGTAATCTCCGCTGAGAACATCCCGCCGTTGTCTCAGCAAGATACCACAAGTTCTAGTCATGGAAGTTCGACTTTGGACAACAATGCCTTTCTTTACGCCGAGGTTGCTGGAACAGAAATTGATTGGAATTCGGTTTTGCTTGATTGGGACTGAACTAATTTTCTTGATTACTTTCTTTGTGTTCTGTCGTAATATATAAATGGGAACGAGTCAAGCTCTCGTCAATGGCTTGTGTAGGTTTATATCCTGTGGACTTAAATTTCCTATGAATTTCATGTTAATGTTAGTGTAATGTGGAAAGTTCGCTGGCAATGAGGATTAAGAACTATGTGTTTGTTGAAAATTCTTAGGAATTATAAGAATGATTCTGTGGCTATGCATTCTTCTTTGATCTTGGAAGATGAGAAAGACATGTCCATGACTTCGTTGTCAAAGTTATCAATCTTTTCCTTTGGTACTTTTGGTGGTGGTCGTCGTGGTCGTCCTCGTCAATCTCCGAAGATTAGCTTGGAATTTCTTGAAAAGAATTGGAAGGTTCTAAGGTTGCGAATTGGTCCAGTCAACCCATAAGGGGCCGTTTGGCTGCAGGTTTGTGAAATTTGGATTTCCAAATAATATAATTGAAAAATTTTAGACTGGCTAATTTTGTATTTGATTGATACAGTATTTCTAGTATTGGATTCGTAAATCCTTGTAATCCTTATTTGCTTGGGAAAAAGAAAATGTGATTTGGATTTGAGAATCAAAAAGAAAGATGAAGAGAGGAATTTTTAATGCATAAAATCACATGGCCCCGCCAAATAATTACATTGAATAGTATAAATCCAAACTAAATCCTTTTTTGTTAGGATTGATGGATCCTTGTTTTGGAGTGGAACCTCCACTAAAACCAAAGGAATCCTGCAAATACAAATCTTGCAACAACACATAAAATTCTTGGATGCAGGAATTTTTTAAAGGATTTCACAATCCAAAATATCACAATCTTGCAACCAAATGGGCCCTTAAGGTACGGCCCGGCCTCTAGCAATTGTCCATATATGAAGTGGCTACTTGCACCAAGACAATGTGTCATTTTTATAGCTGTTTCTTAATTATTTTGAAACGAGAGTACGACCAATTGTCACCAGCTGTTTCTCATAACTCTGCAAAGTTCTAACCGTCTTATGAAAGCATGAAATGATAGACATGAAGGAAAGAAGTATATAATCACCAAGTAAAACTTAATTGGATACTCGTACATTAAATATGGATGCTCCATTCAGTTTGTTAGAAATTCTTCTTGAATGTGCAGCTTTGCGGAAGTGCAGAAACAACTAGAATTTCTCTTTGATAATAAAGATAATCACACAATAACAATAAATCAAACACGATGATTTACGTGATCTAGCAAAATCGTCTAATCCATGGAAAGAAAAAGAATTTTATTAGTTTGAGGAAGAAGGAAATTTACAACTTTTGAAGCTCACATACAAACCTCTATTACATCCTTTTATAAATGAATAACATTTAAACTCATCAAAAAATTTCCTAATCCTAAGCCAATTAGGAATTCATTTAAATTAAATAAGATTTTCTTAAATCATTACTAAATTTAAATATGATTTCAAATTTATCTTATTTAACCAACAATTTAAATTTAAATCAAATTATAGAGTGTTTTTCGCCACCCTATTGAAATAGGAATGCACTTACTTATCGGGCGTTGTACAGATTCCCCCTGCCAAGAGTAGACTGGAATTTATTGATTGTAGAGATTCTAATCTCCGGCATCTGCGAACTAAGCTGTCGTTAGGGAACTTCCGATTAACGGGTCGTGCGAATCATTCGAAATCAACATGAGATATATGTATTTGAAATTAATGTTGGAATTTTTGAGAAGAAGAGCATCGCCATCTTCTTTTATTTTTGATTAAGTATTAATTAATCCCTGTGTTTAAGACACAGCCCCTATGTTGATCTCTTGATTTGCCAACAGGCATGAACTTATGTTTAATTTTCATGTCATGAATGAGATACATAAGTTCTCTTTTATTTTGAAAGCATAAGTTTTAATTGGGATTGAGAACTTAAGTTCCAACCAAGTCTTTTGACTTTGCTTCCCATTGGGGAACATAGGTTTCAATACTTAGCCAATTTTATTGCTAAGCTTTAAAGTTTTGGCTTAGCACCGATTTGCGCTTGTGCCCGTACACTGCATATGGCTCTGGTGCGCATGGTTTATTTATTGACGTTGTCACTGATGCATGTGCATTGCACGTGGCGCTCTTTGTGATATTGGCGCTAGCGCACTTGGTCATGTTTGGCGCTAGCACATGTGCATTGCACGTAGCGCACTTGCGCGGTTTTGTGGAAAGCAACATTGGTGCTGGCGCATTTAGTCTAATCGTTGGCGCACGTGCATTACAAGTGCATTACAAGTGGCACTCATGCATGAATTTGCAGAAAAATGCTCTTGAAGCTGGCGCATGTGCATTGCATGTAGCGTATATATGCAATTTTGCAAAAAAAACGCGCTTGGGCTGACGCACGTGCATTGCACGTAGCGTTTATGCGCAAATTTGCAGAAAGCGCCCTTGACGCTAGCGCACGTGCATTGCACGTGACGCACATACGCAATTTTACAAAAACGTCCAACGCGCTGGCGTACGTGCATTGCACCTAGCGCACAAGCGCAATTTTGCAGTAACCGTCCTTGGCACTTGCACGTTTGCATATGGCGCACCCTATAGATGAAATTTTGCAAGCTTTTGATTTGTGAAGCGTATGCTTCTCTAATTTGATTTAAAAAATATTTTTTTAAAGCAACAAGACTTCGCATTTGGATCTTGAGCAAATAAAAATGTCTATGTTCCTTCTTTAAACTTCTGGATCTTGCCACAGTGGATTTTCGCAGTTTAGGAGATGAGTCCTCTCCCCCATCTACTTTTTTTATTTGATGAATAGAGATTTGAGAGACAAAGAGATCTCCTTTTTTGCATGGGTTTTAAGTCCTAAAAATAATTACAGAGGTAAAGAGAGAAAGCTTGAAGAGGCAGAGAGAGAAGACGGCTCAAAACCCTAGAAAATATCTGGGAAGAGATTTTTTTTATTTCTTCATGCGGGTGGCTTTTATAGCCTTTCCACTTTAAACTCTATCCCTTGTGCTTTAACAATTTTGGCTTTTTGACCCGCTCCTTTACATTCATCATGTGGGTGGCTTTAACTATTTTATTTAATGCATAGTTCTTTTCTGCTCTTGGCATGGGGCCGCTTTCACTTGGGCTTGAGACGGTTTGGACGCAGTCCAGTTGCTTAGGGTCGGAACCGGGACCACTTGGGCATCGACTTATTGACTATCCGACTTTGGCTTGTTGAGTGTAAATTTTGACCCCAACACTAATCTAAATCTAAGTTCGTAACTTTCTCTCCAAGAAGATTTAAATGCATGACAAATCTCAACAACCATTATCTTGGCATGCATGCACACGCCAAATCTAGAAATTGTTTGCATAAGCCTTCATGTGTTTTCAACATTTTCTATCTAAAATCCATTTTCCCTTCCATTCACGGCCCCATTCCTCGGGGACGGCCTTTGCCTTAATGACGAAGAATATGTGCGAAGGTCAAGGGCTTTCTTGAACTTCGCTATGAGAACCGTCTTAGTCATTATATCTGTAACACCCTAATTCATTTATACCAGTTTTTTTGGGTATTTTTTTTATTTATGGTTATTTCTTGATTTATTGTGTTTTGGGTGTGAATAGTGTAATTGGTATCTGTGTTTGCATTCGACCCGACCCGCATGCTGGAAACCCGTCTTGATTCCTGTTTATGATTTATCCCGGCTAGTTATGAGAATCCGTGTACTTTCATGTTGTATAACTGCATTATATCTGGTATCTGCATTTTTTATTATAACATTTAAAGTCAAATAAAATATTTCAAAAATATCTAGCATGGCCTGCATCATACCCGACCCTGTAGTAGCATCCGTACATCGTGTTCTCGTCCCGTTCAATGAAACAGACTCATTTGGATAGTTACGTGCACGGTACGTGTATCCGTTCTTGGGGGTATGCATTTTCGTTACTCGGATATCCTATTTTGGTTTTGGTTGACACGTATATTATCATATTTTTAAACCATAATTTTAGACCTCCTGTATCCCTTCGCCTTGCCCTACTCACTCGTTTACCCTTTTGACTCGTTGCCTTCTGTAATAAGACTATTAGCTGACCTACAGGACTCGCCTTCGGGTAGGGAAGTCAAGGAACTGCCTAAGCATATTTTTGCGGATCCAAACTTCCGCTTCGCTTCACTCGTGAAACCCTATCGGTTTTGGTTGACACGTAAATTATCCATATTTTTAAACCGTAATTTTAGACCTGACCCGGGGGTGTCCGGGAGTGTTTTGGACTATTTTGTGTTAACCTGAAATCTCAAATATATATATATATATATATATATATATATATATATATATATAAAATATAATATATACTTATTGTCACGATTATATATATTTTAATAACAAAATATATATTTTGCTAAAGATTTTATCCTAAATCTATTTAAATCTTTTACCCTAAATCTATTTAAATCTCAGCACGTGCTCTATCTCTCTATTATATAATTAAATCAACATCTTGGATCCCGTCACCCCCTCATACCCACTATTCTCACCTTCCTTCTTTCTCCTTTAGTCTTCATCGCGAACCTCATCACGAGAACCCACGCCGCCGTCCCCTCACCGCCGGCGAAACCTCGCCGCCGACATTCTCAACCCCTCTGACCCTACCACCACCCCTTCTACTTCTCCCCTCTCTGCAACCCATTTCCCCCGCACGAGAACCCGTCCACGACCCTGCAACCTCGCCGCCGTCGCGCCTCCACCGTCATCATATCCTCGACCCGCTCACCTCACCTCACCACGACGATCCCTGATCCCTGCACCCGAAACCTCCACAAAACCTCTGCACAACCCAAGAAAAACCTACTGCAAGCCTCGCCTCCATGCACCGCCTAGCCAGAGCTCCGACCCCATCGACCACCGCACATCCTCATCATCCCCTCTTCGTCTTCCTTATCACCTCTAACACCACCACCCTTATCCTACAGCCACCAAGAAACCCTCACAGAACCCCACTACCCATCATTGGAAAACTCTCACCTGCATTCTCTCCGTCGAAGACCCATCATAGACGGCACCCCCTCTTCTTCCTCTATGAACCCAGAGAACAACCACAGCCCCTTTTCGTTCTTCTTCTTCTTCTCTTTCTTCTTCTTGATTTGTATTTTCCGGTGATCGCCGGAGATGTGCCCGTCGCCGACGATCCAAGCTACCCAGTAGACGTCCCCAGCCAGCGTGGTCACCTTCTTACTTTGTCCGGTTCTGTTCTGCACGCGCGTGTGCGCATTGCGACGTTTGCCCGACATCAGACGCAGCGTGTGCATCCCGTAGTGAGATCCGATCAGGAAAGTTTATCTTGCTATATGTTATGTTATTATATTTGCATCTATATGAATAAAAATATCACATGTTTACTGCATTGTACATCCATGTTACTGTTTTACTGTTTTCGGATAACCGTTAGTATCCGTATCATTTATCACATATATAGTCGCATGCAAGTTTATCTTGCTACATGCTATGATATATATTTTGCATCCATATTAATAATAATATTACATGTTTAGTGCATTGTGCATCCCCTGTTACGGTTTTACGATATCCGTTTGCATCCGTACAATTTATTACATATCTAGTCTCATGCAATTTTATCCCGTTACAGGCTATGCAACGTATTTTACATCTATAAGTATAGAATTATTACATGTTCATTGCAGTTCATATCCATGTTACAGTTTTACCGTTTTTCCGATATCCGTTCGTATCCGTGTAATTGATTATATATCTAATTGCATGCCATGTCATATTATATCATGTTACCGTTACATTAGCACCCCATGTTTGATACTGTGCATCTCATGTAATTATGGAGTTGTAGATGTAATCCCTGATAGATATTGTGCATCCGTGTTTCACTGTGCATCCGTACTTTTATCATGCATCCGTACTTGCTACAGTTTTATTACGAGTATCCGTTTGATACACTATGCACCACCTGACATGTCCTGATACACTACTTGACCTGATACTTGGATCATGTTACTAATACCGACAATCCTGACTTGTTGTCCCGATAGACGTATCCTGTTGTCTATTTCAGACAAAACTGTACCTGCTTGATCCTGTGTTGGCATTAATTTTATATTTATTAATACCTGACTTAAACACATAACCTTGGGGGTAAGGGAAAATCAATGATGAAATCTGACTTGTAACTCAACAGTTCGACGCTTATACTGATCAGTTTTGAGGGCTAGGCCGGCCCTGGGATAATGATGCTGACATCATTTGTCTGTACATGTTTCCTATTTTGTGCTTAGCGGTACGTCTCAGATTCAGCCTGAGAGTCTGGACCGTGGTCCCGGGCATGCACGAGATACTAGTGAGTTACATCGATAATTGCATCAAATTGATTTCACAACTTTGGAATAGATAACCCGGTAGAACAGTAGATTACTCACCGCACTTCACGTACATTTTTACACCGCACCGTGTCATATACATTTATTTGTTATATTCATGTTATTGTTTATATTCATGCCTGCATATCTTGTGTATTCTGGTTACTTACTATTGTTGATATTATGACGCACTGACATCTGGGTTTTGCATGGCCCAGTCCCTTTATCTCTTTCGCGGGTTGACCAGGAGTATTTCAGCCGACAGGTCGATCAGTGAAGAGTATGTTAGTGTTTAGCTTAGTCTAGTTTTATTTTCGTACTTTCATTTCTTGATGTGATCCCGTATTTGGGATGTACTTTCCAGATGTTATTGATTATTGGATTTATTGCTTCCGCACATTTATATTTCTTGACTCGTTTATTCTGGCAGATGGACATGTATTAGATAGTTTTATTTTATTTCTACAGTTCTTGATATCTTATAGACAGCCGTAATGTGACTGTGGAGAGATATTCCCTAGCCACAGGTAGCATTGTTGGCTCTATTACGTGCTGATCTTAGCTCACTCTGGGAAGCGGGGCGTGACAGGGGTTTTTTTTTGTATCAGAGCCACAGGATTTAGGTTAATCGGGTTTGATTCTTTTGTAGTTGGGTATTGGACCCAATACACGAATCCGGATACCCGTATTTAGGAACATGTCCTGCCACATTGTTGTCGTGATTCTTGAATCTTATCTTTCTCTTGACTCTTTACCTTGACGAGATAGAATGACTTTGCATCTCAGCTTGAAATTCTTTTGATTCCTTATTGTTTCTCCTTTTCTATTCCTTCGATTCTGATACTAGGATTTGGACGACTTGAACGGAGTTATGTGATTGTAACTATGAACTGCAGTATGGTTACAATGCGGTACTCTATTTAAGTAACTTGGAGTCCTAGTCTTGATTCTTTTCCTTGTTTTATGGTCATTATCTTACATTGCTTTGTTCCCGCCAAAAATTTCTGCGCAAAAGAGTCCAAGGTATCAAATGGCAGCGATACGCTTAAGAAAATGCGAACCGGTATCTTCCGGCCTGTATTTTGATAAACTCCCCAATAAGAAACTGTTAAATTATGATGGTATTGAAAGCATCTCGAAAAAACCTTCGATTTGATATATTATGGGCCTCATAATTCATCCGGGATCAAAAGTTATGAGCAAATGTCTATGCACATGTGATCTAAGAAAGAAGATGCGAACCAGTATTTTCCGAGCTGTATTTTGACAAACTCCGGAACGAAAAATAGCTAAATTCTGATGATATTGAAAGCATCTCGAAAAGACCTTCGATTTGATATATTATGGGCCTCATAATTCATCCGAGATCAAAAGTTACGAGCAAATGTGTTATACACGTGTAATCTAAAGTAATGCTCTGCTACATGGGGAATGCATTTTTTAGTCCCACATCGAGAAAAGGAGAGATGACTTCTCTACCACTCCCATATAAATAAGAGGGGATACCTCTTAGAAAGGTAGAGTTAAATCCTCAAAGGATTCAATACTCAAAGGAGCTTAGTTCTCCAAAGGAGCTTAGTTCTCCAAAATAGGAGCATGCTCCTCCATAATGCGCATGTGCGCAAGCGCCATGTGCGCTACGTGCAACGCACGTGCGCACCACATGAGAACATTTAATAATATTAAAAGGAGCCTGTTCTCCATATATAGAAGCCCTGCTTCTCCTCATAATGCGCATGTGCGCTACGTGCAACGCACGTGTGCTCGCCACGCGCGCACCACGTGCAACGCACGTGCGCACCACATGAGAACATTTAATAATATTAAAAGGAGCATGTTCTCCATATATAGAAGCCCTGCATCTCCTCATAATGCGCATGTGCGTTACGTGCAACGCACGTGTGCTCGCCACGCGCGCACCACGTGCAACGCATGTGTGCTCGCCACGCGCACCACGTGCAACGCACGTGCGCACCACATGCAACGCACGTGCGCACCACATGCAACGCACGTGCGCACCACATGAGAATATTTAATAATATTAAAAGGAGCCTGTTCTCCATATATAGAAGCTCTGCTTCTCCTCATAATGCGCATGTGCGCCACGTGCAACGCACGTGTACCCGCCACGCGCGCACCACGTGCAACGCACGTGCACACCACATGAGAATATTCAATTAAAAGGAGACTCGTTCTCCATAGGAGCTTGCTCCCCCCCCATAATGCGCATATGCGCAAGATCCATGCGCGCTA
Organism: Agapanthus africanus; assembly: GCA_030015575.1. Classification (NCBI taxonomy): domain Eukaryota; kingdom Viridiplantae; phylum Streptophyta; class Magnoliopsida; order Asparagales; family Amaryllidaceae; genus Agapanthus; species Agapanthus africanus. The sequence goes on from JASDDO010000024.1 coordinate 162,198,446, forward strand.
CATGCAAATATGAGCGCCCAACACGTGCGACGCACGTGCGCGAACGCAAAGAAGTCTTTTTCAGCAGCGAGAAGCTTAAACTCCAGCCTGTTCTTCCCCCTAATGAGTGAGACATGGTTCAAAGGGTACATCCCTTCACACCTTCGATATATGGCACTGTAATCTCTCAGTGTCGTCGGAGAGGTGGTGGGTCCCAACGACCAATGATCCTTCTTTCTAAAATAAAAAAAATGAGAAGAAGAGAGAACATTGACAGAGAAACAGAGAAAGAATTCAGAGAACTCCTAAAAAGAAAGTTTGAGAAGAAATCAGAAAGAAAAGAAGGTAAACCTTTGAAAAGAAGAAATTTCTTCTGAACAGATCATTGATCTGAGAACAAGATCAAGGACCTCTAAGGAAAAGAAAAATAAACAAATAAAAAACAGTGCCTTGCACTTCTTTTTATGAACCATTGGTTCTGAATCTAAAAGATTCTCAAGATAACAGTGCCTCGCACATTTTATCTGAAATTGATCTAAAAGAATAAGAACAGTGCCCAACACTTGCCAGAAATGCACTATTGCGCAAGCCGCGCCACGTGTCAGCAGTGCAATAGCGCAGCGCACTGACGCAGCGCACTGCGCTGTTGCGCTTGCGCTCACCAGAGCGTGACACGTGTCACCACCATATGAGTTTGCGCTCATTACTTGGCGCAAAGCGCCTGACAAGCCACGTGGGGCACTCTCAAAGTATTTAATGCTCTACATTATTAAAGAAAAGGGACAGAGCCCAATTAAAAAGCCTAACAGGCCTAATAAAACAATGCTATGCAGGGCAGAGCCCAAACAAAATAGATGCTCTGCATCATTTATAAAAGGGCAGAGCCCAACCAAAACAAGAATAATGCAGTGCATTACTAAAAAAGGGCAAAGCCCTAGCACAGCCCAAAGACAAAAGATGTTGAAACTGGACTTAGCCCAATCATTGCCGTAAGTCCTCAAACTAAATTGACTAAGCACAGCTGCTCTCCTAAATCAATTTACATCCGGTTCGAGGGTACATCTCTGAACTTCTCTGACACCCATTGTTGTAATCCTTCAACGACGTCAGAGAGGTGACGGGTCCCGACGACTAAACATTTAAATGGACCGTGGGGTCCTTAAACTCGTGGACCGAAACGTCCTTAAACTAATATCGGACAGAAACGTCCTTAAACTAATATCGGACCGAAACGTCCTTAAACTAATAATAGACCACCACGTCCCTAAACTGGAACATAGACCACCACGTCCTTAAACTGGAATATAGACCACCACGTCCCTAAACTGGAATATGGACTGAAACGTCCTTAAACTAATAATGGACCACCATGTCCCTAAACTGGAATATGGACCCCCATGTCCCTAAACTGACAATGGACCGCAATGTCCTTAAACTACCTATGGACCACTACGTCCCTAAACTGGAACAATAGAGCCCCCAAATGCTCTTTTGCCGGATCTAAACGGTCCCGTTTAAGTTGATCTTAGCCCCAAATACGGCTAACGTATCCTTAAATATTCAAATGGACTATAAAATTCCAAATCAACTCTGGTTCGAGGGTACATCTCCAAGCACCTCTGACACCTGTCGTTGTAATCCTTCAACGACGTCAGAGAGGTGATGAGTTCTGACGGCCATATATTAAACGAATCACTACGTTAAGTTGATCTTAGTCTCAAACAAGACTAACGTATCCTTAACGAACGTTTAAGTTGATCTTAGCCTAAATACGGCTAACACATCCTTAAACCAAAACACCAAACCCAAATCTAAGTAAATACGGATTTGGACTAATCCACGTCCTACGGGCGACGGCATTACTCGGTCTCCGTATACAATCCACGGGCAACCACAAATAAAACAAACATACACGACACGAAGTGAAATTCTGGAGAAGGAGAAAGTGGTTACCGCGAGGCGGTAGCGTAATTAACTGCAGGGGCTTGCGCCTGCAGGGAAAAGCGTCCCCACAATAAAAAACCCCTCACCCTGAGGGGGAATCTGACGAAGTCTGCTACATCGGCCGCATCCGTCTAAACCTCCGATACACGGTGCCATAAATCAACTTGGCATCTTCGGAGAGGTGGACGGATAAGACCAAATAGCATCTGCCCCGAACCCCAGCGTCAGGACCTCGCGGTCTTGTGCACCACCGTTCGGAGGGGAACAGATTCTGGCACGCCCGGTGGGACCTCTTCCTCTTTCCACTCCACACTTCGTGTGTCGTCCTCGCGAACCGATCGCGGTTTGTTAAATGGTTGCCTTCGGATTTCAAGTTACTAAGATTTGGTCTTTTGCCTGGCGCAGAACTCAAGATTCAATGGCCTTTAACTGCACCAACTGCTCGAAATGCCACTGCAACGGACGCTCCACCTCACCAGGAGGTGTAGCATATGGGCCCCAAGCGGCTTCCTTCCTCGCTCTGCCTGTGGACCAGGTGACCCAGGCCACCACCGGCCTGTTTTTCGGGACCATGATCCCACCTACAAGCTTCTCTATGCCAATACCTGCACCGGAAGTGAACAAAAAGTCAGTCTTCGACCGGCTCACTGCTACGACGACCCCTGTCAACGGGTCGCCCACTACCGAACCGACAGCCTCCGTTTTCACCAGGCTAGATCAGAACTCTAAATTGGTTGTCCCAAGGAAGGCAATAACTGCTGCTCCAGAAGTCGTCAAGGCGGCTTCCCCTGTCAAAGAGTCAGTCTTTTCAAGACTGACGATTCCTGCCCCCGCTCGAGGATCCGTCTTCGACAGGTTGAATATCACCCCTCAAAAGACAACCTCAGTCTTTAAGAGGTTAACACCGGCGGCGCCTCATTCAGACAGGGGGCAAAAAGAAGATGTCTCAATCTCCGAGCCAGTCCCAACGGCTCGTCATGCTCGACGTCGCCATTGGCAACGAGTAAGGAAGGCAGGGGGCAACTCCCCCTCAGGGCTAACTCCACCGGCTCTAGTGGTGGAAGTCAACGCTGCTGTTCCAACTGGGAACAGCTTTGAACTGCTGAGGAGTGTACGGAAGAACTCTCCAACCGCTACACTGAAAAGATCTCCTCCGCCTGCGGAGAGAGTACCGAAAACAAAACAAGAACAGCCCCCTCAACGGCTGTCCTCAAGAATTTATAAAGTTTGGCGGAGGGTTCAAGACTCTGTGATCTACCCAAATCACTCTCGTCAACGAAAGAAGACGAAGGTGCAAAAAGGAAAAGACCGTTCTATTGAACAGCAAGGGACAACAATCGCTAGGGTTCCCACTGCAACGGCCCCTTCGACTTCAACGGCCCACAAAAGAAGAAGGCCGGAGAAAACCCCCACGTCGGCGACAGATATCAGAAGCGATGAACCCAAACGCCCTAAGTCAGGGAGCATGATAGTTCATACCGTCTACGTGGCATCTGGTAAAGAAGATAGCCGCATATCTACGGGTCATCGACCGCTCACCCGATCAGTGACCAAGGCACAGGAGCAACAGCAAAAGCTCCAAGAAATGATGAATGCTATGGCTGCACTTACCGAACCAAAAGAAAGCCCTGAAACGTCCTCGGACGAACGTCAGGAGGAAGAAACCGACGCTGAATTCCTTCGTCGGATATTGGAGAAGAAGGACAAAGAGGCTGCTGAACAAGCAGCCAACATACAGCATATGGGCCTCCTCTTCCAAGACATGATAGGGATGATGATACAACAAGATCCTCCGACCGAAGAGCCCCCGATCGTCCTTGGAGATGATAGGGGAGAGACATCAAATCCTCCACCAGCTCTGTCGACGGCTAAAGAGGATACGCTCTCCAAAGCTGATTTGGATGAATACATCGCCCAGCAAATACGGGTGCATCATGCGACCGAAGCGGCCGGTCAGGTCGTAAAAACGGGGCGGCCATATCCAAGTTGGTACGATCAAATCAAGTACCCATCCGGTTATACGATTCCCAAGTTCCATGTCTACAAGGGGACAGGCAATCCACACCAGCATGCTGCCAGTTCAGGGCACTCTGCGGCAATACCGGCGATGATGACAAGCTTTTACTGCGCCAGTTTGTTGGAAGTTTATCGGATACGGCGTTTGAGTGGTACTCTGAACTTCCGAACGACTCTATCAAAACCTTCGCGGAGATGGAGCTACTGTTTACTCAGCGTTTTGCAAGTGCCAGTGAGCGTACCCCGATGACAGCACTGATTAACGCCAGGGTAAAACCCGGCGAGACATGGGTTCAATACGCTATACGATGGCGGAACTTATGGTCAAAGTGTGAGCAGCGCATTGAAGAAGCTCCCGCGGTGGGTATGTTTGTGGGGACCCTTGATCCGCAAGCAACCATCTCACAATTCATGATGTTCTTCAAGCCAACTACCTTCCAAGCCTTGATTGACAAACTAGCACAGATGGATCAGATGGGCCATAAACCTCCTCTTCCAAGGCCGGACTCCCGAAATGACAAAGGGAAGGGAAAAGCGATCGTCGTCGCTAATGCTCAACAACAATCGAGCGACTCGAAGCCGGTGGCTCGTCAAAATAATATGCGCCTGTACGTACCCCTTGAGGATAGGATGGGACGTCCTTATTCCTTTCCCCGCGATAAAACGAGAAGGTTATTCGAGCTGGCGTTGCGCAACAGACTCATAAATCTGCCGGATCCAAAACGTCCGTTGCAACCAAATGACGTCAACGAGCCTAACTACTGTCCTTATCATCGAGTACTAGGCCATCCGATCGAAGATTGTTACGTTTTCAAGAATTGGCTTGAAAACCAGTACCGACATGGCAAGTTCGCGCTATCTGACAAATGGAAGGTGAATCCCCCGCAGCCCCACACCTCTAAGGGGACGAATACGCCGGGGGCAACATGCTCCGTCATTGAAGAAGCTCCTTGGGAGGTTGTATTATCAGCCAAGACAAAGAGGATGCTAAACGATCTTCAGGCATGTCCAGCGATCAAGTGAAAGAACGCGTTGGAACCGCAGGTCATTGAGGGGATGTTGAAGCCACGTCCAACTCCGAAGATCGATGGTGGTGGCTCAAGCACTCGCAACCAGCCGTCAAAATCCTTGAAAAAGAAGAAATCGAAATCTAAGAAGCCCGTGAAGCCTGGCGACAAGCGCACAGACTTACAAAAGCAAATTGACGCGCTGGATGAATACAACCAAAAGGCACGGACTCCCATTACGCTCCAAGAGTTCCTCAATCACGTCTTTCAAGAAGAAGATGAGGGAGAAAGTTCATCGGATGAATCCGAGGAATATGTGGCAAGCTGTCATATGATTTCCCATTCGATCACGAACGATGAGGAGACTCCTTGCACCGAAAAGCCGGGGGCAGAACCTGAACCAAAAATTCCGGAGCTATCAGTTGAAATGATTGACGCGTTCCTTAACGAAGCTCGACTGAAAAAGTAAAGCTGATCGAGAACGTGAGATGGCTATATTTGAAAGGGCCAAGCGCCAGCGACTTGATGAAAAAGCTGAGACGATCCCGCTGGAGCAAAACACCTTCGCTACCGACAAAAGCCAATTCAAGATAAAGAAAAGGTTTGCTAAGGCCATGTCAATGGGCATGAAGCTACCATCCTCTGAAGAAAAAATTACTGGTGAAATGGAAACGCACCCCTCCTATTGCTTATATCATCAAAAGATTTCGTACCCCACTCAAGAGTGCAAAGCTTTCGATAGATGGTGGCAAGGATACGTTGCTCATCGACAACGCTTTAAGCGAGAAAAGCGAAAAACTCGTCGGGAGCAAAGAAACACGACCAAAGGGCTTGAAAGAACTACCGGCGATTGTCGCATGGTTAACACTGGCGGGCCACAAGTGCCTACATTCGGGAGCAATTCTGATGAGGAGCTGGAACTTGCCCCTCTCTTTAAAGAGTCCACTTCGGGAAAAGAAGAAGAGCCGAAGGTCTGCGAAAATATTCGGCCGCGGAATCGGACGCTGCCTGAAAAGAACCTCGGACCCTCAAGCAGAAAAGATAAAGGGAAAGAAAAGGTCTCTGAAGATATCGTCTTAGATGACCAAGTTCTGGAAGAGCTAAACGCCAACAACCCGCCGAAGAAGAATAAAGTGGATTACAACGTCTTAGCACATCTGAGAAAGCTGCCTTCACAACTCAGCATTTTTGACGCCCTTTTGCTATCAAAAGAGGCGAGAGATTCGTTGATCAAGGCACTACAAGATCCGGAACAATTCCAAGCATGCCTGGCCGAGGAAAAGATGAAGGATGAGTTGGAGGAAGTGCACACGGCCGATGTCACTTTCGGCGATGAAGACCTTCTCCTTGGGACATGCGAACACAATCGCCCTCTCTATGTCTCAGGATACTGCCACGATATTAAGATAAGTAAAATCCTGATCGATAATGGATCCTCTGTTAATCTCCTCAACGTGCGGGTGTTAAAAGAAATCTGCATGAGCGTCCAGCACTTTGCTCGTGACAAGATCACCATCTCCGGGTTCGACTCCCAATCATCAAAGACTCTTGGATCTGTGATACTGACGCTACGCTTCGGGCTACTCGTCACGGACATTAAGTTCCATGTCATAGATGCCAAGACATGCTACAACGCTTTGCTCGGCCGACCATGGTTACACGAGTACAACATCATCCCTTCTACACAACATCAGTGTATGAAGTATTTTAAGGATGGTTTCGAGTATACCGTGACGGGAGAACTGAACCCGTTCTCTGTGAACGAGGTCCGCAAATATGAAGACGCCAAATACTTCTTACCGGATTTCGAAGACACAGAGAAGTGTCACAAGCCGGAGAATAAAACTAACGCTACCATTGTTGGGGTAAAAATTTACACCCCCGTTGACCGAGTCAAAGTCAAGGTCAACCCCAAGCCAGGTGGGCCCAAGCCCAGGTCAAGCGGGCCCATGCCCAAGTCGAGCCCGCGGCCAGCCTCCTCCATGCTAAAATATAGATCATGTAATAAATAATTTTTATGTAATTTTTTATACATGAATATATGCAAAATGGGCATAAAGCCAATATTTTGTAAGTCCATGGCTTATGTGCAAAAATGAAATGGCACATGAGCCATGGGATAGGCAAAATGCCATTTTGTAAAGCCCAAGGGGCTATATGCAAATATGTAAGCCTATAAAAGGCAACATGATGATGAATAAAAAAAATATACTTTTCATTCTATCCACAAAAAAGTTTGAGATCTGAGATCTTTCTTCCTCCTTCAAGGTTCCAAAACCTTCTTCTTTCTTTTGAATTAAATCAAGAGTTTTACTCTTCCTTTTTCAAAACTAAATAGTTTTCCACCACAAAACCCATTAAGGGGAACTCAGATCTTCCTTTAGATCTCAAAAAGAAGAGATTTTTAAAAAAAAATCCCACAGCTCTTGATCTTCAAGATCCAGCTAACAGACGAGGAAGAAGAAGAACATCTTTCACTAAACCCCCAAAAAAGAAGAAAAACACACTCAGGAGTCCAACTCCTCTCTGATTTCTCTTCTGAGAAATTTTTTCAGGCTAAAGGCCTCTTTTTCTTGCCGGCGCTCAAGCGCAGAGCGTCCGCGTGCCGACACGTGGCGCGCTTGCGCTCCAGCGCAAGCGCTCGAGCGCAAGTCGCCCCAGTGCCGACACGTGGCGCTCTTGCGCTCCAGCGCAAGCGCTCGAGCGCAAGTCGCCCCCGTGCCGACATGTGGCGCTCTTGCGCTGCGCTCGAGCGCAAGTCGCCCTCGTGCCGACGCGTGGCTCTCCAGCGCAAGCGCTCGAGCGCAAGTCGCCCCCGTGCCGACGCATGGCGCTCGAGCGCAAGTCGCCCACGTGCCGACACGTGGCGCGCTTGCGCCCAAGCGCTCAGCGTCTAAGCGCAAAGCGCCCACGTGCCGACACGTGGCGCGTTGCGCTCCAGCACTCTGCGTGGCTCCCGATATATTTAAACCCCCCTTTCAAAACATAACACATGTACACTGCACATTGAGTTCGCATGACCAGTTTAACCCGTTAATCGGAGGTTCCTTCGCCCCAAAGGCGAGGGGTAATTAACGGCAGCTTAGTCCGCGGCTGCCGGAGATTCGGATCCCCACAATCATTAAACCCCGGCCTACCCTAGGCAGGGGGAATCTGTAGTACGCCTAACAAGCGCACGCGTATTCCCATCTCAATAGGATGACGAAAAACACCCTACAGATTCTGGCACGCCCGGTGGGACCAATCTCTCCTCCCATATTTTGGGTTAAGCGTTCATGCGAACTCAATCAATATACATACCTGTATTTATACTAAAATAATGCTCTTTCATGCAGGTTTTCAAGCAATCACTTTTCAACAATGTCTCCAGTGATGAACTCATCTCTCAGCACGGCTCCCGTCTCTTACACGATGAAGATAGACTCCAGGACGGTCCTTCCGGCCAGTCTCGGGCGACAATGGGAGGAGCCGCTGCTACCATTCGGCTCTATCATGTTCATGCCAGTTGGCACCATCCCAGCTCCTCAAGCCCCGGTGGCAGACAAACCGGTCTCGAAAGGCAGGAGACCAAATGTGGTGATCTCAAGGGCGCCCCAACCCAAACACAAGTCGGTATCTGAACGACTTTCCTTAGCCCCAGCTGGGGGCAAGGCCATCAACACCAACAAAGCTACAACGCGTCCCGGGCAACCTCCAGCGGCGCCCCTGACAAATGCTCGATCGGGTGTCTTCTCTAAGCTCCCCGCTGATCAACTCACAATGGCTTCCCGGGTAGCGGATGCCCGCCAAGCCTTCAAAATCGAGAAGCTGAGGGAGAAAAGGATCAGATATAGAGCCAACAAAAGGGCTAGGGCTCCTGGCAGGCTGAACCTCATGAGGTTCGAAGAACAGGGTTACCCCGCCGAAGATGAGGAAATGGCTGGGTATGTGGTCCACACTGTCTACACGGTGGGCACGCGCAGCAAGAGCAAGGACGGGGCTACCACATCTCAAACCCAATATGGCTTGAATGTGGTGGCCGCTTCCCAAGAACAGCTGCCTCTGCTGGGTGATGGAAACCCCCTTGATGAGGATGATAGACGGAAAGACCCTTCGGTCCATGAGGAGTCGGGCTCGGAAAGCGAAGAAGAGCCGACTTTCCGCCCCAGGACTGCGGAACAAGAGCTGCTTCAAGAGCTCCGAAAGCAGCTCAGAAACAAAGACAAGGAGATAGACAAACTCTACTCCAAAATCGATGACTTGACGAATGTCGTGATGCAGCTCACGGCCCAACTTGCCTCTCAGCCGCCTAATCAGGCGCAGGGCTCTCATGAACCGGGAAATGGTGTCCCAAAGCAGCCGACGCCTATTCCCTCAAATCCAAAAGTGGGCGGACCGCATGAAAGTCAATCGCATCCTATCTCAGGAAATGTCTTGGCTACTGATGACAGTAGCCCGCTAACTCAAGATCAAATCATGGATTTGGTTGCCAGCAAAGTCAAAACATTGGTGGCCGAAACCGAAGCGCAAAAAGATATCAGCAGTAGTGGGAGACCATATCCCGCTCAGTATGATCTGGTAGAATTTCCTAGCGGCTATGTCATCCCCAAATTCGGAAGATTCGATGGGACGGGAAATGCGAATCAACACATCGCCCACTTCAAAGCCTCATGCGGGAATACTGGGGGCAATGATGCGCTTCTCCTCCGCCAGTTCGTTAATAGCTTGACCAATGTTGCTTTCGACTGGTACGCGAGCATACCGGATGGCTCCGTCACAACTTTTGTCCAAATGGAGTCTCTGTTTCGGCAGAGGTTCATGAGCGTCAGCGATAAGATTACCATTGCCGAGCTCGTAAGGACCAAGCCCAAGAGCGACGAAAGCAGCACGAATTTTATAACCCGATGGCGCAATCTCTCCGTCAAATGCGAACCGCCGATAGAACAGGACCAATCTGTCAGTCTCCTTGTCGGAAATCTCAACAACTGGATGGCCCCGTTTCTATGTACCGCGGGCCTCAAAACATTCCAAAAGCTGACCAGGAAAGTCCAGATGCTGGAGCGCTCAAAACAGGAGTCCTCCTCGGATTCTCAAAATAACAATAAGTCCTGGAGAAACCGGAAGGATGATAATCGTAAAGGCGGAAACTCCGATGATTCTGAATCTTTCAACACTTTGGCTAACCGAAATAAGCAAGGGATGAGCGGACCTAGCGCCAACCAGCCTCGGAAGCCAATGTTCGGAGAGGGAGGAGAATCTCCACTAAAAGAGAAGCTGGATAAGGTTTATTCCTTCAGAAGGGACAAAATCCGTAAAATATTCAAAGACGCCCTGAAGAACGGTCTACAACTGCCAGAGTCAAAAAGACCGCAGGAAGCGAATAGGACCGACGACCCCAAATACTGCCCCTATCACAGAGTGATAGGTCATGCCATTGAGGACTGCTTCGTCTTCAAAGATTGGGTCGAAAAGCAATACAAGGCAGGAGAGATAGAACTGTCCAAAGGCGTGTTAACAAACAGTCAAGCTGCAACCGCCAATTTCATACAAATGGAGACCGAAGTTCTTCGTGAAACCGACTCTCTCAGACATCTGCCTTTCTCTGAAAACAATCGACCACCACGTCATTAAACTGGGAACAGTCGACCTCTAAGTCGTTAAACTGGGAATGTAAAAAAAAAAATGTAAATAAAAAAAATGTGTAAATAAAAGAAAAATAAATGAAGCCGAAATGATGGGGCAACGGCGAATAAAAGCCGAAATGATGGGGCAATCGCGACCTTCGCGATAAGAAAAGCTGAAATGATAGAGCAATCGCGGTAAAACAAAAAATGCAAAAACAAAAAAAAACGGCGAATAATGAGTCGCTCCTGGTACCATATTCCAGTGTAGCGATGCAGACGCCAACCAAATTCCAAATCCCATACCCCAACGGCGAATGATGAGTCGCTCCTGGTACCATATTCCAGTGCAGCGATGCAGACGCCAACAAAGTCCTGAAATTTTTCCGGCCCTACGGTCTGGAACATACATCCTGCAAAACCGTATACAATCCACGGGCATAAAACAATCCCGATCTCTCAAAAAAAAAAGAGAAAAAGAAGAAAATAAAAATAATAATAAACGGTATGTCCACAAGCAAAACGGGCACGGATGAAAACCCGAAAGGGCTCCGTGAGTAAAAACAGCAGGACTACCGGCGAGTCTGTGAAAACCCGAAAGGGCGCAAACTCGTGAAAAGAGATGAAATACACTCATGTGTCCTCACGATACATGAGGAGAACAAACCTTTGTGGGATCCTTACGACTCATAAAGGAAAAACACACTTAGGAGTCCTCACGACTCCTAAGGAGAAAATACACCTACGAGATCCTTTCGACTCGTAGGGAGAAAATGCTTTTATGAGACCCTCAAGGCCCATAAAATTGAAAAGTCTTAGGTGATAGGGATCTAAACCTGCCTCCTAAGCCATCAATTCCCAAATCCTCTCGGGGCAAATGATGAGTTGCTCCTGGCATTATTCCAGTGCAGCAATGCAGATGCCAAACAAAAATCAATCCCCAAATCCTCTCATGACAAATGATGATTCGCTCCTGGTACCATATTCCAGTGTAGCGATGCTGATGTCAACCCAAATCAAATCAAACCAACAACCTCTGCGGCGGAATCATGCTCCGTCCCAGAATTTACCCCGTGTCGAAATCATGCTTCGCTTCGGGATATCTACCTTCCCTGCCGGAATTATGCTCCGCCTCGGAATCAAATCAACCAACCAGCTCCACGTCGGAATCAAGCTTCGTCTCAGAATGTGCACCCCGTGTCGAAATGATGCTTCGCCTCGGTGTACCTTCCTTCCCTGTCGAAATTATGCTTCATCTCAGAATCAAGTCAACCAACAAGCTCTGCGCCGGAATCATACTCCGTCTCAGAATGTACCCCGTGTCGAAATCATGCTTCGCCTCGGAGTATTTGCCTTCTCTGTCAAAATTATGCTTCGCATGGGAATTAACCTCCGCATCGAAATTATGCTTCGGTTAGAATGTCTGTCACCCTTCGGAATGATGCTCCGAACCCTGGAATCATGCTCCGCCCTTCGGAATGATGCTCCGATCTCCTGGAATCATGCTCCACAAATCGGAATGATGCTCCGATCCTTGGAATCATGCTCCGCAAATCGGAATGATGCTCCGATCCCTGGAATTATGCTCCATAAATCGGAATGATGCTCCGATCCCTGGAATTATGCTCCACAAATCGGAATGATGCTCCGATCCCTGGAATTATGCTCCGCTCTTCGGAATGATGCTCCGAACCCTGGAATTATGCTCCGCTCTTCGGAATGATGCTCCGAACCCTGGAATCATGCTCCGCTCATCGGAATGATGCTCCGATCCCCTGGAATCATGCTCCGATCATCGGAATGATGCTCCGATCTCTGGAATTATGCTCCGCAAATCGGAATGATGCTCCGACCCTGGAATTATGCTCCGCGCTTCGGAATGATGCTCTGACATTGGAATTATGCTCCGCGAATCGGAATGATGCTCCGATCCTCTGGAATCATGCTCCCCGGGATGATGCTTCGCCTCCGGAATGATGTTCCACCTCGAAGTTCAGCTTCAAGATCCATCAATTTCATGCACACAACTCAAATGTGCGGTGTGCATTTATTGATGAGGGGCACTTTGTTGGGGTAAAAATTTATACCCCCGTTGACCGAGTCAAAGCCAAGGTCAACCCCAAGCCCAGGTCAAGCGGGCCCATGCCCAAGTCGAGCCCGCGGCCAGCCTCCTCCATGCTAAAATATAGATCATGTAATAAATAATTTTTATGTAATTTTTTATACATGAATATATGCAAAATGGGCATAAAGCCAATATTTTGTAAGCCCATGGCTTATGTGCAAAAATGAAATGGCACATGAGCCATGGGATAGGCAAAATGCCATTTTGTAAAGCCCAAGGGGCTATATGCAAATATGTAAGCCTATAAAAGGCAACATGATGATGAATTAAAAAAATATATACTTTTCATTCTATCCACAAAAAAGTTTGAGATCTGAGATCTTTCTTCCTCCTTCAAGGTTCCAAAACCTTCTTCTTTCTTTTGAATTAAATCAAGAGTTTTACTCTTCCTTTTTCAAAACTAAATAGTTTTCCACCACAAAACCCATTAAGGGGAACTCAGATCTTCCTTTAGATCTTAAAAAGAAGAGATTTTTAAAAAAAAATCCCACAGCTCTTGATCTTCAAGATCCAGCTAACAGACGAGGAAGAAGAAGAACATCTTTCACTAAACCCCCAAAAAAGAAGAAAAACACAATCAGGAGTCCAACTCCTCTCTGATTTCTCTTCTGAGAAATTTTTTCAGGCTAAAGGCCTCTTTTTCTTGTCGGCGCTCAAGTGCAGAGAGCCCGCGTGCCGACACGTGGCGCGCTTGCGCTCAAGCGCAAGCGCTCGAGCGCAAGTCGCCCTGGTGCCGACACGTGGCGCTCTTGCGCTCCAGCGCAAGCGCTCGAGCGCAAGTCGCCCCCGTGCCGAGGCGTGGCGCTCGAGCGCAAGTCGCCCCCGTGCCGAGGCGTGGCGCTCCAGCGCAAGCGCTCGAGCGCAAGTCGCCCTCGTGCCGACGCGTGGCGCTCTTGCGCTCAAGCGCAAGCGCTCGAGCGCAAGTCGCCCACGTGCCGACACGTGGCGCGCTTGCGCCCAAGCGCTCAGCGTCTAAGCGCAAAGCGCCCACGTGCCGACACGTGGCGTGTTGCGCTCCAGCACTCTGCGCTCGAGCGCAAAGCGCCCACGTGCCGACACGTGGCGCGCTTGCGCTCAAGCGCCTAGGCGCTGGCCCCACGCATCCTTTGGATGTCTTTTTCCCCTTTATTTATATATGCATGTATATATATACATATGTATACAAATGTACACATACACATACTCCACGACACTGTCCCTGTTAGAAAAAATTTCTAACGGGGCGCTTCCCCACACCCCGCAAGGGGGCTGCTAGCCCCCTTGACCCCCAGCCCGCTATCCGGGTAGCGGGACCCCCGTAAAAACTCTGCGTGGCTCCCGATATATTTAAACCCCCCTTTCAAAACACAACACATGTACACTGCACATTGAGTTCGTATGACCAGTTTAACCCGTTAATCGGAGGTTCCCTCGCCCCAAAGGCGAGGGGTAATTAACGGCAGCTTAGTCTGCGGCTGCCGGAGATTCGGATTCCCACAATCATTAAACCCCGGCCTACCGTAGGCAGGGAGAATCTGTAGTACGCCTGACAAGCGCGCGCGTATTCCCATCTCAATGGGGTGACGAAAAACACCCTACAACCATCCCTGTCTTCGGCAGTGATACTGAGGAAGAAGAGGAGATAGTTTATTCGGGTCCGCCCCAACACAACAAGCCGGGACCATCGGCTCCTACATTGATCTTTGGCAGCGACTCGGAATATGAAGTCCATGCTGTATTCTCTGCTCGACCTTCAATACAAACGTCCGCTGACGAAGAGCAAAGTCTACAAGCCGCCATAGTGCCGCTTAAACACCATAAAGAACTGGATGCACTTAATATTTACAATGTAGAAGAGCTGCAGACATTCTATATCCCTCCCGGGCGAGAAAGCGAAAAAGCAATTCTGTTCTACCGCTCTGAAGAAACCAAAGTGGAGAAAGAAATCTGGCATGGCGCGGATCCTATGCTCGACAGTCCTCAGCCCATCCAACTTCCCAGATATTAAACGGAAGGTTTGAAAAGGCTGCTGAAACGCCAGGGAATATCCTTCAAGCAGACCGTTCGAAAAGCCAAGTTCTATGACAAAGTCTGGAACGTTCCCGGGACTCAACGCAAACTGCCTAATGGGAAAATGGAGACAATCGGGCTTGGATACATCCGGTCAAAGGAACGAGAGCTGCTAAACAGCTGCTACGTCGTGTATGACTTCGATGAGGAAGCGGATGCTCAATGGGAGGACGCTAATCCTGAGACAATGAAAGTTCCAGATGAAAAAGTGCCCAGTCCGTCGTTCGAAGAGCAAATGGACAAGCTTATAAGGGAAGCGGGTCAAAAAGTCCGAGACGATCATAACCGCGAAATGGTCATCTATGAGAAAGCCAAGACGCAACGCCTTCTCCAACAGGCCGTGAAAGATGAAAAGGCCACTCCATGTCAACCTGTTATAAAGAAGGCTCGGCGCAAAAGCAGAAATAAGTCGAAAGGGCAAAAAGGCGCTCAACAACAACAAAGCAGGGCTAAAAAGCCACGCAAACGAGAGTCGAGCGTTATTGATCTATCCCTTATGAAGAAAATGGGTCGAGCATACTCGTTTCCGCGGGACAAGACGAAGAAGATACTTGACCTCGCTTTGAAACATCGGATGCTTGCACTGCCGGAGTCTAAACACCCCGAACAAGCGGGCGAGGTCTCACACCCGGACTATTGCTCTTACTATCGGGTAATATGGCATCCTCTTGAAGATTGCTTCACCTTCAAGAATTGGGTCGAAGATCAGTATCAGCTTAGCAAGTTCGCTCTGTCCGACAACTGGAGGGTAGCGCCGCCACAAAAGCACGAGCCCAAGGCCACGGAAGAAAAACCAGTTCCACATTGGGATTGGAAGCGAATTCGCACCTGTCACATGATTACGATATCAAAAGAAGAGCCCGAGAACATGGATGACCTTCCCTGGTGCTTCGAAAACAGCAGTGACGAGATAATCTCAGAATTCCCACCAGCGCCAAAAGAGCTGGAAGACGGAATCCATACCACTGCAGATAACCTCAAGAAAATTGAGTTGGGGACGGCAAATGATCCACGACCGACATTCATCAGTGAGCTACTATCTGAAGAAAGGGTATCTGCGTTAAAGGACGTGCTCCTACAGTATAAAGATTGTTTCGCATGGAACTACTCCGAAATGTCGGGATTAAATCCAGAAATTGTTGTGCACAGATTGGCGATATCTCCGGACGTCAAGCCAGTCAAACAGGCGCCGAGAAGAATGCGGCTCGAGCTTGAAATGAGTATCAATGCTGAAGTCAAAAAGCTGATCGACTCCGGCTTCATCCAAGAAGTTCAATACCCTGAATGGATCGCCAACATCGTCCCGGTGATGAAGAAAAATGGAACAGTGCGCATATGCGTAGACTTCCGGGATCTCAATAAATCTTGCCCGAAGGACGATTTCCCAGTGCCAGTCACCGAACTGATGATAGACAATACGTCCACTCATGAGATTTTCTCCTTCATGGACGGCTCGTCAGGATATAATCAGATAAAAATGCATCCAGCAGACCAGAAGCACACAGCCTTCAGGACCCCTCTAGGAATATTTTGTTACAAGGTGATGCCATTCGGTTTAAAGAACGCCGGTGCCACCTACCAAAGGGCCATGACGAAGATCTTCGATGACCTTATACACGAAATCGTCGAATGCTATATCGACGATCTCGTGGTTAAAAGCAAATCATACGAGGAACATCTCGAGCATTTGAAGACCGTATTTCAACGCCTTCGGCAATACAACTTGAAGATGAACCCGCTCAAGTGTGCATTCGGAGTTTCCTCAGGCAAATTCCTGGGATTCATTGTTCGACACCGAGGTATTGAAATAGATCCGTCAAAGATCAAAGCGATCATGGAAATGCCTCCGCCGAGAACTCTTAAACAGTTGCGATCTCTCCAAGGGAAGCTCGCATACATACGGCGATTTATAGCCAACCTTTCAGGCAAGTGCCGTCCCTATAGCCACCTAATGAAGAAGGGAACCCCATTTGTCTGGGATCACAGATGCCAAGGCGCACTAGACGAGATCAAGCAGTACCTGCAGAACCCTCCAGTATTGGCTGCTCCAGTTAAGGGAAAGCCTCTCATTCTTTACACGACCGCCCTCGAAGGTTCCTTAGGCGCGTTATGGGCGCAAGAGAACGATCAAGGGAAAGAAAGAGAACTCTATTACTTAAGTCGAGTTCTACTGGGGGCAGAAAGCAACTACTCCCCCATCGAAAAACACTGCCTGGCGTTAATCTTCGCGATAACAAAGCTCAGGCACTATGCGTTGGCGCATGAGGTCCGTCTCATTTCAAAGGTGGACCCCCTTAAATATTTAATGTCAAAGGCCATATTGACGGGGAGACTCGCTAAATGGGCCCTGCTCTTGATGGAGTTCTCGATAACCTATCAGCCTCTCAAGGCAGTAAAAGGGGCCATCGCCGATTTCCTCGTTGAGCACCCGATACCTGCCGACTCTCCTTTAAACTGCGATCTTCCAGACGAACATGCGTTTGATGCGATCGACAGTGATAATACCCGATGGGAGCTTTATTTCGACGGAGCATCTTCCGTGAAGAAGCGCAAACAAAGTACCCCTATAATCAAATCGGGGGTAGGACTCATCTTTGTAACTCCACAAGGAGGGATAATGCGCTTTGCTTTCTCCCTGACGGAGCCGAGGACAAACAACGAAGCCGAATACGAAGCTCTGATAGCAGGCCTCGAGATCTCCATTGACATGGGAATTGAAGACCTCCTCATATACGGGGATTCTCAACTGGTCGTTAGTCAAGTAAATGGCGACTACCAAACGTGCAAACCAGAGTTGGTGAAATACGGTGAAAAAGTGCAACAGCTGTTGACCCAAATCCCCTCCTACACTTTGGAGAACATACCGCGTGCGGAAAATAGCAAAGCAGACGCGTTGGCCAAGCTTGCTAAAGAACTGGCCGACGAGAACCTCGATGACATTAGAATCGTGGTGCAAAGCCGTCGGGTGCTTGCCCCAGCAGAAATATCTCCGGAATCATCCGAAGAAAAGGGAGCGAGCGAGCAGACGACCTTACAGATAAAAGAACGAGAAAAGGTTGAGGACTGGAGAGAAGTCTTCATAGACTACTTTAAGTCCCACCGAATGCCTGAAGAAGCGTCCACAAGACATCAGCTCATGAAACAAGCTCTGTCTTTCGCCTTCGTCAATGATACTCTATACAAGAGGTCATTTGATTCTCTGTGGCTGAGATGCTTAGGACCTGACGAAGCGAAAAGGGTCGTCCAGGAAGTTCATGACGGACTCTGCGGTTCTCACCAAGCGGGCCCAAAGATGAAGTTAAAGATAAAATGGATGGGCTACTACTGGCCCACGATGATTCAGGACTGCCTCGAATATGCGAAGCAATGCCACTCATGCCAAATTCATGGGGACTTCATCCACCAGCATCCAAATCCACTACATCCAACGGTGGCTAGCTGGCCATTCGAAATGTGGGGGACTGATATAGTCGGCCCCATCGAACAAGCATCGTCTAGAGGACATCGTTTCATCCTAGCGACGACTGACTACTTCTCCAAATGGGCAGAAGCGGTACCACTAAGAGAAGTGAAGACGGAAAATATCCTCCACTTCTTCAAGACGCACGTCATATATCGATTTGGAACTCCGCGACGGATCATCTCCGATAACGGGCCAGCCTACAGAAGCCACAAGATCAGTCGCTTTGCACAGCAGCACAATATAGACTGGAGATATTCCTCGGTTTATAATCCGCGAGCTAATGGTCTAGCTGAGGCCTTCAACAAGACCTTGACAAAGATCATAAAGAAAACGGTGTCCCGAAATAAGAAGGACTGGCACGAAAGACTGCAAGAAGCTCTTTGGGCGTATCGAACTATGTTCAAGACGGCCACGAACACAACGCCATACGCGTTGGTGTTCGGTACAGAAGCAGTACTCCCCCTCGAGATAGAGTTACCCTCTCTACGAGTGGCAGTCCACTACGAGCTAACGGACGAAGAAAATGCTCACCTTCGGCTCGAGGAGCTTGACGCACTTGATGAAACCTGGCTCATAGCACAGCAAAATCTGGAAGCTTATAAAGCAAAGATTGTAAGTCGATGTAGTACACCCCAGTACTTGTGGGGAGGCGGAATTTTCAAAAACGATCAAGTTTAAACAACGAACATCGACTAACCGCTTGAATCGAAGCTAAATAAATAATAACCGAACACATAGCTATACTAAACTATAGTGTTAAGGGATTATACCTAACGAAACTAGTCCTTCGTCTTTGTGTCCTCCTTTGTTCTCCTCGACCTTCTCTAGGTAGTAGACGATCCACCCGAGAGCAAAACACCAAGCTACACCTCTAACTTGAGGTAACTAATCAACCTTGATTGCTAATCAAAGATGAAAGGATGATATAGAGTAAAGGTAATGGATGCTTAAGTCTAACTAAACCTTTGATCTCAACACATGAGGATTAAGGATTAGTATCTTGAAGATGAGAGCTTGAGGAGAGAGAATATGAGATAAGATAATGAGAAGAGAGAGAGTGTATCATAATATATTATGAAGCATTTTTAATAATGAGAAAAGAATAAAGAGTGATGATAAATCATGCTTCATAAAATATCTAGTGGTGATTCATTAGCATGAGTCATTAAGCAATAAATGTGCATTAATGAAATGAATGAATCACCACCATGACTCACAACCTCATCCAAAGTAACCTCCTTAGTCACATCTTCTAGAAGCTTCTCGTACAATTACGAGAACGCCCCTCCAATCCGCAAAAATACGGAAAAACTTTAGACTGTAAAAATCCAATAACCGGATACCAGTAACTGGCTTAAACCAAAGCCGACTGGTAAAAACTGTCCGAAAGTCGTACGTGCGTAAACGCACGTATGCGTCCGAACCCTTTGTCGCAAAACCATGCAACCTCTATATCGTTTCGCCTGGAGTAGGAAACTCTCTGTGTGGGACTCTAGAGACTCGACTACTACGCTGGCAGTGGGTTTAACCACAGACCGCAAGCGGCACTAGCTGTACGTAACGGTCCCCAGATAGTTGTCGATAAGAAGGCCGATGAGTAAACCCATCCGAACTCCTACTGAGTCTGATGTGACAATCTCCATACAGTCCGGTCCGTTCGTCCAAGACTATCGCATATCGGGCCTAGGGGGGCGGCAAGCGTCAGTCCCCTAATAGCGGTATAAGTCGTGTCGGAGTGAAGCCCATTACACCCTGAGAAACTACTGGAACCTACCAGCAAATCTCGCTTGCCCTGGCCAGGGACTTTGCGTAATGGCTCTCTGACACAGCACGATATCTACTCCCAATACCGGGAGGGACGAATCCTGTCTAACCGCCACTGCCTCCAAGTGCTCGGGACTGCACCCAACTGCCACCTGTTTGCACGACTCCTTTGAGCCGTGGTAGGGTAGCAATCTAAGAACAGTGGGACACACTCGAGGCGAAGTAGCAGTGTCAAGTCTGCGGACTACGCTGTACTCATGTCACCTGGGAACTGTTCACTGACGACTGGTATCAAACCAACCAACAGTTTCCTGTGAGTCCTGTCCGGTGTACCCGTAACCTAACGAGCACCTGTATACTATCTCCAGTACGACGTACTGACGGCTGTGGGACAGACCATCTCCCCAACTGGGATGAGAAGCGTACACACTAGTCTACTCCGGAGTATATATGCTCTGTCTCGATAATCCAACGACCAGGGACCTGAATAAGGATGTGCTTGTAGACTACCCAGCCCCCACTAGTGTGACTGCCATCACAACGCTGGTAGACAAGCAAGATCCTAAGAGCTCTATCAATACGTACACTCACATATTAAGATAGAAAAACCAAGTAGCATACTACCATGTTTAGCAAGACTGTTATATACATGTGAATATCCCAAGCT
This sequence comes from Agapanthus africanus, assembly GCA_030015575.1. NCBI lineage: Eukaryota > Viridiplantae > Streptophyta > Magnoliopsida > Asparagales > Amaryllidaceae > Agapanthus > Agapanthus africanus. Next base: position 162,219,060 of record JASDDO010000024.1, read on the forward strand.
TCCATTAAGTAATATACAAGCTAGTATGATACAGTAATGGCCTTCTAGGGCATAAACACTAACAAAGATGACGCGCTCATATGAAAGATTGACCCGACCGAGGACATTCCGCCAAGGCGAACTTGTGCTAGTGGTCAGAAGGCCTATGATTCCCAGTCGCGCCAAGCGAGGAAAATTCGAGCCAAACTATGAAGGCCCGTACATCATAGATAAGGTCTACCAGGGTGAGGCCTATCTACTCATGGACATGCACGGTGAAAGGCCTTTCAGGCCAATAAACGGTCACTTCCTAAAGAAATACTATGCTTAATGAGCCACAGCCTAGGTCAATGGTAGATGACGACGACTATGTCCGCTCGCTATCTTCCTAAGCTCAAGCTTTATAAGCAGTAGCCGACCTTCTCCATGACGGACCGAAATGTCCTTAAACTAATAGCAGACCGAAACGTCTTTAAACTACTACTGCAGCATCTTTTAGGCTGACGAGATAAAAAAAACATATAAAAATAAAATTAAAAAAAAACGGTATGTCCATAAGCAAAAAGGGCACGGATGAAAACCCGAAAGGGCTCCGTGAGTAAAAACAGCAGAGCTATCGGCGAGTGTTCATGAAAACCCGAAAAGGGCGCGACCTCGTAAAAAAAAGAGAAGAAGAAAATAAATAAAAAAATATATAAAATAAAAACGGTATGTCCATAAGCAAAATGGGCACGGATGAAAACCCGAAAGGGCTCCGTGAGTAAAAACAGCAGGACTACCGGCGAGTGTTTGTGAAAACCCGAAAGGGCGCAACCTCGTTAAAGGACACTTATAGGGTCCTCTCGACCTTATAAGGAGAAACCACCCACGTGAGATCCTTACGACTCACAAGGGAGCAACACACTTAGGGATCCCCATGATTCCTAAGGAGAAAATACTTGCGAGATCCTTACGACTCATAAGGAGAACTCTCTTATGGGACCCTCACGGCTCATAAGAGTTAAAAGTCTTAAGTTACAGAGACCTAAACCTGTGCTTAAGCAACCCCCACAACTTCCGATATTGCCCTACAAGTAGCTCAATATTGACCCTTGTATACAATCCACGGGCGCGAATAAACATTTCCCTGACCAAGTTCCATCCGTGACCGGGGATATGTACGTATGATGAACAACCCTTATAACTCCTCTCGACTTACAAGGAGAAAACCCTACTGTAGGATCCTTACGACTTACAGAGGAACATACACTTAGGAATCCTCACGATTCTTAAGGAGAAAATACACCTACAAGATCCTCACGACTTGTAGAGAGAAATAACTTCGTGAGACCCTTACGGCTCATGAAGTCAAAAGCCTTAATCGACAGGACCCTAACCCTGGTCGCTAAGCCACCTTTGTTCGATATTGACAGAGGCAGATGATGATTCGCTCATGGTAATATCCCAGTTGTAGCGGTGCTGATGCCGAAATCGGTTTACAGCGAAAAAGCCAATAGGTCGCACATGCATACGAAATAGCCGAAATGATGGGGCAGCTTGCAATAAAAAACAGCAAGTAAAGAAAATGTATGCATGGAAAATAGCCGAAATGATTGGGCAACTCGCAATAAAAAGCAACGAGTAAAAATAAAATAAATAGCCGAAATGATTGGGCACCGCGAAAAATAGCCGAAATGATTGGGCAATCGCGACCTTCGCGATATAAAAGCTGAAATGATAGAGCACCGCAGAAATAAAACAAAAAAAAGGAGAAGAAAGTGATGAAAACTTTGTCCCTACAGTTAAGATCACATCGATCCCTGTATAAAATCCAAGGGCGTAAACAAAGAGGAAACCATACCTTCCTAACAGGCTCCGCCAGAGGATGAAGCCAAATCTTGACGGTTCAGTCCAACTCCGAAGAAACCAGTGTTTTCAGCAAATTCCTCGACTCACGGATACAAACACTCCTTGACGAGAGCCTCCTGATCCGCGTCGACTCGCAGAGCCACCAGTGCCTCCGTGGGAAATCCTCGACTCGTTTCAAACCCCAGGGAAACAAATAATCCTTGGCGCTTGGGAAACAAATAATCCCTAGCAAATTCCTCGACTCACGGATACAAACACTCCTTGACGAGAGCCTCCTGATCCGCGTCGACTAACAGAGCCACCAGTGCCTCCGTGGGAAATCCTCGACTCGTTTCAAACCCCAAGGAAACAAATAATCCTTGGCGCTAAGGAAACAAATAATCCTTAGCAAATTCCTCGACTCACGGATACAATCACTCCTTGACGAGAGCCTCCTGATCCGCGTCGACTCGCAGAGCAACCAGTGCCTCCGTGGGAAATCCTCGACTCCCAAGGAAACAAATAATCCTTGGCGCTAAGGAAACAAATAATCCTTAGCAAATTCCTCGACTCACGGATACAAACACTCCTTAACGAGAGCCTCCTGATCCGCGTCGACTCGCAGAGCAACCAGTGCCTCCGTGGGAAATTCTCGACTCGTTTCAAACCCCAAGGAAACAAATAATCCTTGGCGCTAGGGAAACAAATAATCCTTAGCAAATTCCTCGACTCACGGATACAAACACTCCTTGACGAGAGCCTCCTGATCCGCGTCGACTCGCAGAGCCACCAGTGCCTCCGTGGGAAATTCTCGACTCGTTTCAAACCCCAAGGAAACAAATAATCCTTGGCGCTAGGGAAACAAATAATCCTTAGCAAATTCCTTGACTCACGGATACAAACACTCCTTGACGAGAGCCTCCTGATCCGCGTTGACTCGCAGAGCAACCAGTGCCTCCGTGGGAAATTCTCGACTCGTTTCAACCCCAAGGAAACAAATAATCCTTGGCGCTAGGGAAATAAATAATCCCTAGCAAATCCCTCGACTCACGGATACAAACAATCCTTTGATGAGAGCCTCCTGATTCGCGTCGGATGGCAGGGCAACCAGTGCCTCTGCGGGAAATTCCCGATTCGTCTCAACTTGCAAGATGAAGCCTCAGGCAGCAGGGACTAAAAAACTTGCTTCCTGAACAATGGGACCCTGCAAGTCGATCTAAACCGGTCTCTTGCATACTATTCACGGGTCTCACTCTCCGAAGTCGAGTTTCGACAAGGAGGGAAACAACCGCTTACGAGTCCTCTCGACTCGTAAGAGGGAAAAATTCTCTTACAGGATCCTTACGACCTATAAGAGAAAACACACTTAGGAATCCTCACGATTACTAAGGAGAAAATACACCTAAGAGATTCTCTCGATCCGTAGGGAGAAAAGTCTTTATGAGACCCTCACGGCTCATAAAGTTGAAAAGTCTTAGGTGGCAGATCCTACCCATGTCTTCTAAGCTATTACTGCCCTACAAAGAGGTTAAGATGGACCATCTACGAGCCACACTTGCTAAAGCTACATGCCACAGAAATGGAGAAGTTACTCATGAGCGTATAAACTACTTCACACCAGAGTAAAACATAAAGAAATAGAAGGGTGCAGCTCATGGAATTGAGAGTTTGGAACTATATCTTTTAAGAGTCGAGATTTGAGTCAATGATAAATGACGACGCTTGTGTCCGCTCGTTATCTTCTCAGATCAAGATTCTGAAAGTTATATACCAACCCGAAACTGGTCATACGCTATGCATTACTCTGCACTACTTCACCCACATATATACTTACGTGGGCAAAATAGTGGGGGGCATTTGTTCCCGCCAAAAATTTCTGCGCAAAAGAGTCCAAGGTATCAAATGGCAGCGATACGCTTAAGAAAATGCGAACCGGTATCTTCCGGCCTGTATTTTGATAAACTTCCCAATGAGAAACTGTTAAATTATGATGGTATTGAAAGCATCTCGAAAAAACCTTCGATTTGATATATTATGGGCCTCATAATTCATCCGGGATCAAAAGTTATGAGCAAATGTCTATACACATGTGATCTAAGGAAGAAGATGCGAACCAGTATTTTCCGAGCTGTATTTTGACAAACTACCCAATGAGAAACTGTTAAATTATGATGGTATTGAAAGCATCTCGAAAAAACCTTCGATTTGATATATTATGAGCCTCATAATTCATCCGGGATCAAAAGTTATGAGCAAATGTCTATGCACATGTGATCTAAGGAAGAAGATGCGAACCAGTATTTTCCGAGCTGTATTTTGACAAACTCCGGAACGAAAAACAGCTAAATTCTGATGATATTGAAAGCATCTCGAAAAGACCTTCGATTTGATATATTATGGGCCTCATAATTCATCCGAGATCAAAAGTTACGAGCAAATGTGTTATACACGTGTAATCTATAATGCTCTACTAGATGGGGAATGCATTTTTTAGTCCCACATCGGGAAAAGGAGAGATGGATTCTCTACCACTCCCATATAAATAAGAGGGGATACCTCTTAGAAAGTTAGAGTTAAATCCTCAAATGATTCAATACTCAAAGAAGCTTAGTTCTCCAAGATAGGAGCATGCTTCTCCATAATGCGCATGTGCGCTACGTGCAACGCACGTGCGCACCACATGAGAACATTTAATAATATTAAAAGGAGCCTGTTCTCCATATATAGAAGCCTTGCTTCTCCTCATAATGCGCATGTGCGCTACGTGCAACGCACGTATGCTCGCCACGCGCGCACCACGTGCAACGCACGTGCGCACCACATGAGAACATTTAATAATATTAAAAGGAGCATGTTCTCCATATATAGAAGCCCTGCATCTCCTCATAATGCGAATGTGCGCTACGTGCAACGCACGTGTGCTCGCCACGCACGCACCACGTGCAACGCACGTGTGCTCGCCACGCGCACCACGTGCAACACGTGCAACGCACGTGCGCACCACATGAGAATATTTAATAATATTAAAAGGAGCATGTTCTCCATATATAGAAGCTCTGCTTCTCCTCATAATGCGCATGTGCGCCACGTGCAACGCACGTGCACACCACATGAGAATATTCAATTAAAAGGAGACTCGTTCTCCATAGGAGCTTGCTCCCCCCCCATAATGCGCATATGCGCAAGATCCATGTGCGCTACGTGCAAATATGAGCGCCCAACACGCGCGATGCACGTGCGCCCAACACGTGCGACGCACGTGCGTGAACGCAAAGAAGCCTTTTTCAGCAGCGAGAAGCTTAAGCTCCAGCCTGTTCTTCCCCCTAATGAGTGAGACATGGTTCAAAGGGTACATCCCTTCACACGTTCGATATATGGCACTGTAATCTCTCAGTGTTGTCGGAGAGGTGGTGGGTCCCAACGACCAATGATCCTTCTTTCTAAAATAAAAAAAAGAGAAGAAAAGAAAACATTGACAGAGATACAGAGAAAGAATTCAGAGAACTCCTAAAAAGAAAGTTTGAGAAGAAATCAGAAAGAAAAGAAGGTAAACCTTTGAAAAGAAGAATTTCTTCTGAACAGATCATTGATCTGAGAACAAGATCAAGGACCTCTAAGGAAAAGGAAAATAAACAATTAAAAAACAGTGCCTTGCACTTCTTTTTATGAACCATTGGTTCTGAATCTAAAAGATTCTCAAGATAACAGTGCCTCGCACATTTTATCTGAAATTGATCCAAAAGAATAAGAACAGTGCCCAGCACTTGCCAGAAATGCACTATTGCGCAAGCCGCGCCACGTGTCAGCAGTGCAATAGCGCAGCGCACTGACGCAGCGCACTGCGCTGTTGCGCTTGCGCTCACCAGAGCGTGACACGTGTCACCACCATATGAGTTTGCGCTCATTACTTGGCGCAAAGCGCCTGACAAGCCACGTGGGGCACTGTCAAGTATTTAATGCTCTACATTATTAAAGAAAAGGGACAGAGCCCAATTAAAAGGCCTAACAGGCCTAATAAAAAAGTGCTATGCAGGGCAGAGCCCAAACAAAATAGATGCTCTGCATCATTTATAAAAGGGCAGAGCCCAACCAAAACAAGAATAATGCAGTGCATTACTAAAAAGGGGCAAAGCCCTAGCACAGGCCAAAGACAAAAGATGTTGAAACTGGACTTAGCCCAATCATTGCCGTATGTCCTCAAACTAAATTGACTAAGCACAGCTGCTCTCCTAAATCAATTTACATCCGGTTCGAGGGTACATCTCTGAACTCCTCTGACACCCATCGTTGTAATCCTTCAACGACGTCAGAGAGGTGACGGGTCCCAACGACTAAACATTTAAATGGATCGCGGGGTCCTTAAACTCATGGACCGAAACGTCCTTACACTAATGTTGGACCGAAACGTCCTTAAACTAATATCGGACCGAAACGTCCTTAAACTAATATCGGACCGAAACGTCCTTAAACTAATAATAGACCACCACGTCCCTAAACTGGAACATAGACCACCACGTCCCTAAACTGGAATATGGACCGAAACGTCCTTAAACTAATAATGGACCACCATGTCCCTAAACTGGAATATGGACCCCCATGTCCCTAAACTGGCAATGGACCGCAATGTTCTTAAACTACCTATGGACCACTACGTCCCTAAACTGGAATAATAGAGCCCCCAAATGCTCTTTTGCCGGATCTAAACGGTCCCGTTTAAGTTGATCTTATCCCCAAATACGGCTAACGTATCCTTAAACATTCAAATGGACTATAAAATTCCAAATTAACTCTGGTTCGAGGGTATATCTCCAAGCTCCTCTGACACCTGTCGTTGTAATCCTTCAACGATATCAGAGAGGTGATGAGTCCTGACGGCCATATATTAAACGAATCACTACGTTAAGTTGATCTTAGTCTCAAACAAGACTAACGTATCCTTAACGAACGTTTAAGTTGATCTTAGCCTAAATACGGCTAACACATCCTTAAACCAAAACACCAAACCCAAATCTAAGTAAATACGGATTTGGACTAATCCACGTCCTACGGGCGACGGCATTACTCAGTCTCCGTATACAATCCACGGGCAACCACAAATAAAACAAACATACACGACACGAAGTGAAATTCTGGAGAAGAAGAAAGTGGTTACCGCGAGGCGGTAGCGTAATTAACTGCAGGGGCTTGCGCCTGCAGGGAAAAGCGTCCCCACAATCAAAAACCCCTCACCCTGAGGGGGAATCTGACGAAGTCTGCTACATCGGCCGCATCCGTCTAAACCTCCGATACACGGTGCCATAAATCAACTTGGCATCTTCGGAGAGGTGGACGGATAAGACCAAATAGCATCTGCCCCGAACCCCAGCGTCAGGACCTCGCGGTCTTGTGCGCCACCGTTCGGAGGGGAACATGCTTCTCTCGGTTTCTTTGCTTACCAGTTTATGTTTTATCGCAAGCTTGGATCTTGTTTACCATGCTAATCTTCTTCAGTATCTAGGCTTCAGATGAAGTCGTTTCAGGTATCCTACTTGTTCATGATTTTCCCGCATTAGCATTATTCGATTCAAATGCACCCATTGTTGTATGTCGTCCAAGTTTATTGTTGCACATTCGATTTCTTGCACGACCCTGTCGTGTTATTGGGACATACACACTGGGAACGGGAAGATCATATCTAGCAGCGAGTGCAATGATTGTTCGGTTGTTATCTATTAGTGTATATGCCCCAGAAGCCATTACAGTATCATACTAGTTTGTATATTACTTAATGGAAGCTTGGGATATTCACCTTGTATAGACAATCTTGCTCAAAATGGTAGTATACTACTTGGTTTGTTTCTACTTTAATGTGTGCATGTATTTCTTATAGCATATCGCCTTTACACATTAGTGGAGCCCTTAGGATCTTTGCTTGATTACCAGCGTTGTGATGGCAGTCACACTCGTGGGGGCTGGGTAATCCACAAGCACATCCTTTTGCAGGTCCCTAGTCGTAGGACTATCGAGACAGGGCATCGATACTCCGGAGTAGACTAGCGTATGCGCTTCTCATCCCAGCTTGGGAGATGGTCTGTCCCACAGCCGTCAGTACGTCGTACTTGAGATAGTATGTGGGTGCTCGTTAGGTTACGAGTACACTGGACAGGACTCGTCGGGAACTGTTGGTTAGTATTATACCTATCGTCAGTTATCAGTTCTCAGGTGACATGAGTACAACTTAGTCCGTTGAATTGACACTGTCACTTCGCCTCGAGTGTGTTCCCACTGTTCTTAGATTGCTATCCTACCACGGCTCAAAGGAGTCGTGCAAACAGGTAGCAGTTGGGTGCAGTCCCGAAGCACTTAGAGGCAGTGACGGTTAGACAGGATTCGTCTCTCCCGGTATTGGGGGTTGATATCGCGTTGTGTCTAGGAGATCCATTACACAAAGTCCCTGGCCAGGGCAAGCGAGATATACTGGTAGGTTTCCAGTGTTATCTCAGGGTGTTCTGGGCTACACTCCGACACGACTTGTACCGCTATTATGGGACTGACGTTTACCGCCCCCTAGGCCCGCCATGCGATATTCTCAGACGAATAGACCGGAGTGTACGGAGACTGTCACATTCAGGCTCAGTAGGAGTTCATATGGGTTTACCTCGTCAGTCTTCTTATCGGCATCTACTTGGGGACCGTTACGTACAACTAGTGCCGCTTGCAGTCTGTGGTTAAACCCACTGCCAGCGTAGTGTCGAGTCTTTAGAGTCCCACACAGAGGGTTATTCGCCTTTAGGCAAAACAGAGTAGAGGTCGCATGGTTTTGCGACGGGGTTCGTTCACATCCGCGCACTTGTGCACGTTTGGTGTCCGGACAGCTTATACTAGCGGGCTTTGGTTTAAGCCAGATCCTAGTATATGTTTTGGGATTGGTTTTATCTCATTGTATTCGTGTTCCTCAGAACATGGGTACGGATGTGTATGCACAGTTGACTGAAGCAGAGGCAGAGGACTTTCATTAGGGTTGATGACCGTTGTCTTTTTCCTTAACCCTAATCTTTATGTGAAATATGATTATTAATATTAATTAATTATAATTATGTTATGGTTAGGGTTGTTGACCATTTGACTATGGTTGACTTGTTGATCTATGTTGACAAATTGACCATCATCATTACACATGAAAGATGCTCTTTGATTCTTGCAAAATTCATTAATGTGAAATGATAATGGTCATTTCAAGTTAACCATCACAATTATCTTTAATTAATTATTTAATTATCATAATTCACATATATGTGAGAAGGTTGATATTATCCTCTCATTCTCTCATTCTCATTCTCTCTCATCCTCTTCCTCTCTCTCAAAGCTCTCTCTCTCAAAGCTCTTCCTCTCATGAGTTGAGAACCATTAAGCTTTTGAGATAAGGTGGGTTTTAGGTTTAGCACACCAAGCACCTTAGTTACTTCTAGTTTGAGGTAGGAGCCAAAGGTAGAAGCCCTCGGGTGGATCTTTCTTCGGCAAGAGAAGGTTCTAGGTTTAGCACACCAAGCACCTTAGTTACTTCTAGTTTGAGGTAGGAGCCAAAGGTAGAAGCCCTCGGGTGGATCTTTCTTCGGCAAGAGAAGGCGACGAGGACGACCCGTTCATCCCACTCCAAGGAGCAAGAAGAGAAGGACTTCAAGACTTAGGTATAACCCTTTTACCGAGTAGCTAAATCTCTTAGCTTGGTTGTTAGTTCATGTTTAGCAAAGATCCTCCTTTTCTTAGTCCATATTGCCTAGAGTTGTAAAAATCGATTTTTTATACCGTTTCCGCCTCCCCGCAAGCACCGGGGTGGGCAACGTGGACTTACAGTGGTATCAGAGCCTAGCTAAACACAAGCTAACAAGTTAGCAAAGTATCTAGAATTTCGATCGGAAAAAATCGCAAAACACGTTTTCAAAAACCTAACTTTCTGCCGATTTTTAAACCTGCTTTAAAAATAATAAATCATACACTAAAAATCGGCTCAGGATTTTTACAGAACACCCAAGAAAAACGATCCAGCAAGTCGACCAACTCACCGCGGAACCGTGGCAAGAGAATGCTCTTGCCGCGGATCCGCGGCCGAGTTGACTCGGCCGTGGGTCGTTTCTCCTGCAGTGTTCTTATATTGATGTTTTGGGATTTTTAGGATGGTTTGTTTCTGCCCAGATTTTCCAGAGAACAAATGTGTTTTTGGGGTGGTTACAAATCCGTATTTTGATCGAACTTCTCTAGACTTTGGCTAATGGGTTATATCTGTGATGTGATATATGTATTGAACGTCTGCTAATCGCTATACGTCGATTAGTGGGAGTTATACATATCTGTGATCTGTAATGTTGATGGTTTGTGTATATGAATTCGTTGGATTGTCGCGGATGAATAGCCGGGGAGTTGTGAGATGAGAGTTTTCTTATTCTTTCAATTCATGTAATATGTAAATATTGATGTAATATTATTTATATGGCCGCACAACCGGGATGGGGTTGTAGCCCTCATTGTATAATTTATTTTACTGTTTTTGTTCCTAAGATAGACCCAAGGTGGGGTGCACAAACTACCGGGTATCTCGAAGTGCCGAGTGGCCTACTCATGTTGTTGGGGGAGGTTGCTTCACTTCGGGTACTTGGCGGGTAGTTTGCCGCACCCGTAGGGGTCTAGGGTGGGATTTGGCTATTCATCGCGACCGTGTAATCCGCTCTTCGTTACAGGCTCGTACGGAATGCGGATTCCTAGTATATCCAATGTGTTCATCTGTGATCTGGAATGGCTATCATTGCATGTGACGAATGTAAATATTTATATATGATATCTATTTAGGCGTTGCTTATGTTTTGCATCCGCGCTAGTCCAGCCCCTGCTCTGTCGTTAGTTAAGTAACCTAACGGGTGATGACGGGACCCCGTGGCGAATACGGATGGCATAAGCGTACGTCATATTTTTGTTGTTTTCTGCAATGGTAGGATTAATTGATGGGACGCATTAAAATTAATGCAAGAAAAATAAACCAAGTAAAAGTCGTTGGAACACTTTCAAAACCACTCAGTTCTTTTCAAAAACCAACTTTTAAATGCGGAGCTTGAACCACTCCTTTTAAAAGCTATCTTATTCCATCGATTATATCAAGTTCACTACGTTCACGGTTTCGCCAAAACCATTCGTAACCCTCCGTCGTTTCACATGGATGGTCAATAGTATTCAAGCTATGTTTGTTGGCCAAAGTCAAGGCATAGTGATTGGTAGCTATTGGGTATTCATGTGCAGCATAGATAGATGTGTTGGTTTGGGACAGTCGTACTGCCTTGTTGTCCAAAGTCAAGGGTAGGTGCGGGTGGGTTCAAATTAACCTGGAGAATGACGGGTAGAACTTGACATGTGACTTATGATTTGTTGGCCAAAGTCAAGGTCATAAGAGCATGGGGCAAAAATCCACATCGGGAGTATCTAAAGAAACTGAAACTTGCTAGTGCTGCATACCATTTGGAGTGTGATGATTCTGGTAGGATTCCTTCAGTTTTGTCATGCGATGATATTTGGATCCCGATCCTACTGTGAGTATATGCTACTCCTCCGGAACTTTCTCACTTAACGATCAATGCTATAAACCAAGTAGGTGTCTAGAAAGGTGTTAGCGGGGCTACGCCAACAGGGAAAAGAGATTATTTAATTAAGGAACTTCGCGAAAGCATTGGAAAACCTCCCTCGAAGTACCGACACTGGCCTGGCTGAACGGTTAAGCAAGAATTGTACGGTGAGATTGATCCCGACTAATTCTTCCTTTATGGTTTGAGGAGGGATTCGAGAGACAGTGGGAGCCATCCTGTTTAGACAAATTAAAAACCACTCTAAACTTGCAAGAGCATCATGCTAAAGTGTTTCTTCTCTCCCTCCTAATTGCAGCGACCAAACATCATGACTGGACTTAAGTTACTACTAGATAAAAACATACTGACATGGCCAAACTATAAAGATTGGCTCAGGAATGTCAAAATGGCAATCACTTATGACAAGTTGGGGTATATCCTTACCACCAAAGCTCCCCCTGTCCCAGGTCCCAAAACCAGCGTCGTGGATAGGGAAATCCGTAAGACCTGGGAAATCGACTGCGCGAAGGCCAAGTGCCTCGTACTTGCCTCTATGGACAATGAACATCAGAGGAGGCACGAGAATATGGATCTCGAATCCATATTTCTCCATACAAAAGAACTGTATGGAGAGCAATCCCGTATCGCCAGATACGAAGTCTCGAAAAAGCTGTTTTCGGCGAGATTGGCCGTCGGATCATCGGTAGCGGAACACGTGCTTAAGATGATTGGCTACATAGAGGAGCTCGCGGACCTTGGGACCAGGTTGGAGAACGAGCTCTATACGGACTTGATTCTCCAGTCCCTTCCTTCCACTTACGCCCAGTTTATCCTGAACTTCAACTTGCAAGAAAAGGAGGTTGAACTTTCAGAACTCCTCAACATGCTGAGGAGTGCAGAGGGCACCCTACAGAAAGGTAGGAAAATATCCACTTTGTTTGTAGGAGGATCTTCCTCTTCTAGGTCCAAGGCGAAAGCCAAGGGAAAGAAGAAGAAAACCCCCACCAAACCAAGGGGCGGTGTTAGTAAAGCGGATACGAAGGGAAAGGCAAAGGCAACAAAGGTAGAGGGAAAGCTTGTGGGGAAGGAAGAATACTTTTACTGTCACAAGAGTGGACACTGGAAAAAGGATTGCAGGGCTTAGAAGACTAGAAACCAGGATCTGAAGCAAGTTGCGGCTTCAGCTTCAGGTGTGTATGTTATTGAAAACTGTCTATCAATAAACTCTACTTCCTGAGTATTGGATACCGGATCAGGATCTCATATCTGTAATTCTTTGCAGGCACTGAGAAAGTGTAGGGTTTTGAAGGCAGGTGATATGACCCTCAGAGTTGCAAACGAAGCTAGCATGGATGCTGAGGCCGTGGGGGACTATCACCTGGGAATGTCAAATGGACATGTTTTGGTTTTACGTAATTGTTATTTTGTACCCAATGCAACTTGTAATATCATTTATGTATCTTTAATATCTAAAGAAGGTTATGAATTTGCATTTGTAAGTAATGTTGTAAAAATTCACCTTAATCAAGTTCTGATTGGGTCAGGTACATTAAGCAATGGTATATACGTACTAAACCAACCACAGATTTTCAATGTCCAGAATACATACAAAAGAAAGTCTCCGGAAACAAATCAGGCTTTCTTATGGCATTGTAGACTGGGTCACATCAATGAGAGAAGGTTGACGAAGTTACATACAGAAGGATATTTGGATCCGTTCGAATATCAATCATATCCAACTTGTCAATCCTGTCTCAAAGGAAAGATGACAAAGACTCCGTTCACTGGACACGGAGTAAGAGCGAGCGAGCTCTTGGGACTCGTACACAACGACGTGTGCGGTCCAATGTCTACGCATGCGTGAAGCGGTTATTCTTACTTCATTACTTTTACGGATGACTTTTCAAGGTACGGATATGTCTTCTTAATGAAACATAAATCCGAAGCCTTTGGAAAATTCCAGGAATATAAGAATGAAGTAGAAAAACAAACAGGCAAAAGTATCAAGACACTGAGATCTGATCGAGGTGTTGAATACTTGAGTGCCGAGTTCCTGGATTACCTAAAAGATAATGGAATTCTCTCTCAGCTTACTCCTCTATACACTCCGCAACATAACGGTGTATCGGAGAGACAGAACCGCACCCTATTGGATATGGTACGTTCCATGATGAGTAATGCTGAGTTACCGTGATCATTCTAGGGATATGCACTAGAATCAGCTGCATACCTTTTGAACCGAGTTCCAACTAAGACTGTACCTACTACACCATATCAGATGTGGTGTGGGAAGAAACCCTATCTTAAGCACACTAAGACATGGGGATGTCCAGCTTTTGTCAAAAAGCAGCATGCGGACAAACTCGAGGCACGCTCAGTACAGTGCAAGTTTGTGGGATATCCAAAGAACTCCAAGGGATATTTCTTCTATTGCGAAGAGGAACAAAAGGTTTTTGTTTCTCGACATGCCCACTTCTTGGAAACTGAGTTTTTGGAAAATCAGATAAATGGGAGCGCAATAGAACTGGAAGAAATTCCAGAACTACGAGCTATTACTGAAAGCTTAATAGAACCAGAGGGTTCAAAAGATCAGGACATTCCTGCGCCGCTCCGCAGGAGTAGTAGGCAGTCTCATCCGCCCGAGAGATACTACGGTTTTCTCATAGACGGGGATAGAGAGAATTATATCATTGATAGTGATGAGCCTACTAGCTTCCAGCAGGCCATTCAGAGCGTTGACTCGGTAAAATGGCTGGATGCAATGCAGACCGAAATGGAGTCCATGTACACCAACAAAGTATGGACGTTGGACGTTGCTCCAGATGTGGTAAAACCCGTAGGATGCAAGTGGATCTTCAAAAGGAAGATTGGTGTAGATGGACAGGTTGAAACCTATAAAGCTAGACTTGTTGCAAAGGGTTTTCGTCAAAGACCTGGTTTGGACTATGACGAAACCTTTTTTCCAGTGGCTATGCTGAAATCCATTCGGATCCTTCTTGCCATTGCTTCCTTCCACGATTATGAGATTTGGCAGATGGACGTAAAGACCGTTTTTCTAAATGAAAATTTAGAGGAGTGTGTCTATATGGACCGGCCAGAGGTTTCATTCAGAGTGGGAGCAGTGGAAAGATATGCAAGTTGCTTAAGTCCATCTATGGACTAAAGCAGGCATCGCGGAGTTGGAACATCTGTTTTGATGAGACGGTCAAAGAATTTGGCTTTATCAAAAATCCAGATGAACCATGCATCTATAGTAGATTTATAGCAAGAACCTTCGTATTCCTCGTTTTATACGTGGATGGCATTCTCTTGATAGGAAATGATATTCCTATGCTACAATCTGTCAAAGGGTTCTTGTCACACAGGTTCTCCATGAAAGACCTGGGTGATGCCTCTTACATTCTGAGGATCCGGATCTATCGTGACAGATCTAAGAAGATATTAGGACTTTCACAGTCCAGGTACATCGACACCATACTGAAAAGATTCAGTATGGAAGATTCCAAGCGCGGTAATCTACCGGCTTGTCACGGGATCACCCTCTCTAAAGAGATGTCTCCCAAGACTGATTTGGAAAGGGATCACATGTCTATTATACCCTACGCTTCTGCGGTAGGTTCTATAATGTATGCGATGTTGTGTACCAGACCGGATGTAGCTTATGCACTGAGTGTGGTAAGCCGGTATCAGTCAAACCCTGGGGAGAAACACTGGATAGCGGTAAAGAACATTCTCAAGTACCTGAGAAGGACTAAGGAGATGTTCTTGGTGTATGGCGGAAAAGACCTCCAGATCGAGGCCTTTGCTGACTCCAGCTTCCAGAGTGACAAGGATGATTCTAAGTCCATGTCGGGTTATGTCTTTACCCTCTATGGAAGGGCGGTGTGTTGGAAGAGTTCCAAACAGGAAACCGTTGCTGACTCGATGATGGAAGCGGAATATATCGCTGCTGCAGATGCCGCAAAAGAAGCCGTCTGGATAAGGAAGTTCCTGACAGAAATTCAGGTGGTTCCGTCCATTGTTGATCCAATACTTCTGTATTGCGACAACAACGGGGTTATAGCTTTAGCGAAGGAACCCAGGTCCCATCAGAAGTCCAGACACATCTTGAGGCGGTATCACCTGATCAGGGAGATCGTGGGTCGCCAGGAGATCGAGGTTCGGAGAGTTGCTACGGAAGATAACACTGCCGATCCATTCACGAAGGCCTTACCCCAGACTCAGTTCGAGCGGCTAATCGAGATGATAGGTCTTCGATACGCCAGTACATGGCCTTAGTGCAAGTGGGAGATTGTTAGTGTATATGCCCTAGAGGCCATTACTGTATCATACTAGTTTGTATATTACTTAATGGAAGCTTAGGATATTTACCTTGTATAGACAATCTTGCTCAAAATGGTAGTATGCTACTTTGTTTGTTTCTACTTTAATGTGTGCATGTGTTTCTTATAGCATATCGCCTTTGTTTCCCCCAATCAGAGCAAGGCTCTACTTAAATTTTGAAAATTCAAAATTCGAAGCAACGCTTCGGTTCCCATGCGCAGCGCGCAATTTGCCACATGGCGGAAGTTGATTCGGCAGCGTAATGCCCAAGACAATGCGTCCAATCAGAGCAAGGCTCTTCAGAAAACATAATTAAGACTTAACTGCGCAAACGCAACTGCGCAAGCGCACGGATGCGCGACACGTGTCTGCGCAGTTGCGCAATCGCAACTGCGCAAGCGCACGGATGCGCGACACGTGTCTGCGCAGTTGCGCAATCGCAACTGCGCAAGCGCACGACAGCGCGACACGTGTCACGCGCTGGTGAGTTGCGCAGCAACAGAATGAAAATTTAAGTAAATCTTTTCTGTTCTTCTGTAAAACAGGGACCCTTGGATCAGAGATCCAATGGTGGAAAAATTCCCAAAATTATTCAGGAAAGATCTCGATAACAAATTCAACAAATTTGTGAGCACTATAAATAAGGCCCCAGACCTCATTCAAATGATCATCATAAAAGAGAAGAATTAACTTCTGGCAAAAAAAGAGAAGAGAAAGAACTCTTGAAGATTATTCAAGAACACAAAAAGAGGTAAAAACTTCTTTTAGAACAAGAGAAAAATCTCTGAAGATCAGAAGATAAAAAGAATTGAATAATAAATAGTGCCTTGCACTTGATATGAACCCTTGATTCTGTAAAATCAGGGAAAACAAGAAGAACTTGTTTTCCTTCGATCCAAATTTAGATCAAAAGTGCTATGCACTTTTGTTCTCAAATCAAGAAAATTCTTGAGTTTCTGCACAAGTGCAACTCATTATTTAAAAGGGCCTGGCCCAAATCAAAAAAAAAATAATAAAAGGGCTGAGCCCTGTTTGGAAAATTCTTAAGGGCCTGGCCCAAGTCAAACTGCAAAATAATAAAGGGGCAGAGCTCTGTTTGGACTGATTCTTTCAGTCAGGCAAAGCCCAAAATAAATAAAAAAATTGGACTTAACCCAATCCTGGCTATAAGTCCTTAAATTAAATTGGTTGAGCAAAATGGCTCTCCTAAACCAATTCACGACCGGTTCGAGGGTACATCTCCGAACTCCTTTGACATCCCTCGTTGTAATTCCTCAACGACGTCAAAGAGGTGACGGGTCCCAACGACCACATTGGACCGAAACGTCCCTAAACTAATATCGGACCGAAACGTCCCTAAACTAATGTTGGACCACCACGTTCCTAAACTGGCGACGGACCGAAACGTCCCTAAACTAATATCGGACCGAAACGTCCCTAAACTAATGTTGGACCACCACGTCCCTAAACTGGCGATGGACCACTACGTCCTTAAACTGGCACAATAGGACCCAAACGCTCTTTTGTTGGATCTAGACGGTCCCGTGTAAGTTGATCTTAACCCCAAATACGGTTAATGTGTCCTTAGATATTTAAATAAACAATAAAATCCCAAACCAACTTTGGTTCAAGGGTACATCTCTGAACTCCTCAGACGCCTGTCGTTGTAATCCCTCAACGACGTCAGAGAGGTGACGAGTCCCGACGGCCGGATAATTAAATCAATCATGATGTTAAGTTGATCTTAGTCTAAAACCAGACTAACGTATCCTTAACGAACGTTTAAGTCGATCTTAGTCGCAACGCGACTAATGTATCCTTAAACTAAAAACACCAAACCCAAATCTAAGTAAATACGGATTTGGACTAATCCACGTCCTACGGGCGACGGCATTACTCAGTCTCCGTATACAATCCACGGGCAACCACAAACAAAACAAACACACACGACACGAAGTGAAATTCTGGAGAAGGAGAAAGTTGTTACCGCGACGCGGTAGCGTAATTAACTGCAGGGGCTTGCGCCTGCAGGGAAGAGTGTCCCCACAATCAAAAACCCCTCACCCTGAGGGGGAATCTGACTAAGTCTGCTACATCGGTCGCATCCGTCTAAACCTCCGATACACGGTGCCATAAATCAACTTGGCATCTTCGGAGAGGTGGACGGATAAAACCAAATAGCATCTGCCCCGAACCCCAGGCAACGGACGCGAAGTCCGGGCCGCCGTTCGGAGGGGAACAGATTCTGGCACGCCCGGTGGGACCTTTTCCTCTTTCCACTCCACACTTCGTGTGTCGTTTTCGCGAACCAATCGCGGTTTGTTAAATGATTGCCTTCGGATTTCAAGTTGCTAAGATTTGGTCTTTTGTTTGGTACAGAACTCAAGCATTCAATGGCCACCAACTGCACCAACTGCTCGAAATGCCACTGCAACGGACGTTCCACCTCACCGAAAGGTGTAGCATATGGGCCCCAAGCGGCTTCCTTCTTGACTCTGCCGGTAGACCAGGTGACCCAAGCCACCACCGGCCTGTTCTTCGGGACCATGGTCCCACCTACAAGCTTCGCTATGCCGACACCTGTACCGGAAATGAATAAAAAGTCGGTGTTCGACCGGCTCACTGCTACCACGACCCCTATCAACGGGTCGCCTGCTACTGAACCAACAGCCTCCGTTTTCACCAGGCTAGGTCAGAACTATAAGGTGGCTGTCCCAAAGAGGGCAACGGCCGCTGCTTTGGAAGTCGTTAAAGCGGCTTCTCCCATCAGAGAGTCGGTCTTCACAAGATTGACGGTTCCTACTCCTCCCCCAGCTGGTCAGAAGGCGTCAGTCTTCGATAGGCTGACATCAGCAGTTACCCCACGCTCAAACAGGGGGCAGCAGGAAACCATCTCGATTTCCGAGCCAGTCCCAACGGCTCGTCGTGCGCGACGTCGCCATTGGCAGCGAGTAAGGAAAGCAGGGGGAAACTCCCCCTCAGGGCTAACCCCACCTGCTCCAGTGGTGGAGATCAATGCTGCTGTTCCAACTGGGAACAGCTTTGAATTGCTGAGGAAGGTGAGAAAGAACTCCCCGGTTGCTACGTTGAAAAGGTCTCCTCCACCCATGGAAAAAGCTCCGGAGACGAAAAAGGAACAACCCCCTCAACGGCTGTCGTCGAAAATTTATAAAGTTTGGCGGAGGGTTCAAGACTCCGTGATTGACTCAGACCACTTCCGTCGCCAGAAAAGGGCAAAAGTGGAAAAAGACAAGAACCGCCCCATTAAACAGCAGGGGGCAACAAATGCTAGAATGCCCGCTTCAACGGCTCCTTCAACCTCAAAGGTCCATAAAAGAAAGAGGCCAGAAAAAGCTCCCGTGACACTGACAAAGTTTAAAAGCGGTGAACCTAAACGCCCCAAGTCAGGGGGCATAACAGTTCATACGGTCTATATGGCTTCGGGGAAGGAAGAAAGTCGTACTTCTACGGGTCATCGACCACTTACCCGGTCAGTGACTAAGTCTCAGGAGCAGCAACAAAAGCTCCAGGAGATGATGACTACAATGGCTGCACTCACGGGGCCAAAAGAGAATCCTGAGACGTCCTTAGATGAACGCCAAGAGGAAGAGACCGACGCCGAGTTCCTCCGCCGAGTACTGGAAAAGAGAGACAAAGAGGCCGCTGAACAAGCAGCCAATATACAGCGTATGGGCCTCCTCTTCCAGGACATGATAGGGATGATGATACAACCAGAGCCCCCGACTGAAGAACCCCCGATCGTCCTTGGGGATGATAGGGGAGAAACATCAAACCCTCAGCCCGTTCTATCGACGGCTAAAGAAGACACAATCTCTAAAACTGATCTGGACGAATATATAGCCCAGCAAATAAAGGTTCATCACGCGGCCGAAGCAGCCGGCCACGTCGTAAAAACGGGGCGACCGTATCCGGGCTGGTATGACCAAATCAAGTACCCGCCGGGTTATACAATTCCCAAGTTTCATGTCTACAAAGGGACCGGCAATCCCCATCAACATGTCGCCCAGTTCAGGGCGCTTTGCGGTAACACTGGCGGCGACGACAAGCTTCTGCTTCGCCAGTTCGTTGGAAGCCTATCAGATACGGCGTTCGAATGGTATTCCGAGCTCCCCAACGACTCTATTAAAACCTTTGCAGAGATGGAGCTGCTCTTCACTCAACGCTTTGCAAGTGCCAGTGAGCGTACTCCGATGACGGTGCTGATTAACGCCAGGGTAAAGCCCGAAGAGACGTGGGTCCAGTACGCTATACGGTGGCGTAATCTATGGTCTAAGTGTGAACAGCGTATAGAAGAAGCCCTTGCGGTGGAATGTTTGCTGGAACCCTTGATCCACAAGCAACCATTTCGCAGTTTATGATGTTCTTCAAGCCGACTTCTTTCCAGGCTTTGATCGACAAATTGGCGCAGATGGACCAGATGGGCCATAAACCCCCTCTCCCGAAGCCGGACTCTCGAAACGATAAAGGAAAGGGAAAAGCGATCATCGTCGCTAATGCCCAACAACAACCGAACGACTCGAAGCCGGTTGCTCGTCCAAATAATACGCGCCCATACGTACCCCTTGAGGACAGGATGGGACGTGCTTACTCCTTCCACCGTGATAAAACGAGGAGGTTATTTGAGCTGGCATTGCGCAATAGGCTCATAAATCTGCCAGATCCAAAACGTCCGTCGCAACCAAGTGACGTCAATGAGCCTAATTACTGCCCTTATCATCGAGTGCTAGGACATCCGATCGAAGACTGTTACGTTTTCAAAAATTGGCTTGAAAACCAGTACCGCCAGGGCAAATTCGCGCTATCCGACAAATGGAAGGTAAATCCCCCGCAGCCCCACACCTCTAAGGGGACAAATACGCCGGGGGAAACATGCTCCGTCGTTGAAGAAACTCCCTGGGAAGTCGTATTATCGGCCAAAACGAGGAGAATGCTAAATGATCTTCAGACCTGTCCAGCGGTCAAGTGGAAGAACCCCTTGGAGCCGCAGGTTATAGAGGGGATGTTGAAGCCACGTCCGACTCCGAAGACCGATGGTGGTAGTTCAAGCGTTCATAACCAGCCGTCAAAATCTTCGAAAAAGAAGAAGAAGAAATCTAAGAAGCCCGTGAAGCCTGGCGACAAGCGCACCGACTTACAAAAGCAAATCGACGCGCTGGATGAATATAACCAGAAGGCGCGGACTCCCGTTACGCTCCAAGATTTCCTTGATCACGTCTTTCAAAAAGAAGATGAGGAGGAAAGTTCGTCAGATGAATCCAAGGAATACGTGGCGAGTTGTCATGTGATCTCTCACTCGACCTCGAACGATGAAGGGACTTCTGGCACTAAAACGCCGGGGGCAAATGCTGAGTCAAGGGTTCCAGAATTATCAATAGAAATGATTGACGCGTTTCTTAGTGAAGCTCGATTGAAAAGTAAAGCTGATCAAGAACGCGAGACGGCTATATTCGAAACGGCCAAGCGCCAGCGACTTGAGGGAGGAGCTGAGATGATCCCACTGGAGCAAAATGCCTCTACCTCTGACAAAAGCCAATTCAAGATAAAAAAGAAGTTCGCTAAGGCCATATCGATGGGCATGAAGCTACCACCCTTAGAAGAAAAAGTTACTAGCGTGGTAGAAATGCACCCCTCTTATTGCTTATACCATCAGAAGGTCTCACATTCTACCCAAGAGTGCAAAGCGTTCGATAGATGGTGGCAAGGATACGTCGCTAATCAACAACGCTTTAAACGGGAAAAGCGTAAGATTCGTCGGGAGCAAAGAAATACGACCAAAGTGCTTGAAAGAACTGCCGGCAACTGTCACATGGTTAACACTACCAGGTCACAAGTGCCTACATTTGGGAGCGACTCTGATGAGGAGCTAGAGCTCGCCCCTCTCTTTAAAGAGTCAACTTCGGGAAAAGAAGAGGAGCCAGTGGTTTGCGAAAATATCCGGCTGCGGAATCGGACACTGCCTGAAAAGAACCTCGGACCCTCGAATAGAAAAGATAAAGGGAAAGAAAAGGTCTCTGAAGACATCGTTTTAGATGACCAAGTTCTGGAAGAGCTAAACGCCAAGAACCCGCCGAAGAGAAGTAAGGTGGATTACAACGTTCTGGCACATCTGAGGAAACTGCCCTCTCAGCTCAGTATCCTTGATGCCTTGTTACTATCAAAGGAAGCCAGAGACTCTTTGATTAAGGCGCTACAAGATCCGGACCAGTTTCAAGCCTTCTTAGCCGAAGAAAAGATGAAAGACGAATTAGAAGAAGTGCACACAGCCGACGTTGCTTTTGGTGATGAAGACCTTCTCCTCAGGACGTGTGAACACAATCGCCCCCTTTATGTCTCAGGATATTGCCATGACATAAAGATAGGTAAAATCTTGGTCGATAACGGATCGTCCGTCAATTTACTCAATGTACGGGTGTTAAAAGAAATTTGCATGAGCATACAACACCTCGCCCGAGACAAGATCACTATCTCCGGTTTCGACTCTCAATCCTCAAAGACTCTTGGATCTGTGATATTGACGCTACGCTTCGGGTTGCTCGTTACAGACATCAAATTCCATGTTATAGACGCCAAGACGTGCTACAATGCTCTGCTCGGCCGACCATGGCTACACGAGTACAATATCATCCCTTCTACACAGCATCAGTGCATGAAGTATTCCAGGGATGGCCTCGAGTACACTGTGGCCGGAGAGTTGAATCCGTTTTCCGTGAACGAAGTTCGCAAGTATGAAGATGCCAAATACTTCTTGCCGAGCTTCGAAGACACGGAAAGGTGTCACAAACCGGAGAACAAAACTAATGCCACCATCCCTGTCTTCGGCAGTGACACCGAGGAGGAGGATATAATTTATTCAGGTCCATCCCAATCTACCAGGCCAGGACCATCCGTTCCTTCGTTGATCTTCGGTAGTGATTCAGAGGATGAAGTTCATGCTGTATTCCCTGCTCGGCCTTCGATACGGATTTCCGCTGATGGAAAGCGAAGACTGCAGATAACCATGGTGCCACTTGAACATTACAAAGAACTGGATGCACTCGACACCAACAGCGTAGAAGAACTGCAGACATTCTATATCCCTCCTGGACGAAAAGGCAAGAAGGCAATCATATTCTACCGTTCTGAAGAAAACAAGGTGGAAAAAGAAGTTTGGCATGGCGCGGATCCCACGCTTGACAGGCTTCAACCTATTCGTCTTCCCAGATATTATACCGAAGGTTTGAAGAAACTGTTGAAACGCCAAGGGATGTCCTTCACACAGACCGCTAGAAAAGCTAAATTCTATGACAAGGTCTGGAGCGTTCCCGGGACTCAATGCAAACTGCCTAACGGGAGAACGGAAACAAAAGGGCTCGGGTATGTTCGCTCAAAGAAACAGGAGCTAATAAACAGCTGTTATGCCATGTATGACTTCGATGAAGAGGCGGACGCTCAATGGGAAGACGCTAATCCTGAATCAGCAAAGGTTCCTGATGCAAGACCTCCCAACCCATCGTCTGAAAACCAAATGAACACACTTACAAAGGATGCCAGTCAAAAAGCCCGAGATGATCACGATCGTGAAATGGCAATCTATGAGAAAGCCAGGACACAGCGCCTCCTTCAACAGGCAGTGAAAGATGAAAATACCGCTCCTTGTCAACCCGCTACAAAGAAGGTTCGACGCGAAAGCGAAAACAAGTCGAAGGGCCGAAAAGGTACTCGACAACCACAAAGCAGAGCTAAGAAGCCACGCATCCGAGAGTCGAGCGTTGTTGACCTAGCCCTCATGAAGAAAATGGGTCGAGCATACTCATTTCCTCGGAACAAAACAAAGAAAATACTTGATCTTGCTCTAAAACATCAAATGCTTACTCTGCCGGAGTCTAAACACCCTGAGCAAGCAGGCGAAGTCTCCAACCCAAAGTGTTGCTTTTACCATCGAGTAGTAGGGCATCCGCTTGAAGATTGCTTCACCTTTAAGAATTGGGTTGAGGACCAATATCAGCTTGGCAAATTTGCGTTGTCTGACGGTTGGAGGGTAGCGCCGCCGCAAAAGCACGAACCCGAAAACACAAGGATAAAACCAACTCCGCATTGGGTTGGCAGAAAATTCGCACCTGCCATGTGATAACAATATTAAAAGAAGGGTCCGTGGACATGAACAACCTCCCTTGGTGTTTTGAAAGCGGCAGCGATGAGGTAATCTCAGAATTTCCCCTAGCTCCGAAAGAACTGGAAGATGGAATCCATACCACTGCAGATAATCTCAAGAAAATTGAGTTGGGGACGGAAAATGACCCGCGACCGACATTCATCAGCGAGCTGCTATCTGAAGAAAGGGTGGCTGCGTTAAAGGATGTGCTTCTACAGCACAAAGATTGCTTCGCGTGGAACTATTCCGAAATGCCGGGATTAGATCCAGAAATTGCTGTACACAAATTGGCGATATCCCCGGACATCAAGCCAGTCAAACAAGCGCCGAGAAGAATGCGACTCGAGCTCGAGATGAGCATCAATGTTGAGGTCAAGAAGCTGATAGACTCTGGCTTCATCCAGGAAGTTCAATACCCTGAATGGATCGCCAACATCGTCCCAGTGATGAAGAAAAATGGGACAGTGCGCATATGCGTAGACTTTCGGGATCTTAATAAAGCCTGCCCAAAAGATGATTTCCCAGTGCCAGTCACCGAACTGATGATAGACAACACATCCACTCATGAGGTTTTCTCCTTCATGGACGGCTCATCGGGGTATAATCAAATAAAAATGCATCCTGAAGATCAGAAGCACACAGCCTTCAGGACTCCTCTTGGTATATTTTGTTATAAAGTGATGCCCTTCGGTTTGAAGAACGCCGGTGCCACCTATCAAAGGGCCATGACGAAGATCTTCGACGACCTTATACACGAAATCGTTGAATGCTATATCGACGATCTCGTGGTTAAAAGCAAATCATACGAGGAACATCTCGAGCATCTGAAGACTGTATTTCAACGCCTTCGGCAATACAATTTGAAGATGAATCCTCTTAAATGTGCATTCGGGGTTTCCTCGGGCAAATTCCTGGGATTCGTTGTTCGACACCGAGGTATTGAAATAGATCCGTCAAAGATTAAAGCGATCATGGAAATGCCTCCGCCGAGGACTCTCAAACAGCTTCGGTCTCTCCAAGGGAAACTCGCATACATACGGCGATTTATAGCCAACCTTTCAGGAAAGTGCCGTCCTTATAGCCACCTGATGAAGAAGGGAACCCCATTCGTTTGGGATCAAAAATGCCAAGGCGCACTGGATGAGATCAAGCAATACCTGCAGAACCCGCCAGTGTTGGCTGCTCCAGTTAAGGGGAAGCCTCTCATTCTTTATACAACCGCCCTCGAAGGTTCCTTAGGCGCATTATGGGCACAAGAGAACGATCAGGGGAAAGAAAGAGCGCTCTACTACTTAAGTCGAGTTCTGCTGGGGGCAGAAAGCAATTACTCTCCCATTGAAAAACACTGCCTGGCGTTGATCTTCGCAATAACAAAGCTTAGGCACTATGCGTTGGCGCACGAGGTCCGTCTGATTTCAAAAGTGGACCCTCTTAAATATCTAATGTCAAAAGCCATATTGACAGGACGACTCGCTAAATGGGCCCTGCTCTTGATGGAATTTTCGATAACGTATCAACCTCTCAAGGCAGTAAAAGGCCAGGCCATCGCCGACTTCCTTGCTGAGCATCCCATACCTGCCGACTCTCCTTTAAATTGCGATTTGCCGGACAGACATGCATTTGACGCAATCGACAGTGGTGATACCCGTTGGGAGCTTTACTTCGATGGAGCGTCTTCTATGAAAAAGCATAAACAAAGTATGCCAACGATCAAATCGGGGGTGGGACTCATCTTTGTGACTCCCCAAGGAGGAATAATGCGCTTCGCCTTCTCCTTGACAGAGCCGAGAACGAATAATGAAGCTGAATATGAAGCTCTGATAGCAGGCCTCGAGATCGCCATCGATATGGGAATTAAGAGCCTCCTCATATACGGGGACTCCCAACTGGTCGTCAGTCAAGTGAACGGCGATTACCAAACATGCAAACCGGAATTGGTAAAATACGGTGAAAAAGTGCAGCAACTGCTAACCCAAATTCCCTCCTACACGTTGGAAAGCATACCGCGCGCGGAAAACAGCAAAGCAGACGCACTAGCCAAACTTGCTAAAGAACTGGCGGACGAGAGCCTCGACGACGTTAGAATCGTGGTACAAAGCCGCCGAGTGCTTGCCCCAACAGAAATATCTCCAGGATCATATAAAGAAAAAGGAGCAACGGAGCAGGCGACCCTACAAATAAAAGATCATGAGAGGGCCGAAGACTGGAGAGAAGTCTTCATAGATTACTTCAAAAACCTCCGAATGCCTGAAGAAGCGTCCATAAGACATCAGCTCGTGAAACGAGCTCTGTCTTTCGCATTCGTCAACGATACTCTATACAGGAGGTCATTCGATTCTCTGTGGCTGAGATGCCTAGGACCTGACGAAGCGAGAAGGGTCGTCCAAGAAGTTCACGACGGACTCTGTGGATCCCACCAAGCAGGCCCTAAGATGAAGTTGAAGATAAAACGGATGGGCTACTACTGGCCCACGATGATGCAGGATTGCCTGGAATACGCGAGGCAGTGCCATTCATGCCAAATTCATGGGGACTTTATCCATCAACATCCCAATTCACTGCATCCAACAGTGGCTAGTTGGCCATTCGAAATGTGGGGAACTGACATAGTCGGCTCCATCGAACCAGCATCGTCAAAGGGACATCGTTTCATCCTGGAGACGACTGACTACTTCTCCAAATGGGCAGAGGCGGTACCATTTAGGGAAGTGAAGACGGAGAACATCCTTCATTTCTTCAAAACGCATGTCATATACCGGTTTGGAACTCCGCGACGGATCATCTCTGATAATGGGCCAGCCTACCGAAGTCATAAAATTAGCCGTTTCGCACAGCAGCACAATATAGACTGGAGATATTTCTCAGTTTATAACCCGCGAGCTAACGGTCTAGCTGAGGCCTTCAACAAGACCTTGACGAAGATCATGAAGAAAACAGTGTCACGAAATAAGAGAGATTGGCATGAAAGATTGCAAGAGGCTCTTTGGGCGTATCGAACTACATTTAAAACGGCCACAAACACAACGCCATACGCGTTGATATTTGGGACGGAAGCAGTACTCCCTCTCGAGATAGAATTACCCTCTCTACGAGTGGCAGTCTACTACGAGCTGACAGACGAAGAAAATGCTCACCTTCGGTTTGAAGAGCTTGACGCCCTTGATGAAATCCGGCTTCTAGCACAACAAAATCTGGAAGCCTATAAAGCAAAGATGACGCGCTCATATGAGAGATTGAGCCGCCCGAGGACATTCCACCAAGGCGAACTCGTGCTAGTGGTCAAAAGGCCCATGATCCCCAATCGCGCCAAGCGGGGAAAGTTCGAGCCAAATTATGAAGGACCGTACATCGTTGATAAGGTCTACCAAGGTGGGGCCTATCTACTCATGGATATGCACGGTGAAAGGCCTTTCAGGCCAATAAACGGTCGCTTCCTAAAGAAATACTACGCTTAATGAGCCACAGCCTAGGTCAATGGTAGATGACGACGACTATGTCCGCTCGCTATCTTCCTAAGCTCAAGCTTTGTAAGTAGTAGCCAGCCCTCTCAACGGCGGACCGAAATGTCCTTAAACTAATAGCAGACCGAAACGTCTTTAAACTAATACTGCAGCATCCTTGGGCTGACGAGATAAAAAAAAATAATAAAAAATAAAAATAAAAATAAAAAATAAAAATAAAAATAAAAATAAAAATAAAATAAAGAAAAACGGTAAGTCCATAAGCAAAATGGGCGCGGATGAAAACCCGAAAGGGCTCCGTGAGTAAAAACAGCAGGACTACCGGCGAGTGTTTGTGAAAACCTGAAAGGGCGCAACCTCGTTAAGAACACTTATAGGGTCCTCTCGACCTTGTAAAGAGAAACCACCTGCGTGAGATCCTTACGACTCACAAAGGAGCAACACACTTAGGGATCCCCACGATTCCTAAGGAGAAAATACACTTGCGAGATCCTCACGACTCGTAAGGAGAATTCTCTTATGGGACCCTCACGGCTCATAGGATTTGAAAGTCTTAAGTCACAGAGACCTAAACCTGTGCTTAAGCAAACCCCCACAAACTTCCAATATTGCCCTACAAGTGGTTCAATATTGACCCTTGTATACAATCCACGGGCGCGAATAAACATTTCCCTAACTAAGTCCCATCTGAAGCTAGGGATATGTGTGCATGGTAAACGACCCTTGTAAATCCTCTCGACTTAAAAGGAGAAAGCCCTCCTGTAGGATCCTTACGACTTACAGAGAAACAAACACTTAGGGATCCTCACGACTCTTAAGGAGAAAATACACCTACAAGATCCCCACGACTTGTAGGGAGAAATACCTTCACGAGACCCTTACGGCTCGTGAAGTCAAAAGCCTTAGCCGACAGGATCCTAACCCTGGTCGCTAAGCCTCCTTTGTTCGACAACGACAGAGGCAAATGATGATTCGCTCCTGGTAGTATCCCAGTTGCAGCGGTGCTGATGCCGAAATCGGTGTCCAATTTCAGGTTTACGGCGAAAGCCAGTAGGCCGCTCATGCATACGAAATAGCCGAAATGATAGGGCAACTTGCAATAAAAAGCAGCAAGTAAAATGTATGCATGCAAAATAGCCGAAATGATTGGGCAACTCGTAATAAAAAGCAACGAGTAAAAAGAAAAAAAAAACAAATAGCCGAAATGATTGGGCACCGCGAAAAATAGCCGAAAAGATTGGGCAATCGCGATTTTCGCGATATAAAAGCTGAAATGATAGAGCATCGCGGAAATAAAATAAAATAAAAAGAAGAAATGATAAAACTTTGGCCCTACAGTTAAGATCACATCGATCCCTGTATACAATCCAAAGGCGTAAACAGAGAATGGACCATACTTTCCCGGCGGATTCCGTCAGAAGACGAACCCCAAATCTCACCGGTTCATTTCAACCGAAGAAGCCAGTGACTTCAGCAAAATTCCTCGACTCACGGATACAAACACTCCTTGACGAGAGCCTTCTGATCCGCGTCGACCCGCAGAGCCACCAGTGCCTCCGTAGGAATCCTCGACTCGTTTCAAACCCCAAGGAAACAAATAATCCTTGGCGCTTGGGAAACAAATAATTCCAGCAAACTCCTCGACTCACGGATACAAACACTCCTTGACGAGAGCTTCCTGATCCGCGTCGACCCGCAGAGCTACCAGAGCCCCCGTGGGAACCCTCGACTCGTTTCAAACCCCAAGGACATAAATAATCCTTGGCGCTTGGGAAACAAACAATCCCTCGCAAAACTCCTCGACTCACGGATACAAACACTCCTTGACGAGAGCTTCCTGATCCGCGTCGACCCGCAGAGCTACCAGAGCCCCCGTGGGAACCCTCGACTCGTTTCAAACCCCAAGGACACAAATAATCCTTGGCGCTTGGGAAACAAATAATCCCTCGCAAAACTTCTCAACTCACGGATACAAACACTCCTTGACGAGAGCCTTCTGATCCGCGTCGACTCGCAGAGCCACCAGCGCCTCCGTGGGAACCATCGACTCGTTTCAAACCCCAAGGACACAAATAATCCTTGGCGCTTGGGAAACAAATAATCCCTCGCAAAACTTCTCAACTCACGGATACAAACACTCCGTGACGAAAGCTTCTTTGACTCACATCTTGGGCAGTAAGGATTAAAAAACTTGCTTCCTGAACAAATGGGATCCTGCAAGTCAATCATAAACGGTCTCTTGCATACTATTCACGGGTCTCACTCTCTGAAGTCGATTCTCGACAAAGAGGGAAACAACCGCTTACGAGCCCTCTCGACTCGTAAGAGGGCAACGAGACCCTGCAAGTCAATCCTAAATGGTCTCTTGCATACTATTCACGGGTCTCACTCTCTGAAGTCGATTCTCGACAAAGAGGGAAACAACCGCTTACGAGCCCTCTCGACTCGTAAGAGGGCAACGGGACCCTGCAAGTCAATCCTAAATGGTCTCTTGCATACTATTCACGGGTCTCACTCTCTGAAGTCGTTTCTCGACAAAGAGGAAAACAACCGCTTACGAGCCCTCTCGACTCGTAGGAGGGAGAAATTCTCTCATAGGATCCTTTCGACTTATGAGAGAAAACCATACTTGGGAATCCTCACGATTCCTAAGGAGAAAATCCACTTACGAGATCCTCTCGATCCGTAGGGATAAAAGTCTCTATGAGACCCTCACGGCTCATAGAGTTGAAAAGTCTTAGGCAGCAGATCCGAACCTGCGGCATAAGCCATCGCTATCTCTCGAAGAAACCAAGATGCTTACTCTGTTACCTGTCAATCATGTTTATCAAGACAGCATGCTGATAATAAGAGAAGGGAGAAAGCAAAGAAATGATACAAGACATTGCAAAACATGTGTATCTTTATTTATTAATTCAATCAAGTACATGGCGAATCGTACAAAAGAATAAAGAATGTATACATCTTATTCAAAAAAGAAAATTACAAGTATATTGATACAAGGGCAGCTACTGGGAAGGGAGCGTCTTGCACAGATGTAGCAATCGCTCGCATATGTCCTTCCACACCTTCTCTTGCTCGGCTACCACTGTCAACTCTGCCTCCACTTAGGCTCGTTGCCGCAAGACCGATGCAAGTTGCTCCCTCACGACTTGATAAGCAGCCTCCCGACTTGGGATATTGCGCTCAGCCACGTCAAGCTTCCGCTTTAAGTTTAGCCCATGGGAGATGCGCTCCAAGAGACCCTCAAAGATAGTCTTCACTTGGGCAGCATTTGCCTCAACCTCAGCGCGCAGATGGGCCGTTTCGTTCGAGGTCTTTTGGCATTCCCTTAGTCTTTGAGCTGCTTCTTGCTCCAAGTGGCAGGAGTGCGAAGTGCTTTGCTCGAGCCAAGTTGTGCGTTGGGAGCTCAGAGCTAAAACTTCGGGAGAAGGGCGCGTCAACTCCAGCCGGTATAGACAGGCCTCGATCTCCCTGCACTGATTAGCCCAAGATTCAACGACGCCTTCGTTGTGAAAAGTTACGAGCGCCGCTAACATTGGGTTAACATCCACAGCGAAATCTACAGCAGAAGGGAGAGCATCCATGCTGAGCTCTTCGATATACCCGCTCAGCATGCCTAGACTCATCACAGCACCCTTTGAAGACGGGCGCCTCAAGAAAGGGCCTGCCGGTATAAGGACGCGCGACTCAAAAGGGACCGGAGCCGGAACAATAGCTGCAAAACAAGACATAATTAAACGGTGGTTCAAGAGATATTTAAGGATTACAAAAAAGGAGGGGTGTTTGCTATACCGGCAGCAACGGACGGCAGAGCCGGGAGGGCCGGTAGCGCGGCTGGTCTGGCATCCCCTCCTTCGATTTGTGACACTGCAACAAAGAAAGGGAAAGGTCAAGAATCATTCAATTACTAGAAAAAGGGGATGAACGAAGATACTATATTGAACGTACACTCACCAGCGCCACTAGAGGGAGAAGTAAGCTCGGAGGGGAAAGAGAAGTGTGGGAGCAACACCTGATATAGATGATCAAAGAGCCCTCCTGAAAAGACACGATGGTATGGCATTAGTCCATGAACTATACGTTTAAGAGATTAACTTGTGAGTCACAGGTCCATACCTTCCAGCATCCGCGACGGCACGAGGGAAAACGGGGAAGTGACCACCGCCAAAGCAGTAGTTGACGGTGCTCCCTCAAGCAATGGAGCGTCGGCACTGGCCGCACCTGCAAAGACAAGCTTGTTAGAGGAGATTACAAGATATATATAAAAAAAAGGGGGGGAAACAATAGTAACCCGAAACTTACCCGATGAACTGCCAGCCGAGACGGAGGCAATTCCTTCCTCTACTGACATCAGGCCACCACCCGTAGCCTCATCACCTGACTCGATGGGAGCCGTTGTTGTGCTCGCAAGCCCGGGAGACGGCAAGGAACCATACGCAGGGAGGGCTATGATTGGAGTATTGCCAGATTCCAGAGAAGGAGCGGCTGGCTCCTTCTCAGGAATCGTGGCCACCTCACCCACTACTCCTTCGGGTCCTACGGTCACAGTTGCCTCATCCATCGGCACCGCGACATCTCCAGCCTCAAGCGCCTCGATTTCTACTGCCTCCGGCTCGACAATCATCTCACCTGCCGCCATTTCAGATGCGGCATCGATGACCTTCTCGGCAGCGAAGTCTTCAACTTCTACTTCAGGCGCCGTGGCCCCGATGACGTTGCTCACTGTCAGCTCAGGCTCGGCAGGCGCCGCTTCCTCCGCTCCCCGGGGTTCGACGGTCTCCGCCTCCCCCTCAGTCGGACTTGGCCCTGCAAAGAGGAGTGCGTATAAGTCAACGATTTGATAATTCTTACAACAAAGTCCTGAAAGAAAAGTTACCTGAAGAGGATTTATCGTTTACATCTCGGACCGTGCGCGCCACCTGCCTATGAGCAGTAGACAAGGCGGCAGGGGCCTCTTCAGAAGGAGTGTCGGCACGAGGAATAGTGCTAGGGCCCGCTCCTGCGGCCAAAGCAGCTCTGCGCGCCTTAGCTTCGCGTCTTGACCGCTTCCGCTCCTCTCGAGCCGATGAGACAGATGCCACCAGAGCCTCCTTAAGGGAGGCTTCTTCGCCCGTATACAGGGATGCCTCTAGATTCTTCAAGGCGTCCCTCGTCGCTCTATCAAGCTGAGGCTCTTGTGGCAACTGCAGCGAAGCCGGGACTTCGATGACGGGCTTGGGAAGGATCCTCGCGTCGATTAATACAACCCCTGCAAAGAAACAAAAGAAGGTCAGGTTGACTATCATAAAAAGACAACAAACTTTCCTTATAAAAGAGAAAGGGGTAAAACATACCGACGCTTGCTAGGGTACGCTTCTCCTCCTCCTCTTGGAAGGTTTTCAGGGAGGCAGCGATAGCCTCTTCAGTAGAAGCGCCTGTTAAAAATGGAGCAAATGTTGGTTAAATACAATGATACAAAGTGCAATGAAATAATAAATAACGCGTCTGATGATTACCGGACTCAGCGAGTTTGCTCAACATCGCTTCAAGCCTCGCCGATCGCTCCGAAGCTGCAATGGCGGCAGCTAGATTGGTGTCCTCAGGGTCCACCACGAAACCCTCATTGCTGCCGTACTCGCATATGGCCCCGGCAGGATGAACCGCGGGCTCTAAGTTAAGGATCGCGTCGAGGGATAAGGTGGACTTCTTCTTCTTCTGTCCGCCAGCCTTGGATCCACTCGGAATAGCTTTGCGCTTGCCAGTTTTGGCAGTCACTTTCGGGCGGCGAGTCCCGATGTCCGCTCCTGCACCCGACTCCGGCGATGCCGCTTTAACCGTCTTTGTCGGAGCACGGGGCGCCGTTGGTTCATCCACCGTAGTAGACAGTGGCAATCCACGCGGAGGGGCCAACACGCGTGGTCGATCAGCTCCGGCATCTTTCGTCGGAGGGATAACCTGAACCCTAGGCTGCAAGGGAGCCTTGCGATCGCTGCCGGGAGGCGCAGCCCTACGATCGACCAGTAGGCATTTCTCCATCAAGATGATTGGGCCCATCGCGTGCGCGTACCAGACCACATATGAATTGAGTATCTTAGGGGTACAGCTGGGCTCACTAATAAAAAAGTAGGAGCCTGTATTGAGACGGATGAAGTGATGCATCGCATTCCGTACCCCCTCTGGGCCGACTGCAGGTGTTCCCAAGAAGGCTTCCAATGGGACCCCTTGGTTGTAACTCGATTGCCGGGCAAATCGATGCGGGTTATACCTCATGAAGAGGGCCGTTTCATTTTACCTAAATACCAAGTAGCCCGGCCGAATGGAGTAAAGGTGGAGGATTTCCCGAGCCTTCAACACAGAAACACCGCCCTTAAAGTCATCACGCAGCGGCACCACCGACTTAGTGGTCTCAGAACCCATGGTGATGACCTTATCCACAAAAGAGGTCTTCGCCCCGACTAGATGCGAACGCAGAAGCAATCCCTTAGACTCCCGCGGAGGTGCAAACACAATGGAAGCCCCGACCAATCGCATGATTCTTGGAAGTCTGAATCTCTCAAAGAATGGAGGAGTTTTATGGGCACCAAACACTCCTCGAACATGTAGCTCCATCCAAGAAGTGAAGTAGTGCATCGGGAAGTTAGAAGGCTGTACCCCAGGCTCATTAGCGTCCGCCGCTACGCTAAGTCCATTGTAGAGGTAAGCCAACCCGGCGATCCCCACTGATAACTGCAGACCGGCCACCATTCGATGCGCCGGGTAAAAGACAGAAGACCGCATAAGGCGTGGGTGCATGGGAAGCGCGAAGCTGCACAGCCACAGACCTAAGAACCCTATGAAGAAGGTCTCCTCATCCATGCCAGGAACGGCGATCTCTGAGAAAGGGACGCTAGCAGTGCCGGGAAGGTAAAAACTTCGCTGATCAATTTCCGATGAAGGTCGGCGGTCCAGGCCGAAACCAAAAGGGTCAATAAGTGGGGCGAACTTCTCACCCTGCTCTGATAAAAATTCTGGGCGAATAAAACGAGCAATGAAGTCCGCGAAACTAACGCCCCGGTCGCCCAATTCCAAATGAAGCTCCTCGTAAATCTCCAATACCTTAACCAGGCCCGGATGCTAATGCTGAATGGCATTTTCCGGAGTTAAGTCGAATACCACCTGCTTGGTGGCAAAGACGTACTCGTCAGGAGGAAGCAGCTCTTCGTAGTGCTCCCCCCTCGCCGGTAAACCTGAAAGTTCAACGAATTCCTCTAGAGAAATGGAAACTTCCCTATCCGCTGTCAGGAAAGTATGTGTGGGGATATTCCATTGTTCAATGAAGGCCTTTGTCCACCACGTTGGAGGAGTAGGATACTCGAAAAGCGAGACGTAGACGGCGGAGTATAAACCAATCTTCGTCAGGTGAGCTCTTTTCGCCGCTAAAATGTACCGGGCCCATGGCAGGTATCTAGCAAGCGGTCGCGGATTCAATCCAATGTTGTAAGCCTGTCCCCAAGGGCGTGCTTCACCCTGACAGATTCGCCTTCCCAAGATATCTATGGCCGGCGGCGGCTGCACCGGAATAGCGCCGATTGCAGGCTGGAGGAGGTCGTCTGAATTCCAATTTTTAACCTCCACGGCATACTCCACCGGGGGTTTGTCCGCATAGGGGATCGTAACTATAGGTTCGGAAGGCGAGGCGGAACTAAAACTGCGACGGCCTTGGATAATCTGACTGTACCACCTTCCCCATAGGTGAAGTCTCTTGCACTCAGGATCGTGATCTTTAATCAAGGCGAACACTACCCGGTCCACTGGTGCATGTGGGAACCCTCCTTCTGAGCGAACGAAGGGAAAAGACAAGTCGTCAGACATCTTTTCTGCATAAAATATATATATATATCATTAGTGGCCTGACGCTTAACATTTAAAAAAGAATAATATATATAATAAAAAAATAATAATAAATAAAAATCTCGCTCCACACTGTGATGCAGTGGGTAGGGGACCAAAGGGGGACCCACAAAATCAAGATGACGGCGCATCATTTGATGAGACAATCCCACCATTGGATGAGACTATCAGTCAATAAAAAAGACCCCCAAGAGAATATCCTCATTGGGGGAATCTCTAGAGACAAGGAGAAAATCTCCTCTTTTCAGAGCAAAGCTCTGCCACAGAGTGACATTTGTCAAACTCCTGTTTCAAAGGAATAAAACTTCTTAAAAAAGAGCCTAGCTCTGTAGTAGTAATAAAAATTTATAACTCCTAAGAATTAAAATTTTGGGATCTTAAAGATCCATGGAAACTTTTAAAAAGTTTTCTAGTTGATCTGTGAGCAGGGCTCTGTTCATGGGTTAAAACCCAGGAACAGAGTCTCTGTAAATTTTGAGAGCAAGGCTCTGTTGAAGAAACCCCAAAGGGGTTTCCTTTAGATCAAAGATCTATAAGAGCAAGGCTCTGTTAATTAAATTTAATTTAAATTAAATTAATTTAATTTTACCTAGAATGGTTCTAAGGTTAGAACTTGGAAGTTCTTAAGGAAATCACAAGAGCAAGGCTCTGGAAGTTCTCAAGTAAGAGCAAGGCTCTGAAATTCAATTTCTTGAGAATGGTAAAGAATTACCAAGGACCAAGGGTCCTATTTATAGGCGCCTGCGCCTGTTCACTTGACCCCTCGATCCGACGGTCAGGATCTTGCCACCGCTGCACTCGCGCGCGCGCCACGTGAGCGCAACGGTGGGGGGGCATCTGTTTCCCCCAATCAGAGCAAGGCTCTACTTAAATTTTGAAAATTCAAAATTCGAAGCAACGCTTCGGTTCCCGTGCGCAGTGCGCAATTTGCCACATGGCGGAAGTTGATTCGGCAGCGTAACGCCCAAGACAATGCGTCCAATCAGAGCAAGGCTCTTCAGAAAACATAATTAAGACTTAACTGCGCAAGCGCACGGATGCGTGACACGTGTCTGCGCAGTTGCGCAATCGCAACTGCGCAAGCGCACGGCTGCGCGACACGTGTCTGCGCAGTTGCGCAATCGCAACTGCGCAAGCGCACGACAGCGCGACACGTGTCACGCGCTGGTGAGTTGCGCAGCAACAGAATGAAAATTTAAGTAAATCTTTTCTGTTCTTCTGTAAAACAGGGACCCTTGGATCAGAGATCCAATGGTGGGAAAATTCCCAAAATTATTCAGGAAAGATCTCGATAACAAATTCAACAAATTTGTGAGCACTATAAATAAGGCCCCAGACCTCATTCAAATGATCATCATAAAAGAGAAGAATTAACTTCTGGCAAAAAAAGAGAAGACAAAAACTCTTGGAGATTATTCAAGAACACAAAAAGAGGTAAAAACTTCTTTTAGAACAAGAGAAAAATCTCTGAAGATCAGAAGATAAAAAGAATTGAATAATAAATAGTGCCTTGCACTTGATATGAACCCTTGGTTCTGTAAAATCAGGGAAAACAAGAAGAACTTGTTTTCCTTCGATCCAAATTTAGATCAAAAGTGTTATGCACTTTTGTTCTCAAATCAAGAAAATTCTTGAGTTTCTGCACAAGTGCAACTCATTATTTAAAAGGGCCTGGCCCAAATCAAAAAAAAAAATAATAAAAGGGCAGAGCCCTGTTTGGAAAATTCTTAAGGGCCTGGCCCAAGTCAAACTGCAAAATAATAAAGGGGCAGAGCCCTGTTTGGACTGATTCTTTCAGTCAGGCAAAGCCCAAAATAAATAAAAAAATTGGACTTAACCAAATCCTGGCTATAAGTCCTTAAATTAAATTGGTTGAGCAAAATGACTCTCCTAAACCAATTCACGACCGGTTCGAGGGTACATCTCCGAACTCCTTTGACATCCCTCGTTGTAATTCCTCAACGACGTCAAAGAGGTGACGGGTCCCAACGACCACATTGGACCGAAACGTCCCTAAACTAATATCGGACCGAAACGTCCCTAAACTAATGTTGGACCACCACGTCCCTAAACTGGCGACGGACCGAAACGTCCCTAAACTAATATCGGACCGAAACGTCCCTAAACTAATGTTGGACCACCACGTCCCTAAACTGGCGATGGACCACTACGTCCTTAAAAAACTGGCAATGGACCGCCACGTCCCTAAACTGGCACAATAGGGCCCAAACGCTCTTTTGTTGGATCTAGACGGTCCCGTCTAAGTTGATCTTAACCCCAAATACGGTTAATGTATCCTTAGATATTTAAATAAACAATAAAATCCCAAACCAACTTTGGTTCAAGGGTACATCTCTGAACTCCTCAGACGCCTGTCGTTGTAATCCCTCAACGACGTCAGAGAGGTGACGAGTCCCGACGGCCGGATAATTAAATCAATCATGATGTTAAGTTGATCTTAGTCTAAAACCAGACTAATGTATCCTTAACGAACGTTTAAGTCGATCTTAGTCGCAACGCGACTAATGTATCCTTAAACTAAAAACACCAAACCCAAATCTAAGTAAATACGGATTTGGACTAATCCACGTCCTACGGGCGACGGCATTACTCAGTCTCCGTATACAATCCACGGGCAACCACAAACAAAACAAACACACACGACACGAAGTGAAATTCTGGAGAAGGAGAAAGTTGTTACCGCGACGCGGTAGCGTAATTAACTGCAGGGGCTTGCGCCTGCAGGGAAGAGTGTCCCCACAATCAAAAACCCCTCATCCTGAGGGGGAATCTGACTAAGTCTGCTACATCGGTCGCATCCGTCTAAACCTCCGATACACGGTGCCATAAATCAACTTGGCATCTTCGGAGAAGTGGACGGATAAAACCAAATAGCATCTGCCCCGAACCCCAGGCAACGGACGCGAAGTCCGGGCCGCCGTTCGGAGGGGAACAGCCTTTACATATTAGTGGAGCCCTTAGGATCTTTGCTTGATTACCAGCGTTGTGATGGCAGTCACACTCATGGGGGCTGAGTAATCCACAAGCACATCCTTTTGCAGGTCCCTAGTCGTAGGACTATCGAGACAGGGCATCGATACTCCGGAGTAGACTAGCGTATGCGCTTCTCATCCCAGCTTGGGAGACGGTCTGTCCCACAGCCGTCAGTACGTCGTACTTAAGATAGTATGCGGGTGCTCGTTAGGTTACGAGTATACTGGACAGGACTCGTCGGGAACTGTTGGTTGGTATTATACCTATCATCAGTTATCAGTTCCCAGGTGACATGAGTACAGCTTAGTCCGTTGACTTGACACTGTCACTTCGCCTCGAGTGTGTTCCTACTGTTCTTAGATTGCTATCCTACCACGGCTCAAAGGAGTCGTGCAAACAGGTAGCAGTTGGATGCAGTCCTGAAGCACTTGGAGGCAGTGACGGTTAGACAGGATTCGTCTCTCCCGGTATTGGGGGTTGATATCGCGCTGTGTCTAGGAGAGCCATTACACAAAGTTCCTGGCCAGGGCAAGCGAGATATACTGGTAGGTTTCCAGTGTTATCTCAGGGTGTTCTGGGCTACACTCTGACACGACTTGTACCGCTATTAGGGGACTGACGTTTACCGCCCCCCTAGGCCCGCCATGCGATATTCTCAGACGAACAGACCAGACTGTACGAAGACTGTCACATTCAGGCTCAGTAGGAGTTCAGATGGGTTTACCTCGTCAGTCTTCTTATCGGCATCTACCTGGGGACCGTTACGTACAGCTAGTGCCGCTTGCGGTCTGTGGTTAAACCCATTGCCAGCGTAGTGTCGAGTCTTTAGAGTCCCACACAGAGGGTTATTCGCCTTTAGGCAAAACAGAGTAGAGGTCGCATGGTTTTGCGACGGGGTTCGTTCACATCCGCGCACTTGTACACGTTTGGTGTCCGGACAGCTTATACTAGCGGGCTTTGGTTTAAGCCAGATCCTAGTATATGTTTTGGGATTGGTTTTATCTCATTGTATTCGTGTTCCTCGGAACATGGGTACGGGTGTGTATGCACAGTTGACTGAGGCAGAGGCAGAGGACTTTCATTAGGGTTGATGACCGTTGTCTTTTTTCTTAACCCTAATGTTTATGTGAAATATGATTATTAATATTAATTAATTATAATTGTGTTATGGTTAGGGTTGTTGACCATTTGACTATGGTTGATTTGTTGACCTATGTTGACAAATTGACCATCATCATTACACATGAAAGATGCTATTTGATTCTTGCAAAATTCATTAATGTGAAATGATAATGGTCATTTTAAGTTAACCATCACAATTATCTTTAATTAATTATTTAATTATCATAATTCACATATATGTGAGAAGGTTGATATTATCCTCTCATTCTCTCATTCTCATTCTCTCTCATCCTCTTCCTCTCTCTCAAAGCTCTCCCTCTCATGAGTTGAGAACCATTAAGCTTTTGAGATAATACGCCAAAATCATTCTCTACTCTTTCTAAGGTTCTGGGTTTAGCACACCAAGCACCTTAGTTACTTCTAGTTTGAGGTAGGAGCCAAAGGTAGAGGCCCTCGGGTGGATCTTTCTTCGGCAAGAGAAGGCGACGAGGACGACCCGTTCATCCCACTCCAAGGAGCAAGAAGAGAAGAACTTCAAGACTTAGGTATAACCCTTTTACCGAGTAGCTAAATCTCTTAGCTTGGTTGTTAGTTCATGTTTAGAAAAGATCCTCCTTTTCATAGTCCATGTTGTCTAGAGTTGTAAAAATCGATTTTTTATACCGTTTCCGCCTCCCCGCAAGCACCGGGGTGGGCAATGTGGACTTACAGTGGTGTCTGGGAAAGGTTTGAAATGTGTTTTGATGCAGCATTGGAAGGTCATAACTTACGCATTGAGACAGTTGAAGATGCAGGGTTACCTAGAACGACAGCAAGGTTTCGGGAGGCATCATCCATGCCAAATTCAAAAATTTGTCGTTCTAGCTAACCCTAACTTAGAATCGTTAACTAGAAATCGATTGAAAAGTATATGCAAACACTTTGCAAGTCTAGTGAGCAAGGAATACAACCTTTGTAGACCGGTCATTGACTTCAATAGCTCCGTGTAGTAGTCCCTTTCGCTGCGATCGTGAACTCCGGACTTTAGAGAGGCTCTGATGAAGAAACGAACATGCTTGCTTCGAAGTCTTCAAGGCCGAAGATGATCTACGTCGGGGAGACACTAACCTAAGCTAACTCTTCACTAACCATGGAATTAGTGAAGCAAACACCCTATACTAAATGGAAAGTAATAAAGCATGATGGAGTAGGAAGTTTGCTCATATTAGAAATCATTTTCTCACACTTTTTTCATATCTCCATTGAATCTAGAAAGCTTTGAGGAAGAAGAAGAAGAAGCAAGAACTAACTCATCAAAAATATTATTAGTGAGGTTAGAAATGCAATCAAGGTTTAAGCATGTCATGTTTAACCCTTGTAGAGAGTTAACCATAAGCTATGGTTAAAGGTTAGGTCAAATAATATCTTAAGCTAGACAAAAAGAGTGAACAAAGTCAAAGATGCTTACAAGCTTCTACAAGGTTTCAACAAATATCAACCATGACTAATTCAACAATTTTTCAATTACTTAATGATAAAATTATAAACCCTAATCTTAACCCTAACATGGTTTAACCCTCATTGACCCTAGTTGCATTTATAATCTTGCTTGATACATTTAACATATATCACATATACATCAATGTATCCAAAGTGAGAAAAGAAATCATAAGTGAGCTAATACTAGTTAATATAATGTAATATATCAAATATATAATTATACATTAGATTATCAAATTAACTCTTGATTTAATAATCCGGCTATATCGCCTATAACCGACTAATATCATATGAATCAACTTATCGAATCAACACTTGATCCGATAACCCGGCTATATTATATATAACCGACCGATATCACATATCGCGAGAATAGAATATGGTATCTCATATCGTATCAATCTCGGTCCCGCACATATCACATATGTGCTCCTACTCCGTTTCGCTTGAGCCAGGAAACCCTTGTGTAGGACTCTAAAGACTCGTCAATACGCCAGCAGTAGGTGATGATCATATCAAATACCCACAAGCCGCAAGCGGTCTTCTAAACGTAACGGCCGCCCAGGTATTGAGCGATCAGAAGATCAACAAGCAAGCCTGATCACACTCCTGCGAATCCAATCAGTAACACTATCGTACAGTCCGGTCTCTTCATCTGATATGTCGCATATCTCGTCTAGGGGTGGTAAATGTCAGACCCCGGTAACTCGATAAGTCGTGTCGATATGAGGCTCATAACGGGTCGCGAAACTACTGATAACACTTACCAGTATATCTATGAAGCAGCCTTGGCCAATGACTTCCTGTTATAGCCAATCAAGTACAGCGCAACATCAACTCCCAATACCGGGAGAGACGAAACCCCTCCCATCGCTCAATGCCTCCATGTGACTCGGGACTGTACCCAAAAGCCACCGTTTTGCACATTCTCTTGAACGTGGTAAGGTAGAAATCAAAGCACGCTAGGAATCACACAACACTCTATGACGATCTCGGGTCTACAGACTAACATGTACCAGTGTCACCAGAGAACTTCCATCTGATGTTAGGTATAATATCATCTGGGAGTTCTCGGCGAGTCCGTTCAGTGTACCAAGTCTCCACTGAGCACCCGTATACTGTCTCTGATGTCAAACACCAATGGATATTGGATCATCCATCACCCATCTACATAGGTCGAGAAGCTATACGCTAGTCTACTCTGGTATATTGATGCCCGCTCTCGATACACCCACGACTAGGAACATTTGAAGGATGTACTTAGCGACTACACTGTCCCCACTAGTATGATCTGCATCATAATCCTGGTAGTCAAGT
Organism: Agapanthus africanus; assembly: GCA_030015575.1. Lineage (NCBI taxonomy): Eukaryota > Viridiplantae > Streptophyta > Magnoliopsida > Asparagales > Amaryllidaceae > Agapanthus > Agapanthus africanus. Next base: position 162,261,173 of record JASDDO010000024.1, read on the forward strand.
ACTCATCCTAAGGGCTTTATCAACATGTAACATAGAGACAATCATAGTACATGTTAAGATAAAGAGCAACCAGATAGTATACTATCATGTCGAGCAAGAAAGTCCTCACTATATATGTCCAAGCATCCACTACAATATACATCGTATGTACAGTAATGGCCTTTAGGGCATACATATAACTAACAATCTCCCACTTGCACTAGGGCCATCTGTCGTAGTATCCAATACCCAATAATCAGCAGTGGTTGAAGTATCTCATACTCAACCATCCATAAAAGTCTCTACTGGGAAATAGGCCTTTGTGAGTGGATCTGCGCTATTGTCCTCTGTGTCTACTCTCCTATCCTCGATCCCCCTGGAGATCAACCATCTCCATAATCAGGTGATATTGCCTAAGAATATGTCTAGATCATAGATGGGATGGGGGTTCCTAGGCCTAAGCCACAACTCCATTGTCACACAATGGTAGGAACGAAGTTCATCTCATGAACTTATATACATCCAGACTTCCTCTTTGGTAGCATCCTTGGTAGCAATGTATCCAGCCTTTATCACGTCTAGTTAGCCACGATATCTAGCTTGGAACTCTTCCAACATACCGTCCCTCCACTGAGGGTAAAGACAATACCTGTGACTGACATTCAGTCGACCTTATCACCCTGGAAGCTATCCAGTGATTATCCCCAAGATCGATTGATACCATCTCACTACACCTAGTGAGAATCCTAACATCCACTTAGATCTATCTCATAGATCCAAAACCTAGGATTTAGGAGGTATCCCCTTGATCCTATATGGAGAATCAATATGGTAAGAGGAGATTGACCGAGTGTAGTATAGGAAACACCTTCCCTATCAAGAGTATGTCATCCACGTACAATGCGAGGATCACCACCATACTCCCTACTACCTTTTTGTATATACAAGGTTCATCTACCATTTTGATGAAGTCAAACTCTTTGACTACCACACCAAAACAGATGTTCCAACTCCGCGATGCCTGCTTTATCCCATAAAGCAACTTGCACACGTTTTCGCTGCTCCCGCTGTCTACGAAGCCCTCTGGCTGTGTACCTATAGACGCTCTCTTCTAAATCACTATTTAGAAAAGCAGTCATGACACCCAACCGCCAGATATCGTAGTCATGGTATGTAGCAATGGCAAGTAGTATCTGGATGGACTTAAGCATAGGGACTAGAAAAGGTTTCATCATTATCCATCTTTGGTCGATGATGAGAACCTTTTGCAACAAGCCTTATTTTTGAAAGTCTCAACTTTTCCATGTACACCAAGTAATCGTCTCAAGATATACTTACTCTTGATGGGGATTTAACCCTTCAGATAAAGCAACCAAAGTCCATACTTTGTTGGTGTATATGGATTCCATCTCAGATCGCTTAGCATCCATCCATTCTCACAGAGTCCCCACTCTTGATGGCCTGCTCGAAACTAGTCGGGTCATCATCTCATGATGCAATCCTTGCTCCCACTATCAAAGAGAAAACCGAAGTATCTCTCAGGTGGGTGAGGAACCCTACCAGATTGGCGGAGAGGCTGAGGTTCGTTGGGAGCTATTGAATCCTCCCGGTTTACCAAATCATCAGCTGCAGTTTGTATAGCTGGAACTCCTTCCAGTTCTATCTCATAACTAATAATTTCTTCACAAGAAATTCCATTTCCAAAAGTTGGCATGCTGAGAAATAAAACACCTTTTGTTCATCGGTGCGGTAGAAGATATTCCCTTGCTGATGCTTGGGATATCCCACAAACTTCTACAGAACTGATCTTGCCTCGAGCTTGTCCGGATTTTGCTTTTAGACATAGGCCGGACAACCCCAAACTTTAACATCCTTAAGAGATGGGCTCTTCCCATACCATATCACATATGGAGTGGTAGGCATCTGATTTTATTGGAACCCTATTCAATAGGTATGCAGCTTCTCAAGTGCATAATCCCTAAAAGGAAATAGGCAACTCAGTAGTACTCATCATAGAGCACACCATATCACATAGGGTGCGATAGCTCCGCCCCGATATACCAACGTGCTGTGGTGTATACGGAGGAGTAATGCTGAGAGAGAATCTCATTCTCCTTTAGAATAGTCCAGGATCTTCGTGCTCAGGTATTCTTCTCTCTGATCACATCAAAGGACATAATACTTATACCCATTTTGGTTCTCTACTTCTGACTTATATTCTTTGAATATCTCAAAAGGTTCAGACTTGTGTTTCAACAAGAACATATGTCCGAATCTTGAGAGATCATCAGTGAATGTAATGAAGTACAAAGAACCGTTCCTGGCATGTGTAGACAGGGGACCTACATACATCATCATGTATCAATCCCAAGAGTTCATCTAACTCTTTCTCTGTTTTTAATAAACGGAGCTATGGTCATCTTATCTTTGTGACATAACTGGCAAGTTTCACAAGATGTAAATTCAAACTGATTTAAATATGCACCTTTATGTAACTTCAGCTAGTCGGGTCGCATTGATATGACCTAGTCTACAATACCTCAAGAAGGATTCATTCATTTCTGAACTCTTCCCCTTGTGTGTGTTCTGTACGTTAAGAATTATGGTTTGATTTAGAACGCATATGCTTATAGATAACGTTCCTGAACCGATCAACTTTTAATATAGGAAATGTTCAAAACATTATCCAACAATACAAAATTATATCCTTCTTTACTAAATAAATAGACTAACAAGATGTTGTATATCAGGTTCGGTATCTAATAACATTCGTTCAGAATCAATGTATTTGGTAATACAAGGTGATAACTGCCAACAAGCTTGGCTGGAACACTTGCACCATTTCCAACTCTTGAAACTTATCACCCATTCTCAGTTCTCTACCTATCTGTAGCCCATATAACATATTACATATATGGGATCCTGATCTGGTATCTCATACCCAGGAAGTAAAGGATACTGTGAAACAGTTCTCTGTAATGAACATACCCGAAGAAGATGCATCATCATGCACTTTCTTCGTTTGGGCGGCACGGGAATCCTGGTAATCCCCTATTTCCTGCTCGGTATTATACCAATTATAAGTTGGAGCGGGACCATCGTTCCTAACTCAGTATAACAAGCGGGTTCGGTTAATACATCCGTATTATTATCTTGATTAAGGCGTGACATGGTCGCTACCTGGAGAGAGAAAGAAGAAAACACTCAGCGTATGCTCTTGCAAGATTAGATTGGTTATTAATATATCTAATCAGGATGGCCCCCATTTGTTTCCCCCAATCAGAGCAAAACTCTGTTGAAATTCAAAATTCAAATTTTGAAGCAACGCTTCAAATCCTGGGCGCAACGCGCCACATGTCAGGCGCTGATACGTCAGCGCAGCGCCCAAGACAGCGCGCCCAATCAGAGCAAAGCTCTATTAAAACAAAATTAAAGGAAGCAACGCTTCAGTTGCGCAAGCACTGCGCTGCGCAACACGTGTCAGCGTAGATGCGCGAGCGCAATTGCACTGCGCTTCGCGCTGCGCGACACGTGTCAGCGCAGATGCGCCAGCGCAGTTGCGCTGCGCTGTGCGCTGCTTGACACGTGTCACGCGCTGGGGCATTTGCGCCAAACAGAATTAAGATTTTAAAGAAATCTTTTCTGTTTTTGTTAAAACAAGAAGATTGCCTTCTGTAAAACAGGAGCCTTTGGATCAAAAATCCAACGGTGGGGAAAATTCCCCAAATCACTCAGAGAAAGATCTCTCTAACTAATTTATGGGCACTATATAAAGGCCCCTAAACCTCAATTCAAGGCATGATCATTTTGTGAGAAATCAAACAGAGAGAACTCTGAAGAATTGGAGAGAATTCCTCAAGAACAAAAAAGATAAAATCCTTTAGACAAAGAGAAAATTCTCTTATGAACAGATCATTGATCTGAGAACAAGATCAAGGATCTCTAATGAAAAGAAAAATAAATAATAATAAGTGCTTTACACTTTTCTATGAACCATTGGTTCCCCGAGATAAGAAAAACAAGAAGAACTTGTTTTCTTTGATCTAAATTAGATCAAAAAAACAAACAGTGCTTTGCACTTCTTTTTATGAACCATTGGTTCTGAATTTAAAACATTCTCAAGTTAATAGTGCCTTGCACTTGCAGAACTGCGCTGTTGTGCTCTTGGGTTGGCGCAAGCCACCTGAGAGCGCCACGTGTCAACATCTGAACCATTTGCGCTATGCGCTTTGAAATAGATCCTTGCTCTCTGAAACTGGCGCAACTCATCAGAGCGCGCCACGTGTCAGCAGCGCAGCGTATTGGCGCAACGTACCGCGCTTGCATGACACGTGTCCTCACCATAAGCGCTTGCGCTATTTGATTGGCACAAAGCACCTGACAAATGCAATGCATTTCTTTTGCTAAAGGGCCAGGCCTAAGTCAAAAAGACCTAGCAGGCCAAAATAAATTGCAAAGCAATAAAAGGACAGAGCCCAAATAAAATTGATGCTCTGCATCATTTATAAAGGGCAGAGCCCAAGTAAAGTTGATGCTCTGCATCATTTATAAATAGGCAGAGCCCAAAACAAATTGATGCTCTGCATCCTTTATGGGCAGAACCCAAACAAAAATAAAAAGTAGTGCAATGCATTATTTAAATGTGGGCAAAGCCCTAGCACAGGTCTAATAGACCAAAAATAAATAAAAGCGTTGAATATTTTTCAACTGGACTTAGCCCAATCATGGCCATAAGTCCTCAAATTAAATTGACTAAGCACGGCTGCTCCCTAAATCAATTTATATCCGGTTCAAGGGTACATCTCCGAACTCCTCTGACACTTATCGTTGTAATCCTTCAACGATGTCAGAGAGGTGACGGGTCCCGACGACCACACATCAATATGGACCGAAACGTCCTTAAACTAATGTTGGACCGAAACGTCCTTAAACTGGCGATGGACCACCACGTCCCTAAACTGGAACATGGACCACCACGTCCCTAAACTGGCGATGGACCACCACGTCCCTAAACTGGAACATGGACCACTATGTCCCTAAACTGGAACAATAGAGCCCCCAAATGCTCTTTTGTCGGATCCAAACGATCCCGTTAAGTTGATCTTAGTCTCAAATCAGACTAATGTATCCTTAACAAACGTTTAAGTCGATCTTAGCCTAAATACGGATAACGTATCCTTAAACCAAAACACCAAACCCAAATCTAAGTAAATACGGATTTGGACTAATCCACGTCCTACGGGCGACGATATCGCTTAGTCTCCGTATACAATCCACGGGCAACCACAAACAAAACAAACATACACGACACGAAGTGAAATTCTGGAGAAGGAGAAAGTTGTTACCGCGATGCGGTAGCGTAATTAACTGCAGGGGCTTGCGCCTGCAGGGAAGAGCGTCCCCACAATCAAAAACCCCTCAAGCGAGGGGGAATCTGACGAAATCTGCTATATCGGCCGCATCCGTCTAAACCTCCGATACACGGTGCCATAAATCAACTTGGCATCTTCGGAGAGATAGACGGATAAAACCAAATAGCATCTGCCCCGAATCTCAGGCAAGACGTCCTAGCGTCGTCGGCCGCCATTCGTAGGGGAACAGTTTTAGTCAAATCTTCCTTCAAACCCTAAAAGGAAAGACTGGCCGGGATTAATTACACCTTATAAGTTCGCCAATCTTTCAGCCAGGCCAGTGTCGGTACTTTGAGAGAGGTTCCCCGTGCTTTCGCACGGACCTAATTAAAATAAACCTCGTTTTCCCAGAGGCATAACCCTGTTAACACCTTTCTAGACATCTACTTGATCAGCTAATTGTGATGTGTAAAACTCTCCGAGGAGTAACTCTTACTCGCAGTGGGTATCGGGATCCAACTATCTCATAGGAGGTATGCAATCTCATTGCAAATTTCAACACTTGAAATTCCCGATAATGGTTTTTACCCCTAGCGTCCTATGACCTTGACGCAGGCCAAACAACCCATAGTCCGCTAGTCAAGTTCAATCCGTACATTTCTTGATTGAATTAAACCCACCCGCACGGCCCTTGACGCAGGCCAAACAACGTCGTACGAATACCCTAATCCAAACGCATCGTATATTAGCAGATAAGCACAAGTTAGCTACCGTACACTACGCCTTGACGCAGGCCAAACTATCGCAGCACGAATACTAAGTAGTACTTATCTGAAATGACGGGGGGCTACGATAGGTTTTTAAGAAAACCTTTTGCGTAATGAACTTGACATCGTCGTAGAATCGATTAATTTTGAAAAGGAGTGTTTTTGAGGATTTTACTAGTTTTGCTAAAGAGGTCACTCCCGGTGAAGAGATCTCGGCTCTTTCCTTATCGAGTAAGGTGCAGGATATTTCACAAATATCACTATGCAAAGCAAAAACCATAAAAGCAATCAAAAGACAAACCGAGGGTTGTAGCATCTATTAGTTTCGCTAAAGAGGTCACTCCCGGTGAAGGGATCTCGGCTCTTTCCTTATCGAATAAGGTGCTGGATATTCTACAAGGAATACCGCTATGCAAAGCAAGAACTAGAGCTACCAGTTTTCGAGATAAGTTTCTACAACATCTTTAGGTTTCTTTTATTTCATTAATCTCATTAATGAAGTCCCATTTATTATGCTTCCCAAGCATCACATATGAAACGAAAGCAACAATATTAATTATATCTCATATATATAATATAGGCATTCGTCTCAGAATATAATCAATGATCACATCACAGAATATCGCAGCAGAATAAAAACATATGAAATATTAGATATACTAGGATTTCCGGGTTTTATTTTAAGCATGTATAAAACAGGGATCCCACGGTCGTGATGAATAGCCAATCCCACACCCTTAGACCCCTACGTGAGCAGCAAGCAACCCTACCAATTCTAGAGTTAGGAGACCCGTTCTCGACTCCTCGAGATGGTCTCCCACTGGACCCTAGAACCCGGTTACTTATGCTCCCCGCCTTGGGTCTATCTTAATGCGGAAAAGTAAACAATATACAATAGTGATATCATCCTCAACCCGGAAGTGCCCCATTAAAAGAGTATTACATACAATGAATTTTACATGAATGAAAATGAAAAACTCTCATCTCACATAAACCCCCCGGCTATTCAATCACGACGATCCAATATAACATATCACAGCAACACATAACATCACATGTCATCAACGTAAGTAAATATGCGTATCCCAGTTGTCGTTAACATATAGCACCGAAACCGGCGATACATCACATATTACACTTACGGTCGCAGAAAAAAAAAGTGAAAAACTACAACAGTTGGAATCCGCAATCACCTTGGACATCATAAACCCAACGTATCTAATACTTTGGATTTCATGCCTAACCAAATGAATTCCTTAGACATCACATGTCTAACAATTATAAACCCCGCATTTTAGTCTCGGTCTCGAAAACAATTTTCAATATCAAGTCGGGCAATTCAACAAGATTCCCGACATCCTGATCGAATGCTCGTCGGAAACTTTAGTAGACGGCCGCACCCCCCGATACCGTCGACGAAATATACTAAGGCGGAACACCGCTGCCGCGAGCACCCGAACGGATTCTTTTGACGACGGGGTTCTCCTACAGTCACTTGGTCGGGGCTATGGGGCGTGGCTATCTATTAAGTTTTACCCGACGAGTATCCGCGTACGCTACGTGATTGCGACGGACTTTTGATCACATCAAAATCCCGTGGCAACCGATCAAATGAGAATAAGTTGCTTGATTTATAACATTCAAATTATATCCGTGTATATCCCAATATGCTAAGAAAACGCATGCACATATTGAGGTAGAAACAAATCAGGTAGCATACTACCATTTTGAGCAAGACTGTTACTATATCCGTGTATATCCCAAGCTTCCATTAAGTAATATACAATCCAGTATAATACAATAATGGTCTCTAGGGCATATATCACTAACAATTGAGTCTTATATATTGCCTGCTTAAAAATCACTTTATGTTGTTTTCCCATAGTGCAAAAATTGTAGAAGTTCAAACAACACTTATTTACATCATTCAACAACCCTTTAGCATGCAACACCCTTAATCCATTTTCACTCATATGGCCTAGACACATATGCCAAAATCTTGAAGTGTCTTCCTTGTTCTGCCTTTCTTGAACTTCATCTTTCACCTGTCCAATGACTGCACTGCCGGTCGTTGTGTTGCCTATCACCCGATATAAATTTACATACCGCTCACCTTTGGGTGGTACCAAAGCCCCTTTCGAGACTTTCAATACTCCACCTTGCACCGTTAGTTTGTATCCGGCTGCTTTTAAAGCTCTGAGAGAGATCAAGTTCTTTCTTAAATTCGGAACATGTCTAACGTTTGTTAGAGTTCGCACCATCCCATCGTACATCTTTATCTTAATGTTACCGATCTATACGGTCTTGCATTCTGAATTATTCCCCATCAGAATTCTACACCGCTATAATTTTTGTAGGTGCTGAACATCTCCTTATTGGGACACGTATGATATGAACAACCGGAATCCAAAATCCAATTATCAGAAGAATCCGCCTTGCCGCTATGTACTGTCAACAAGTAACATGGCTTCCGAACAATACTAGACAAAACCTCGCATTGATGATCATCCTCCGATTCAGTGACAACACTAGCCGAATCATTGTTTTTTATAGAAACATTTCCTTCCTTTTTCTCAATATACTTTTTGTATGATATACAATTTCTTTCAAAGTGACGCGATTTCTTGCAAAATAACATCCATCTTCTGTATATTTAAAGATGGACTTAGACCGATTCCTTTCATCTGATCCTCTTCTTTTTTATCTTCCCCTTTTCTTAGCGATCAATCCTGGCGAACTTGAATCCGACTCAACTTTATCCTTATTCCTTGTCTCATGACTTAAAAGTGATGAGATAATATCATCGAACTCAAGTTCTTCCTTTCTATACATGATTGTATTCACTAAGTTATCATAAGAATCCGAAAGAGATATAAGAAACAACAACGCCTTATCCAACCCTTCTATTTTGATGTTAAGTGCAAGCAAATCGTTGATTAATTTGTTGAAAATATTGAGATGGCTCGAAAAGAAAGCACATTCCTTCATCTGAATCTTGTAGAGCCTTTGTTTAATAATAAATTTGTTCACATGACTCTTCGTCATATAAACTTAATCCAATTTTAACCAAACTCTAGCTGTCGTAGTCTCTTGCATAATATTATGCACAATTTCATCCGCAAGAAAAAACTCAATAGATATTTGTGCGTTCAAATCAATATCTTCCCAATCTAAATCTGACATGTCCGTCGATTTCTTCGTCTTACCTCGCAATTCCAAAAGAGTTCTTTCTTTTGTCAATAGATTCCGAAGCTTCATCTCCTATAAGGGAAAATTCCCCTTTCCATCAAACTTCTTCACCACGAACTTAGTTGTGAGATCCTTTGTCATTTTCTTCGACATCCTTCGCTCGGGCAATCTATCAGAGCTCTGATACTGATTGTTAGAAATTCTCCTTGAATGCACAGCTTTGCAGAAATGTGGCAATAACTAGAATTTCTCTTTGATGATAAAGATAATCACACAACAACAATAAATCAAACATGTTGATTTACATGTTTTAGCGAAATCGTCTAATCCACAGGAAGAGAAATAATTTTATTACTTTGAGAAAGAAGCAAATTTACAACTTTTGAGACTCACATACAAACCCTCTCTATTACATCGTTTTATAGATGGATAAAATTTAAACTCATTAAGATTTTCCCCAATCTTAATCCAATTAGGAATCCGTTTAAATTAAATAAGGTTTTCTCAAATCGTTACTAAATTTAAATATGATTTCTAATTTATCTTATTCAACTAACAATTTAAATGTAGATCTAAATCTAAATCTAAATCCGTAACTTTCTCTTGCAGAAGATTTGAATGCATGACAAATCTCAACAGTGTTGTCGTCCAAGCAAGCATCGATTGCTTCGGTTATTCGTTTAATTAGTATTAGGTTTCATTTTTCTTTTCAGATTCTTGCTTCTTTTGTTGGTTATCATCTTATCCTAGAGATTATCTTAGAAGCTTCAAATCTTTTCTATTATAATCCGAACTCAAAGAGTCTTTGTGTTCTCCACCCTCCCCCATATCCCAAATCCTCATCCCCACCCTTGCATTTAATCTATAAGTGCATTTGACTTCCCTCTTACGGCTCCTTCCAACATATATACACGTGCATCGTATGTGCAAACATCTCTACTGTATAATGCAAACTCTTCGCGGGGGTCGTAATTGACAATCTTTTTGTGTAGATTCAGATGACATCTACTTTTTTGAGGAGAAAATCCTCTTTAAATTGCACTCAACACTTTGGTGGTGGGTAAGACTCTTTTTATTATCAAATTAGTGGATCTAAGTCATTCTCTGTGCAAGCTGACTGGGCACGTTTATATCCTAATTCTTTCGATTTTCCTTCTCTAAAGGCCGCATTTACTGGTCAAGACTGAAATTAAGGAAGCTGTATTTAATCTCGGTGCTGCTGATCATGATGGGTTCTCTCTCCTTTTTAATCAAAAAATTTGGTCTTCAATTAAAAGGGGTTAATTCAAATGTTTGAGGATCTCCACTCAAATACTTGCTTTGTGGATAGTAACAATAATGCACACATCGTCCTTATCCTTAAAAAGGATGGTAGTTTTTTGAATGGTTCGTTTAAAATCTTCACCCAAATATTGGCTAATCGGCTTAACCCTCTCTTATCTTCACTTTTTGACCCAGCTCAATCTGCATTTCTTAAAGGAAAGTCTACGCTTAATTACTTTTTGCTTGCACATGAGTTTGTGAATCTCTGTACCAGGAAAAAATTAGATGCATGCCGGCCTTCTTAACATTGATTTTGAAAAGACCTTTGATTGCGTGTATTAGGGTTGTATTCTTGATTTACCTGCGGTTAGGGGTTTTAGCGTTAAGTGGTACTCTTGAATTTGTGACATTCTTCATACGTCTAAATGCTCAATAATTGTCAATGGCATTCTTGTTAACACTTTTCATTGTAAGAGAGGGCTTAAGCAAATAGATCCCATATACCCTATGTAATTCGTTTTGGAGGTTCGATGTTTTATCCCATACGCTTTGTCTTATCATATCTAATGGTGCCTTATCTTCTCTCCTTCATAGAGGAATTTCTTTCTTATCTTTTATATATTTTGCCAATGACACATTGGTCATTTGTAAAGGTGATGAGCATGGGTTTCTTTGCCTCAAAGTGATTTTAAAGCTGTTTGAAGGACTTTCTGTCCTCGAAATTAATTTTTCAAAGGGCTCGGCACTTGTTTATTTTGGCTGTTTTTTTATTATCAAGTTTTAGTTATGTTCGGCTCCACTTGTTTAATTATGAATCGAGCTTGAACGAGCTTCTCTCAAGCCGAGCTTCGAGCCTTTTTAACAGCTCTAAAATGCATCATCTTATCATATTACTAAATATTTATGCCATTGAGTTGATCATGAGATTCAAATCCTAATTGAATCAACAAATGGTCTAATTATTATTTATTGAAAAAATGTGTATTTTTTTGGGCGCACCTTCACTTCTTTTTAATTAAAAGCAAAAGAAGAGAAAAAAGTTTAGCACTAACTCAACTTAACAATACTTTATCAATAATATTCCCTCCATTACTAAACCATCCAATCACATGCAAGCCCAACATAAACACGTCTCCTTGCCTCCAAAAATAAATATTCTCCTCCAAATTCAATAGATGCCCATTTTGTTTCTTCTCCCACTTCCACTTTCATAAATCCCCCCACTAAACAAAACATAACACCCCAAAAAATAAAAGAGAAAAATGTCCATTCTCCATCTCTCTTCATGCTTCTCCACAAAGCTCCCATTAAAAACCCGAACCAGAAACGGAATCCGATCCTTCCACAGCTTCCTCGACCTCGAACCCGAATTCAAACCCGAAACCATCTCCGTCCCCATCCAATACCACGAGCTGGTATCCAAACCCAAACCCGATTACGACGCCGTCGTTATCGGGTGCGGCCCGTCGGGCCTCCGGCTCGCCGAGCAGGCCAGCGTACGTGGGATCCGCGTGTGCTGCGTGGACCCGAACCCGTTGACGGGCTGGCCCAACAACTACGGGTCTTGGGTCGACGAGTTTGAGGAACTGGGCCTGGGGGATTGTATGGATCACACGTGGCCTTTGACGACCGTGGTGACGGATGAGATGACCTGGAAGGATCTGGGCCGTCCGTACGGGCGCGTAGCGAGGGGACGGTTGAAGCGGCGGTTGGTGGAAGGGTGCGCTGAGAATGGGGTGCGGTTTCATAAGGCCAAGGTTTGGGCCGTGGATCATCAGGTATGTTTTCTGGAGAGGTGCCCGACCCGTTTTGGTTGTCGGATCATGATGTGTTAATGGGGATCCGATTGAATTTTTAGGTATCATGAAACCCTCTTTAGGGGCTGTTTGGTTGCAGGATTATGGAATTTGGATTCCAAAAATAGTACGGTTGAAATTTCTGGATTCGGTAATTTGTTGTTTGGTTGGCTTTGGATTCCTAGTATTGGATTTGTAGATTCTTGTAATCTTTGTTTGGTTGGTGAAAAAAGGTGGGATTTGGATTTGAGGATTTTAGAGAGAGATGGAGAGAGAGAGATTGTTAAATAAATAAAGTACACGGGCCCCATCTAAAAGTACAATGAATAGTGCCAAATCCTTGAAATTTTTTTGGATTCATGAATCCTTCTTTTGTGATGGGCCCCCCATAAAAAACAAAGAAATCCTAGAAATCCTAATCCTGCAACAAAACACAAAATTGTGGAATCCTAGGATTCCACAGTCCAAAATCCAAATCCAAACTCATAATCCTGTAACAGGCCCTTATGTCATTTTGGTGGCATTGTATGTTTTTTGAGTTGGGATGTGACTCATGTGGGGCCCATTATTTTCAATCTGTTTTTTTTTACGTTAAAGACTTCTTGTTTCTTGTTTCTTGTTTCTGTTACATCTCTCATTGTTTTATTCGATCGGTTTAATATTATGGTAACTATAAACGGTGTTTAATGTACCAGTAAAAATAACATTAAAGAAAGGGCAAGCTTTTGCATATAAATTTACAACATTCTATATATATATAAATATTTACTGATTTCAATATATACGCATGACATGGGCCGAGAATTATATATGTATGAATCAATTACTACTTCAATCGCTCACATAGTGTGCATATACATGCAGGAATTTCAGTCGAAGGTCACTTGCTCCGACGGCACATCCATGACGGCCAATCTCATTATAGACACAAGCGGCTTCGCAAGCCCATTCATCGCGCACGACAAGCCAAACACCTCCCAAGGATACCAAATCGCCCACGGCATCCTAGCCGAAGTCAAATCCCACCCCTTGGACCTCACCAAAATGCATCTAATGGACTTCCGTGACTCCCACCTCGACAACGAGCCCTACTTAGGTGCCGGCAACCAGAAAACCCCTACTTTCCTATACGCAATGCCCCTAGACTCGAACCTGATATTCCTGGAAGAAACCAGTCTAGTCAGCCGTCCGGTTTTATCATACACAGAAATCAAGAAACGGATGGTCGCCAGGTTAAGACACCTCGGGATCAAAGTTACACGGGTGATCGAAGAAGAAAAGTGTTTGATCCCGATGGGAGGCCCCTTGCCTAAAATCCCTCAAAATGTTATCGGGTTCGGAGGCAATTCGGGTTTGGTGCATCCTTCGACTGGTTACTTGGTGGCTAAATCATTGAGGTTGGCTCCAACCGTGGCTAATGAAATGGTCGAGTGTTTAGGTTCAATTAGAATGATCAGGGGAAAGCAACTGCATAGCAGGATTTGGGATAGTCTATGGACTAGTGAGATGAAGCAGGAGAGAGAGTTTTATAGGTTTGGAATGGAGACTTTGTTGAAATTGGATTTGGAGGGGACAAGGAGATTTTTTGATGCGTTTTTTGATTTGGATAAACATTATTGGGAGGGTTTTTTGTCATCAAGGTTGAGCTTGAAGGAGCTTGGGGTGTTGAGTTTGGGTTTGTTTGGGAAAGGATCCAATTTGTCGAGGTTGGATATTGTGACAAAGTGCCCTTTGCCTTTGGTTAAAATGGTTGGGAATTTGGCTTTACAAGCTCTTTAGGGCTTGTTTGTTTGGTTGCAGGATTGGTATGGATTTGGATTGTGATGGAATCCTAGAATTCCATAATTTTGTGTTTGCTTGATAATTTTGATTTCTAAGATTGCTTTGTTTTTTATGGGGGGCCACCACAAAACAAGGATTCTTGAATCCTAAGGATCTGGCACAATTCATTTTACTTTTAGATGGGACCCGTGTATTTTATTTATTTAATAATCCCCTCTCTATCTCTCTCAAAAATCCTTAAATCCAAACCCTACTTGATTTTCACCAATCAAACAAAGATTACAAGGATCTACAAATCCAATACTAAGAATCCAAAACCAACCAAACAACAATTTACCAAATCCAGAAATTTCAACCGTACTATTTTGGAATCCAAATATCATAAAGGCCCTTAGGTTCTGAAATTCTTAGTGTCAATCTTAAAACGTACTTTGTATTTTATTTTTTTAATCAAAAATAGAAATACAGCATCTACTGTCAGTTTTGCAATTAGAGTAGAGGACTGAGTTCGTGTCACATCTTTGATCAACACCATAATAACACTTTTGAATGTTGCAAAATTTATTCAATTAGATCACCCTATAAAGATTGCTGTGTCATGTAACTATTTTGCAACTATTTTGCAAGACGGACACTGGAAAAGAAAATCCAGCAGCAAATCTTGATTTGTGGTTGATTTTTATCCTTTCAAGATGCAAAATTTAGGAGTCAAGGACCATCATTTTTATTTGATGTTATTTATCAAATTCGTTTGTAATAGCTATTTAAAAAAAAGTTGCCTATGACCCATAAAAGGGAAAGAAGAAAGAAAAGGATGTTAATGATAGGCAACAAATTCTACTAGAATTGTACCTAGTAGACATAAGCCATCAAGTGAGGCGGCCAATCTTTTTAAGGAAGCACAAATGGTGTTTGTTCTATTCTATTCACACGACTTTGATGTATAATTATAAATTTATAAACACGTTAATTCCGAAGGTGTTACATACGCATATTATTTTAAAGCAATTGTATTTTTCATATTCTTCTTCTTTTTTGACGGAAAAGGTAGGGCAAGATGCCCTGCTTAATAAAAATGCATTAATAATAAAATAATTACAAAATATATACACAATCAAATATTAAAGGATTTCACAAAAATGAAAGAATGCTTGTTAATTATCTAGACTAACTAATGTATTTTTCATCTTATGAAGTTTTCCAAAGTTTTCGGTACAGGAAAAAAGTTTCCCAATGAAATTATTGTATCTTAAGAGTTAATATGCTCAGAGAGAGAGAGAGAGAGAGAGAAGGAAACTATATAAATCACCAGATAGCATCCTAAGAGTTATTTACAGCATCTTAAGAGTTGATTATAGTATCCTGTTTTTATTGTGCAGCCTGTTAAAACATATAACTTGCATTTTGCTTAATGTACGCAGATAGCATTTCAGGCTGATTAAATACTTGGAGCAAAGAGCTTGATTATTCTAAGTAAAAAGAATAAAATGTTTTTTTGGGGGGTGGGGTGGGGTGCGGGGGGGGGGGGGGGTGGGTTTATCTGAAAAGTTGCTTGCTTGAAAATAAGCAAGGCACTGGCCGTAAGCCCTAACCTATGTATACAACACACACAAGCACACCCACGGACACATCACACACAGGCACACAACACGCACGCACGCACCAAGAGGACCCACAAATTTACCCCGAAAGCTTTAATTTATAACCACTTCCCATCCTAGTATTCATGCGGGGCTTTAGTGCTGCAGAATGTTCACATGTTAGTTTAGGTTCCTCTTTTTAGCTTAACTACACTAAAATGCCTTTAACTTTACAAGCTGCTTGTTTCCTCATCGAAGTATTACTCATCAATGGAGTTAGTTTACAGCCAATCTCTCTTCAAACTTGATAATGCTCAATAACGGTAATTCCTTATATCATGACACGTGGCGGATGGCGTGTCACATGCGTAAGCCAATTCAGCCCCTGAGGGTCACGGAGGGAAAACCAGTGTGCTACAGTGGGGGCTTCCCTCATACCCTGTCTCCGAGATTGCACCCCACTCCTTACCACCGAGCACTTCAACAGCTAAACCAACTGTCCCTTTGCTCCACTCCTAGCTATCACAGACCCGAGCTTCCTCGGCCATCCGGCTCGCCTCCGAGCCTTCCTTCGGGCTGAGCTTCCGCTCCCTCCGGGCTCGCCTCCGAGCCATCCTCCAACCCGAGGAGTCTCCCGACCTTCGATGGCCTTCCAGACCACCCACAGCTCACCTCCGAGCTGTCACAGAACAAAGAAGCCTCGGCCTCCCGCTCATGTCCGAGCCTCGCGCCAAGCTCATATTCCTCGGTCTCACTGACCGACCCACAGCACTGATCACAGGCACCTCCGCCATGGCTCCGCGAATCTCGCCATGCGCGAGATATCCGCCGCCCACAATCCCTCGATCCACGCCACCATGATCCCCTATTAACGAGGCTGTCTCGTCATTAATGCGGGAACCCGCCTATCACGCGGGCGTGGCGTTAGGGGCATAACGGCCGGCGTGATTCCCGCGCCTGCCTGCCTGTGGCCACCACTATATAAACCCCTCTTTCAGATGATCGAAGTAAGTGATTCTTTTCTCACTAGGCCGTTACTCTGCTCAAATATCCGGTCTAACTTGATCGTCGGAGGGTCATCGATGGTACAACCATCCCGGAACTTCCTTGCAGGTAGATCGGCCTTTAACCACCCCAAACCCATTGAGATCCACACGCTTCAGGAGACAACCTCCAACTCAATCTCAGCCGTCCATCGTCGCTTGCAGCAGATCTACGGAAGGTAACATCTTGACAAGATCCGACCTCCGTCAGCTGGTGCCGTCTGTGGGAAAGAGTTCCACTCAATAAAAGTTCATCCTCCGATCTACTTCATGGCGAGTGACCACCGTGGCGATCCAAGCACTAGTCGATGCCTCACTCACAAGGGGGACGCGGACGGATCGCCTCCTCCCCCGAATGCTATTTACGTCCTGTCTGCACGGATCGATAGGCTCATGCCCGTCATGGGCACCTTTATCCGTGCCCAAACGGATAGGCGAACCCCCCAGGTCGTCGCTCCCCCATCTTGGGATCGGGGCCCCTACAGGGGTCGAGAAAACACCACCCACGCCGGCGCGACCGAGCACAACCTTGTTATCCCCGGCGGCCACAAATCCCCCGCGGCGACCAACTCAATGACTCGCCGAGCAACTCAGACGCCGCGCAATTCCGAGCTTTCCCAGCCACACTCATCCGTTCTGGACGGGACTGTCGTCACAGCTCTGAGATCGGGTCTTAGGCACAAGGAGTGGCTCCGCTCCTTTGCATTAGCGCAACCTAAGACCATGACCGAGGTAAAAACTTGGACCGAGAGAGAGATCCAACAGAAAGCCCTCGCCAAGAGGCACCAGGCAGCTATCATGCTCGGCATGTCCTTAGCAGGCCTCTTACGGCCCCTCCCGCGCTAAGGATCAAAGCCCTCGCCAAGAGGCAACCGAGCGGCTACCCTGCTCGGTTATCCCTGTCTGGTAATTTCTTACCCCAGGACGTCAGGAATCAAAGCCGTCGCCAAGAGGCACCGGGAAGCAACCCTGCTCGGCCCGTCCTTAAGGATCCAAGCCCTCGCCAAGAGGCATCGGGTAGCATCCCTGCTTGGCCCGTCCTTAGCAGGCCTCGAACGGCCGCCTCGAACGGCCCCTCCCGCGCTAAGGATCAAAGCCCTCGCCAAGAGGCATCGGGCAGCAACTCTGCTCGGCCCGTCCTTAAGGATCTAAGCCCTCGCCAAGAGGCAACCGGGCCCACCCTTGCTCAGTTATCCCTGGCTGGTAGTTCCCTACCCCACGACGCCAGGGATCTAAGCCCTCGCCAAGAGGCAACCGGGCTCGCCCTTGCTCGGTTATCCCTGGTTGGTGGTTCCCTACCCCACGACGCCAGGGATCTAAGCCCTCTCCAAGAGGCAAACGGGCTCGTCCTTGCTCGGTTATCTCTGGCTGGTGGTTCCCTACCCTACGACGCCGGGGATCAAAGCCCTCGCCAAAAGGCACCGGGCAGCTACCCTGCTCGGCCTATCCTTAGCAGGCCTCTTACGGCCTATCCCACGCTAAGGATCTGTTCATATCAGAATTTTGCATTATTATATCGCCCATTCTTAATCATATTACAAATAAATAGGTGCTTTTGATCCTTGTCTGCTAAATAGTTGCATGTTATAGGTTCTCAGAACAATATAGTGAAATTCATGAAAAGACGTTACAAATGTGAGACTACGACCAACAATAGATGAATCCATATGATGCCGCCTACCAGTTCAAGGAACAAATGAAGATCAGTAGACAGTTCAATGCACAAAGTACAGGGGTAGCAAAAGATTCAGGACTTCAACGCAAAGCTCACGGTAAAAGTCCACATAATTCTGCACTGTTGGAAATCTAGAAGAAAATAGAAGATATTCTGTGGAACCAAGTGAAGAAAACAGAAGGAAAATGCAACATGAAGCAACCCTAGAAGTTTGAACCAGAGATCCCGCTAATTCGCCGCGGAACCGCGGCCAAACATGGCTTTCTGCCGTGGAACCGCGGTCGTGCAGTGCACGTGTCGGTGGGTGTCGGTGCTTTGACCCGGCTTTCTTAGGGTAGTCTTGTAATTTCATATATGGATCAGATGTAAAACCTAGGATTTCTCCTATCTATAAATAGGAAAGCCGAAAGCCTAATTAGGCATGCCTCTTTTTATTTTCTAGATATAAATTTTAATTTCCTTGTAATCGTTGAAGAGGTATCAATAAAGTAAGTTTCTTTTTCTATCTTGCATTTCTTATCTGAATTTAATTTCTGCAATTTTTTTATATATCTTTTATTATCTGCAATTTAGATAGTCTTTTAAAACAAAATTATAAAAATGAATTTTATCAT
The DNA here is from genome assembly GCA_030015575.1 of Agapanthus africanus. Classification (NCBI taxonomy): domain Eukaryota; kingdom Viridiplantae; phylum Streptophyta; class Magnoliopsida; order Asparagales; family Amaryllidaceae; genus Agapanthus; species Agapanthus africanus. The sequence continues at coordinate 162,280,212 of JASDDO010000024.1, forward strand.
TACTTTCCTAATGAGTGAGTAATTCCTCACTTGTTAGGGTTAAGATAGGGAAGATTTGAGAGAAGGAAATCTCTCTCACTCCTTTCTTTGCCCATTTATATTTTTAAAATACGGACTCTTTTTAATCCAACCACACACCACTCACTACGGCACCCTATCCTACATAATAGTGGTGATTCCCTGGTCAGAACGGCTGTGGTTGAATTAATTGGAGGTTAGGACTGAGAGCCAAGAAAGAACGGACAAGGACCAAAAGAAAGAAACTACGTTTCTTCCTAGTCATGCTAAACCCCTTTGTTAACTATTACCCTAACATCTATGTTCTTAACTAGGGCATTAAAAGCAGTGAGTAGAATCTCTATTCCAAACTAACCTAATCCTAACCCTAGCAAGACTTTAAATCAAATTAATCTCATTCTTAGATTTTAAAGCAAAACCCTACCAAACATAGGACTTAACTCGTTAGAACTTAAAAAAAGAACATCATTTCCATGTGGATCGACCCGTACTCGACCGGCTAGCTACCAAGCGACACCGTTTTGATTGCGGTATTCTCTTAAAGTTAAAAGCACGTACACAAAAACTCCTCTCAATCAAATGGCGTCGTTGCCGGGGAAACGGTAGTTTATTTCTTTTTGTTATTTCGGGATAATTGAAATTGAAAAAAATATAAAAATTGAAAATCTGAAAAAAAAAATCATCTTGTTCTTTTTGATCGGTTTTTGTGCGACTTGTGCAGGAATGGAAGACGGACTGATTCAGATATGAATTAAGCCCAGTGAACAAATCAAGAAACAGAGCATCTGAACAGACAGAGGAGAACCATAACAGCACACAGAAAATTCTCGGAGGCCTGAACCAACTGAACCACCGCGGAACCACGGCTAATGGAAGAAACTATGTTTCTTCCTAGTCGTGCTAATCCCCTTTGTTAACTATTACCCTAACACCTATGTTCTTAACTAGGGCATTAAAAGCAGTGAGTAGAATCCCTATTCCAAACTAATCTAATCCTAACTCTAGCAAGACTTTAAATCAAATTAATCTCATTCTTAGATTTTTAAAAAAAACCCTACCAAACATAGGACTTAACTCGTTAGAACTTAAAAAAAGAACACCATTTTCCTGTGGATCGACCCGTACACAACCGGCTAGCTACCAAGCTACACCGTCTTGATTGCGGTATTCTCTTAAAGTTAAAAGCACGTACACAAAAACTTCTCTCAATCAAATGGCGTCGTTGCCGGGGAAACAGTAGTTTATTTCTTTTTGTTATTTCGGGTTAATTGAAATTGAAAAAAATATAAAAATTGAAAAACTGAAGGAAATAATCATCTTGTTCTTTTTGATCGGTTTTTGTGCGACTTGTGCAGGAACGGAAGACAGACTGATTCAGATCTGGATTAAGCCCAGTGAACAAATCAAGAAACAGAGTATCTAAACAGACAGAGGAGAACCATAACAACACACAGAAAAATCTCGGAGGCCTGAACCAACTGAACCACCGCGGAACCGCGGCTAAAGTAGGGGTTTGACCGCGGAACCGTGGTCAAATTGCTGACGTCAGCACTCAGATTTCTCTGTGAGTATTTCTTGTCTTCTCTTCTACCCCGTGAACTCCTCTGAAAAATTTTCCTGCAGGGTTTTTTGTGCAAAATAACTTCTTCTCCCTCTCCAATAAATCATTTTGTGCAGGATTCTTTGCGCCGCAAATAAAAAGAAAAAATTTTGGCAAGTATTTTAGATTTTGTGTGTTAATTGCTTTGCATATTTAAAACGGAATTTAAGGGGCTATAACACCAATTAAGATTGGGTGGGGATTTCATTACCCTCCTAAGAACCCAGAAATCATTAAAAGCATATTCATCACCTTTGAACTAATTAAATATCTAGACTCAGCTAATTAAGGACTGTCGCGCTCATTAGGACAGAGGAAGGTTGTGGGCATTCAGTCGTTTATCTAAACCTAACTTTGTAGTGCCTAGGCTAGACAAGTGAGAAAGGTAACTTTAAAATTCCCGTCTCACGGTGATTCGTGAGCGGAACCCTCCTTTCTTCACTTGTGCTTACCTGGCCACAATTGGCGATGAAGAGGCGATTTGAGGGATATCTCACAACTTGTCGCTTTGGACCAGTTAGGAGCAGTTTAGTTGACTTAGGAGAACCTAGCTCTAGGCTTGATTGTGCATGCTTAAATTGTGATTGTTTGAAAGTGTGTCGTAGCTCCGTATAAAATCTTATGCAAAACTCTTTATAAAAAAAAACTACACAAAACATAATTTTTACAAAAACTTGTCATTTGCCGCTAGAATTCCATTGCACCCAACCTTCAACCACATTTCCTCATTGACGTTTTCTGACCCTCACATTCTACGTTTAACTACACTAAAACTCGTTTAGTGTATGTCCGGTTAGATTAGGGACACTAGCGCCCGATTAGTCCGTGTCTCGTTAGTCGCTACTGACAACGCATTCAACTCCGAAGTCGAAACTCCCTCCACTTCTTTTTCATCTTTACCTTCATCTTCACATTCATCATCTTCTAAGGAGATGTCAGGATTCAATCCTAACAACCCCTTACCTACCTCGAGACTGATTCCACCTCAACTGGGTGCGAATAACCCACAACAACCTCCTTTTGAAGCGCCACAGCGAATCGCGCTCCAGGATCTTTTCTATCCTACCCGCTCCGCACTTCCTACTTGTCTTTCACTCCCGCCGGATAATGGGGAAAATTTCGAAATTAAGCCCCACTTCATCGATATGTTGCCCAAATTTCACGGGCTGGAATCCGAAGATGCCTATATCTTCATTAACAAATTACAGAATGTTTGTGCAATGATGAAGACAACCCAACTATCTGATGATGCTATAAGGCTACGAGTCATTCCCTTCACTCTATTTGACCAAGCTGAAAAGTGGCTATATAGTACAGTATCGCATTCCATAAACAGTTGGGAAGAGTTTGTTAAAGCGTTTCTTAAAAATTTTTACCCACATCACAAGACCGCGAGAATACGTAATGAAATTAACCAATTTTCCCAGCTTCCTTCCGAACCTTTCTGGAAGTGTTTCGAACGATTCAAAGACCTTCTTGTTCAGTGCCCTCATCATGGTATTGAGAGATGGCAACTTTGCCAAACTTTATACGAAGGACTGAACCTAACAACTAAGCAGTTGTTGGAAACCATTTGTCAAGGTCACTTCCTTACCAAATCCGACGAGGAAGCTTGGCAATTTCTCGACGATCTTCCTGAACAAGCGCTTCAGTGGGAGAGCACTAGACAGACCGCTTCGTCCACTTCATCTACTTCCGCTGGTCCGTCTAGGGCAGGCGTTCATCAACTTGATATGTCAATTACAATGAAAGCCAAAATGGCAGCAATTACACGAAAACTAGAAGCAATAGAGAGCAAATTCTCATCGCCTTCTCCTGCCCCTGCTTTACCCCCTCGCACTATATGCGCTTATTGTTCGAATCCATCCCATTTGACCGAAGAGTATCCTTACAACCCACCTGCTCAAGGACAGGATCAAGTCAATGCTGCCTTTCAGCAAAGACAAAGAAATGATCCATACTCTTCAACTTACAATCATGGTTGGAGGAACCACCCAAATTTTGCTTGGAATCAAAATCAACAACAATTCCAAGACAACAATTTCCAGAGGCTTCCTCCTCAACAACAAGCACCTCAACAAACTCAATATCAACAACCTTTCCAACCCCAACCTTACCAAAATCAAATGAACAATTTTGCACCAAAAAACTCTTTTCCTCAAAACAATTTTGTTCAGCCAAATAACGATAAGGTTTCCTCACTAGAACGAAGTCTGGATGCGTTTTTAAAACAATCAACTCAATCCTTAGCCAACATCCAGTCTTCCATTCAGTCTTTGGTCCAACACACTGCATCACATGGGCAAAGTATCAAAACCATTGAAGCCCAAATTGCACAACTGAATGCTGCTTTAAGCGAGCGAGAGAAGGGGAAGCTTCCATCTCAACCACTGCCAAATTCCGGTCACCTACAAAATGCATATGTTGCTCATGAACAACAAAACCATAATGTGAGTGCCGTGACTACATTGAGATCTGGAAGGACGTTGCACAACAATATTGGCATTGATGATAACACCCCGGCCGCCGCTTCTTCTTCTTCTTCTTCTTCATCTTCTTCTTCATCTTCAGAGCCTGTTCTCCATTCTTCACAAGGCTCTGATTCTTCTACTACTCCGAACGGACCCACATCTCACTCCATGAAAACACCAGCACTGAGATCCGTTCCAACTCTGCATTCTCCTCCACAAATATTGGACTCAACCAATTTTCAAAATGTTCCATTTCCAAACAGGTTGAGATCCAATAAACAAACTCCTCAGATGGAAAAGATTATGGAGTTATTTAAACAGGTTAACATTAATATTCCCCTCTTGGATGCAATCCAACAACTCCCTTCTTACGCTAAAATTTTGAAGGACTTATGCACCAAGAAGAGAAAATCACAGGTACCTAAGAAAGTTTTCTTGGCTAGTGCAGTAAGTGATGCTCTTACCCAACCTTTACCTCAAAAACGAAAGGCCCCTGGCTGCCTACAATTTCAATAACTATTGGGGATAAGCACATCAACCGCGTACTTTTAGATCTTGGTGCCAGTGTAAACCTGCTTCCCTATTCAGTATATGAGCAATTAGGCGTTGGATAGCTGAAACCCACACATTGTACTCTCCAAATGGCCGACCGATCCATCACCCATCCTAGGGGTGAGTTAGAGGATGTGTTGATTAAAGTAGGGGACTTCATATTCCCCGTTGATTTCATTGTTATGGACACACAGCCTGTAGCTAACCCCCGGAGTCAAATTCCGGTGATACTCGGTCGACCATTCCTTACAACTTCTAATGCGGTGATCAGTTGTCGAAATGGTTCGATGAACCTATCTTTTGGAAACATGACAATTGAGCTCAACATTTTTAAGTTGGGGAATCAGCCCTCCGAACCTAATACTAATATACTTGATGTTTGCTCGATCCAAGAGATCACCCAGGAGGACTGTGAGCTCGAGAAATTTCTGTTCGATCACAACAATTTTGACGCCACTAGTGCGTTCCTCCTTGAATTAGATACTGCTTTCACGCCCGATAATGACTACGAGTGTTTCACTTTCTTGAACGATCTTGAACCATCACCACCCGAGTTTGAATTCTTTGAATTTTCGGATGAGATAACTGAACTATCCAACTCGGTTGTTTACACTCGTTTTGAACCTCTGTTGGAATCCTTTGAGTTTGAGACAATTTCACCGATTTTACCTTCAATTGTTTCGCCTCCAACACTCAAACTCAAGCTATTGCCGTCTCACCTTAAATATGCTTACTCAGGCGAGAATGAGACCCTTCCTGTTATCATCTCGTCTTCTCTATCCCCCGAGCAAGAGAAAGCCCTTTTAATGGTCTTACAAAGTAATCGGCAAGATTTTGGCTGGACTATGGCGGACATCAAGGGGATTGGTCCCCTAATAGTTGAACATCATATTCATATGATGGATGATGCTAAGCCAGCAAGGGATCCACAGAGACGACTCAACCCAGTAATGAAGGAGGCTATTAAAAAGGAGATCGTAAAATGTCTTGATAGTGGTATCATTTACTCTATCTCTGATAGCCAGTGGGTTAGCCTCATTCATGTTGTCCCAAAGAAATCGGGCATAACAGTCATAACTAATGAGGCGAATGAGTTAATACCTACTCGCACCCAAACTGGGTGGCGGGTATGCATCGATTATAGAAAACTCAACACCGCGATACGGAAAGACCACATTCCATTACCTTTTATTGACCAAATGCTAGAACGATTGGCTGGGCACGAATACTTTTGCTTTTTGGATGGCTACTCCGGCTATAATCAAATTCCCATCGCCGAAAAAGACCAAGACAAGACCACATTCACTTGTCCTTTCGGTACGTTTGCTTGCCGTCGCATGCCTTTTGGATTACGCAATGCACCCGCTACCTTTCAGCGGTGTATGATGGGTATTTTTTCAGACATGGTGGAAAAATTCTTGGAGATCTTCATGGATGATTTCTCCATTTTCGGCGACTCCTCTGATGAGTGTTTGCTCCATCTAGACGCAGTCCTTACCCGGTATAAGGATAAGAACCTTACTTTAAATTGGGAGAAGTGCCACTTTATGGAACGAGAAGGTATTGTCTTAGGACATATCATCTCGCAAAATGGCATTGAGGTAGATAAAGCTAAGATTGAAGTCATTTCCAATCTCCCTCCCCCCAAATGCGTCCGAGACATTCGAGCCTTCCTTGGTCATGCCGGTTTCTATAGACGGTTCATCAAGGATTTTAGCAAGATTGCTAGACCTGTTCCCCTCCGAATGGCGGCTAAGACATTAGGACGTCTTGCCTGAGATTCGGAGCAGATACTATTTGGTTTTATCCTTCTACCTCTCCGAAGATGCCAAGTTGATTTATGGCACCGTGTATCGGAGGTTTAGACGGATGCGGCCGATGTAGCAGACTTCGTCAGATTCCCCCTCGCTAGAAGGGTTTTTGATTGTGGGGACGCTCTTCCCTGCAGGCGCAAGCCCCTGCGGTTAATTACGTTACCGCATCGCGGTAGCCACTTTCTCCTTCTCCAGAATTTCACTTCGTGTCGTGTGTGTTTGTTTTGTTTGTGGATGCCCGTGGATTGTATACGGAGACTAAGTTATGCCGTCACCCGTAGGACGTGGAATAGTCCAAATCCGTATTTACTTAGATTTGGGTTTGGTGTTTTAGTTTAAGGAAACGTTAGCCATATTGAGGCTAAGATCAACTTAAACGTTCGTCAAGGATACGTTAATCTGATTTGAGACTAAGATCAACTTAATGGGATCGTTTGGATCCGACAAAAGAGCATTTGGAGGCTCTATTATTCCAGTTTAGGGATTTAGTGGTCCATAGGTAGTTTAAGGACATTTCGGTCCATTGCCAGTTTAGGGACATGGTGGTCTATATTCCAGTTTAGGGACATGGTGGTCCATAGGTAGTTTAAGGATGCTTAAGTCCGTGGGTTTAAGGACCCCACAGTCCGTGTTTTAGTTTAAGGACGCATAAGTCCGCAGGTTTAAGGACCCCACAGTCCGTATTGATATGTGGTTGTCGGGACCCGTCACCTCTCTGACGTCGTTGAAGGATTACAATGATAGGGGTCAGAGGAGTTCGGAGATGTACCCTCGAACCGGATGTAAATTGATTTAGGAGAGCAGTCTTGCTCAGTCAATTTAATTTGAGGACTTACGGCCATGATTGGGCTAAGTCCAGTTGAGAATATTCGACGTTATTTCTTATTTTTGGCCTATTAGACCTGTGCTAGGGCCTTGCCCATGTTTAATAATGCATAGCATTAATCTTGGTCTCTGTTGGACCTTTATTTGGGCTCTACCCCTTTTAAATGATGCACAACATCTGTTCTGGTCTGACAGACTCTTGTTTGGGCTCTGCTCCTTTAAAAAGAATGATGCATTGCATCTGTTTTTATTTGGGCTCTGCCCTTTTTATAAATGACGCAGAGCATCAATTTTGTTTGGGTTCTGTCCCTTTATTGCATTGCAATTTATTTTGGCCTACTAGGCCTTTTTGATTTGGGACTGGCCCTTCAATAAACAATGCAGTGCATTTGTCAGGCGCTTTGCGCCAATCATTGAGCGCAAGCGCTTGTGGTGATGACACGTGTTACGCAAGCGCAGTGCGCTGCTGACACGTGGGCGCGCTCTGGTGAGTTGCGCAAATTTCAGAAAGCAAGGCTCTATCTTAAAAGCGCATAGCGCAAGTGGTTCAAGTGCTGACACGTGGCGCTCTCTGGTGGCTTGCGCCTACCCAAGAGCGCAACAGTGCAAATTTTACAAGTGCATGGCACTATTTTAATTTCTTGATCCAATTTAGATCAGAGAAAACAAGTTTTCTTGTTTTTTCTTGTTTTCAGAGAACCAGTGGTTCATAAAAAGTGCAAGGCACTTATTATTATTTGTTTTTTATTGAAAATCATTGATCTTTTTCTTAGATCAATGATCTATAAGAAGAAATTCTTCTATCTTAAAAGTTTTTTACCTTTTTCTTGAATTTCTTTTCAAGTTTCTTCAGCGTTGAAGTTCTTGATGTTTCTTGATGTTGATGATGATTTGAATTGGGGTCTAGGGGCCTTTATATAGTGCCCATAGGTTTGTTAAGTTTGTTAAAGAAATCATTCTCTGAGTGATTTGGGGAATTTTCCCTACCGTTGGATCTTTGATCCAAGATCTTCTGTTTTACAAAAGACAGTCTTCTTGTTTTAACAAGAACAGAAGGATCTTTCTAGAATTTAATTCTGTTTGGCGCAAATGCCCCAGCGCGTGACACGTGTCACGCAGCGCAGAGCGCAGCGCAACTGCGCTTGCGCAACTGCGCTGACACGTGTCGCGCAGCGCAGCGCTTGCGCAACTGAAGCGTTGCTTCCTTTAATTTTTGTTTTAAATAGAGCCTTGCTCTGATTGGGCACGCTGCCTTGGACGCTGCGCTGACGTATCAGCTTTTGACACGTGGCGCGTTGCGTGCAGCGCAAGGAATTTGAAGCGTTTCTTCGAATTTTGAATTTTTGAAATTCAAACAGAGCTTTGCTCTGATTGGGGGAAACAAATGCCCCCCACCGTTGCGCTCACGTGGCGCGCATGTGAGTGCACCGGTGGCAAGATCCTGACCGTAGATCAACTCAGAAGTTGAAGGGGCGCAAGCGCGTTATAAATAGGACCCCTGGCCCTTAGAAAATCTTTACCATTTTCCAAGATTTTGATTTTCAGAGCTTTGCTCTTGCTTAAGAGCTTCAGAGCTTTGCTCTTGTTTCAAGAACTTCAGAGTTAGAACTCTAGAAATTTTAGGTAAAAATTTAAACCTAATTAAGTCAATTTTAATTAATAGAGCCTTACTCTTATAGATCTTTTGATCTAAAGAAATCCCCTTTGGGGTTTCATAAACAAAGGTTTGCTCTCAAGAATTTGTTTTAGGGTTTCTTAACCCATGAACAGAGCTTTGCTCATTGACAGAATATAGATCTTTTGATCTTCTGATGATGAACTCTTAAGAGTTTTTTTTTATATGGATCTTTAAGATCCCAGAACTTTAATTAATATTTTTTTAAGGAATTAATTAATTTTCTTTCTTTGATGGATTTTTCCATCATTATTACAGAGCTAGGCTTTTTTAAAGAATCTTATTCCCCTGAGACCAGAGTTTGACAAGTGTCACTCTGTGACAGAGCTTTGCTCTGAAAGAGGAGATTTTCTCCTTGTCTCTAGGGATTTTTTTTATTATTAATGGGAATATTCTCTTGGGGATTAACTGACAATCTCATCTAATGATGGGGTTGTCTTATTAACTAATGCATTGTCATCCAGATTTTGTGGGTCCCCCTTTGGTCTCCTACCCACTGCACTGCAGTATGGTGTAATTAATTTTAATTTAATTTTAATTAATTTTTAATTTAATTAATTAATTAATTAAAATTGTTAAACGCCAAGCGTTGGAATTGCAACACTAACAGCTAATTTTGTTCCCTTGCAGTGACCATGTCTTTCGATACCTCATTCCCGTTTGCTCGTTCGGAGGAAGGGTTTCCCGAAGCGCCCGTGGATCGCGAAGTCCTAGCTATGATCAGGGACCACGACCCGGAATATAAGATTCTTCACCTTTGGGGGTCATGGTACAACCAAATCATCATGGATCGACGGAGCTTTACGTGTGCAGTACCGTCAGAGCCTATTACAGCAATCCATTATGCCAGCCCACCCCCGATGCAGTATGCCGTGGAGATGGTTGATTGGACTTCGAAGGGCTTTCTTCATCCTGCTATAGATGCAATTCCGGTTCAGCGTCCTATGGTTTTGGATATCCTGGGACGCCGTATTTGTCAAGGCGAGGCGCGACCTTGGAGGCAATCATATAACATAGGTCTGATCCCCCGCCACCCGATCGGCTATCTGCCATGGGCTCGCTATATCCTGTCGGCGAAGAAGTCTCAATTGATAAGTTTAGGATTGTACACTGCGGTTTACGTCTCCCTCTTCCAATATCCCACGCTTCCCGCCTGGTGGTTCAAGGCCTTTTTGGAGCAGTGGAACATTCCTACTCACACTTTCCTGGCAATGGATCGGGAAGTGTCGATTTCTTTGGAGGAATTCACAGAGGTTTCCAGCTTACCGGTTATAGGGGAGCACTATGAGGAGTTGCTTCCTACAGACGAGTATGTCTTCGGTGCTAAGCCGGCAGTAAGGGGCCTCACTTCGGAGAATGCTGTTCAACATCAATTCCCAAGTTTGATCAAAGTGTTGAACATCTACGAGGCCCTTTTCGTCGAACGTGGGAGTCGCGGGGTCAGCTTCGATGATTTCATCGCTCGGTTCCTCCACCCAAACGTCTTCTCGGCAGAAGCTGCCAAGTTTGCCACACTTGATGACCATTTCGGTCTAGGTTTGGATAACCTGCCGGCGAAGGAAATAGACCAAAAGGGTTTTTTCCTTCCTAACTCCCCGACTATGTCTTTTGCGGAAGTTGCAGCCCCCGGGATGGACGAGGAAGCCTTCTTCTTAGGATTTCTTGGGCTATGGCTGAGTTGGTTTGCGCTCCCGATGCATTCTCGCCATATGCGGCCCTCTGTCTTTTACCCAGCTCACCGGATGACCATCGGGATAAAAGTGGCTGTTGGGATCGCCGGCTTGGCACACTTGTATCACGGCCTCAGTCAGGCGGCGGATGCTAATGAGCCTGGGGTACTGCACGTGATCTTCCCATGCACTACTTCGTATCGTGGCTTGAGCTACACACATCGGGTGTCTTCGGCATGCACAAAAGGCCCTCGTTCTATGACAGGTGCAGCTTCCCTCGCATCATACAGCTGATTGGCGCATCAATCGTGACTCCATCGCCACGGAATGCCAGGGGTTTACTCCTTCTCCCCCACACCATTGGAGATGGGGTGTCTTTCATCGACAAGGTGCTGACTATTGGAAAGGCATCTACCACTGCAGTGCGGCCATTGCAAGACACTTTCAAAGATGGGACCTCAGTTTTGACGGCCCGGGAGACCCTCCATCTATATTCTATCAGACCGGGCTTCCTGGTGTTCAGGCAGAACGGTGCGGCGATTTTCATGAGATACAACCCGCATCGTTTTGCCCAACAACTGAGCTACAATCAAGGGGTACCATTGGAGGATTTCTTATCGGAACCTGCTGCTACTGAAGAAGGGATGGAGAGCACGCTGCATCACTTCATGCGTCTGAATACGGGTTCCCACTTTTTTATCAGTGAGCTGGCTTGCGCCCCACGACTCCTCAAGGTATATACAGAATGGTACAGTCATTCGACAGGAGCCATTATAAAGGAGGAAAAGCGATTGCTGGTCGACCGTAAGGGTGTGCCTCCAGGTAGCGACCGCAACGCTCCTTTAGTGCCAAGGACCCCGGTAGTTCCCCCTCTAAAAGATGCTAGAACCGGACCACCGCGTGCACAAAGTCCTCCACGCGGACTGCCGCTTCCCGATATTGCGGATGCACCACCAGCGCCCTGTGCTCCAGTGGAGACAGTGGTTGTAGCCTCGCCGGAGTCTGGTGTGGGTTCGGACATCGGGACCCGCCGCCCCAAAGTTCCTGCAAAGCGCAAGTCGATCCCGGATGCACCTAGGGCTGGTGGGCAAAAGAAGAAAAAGAAGTCGCTCTTCGCGGTTGACGTTGTGTTCGGTCAGGAACCCCACGCTCCCTATGGTGAGGGCCTGAGTAAGTACGGGACCAACATGGGCTTAGTCATGCCGCCGGATGACACGGACTTGGCGGTCGCCATCGTAGCTTCATAGCGATTGGCGAGGCGCGATACGTGGCTAGCTAAGCTTGCGTAATCAGGTAATCACTAGACGCATTTTTTATTGTATCATATCTTTATTATTTCCCTTGACTAACGTTTTTCCCCTCTTTTCTTCAAACAGGCATCACCACTGAAGAAGCCATTGCTGCTTCCCTTAAGACTTTCCAAGAGGAGGAACGCCTTAGAGCGTCCTTAGGCCTTGGTAAATTTCGATTCATCAAGTCTTCATTTTCCTTGTGTTATGGTCGATCTAATCTCCCCCTTTTTTATCGCAGAAACCACAATGCCGATCCCGCCAGGTGACGCGGAGACTCTTCTCGGGCCAGCCGCCGATGTTTCTACCTCCTCGGGGCTACCACGAGAGGCCCGTCTTGAAGAACCGATGAGAGATGCCTTAAAGGCTCTGGAAGCAACTCTGAATGAGGATGACGACACCTTGATGAAGGAAGCGTCGAAGAGGTCCATCGGGATAGCCCGAGAGGAGAGGAAGCGATTGAGGCGTGAAGAGAAGGCACGCAGGGCCGCTTTAGCCATTGGAGCGAGCCCAAGCACCGTCCCTAGTGCTGATACTCCCTGAGAAGAGCTCCCGGTCGCATTGTCTACAGCTCACAGACAGGCGGTGCGCGCCAATAGGGAGGCTACCGATAAGTCCACCTCAGGTAATATTTCTTTCAGAATTTTGTTGTAAGAACTATAAAGCTGTCGGTTCTTATATATTCCGTCCTGCAGGACCAAGTCCAACCGAAGAGGAGGCGGAGACTATCGAACCTGAGGGGCCAGAGGAAGAGGCATTGGTCGAGCCCGAGTCGATGGCGGACGACACAACCGGGATTGCCGAGCCCGAGCTAGTGGCTGACGAAATGGTCACGTCCACTATGCCTGAGCAAGTGGTTGATGCCGAGCCTGAGGTAGCAGCGGACGGAGGGCCTGAGACCGATGACCTCGTGGCGACGGTGGACGAGATAACCGTGACTGCTGAGCCCGAGGGAGTCGCGGGTGAGGTGGACATGATTCCTGAAGACGAGCCGACCGCTCTTTCTCAGGAGTCTGGCAATGCTCCAGTCATAGCTCTCCCCGCCTACGGCCCTCCGCCGTCTCTTGGCCTCGCAAGCACGACGACGGCCCCCGTGGAGTCTGGGGATGAGGCCACGGGTGGTGGACTTATGTCGATGGAGGAGGGAGACGCCTCTGTCTCGGCTGGAGGCTCATCAGGTAAATTTCGGATTACCGTCCCTTTTTTTATCTTGCAGTCTTTCCTGACAGGTTTACCCTTATTTTTTTTAACGCAGGTGCGGCCAGTGCCGATGCTCCATTGCTTGAGGGAGCGCCGTCAACTACTGCCTTGGCGGTGGTCACCTCTCAGCCCTCTCTCGTACCATCGAAGATGTTGGAAGGTATGGGTTTGCAATTTATTAGTCTTATTTTTCAGACGCATAATTTATGTACTAAAGTCATACTGTTGTGTCTTTTTCAGAAGTGCTTTTTGATCATCTTTATCAAGTGTTGCTCCCACACTTCTCCTTTCCATCTGAACTCGCTTCTTCCTCCAGTGGTGCTGGTGAGTATAGTTTCCAACTGATGTTTTTTTTAGTAATGGAATTATTTCTAATTTTCCACTGTACTGATTGCAGTGCTACAAATCGAAGGAGGAGACGAACGATCGACCGCGCCACCGGCCCTTCCGGCCTTGCCACCTGCTGCAACTGGTATAGCAAACTATCGCATTGATGACCCCCCCTTTTTGTCTTTCTTAAAGTGTCGCCTAATCGTATCTTGTTTTTTTTAGCTGTCGTTTCGATCTCGGCGCCCTTCGAGCCTCGTGTCATAATGCCGGCGGGCCCTTTCCTGAGACGTCCGTCCTCGAAAGGCGCCGCGAGTAGTCTGCGCATGTTGAACGACTACATCGACGAACTCGACGTCGAGACTCCTACGTCTGCTGCAGATTTCGCTACGGCGGTTAACCCGATGCTGGTGATACTCGTAAATTTCCATGACGAGGGCATCGTTGCGTCTTGGGTTAACCACTGCAGAGAGATCGAAGCTCGCCTGCATCAGCTGGAGTCGATGCATCCCGCCCCTAAGGTTTTAGCCGTGAGCACTCAACGGGCGACATGGATTGAGCGAAGTGTTTCTTACGTCCACCACTTGGAACAAGAAGCGGCTTTAAGGCAGAGGGAATACCAAGAGACCTCGAGCGAGACGGCTCATCTGCGTGCTGAGGTTGAGGCGAATGCTGCCTAAGTGAAGGCTATCTTTGAGAGCCTCCTGGAACGCATCTCTCATGGGCTAAACTTGAAGCGAAAGCTTGATGTCGCCGAGCGTGACACCCCAGGCCGCGAAGCTGCTCATCAGGCCGTTGGGGAGCAGCTTGCATCTTTCTTGCAGCAGCGGGCTCAAGTGGAGGCAGAACTGGCGGTGGTGGCCGATCAGGAGAAAGCGTGGAAGGAGGTGCGCGAACAATTGCTAGAGTTATGCAAGACGCTTCCTTCCCATTAAATCCCCTTGTATCCATATACTTGTAAAAAATTTCTTTTTTCGAATAAGATGTATCCATTCTTTATTCTTTTGTACACTTCACCTTGTACTTGATTAAATTAATAAATAAAGATACACATTTTTCTTTGCATGTCTTGTACTATCTCTTTGCTTTCTCCATTCTCTTATTATCAGCATGCTGTCTTGATAAACACAATTGACGGATAATAGAGTAAGCATCTTAGTTTTTGCCCAGAGATAGCGATGGCTTAGGTCGCAGGTTCAGATCTGCTGCCTAAGACTTTTCAACTCTATGAGCCGTGAGGGTCTCAGAGAGACTTTTCTCCCTACGGATCGAGAGGATCTCATAGGTGGATTTTCTCCTTAGGAAACGTGAGGATTCCTAAGTGTGTTTTCTCTTATAAGTCGTAAGGATCCTATAAGAGAATTTTCTCCCTTACAAGTCGAGAGGACTCGTAAGTGGTTGGTGAGTTGACTTGTTTCCGAGTCGAAGTATTGCTCTGACGGGGAGGTCGTTGGCTGACTTGTTTCTGCGACAGAGGTCATTGACTGACTTGTTTCCGCGACGGAGGTCATTTGCTGACTTGTTTCCACGACGGAGGTTATTGGTTGACTTGTTTCCGTGACGGAGGTCGTTGGCTGACTTGTTTCCGGGACGGAGGTCATTGGCTGACTTATTTCCGAGACGGAGGTCATTGGCTGACTTGTTTCCGCGACAGAGGTCATTTGCTGACTTGTTTCCGCGACGGAGGTCATTGGCTGACTTGTTTCCGAGACGGAGGTCATTGGCTGACTTGTTTCCGAGACGGAGGTCATTGGCTGACTTGTTTCCGCAACGGAGGTCATTGGCTGACTTGTTTCCGCGACGGAGGTCATTGGATGACTTGTTTCCGAGACGGAGGTCCTTGGCTGACTTGTTTTCGAGACGGAGGTCGTTGGCTGACTTGTTTCCGCGACGGAGGTCATTGGCTGACTTGTTTCCGCGACGGAGGTCGTTGGCTGACTTGTTTCCGAGACGGAGGTCGTTGGCTGACTTGTTTCCGCGACGGAGGTCATTGGCTGACTTGTTTCCGCGACGGAGGTCTTTGGCTGACTTGTTTCCGCGACGGAGGTCATTGGCTGACTTGTTTCCGAGACGGAGGTCGTTGGCTGACTTATTTCCGCGACGGAAGTCATTGGCTGACTTGTTTCCTAGACGGAGGTCATTGGCTGACTTGTTTCTGCGACGGAGGTCGTTGGCTGACTTGTTTCCGCGACGGAGGTCATTGGCTGACTTATTTCCGAGACGGAGGTCGTTGGCTGACTTGTTTCCGAGACGGAGGTCGTTGACTGACTCTAGGTTGTCTGTGAACCGTAGAGTCTTGGAACTGCGGACTTTGCCGTAGCTCCGATTGGTGATATCACGTCCATGTCCTGCTGGAATGAGGAGGAACGCCGCTGTTGGTCTCTAGGCTGTAAATATGGTCGTCGAGATCTGACTTCCCTTTGACGCAGCCTGGTGGGGAAATGTAGTCCCCTTTCCTTTTTTTTTTGTTTATGCCCATGGATTGTATACAGGGGTCATTATGGACTTACCTGCAGGGCAAAAGTTTCATTCTTTCATTTTTTTTATTTCTTTCTGCGATGTTCTATCATTTCAGCTTTTTACATCGCGAAAGTTGCGATTGCCCAATCATTTCGGCTATTTCTTGCGGTGCCCAATCATTTCGTCTATTCATTTTATTTTTGCTCGCTGCTTTTTATTGCGAGTTGCCCAATCATTTCGGCTATTTTGTAGGCATACGTTTTCTTTACTTGCTACTTTTTATTGCAAGCTGCCCCATCATTTCGGCTATTTCGTATGCACGTGCGGCTTACCGGCCTTTCACTGTAAACTTGAAATTAGACACCGATTTCGGCATCAACACCGCTACAACTGGGATATTGCCAGGAGAGAATCGTCATTTGCCTCTGTCGATGTCGAACAAAGATGGCTTAACGAACAGGGTTAAGGACCTGTCGACTAAGGCTTTTAACTTCATGAACCGTAAGGGTCTCACAAAGGTATTTCTCCCTACAAGTCGTGAGGATCTTGTAAGTATATTTTCTCCTTAAGAATCGTGAGGATTCCTAAGTGTATGTTCCTCTGCAAGTCGTAAGGATCCTACAAGAGGGTTTTCTCCTTGTAAGTCGAGAGGACTTATAAGGGTTGTTCATCATGCGCACATATCCCCAGTCACGGATGGGACTTGGTTAGGGAAATGTTTATTCGCGCCCGTGGATTGTATACAAGGGTCAGTATTGAGCCACTTGTAGGGCAATATCGAAAGTTGTGTGGTTTGCTTAAGCACAGGTTTAGGTCTCTGTAACTTAAGACTTTCAAATCTTATGAGCCGTGAGGGTCCCATAAGAGAGTTCTCCTTACGAGTCGTGAGGATCTCGCAAGTGTATTTTCTCCTTAGGAATCGTGAGGATCCCTAAGTGTGTTGATCTCCTGTGAGTCGTAAGGATCTCATGCGGGAGATTTCTCCTTACAAGGTCGAGAGGGCCCTGTAAGTGTCCTTTAACGAGGTTGCGCCCTCTCAGGTTTTCACAAACACTCGCCGGTAGTCCTGCTGTTTTTACTCACGGAGCCCTTTCGAGTTTTCATCCGTGCCCATTTTGCTTATGGACATACCATTTTTTTTATTCTTTTTATTCTTTTCTTTTTTTTTACGAGGTTGCGTCCTTTCGGGTTTTCACGAACACTCGCCGGTAGTCCTACTGTTTTTACTCACGAAGCCCTTTCGGGTTTTCATCCGTGCCCATTTTGCTTATGGACATACCGTTTATTATATTTTATTATTATATTTTTTTATATATTTTTTTTATATATCTCGTCAGCCTAAGGATGTTGCGGTAGTAGTTTAAAGATGTTTCTGTCCTTCATTAGTTTAAGGACATTTCGGTCAACCATTAGTTTAAGGATGTTTCGGTCCATCCAGGAGAAGGCTGGCTACTGCTTATAAAGTTTGAGCTTAGGAAGATAGCGAGCGGACATAGTCGTCGTCATCTATCATTGACCTAGGCAGTAACTCGCTGAGCGTAGTATTTATTTAGGAATCGACCATTTATTGGCCTGTAAGGCCTTTCACCGTGCATATCCATGAATAGATAGGCTCCACCCTGGTAGACCTTGTCTATGATGTACGGGCCTTCATAGTTTGGCTCAAACTTTCCCCGCTTGGCGTGATTGGGGATCATAGGCCTTTTGAACACTAGCACGAGTTCGCCTTGGCGGAATGTCCTCGGCCGGGTCAATCTTTCATATGAGCGCGTCATCTTTGCTTTATAGGCCTCCAGATTTTGTTGCGCTATGAGCCGGGTTTCATCAAGGGCATCAAGCTCCTCAAGCCGAAGGTGAGCATTTTCTTCGTCCGTCAGCTCGCAGTGGACCGCCACGCGTAGAGAGGGTAACTCTATCTTGAGGGGGAGTACCGCTTCTGTACCAAATACCAACGCGTATGGCGTTGTGTTCGTGGCCATTTTGAACGTAATTCAATATGCCCAGAGAGCTTCTTGCAGTCTCTCGTGCCAGTCCTTTTTGTTTCGGGACACCGTCTTCTTCACGATCTTTGTCAAGGTTTTGTTGAAAGCCTCAGCTGGACCGTTAGCCCGTGGATTATAAACTGAGGAATATCTCCATTCTATGTTGTGTTGTTGCGCGAAGCGGCTAATCTTGTGGCTTCTGTAGGCTGGCCCATTATCGGAAATGATCCGTCGCGGAGTTCCAAACCGATAAATGACGTGTGTCTTGAAGAAATGGAGAATATTCTCCGTCTTCACCTCCCTCAGCGGTATTGCTTCAGCCCATTTGGAGAAGTAATCAGTCGTCGCCAAGATGAAACGATGTCCCCTGGATGATGCTGGTTCGATGGGGCCGATTACGTCAGTCCCCCACATTTCGAACGGCCAACTAGCCACCGTTGGATGTAGTGGATTTGGGTGCTGGTGGATAATGTCCCCATGGATTGGGCACGAGTGGCATTGTTTCGCATACTCGAGACAGTCCTGGATCATCGTGGGCCAGTAGTAGCCCATCCGTTTGATCTTCAGCTTCATCTTCGGACCCGCTTGGTGAGAACCGCAGAGTCCGTCGTGAACTTCCTGAACGACTCTTTTCACTTCGTCAGGTCCTAGGCATCTCAACCACACAGAATCAAACGACCTCTTGTACAGAGTATCATTGACGAAGGCGAAAGACAGAGCTCGTTTCATAAGCTGATGTCTTGAGGACACATCTTCGGGCGTTCGACGGTATTTGAAGTAGTCTATAAAGACTTCCCTCCAATCCTCGGCCTTTTCCCGATCTTTTATTTGCAGAGCCATTTGCTCAGTCGCTCCCTTTTCTTCGGGTGATTCCGGAGATATTTCCTCTGGGGCAAGCACCCGACGGCTTTGTACCGCAATTCTGACGCCATCGAGATTCTTGTCAGCCAATTCTTTAGCGAGTTTAGCCAACGCGTCCGCTTTGCTATTTTCCGCGCGCGGTATGTTTTCCAAAGTATAGGAAGGGATTTGGGTCAACAGTTGCTGCAACTTTTCGCCGTACTTCACCAACTCTGGTTTGCACGTTTGGTAGTCGCCGTTTACTTGACTAACGACCAGTTGGGAATCTCCGTATATGAGGAGGTTTTCAATTCCCATGTCGATGGAGATCTCGAGGCCTGCTATCAAAGCTTCGTATTCGGCTTCGTTGTTTGTCCTCGGCTCTGTTAGGGAGAAAGCAAAGCGCATTATCCCTCCTTGTGGAGTTACAAAGATTAGTCCTACCCCCGATTTGATTATAGGGGTACTTTGCTTGCGCTTCTTCACAGAAGATGCTCCATCGAAATAAAGCTCCCATCGGGTATCACCACCGTCGATCGCATCAAACGCATGTTCGTCTGGAAGATAGCAATTCAGAGGAGAATCGGCAGGTATCGGATGCTCAGCGAGGAAGTCGGCGATGGCCTGGCCTTTCACTGCCTTGAGAGGTTGATACGTTATCGAGAATTCCATCAAGAGCAGGGCCCATTTAGCGAGTCGACCTGTCAATATGGATTTCGACATTAAATATTTAAGAGGGTCCACCTTTGAAATGAGACGGACCTCATGCGCCAACGCATAGTGCCTGATCTTTGTTATCGCGAAGATCAACGCCAGGCAGTGTTTTTCAATAGGGGAATAGTTGCTTTCTGCCCCCAGTAGAACTCGAATTAAGTAGTAGAGTGCTCTTCCCTTCCCTTGGTCGTTCTTTTGCGCCCATAATGTGCCTAAGGAACCTTCGAGGGTGGTTGTATAAAGAATGAAGGGTTTTCCCTTAACCGGAGCAGCCAACACTGACGGGTTCTGCAGGTATTGCTTGATCTCGGCTAGTGCGCTTTATCATTTTTGATCCCAGACGAACGGGGTTCCCTTCTTCATCAGGTGGCTGTAAGGACGGCATTTGCCTGAAAGGTTGGCTATAAATCGCCGTATATACGCGAGCTTCCCTTGGAGAGACCGCAGCTGTTTGAGAGTCCTTGGTGGAGGCATTTCCATGATCGCCTTGATCTTCGACGGATCTATCTCAATACCTCGGTGTCGGACGATGAATCCCAGGAATTTTCCCGAGGAAACTCCGAATGCACACTTGAGAGGGTTCATCTTCAAGTTGTATTGTCGAAGTCGTTGAAATACGGTCTTCAGATACTCTAAATGTTCCTTGTATGATTTGCTTTTAACCACGAGATTGTCGATATAGCATTCAACGATTTCGTGTATAGGGTCATCGAAGATGTTCGTCATGGCCCTCTGGTAGGTGGCACCGGCATTCTTTAAACCGAAGGGCATCACCTTGTAGCAGAATATACCCAAAGGAGTCCTGAAGGCGGTGTGCTTCTGGTCTTCGGGATGCATCTTTATCTGATTATACCCTGACGAGCCGTCCATGAAGGAGAAAACCTCATGAGTGGATGTATTGTCTATCATCAGTTCGGTGACTGGCACTGGAAAATCGTCCTTCGGGCAGGCTTTATTGAGATCCCGGAAGTCCACGCATATGCGCACTGTCCCATTTTTCTTCATCACGGGGACGATGTTGGCGATCCATTCAGGATATTGAACCTCCTGAAAAAAGCCGGAGTCGATCAGCTTCTTGACCTCGGCGTTGATGCTCATCTCAAGCTCGAGCCGCATTCTTCTTGGTGCCTGCTTGACCGGCTTGACGTCCGGGGATATTGCCAATTTGTGCACAGCAATTTCTGGATCTAGTCCCGGCATTTCGGAATAGTTCCATACGAAGCAATCTTTATGCTGCATAAGCAGGTCTTTTAATGAAGCCACCTTCTCTTCAGACAACAGCTCACTAATGAATGTCGGTCGCTGGTCGTTCGCCGTTCCCAACTCAATTTTCTTGAGGTTATCTGCAGTGGTATGGATTCTATCTTCCAGCTCTTTTGGCGCTGGTGGGAATTCTGAGATCACCTCGTCGTTGCTGTTTTCAAAGCACATGGGAAGGTCATCCATGTTCTCGGGCTCTTCTTTTGATATTGTTATCATGTGACAAGTACGAATTCGCTTCCAAGCCCAATGTGGAACTGGCTCTTCTTTCGTGGCCTTAGGTCCGTGCTTCTGTGGCGGTGCTATCCTCCAGTTGTCGAACAGAGCGAACTTGCCAAGCTGATACTGATCTTCGACCCAATTCTTGAAGGTGAAGCAGTCTTCGAGAGGGTGCCCTATCACTCGGTGATAAGGGCAATAGTCCGGATGAGAGACTTCGCTTGCTTGTTCGGGGTGTTTGGACTCCGGTAGCGTAAGCATCTGATGTTTTAGAGCGAGGTCGAGTATTTTCCTCGTCTTGTCCCAAGGAAAAGAGTACGCTCGACCCATTTTCCTTATGAGGGATAGATCGGAACCGCTCGATTCCCGCTTGCGTGGCCTCTTAGCCCCGCTTCGTTGCTGTTGAGCGTCTTTTTCGCGTTTCGACTTGTTTCTGCCTCTGCGTCGAGCCTTCTTTATAACAGGTTGACAAGGAGTGGAATTTTCATCTTTCACAGCCTGTTGGAGGAGGCGTTGCTCTTTGGATTTCTCGTAGATGGCCATTTCGCGGTTATGGTCGTCTCGGACTTTTTGACCAGCTTCCCTTATAAGCTTGTCCATCTTAGCATCTTCCCATTGACTATCCGCTTCTTCATCAAAGTCATGCACGACGTAGCAACCGTGGAGTAGCTCTCGTTTCTTGGACCGAATATGCCCAAGCCCGATTGTTTCCATTCTCCCGTTAGGCAACTTGTGCTGAGTCCCGGGAACGTTCCAGACCCTGTCATAGAATTTGGCTTTCCGAGTGGTCTGTTTAAAGGATATCCCCTGGCGCTTCAGCAACCTCTTCAAGCCTTCTGTATAATATCTGGGCAGGCGGATGGGCTGAAGCCTGTCAAGCGTAGGATCTATACCATGCCAGATTTCTTTCTCCACTTTGATTTCTTCAGAGCGGTAGAATAGAATTGCCTTTTCACCTCTTCGCGTAGGAGGGACGTAGAACGTCCGCAGCTCCTCTACAATGTAGATATCAAGTGCATCCAGTTCTTTATGGTGTTTAGGTGGAACCATGGCGACTTGCAGACTTTGCTCTTTGTCAGCGGACGTTTGTATTGAAGGTCGAGCAGAGAATACAGTATGGACCTCGCCTTCTGAGTCGCTACCAAAGATCAACATGGGAGCGGACTGTCCTGACCTGTTGTGTTGGGACAAACCCGAATAAACTATCTCCTCCTCCTCCTCGATATCACTGCTGAAGACAGGGATGGTGGCATTAGCTTTATTCTCCGGCTTGTGACACCTCTCCGTGTCTTCGAAATCTGGTAAGAAGTATTTGGCATCTTCATATTTGCGGACCTCGTTCACAGAGAACGGGTTCAGTTCTCCCGTCACGGTATACTCGAGACCATCCTTAAAATACTTCATACATTGATGTTGTGTAGAAGGGATGATGTTGTACTCGTGTAACCATGGTCGGCCGAGCAGAGCATTGTAGCAAGTCTTGGCGTCTATGACATGGAACTTAATGTCTGTGACGAGTAGCCCGAAGCGTAGCGTCAGTATCACAAACCCAAGAGTTCTTGATGACTGGGAGTCGAACCCGGAGATGGTGATCTTGTCCCGAGCAAGGTGCTGGACGCTCATGCAGATTTCTTTTAACATCCGCACATTGAGGAGATTAACGGAGGATCCATTGCCGATCAGGATTTTGCCTATCTTTATATCGTGGCAGTATTCTGAGACATAGAGGGGGCGATTGTGTTCGCACGTCCCAAGGAGAAGGTCCTCATCACCAAAAGTGACATCGGCCGTGTGCACTTCCTCCAATTCATCCTTCATCTTTTCTTCAGCCAGGAAAGCTTGGAATTGTTCCGGCTCCTGTAGTGCTTTGATTAACGAATCTCTCGCCTCTTTTGATAGTAAAAGGGCGTCAAGAATGCTGAGCTGCGAGGGTAGCTTCCTCAGTTGCGCTAAGACGTTGTAATCCACCTTATTTCTCTTCGGTGGGTCCTTGGCACTTAGTTCCTCCATAACTTGGTCCTCCAGGGTGATCTCCTCAGGGACCTTCTCTTTCCCTTTATCTTTTTTATTTGAGGGTCCGAGATTCTTTTCGGGAAGCGTGCGATTACGCAGCCGGATATTTTCGCAGACCTTCGGCTCTTCCTCTTTTCCCGAGGTGGACTCTTTAAAGAGGGGGCTGAGAGCCAGCTCCTCGTCAGAATCGCTTCCGAATGTAAGCACTTGTGATCTCCCGGCATTAACCATGCGACAATCACCGGTAGTTCTGTTAAGCCCTTCGGTTATATTTTTATGCTCCCGACGAGTTTTGCGCTTCTCCCGCTTAAAATGATGTCGATGAGCAACATATCCTTACCACCATCTATCGAAAGCTTTGCACTCTTCGGTGGGGTACGAAATCTTCCGATGATATAAGCAGTAGGAGGGGTGCATTTCCACTTCACCAGTAATGTTTCCTTCGGAGTATGGTAGCTTCATGCCCATTGATATGGCCTTAGCGAACCTTTTCCTCGTTTTGAATTTTCTTTTGTCCGTAGTGGATGTATTTTGCTCCAGCCAAAGTGTCTCAGCTCTTTCGTCAAGTCACCGGCGCTTGGCCCTTTCAAATATAGCCGTCTCGCGTTCCCGATCAGCTTTACTTTTCAACAGAGCTTCGTTGAGGAATGCGTCAATCACTTCATCTGAAGGCCCCGGAATTTTTGGTTTAGGATCTGCCCCCAGCTTTTCATTGCAAGGGGTCTCCTCATCGTCCATCAACGAATGGGAGATCATATGGCAGCTCGCCACGTACTCCTCAGACTCATCCGAAGAACTTTCCTCCTCATCTTCCTCTTGAAAGACATGTTTGAGGAATTCTTGGAGTGTGATGGGAGTCCGTGCTTTCTGGTTGTATTCCTCCAGCGCGTCAATTTGTTTTTGCAAGTCTGTGCGCTTGTCGCCATGTTTCACAGGCATCTTGGATTTCTTCTTCTTCTTCTTCGAAGATTTTGACGGCTGGTTGCGAGTGCTCGGGCCACCACCATCGGTCTTTGGAGTTGGACGCGGCTTCAACATCCCCTCAATGACCTGGGGTTCCAACGGGTTCTTCCACTTGATCGCTGGGCATGTCTGAAGATTGTTCAGCATCCTCTTTATCTTGGCTGACAGCATAACCTCCCATGGGGCTTCTTCGACGAGAGAGCACATGACCCCCGGCATATTCATCCTCTTAGAGGCGTGAGGTTGCGGCGGATTCACCTTCCATCTGTCGGATAACGCGAACTTTCCCTGTTGGTACTGGTCTTCAAGCCAATTTTTGAAGACGTAGCAATCTTCGATGGAATGACCCAGTACTCGATGATAGGGACAATAGTTGGGCTCATTGACATCATTTGGTTGCGACGGACGTTTTGGCTCCGGCGGATTTATGAGTCGGTTGCGCAACGCCAGCTCGAATAATCTTCTCGTTTTATCTCGGGGAAACGAGTAAGGACGCCCTAGTCTCTCCTCAAGGGGTACCTGCGGACGCATATTATTTTGACGAACAACCGGCTTCGAGTTACTCGGCTGTTGTTGAGCATTAGTGACAACGATCGCTTTTCCCTTCCCCTTTTCATTTCAGGAGTCCGGCTTTGGAAGAGGGGGTCTATGGCCCATCTGATCCATTTGCGCTAGCTTGTCAATCAAGGCCTGGAAGGTAGTCGGCTTGAAGAACATCATAAATTGCGAGATGGTTGCTTGCGGATCAAGGGTTCCCATAAACATACCCACTGCAGGAGCTTCTTCAATGCGCTGCTAGCACTTTGACCATAAGTTCTGCCACCGTATAGCATATTGAACCCATGTCTCGCCTGGCTTTACCCTGGCGTTAATCAGTGCAGTCATCAGGGTGCGTTCACTGGCGCTTGCAAAACGTTGGGTAAACAACAGCTCCATCTCCGCGAAGGTCTTGATAGAGTCGTTCGGGAGCTCAGAATACCACTCGAACGCTGTATCTGACAAGCTGCCGACGAACTGGCGAAGCAATAGTTTGTCATCACCGCCGGTGTTGCCGCAGAGTGCCCTGAACTGGGTAACATGCTGGTTGGGATTGCCCGTCCCCTTATAAATATGGAACTTGGGAATTGTGTAGCCCGGCGGGTATTTGATCTGGTCGTACCAGCTCGGATATGGTCTTCCTGTTTTTACGACCTGGTCGGCTGCTTCAGTCGCATGATGAACCCGTATTTGTTGGGCTATGTACTCATCCAAGTCAACTTTGGAGATTGTCTCCTCCTTAGCTGTTGACAGAGCTGGCGGAGGATTTGACGTTTCTCCCCTATCGTCTTCAAGGATGATCGAGGGATCTTCGGCCGGAGGATCTTGTTGGATCATCATCCCCACCATGTCTTGGAACAGGAGGCCCATACGCTTTATGTTGGCTGCTTGTTCAGCAGCCTCTTTATCCTTCTTCTCCAATATCCGACGAGAGAATTCGGCGTCAGTTTCTTGTTCCTGGCGTTCATCCGATGATGCTTCAGGGCTTTCTTTTGGCCCAGTAAGTGCGGCCATCGTGTTCATCATCTCTTGGAGCGTCTGCTACTGCTCCTGCGCTTTGGTCACCGATCGCGTAAGCGGTCTATGACCTGCGGATATGCGGCTGACCTCTTTGCCGGACGCCATGTAGACGGTATGAACTACGATGCCCCCGGACTTAGGGCGTTTGGGTTCACCACCTTTGATATTCGCCGTCGGCGTGAGGACTTTCTCCGGCCTTCTTCTCTTATGGGCCGTTGAAGTTGAGGGGGCCGTTGCTTTGTGCACCCAAGTGGTCGTTGCCTTTCGTTTCTTGACAGGAGGATTTTCTTCCGTCGACCTTTCGACTTCTTGTATTGGCGAGAGAAATTAGGATCAATCACAGATTCTCGGACTCGTCGCCATGTCTTGTAGATCCTGGAGGACAGTGATTGAGGAGACTGCTCCGGCTTTCCTGCTTCCACGACGGTCTCTACCGGTGGAGGAGATCTTTTGAGTACCGCAGTTGGCGAGTTTCTGCGTACCCTGTTCAGCAGCTCAAAGTTGTTCCCGGTCGGAATAGCAGCATTGACTTCCACCATTGGAGCTGGTGGAGTTAGCCCAGAGGGGGAGTTGCCCCCAGCCTTCCTTACTCGGCGCCAGTGGTGACGTAGAGCATGTCGAGCTGTCGGTATTGGTTCAGAGACAGCTTCTTCTTATCCCCTGTTCAGGCGAGGGACCGTTGCCGGTGTCTGCCTCTTGAAGACCGACGTCCGTTGAGGAGTTGCATCCAACCGGTAAAAAATAGATTTCTAAGCGGGAGTGGGAATAGTCAGCCTTGCAAAGACCGACTCTTTGACAGGAGAAGCCGCCTTGGCGACTTCGGGAGCAGCCGTCTTCTTTGGGATGATCGCCTCAGGTGTTATGGGCTTCTTGATAGGCCCTTTGGTGCTCAAGCTCAGCCTGGTGAAGACTGAAGAATTGAACGACCCATTGAAAGGGGCCGTAGGAGTAGCAAGTCAATCGAAGACCGACTTTTTTGAAGCTTCCGGTACGGGCACAGGGAAGGTGAAGCTTGCAGGCAGGATCATGGTCCCGAAGAATAGGCCGGTGGTGGCTTGAGTCACTTTCTCCACGGGCATAGTAAGGACGGAGGCCACTTGAGGCCCATATGCTACGCCTCTAGGTGAGGCGGAGCGTCGGTTGCATTGGCACTTCGAGAAGTTCGAGCAATTTGAGGCCATTGATGCTTGATTTCTGCGCCAGGCAAAGGACCAAATCTTAGTAACTTGAAATCCAAAGGGAACCATTAACAAACCGCGATTCGTTCGCGAAGACGACACACGAAGTGTGGAGTGGAAAGAGGAAAATGTCCCACCGGGCTTGCCAGAATCTGTTCCCCTCCGAATGGCGGCCAAGACATTAGGACATCTTGCCTGAGATTCAGGGCAGATGCTATTTGGTTTTATCCGTCTACCTCTCCGAAGATGCCAAGTTGATTTATGGCACCGTGTATCGGAGGTTTAGACGGATGCAGCCGATGTAGCAGACTTCGTCAGATTCCCCCTCGCTAGAAGGGTTTTTGATTGTGGGGACGCTCTTCCCTGTAGGCGCAAGCCCCTGCAGTTAATTACGTTACCGCATCGCGGTAGCCACTTTCTCCTTCTCCAGAATTTCACTTCGTGTCGTGTGTGTTTGTTTTGTTTGTGGATCCCCGTGGATTGTATACGGAGACTAAGTTATGCCGTCACCCGTAGGACGTGGAATAGTCCAAATCCGTATTTACTTAGATTTGGGTTTGGTGTTTTAGTTTAAGGATACGTTAGCCATATTGAGGCTAAGATCAACTTAAACGTTCATCAAGGATACGTTAGTCTGATTTGAGACTAAGATCAACTTAACGGGATCGTTTGGATCCGAAAAAAGAGCATTTGGAGGCTCTATTGTTCCAGTTTAGGGATTTAGTGGTCCATAGGTAGTTTAAGGACATTTCGGTCCATTGCCAGTTTAGGGACATGGTGGTCCATATTCCAGTTTAGGGACATGGTGGTCCATAGGTAGTTTAAGGCCGCTTAAGTCCGTGGGTTTAAGGACCCCACAGTCCGTGTTTTAGTTTAAAGACGCATAAGTCCGCAGGTTTAAGGACCCCACATTCCGTGTTGATATGTGGTTGTCGGGACCCGTCATCTCTCTGACGTCGTTGAAGGATTACAACGATAGGGGTCAGAGGAGTTCGGAGATGTACCCTCGAACCGGATGTAAATTGATTTAGGAGAGCAGTCTTACTCGGTCAATTTAATTTGAGGACTTACGGCCATGATTGGGCTAAGTCCAGTTGAGAATATTCGACGTTATTTCTTATTTTTGCCTATTAGACCTGTGCTAGGGCCTTGCCCATGTTTAATAATGCATAGCATTAACCTTGGTCTCTGTTGGACCTTTATTTGGGCTCTGCCCCTTTTAAATGATGCACAACATCTGTTCTGGTCTGACAGACCCTTGTTTGGGCTCTGCTCCTTTAAAAAGAATGATGCATTGCATCTGTTTTTATTTGGGCTCTGCCCTTTTTATAAATGACGCAGAGCATCAATTTTGTTTGGGCTCTGTCCCTTTATTGCATTGCAATTTATTTTGGCCTACTAAGCCTTTTGATTTGGGCCTGGCCCTTCAGTAAACAATGCAGTGCATTTGTCAGGCGCTTTGCGCCAATCATTGAGCGCAAGCGCTTGTGGTGATGACACGTGTCACGCAAGCACAATGCGCTGCGCCAGTGCACTGCGCTTGCGCTGCTGACACGTGGGCGCGCTCTGGTGAGTTGCGCCAATTTCAGAGAGCAAGGCTCTATCTTAAAAGCGCATAGCGCAAGTGGTTCAAGTGCTGACATGTGGCGCTCTCTGGTGGCTTGCGCCAACCCAAGAGCGCAACAGTGCAAATTTTACAAGTGCAGGGCACTATTTTAATTTCTTGATCCAATTTAGATCAGAGAAAACAAGTTTTCTTGTTTTCAGAGAACCAGTGGTTCATAAAAAGTGCAAGGCACTTATTATTATTTGTTTTTTATTGAAGATCATTGATCTTGTTCTTAGATCCATGATCTATTAGAAGAAATTCTTCTATCTTAAAGGTTTTTACCTTTTTCTTGAATTTCTTTTCAAGTTTCTTCAGCGTTGAAGTTCTTGATGTTTCTTGATGTTGATGATGATTTGAATTGGGGTCTACGGGCCTTTATATAGTGCCCATAGGTTTGTTAAGTTTGTTAAAGAAATCACTCTGAGTGATTTGGGGAATTTTCCCCACCGTTGGATCTTTGATCCAAGGGCTTCTGTTTTACAGAAGACAATCTTCTTGTCTTAACAAGAATAGAAGGATCTTTCTAGAATTTAATTCTGTTTGGCGCAAACGCCCCAGCGTGTGACACGTGTCACGCAGCGCAGAGCGCAGCGCAACTGCGCTGACACGTGTCGCGCAGCGTACAGCGCAACTGCGCTTGCGCAACTACGCTGACACGTGTCGCACAGCGCAGCTCAACTGCGTTTGCGCTGACACGTGTCGCGCAGCGCTTGCGCAACTGCACTGCCACGTGTCGCACAGCGCAGCGCTTGTGCAACTGAAGAGTTGCTTCCTTTAATTTTTGTTTTAAATAGAGCCTTACTCTGAATGGGCGCGCTGCCTTAGGCGCTGTGCTGACGTATCAGCTTTTGACACGTGGCGCGTTGCGTGCAGCGCAAGGAATTTGAAACGTTGCTTCGAATTTTGAATTTTTGAAATTCAAACAGAGTTTTGCTCTGATTGGGAGAAACAAGACCCTTGACTCTTTTGTTGGCCAAGGACACTACATTTGATTTCGACTCAAGCTGTATGAAGGCGTTCGAGTCATTGAAAAACTCACTTATTTCTGTTCCAATTCTTTCGTCTCCCGACTGGACGCATCCATTTGAGATTATGTGCGATGCATCTGATTTTGCCATTGGTGCTGTCCTTGGATAGCACATTAATAAGATGCCGCATGTGATCTATTACGTTAGCCGAACCTTGAACGAGGCCCAATTATATTACACAACAACCGAGAAGGAATTCTTAGCGGTTTTTTTTGCATTAGAAAAGTTCATGCCCTACTTAATCGGCTCTCCAGTTATCGTTTACACAGACCATTCAGCTCTTCGCCATCTTTTTGCGAAGAAGGACGCTAAATCTCGGCTGATACGTTGGATCCTCTTACTTCAAGACTTTGACCTTATCATCAGAGACAAGAGAGGATGGGAGAACGTAGTCGCCGACCATCTTTCATGCCTCACTTCCTCACCGATGCTTCAATTTCCTATAAAAGACATTTTTCCAGATGAGCAGCTCTTGACTGTGTCATGCGAACCTTGGTTCGCAGATATTGTGAATTATTTGGCCACCGAACTTATACCAAATGCATGGTCGAATCAGGACAGACTCTGATTCCTGTCCCAGGTAAAACATTTTGACTGGGAACCTATTCAAATACTATCCCGACCAAATCATTCGTCGATGTATCCCCGACAACCAGTTTAAGATCGTTTTGTCATTCTGCCACGATCAAGCGTGTGGTGGGCATTTTGGCCCTAAAAAGACAGCAGAAAAAATCTTGCAGCGTGGTTTCTACTGGCCACAACTTTTAGAGACGCACATGAGTACTGCAAGACATGCTCCTGGTGCCAACACTTGGGCCGGATATCTAGGAGAAACGAAATGCCGCTCCAACCAATATTGGTTGTCGAAATTTTTGATGTTTGGGGGATTGATTTAATAGGACCGTTTCCCAATTCTTTCGGGAACGTGTATATTCTCCTCGCTGTTGACTATGTTTCTAAGTGGGTCGATCCTGTGCTCAGCCGGACTAATGACAACAAGGTTGTCGTTAGATTCCTCAAAGAAAACATTTTCTCTCGGTTTGGGCATCCTCGTGCAATCATCAACGATAATGGAACTCATTTCTGTAATAGGACTTTCGAGTCCTTAATGCGGAAATATTCTATTAATCATAAGCTATCAACGCCCTATCATCCCCAAACTTGTGGGCAAGCCGAGATTTCAAATCGGCAACGGTTTCCAAAAACCATAAGGATTGGCCGTCAAAACTTATTGATGCCCTTTGGGCGTTTCGAACTGCCTATAAGACCGATCTTGGCATGTCTTCGTATAGGATTGTTTATGGAAAGGCTTGCACCTTCCAGTTGAAATTGAGAATCGAGCATTTTGGGAAATAAAAAAGTTGAATCTGTCTCTCGGAGATGCAGGCAGCAATAGAAAGCTGCAATTAAATGAATTAAGCGAGCTTCGGGATGAAGCTTACGAGAACGCGGTTGTCGTCAAAAACCGAACGAAGGTGTTTCACGATAAACACCTTATGCGCAAAACTTTCAAACCTGGTCAATAGGTTTTACTTTACGACACCCGGCTACATTTCCATCCCGGCAAGCTTAGATCTCGATGGAAAGGGCCATTTTTGGTACGCACCGTTTATCCGCACGGTGCAGTCGACTTA
This sequence comes from Agapanthus africanus, assembly GCA_030015575.1. Classification (NCBI taxonomy): domain Eukaryota; kingdom Viridiplantae; phylum Streptophyta; class Magnoliopsida; order Asparagales; family Amaryllidaceae; genus Agapanthus; species Agapanthus africanus. Next base: position 162,311,110 of record JASDDO010000024.1, read on the forward strand.
GAAAATCCGGAGGACGGTTCACTGTTTAAAGTGAATGGACATAGACTTAAACCGTTTCTCACCGCAGACCCTTCGGAGGAGCTCCTGCTTTTGCAGGAGCCGATTTACATTGACTGACCTTCCTCCATCTACCCCCAAATTTTGGTTATCCAGCCATAAACAGTGGAAACACTGTTTCAAATAAATTTGGGGGTATGTATCACTTGTAATTATATAAAAACAAAAATAAAAATAAAATATATATAATTTAATTTAATTTTTGGAGGTATTTTTGTAAATTTTCAGTTTTAATAAAAAAATAAATAAAAAAAAATTAATTTACAAATAAATTCCTCTTTTTGAGAGGTCCTTTTTACAAATAACCAAAACACCCCTATAAATAGAACCCGACCCCTCTCTGTATTTTACCAAACCCTAAAATCTTCCTATTTGAAAACCCTAGCCGCCGCAGCAGCCAGAGCAAGGAGATCTCTCCAGAGCGCCGCGCTTCCGCCGCACAACTTGCCTTCTGACCGTGCAACCGCCGCCGACTATTGTCTTCTCCCTCTGGAAACTTCAGAGGAGTTTTTCATTCTCTGGCTCTCTCTGTTATATTTTTTTAGAAATATTCTGCACTTCTGTGATGGCACCCACTTTGCAATTTGAGAGGGACTTTTCCCAAATCTTTGCACACACGATCAACGGAAGTTATTTCGGTGAAGAGATCCGTAGGCGCGGATGGATTTTTTACTGTTTAATCATCTGAATGCCTTCGTGCTTCCGGATCTCGTCGCCCGATTTTACGAATGCATGGAAGATGGTTGCCTCTCACAACACGGTTATATTAGGCTAATTTGCGGGGATAGGGAAATCATAATCGATAGGGACTTCATCCATGAAGTCACCTTAATTCCTAGACCACCTACCCATGACCAACCCCTCCAATTCGAGGATTACCTACCCTTGATGGGTAATGACTGTTCGAGGGAGCCACGTAAGGGCATCCAGGCTAAAACCCTCTTTACGAACGTATTGACTGTGTGCCATTGGGCACAAAATAACATTTTTTGTAGTTCGTACAATACTACATTTTTCACACCATTCCTTCATATAGTGCACACCTTGATGACTAGGAACCCAAGCTATGATATGTGCACGGTATTACTTCATTCGATTGGTGCGGGCAAAAGGCTGCCAATTATCCATGCCCTATATTGGTGACACAACTGTATCGCCATTTCCTCCCTGTGGAGGAATTTGAGTTTTATATGCATAGAGGGATCCCTATTAGACCTCTTCTCGAGGGCGTATCCACGTCCTACACACTCTTAAATGATGTATGGTCGCGCACTGAGCCGGCCGAGAACGTACTCGCCAAGACACCCAGCTCCAGCTCGACCGCGAGCGAGGAAGAGCTTACCCCTACAACACATGCATGTTTACTTAGGAAAGCCACAAGGGAGAAGACAGATAAATAGGGATGGTGACCAACCTGGATCACCGTGTGACAGAAATAGAGCATGGTATGACCACCCTGCTGGCGAGAGAGGAACGTTCCCGTTCACGTTCAAGGGGACGGCGAGGCCATGAGCAGTGAGGGCACTGCTTTTGATAAGTTTGGGGGTGGAGGTGGTTTGTAAATAGTTATCATTACCGTGCATATTTTAATTTTTTGTTCATATTTGTTTCTTCTTTCTTTGCATATTTAATTCCGCATTGCATCTTTATAAAAAAAAAATATATAAAAATTAAAAAATTAAAAAATTAAAAAATATATATAAAAATAAAATCAAATAAAAAATTGAATTTTTTTAAAATTAAAAAATTCAATTTTGACCATATTTGACTTAAGTTCAACATGACGGTTGAATAGTAAGGAAAAACTAGATCCTAAACTTAGTAAATTAAAAACCCTAAAAATAACTTTTCTTAAAGTTTAACGGTAGAAAATATATGTCCTTGTAGTTTATTTAGAAATAGGCAAATTTTGAGTTCAGTTCTTGGGCTAAGTCAAAAATAAGGGAAGAGTATTAAATTTTTATTTGAAGTGTAAGTCTGAAAAATAATTCTGAACCTTAAGTCCGAATTCTGAAAATATATACCCTACTTTACGCACATGCACGCACCTTGAAACTTGGGATAGTAGAGGATACCTTGAAATGCTCTTGTCTAAAATCCTTAGTATGAAGGAAAAGAAAATAAAAAGTACAAGTGTGAAAAAAAATGAACACTGGTTTTGTAATTACTTAAGGCTGCATAAAATAAAAAATATATAGCAAGGGTGCTTCATCACCTAGTGTGTTAGACCAACTGGTTTGGGAGTCACTACTAAGCCTTAGGTATTGCAAGACGAGGAATTACGCCTAAATGCGCGAACACATTTTGTAATCGGTCGTTAGTACCTCAAGAAGTATTAACGATCGCATGAAGGATGTGTGAGCAATTTCATCTAAAATTCACCAACTAAAAGTACTTTGGACGATGGATAAGGATGTGATAGCTTGAATTGAATTTCCAAGTGTAGGGGTGATACATACACTCATGTAGGGGTATATGATTGGGGTTTTGGACAAGAGATAGGGCTTATACCTTCAGTAGAGATGATAAAAATTCCTAAATTGAGATGGAACCTTAGAAGGAAAATTCAAAAGATACTGAAAGCTTAATAAATTTGCAGAACATATACGATCTTAAATTAAATGATAAGTGAGTGTGAAAAATACGGGTTGATGATTTCTAAGTTGAAAATAATAGAATTTCTTACTAGAATACTGAATTGAAGAATGAAAATTAAACAGGCCAAATTGATCGGATTTTGTGGGTGGTGATTAGTCGAAAATATTGCATATTTTAGCCGGCAATTTCCTCATCATTTGCATCCATATAGAAGTGTTCGGCATTCATATTTTACATATTAGCAAAACTGTCGCAAAATATCAGATTGCATGTGTTAGATTCTAAAACCGGCACTATAAAGGAAATTGACTACATTTCATGGCATCACATCATCCCTACATTTGCGCAACACTTATTTTGAGATCTGTGCAGGAAAATCCAGAAGAAAGGCCAAAATTTATACGGTACCGATCAAACGTTACGCCAACTCAATGATTTCAGTTCTGGTATCAATCCAAAGGGACAAACAAAAATCAACATATCAAAGAAAGCTCAAAGTATCAACCCAAGACCACTGCAAAAAGACCAAGCCCCAAGGAGCATACTTGGCCGCGGAACCGCGGCCAAAGCCTGCTTGAGCCGCGGTTCCGTGGCCATATTGCCACGTCACCCTCTCAATTTTAGTGCACAATGCTTCTCATAGTGGCTGCAGTTCAGAAATGTACCTCAAGTTCCAGAAGACTCCAGAGACTTCTGCCAGAACAGCAAGCTTTGGGATCAACACTAAACTAGCCTATCATTCTATAAACTTCTTCTTAAATCCTAGCTTAAACCCTAAGCTAAGCCTAACAAACTCTTTCTAGAAGCTCCTCAACAAACTTTTGGAGGGAACTCAAAGGCTTAGGGTTTGGATGTTATATAAATAAGACCCTAGGCTCACTTGTAAATCATCTTGGAATTCATGAGCTTGGAAAAATCAATCCATTAGTTCATTTGAGAGTCATTCTACCTCTTTCTTCATCTTCTTTTTCCACAAGTCTAGTGAGAGGACTTGTGTGAAACCCTAACCCTAAATTCCAATCAAAAGCCAAGATCCCGAGTACCCATCAAGCAAGAAGCCTTGCAACCTTTTATGAGCCGAGCCGATCTTCAACAGAGCAAGTGGTCCAAACCGATCCGCGACTCAAGGAGCCGAGCGACGTCAATTCAATAATTTTGTTCTTCCTCTTGTAGTTCTTGAGCGACTGTAATCAAATTGTTGATATAAATAAAATGTGATATTCTTTTATATTGTTTTCTTTAAATTCTCACATCATGATATCTTTTCAATTCTTGAATACTTTCTGTGTGATGATGTTTGAGTAATACTCCGCTCGTCGAGGAGTTGAGACGGTCAATAGAATGATGATGTAATATATCTTAAATCGATTCTTGAATCCTACGAGTTTTGTAAACCCTAGCAAGTTCAAGAATCGACGACCCAATTCGTTGCGATGCTTTCTTGATTGATATCGCTCGAGATTGGGGAGTTACGATCGTTTCTTGAAAATTACTAGAGGTTAGAATGTGAATGATATCAACGAAAGATCAAGGGTTAAAGGATGAAACCCTAGTTTCATCAAGAAAGCCATAACTCTCGTCGATCATCATCGATCTAGTATCAATCCTTCGAAGGACAAGAACACGAAATCTTGAGATTACATCACGTCTATAGATCCGATCGATTCCTACGAGCCTCATTTAGATTCTTGACATTTTGGTTGGAAATATTATCGAAACCCAATTCTTACTTGTTTATCAGTTTCTTGATTCTTGATTAAACTCGTGACACCTGAATCAATTGATAAATTCTTGAATCATGTTTTCTTTTCTTTACGATTAACTTTTCGATTCAAACAAATTAAACATAAAAACGAATCGCACAATCCCTGTGGACGATCCGCACTCGCTTACGATCTACAACTGACACCGTAATTGATTGCGGTCAAATATAATTTTTTGGTTGTGATTTCTTCATACAATTTTCTAAATACCGATACAAGATACTGTTATCGATCAAATGAAACCGAAATCGGGGATCATTTGATTCGATACTTACTTACATCCAATCAAGAAAATATTTCAATCAAAATGGCGCCGTTGCCGGGGATCATTTGATTTGATTTGATACTTTTACATCCAATCGGAAAATTATAACAATCAGGTAGTATCCGCTGAAAACCCTCAGGAGACAACACTCCTCCTACTAGGGACACCTAGGGGTTTAACAGCTTGTTGCACGAGCTCAGTGTAATAGCGATTTCCTGCGAAAGTGAGGTTAGGTTTTTTTTCGAGAATAAAATTGACGAGCAAAAGATAAGTTTGGGGATATTTGTTCATATCAGAATTTTCCATTATTATATCGCCCATTCTTAATCATATTACAAATAAATAGGTACTTTTGATCCATGTCTGCTAAATAGTTGCAGGTTACAGGCTCTCAGAACAATACAGTGAAATTCATGAAAAGACGTTACAAATGTGAGACTACGACCAACAATAGATGAATCCATATGATGCCGCCTACCAGTTCAAGGAACAAATGAAGATCAGTAGACAGTTCAATGTACAATGCACAAGGGTAGCAAAAGATTCAGGACTTCAACGCAAAGCTCACGGTAAAAGTCCACATAATTCTGCACTGTTGGAAATCTGGAAGAAAATAGAAGATATTCTGTGGAACCAAGTGAAGAAAACAGAAGGAAAATGCAACATGAAGCAACCCTAGAAGTTTGAGACAGAGATCCCACTAATTGGCCGCGAAACCGCGTCCAAAACATGGCTTTCTGCCGCGGAACCGCGGCCGTGCAGTGCACGTGTCGGTGCACATGTCGGTGCTTTGACCTGGCTTTCTTAAGGTAGTCTTGTAATTTCATGTATGGATCAAATATAAAACATAGGGTTTCTCATATCTATAAATAGGAAAGCCGAAAGCCTAATTAGGCATGCCACTTTTTATTTTCTAAATCTAAATTTTAATTTCCATGTAATCGTTGAAGAGGTATCAATAAAGTAAGTTTCTTTTTCTATCTTGCATTTCTTATCTGAATTTAATTTCTGCAATTTTTTATCTGTCTTTTATTATCTGCAATTTAGATAGTCTTTTAAAACAAAATTATAAAAATGAATTTTAGCATTACTTTCCTAATGAGTGAGTAATTCCTCACTTGTTAGGGTTAGGATAGGGAAGGTTTGAGAGAAGGAAATCTCCCTCACTCCTTTCTTTGCCCATTTATATTTTTAAAATACGGACTCTTTTTAATCCAACCACACACCACTCACTACGGCACCCTATCCTACATGATAGTGGTGATTCTCTAGTTAGATCGGCTGTGGTTGAATTAATTGGAGGTTAGGGCTAAGAGCCAAGAAAGGACGGACAAGGACAAAAAGGAAGAAACTACGTTTCTTCCTAGTCGTGCTAATCCCCTTTGTTGACTATTACCCTAACACTTATGTTCTTAACTAGGGCATTAAAAGCAGTGAGTAGAATCCCTATTCCAAACTAACCTAATCCTAACCCTAGCAAGACTTTAAATCAAATTAATCTCATTCTTAGATTTTAAAACAAAACCCTACCAAACATAGGACTTAACTCGTTAGAACTTAAAGAAAGAACACAATTTCCTTGTGGATCGACCCGTACTCAACCGGCTAGTTACCAAGCGACACCGTCTTGAATGCGGTATTCTCTTAAAGTTAAAAGCACGTACACAAAAACTCCTCTCAATCAGGATCAAAACCCTCGCCAAGAGGCAACCGAGTGGCTACCCCGCTCGGTTATCCCTGGCTGGTAATTTCTTACCCCCCCCCCCGACGCCAGGGATCAAAGCCCTCACCAAGAGGCACCGGGCAGCAACCCTGCTCGGCCCGTCCTCAGCAGGCCTCCAACGGCCCCTCCCACGCTAAGGATCAAAGCCCTCGCCAAGAGGCACCGGGCAGCAACCCTGCTCGGCCTGTCCTTAAGGATCTAAGCCCTCTCCAAGAGGCAACTAGGCCCGCCCTTGGTCGGTTATCCCTGGCTGGTAGTTCCTTACCCCACAACGCCAGAGATCTAAGCCCTCGCCAAGAGGCAACCGGGCTCGCCCTTGCTCGGTTATCCCTGGCTGGTAGTTCCCTACCCCCACGATGCCAAGGATCTAAGCCCTTGCCAAGAGGCAACCGGGCTCGCCCTTACTCGGTTATCCCTGGCTGGTAATTCCCTACCCCACGATGCCGGGGATCAAAGCCCTCGCCAAGAGGCACCGGGCAGCTACCCTGCTCGGTCATCCATGGCCGGTAGTTTACTACCTACCGACGCCAAGGATCAAATCCCTCGCCAAGAGGCATCAGGCAACAGCCCTGCTTGGCCCATCCTTAACAGGCCTCTTATGGCCCCTCCCGCACTAAGGATCAAAGCCCTCGCCAAGAGGAGACCGAGCAGCTACCCTGCTCGGTCGTCCATAGCAGGTAGTTCACTACCCACCGACGCCAACAATCTAAGGCCCTCCTCACGAGGCCGCCGAGTTTCTTCCTGCTCGGCGCATCCCCAGCGGGAAGCCTCCTGCCCATCAGACGCTGAGGATCTGAAGCCCTCCTCATAAGGCCGCCGAGCTTCTTCCTGCTCGGCGCATCCCCAGCGGGCAGCCTCCTGCCCATCAGACGTTGAGGATCTGAAGTCCTCCTCACGAGGCCGCCGAGTTTCTTCCTGCTCGGCGCATCCCCAGCGGGCAGTCTCCTGCCCATCAAACGCTGAGAATCTGAAGCCCTCTTCGTGAGGCTGCCGAGTTTCTTCCTGCTCGGCCCATCCCCAGCAGGCAGACTCCTGCCCATCAGACGTTGAGGATCTGAAGCCCTCCTCGTGAGGCCGCCGAGTTTCTTCCTACTCGGCGCATCCCCAGCGGGTAGCCTCCTGTCCATCAGACGCTGAGGATCTAAAGCCCTCCTCACGAGGCCGCCAAGTTCCTTCCTGCTTGACGCATCCCCAGCGAGCAGCCTCCTGCCCATCAGACGATGAGGATCTGAAGCCTTCCTCATGAGGCCGCCAAGTTTCTCCTGCTTAGCGCATCCCCAGTGGGCAACCTCCTGCCCACCAGATGCTGAGGATCTGAAGCCCTCCTCATGAGGCCGCCGAGTTTCGGTGTGCTCGGCGCATCCCCAGCGGGTATCCTCCTGTCCATCAACGCGGTAGGTCCAAAACCCTCCTCGCGAGGCCGCTGAGTAGCTTCCTGATTGGCGCATCCGCAGCGGGTAGCTTCCTATCCTACAAAGACAAGGATCCAAGATCCGCCAAATAAACTCATACTCAACGCGCGATCAGCGCCTCAACTCCGGCAAAGGGAGGATACCGACCTTCCCACACTCGTCCTTCGTTCGACTCATACTCGATGCGCGACAACAAAAACGCCGTGTCGTCCCCGAACAATCCACCACAATGAATTACCAGCGCAAAACCGCACGGAAAGAACTAAGCAGTCCACTCTCGACCCGGCCCACAAATAGATCGGAACGAGAGTGGGGGGCTAATAATGATGCTCAATAATAGCAATTCCTTATATCATGACACGTGGCGGATGACGTGTCACATGCGTGAGCCAGTTAGGCCCCTTAGGGCCATGAAGGGGGAACCAGTGTGCTACAGTGGAGGATTCCCTCAAACCCTGTCTCCGAGGTTACAACCCCACTCCTTGCCCCCGAGCACTTCAGCAGCCAAGCTAACTGTCCCTTTGCTATACTCCGAGCTATCACAGTCCCGAGCTTCCTCGGCCATCCGGCTCGCCTCCGAGCCTTCCTTCGGGATGAGCTTTCTCGCCATTCCGGCTCACCTCCGAGCCATCCTCCGGCCCGAGGAGTCTCCCGACCTTCGGTGGCCTTCCAGACCACCCACAGCTCACCTCCGAGCTGTCACAGAACAAAGAAGCCTCGGCCTCCCTCTCATGCTCGAGCCTCCCGCCGAGCTCATATTCCTCGGTCTCACCGACCGACCCACAGCACTGATCACAGGCGCCTCCGCCACGGCTTCGCGAATCTCGCCATGCGCGAGATATGCGCCGTCCATGATCCCGCGTTCCACGCCATCACGATCCCCCATTAACGAGTTTGTCCCGTCATTAATGCGGGATCCCGCCTATCACGCGGGCGTGACGCCAAGGGCGTAACGGCCGGCGTGATTCCCGCGCCTGCCTGCCCGTGGCCACCACTATATATACCCCTCTTTCTGACGATCGAAGTAAGTGATTCTTTTCTCACTAGGTCGTTACTCTGCTCAAATATCTGGTCTAACTTGATCGTCGAAGGGTTCTCGGTGGTACAACCACCCCGGGACTTCCTTGCAGGTAGCTCGGCCTCAACCACCCCAAACCCATTGAGATCCACACGTTTCAGGAGACAACCTCCAACTCAATCTCAGTTGTCCATCGTCGCTTGCAGCAGATCTACGGAAGGTAATATCTTGACGAGATCCGACATCCGTCAAAACCAAACCTATCAACAAAAACACAAGACAATCAATCACTCATCACTAACTAAAACATTCTCACATTAATCAGTAGCCCTTTCCCTATAAAAATCCCACACCATTTCAAACCCTCCACCATCAAATCAATCTATTTCTCAATCTGTACAACACCAAATAACAAAACATGAGCTCTATCACGGCCACCTCTCCCTCGACTGCAATCACCATTGCGGACACCAGAGGAATAGCTCCAGCTGCTCCTCCTATGGCAGCCCCATCTTCTCCTAGCTAAGGAAACACCAAGAGCTCCCATTTTCACAATTTTAAGGAAAATGAAAGGCGAAAGAGGTTGGAAGAGAGGAGTAGCTCTGTTTGATTTTATCTTAAGGCTTTGTGTGATCGGTGCTGCTCTTGCTACTACAATTATAATTGCTGCTACCGATGAGACCCTCCCGTTTTTTCACCGAGCATTATCAGTTTTACCCTAATTTTTATGATCTTCCGCCGTTAACGTATATAACTGATGCTCATTAAATATTTTTTTTTTGAAACTGCCATTCATTTCTAATTTGACAATTGTTAGAAAATCATTGTTAATTTGAAGAGAAAAAAGTGGTATGCAGCCGGGCCGGGCTCGTGCCGGTCCGTTTAAAAAAATTGATTCTTTTAAAAAAAATTTAAATAAATTTTTAGTTTTATGGGAAAAAATTGGAAATTAGTTTAACCCGAATTTCGTGTAGGTCTCTGAACAGACCTAAATATTTTATTAACTAAAAAATATTTTTAGGCGGATATAAGTTGGCAAAACATACCCCTCATATAATTGCCAAAAAAATTAAAGATACAATTCAATAAAAAAAAAAACTAACCGGTTGGCTCCTATTGGTCTTTACACTTCATCGGCGTCCGAATTTTCAATACTTTTAACGTGTTGTTGTCTAGTTTCTGCATCGAACCAATTTATTTGGTACACTGCGATCTCCAATGCATCATCCGACAATTTCTCTCTTATATTACTCAGAACCATGTTACCTACACTAAAAGCAGACTACGAAACTTCTGTGGAAACCGGAGTTGTTAATAAATCACGAGCCATGGCAGAAAGCGCAGAATACATGTGTTCATATGTTTTCCACCAATCTAAAATATCAAGATATCTATTTGATCCGCGGTGAGAAAATTACTAAGATCAGTTTGCAAATATATTGTAAGCTCATTATAAGTAGAAGAAATAGAAACGGTTGTTCTTTATTTTTTCTCCTGCAAAATTTGAAATAATTCTTTTTTGGAAGTTTTTTGTGAAGAGAAAGATAAAGAATAAGTTTTGTTTTGACCGTACTGTGCATCATATATCGCATACAATGCATGCAAATAAGAATCTAAAATATTTTTATAATCTCTTATATCAGTATCCAAGTTTTCATGGTATCCATCTAATAAAAAAACAAACTTTCTTTTTTAAGTCTTGGATCAAAAACAAAAGCTAAACAGAATAATGCAGAAACTTTTCATCAATATTTATTAAATTTCGTAAGCATGCAATGTAACATTCCAGCAAATGCACTTTCAGAGTCAATTATATACTCATTAATAATTTTACTAATATAAAACAATTGTTCTACTGCTAAATATGTAATAGAATAATAAACACCAGATAAACATTTAGTTGCATTGTAAATTATTTTTAAAAATTTCAAAACATATTCACAAACAAACCAGTCATAATTCTCTAAATTATTATTGGGCATTTGTTCCTCATATAATAAAGTAATGAGTTTCCGATATTTTAAAACACATCTCAACATCACATAAGTAGAATTCCACATAGTTAGAATGTTGAATTTAAAAGATCTAAGTTTTAAATTTAACTGGGTACAAATTTGCTTAAAAATTTGTTTTCGGGGTCTAGAGGTTTCAATAAACATTATTGTATGTTTAAGTTTTGCTAAATGAGGATCAATTATAGTAAGACCATCATGAACAATTAAATTTAAAACATGGCATACACATCTTTGATGAAATAATTCTCCATTCAAAACAGAATTTAAATTAATTTTTAAAATTGCTATAGCAGAATTATTATTACCAGCATTATCAAAACTAACAAAAAATATTTTATTTTGAATATTATGTTCACGTACTGTAGTCAAAATACAATTACTTATATTATTTCTACTATGTAGAAAACCAATAATTTTTGTATGTAAAAACCAATCATTATCAATGAAATGTGCAGTAACGCAAATATAACTCATACCCCATTTTATAGTTCAAATATCAGAAGTTAATGCAATTTTACTCTTAAGATTTGCAAAAATGTCAATCAAATTGGCTTTGCCGTCATGAAATTTTTTTAAAACATTACTTCTGAGAGTTATTCTGGATATTCTTTGAAATACTGAATTATATGCATTTTTTATCAATCTATCAAATTTTTCGTTTTTTGCAAAACCAAATGGTTGTTTAGCATGCATGACATATCTTACAAGTTCTTTTCTATTAGAATCTTGCGTATAAGAAAAAATAGTTAAAGAGTTAGACGATATACTTAGATTCGTCTGCCAAGAATCTGCTTTTTCTTGTTTGATTAAATGTCTATTTAGATGGACAGTTCCACCTGAAGTGGCACAAGTAAAATCTGCTTGGTAATGAGTGCAAACTGCCCGGTCGCCTTTACTTGCAACTGTTTTATTAGTGATATATACCCTAGAGGCTATTATTGTATAATACTGGATTGTATATTATATTTTGGAAGGTTGGGATATACACAGATATAACAGCAGTCTTTCTCAATATGGTATTATTTTACTTGGTTTGATTCTATCTCAATATGTGTAAATATTTCTTTTAGTATATCGCTGATACATATTGATAGAGCCCTTAGGATCTTTGCTTGACTACCAGCGTTGTTAAGGCAGCCATACTAGTGGGGGCTAGGTAGTTTAAAAGCACATCCTTATACTTGTCCCTAATCGTAGGATTATCGAGACAGGGTTGTTTCCGCCAAAATCTTCGGCCAAGAGCTATTTGTTCCTGTTTACACCCGTTTAAGTTTCGTTTATAGATATGTGTGAAATCGGGCTCATTCATATACGCACATACACACGTCAGAGGAAGAACAGGTGTTAGAAAGGGAGCACTTGGTGGTCAACGACAAAAAGAAAGCATTTAATTGAACATTTTATTCTATAGGAAATAGATCACCATACATGGGATCGAAAGTACATGGATCCACAAAACTATGGAGAAAATTCTCTAACTCTCTCTCTCTCTGCCATCTCCAACATGGCAAAGCGGCGATCTTCACGGAGAATCGCTTTCCATCGGTCAGCACCGTGCCCATCAGCGAAGGCAGACATGATGGCCCGCTGAGCCCGTATCGGGCTTAGCAGCTGAACAGAGCGATCCCTCAAAGCCGTGGTAATCAAAAGTGCCTCATGAAAGCACTCGATCTTGTCCTCCGCTGCATCGAGTATCGCCGGAGTCATCTCCGCTGGATGAGGGGGAATTTCATCGAGCACGGACAAGAAGACCATCCGGAGCCAAATGGAGCCGATGGGGAAAGGAGATCCTATACGAGTCAAGAGCTCGTGCAACACCGTATCACATTGGTCATCCGTAAGAGCAGGGTTCACTAAGCGGGAAGCAAAACGAAGAACAATTTACTCAATAGGCACCTCATATGGCTGTCGGCAAGCATGTGGACGATCACAAGCCATAGCTCTTGTCTGTTAAAACAATTCTGTGAAAGTGAAAGAGAAGAGAAGCGTTGTTTCAGATTATGAAGGGATACATTCAAGTCTAGGCACAGAAAAGGTTGTGCATGATGGAACTATTTCCAAGCATTGGAAAAGAAAATTTTGACCCAGGAAAAGTAAAGAAAGAAGGCGAAAATACACCTTCAGTAAAGAGGCAGCGCCTCACGTGCCTTGCACGAGGACGCCAGCGCCAAGAGTTAAAAAAAACTCTGAGGCAGCGCCTCACATGCCTTGCAGGAGGGCGCCAGCGCCGAGTGTTAAAAACACTGAGGCAGCGCCTCACGTGCCTTGCACGAGGGCGCCAGCGCCGAGAGTTAAAAACTCTGAGGCAGCGCCTCACGTCCCCCGCACGAGGGCGCCGGCGCCAGAACTAAAAGTTCTCTGCCGTTGGATCAAAGATCCAACGAAGATGATAAATCATCAAAATACAGATTTAAATCCTGTTGAGAAAATATTCCTCAAATTTTTCTGAACGAGAAAAATTACTCTCTGTAAAACAGAGCACCGTTGGATTAAAGATCCAATGGTGATTAAAAAATCACCAAGCTACAGAATAAGCTCTGTATGGGAAAATATTTCCCCAATCATTCTAAACAAGAAAGATTACGCTCTGTAAAACAGAGCACCGTTGGATTAAAAATCCAATGGTGATTAAAAATCACGAAGCCACAGAATAAGCTCTGTATGGGGAAAATATTTCCCCAATTTTTCTAAGCAAGAAAGATTACGCTCTGTAAAACAGATCGCCATTAGATTAAAAATCCAAGGGTGATTAAGATCACCAAGCTACGGAATAAACTCTGTATGGGAAAATATTTCCCCAATCTTTCTAAACAAGAAAGATTACGCTCTGTAAAACAGAGCACCGTTGGATTAAAGATCCAATGGTGATTAAAAATCACCAAATTTCAGAATAAGCTCTGTATAGAAATATTTTCTCAATCTTGTTAAAAAACAAGAAAAATATCTTCTGTAAAATAGAAGTACTTGGATCGAAGATCCAACGGTGGATAAAATTCCCAAATCAATTAAGGATCTCTCAATGAGAGATTTCTTCAACTAAATCAACAAACTTGCATCCACTATATAAACGCCCCAAGACTTCAAGTCTTAAAGAGAGGAACCCCCCCCCCCCCATAAACTTCAAGTTCAAAAAGAAAAGCAAGCAAAAAAGAGCATTAAGAGAGAAGAAAGAAGAAGAACTTTCATAAAGGTAAATAGAGATCATAGTATCTCATCTGCATACCCAAGAGTTTAAACCTCATAAAAAACATAGTTCTTTCCCTGGATCTGAGATCCATGAGACAAGTCTCCTACAAATGAGAATTTAATTCTCGTGGGGATGAATTTGTTCTTGAGGATTGAAGATCCAGGGAAGAACCAAGAATTGAACTCTTCAGAAAAATACACAAAGAAAGAGATAGCGCCAAGCGCCTCACGTGCCCCTCGCGTGGGCGCTACTCAATAAAGAGTGCCTAGCACTCAGTGGCTAGCGTCCAGTGCCAAACGCCCCACGTGCCCCTCACGTGGGCGCTGGCCAAATAAAGAGTGCTTAGTACTCAGTGGTTGGCGCTCAGCGCCAAGCGCCCCACGTGCCCCTCACGTGGGCGCTGCTAAACTAAAGAGTGCTCTGCACTCAGTGGTTGGCACCCAGTGCCGAATGTCCCACGTGTCCCTCACGTGGGCGCTGTTTAACATAAAACGCTCTGTAAATAGAGCCCGGCGCCTTAAAAAGTGTTTAACACTCCATAAAAAACAAAAAAATAGGGTGAGCGTCAGAGCCCATATCAATGCTCAGCACTGTTGCACAGAAAAGGGACTGAGCCCAAACAAGTATTTAACACTTTATTCAAAAACTAAGTGGGCTGAGTCCAACTTGACCAAAAGTCCCTAATTCAGATCAACCAAGCCCATGTGCTCACAATTTTTCTAAATTGTTCTTAGTCCCAAACCCAACTACAGATCTCCCAACTGACATTAGTTCAAGGGTACATCTCCCCACACCTCTGATATATGTCGTTGTAATTCTTCAACGTCTTCAGAGAGGAGGCGGGTCCCGACAATCAACAATTCCTTGGACCGTAATGTCCTTAAACTACCTGTGGACCGTAACGTCCTTAAACTAAACGACAGAGCCCAAAGGCTCTTTCGTTGGATCAAAAATGATCCTGAACCCCCATTAAGTAGATCTTAGTCCAACATCGGATTAACATGTCCTTAACAAATATTTAAGTTGATCTTAATCTCAAACAAGGTTAACGATCCTTAAATCAAACCAAACCCAAATCTAAGAAAATACGGATTTGGACTAATCCACGCCCTACTGGCGACAACACAAATTAGTCTCCGTATACAATCCACGGGCAACCAAAAATAAAAAAAACACATACGACACGAAGTGACCTTCTGGAGCAGGAGAAAGTGGTTACCGCGATGCGGTAATGTAATTAACTGCAGGGGCTTGCGCCTGCAGAGAAGAGCGTCCCTACAATCAAAAACCCCTCACGACGAGGGGGAATTTGATGAAGTCCGCTACAATGGCCGCATCCGTCCAGACCTCTGATACATGGTGCTATAAATCAGCTTGGCATCTTCAGAGAGGTGGACGGATAAAACCAAATAGCATCTGCCCCTAAATTCAGGCGAGACGTTTGTCTTCCCGGTTTTCGGCGGTAAACAGATTCTGACACTCCCGGTGGGACCTTTTCCTCTTTCCACTCCACACTTCGTGTGTCGTGTTCGTGAACGAATTGCGGTTTAATATGGTTGCCCCTGGATTCGAGGTACTAAGATTTGGTGTCTTGCTCCATGCAGAAGAGAAGATAACATCGATGGCTTCCAACTGCACCAATTGCAACGGCAACTCCCACTCCGTTCCTGCTGGAGGAGTGACTTATAGGCCCCAAGCAGCCTCCATCTTTGCAATGACAGTGGAACAAGTGACTCAGACCACCACTGGATTATTCTTCAGGACCATGCTCCCGCCAATGAGCTTCAATGCTTCAGTGGCATCACATGAGGCTCCAAAGAAGTCGGTCATTGATTGGCTTGCAACTACCACGGTTCCTCTCAACTGGTCGTCCATTTACAACACCTCAGTCTTTAACAGACTGGGTCAAGACTCCACTGGACCCGTAAAGAGACCCACAATACCTGAAGGAGTTATCCCGAGCGGATAGCCATTCCAGCTCCGTTAAACGAAGTCATCAAAGGGGCTTCTCCTGCTAAGGGATCGGTCTTCGCAAGACTGGCCGTTCTAGCTCCTGCTACGGGTGGGGTCGTTACAAGTGCTTCCCCTAGTCAAAAGTCAGTCTTCGACAGGTTAGACGTTCCTTCTCAACAGACATCAGCCTTTGACAGGTTGGCATCAACAGCAGCCTCTCATCAAAGCAAGGGGCATGACGATGTCGCTTCTATAACTAAAGTGATCCCATCCGCAAGACATGCCCGACGTCGCCACTGGCGCCAAGTGAGGAAAGCTGGGGGCAACTCTCCTTCTGGACTTACCCCCACCAGCTTCAACGGTGGAAACTGACGCTGATGTTCCAACCGGGAACAGCTTTGAGCTGCTCAGGAGGGTGCGCAAGAATTATTCAACAGCCATACTGAAGAAGTCTCTTCCGCCTGTCGAAAACACAACACAGGTGAATCCAGAACAGCCTCTTCACTGGTTGTCCTCCAAGATCTACAGAGTTTGGCGGAAAGTCCAAGATTCTGTAATTGACGAAGATTACTCTCGCCGGCTGAAGAAGACGAAGGCTCGGCAAGAGGAGGACCATCCAACCGCCATACCATGAAAGGTATCATATGAATGGGTGCCTGCCGCAACGGCCCCCTCAACCTCGACCTCCCACAAAAAGAGAAGGCCTGAGAATCTCCCACCACTGGCAGCAAATATCAAAGGCAGTGGACCCAAACGCCCCAAGTCTGGGGGCATGGTTGTGCATACCGTCTACATGGCATCCGGAAAAGAGGATGGTCGTGCTTCCGTGAGTCATCGATCACTCACACGGTCTATGACGAAAGCTCAGGAGCAACAACAAAAGCTCCAGGAGATGTTGACAAGGATGGCCACACTTACTGGACAGAAAGAAAGCCCGGAAGGATCGTCAGAACAACGCCAAAAGCAAGAGACCGACACCGAATTCCTACGGAGGGTGCTTGAAAAGAATGATAAAGAGGCCGCGGAACAAGCGGCTAATATAAAACAGATGACGCTTCTGTTCCAAGATATGGTTGGGATGATGATACAGCCGGATTCTCCAGCTGAAGACCCTCCAATAATCATTGAAGACGATAGAGGGGAGACATCGAACCCTCCTCCAGCCTTATCGGCAGCCAGGAAGGAGACGATCTCCAAAGCTACCCTTGACGACTACATAGCTCAACAAATACGACCTCATCAGGCAAGCGAAGCGGCTGGCCAAGTCGTTAGAACTGGACGACCTTATCCAGGCTGGTACGATCAAATCAAGTACCCGCCGGGATGTACGATCCCTAAATTCCATGTGTATAAGGGGACGGGCAATCCGCACCATCACGTTGCTCAATTCAGAGCTCTATGCGGCAATACTGGAGGCGATGACAAATTATTGTTTCGCCAATTTGTTGGCAGTTTGGCGAAGACAGCATTTGAATGGTACTCCGAGCTCCCAAATGACTATGTCAAGACATTTACGGAGATGGAACTACTGTTCACACAGCGGTTCGCAAGAGCAAGCAAACGCACCCCAATCACGGCATTAATCAACACCAGAGTGAAGCCGAGAGAAACTTGGGTTCAGTACGCAATTCGGTGGCGGAACCTATGGTCGAAGTATGAACAGCGCATAGAAGAAGCTCCTGCTGTGGGTATGTTCGTGGGGACCCTTGATCCTCAGGCAACTATATCCCAGTTTATGATATTCTTCAAGCCGACCACCTTTCAGGCCTTGATTGACAAACTGGCCCGAATGGACCAGATGGGCCATAGGCTATCCTCTTCAAAGACAGATCTTCGGAATGAAAAGGGCAAAGGGAAAGCGACCTTCGTCGCCAACGCTCAATAACAACCGAGTGACCCGAAACCGGTTATTCGCCAAAACGGAAGACCGCGAGCCCTCGAAGAGAAGTTGAAACGTCCTTACTCGTTTTCCCGGGATAAAATGAGGAGACTATTCTAAATAGCGGTGCGCAACAGGCTCATCACTCTGCCGGATCCGAGATGCTTACTGCAATCGGGTGACGTCAACAATCCCAATTACTGCCCATTCCACCGCTTAGTGGGCCACCCAATCGAAGATTGCTACATATTTAAAAACTGGGTCGAAGACCAGTACCAATAGAGCAAGTTTACGTTGTCCAAAAACTGGAAGGTAAACTTTCCGCAGCAGCATGCTCCTAAAAAGGTGGATACGCCAGGGGCGTCGTGCTCATTTGTGGTGGAAGCTCCAGGGGAAGTGGTCCTTTCAGTTAAAACTAAAAGAATACTAAAAGATCTTCAAGCATGTCCGACAATTAGGTGGAAGAGCCCGCTGGAGCTTGAGATCATTAACAGAATGCTGAAACTGCGCCCAACGCTGAAAGTTGGTAACAATGGACAAAATCTCCAGGCTAAACCTCCGAAGTCTTCAAAGAAAAAGAAGAAGGCCAAGAAGCCCATCCAGCTCGACGGCAATCGTACGGGTCTGCAGAAATACATCGACGCACTGGAAGAATACAACCAAAAAGCGTGGACCCCAGTCACATTGGAAGAATTCCTCAAGCATATTCTTAAGAATGGAGACAGTGACATTGATGAAGGAGATAACTCGTCAAAAGAACCCGAGGAATATGTGGCGAGCTGCCACATGATCTCTCACTCGTCAATAAACGGCAAAGAAGCTCCTGACGTAGTGAAACTGGGGGCAGATCCAGAACCAAAACCCATGGAACCGTCAGATGACCTCATCGATAAACTGTTGAACGAAGCTCTTTAAAAGAGCAAAGCTGATCGAGAATGTGAAACGGCCATTTACGAAAAGGCCAAGCACCGGTGTTAGGCCGAAAAAGCTCTAGTGATGAGAAGCCATAAAGTACCTCAACCGGATAAATGTGCCCTTGCCATCAGCAGGAGCAGAATCAAGATAAGGAAGCAGTTCGGCAAAGCTCTGTCAATGGAAATGAAGCTGCCACCTTCTAAAGAAAATACTCCGGGAATACGTGCCCCGACGAACCGGATGTCCATCCGAAATATTGCTTATATCATCGGAGGGTCACACACCCGACCAAAGAGTGCAATGCCTTCAAAAAGTGGTGGCAAGGATACGTTGCCTACCGACAACACTTCAAGCGAATGAAGCGCAAAGCCCGTCGAGAACAGAGAAGCACGACAGACGAACGTAAAGGAACGGTCGGTAACTGTCATTAAGTTGATGCCATCCTGACAAGAGCAAAACCTCAAGTTCTTACCTTCGGGAGTGATTCTGACGAAGAAATAGCCCTCGGCCCTCTCTTCAAGGAATCCACCTCTGGAAAAGAAGAGGAGATGAAGAACTGTGAGACAATCAACTGCGTAACCGTACGTTGCCTGAAAAAAATCTCGGACCTTCAAACAAAGGTTCGGGCAAAAGGGACAAAGGAAAGGAAAAAGTCCCTGAGGAGATTGCTCTCGATGATAGAGTCATGGTAGAGCTCACAGCCAAAGACCCACCCAAGAAGAACAAGGTGGATTACAATGTCCTAGCACATCTAAGGAAGATACCTTCATAATTGAGTATTTTGGATACCCTTCTCTTGTCTAATGAAGCACGAGGTTCCTTGATCAAGGCTTTACAAGAGCCCGACTAGTTTCAAGCCTTCCTGGCAGAAGAAAAGATGAAGGACGAGCTGGAAGAAGTCCACACGGCTGATATCACCTTCAGCGATGAAGACCTCCTTCTGGGAACGTGCGAGAACAACCGTCCACTGTATGTAGCCGGGTACTGCCACGACATCAAGATAGGAAAGATCCTTGTTGACAATGGGTCCTCCGTCAACCTTCTCAATCTAAGAGTACTGAAGGAGATTTGCATGAACGTTCAGCACTCGGCTCGGGATAAAATTACCATCTCCGGTTTTGAATCCCAATCATGACAAACGCTCAGGTCTGGAATACTGACATTACGCTTCGGGTTGCTCTTCACTGACATCAAGTTCCATGTTATTGACGCCTAGACTTGCTACAACGCTTTGCTTGGCAGGCCTTGGTTACATGAGTACAACATCATCCCTTCTACACAACACCAGTGTATGAAGTACTTCAAGGATGGCCTCGAGTACATAGTTACAGGGGAGCTGAACCCATTCTCCGTAAATGAAGTCCGCAAATATGAAGACGCCAAGTACTTCTTACCATACTTCGAAGACATGGAAAGATGTCGCAAACCGGAGAACAGCCAAAAAGCCATCGCCACTATCCTGATATTCTGGAGCGATACTGAAGAAGATGAAGAGATGGTATACTCGGGACAACCCCAAAGCAATAGGCTAGGACCATCGACTTCTATGCTCGTCTTTGGCAGTGACTCTAAGGACGAGACCAAAGCAGTATTCTCTGTCCGTCCGTCAATACAGATCTTTGCTGGAGCTAACCAGAGTTTACAGATTACCCCGGTCCCGCAGCGGCATTACAAAGAACTTGATGCACTTGATACATACAGCGTGTAAGAGCTGCAGAGCTTCTACGTCCCTCCTAAGCAAAGAGGTGAGAAGGCGATACTTTTCTACCAATCCACGGAGACTAAAGTGGATAAAGAAGTATGGCACGGTGCCGAACCTGCGCTCGACAAGCTTCAACCGATCCATCTGCCCAGATACTACGCAGAGGGACTGAAAAGGCTATTGAGACGCCAAGGCATACCCTTCAAGCAGACCGCTCGACAAGCCCAGTTTTATAACAAGATTTGGGACGTTCCCGGGACTCAGCGGAAGATGCGCAGCGGGAGAATGGAGACGATTGGCCTTGGATATGTTCGGTCTAATAAACGGGAGTGGTTCCATGGCTGCCATGTCATAAATAACTCCGGTGGAGAAGAGAATACATTTCCAGATAGCGTTGATGTCGAACCAGAGCAAGATCCTGCCATGAGAATATCAAGCCCGTCATTCGAAGAACAGATTGGCAAGCTGATAAGAGAAGCGGGTCAAAAGGTTCGGAATGACCACAGCCGCGAAATGGCCATTTACGAAAAAGCCAGGACGCAACGCATCATTCAGCAGGCTACGAAGGATGACGATCCCCTTCACCCTCAACCCGTTGTGCGCTCTTATGACAAAAAGAAAGCCCGACATAGAAGCAACAATAAGGTAAAGAACGGGAATGATGTTCAAAAACAGCGAAGCAGATTCAAGAAGCCACGCGATCGAGAAAAAGTCAGTTGGAATCTGTCTTTTATGAAAAAGATGGGTCGAGAATACTCTTTCTCTCAAGACAAGACAAGGAAAATATTCAACCTTGTCATGAAGCATCAAATGATGACGCTCCCGGAATCTCGATACCCCCAAACAGATGAACGAGGTCCATCACCCGGATTATTGCTCCTACCACCGAGTGGGACATCCTCTTGAAGACTGCTTCACCTTCAAAGACTGGGTTGAAGATCGGTATCAGCAAGGCAGGTTTGCTCTATCCGATAGTTGGAGGGTAGCCCCGCCACAAAAGCATGATCCGAGAGCAACCTACACTACGAGGAAAGTCTAGATCAGCATCGAGCTTGGAAATGAGCTCGTACCTGCCATATGATAACATTCTCAAAGGAAGGAGAGCACGAGAATATGAACGACCTCCTCCAGTGCTTCGCAAATGAAGATGAGAACAAGGTGATTTCAGAATTTCCACCGGCGCCAAAAGAGCTGGAAGATGGAATACACACCACAGCAGACAACCTGAGAAAAATCGACTTTGGGGCTGCAAACGAGCCAAGGCCAACGTTCGTCAGTGAGCTGCTGTCTGAGAAACAGGTAGCCACGTTAAAGGACATGCTTATGCAGTATAAATACCGTTTCGCAAGGAACTATTCCAAGATGTCGGGATTAGATCCAAAGTTAGCTGTGCATAAACTGGCGATATCACCGGACGTCAAGCCAGTCAAACAGGCGCCAAGAAGCATGCGGATCGAGCTTGAGATGAGTATCAATGCCGAAGTCAAGAAGCTAATCGACTACGGCTTCATCCAAGAAGTTCAATATCCTGACTGGATCGCCAATATCGTTCCGGTAATGAATAAAAATAGGACAGTACGCATCTACGTAGATTTTCGGGATCTCGACAAAGTTTGTCCGAAAGATGACTTCCCAGAGCCTGTCACCGAGTTGATGATCGATAACACATCCACCCATAAAGTCTTCTCCTTCATGGACGGATCCTCAGGGTACAACCAAATCAAGATGTATCCTGAAGACCAAAAGCACACTGCTTTCCGGACTCCGTTGGGCATATTCTGCTACAAAGTGATACCATTCGTTCTGAAGAATGCCGGCGCCACCTATCAGAGGGCCATGATAAAGATCTTCGATGACCTCGTACATAAGATTGTTGAATGTTATATCGACGATCTCGTGGTGAAAAGCAAATTATACGAGGAACACTGGGAGCATTTGAAAATAGTGTTCCAGCATCTTCGAAAATATAATCTGAAAATGAACCCTCTGAAATGCGCATTTGGAGTTTTCTCAGGAAAATTCCTAGGATTCATCGTACGACACCGGGGCATCGAAATAGACCCATCGAAGATCAAGGAGATTATGGAAATGCCTTCGCCAAGAACTCTCAAGCAATTACGGTCTCTCCAAGGAAAGCTCGCGTATATCCGGCGGTCATAGCTAACCTCTCTGGCAAATGCCGCCCCTACAGTCATCTAATAAAGAAGGGGACCCCATTCGTTTGAGATCGTAAATGCCAAAGTGTACTGGACGAAATCAAGCGATATCTGTAAAACCCGCCGGTACTAACCGCGACGGTCAAGAGAAAGCCCCCCATCCTGTACACAACAACCCTTAAAGGTTCTTTAGACGCGTTATGGGCACAGGAGAACGACCAGGGGAAGGAGAGAGCTCTCTATTATTTGAGTCGAGTTCTCTTGGGGGCCGAAAATAACTACTCCCCTATCAAAAAGCATTGCCTGGCACTGATCTTCGCAGCAACAAAGCTCTGACATTACGCCTTGGAACATGAGGTCCAACTCATATCAAAGGTAGATCCATTCAAGTATTTGATGCCAAGAGCCATACTAACAGGAAGGCTTGCCAAATGGGCCCTCCTCTTGATGAAGTTCTCGATAGTATATCGACCCCTCAAGGCAATAAAAGGTCAGGCCAATGCCGATTTTCTTGCTGAGCATCTGATACCTGCCGACTCTCCCTTGAACTGCGAGTTACCAAACTAACACGCATTTGATGCAATTGACAAAGAGAAAGAAGGGAATGATACCCGATGGAAACTCTATTTCGATGG
Organism: Agapanthus africanus; assembly: GCA_030015575.1. Taxonomy (NCBI): domain Eukaryota; kingdom Viridiplantae; phylum Streptophyta; class Magnoliopsida; order Asparagales; family Amaryllidaceae; genus Agapanthus; species Agapanthus africanus. The sequence continues at coordinate 162,334,388 of JASDDO010000024.1, forward strand.
AACGTCCTCCTTGAAGAAGCGAAAGCAAAACACCCACATGATTAAAGCAGGGGTGGGCCTTATTTTCGTGACTCCGCAAGGAGGGATTATGCGTTTTGCCCTTTCATTAACGGAACCAAGAACAAACAATGAAGCTGAGTATGAAGCTTTGATAGCAGGTCTCGAGATTGTTGTCAACATGGGGATTGAAAACCTCCTTATATATGGAGACTCTCAGCTGGTCGTTAGCCAAGTAAATGGCGACTACCAGACGTGCAAGCCAGAACTGATCAGGTATGGTGAAAGAGTGCAGCAACTGCTGACGCAAATCCCCTCCTACACCCTGAAAAGCATAACGCGTGCGAAAAATAGCAAGGCGGTTGCGTTAGCCAAGCTCGCTAAAGAAATGGTCGATGAAAACCTCGATGAAGTAAGGATCATTGTGCAAAGTTGTCGGATTCTCGCACTGGCAGAAATAACTCCGAATATTTCTAAAAAAGAGGAAGCAACCGAACAAGAGGCCTTCCAATTGGAGGATGAAGAAAAGGCGAAGGATTGGAGAGAAGTCTTCATAGACTACTTCAAATTCCATCGAACGCCTGAAGACGTGTCGTCAAGACATCAGCTCGTGAAGCGATCCCTGTCTTTCGCCTTCATCAATGATATTCTATATAAGAGATCGTTCGACGGTTTGTGGCTAAGGTGCCTGGGACCAGAAGGAGCAAAATGGGTCATCCAAGAAACTCATGACGGATTCTGTGGTTCCCATCAAGCTGAGCCAAAGATAAAGCTGAACATCAAAAGAATGGGTTACTATTGGCCTACGATGATTCGGGACTGCCTTGAATATGCGAAGCAGTGTCACTCATGCCAAATTCACGGGGACTTCATCCACCAGCATCCGAATCCGCTACACCCAACATTGGCTAGCTGGCTATTCGAAATGTGGGGAACTGATATAATCGGGCCCATCGAGCCAAGGTCATCCAATGGACATCGGTTCATAGTAGCAACAACCGATTACTTCTCTAAATGGGCAAAAGCAATACCGTTAATAGAGGTGAAGACGGAGAACATCCTCCATTTCTTCAAGACACATGTCATCTACCGGTTCGGCACTCCGCGACGGATCATCTCGGATAATGGGCTGGCCTACAGAAGCCATAAGATCAGTCGCTTCGCACAACAGCATAATATAGATTGGAGATATTCTTCAGTTTATAATCCCCGAGCTAACGGTCAAGCTGAGGCTTTCAACAAGACATTGACAAAGATCATGAAGAAAACGGTGTCCAGAAATAAGAAGGACTGGCATGAGAGATTGCATGAAGCTCTCTGGGCCTATCGAACTACATTCAAGACGGCCACAAACACAACGCTATTTGCGTTAGTATTCGGCACGGAAGCGGTACTTCCATTGGAGATAGAGCTACCCTCTCTACAAGTGGCGGTTCGGTACGAACTGACGGATGAAGAAAATGCCCATCTTCGGCTCGAGGAACTTGATGCCCATAATGAAACTCGTTTCATGGCGCAGCAAAACCTAGAAGCTTACAAAACAAGGATGACGCGCTCATACGAAAGATTGACTAGGCCGGGGACATTCCGCCAAGGCGAACTTATGCTAGTCGTCAAAAGACCTATGATCCACAACCGTGCCAAACGGGAAAAATTCGAGCCAAACTATGAGGGTCCGTACATCATAGACAAGGTCTACCAAGGTAGGGCCTACTTGCTCATGGATATGCATAGAGAAAGACCTTTCTGGCCAATAAACGGCCGGTTCCTTAGGAAATACTATGCTTGAAAAGTCATGGCTCAGGTTAATGATGGATGACGACGCTCGTATCCGCTCGCTATCTCCCTGAGTCCAAACTCTATAAGTAGTATCCAGTGAAACCTCGCCTCCAAAAACTGTGGACCGTAATGTCCTTAAACTAACAGCTGACCGCAATGTCCTTAAACTAGCTGTAAACCGAGATGTCTTTAAACTAACAATAGACCGTGATCTCCTTAAATTAACAACGGACCGCAACGTCCTTAAACTAGTTGTGGACCGAGATGTCTTTAAACTAACAATGGACCAAGATCTCCTTAAAAAACTAACATTGGACCGAAAATTCATTAAACTAACAATGGACCAAGATATCCTTAAAAACTAACATTAGACCGAGATGTCTTTAAACTAACAACGTCGCCTCTAACACGGCGATAGTGAAATGCAAGTCCACAAGTTCCAGCGGTGAGGACTGCAACTCAAATCCCACCGGCAAACGGATGGATCACATGCGGCGAAACTATTCTTGAGAGTTTCATCGTGCAAAGAAAAAAGGTGCGTTCACAAGCGAAATGGGCATGGATGAAAACTCGAAAAGGCGCCATGAGTAAAAACAGCAGGACTACCGGCGAGTTTATGAAAACCCGAAAGGATGCAATCTCATTAAAATAAAGACACCCGCAAGATCCTCTCGACCTTTTGAGAAGAAAATACCCGTGTGGGATCCTTACGACTCACAAGGGAGCAACACACTTAGGGATCCCCATGATTCCTAAGGAGAAATTGCACTTACGAAATCCTCACGGCTCGTAAGGAGAATTCCCCCTATGAGACTCCCATGGCTCGTAGGATTCAAAAAGCCTTAAGTTATAGGGATCTGAACCTATTCTTAAGCCATCACATTCCCCAGATTACCCCACAAGCGGTTCAATATTGACCCTTATATACAATCCACGGGCACAAATAAACGTTTCCCTCACCAAGTCCCACCAACGACGAGGAATGTCCTAATGTGGTGAACTACACTTGTAAGTCCTCTCGACTTATAAGGAGAAAACACTCTTGTAAGAGCCTTACGACTCATAAGAGAAAACACACTTAAGAATCCTCACGATTCCTAAGGAGAAAACACACCTACGAGATCCTTACGACTCGTAGGGAGAAACACCTTTATGAGACCCTTACAGCTCGTAAAATCGAAAAGCCTTAGTCAACAGGATCCTAACCCTGTTTGCTAAGCCACCTTTACTCGAATCGACAAAGGCAAGTGATGATTCGCTCCTGGCAATATCCCAGTGGTAGCGATGTCGATGCCAAAATCAGTATCAAATTTCAAGTCCTTTCACGGCAAATGATGATTCGCTCCTGGCAATATTCCAGTCGCAGCGATGCTGATGCTAAGATTGGTATCAGGTCTTGAGTTCCATACTCGCAGCAAAAAATCAGCGAGCCATAAATGCATATGAAATAGTCGAAATGATAGGGTAACTTGCAACAAAAATCAGCAAGTAAAATATATGCATACAAAAATAGCCGAAATGATTGGGCAATTCGCAATAAAAAGCAGCGAGTAAAGAAAAAAAACAGCCGAAATGATCGGGTACCGCGAAAAAATAGCCGAAATGATTAGGCAATCGCGACTTCCGTGATATAAAAAGCTGAAATGATAGAGCATCGCGGAAAGAAAAAAAAGGTACGTCCACAGGCGAAATGGGCACGGATGAAAACCCGAAAGGGCGCCGTGAGTAAAAACAGCAGGACTATCGTTGAGTTTGTGAAAACCCGAAAGGGCGCAATCTCGTTAACATAAAGACACCTGTAAGATCCTCTCGACCTTGCGAGAAGAAAAAACCTGCATGAGATCCTTACGACTCATAAGGGAGCAACACACTTAGGGATCCCCACGATTCCTAAGGAGAAATTGCACTTACGAGATCCTCACGACTCGTAAGGAGAATTCCCCCTATGAGACCCCTATGGCTCGTAGGATTCAAAAAGCCTTAAGCTACAGGGATCTGAACCTGTTCTTAAGCCTTCACATTCCCCAGATTGCCCTACAAGCTGTTCGATATTGACCCTTGTATACAATCCACAGGCACAAATAAACGTTTCCCTCACCAAGTCCCACCAACGATGAGGAATGTTCTCATGTGGTGAACGACACTTGTAAGTCCTCTCGACTTATAAGGAGAAAACACTCTTGTAAGAGCCTTACGACTTATATGAGAACACACGCTTAAGAATCCTCATGATTCCTAAGAAGAAAACGCACCTACGAGATCCTCACGACTCGTAAGGAGAAACACCTTTATGAGACCCTTACGGCCCGTAAAGTCGGAAAACCTTAGTCAACAGGATCCTAATCCTGTTTGCTAAGACACCTTTGCTCGAATCGACAAAGGCAAGTGATGATTCACTCCTGGCAATATCCCGGTGGTAGCGATGCTAATGCCTAAATCGGTATCAAATTTCAAGTCCTTTCACGGAAAATGATGATTCACACCTGGCAATATTCCAGTCGCAGCGATGTTGATGCTACGATTGGTATCAGGTCTTGAGTTCCATACTCGCAGCAAAAAATCAGCAAGCCATAAATGCATATGAAATAGCCGAAATGATAGGGCAACTTGCAACAAAAATCAGCAAGTAAAATATATGCATACAAAAATAGCCGAAATGATTGGACAACTCGCAATAAAAAGCAGCGAGTAAAGAAAAAGAAAAACAGCCGAAATGATCGGGCACCGCGAAAAAATAGCCGAAATGATTGGGCAATCGCGACTTTCGCGATATAAAAAGCTGAAATGATAGAGCATCGCGAAAAGAAATAAAAAATGAAATAAAATTTCTTCCCTGCAGGTGAGATCACATTGATCCCTATATATAATCCATGGGCACAAATAGAAATGGAACCATATCATCCCACCAGGCTCCGTCAAAGGGAAGCCAGATCTTAATGGCTACATCTACAGCCTAGAAATCAACAACAGCGTTCTTCTTCTCGTTCCAACCAGAAGCAGATGCAACGTCAATAAACGGAGCCACGGAAAAGTCCCCTAGTTCTAAATCTCGACGGTTCATAGACAACCTAGAGACTACCTCAGAACCATGGCAAAGCCCCTAGTTCTAAGTCTCGACAGCTGCATCCACAGCCTAGAGATCAACCAACAGCGTTCTCCCTCCCTCCAGCAGGATACAGGCACAACATCAACAAAACGGAGCCATGACAAAGTCCCCTAGTTCCAAATCTCAGCGGTTCACAGACAACCCAGAGACAACCTTGACAGTCATCGCAATATTGCAGACACAATTTCAACCAACGAAGCAAAGGAAGATCTCTAGCTTCAGGGTCTTGACGACAACTCAAATGAGACCTGAAAGACCATCGGAGATCATCCCGCTCCAGCGCGAAGTGGTCATGACTCATCAAGGCTCCCAAACTGAGCCTAACCTCAAGTAAAAAGCGACATGGAATATCCCTAACGCTTGCTCTTTCAACGGTAATATTACCTGGAAGATCACTTGAAGACGTCTTGTCCAATCCCCGAAGGGATCAGAGACACGACAGCCGTGAGGCTACCCGAACAGCAAGATTGCATATCGGGGAATATATCGGCCAACGCGACGGTGCGACGGGTAAAAAACCCTAGTACCACAGACCCTAACGGACTTCTATTAGCAGGAGTTAACTGTGACGATAGGAAACCCTTGCGAGAACTTCTCGATTCGTCTCGACTCGTGAGGAAATTAGTGTCCTTGCGAGAACTCCTCGATTTGTCTCGACTCGAAGGGAAAAGCCTTAGGCAATAGGGATAAGGACCTGTTACCTAAGCACTGGGGCCCTGCAAGTCGGTCCAAGATGGACTATTGCATACTATTCACGGGCCACACTCTCCAAAGTTGAGTCTCGATAAGGAGGGAAACAACCACTTACGAGTCCTCTCGACTTGTAAGAGGGAAAATTCTCTTGTGAGATCCTTACGACTCTCAAGAAAAAAAACTCACTTAGGAATCCTCACAACTCCTAAGGAGAAAATGCACCTGCGGGATCCTCACGACTCGTAGGGAGAAAAGTCTTTATGAGACCCCCACGGCTCATAAAGTTTAAAAGCCTTAGGAGGCAGATCTGAACCTTATTTCCTAAGCCATCGCTGTCCTACAAGGAGATCAAGATGGACTATTGCATACTATCCACGGGCCAAACTCTCCAATGTTGAATATCGACAAAGAGGAAAAAAACCACTTACGAGTCTTCGACTTGTAAGGGGGAAATTCTCTTGTGAGATCCTTACGACTCTCAAGAGGGAACACACTTAGGAGTCCTCATGACTCTTAAGAAGAAAAGACACATACGGGATCTTCTCGGCTCGTAGGGAGAAATAATCTTCTTGAGACCCTTACGGCTCATGAAGATAAAAAAGACATAGGTTACAAAGACCCTAAACTTGTCGCCTAAGCCCTCAAATCCATGGCCATGCATAACTCTGCACTACTTCACCCACGTACATGCTTACGTGGGTATAGTAGTACGGGGCATTTGTTCCCGCCAAAATCTTCGGGCAAGAGCTATTTGTTCATGTTTACACCGGTTTAAGTTTCATTTACAAATATGTGTGAAATCAGGCTCATTCATATGCGCACATACACACGTCAGAGGAAGAACAGGTGTTAGAAAGGGAGCACTTGGTGGTCAACGACAAAAAAAAGCATTTAATTGAACATTTTATTCTACAGGAAATAGATCACCATACATGGGATCAAAAGTACAGGGATCCACAAAACTATGGAGAAAATTCTCTAACTCCCTCTCTGCCTTCTCCACCATGGCAAAGCGGAGATCTTCACGAAGAGTCGCTCCCCATCGGTCAGCACCGTGCCCATCAGCGAAGGCAGACATGATGGCCCACTGAGCCCATATCTGGCTTAGCAGCTGAACAGAGCGATCCCTCAGAACTGTGGTAATCAAAAGTGCCTCATGAAAGCACTCGATCTTGTCCTCCGCTGCATCGAGTATCGCCGGAGTCATTGTAACACCCTAGTTCATTTATACCAGTTCTATTTTTTTGGGTATTTCTTTATTTATGGCTATTTCTTAATTTATTGTTGTTTGGGTGTGAATAGTATAATTGGCATCTGTATGTGCATCCGACCCGACCCGCGTGCTGGAAACTCGTCTTAATTCCTGTTTATGATTTATCCCTGCTAGTTATGAGGATCCGTGCATTTTCATATTGTATACCCTGTTCATCTGTATTATAAATCTGGCATCTGCATTTTTTAATAAAACAAATAAAGTCAAATAAAATATTTTATTAATATCTAGCATGGCCTGCATGATACCCTAACCCTGTGGTGGCATCCGTATATCGTGTTCTCATCCCGTTCAGTGAAACAGACCCGTTTGGATAGCTACGTGCACGCTACGTGTATCCGTTTTTGGGGTATGAATTTTTTCGTTACCCGAATATCCTATCTTGGTTTTGGTTTATACGTATATTATCCGTATTTTTAAAACCATAAATTTAGACCCGACACGAGCGTATTTTGGAGTAGTTTTGTATTAGCCAAAATCTCAACTCTAACCAATATTATATCCTAATCTTATTTTAACTGTTAATATATATAATACGTTTATAAAAAATTTCTTTAATAAAATAATACTTTTTAAAAATGATTTTTCCTATATCCTAACAACTCTCACCTCTCTCTCTGTCTCTTCCCCTATTTATAATTCTTTTATTATTTATTCTTTTTAAAACAAAATCCCCACGTCCCTCTCTTTCTCACTCAAAATTCTTTCTCCCTTCGTCTTCATGCGACGCATCCCACGAGAACCCGCGCCCATCGCCCTTCGTCTCGTCGCCGCCCTCACCGCCGACGATCCCACGTCCTCGGGGCCATCTCCCCGACTCCCTCCGATCTCGCCTTCACCACCTCACAACTTCTCTCTTTTCCCCGACGCCACTCCCCTATCGAACCCATAGCTCCGACCTCACCTGCACTCGTCGCCGCCCATCCTAGCATCGTCGTAGTCTCTCCCCGCTCATCAACCTCACCTCCACCTTCCTCTTCCTTCTCCAAGCCCGAGCTCCTCCGCCTGCACCGCTCATCTCCTCTGCAACCCCGTGCAAACCCACTGGAACCCAAGAAAACCTCCATCCCCGGCCTCGTCACCGACGACCTTCTCGACCTCGCCTTGTCTCCACTTCCTCTCCCTCATCACCTTTCCCCACTCCCGACACCACCATCACCCACACTCGACAGCCCCAGAAACCCCGAGCCTGCAACCCAAGAAAACCCTACCCATCGCCGGCACCCTATCGCCAGAGCCCCACGACTCGTCGTCATGTCTCCCCTCGCCTTGCCTATGCCCTAGAGCACCACACCCCAGAGCACCACACCCTAGAGACCACCTTCTCATTCTTCTTCTTCTTTCTTCTTCTCTTTCTTTTTCTTAATCTTGTATTTTCCGGTGATCGCCGGAGCCGTGCCGTTGCCGACGATCCGAACAACCCAGTAGACGTCACCAGCCAGCGTGGTCGTGTTCTTGCTTTGCCTGGTCCTGTCCCGTGCGCGCGTGTGTGTACTGCGATATTTACCCGACGTCGGACGCAGCATACGCACCCCATCGTGAGATCCGATCAGGCAGTTTATCTTGCTACATGCTATACTACTGTATCTTACATTCATGCGAATATTAATATTACTTTGTTTAGTTATGCATCTCACGTTACCGTTTTACTGTTTTCGGATAGCCGTTCGTATCCGTATCATTTATCACATATATAGTCGCAGGCAAGTTTACCTTGCTACATGCTATGATACATATTTTGCATCCATATGAATAAAAATATCACATGTTGACTGCATTGTACATCCATATTGTTTCCTGATTTAAAATCAGGAAAGCTGATGGAAAAAGCTTCAAAAGAGGGTCACGTGCTTACACGTGACACCTAAACGCATCATCCAAGCAAGCTCAGTTTCCTAACTAAGTCTAAGAGAAGGGATTTCAGAAAGGGTCACGTGCCCCCACGTGACCAAGGTCACGTGTCGGCACGCGACATTTAAATTCAAGCAGCAAAGGCACACATTGATTCGCTGATCAAATCAGGGAAAAAAGCATCAAAAGAGGTCACGTGCTCCCACGTGACCGGGGGTCACGTGTTGGCACGTGACGCTCAAGACAGCAAACTTGTTTTCCAGTTAAACCAAGGAAAGAGGCTCCAGACAAGGGTCACGTGCTCACACGTGACCAGGGGTCACGTGGTGGCACGTGAGGGTTAAGCAGCAACCAGAAGGGAACGCAGAAAGAAAGAGAAAGGCTCATTCCAAAAGGGGGTCACATGTCCGCACGTGACCATGGGTCACGTGGTCACACGTGACCGGCTTTCAAAGCCCATGTTGACAACAGAATTAAATTCTGAAGGAAATTTGAATCCTTCCAAAGGAAAGTGAGTATCTGGGACCAATCAGATTAAAGATTCAGAGATGATTAAATACCATCTATCTATGGAAAATTTCGGGTTTGGAAAGATTTCCCCCTTAAATCTAACCAAAATAACAAGGGAGAATCTCTGAATTTGAAATCCAACGGTGAATAAAATTCACCTAATAATCCAAAGGTCCAGAACGAACGAAGGATGCAAATCAAATCTCTCAATGAAGATTCGTCACAAAACTAACTGATTCAGCTGCTTCTCCTATAAATAGGAGCCAAGAGACACAAAAAACATATAGGCGCAGAGAAGAAAAGAAAGAAAAAAGGGAGGAGAGCTTTGATATTTTAAAAAGACTCGGATCTTCTGCAAAAAAACCCTAGGTAAGAAAGGGAAGGCTTTTTGAAAACAAAGAGAATTTAATTCTCAACATATAAAACAGAAGAATATATTTCTTCTCTCTTTGGTAGAGGATCTGCAAAGTGCACATCTCCCCTTTAGGTTGAGAATTTAATTCTCAATGGGTTGAGATCCTGCCATGCAGGTCCAAAACATAAAGAAAGAATGCAAGCATGAGAATTTAATTCTCACAGAACTATAGGAATTTAATTCCTCTAAGATAAAAGTAGGGCTTGACCCTGTGTTATGGGAATTTAATTCCTTCAGAACAGAGAAAAACAGGGTTTAACCCTAATTAAGAATTTAGTTCTGTTGAAACAATGGGAATCTAAGTCCCTTAATCATGATCTGACGGGAAACGGAAGTTTGATTCCTTAAAAAGTTTTTATTAGGGTTTAACCCTATTCAGTTCTTCGCATAAACGAGGAATTTAATTCCCACAGAAAATCTAGAGTTAAACTCTATTCCAGAATACAAGTCTTCAAAAGGAAATAGGAATTTAATTCCTCTAAGATTTAATGTTCGAGGAATTTAATTCCTGAAAAAAAAGAGTAACAGATCCTCTAAAAACTACATGGAGGCAGGGTCACGTGCTACCACGTGACCCCCCAAAACCCCTACAGAAAGCCCCTTTGAGGCAGCACCCCACGTGACCCACGTGACCCTCAGCAGAAGCCTTAACACAAAGGCATTTGAATGCCCATCACGTGATGGCACGTGATGCTCTGAAAGACGCGATAGTTTCAGCAGAGCAAATGAAGGGAAGGCGCTCTCACGTGCTGCCACGTGACCCTTCCTGCCTTAGTGTTTAACACTAAAATTAAAACTCTCGAGCCCAGTGTTAAAACACTGTCGGGCCTTAGCATTCAACACTGATGAAAAAAGCCTTATTTGCAGTGTTCAACACTGATTTGTTTTCGTGTTTAACACTAATTTGAAAAAGCCTTATTACTGGTGTTTAACACCAATTATCTCTCAATGTTGAACACTAACTTGTCAACCGAGATGTCATTCCCAGTGTTCAACGCTGATTGCTCTGAAGTGTTTAACACCAGGCTTAGGCCCAATTGGCTAAAGGGATAGAGGCAAGCCTCTCCTGATTGGACTTAGCCCAAGCTGGCCATAAGTCCTCAATTCGTGATTAACTGGGCCAATGGGCTCATAACATAATTGATCAGTCTTGACCCAAATTGGGCCAGGAACTATTTAATCCACCGCGGTTCTAGGGTACATCTCTTCACTCCTTTGATACTTGGCATTGTAATCCCTCAATGTCTTCAAAGAGGTGACGGGTCCCGAAGACCACTCATGATATGGACTGTGGGGTCCTTAAACCCACGCATCATGCAAAATTCCTGGTTACGTGGAACGCGGATAACGTCACTCTTTGACCCCGTGAAAAACGTCCAGAGCGGATCCTGGTCCTCGCAGAGCACGGCAGTGAACCCGTGTGAAGCATCCAGAGCGGAGCCTGGTCCTCGCCTAGCACGGCAGTGAACCCGTGTGAAGCATCCAGAGCACAAAACGGACTGTGGAGTCCTTAAACCCATGGACTATGACGTCCTTAACCTCGACCGAGATGTCTTTAAACTACCCATCGACCGAGATGTCTTTAAACTACCCATTGACCGAGATGTCTTAAAACTACCCACGGACCGCAATGTCCTTAAACTACCCACGGACCGCAATGTCCTTAAACTACCCACGGACCGCAATGTCCTTAAACTACCCACGGACCGCAATGTCCTTAAACTACCCATGGACCGCGATGTCCTTAAACTAGAACAATACAGCCCCTATATGCTCTTTTGTCGGATCTAAATGGTCCTGTTTAAGTTGATCTTAGCCTCAAAGATGGCTAACGCGTCCTTAGACCTTCAAGCAGACTGGACTATGAATCCCCTTAATTAACTCTGGCTCGAGGGTACATCTCTGAACTCCTCTGACATCCGTCGTTGTAATCCTTCAACGTCGTCAGAGAGGTGACGGGTCCCGACGGCCACATATACGATGGACCGCCACGTCCCTAAACTGGAACATTAGAGTCCAAACCCTCTTTTGTAGGATCTAAACGATCCCGTTAAGTTGATCTTAGTCACAAAGTCAGACTAACGTATCCTTAACAAACGTTTGAGTCGATCTTAGCCTCAAGTATAGCTGACGTATCCTCAAACCAAACCCCCAAACCCAAATTTAAGATAATGCGGATTTGGACTAGTCCATGCCCTACGGGCGACGGCATAACTCAGTCTCCGTAAACGATCCACGGGCAATGAAACATAAAACAAGAACACACGACACGAAGTGACCATCTGGAGAAGGAGAAAGTTGTTACCGCAAAGCGGTAGCGTAATTAACTGCAGGGGCTTGCGCCTGCAGGGAAGAGCGTCCCCACAATCAAAAACCCCTCAAATGAGGGGGAATCTGACGAAGTCTGCTACATCGGACGCATCCGTCTAGACCTCCGATACATGGTGCCATGGATCGAATTGGCATCTTCGGAGAGGTGGACGGATAGCACCTATTGGCATCTGCCCCGAACCTCAGGCGAGACGTCCCGACGTCCCGCGTGTCCGTTCGGAGGGGAACAGATTCTGGCACGCCCGGTGGGACCTTTTCCTCTTTCCACTCCACACTTCGTGTGTCGTGATTCGCGAACCAAACGCGGTTCGCTAATGGTTGCCCTTGGGTTTCAAGATACTAAGAAGTGGCGTCTTGCCTATTGCAGAAAACAAAGGATCGATGGCTGCTACTTCCGCGAAATCCCCCAACTGCTCAAACTGCAATTGCGACCAACGCTCTACCTCGCCAGGAGGTATAGCCTATGGACCCCAAGCTGCTTCGTTGTTCACAATGCCAGCAGACCAGGTGACTCAGGCCACTACCGGATTGTTCTTTGGGACTATGCTCCCCTCATCAAGCTTCGTGGCGCCAGTGCTGACAAAGGAAACTCTCAGGAAGTCGGTCTTTGATCGTCTTACCCCTGCCGCGCTTCCTCTTAACGAGTCGCCCAACGTTAACGCCTCGGTCTTCTCTAGATTGGGCCAGAAATCTTGCGAACTCATCATGAGGCCTACAATCCCAGAGAAGATTGCTTCTAAGAAGGAGGCCACTCCCGCCTCCGAAATCGCCAAGGCGGTTTCCCCAGTCAAGAAATCGATCTTCACGAGATTAACAGCTTCGACTCCCGCTCCCGCTGTACAAAGGACATCGGTCTTTGACAGGCTAACACCAACAACGACCCCCCACCCACACAGGGGGCAAGATGAAACCATTCTTATATCTGACTCTACGCCGTCTGCTCGACGCGCTCGACGTCGTCATTGGCGCCGAATAAGGGAGGCTGGGGGCAACTCCCCCTCTGGATTGACTCCACCAGCCCCGGTGGTAGAAGTTAATGCTGCTGTTCCAACTGGAAACAGCTTTGAAATGCTAAATAAGGTGCGAAGGAATTCCCCTACCGCAGTGCTGAAGAGGTCTCCTCCCCCATCAGAAAAGGTTGTGGAAATAGAATCAGAACAGCCCCGATCTCCTCAACGGCTGTCTTCCAAAATCTATAAGGTTTGGCGGCAAGCCCGAGACTCGATCGTCGATCCAAACTTCTCCCGCCAGCACAAGAAGCCGAAAATCCAACCGAAAGCTGGTCACCAGGCGAAAACCCAAAAGGCTGTTTGGATGCCCGCCTCGACGGCCCCCTCAACCTCCATGGCTCATAAAAGGAGGGAGCCCGAGAAGATCCCTCGACGTGCAACGACGGCTAAAAGCAACAAGCCCGGACACCCTAAGTCTGGGGGCATGATGGTCCACACCGTATACATGGCCTCTGGAAAGGAGGAGAGCCGCATTTCTACAGGCCACCGACCGCTAACCCGATCCGTAACGAAATCCCAGGAGCAGCAGCAAAAGCTCCAAGAAATGATGAATGCTATGGCCGCGCTCACCGGGCCAAAGGAAAACCCAGAAGCGTCCTCAGACGCACGCCGGGAGGAAGAAACCGACGCTGAATTCCTTCGCCGGACACTGGAGAAAAGGGACAAAGAGGCTGCTGAACAAGCGCCAACATACAACGGATGGGCCTTCTCTTTCAAGATGTGATAGGAATGATGATCCAGCAAGACTTACCCGCCGAAGATCCTCCGATTATTCTGGAGGACGACCGAGGAGAGACGTCAGATCCACCACCAGCCCTCTCAACGGCCAAGGAAGAGACAATCTCTAAGGCTGACTTGGCTGACTATATAGCCCAGCAAATCCGGGTCCATCATGTAACTGAGGCAGCTGGTCAAGTCGTGAAAACGGGGCGGCCGTATCCAAGCTGGTACGATCAAATCAAATACCCGCAAGGCTATACAATACCGAAATTCCATGTGTATAAGGGGACCGGCAATCCTCATCAACACGTCGCCCAGTTCCGGGCCCTCTGCGGTAACACCGGCGGTGACGATAAACTGTTACTCCGTCAGTTCGTTGGCAGCTTATCAGAAACAGCATTCGAATGGTATTCAGAACTTCCGAACGATTCCATCAAAACGTTCGCTGAAATGGAGTTGTTGTTCACTCAGCGGTTCGCAAGTGCCAGCGAGCGCACTCCAATTACTGCTTTGATTAATGCCAGGGTAAAGCCAGGCAAAACCTGGGTCCAGTACGCTATACGCTGGCGGAATTTGTGGTCGAGATGCGAGCAGCGCATTGAGGAAGCACCCGCAGTGGGTATGTTCGTGGGAACCTTAGACCCCCACGCAACTATCTCCCAGTTTATGATGTTCTTTAAGCCAACCACATTCCAGGCTTTGATCGACAAGTTGGCTCAGATGGACCAGATGGGTCATAGACCACCTACCCCGAAGCCAGAACCTCGGAATGACAAGGGTAAAGGAAGGGCAACTTTTGTCGCGAATGCCCAACAGCAACCCGACGCCCCGAAATCGGCAGATCAATTGGAAGAAAGACGCCGATATTATAATGAAAAGATGAAGCGTCCCTACTCGTTCCCACGAGACAAGACGAGACGGTTATTTGAGCTGGCAATACGCAACAGACTTATTAACCTCCCGAATCCAAGGCGACCGCCACAACCTAGTGAGGTGAATAACCCCAACTACTGCCCTTACCATCAGACGGTAAGTCATCCGATTGAAGATTGCTTCGTCTTCAAAGGATGGATCGAAGATCAATACCTCCAAGGAAAGTTTGTACTGTCCGAAAAGTGGAAGGTGAACCCGCCACAACCACATACTCCTAAAAAGGCAGACACACCGGGGGCAACCTGCTCCTTTGTCGAAGAAGTTCCATGGGAGGTCGTGCTATCAACGAAGACCAAAAGGATGCTGAGAGACCTTCATGCGTGTCCTGCGATCGAATGGAAAGACCCTCTTGAACCTCAAATTATCGAAGGGATGTTGAAGCCCCGCCCAACTATGAAGACTCGTGATAAGGGCCCAAATACTCACGCCCAGCCGTCAAAAGCTTCGAAGAAAAAGAAGAAGAAATCCAAGAAGCCCGCGAAGCTTAGAGACGAGCGCACGAACTTGCAGAAGCAAATCGACGCGCTGGAAGAATACAATCAAAAGGCACGAACTCCTGTCACGCTGCGAGAGTTCCTCAACCACACCTTTCAAGACAAAGATGATGGAGGGAGCTCATCGGATGAATCCGAAGAGTACGCGGCAAGTTGTAACGTAATCTCCCACTCGCTTACCGATGGCAAGAAAGCTCCTGACATCAAGAAGCCAGAGGCGGAGCCCGAACCAGAGCGTGCGACGCTGACAACTGATATGATCAATGCCTTCCTAGACGAGATTCGTCTAAAAAGTAAAGCAGACCAGGAGCGTGAGATGGCAGCATCAGGAGGAACCAAATGCGGGCAACTGAACGAAGGAGTTGAACTACCCCTGCCAGAGCGAAAGGCATCCGAGATGGACAGGAAGATATTCAAGACGAGGAAAAGGTTCGCCAAAGCCATGTCAATGGGAATGAGGCTACCACCCTCGGAAGGAAACACACACAATGGGGCGGAGAAGCACCCTGATTACTGCGCATATCATCGGAAAGTTTCACACCCCACAGAGGAGTGCGACGCCTTTAAGATATGGTGGCAAGGATATGTTGCTCGTCGGCAACATTTCAAACGCATGAAACGCAAGAGCCGTCGGGAGCAAAGGAGCGCCGTTGACGGGCCCAACAGAATTACTGGCAACTGTTATATGGCTCACGCCGAGGGGTCGCAAGTCCTCACCTTTGGGAGCGACTCTGACGAGGAAGTGACTCTGGGCCCTCTCTTTGAAGAATCCGCGCTAAGGAAAGATGAGGAATCAGAAGCCTGCGGAAACACTCAGCTGCGCAATCGCACACTCCCGGAAAAGAATCTCGGGCCTACGAACAGAAAAGATAAGGGAAAGGAAAAGGTCACTGAAGATATCACTTTGGATGACCAAGTCGCAAAGGAACTGGCGACTAAAGACCCTCCTAGGAGGAGTAAAGTGGACTATAACATCCTCGCGCATCTAAGGAAGCTACCTTCTCAGCTTAGCATTCTCGACGCCCTCCTATTGTCAAAAGAATCGCGAGACTCACTAATTAAGGCGTTGCAAGAACCTGAACAATTCCAAGCCTTCCTCGCCACTGAAAAGATGAAGGACGAACTGGAGGAAGTGCATACGGCCGACGTCACTTTCGGTGATGAAGACCTCCTTCTCGGGGCCTTCGACCATAACCGTCCCCTATATGTCTCCGGATACTGCCATGATATCAAGATAGGCAAGATCCTGGTGGATAATGGATCCTCCGTCAATCTCCTTAATGTTCGGGTATTGAAGGAGATCTGCATGAGTGTGCAACATCTCGCTCGTGACAAAATTACTATCTCCGGTTTCGATTCACAATCGTCACGAACTCTCGGTTCCGTGATATTAACGTTACGCTTCGGGCTTCTCGTCACAGACATCAAATTCCATGTCATTGACGCTAAGACCTGTTACAACGCCTTGCTCGGCCGTCCTTGGTTACACGAGTATAACATCGTCCCTTCTACACAACACCAGTGTATGAAGTACTTTAAAGATGGTTTCGAGTATACTGTAACGGGTGAGCTGAACCCATTTTCCGTGAACGAAGTCCGCAAATACGAGGATGCGAAATACTTCTTGCCAGACTTTGAAGATACAGAAAGGTGTCACGACTCGGAGAACAAGGCCGCCGCCACCATCCCTGTTTTCGGAAGCGATACCGAAGAAGAAGAAGAGATAGTTTATACGGGGCCATCTCGGCGCAACAACCGGAGGACGCCCACCCCCATACTGGTCTTCGGAAGTGATTCGGAAGATGAGGTCAACGCCGTATTCTCCAATCGGCTTTCAATGCAAACACCTCCGGGCGATGACCATAACCTGCAAATCACCATGGTACCGCGAGAACACTACAAGGACCTCGACACGCTTCAAGCTCACAGTGTGCAAGAGCTGCAAACGTTTTGCGTCCCCCCCAGGCGAAAGGGTGAGAAGGTGATCCTATTCTACCGATCCTCAGAGTCGAAAATAGAGAAAGAGATCTGGCACGGCGTAGACGCTACGTGCGACAAACTCCAGCCCATCCGTCTGCCCAGATACTATACAAATGGATTAAAGAAGCTATTGAAGCGCCAAGGGGTACCCTTAAAACAAACTGTTCAACAGGCTCGGTTCTACAACAGGATTTGGGATGACCCCTGGAACCCAACGCAAATTGCCTAATGGGAAAATGGAGACACTAGGGCTTGGATACGCGAGAACCGGAAAGCGAGAACGGGCTCATAACAGCTACGCTATATATACCTTTGATGAAGAGGAGGACGCCCTGTCAGGAGATGCCAACCCCTCATCAAAACCAGACCACGCGATTGAGGTGCCAAGTCCGTCATTTCTAGAACAAATGGACAAGCCTATCAAGAAAGTGGGTCAGAAGGGTCAGGAAGACCCCAACCACGAAATGGCCATCTACGAGAAGGCCAGGGCGCAACGTCTATTTCAACAGGCTGTGAAAGGCAAGAATGCTCATCCTTGTCAACCCATCATGCGAAAAGCCCGATGCGGAGACGGAAATAAGTCGAGAAGCGGGAAAAAGAGCCAACAACAACGACGCAGGGTTAGAGGGTTACGCAATCGGGTATTGCACAGCTCGGATTCGTCCTTCATAGAAAAGATGAGTCGAGCGTACTCCTTCCCCCGAGACAAGACGGAAAGGTTACTCAAGCTCGCCCTAAAACATCAGATGATCGCGCTTCCGGAGTTTAGACACTCTAAGCAAGCTAATAAGGCCTCTCGCTCGGGCTATTGCTCTTATCACCGAGCCGCAGGACATCCTACCGAAGACTGCTTCACCTTCAAGAACTGGGTCGAGGACCAGTACCGACGGGGCAGATTCGCTTTATCCAACAGTTGGAGGGTAACGCCGCCACGAAGACACGAGCCCAAGGCCACAAGAGCAAAGCCGGATCCGCCCCGGCCCCGGGAGTGGATTCACACCTGTTATACGATTACGATAGACAACCCTCCCCGGTGCTTCGAAAACAGCGATGATGAGGTTATCTCAGAATTCCCGCCCGCTCCGAAAGAACTAGAAGACGGTATACATACTACCGCAGATAACCTCAGAAAAATTGAGTTGGGATCGGCAGAGGACCCGCGACCAACATTTGTCAGCGAGCTACTCTCTGAAGAAAGGGTGGCCGCGTTAAAGAACGTGCTTCTACGGCATAAAGACTGCTTCGCGTGGAACTACTCTGAGATGCCAGGATTAGATCCGGAGGTTGCCGTGCATAAATTAGCAATATCCCCGGATATCAAGCCAGTCAAGCAAGCGCCAAGAAGGATGCGACTCGAGCTTGAGATGAGCATCAACGCCGAAGTCAAGAAATTGATCGATTCTGGATTTATCCAAGAAGTCCAGTATCCCGATTGGATCGCCAATATCGTCCCGGTGATGAAGAAGAATGGGACGGTGCGTATATGCGTGGATTTCAGGGATCTCAACAAGGCCTGTCCAAAGGATGATTTCCCAGTACCGGTAACCGAGCTAATGATAGATAACACATCCACTCACGAGATCTTCTCCTTTATGGACGGGTCCTCAGGATACAATCAGATAAAAATGCATCCCGAAGACCAGAAGCACACCGCTTTCCGGACCCCTTTGGGTGTATTTTGCTACAGGGTTATGCCCTTCGGTCTAAAGAACGCCGGCGCTACCTATCAAAGGGCCATGACAAAGATCTTCGACGACCTCATACATGACATCGTCGAGTGCTATATCGACGACCTCGTAGTAAAGAGTATGTCCTATGAAGATCATTTAAAGCACCTGGAGACTGTGTTTCAACGCCTCCGGCAATATAATTTGAAAATGAATCCCCTCAAATGCGCGTTCGGAGTCTCCTCGGGCAAATTCCTGGGATTCATCGTTCGACACCGAGGTATTGAAATAGATCCGTCAAAGATTAAAGCGATCATGGAAATGCCTCCGCCAAGAACCCTCAAACAGTTGCGGTCTCTCCAAGGGAAGCTCGCATACATCCGGCGATTTATCGCAAATCTTTCAGGCAAATGTCGCCCCTACAGTCACCTGATGAAGAAGGGAACCCCATTCGTCTGGGATCAAAAATGCCAAGGTGCACTAGACGAGATCAAGCAGTACCTGCAGAACCCGCCGGTATTGGCTGCGCCGGTCAAGGGAAAACCCCTCATTCTTTATACAACCGCCCTCGAAGGTTCCTTGGGCGCATTATGGGCGCAAGAGAACGATCAGGGGAAAGAGAGAGCACTCTACTACTTAAGTCGAGTTCTACTGGGGGCAGAAAGCAATTACTCTCCCATTGAAAAACATTGCTTGGCATTAATCTTCGCGATAACAAAGCTCAGGCACTATGCGTTGGCACACGAAGTCTGCCTCATCTCGAAGGTGGACCCTCTTAAATATCTGATGACAAAAGCCATATTGACGGGACGACTCGCTAAATGGGCCCTGCTCTTGATGGAGTTCTCGATAATCTATCAACCTCTTAAGGCAGTGAAAGGCCAGGCCATTGCTGACTTCCTCGCTGAGCACCCGATACCGGCCGATTCTCCTCTGAATTGTGATTTACCAGACGAGCATGCATTTGATGCGATTAGCGGCGGAAGCACCCGATGGGAACTCTATTTCGATGGAGCGTCCTCCGTAAAGAAACAGAAACAAGGTATCCCAATGATCAAATCAGGGATAGGCCTCATCTTTGCAACTCCACAAGGAGGGATAATGCGCTTCGCCTTCTCCTTAACAGAGCCGAGGACAAACAATGAAGCTGAATACGAAGCCCTGATAGCAGGTCTCGAGCTTGCCATTGACATGGGGATTGAAGACCTCCTCATATACGGGGATTCTCAGCTGGTCGTTAGTCAAGTTAATGGTGACTACCAAACGTGCAAACCGGAGTTGGTGAGATACGGCGAAAAGGTGCAACAGCTGTTGGCCCAAATTCCCTCCTATACTTTGGAGAACATACCGCGCGCGGAAAACAGCAAAGCAGACGCGTTGGCCAAACTCGCTAAAGAACTGGCTGACGAGAACCTCGATGACGTCAGAATCGTGGTACAAAGCCGTCGAGTGCTCGCCCCGGCAGAAATATCTCCGGAATCATGCAAAGAAAAGGGAACGACTGAGCAGATGACCCTACAAATAAAGGACCATGAGAAGGCCAAGGACTGGAGGGAAGTCTTCATAGACTACTTTAAGTCCCGCCGCATACCCAAAGAAGCGTCCTCGAGACATCAGCTCATGAAACGAGCTCTATCTTTCGCTTTCGTCAACGATACTCTATACAAGAGATCGCTCGATTCTCTATGGCTGAGATGCTTAGGACCTGACGAAGCAGAAAAAGTCGTTCATGAAGTTCATGACGGACTTTGCGGTTCTCACCAGGCAGGCCCAAAGATGAAGTTAAAGATTAAACGAATGGGCTACTACTGGCCCACAATGATCCAGGACTGCCTCGAGTATGCGAAGCAATGCCACTCGTGCCAGATTCATGGAGACTTTATCCACCAACATCCCAATCCGCTACACCCAACGGTGGCCAGCTGGCCATTCGAGATGTGGGGGACCGACATAGTCGGCCCCATTGAACCAGCATCATCTCGGGGACACCGTTTTATCCTGGCGACAACTGATTACTTCTCCAAATGGGCAGAAGCAGTACCACTGAGGGAAGTGAAGACGGAGAATATCCTCCATTTCTTCAAAACGCACGTCATCTATCGGTTTGGAACCCCACGGCGGATTATCTCCGATAACGGGCCAGCCTACAGGAGCCATAAGATTAGCCGCTTCGCGCAGCAGCACAATATAGACTGGAGGTATTCTTCAGTTTACAACCCACGAGCCAACGGTCTGGCCGAGGCCTTCAATAAGACCTTGACGAAGATCATAAAAAAGACCGTCTCCCGGAATAAGAGAGACTGGCACGAGAGGCTGCAAGAAGCCCTTTGGGCTTATCGAACTACATTCAAGACGGCCACAAATACAACGCCATACGCGTTGGTATTTGGGACGGAAGCAGTACTCCCCCTCGAGATAGAGTTACCCTCTCTACGAGTTGCAGTCCACCATGAACTGACCGACGAAGAAAATGCTCACCTTCGACTTGAGGAGCTCGATGCCCTCGACGAAACCCGACTTATAGCGCAACAACATCTAGAAGCCTACAAAGCAAAGATGACGCGCTCGTACGAAAGATTGACCAGGCCAAGGGCATTCCGCCAAGGCGAACTCGTGCTGGTAGTCAAAAGACCTATGATCCCCAACCGTGCCAAGCGGGGAAAATTCGAGCCAAACTACGAAGGCCCGTACATCATAGACCAGGTTTACCAGGGTGGAGCCTATCTACTCGTGGACATGCACGGTGAGAAGCCTTTCAGGCCAATAAATGGCCGCTTCTTGAAGAAATACTATGCTTAGCGAGCCACAGCCCGGGTCAACGATAGATGACGACGACTATGTCCGCTCGCTATCTTCTTAGGCTCAGACTTTACAAGCAGTAGCTGGCCCTCCCATAGCGACGGACCGAAACGTCCTTAAACTAACAAGGGACCGAAACGTCTTTAAACTATGAACGGACCGAAACGTCCTTAAACTATCAACGGACCGAAAACGTCCTTAAACTATCAACAGACCGAAACGTCTTTAAAACTAACGGCGGACCGAAACGTCCTTAAACTAACAAGGGACCGAAACGTCTTTAAACTATGAACGGACCGAAACGTCCTTAAACTATCAACAGACCGAAACGTCTTTAAACTAACGGTGGACCGAAATGTCCTTAAACTAACGACGGACCGAAACGTCCTTAAACTAACGACGGACCGAAACGTCCTTAAACTAACGACGGACCGAAACGTCCCTAAACTACTACCGCAGCATCCTTAGGCTGACGAGATAAAAAAAAAAAAAAACGGTATGCCCACAAGCAAAATGGGCACGGATGAAAACCCGAAAGGGCTCCGTGAGTAAAAACAGCAGGACTACCGGCGAGTGTTTGTGAAAACCCGAAAGGGCGCAACCTCGTTAAAAGACACTTATAGGGTCCTCTTGACCATGTAAGAAGAAACCACCTGCGTGAGATCCTTACGACTCACAAAGGAGCAACACACTTAGGGATCCTCACGATTCCTAAGGAGAAAATACACTTACGAGATCCTCACGACTCGTGAGGAGAACTCTCTTATGGGACCCTCACGGCTCATAAGATTTGAAAGTCTTAAGTTACAGAGACCTAAACCTGTTCTTAAGCAAATCCTCCACAACCTCCGACATTGCCCTACAAGCGGCTCGGACTGACCCTTGTATACAATCCACGGGCGCGAATAAACATTTCCCTAACAAAGTCCCACCCGTGACTGGGGATATATCCATATGGTGAACGACCCTTGTAAGTCCTCTCGACTTATAAGGAGAAAATCCTCTTTGTAAGATCCTTACGACTTACAAGAGAACATGCACTTAAGAATCCCCACGATTCTTAAGGAGAAAACACACTTGCAAGATCCTCACGACTTGTAGGGAGAAACACCTTTGTGAGACCCTTACGGCTCATGAAATCAAAAGCCTTGGTCGACAGGACCCTTAACCCTGTTTGCTAAGCCACCTTTGTTCAAACGTCGACAGAGGCAAATGACGATTCGCTCCTGGTAAACATTCCAGTTGTAGCGGTGCTGACGCCGAAACCGGTATCCAAAAAATCCGAGCTTGCCGCGAACAAGCTAGCAAGCCACACATGCATGACAAAATAGCCGAAATGATGGGACGACTTGCAATAAAAAGAAGCAAGCAAAATCTCGGCGGTTCACAGATAACTTAGTGATCACCACCGTGGCATTCGTCTCGATACAGCAGACGCGATACCAGCAAATGAAGTGAAAGCCAAATTCCTAGCTTCATTGTCTCGACGACACAACATCGAGCGAAATAGAACAGCGGCAACCCCAAGTTCCATGGCTCGGCGACACATATCACCAAGAGTCAACCCCCATCCCGTGAAATGCGGATACAATCAGCAAACTTCCTGGTTACGTGGAAAGCGGATAACGTCACTCTTTGACCCCGTGGGAAACGTCCAGAGCGGATCCTGGTCCTCGCAGAGCATGGCAGTGAACCCGTGCGAAGCATCCAGAGCGGAGCCTAGTCCTCGCCTAACGCGGCAGTGAACCCGTGTGAAGCATCTAGTGCAAACTTCCTGGTTACGTGGAAAGCGGATAACGTCACTCTTTGACCCCGTGGGAAACGTCCAGAGCGGATCCTGGTCCTCGCAGAGCATGGCAGTGAACCCGTGCGAA
The DNA here is from genome assembly GCA_030015575.1 of Agapanthus africanus. NCBI lineage: Eukaryota > Viridiplantae > Streptophyta > Magnoliopsida > Asparagales > Amaryllidaceae > Agapanthus > Agapanthus africanus. Next base: position 162,357,820 of record JASDDO010000024.1, read on the forward strand.
GCATCCAGAGCGGAGCCTAGTCCTCGCCTAACGCGGCAGTGAACCCGTGTGAAGCATCTAGTGCAAACTTCCTGGTTACGTGGAAAGCGGATAACGTCACTCTTTGACCCCGTGGGAAACGTCCAGAGCGGATCCTGGTCCTCGCAGAGCATGGCAGTGAACCCGTGCGAAGCATCCAGAGCGGAGCCTAGTCCTCGCCTAACACGGCAGTGAACCCGTGTGAAGCATCTAGTGCAAACTTCCTGGTTACGTGAAAAGCGGATAACGTCACTCTTTGACCCCGTGGAAAACGTCCAGAGCGGATCCTGGTCCTCGCAGAGCATGGCAGTGAACCCGTGCGAAGCATCCAGAGCGGAGCCTAGTCCTCACCTAACACGGCAGTGAACCCGTGTGAAGTATCTAGTGCAAACTTCCTGGTTACGTGGAAAGCGGATAACGTCACTCTTTGACCCCGTGGAAAACGTCCAGAGCGGATCCTGGTCCTCGCAGAGCATGGCAGTGAACCCGTGCGAAGCATCCAGAGCGGAGCCTAGTCCTCGCCTAACGCGGAACCCGTGTAAAGCATCTAGAGCAAACTTCCTGGTTACGTGGAAAGCGGATAACGTCACTCTTTGACCCCGTGGAAAACGTCCAGAGCGGATCCTGGTCCTCGCAGAGCATGGCAGTGAACCCATGTGAAGCATCCAGAGCGGAGCCTAGTCCTCGCCTAACGCGGCAGTGAACCCGTGTGAAGCATCTAGTGCAAACTTCCTGGTTACGTGGAAAGCGGATAACGTCACTCTTTGACCCCGTGGAAAACGTCCAGAGCGGATCCTGGTCCTCGCAGAGCATGGCAGTGAACCCGTGCGAAGCATCCAGAGCGGAGCCTAGTCCTCGCCTAACGCGGCAGTGAACCCGTGTGTAGCATCTAGTGCAAAATTCCTGGTTACGTGGAACGTGGATAACGTCACTCTTTGACCCCACGGAAAACGCCCAGAGCGGAGCCTGGTCCTCGCCAAGCACGGCAGTGAACCCGTGTGAAGCATCCAGAGCAAACACCGGACTGTGGAGTCCTTAAAATCCACGGACTATGACGTCCTTAACCTCGACCGCGATGTCTTAAAACTAACGATCAACCACCCCTATTCCTTACAGATCTTTGCCTCGGTTTAAGGGTACATCTCTTCACTCCTTTGATGCCTGGCGTTGTAATTCCTCAACGTCTTCAAAGAGGTGACGGGTCCCTGCAACCAAACGTCGGACTGTGGAGTCCCTAAATCCACGGACTATGAGGTCCTTAACCTTGACCGTGATGTCTTAAAACTAACATCGGACTGTGGAGTCCTTAAATCCACGGACTATGAGGTCCTTAACCTTGACCGTGATGTCTTAAAACTAACATCGGACTGTGGAGTCCTTAAATCCACGGACTATGAGGTCCTTAACCTTGACCGCGACGTCTTTAAACTACAATATCTGGAGAAACCTCTGACTCCGTAGAACACGGACAAGGGTAACCGCATCCGGCGCTTACAAGTCCTCACGGCTGGGAGAAAAACTCTTTATGAGATCCTCGTGGCTCATAAAATGTAAAAGTCTCAGGAAGCAGATCTTAACCCTGAATCCTGAGTCATTGCTGTCCTGCAAGGAAATCAAGATAGAATATCCGCAGGATGCATTCAATAAAAAGGGGACACACCATTGAAGAGAAGAATATGTCTTCATTTATAAACCTCCATTCGACAACAATACTCGATCTAAAGCCAGCACAAACCACCCGATACGGGAGATAACATGGCAAGTTTCTGATCTGTATCCTATCAGGCCCGCATTTGCAACTGTACGAATGTTTAAAAGGAAATGTTGCCCGAGGCACTGATGTGCATGCAACGTAATGATGGTGCTCGTAATTAAAGAAAAACAGACAGCTCATTTACGCAAGCAAGACACACGTACGACTATCTGACAAGCATGAAAATTCAACAGAGAGCATGCAAACTACCAATGATTAAAGGAGTACATTGATTCAAACATACTACATTGGTGGAAAAAGATCACCAAACAAGGGATCAGAAATACAAGGGTTAACAAAGCAAAACACAAAATTCTCCAACTCTCTCTCCGCCTTCTCCAGCACGTCAAAACGACGGTTTTCGCGAGGAGTTGCTCCCCACCGGTTAGAGCCGTGCTCATCAACGAAAGCAGACATGATGGCCCGACGAGCTCTTATCTGACTCAGTAAATGAACTGAGTGATCCTTAAGAGCTTGAGTGATTAGACAAGCCTCATGAAAGCACTCAAGCTTGTCCTCTGCCGCGTCAAGGATCGCCGAAGTCATCTCCACCGGATGAGGGGGTATATCAGCAAGCACAGACAAGAGGATCATCTAGAGCCAAATGGAGCCCATGGGAAGAGGAGAGCCCCGACGGGTCAGTAGCTCGTACATCACCGTGTCACACTGAGCGTCGGTGAGAAGGGGATCCGCCAGCCGTGCAGCGAAGCGAGGAATTATCTCCTCAAGGGGCACCTCCCATGGTTGCCGAAGAGCATGGGGACGATTGCAAGCCATGGCGATTGATCGGGTTCCCAAAGATGACCACCTTAAGGCACGAATGGGCTTCTCTGTGAAGAAAAGAAGTAAGGCATGGGTTCAGCTTATAAAGGGGAGCATTTAATGCTATGCACAAAAAATGTTGTGCATGGTGGGACTATTCTCAAAGCCCGGAAAGAAGGGGAGAGCGTTGGAAATGAAATCCAATGACGCATTGGAATCAGGTTAGGGATATGAAACGTTCCCATCAAGCAGATCCCTGCATGCGCAACACGTGAGCACTAGCCTTTGATTGGAAAATGAGGCGGCACTGCACAGACACAACAGAGAACTAAGCTCTGATAACCAGAATCAAATTCTTAAAAGAAAGGTTTGAAAGGAAGGGCATGAAAAAGTGAAGACGCTTCTGAAAAGACGTTTCGTCTACCCTACTCCCCAAAGCAGATCCAGCGGTCACAAAAGTGACAGCGTTGTACTCACGTGCAAACACGTGAGAACAACGCTGTGGGGGCATTTGTTTCCTGATTTAAAATCAGGAAAGCTGATGGAAAAAGCTTCAAAAGAGGGTCACGTGCTTACACGTGACACCTAAACGCATCATCCAAGCAAGCTCAGTTTCCTAACTAAGTCTAAGAGAAGGGATTTCAGAAAGGGTCACGTGCCCCCACGTGACCAAGGTCACGTGTCGGCACGCGACATTTAAATTCAAGCAGCAAAGGCACACATTGATTCGCTGATCAAATCAGGGAAAAAAGCTTCAAAAGAGGTCACGTGCTCCCACGTGACCCGGGGTCACGTGTTGGCACGTGACGCTCAAGACAGCAAACTTGTTTTCCAGTTAAACCAAGGAAAGAGGCTCCAGACAAGGGTCACGTGCTCACACGTGACCAGGGGTCACGTGGTGGCACGTGACGGTTAAGCAGCAACCAGAAGGGAACGCAGAAAGAAAGAGGAAGGCTCATTCCAAAAGGGGGTCACGTGTCCGCACGTGACCATGGGTCACGTGTCCGCACGTGACCATGGGTCACGTGGTCACACGTGACCGGCTTTCAAAGCCCATGTTGACAACAGAATTAAATTCTGAAGGAAATTTGAATCCTTCCAAAGGAAAGTGAGTATCTGGGACCAATCAGATTAAAGATTCAGAGATGATTAAATACCATCTATCTATGGAAAATTTCGGGTTTGGAAAGATTTCCCCCTTAAATCTAACCAAAATAACAAGGGAGAATCTCTGAATTTGAAATCCAACGGTGAATAAAATTCACCTAATAATCCAAAGGTCCAGAACGAACGAAAGATGCAAATCAAATCTCTCAATGAAGATTCGTCACAAAACTAACTGATTCAGCTGCTTCTCCTATAAATAGGAGCCAAGAGACACAAAAAACATATAGGCGCAGAGAAGAAAAGAAAGAAAAAAGGGAGGAGAGCTTTGATATTTTAAAAAGACTCGGATCTTCTGCAAAAAAACCCTAGGTAAGAAAGGGAAGGCTTTTTGAAAACAAAGAGAATTTAATTCTCAACATATAAAACAGAAGAATATATTTCTTCTCTCTTTGGTAGAGGATCTGCAAAGTGCACATCTCCCCTTTAGGTTGAGAATTTAATTCTCAATGGGTTGAGATCCTGCCATGCAGGTCCAAAACATAGAGAAAGAATGCAAGCATGAGAATTTAATTCTCACAGAACTATAGGAATTTAATTCCTCTAAGATAAAAGTAGGGCTTGACCCTGTGTTATGGGAATTTAATTCCTTCAGAACAGAGAAAAACAGGGTTTAACCCTAATTAAGAATTTAGTTCTGTTGAAACAATGGGAATCTAAGTCCCTTAATCATGATCTGACGGGAAACGGAAGTTTGATTCCTTAAAAAGTTTTTATTAGGGTTTAACCCTATTCAGTTCTTCGCATAAACGAGGAATTTAATTCCCACAGAAAATCTAGAGTTAAACTCTATTCCAGAATACAAGTCTTCAAAAGGAAATAGGAATTTAATTCCTCTAAGATTTAAAGTTCGAGGAATTTAATTCCTGAAAAAAAAGAGTAACAGATCCTCTAAAAACTACATGGAGGCAGGGTCACGTGCTACCACGTGACCCCCCAAAACCCCTACAGAAAGCCCCTTTGAGGCAGCACCCCACGTGACCCACGTGACCCTCAGCAGAAGCCTTAACACAAAGGCATTTGAATGCCCATCACGTGATGGCACGTGATGCTCTGAAAGACGCGATAGTTTCAGCAGAGCAAATGAAGGGAAGGCGCTCTCACGTGCTGCCACGTGACCCTTCCTGCCTTAGTGTTTAACACTAAAATTAAAACTCTCGAGCCCAGTGTTAAAACACTGTCGGGCCTTAGCATTCAACACTGATGAAAAAAGCCTTATTTGCAGTGTTCAACACTGATTTGTTTTCGTGTTTAACACTAATTTGAAAAGGCCTTATTACTGGTGTTTAACACCAATTATCTCTCAATGTTGAACACTAACTTGTCAACCGAGATGTCATTCCCAGTATTCAACGCTGATTGCTCTGAAGTGTTTAACACCAGGCTTAGGCCCAATTGGCTAAAGGGATAGAGGCAAGCCTCTCCTGATTGGACTTAGCCCAAGCTGGCCATAAGTCCTCAATTCGTGATTAACTGGGCCAATGGGCTCATAACATAATTGATCAGTCTTGACCCAAATTGGGCCAGGAACTATTTAATCCACCGCGGTTCTAGGGTACATCTCTTCACTCCTTTGATACTTGGCATTGTAATCCCTCAATGTCTTCAAAGAGGTGACGGGTCCCGAAGACCACTCATGATATGGACTGTGGGGTCCTTAAACCCACGCATCATGCAAAATTCCTGGTTACGTGGAACGCGGATAACGTCACTCTTTGACCCCGTGAAAAACGTCCAGAGCGGATCCTGGTCCTCGCAGAGCACGGCAGTGAACCCGTGTGAAGCATCCAGAGCGGAGCCTGGTCCTCGCCTAGCACGGCAGTGAACCCGTGTGAAGCATCCAGAGCACAAAACGGACTGTGGAGTCCTTAAACCCATGGACTATGACGTCCTTAACCTCGACCGAGATGTCTTTAAACTACTCATCGACCGAGATGTCTTTAAACTACCCATTGACCGAGATGTCTTAAAACTACCCACGGACCGCAATGTCCTTAAACTACCCACGGACCGCAATGTCCTTAAACTACCCACGGACCGCAATGTCCTTAAACTACCCACGGACCGCAATGTCCTTAAAACTACCCATGGACCGCGATGTCCTTAAACTAGAACAATAGAGCCCCTATATGCTCTTTTGTCGGATCTAAATGGTCCTGTTTAAGTTGATCTTAGCCTCAAAGATGGCTAACGCGTCCTTAGACCTTCAAGCAGACTGGACTATGAATCCCCTTAATTAACTCTGGCTCGAGGGTACATCTCTGAACTCCTCTGACATCCGTCGTTGTAATCCTTCAACGTCGTCAGAGAGGTGACGGGTCCCGACGGCCACATATACGATGGACCGCCACGTCCCTAAACTGGAACATTAGAGTCCAAACCCTCTTTTGTAGGATCTAAACGATCCCGTTAAGTTGATCTTAGTCACAAAGTCAGACTAACGTATCCTTAACAAACGTTTGAGTCGATCTTAGCCTCAAGTATAGCTGACGTATCCTCAAACCAAACCCCCAAACCCAAATTTAAGATAATGCGGATTTGGACTAGTCCATGCCCTACGGGCGACGGCATAACTCAGTCTCCGTAAACGATCCACGGGCAATGAAACATAAAACAAGAACACACGACACGAAGTGACCATCTGGAGAAGGAGAAAGTTGTTACCGCAAAGCGGTAGCGTAATTAACTGCAGGGGCTTGCGCCTGCAGGGAAGAGCGTCCCCACAATCAAAAACCCCTCAAATGAGGGGGAATCTGACGAAGTCTGCTACATCGGACGCATCCGTCTAGACCTCCGATACATGGTGCCATGGATCGAATTGGCATCTTCGGAGAGGTGGACGGATAGCACCTATTGGCATCTGCCCCGAACCTCAGGCGAGACGTCCCGACGTCCCGCGTGTCCGTTCGGAGGGGAACACATATTATTGTTTTACTGTTTCGGATATCCGTACGCATCCATATCATTAATTACATATCTGGTTGCATGCAAGTTAGCTTGATACAGGCTATATTATTATACTCGCATCTATATTAATAAGAATATTGCATGTTTATGGTATTGTGCATCCATATTACAGTTTTACCGTTTTCCGATATCCGTTCGCATCCGTATCATTTATTATATATCTAGTTGCATGCCAGATCACATTATTTCATGTTACTGTTATATTAACACCCCATACTTGATAATGTGCTTCATGCGTAGTTGTGGAGTTGTAGATGTAATCCTTGATAGATATTTGTGCATTCGTGTTTTACTGTACATCCGTACTTTTATCGTACACCCGTACTTGCTAAAGTTTTATTATGAGCATCCGTTTGATACCTGTGCACTACCTGTCATGACCTAATATACCACTACTTGACATATTACTTGATCATGTTTCTAATGCCGACAATCCTGACATGTTGTCCTGACGGACGTATCCTGTTGTCTGCATAGACAAACATGTACCTGCTTGATCCTGTGTTGGAATTAGCTCCAGATTTATCAATACCTGACTTGAACACATAACTTGGGGGTAAGGGGAAATCAATGATGAAACCTGACTTGTAACTCAACAGTTCGATGCTTATACTGATCAGTTATACGGGCTAGGCCAACCCCGGGATGCTGCTGCTGACATCATTCGTCTATACATGTTACCTGTTTACTGCCTAGTGGCACGTCTCGGATTCAGCCCGAGAGTCTTGACCGTGGTCCCGGGCATGCACGGGATACTATTGAGTTACATCGACGATTCATTAAATTGATTTCAAAGACTTTAGAGTAATTAACCTAGTAGCATAGATTACTCACCGCATGCACATACACTTCACTGTTTCATATTCGTGTTACTGTTATACACTCATTATTGTTCGTACTCATGCATGCATATCCTGTTACCTCCTGATTATATTTTATCGTTTGATATTATGACACACTGACGTCTGGGTTTTGCACGGCCCAGATCTTTTATCTCTTTCACAAGCCGACCAGGAGTACTTCAGCCGACAGGCCGAGCAATGAGGATCCTGTTAGTATCTAATTAGTTTAGTTTTATTTCCGTACTTTCATTTCCTGATGTGAGCCCGTATTTTGGGACGTACTTTCCAGATTGTTATTGTTATTTGGATTTTATTGCTTCCGCATATTATTTCTTGACTCATTATTCTGGCAGATGGACATGTACTAGATAAATTATTTATTTCTACTGTTCTTGATATCTTATAGACAGCCGTAATGTGACTGTGGAGGGATGTTTCCAAGCCACAGGTAGCATGGTTGGCTCTGTCACGTGCCGATCTTAGCGCACTCTGGGAAGCGGGGCGTGACAGTCATCTCCACTGGATGAGGGGGAATATCATCGAGCACGGACAAGAAGACCATCCCAAGCCAAATGGAGCCGATGGGGAGAGGAGATCCTATACGAGTCAAGAGCTCGTGCAGCACCGTATCACATTGGTCATCTGTAAGAGCAGGGTTCACCAAGCGGGCAGCAAAACGAGGAGCAATTTCCTCAATAGAAACCTCGCAGGGCTGCCGGCAAGCATGTGGACGATTACAAGCCATAACCCTTCTCTGTTAAAACAATTCTCTGAAAGTGAAAGAGAAGAGAAGCGTTGCTTCAGATTATGAAGGGAGACATTCAAGTCTGGGCACAGAAAAGGTTTTGCATGATGGAACTATTTCCAAGAATTGGAAAAGAAAAGTTTGGCCCGGGAAAAGCAAACAAAGAAGGAGAAAATACACCTTCAGTAAAGAGGCAGCGCCTTACGTGCCTTGCTCGAGGGCGGCAGCGCCGAGAGTTAAAAACTCTGAGGCGGCGCCTCACGTGCCCCGCACGAGGGCGCCAGCGCCGAGAGTTAAAAAATCCGAGGCAGCGCCTCACGTGCCCCGCACGAGGGCGCCAGCGCCGAGAGTTAAAAACTCCGAGGCAGCGCCTCACGTCTCCCGCACGAGGGCGCCGACGCCAGAACTAAAAGCTCTCTGCCGTTGGGTCACAGAGATGATAAATCATCAAAATAAGAATTAAATTCTGTTCAGGAAATATTCCTCAAATCTTTCTGAACGAGAAAGATTACTCTCTGTAAAACAGAGCACCGTTGGATTAAAGATCCAATGGTGATTAAAAAATCACTAAGGTACAGAATAAGCTCTGTATGGGAAAATATTTCCCCAGTCTTTCTAAATAAGAAAGATTACGCTCTGTAAAACAGCACCGTTGGATTAAAAATCCAATGGTGATTAAAAATCACGAAGCAACAGAATAAGCTCTTTATGGGAAATTTTCCAATCTTTCTAAACAAGAAAGATTACGCTCTGTAAAACAGAACACCATTGGATTAAAAATCCAAGGGTGATTAAAAATCACCAAGCTACAGAATAAGCTCTATATGGGAAAATATTTCCCTAATTTTTCTAAACAAGAAAGATTACACTCTGTAAAACAGAGCACCGTTGGATTAAAAATCCAATGGTGATTAAAAATCACCTAATTACAGAATAAGCTCTGTATGGAAAATATTTTCCCAATCTTGTTAAAAAACAAGAAAAATATCTTCTGTAAAACAGAAGTCCTTGGATCAAAGATCCAACGGTGGATAAAATCCCCAAATCAATTAAGTATCTCTCAATTAGAGATTTCTTCAACTAAATCAACAAACTTGCCTCCAGTATATAAAGGCCCCAAGACTTCAAGTCTTAAAGAGAGGAACCCCCCCCCCCCATAAACTTCAAGTTCAAAAAGAAGAGCAAGCAAAAAGAGCTTTAAGAGAGAAGAAATAAGAAGAGCTTTCTTCAAGGTAAATAGAGATCACAGTATCTCATCTGCATATCCAAGGGTTTAAACCTCATAAAAGAACATAGTTCTTTTCCTGGATCTGAGATCCATGAGACAAGTCTCCTACAAATGAGAATTTAATTCTCGTGGGGATGAATTTGTTCTTGGGGATTGAAGATCCAGGGGAGAACCAAGAATTGAACTCTTCGGAAAAATACACAAAGAAAGAGACAGCGCCGAGCGCCTCACGTGCCCCTTGCATGGGCGCTGCTCAATAAAAAGTGCCTAGCACTCAGTGGCTCAAGCGCCCCACATGCCCCTCACATGGGCGCTGGCCAAATAAAGAGTGCTTAGCACTCGGTAGTTAGCGCTCAGCGCCCCACGTGCCCCTCACGTGGGCGCTGCTAAACTAAAGAGTGCTCTGCACTCAGTAGTTGACACCCAGCATCGAGTGCCCCACGTGTCCCTCACGTGGGCGCTGTTTAACATAAAACGCTCTGTAAATAGAGCCCAGCGCCATAAAGAGTTTTTGACACTCCATAAAACAAAAAATAGGGTGAGCATCAGAGCCCATATCAATGCTCAGCATTGTTCTACAAAAAGGGGGACTGAGCCCAAACAAGTGTTTAACTCTTTATTCAAAACCGAGTGGGATGAGTCCAAGTTGACCAAAAGTCCTTAATTCAGATCAACCGAGCCCATGTGCTCACAATTTTCTAAATTGGTCTTAGTCCCATACCCAACTACAGATCTCCCAACTGATATTGGTTCAAGGGTACATCTCCCCATACCTCTAATATATGTCGTTGTAATTCTTCAACGTCTTCATAGAGGTGGCGGGTCCCGACAATCAACAATTCCTTAGACCGTAATGTCCTTAAACTATCTATGGACTGTAATGTCCTTAAACTACCTGTAGACCGTAACATCCTTAAACTAAAACGACAGAGCCCAAATGCTCTTTCGTTGGATCAAAAATGATCCTGAACCCCCGTTAAGTAGATCTTAGTCCAATATCGGATTAACGTGTCCTTAACAAATATTTAAGTTGATCTTAATCTCAAACAAGGTTAACAATCCTTAAATCAAACCAAACCCAAATCTAAGAAAATATGGATTTGGACAAATCCACGCCCTACGGGCGACAACAAAAAATAGTCTCCGTATACAATCCATGGGCAACCAAAAATAAAACAAACACACACGACACGAAGTGACCTTCTGGAGCAGGAGAAAGTGGTTATCGCGATGCGGTAATGTAATTAACTGCAGGGGCTTGCGCCTGCAGGGAAGAGCGTCCCCACAATCAAAAACCTCTCACAACGAGGGGGAATCTGATGAAGTCCGCTACAATGGCCGCATCCATCCAGACCTCCGATACATGGTGCCTTAAATCATCTTGGCATCTTCGGAGAGGTAGACGAATAAAACCAAATAGCATATGCCCCCAAATTCAGGCGAGACGTTTGTCTTCCCGGTTTTCGGTGGTAAATAAGAGCATCGATACTCAAGAGTAGACTAGCGTATACGCTTCTCATCCCAGCAAGGAAAATGGCCTGTCCCACAGCCATTGGTATGTCATACCGGAGATAGTATACAGGTGATTATTGGGTTATGAGTTACACTGGACGGAGTCGATGGGAACTACCGGTTGGTATTATACCTATCGTCAGTTAGCAGTTCCCGGGTGGCATGAGTACAGATTAGTCCGTTGATTTGATATCATTCTTCGTCTCGAATGTGTTCCCACTGTACTTAGATTACTACCCTACCATAACTCAAAGGAGTCGTGCAAACAGGTTGTCGGGACCCGGTTATTGCTCATGGAACAAAGTGCCACACAGAACAAAGTGCCACGCCAAGTGTCATGCCTAGGGGGCGGGGGCCACCTCTTGAATCCATGGGGGCCACCTCTTGAGTCTGTTGGACCCACTGTAGAACAATAGGGACTCTTCGGAATATATTCCGAAAGAGGGCAGATCTATACTATAAATGGAATGATACCACTCTTCAATACAGAGGCACTTTTTAAGTGAACCGGCGCTATAGGAGCTTGAAAACTCCGTAGTTAAGCGTGCTCGAGCCAGGGAAGTTCTGGGATGGGTAACCTCCTAGGAAGTGGCCCCTGGTCGGGTCCGGTTCGCCCCGAAGGACAAAACCCTGCGTTTTCGGCCAGAGCGGACAATACTGTCTTTATTAGGAGTGGGGCGTGACACAGGTAGTAGTTGGGTGGAGTCCCGAAGCATTTAGAGGCAGTAGTGTTTAGATAGGATTCGTCTCTCCCGTTATTGGGGGTTGATATCGCGATGTGTTCGGAAAGCCATTACACAAAGTCCCTGGCCCATCGCAAGTGAGATTTACTGGTAGGTACACCAGTAGTTTCTCAGGATGTATTTGGACTCTACACCGACACGACTTATTGCACTATTAGGGGTCTGACGGTTACCATCCCCTAGGCCCGATATGCGATACTCTTGGACGAACCTGGGTATCCGTTACGCACAGAGAGGCTCAATAGGAGTTCAGATGAGTTTGCTGACGGATACCTAGGTAGCCGTTACGCACAGCTAGTGCCGCTGATGGCCTTGTGGTTAAACCCATTGTCAGCGTACTATCGAGTCTTTAGAGTCCCACACAGACGGTTTCCCTATTTCGGACGACACGATGTAGAGGCCATATGGTTTTACGGCAGGGTTCCGATCATATACGTGTACTAGCTACACGGATGTTGTTCAGACAGATAATACTAGTGGGATTTGGTTTAAGCCGGATTCTGGTATTCTATTTTTGGATTATTATTATCTCATTGTATTCGTATTTTTCGGAATACGAATACGGGTATGTATATACGGTGAAGGCATTCTTGTAATTTCACAAGAGATGCTTCTAGAAGGAGACATCTCATTATTTGGATTTATCTATTTATGGAAATAGATTAATGAGGTGGAAAATGGAGATATTTGTGGCCCAATATGACTTATTGCGCTATTAGGGGTCTGACGGTTACCACCCCCTAGGCCCGTGCGATACTTTTAAACGAACAGACCGGACTGTACGGAGTTTGTCACAGATAGGCTCAGTAGGAGTTCGGATGAGTTTGCTGACGGATACCTAGGTAGCCTTTACGCACAGCTAGTGCCGCTAAGGGACTTGTGGTTAAACCCATTGCCAGTATACCTTCGAGTCTTTAGAGTCCTACACAGACGGTTTCCCTGTTTCCGGCGAACCGATGTAGAGGCCATATGGTTTTACGGCAGGGTTCCGATCATATACGTGTACTGGCTACACGGATATTGTTCAGACGGATAATACTGGTGGGCTTTGGTTTAATCCGGATTCTAGTATTATATTTTTGGATTATTATTATCTCATTGTATTCGTATTTTTCAAAATACGAATACGGGTATATATATACGGTGAGGGCATTCTTGTAATTTCACAAGAGATACTTCTAGAAGGGGACACCTCATTATTTGGATTTATCTATTTTTGGAAATAGATTAATAAGGTGGAAAATACAGATATTTGTGGTATGGAGTAAAGCATGGCTCATATCATTTGTTTATTAGTTTGGACTCACTATTCAAGCATGGTTGATATTTTCAATTAGAAAATATTGCATGCTTGATGTGATAAAGTGTAGGAGCCATTCTTCACTTGCCAAGACCCTAGTGCTCATTTGCTTTCTCTCTCCATTTTTTCTTTCATTCTTCCTCAAGACCTAAAACCCTTACATGAGTTATGAACCATTAGATCTTTTGAGATTAGATACTCCATTAGATACTCTACATCTTCTAAGCTACCTTGTTTAGCGAACTAGGTATTTTAGTTATCTCGGTTTAGAATTTGGAGCTTGAAGTATAGACTCTCGGGTGGATCATCTTCAACACGAGGAGGCCGACGATCAAGTGCGATCCGGATCTTCGAGGAGCTCAAGGAGAGGAGGAGAAGAAGACCCGAAGGACAAGAATTAAGGAGATATAAAACTCTTACTGATGGAGCTTTGGATCTCCTTCAGATGCTGTCCTCCGTCGATCCTGCGATAACTGTCTTGGACGGCTGTGATTTGGTTTTGGAGTTTTTGGATGTGGATCTCAATAGGTTGGTGTTGGATGCCGAGCTACCTGCAAAGAAGTCCTGAGGTGGGCGACCACCATAGAACCCTCCGACGATCAAGTTAAAGCCGAGAAATAGGAGCAGAGTAGCGGCGTATTAAGATAATTCGAGTTGCTTGAGTCGTCTGAGAGATAGGTTTATATAGGGGTCGCATTGTGCGATCGGGCACAAAATCACCGCCGTCAGTTACGCCCCAGCATTATCCTCGCCTTGAATGGCGGGATGCGCCCATTAATGGAGGGATGCGCTAGCGTAGGATGCGGATCGTGGGGAGGCGGATATCTCGCCCTGGAGATATATGTGGAGCCGTTGCGGGACGCATGGGATCTGCGCTCCCGGTAGATCGGGGGAGGCCGAGGAAGCTCGAAATGTCGGAGGCTCGGAGACAAGCCTGGAGGCCGAGGAAGCTCGGCACTTCAGAGGCTTGGAGACGAGCCTGGAGGCCGAGGAAGCTCGACACGTCGGATGCTCAGAGACGAGCCTGGAGACTGAGATAGCTTGGAGGCGAGCTGTTGGTAGATTCCCAAGTAAAGATGGAATGTATTCAGGGTGGTCTCCTGAAAGGTCGGACACATTCCTCGAGACGAAGTCCCGAGAAATCCTCATAATGCAACTCATTTATTCCACCTCCGCAGCCTTCGGGACACGTCATCCACTACGCGTCGTAATCCGAAGAGACACCACTTGTGAGTATTATCATTAGCCCCCCACTCTCGTTCCGACCTATCCAAGGGTCGGGTCGAGAGTGGTCTGCTCGGTCTTTCTTCTGCTCCATTTAGCGCCAAGGAATCATAATGCGGATCGCCTAGGAATGGCACGGCGTTTGGCACTCGCATCGTTTCGATCTTTTGGGCCCACGTGTCGCCTCGTCGCGCGCCTGAATCTTCGCGCGTATCTCCGATGGCGTCGGCGGATCAAATGATCACGCTTTAAAGAGGGGGCGTCGTTTCAGTCGGTCGCCAGTTAAGATACGGGCCACGTGTCGGGCGTCGGTTGGCGGACGCGACAAACTGTCGATGTCACCTACAACCGTAGGGATGTCCCCAATAGCCGATCGCCACATGGAGCTCTGACGGCTGGCAGGCACGACGTTCCATTTTGGCGGGAGTCGATCTGGGCCGTCGGATGCTTTCTTTGGGGTGTATAAATAGAAGAGGACTCCTCTAGGGCCAACACTTCCGCCATAATTTTCTTTCGTTGTTGAAGATTTCTCGGCGCTCCTTCCTTTTAGATCGGATCACCCATGATTTTTCCTCAGCGAGCCCATTCCCTTGAATCAGGTTAGATGACTTCATCTAAGAAGTCTGTAGAGATAGTTAGGGTTGAGTAGGATGATGAGGCTCCGATCATTAGAGCCAAGTCCAGCGGGTCTTCCTCCTCCCCGGCTTCAGATAGTCGAGAGGGTTCTTCTGCCGCGTCGTCTGTGTCGGGCTCGCCCCCTAGAGCCAGGACAGCCCGTGTCGTTCACCGTCGGGTGGCAACAAGGGCGCCTAAGGCACGCAATGGGAATGCCCACGATGCGCCCTCTGTTTTGAGGAATGTGGACAAGCTTACCGAGATTCGGGCTCGATTCCATATTCTCTCCTACTATTCGTTTCACTTAGCTAGAGAGGGTGAGCGGGCGGACCAGATGCAGGGCAAGGAGATTTCCCTGTACTTGGAAGCATTTCGGGCCGGAATGCGTCTGCCCTTCTTAGCCGAGATATGTGGGGTGCTTCGCTGCTTCCATCTTGTTCTGGGCCAGCAAGCGCCGAACTCGTGGAGAATCCTCCTCAGGTTTCTGGTCCAGTTGAAACTTGAAAATATCCCCTTCGGTTTGACCCTCCTCATTTCCTTTCTCTGTTATAAGAATCACCCTGTCACCGACAAGGATGTGCTGAGCTGGGTGTACTTTTCCTTCAAAAAACGTAAGGGCGGGATGGCCGGGTCGGGTGTAGTAGCTGTCCCTTCTTCCATCAATGAATGGAAGGAGAAGTTCATTTTCATTGGGCTACCTGAGGGCGAGGATTAGCCCGTGCTTACACAGTGGCACAGGGCCGACTGACCGAGGGCGAAACAGTCATCTTCACCCGAGGTAAGGGTGGTGTCATTGTGGGAGCTGATCCAGCGGGCCGATGTCCTGCTTTCTGATCAGACCCTGAGCTGGGCTGGACTCATCCCTGCGCACTTTCTGGGTAAGTTAGAGCCGTAGAAGATCTATTTAGACTTTGATGAAATTCCTTTACCCTTTTCAGCGTCACTAACTCTCTTTGTGTATTCCCCCCTTTTTGCAGAGCAAATGGACCGATCCAAGTTTTTAGCTGCCATGGCCGTGAAGGCTCAAAAGAAGACCGGGGGCGGAAGCTCGTCCCGACTGGGTCTAAGCTCTGCCCCAAGGCCTGCCCCGCCAAGCAAGCCTTCAGCTGCGTCACCCCGAGTCCCCGAAAAGCGTCGAGGGGAGGCCAGAAAAATGCGCGAGATCCGGTACCTCGGGCAAAGGAGGAGGAGGAGGAGGAGGCCGAACCCACTGACGCCCCCTAAAAAGTCATAAAAGGACGGTTTCTCGGGCACCTCCTTCTACCGGGATCCCAATGCAGGAGGGGGCTTCTGCTTCGAGGTACCCTCGGGCCTCTCCGTCGCCGATAACTTGCTCTTTAACATGGAGCAAGCAGCTGGGGGCAAGATTCCCCGGGGGACCCTGAAGACCCAGATGGCCGCCATCGCTCAGGAAGCAGTTCAGGTCGGTATCCGTTTTCCTTTAAGAATCTTCTTAAGAATTTTTTTTTCTCGGTTTGAAATTTTATAACTCCTTTTGCTAATTTTCCTAAGGTCCTCTACCACTGCGCCTTCATTGTAAATATGGAATCCAAGGAGATAGCCCCGGCCATAAGGAAGGCGGGTGAATCGTCCTCGCGGGAGGAGGATCTGTGCCTTCGGCTGCAGCAAGTGGTGGAGAAGATAGCTTCCCTCGAAGCCCGGGTGGTCGCCGAAGAGCTGATGAACTCTAAGTATAAGGAATCTCACCGACTTCTGAGTGAATCCAACCGGGCTATGCAGACCAAGTTGGAGGAGGTTGGTAACCTCTATAATGCAATAAAGAAGTCGAGGGACATCAACAGGAAGGACGCCCGGGTGGCGCTCGAGGCAGTGAAGCTTGCCGAGGTTCGGGCGGTGAAGTCCGTGGAAATGTATAAAATGTCGAACCAGTTCTACGCCGGCCTTGCCGAAGCCTCGGCCATCGTTTGGCACCAGGCTCTCAACGCCGTCAAGGTTGATGCCGAAGTTCGTCGATGGCGAGCTCCGGGTCCAATACCCTCTCTCCGAGGATGCGCCGCAGGTGAAGGTTGCCGGGGCAGCCGCCGGGGGTGAGGCTGCCGGTGGAAGCGCCAACCCATAGGTCGCCGTTTTGGTCCCCGATGCTGGCGTCGAGCATGGTAAGATCCTCCCCGAGCTTACGACCTGAGCTTTCCTGCCTAAAGGATTTTTTTTCTCTTTTTTTCCTCAAAATTTTGTAAGCCTCCAGGCGTTTTTGTAAGGTTGAGGAGCCCAGAATATCTTATTTATTTTCAGATCATAAATAAAGTGCACATTCTTCTTCATTGTCCAAATGTTTAGCTCGCATACTTTTGTTTGTATCTTCATTCTGGAAGTATATTTAGCTCGTCAATAGCCTTGGCCCGCGAGTGTTAGATCGTGGGTTGGTGTCTGTCCTTTTTATGTGACAATCGCGCGTCGAGTGTAAGTCTAGTAACAGAAGGTCGGTACCCTCCCGTTCCCCAGAGTCGAGGTGGCGATCGTTCATTTAGCATGAATAGAAAAATAGCCAAGTTAGAATAGGTTGGTGTTGACTGATTCTTCCTTGACGAGTGTGTTGGATCCATCTTTTCTTAGGGCAAGAACCTACCCCACACAGACGAACCGAACAGGAGTATGTTCGGTGGCCTCTTGGTGAGGGCTTTAGATCCTTAGCATTGATGGATAGAAAGCTACCCGTTAGGGATGGACTGGGCAGGGAAGCTGCTCAGTGGCCTCGTTAAGAGGGCTTTAGATCCTTAGCGAAGATGTGTAGGAAACTGCCCGCTAGGGATAGACCGGGCAGGGATGTAACACCCGAGCCCAATGCTACTAGTTTCTGTTGTCGTATGAATGGTGTATAGTATTTATTTCGTTGATCCTACTTGACTGTTGTGGCTTATTGTAATTTTACCCCGTCAATTCATTTCTGCATATAACAATTTAAGGCGTCTAAAATAAAATTGAAATACTGGTCATAGCCTGCTTGACACCCCTAACCCTGTTGTAGCGTCCGTGCATCGTGTTCTCGTCCCGTTCAGTGAAACGGACGAGTTTGGACGGCTACGCGCACATACGTGTGTCCGTCTTGGGGGTATGCTTTTTGATTGTAAAATACTTCATTTTGAATTTTGGATCCCGCCTAAAATTTTCGTATTTCAATTTCAAATTCTTGGACCCGACCCGGGGGCAATTTGAAAATATTTTACTTTGCGCCAAAACCCCAAATTTCTAATATATTAAACCGTCATATATTTTAATCTAACCATACAATATTTCTTAATATTTCTAAATCTTTCAAATCCTTTATCCCAACCAATCATTTCTCTTTAAATCCCCGTGGGCCCCACTTTTTTTACGCGTCTCTTTCTTTCTCGCTCTCTCGCTTTCTTCCTCTCTCCTCTCTATCTCTCTCCCCGTCTTTATCTCTCTCTCTCTCCCCGTCTCTCTCTCTCTTTCTCTCTCCCTATATCTCTCTCTCCTCTATATATACTTTCCTCCCTCTTCTTCGTTTTCTTTTCACTAGCACCCATCACCAGCGAACCCTACCGCCGCCTTGCCCCTCGCCGCCGCAGCCCCAACGCCGACACCAACATCACCGGCTTCCTCGCCTCCTCGCCCTCATCATCTCCACTGCACCCTCCTTCCTCCTTCATCAACCCCCGTGCATCCTGCACCAGCAACCGCGGCCACCTGCGCACCCTGCACGCGTCTGCGCCGCCGGGAGTCGCCGCCGGTGACCTCGTCCCCGTGTCCCCAGTCTTCGTGCGCACCCAGTAAGCCTACCTCTCCCTCCTCTCCTTCTTTCCTTCTTCTTCCTTTCTCGTTCTTTTCCCCGGTTCTTGATTGGCCGATGGTTCCATGCAGGCACGTCACCGGAGCTCCGTCGATGCGGTCGGAAATCACGGCCCCTCCATGGATTATCGTGAACAACCTCTTCTCAGATCCTCTTTTCCCTTCTTCTTTATTTTCTTTTCTTTTCTTGTTACATCCTGATCGTTCGCTGTTTTGCATCTCGCCGGAATCCGGTGATGCCAACGATGATTCACGACATTCCAGCGTGGTACCCCGACCCGTGTGGCTTCACTGTTCGTCGTTTAGGTTCATTCCGTGAACCGTACGCCTGTCGCGAGTTTTCCCCGCCGACGTTTTACGTTTCGTTTTCCCGATTCGCGACCCGTCGAGGCAAGTACCTCTTGCTACATGCTAAATAATATTTACATACACATTGATGACACACTAAACCGGTAAATTTAACTTTAGTACGATCATTTCTCATTTTCGGGTTCAATATTGTTATATATCATTTTATCTTTCAAACTTGGAACCTACCTGTTGCAATTACTGTTTTGAACCTAATAACCATATTTACATGTTTTAATTACACTTCCACTGATGATGTAGCCTATGGCACCTTATCTATCATTTTACTTCATTCGGACACTCGTGCACATTTAACCTGCATAAACTGTGATTTCATCCGTGGAACCTATATATACATATAACATTGCATCCATAAAAATCTTAAACTGGTTAACATGATTTAACGGCCAAAATGGTCATACTGTATTCTTATATTGTTGAAATCATCTCTGAAAACACAACTGATAACTGTACTGCCAATTAATTGAATCTGCTTTATGGTTTAACTTATTGTTTAGATTATGTTATTGATAACTGTGCTTGATTATGTAACTGAGTATGAGCACATCCATGATATCGTTTACATCTTGACCTGACTTACTACATACATATTGATTTACCTGACATGGTACAGTATACTGCTTGACTTGACCTGATGTACCATGACCTGACCTGTTTACCTGATCTTGTGTCTAATGCCAACAAACCTGACATGTAGTCCTCATGGACCGTTCCTGTTGTCTATCCAGACAAACCTGTTTACCTGATCCTGTGTTGGCATTAGTTTCTTGATTACGGGATACCTGACTTGACATACACTTATAACTTGGGGGTATGGGGAAATCAAAGGTGAAACCTGACTTGTAACTCAACAGTTCGCTACCTATTCTGATCAGTTTTTAGGCTAGGCCAGCCTTGGAATGATGATGCTGACATCATTCATCTGTACACATTCCTGTTTGGTGCCTAGCGGCATGTCTCGGTTTCAGCCCGAGAATCTGGGGCCGTGGTCCCGGGTATGTACGGGATACTATTGAGTTACATCGATGATTCATCAATTTGGTTTCAAAGACTTTAGAACAGAAAACCTGATAGAACAGTTAAGTTTACCCACTGCACTGCTCTGATTTATATTATTGTTACCCTTACTTTATTCATGCTTATATTCGCATTGCATGTTATCATGTTTATTATGTTATTACTTGATGACTTGACGCGCTGACGTCTGGGTTTTGCATGGCCCAGATTCTGTACCGCTGTAGCAGTCCGAGCAGGAGTACTTCAGCCGACAGGCTGAGCTGTGAGTGTCAGTAGTAAGCTTTTCTTTCCTGCATTTTATTCCTGATGTGAGCCCGCATTATGGGACGTACATTCCAGTTTTTGTATTGGATCTTTCGCTTCCGCATTTTATTATTCTTGACTCATGTTATCTTGGATTATGGACATGTTTTAGATAGTTTTATTTTGTTCTTGATATCTCTACAGCCGTAATATGACTGTGGATGGATACTTCCTACCCACAGGTAGCATGGTTGGCTATGTCACGTGCCCATTTTAGCGTACTCTGGGAAGCGGGGCGTGACATGGTTCTTTTGGTATCAGAGACATAGGTTAGTCGGGTGATTCTCTTGTAGTTGGGTATTGTACCCAATACACGAATCAGAATACCCATGTTTAGGAAACATGTCCTGCCACCTTGCCGTTTACCGTTCTTGAATCACATTCTTCCTGATTATATCTTTTACGGTGTGCAAACTTCCTTTGCATATCGACTCAAAAATCTGATTCCTTGTTATCTCTAGGACTTAGGCGACTTGGGTGGAGTTATGTAATTGTGGTTATGATACCGTGGCATAGTTACAATGCGGCACTCTATTTAAGTAACTTGGAATTCTAGCCTTGACCCATATCCTTGATCTATATGTTGAATCTGTTATCATACTAATACTCTCTGGTGTTTGGGTGCAGCATCATGGAAGCCAGGAATCTACACTCGTACCAGAGGTGTATGGATGACTCTACCTTGCTTGGAGTAATTCGTGACTTGCTTGAGAACCACAAGCAGCGGACCGAGCTAAATCCGGCGTTTGCACTAAACCAAACGTCCGTACATAGAAGTGTTCCGGTGAACAGACACAGCATAGCACCAATGAAGAAAACAATTGTGGTTGATCGGTAGAGGGGCGTGGTTGTAACTACTGCCGTGTACACGGACATGTGCAAAGAGATTGTCGTAAGAGGCTTGGACTTTGTCTGATTTGTGGATCAGTGGATCACACCATTGGTAATTATCCGTCAAGACTGAGATTGAAGGAGGATACTCGGGAGCCACCGCAAGAGCAGCTTCCAAATCAGGAGCAGTTAATTCAGGGAGCTAATCAGGCTCAGGCTTTTCCCCTGATGGCTGAAGAAGCTAAGGCGTCAGGAGAAGTTGTTTCAGGTACTCTACTCGTTCATGGTTTTCCCACATTAGCTTTATTTGATTCTGGTGCATCCCATTGTTTTATGTCATCCAAGTTTATGACTACACACTCGATTGACTACACGACCCTGTCTGGTTTCTGGGACATACACACTGGGAATGGGAAAATCATAGCTAGTAGGGAATGTAAAGATTGTATAGTTGTTGTGTGCGGACGGGAGCTTTTTGCAGATTTCTTGGTGATTAATACGGACAGCTACGAGGTCGTCTTGGGAATGGGTTTTCTTGGCACTTTCCACGCTCATATTGATTGTAGGGCAAGGAAGGTAATTTTCCAGATTCCCGGACATCCCGAGTTTAGCTTCACTGGAGGAAGCAGTTCTGTCGGGCCAGTCGAGTTTAGGGCTAGGCCGACAAATAATGTTCTTGCAGCAATGGAAGTTGATAAAAGTGAAGAGCCGGCTGTTGTTCGCGATTTTATGGACGTGTTTGAAGATATATCGGGTTTACTGCCGAAGCGAGACGTGGAGTTCGCAATTGATCTTATTCCTGGTGCAGCGCCAGTATCCAAAGCGTATTATCCAATGGCACCAGTGAAGTTGGAAGAAGTCAAGAAACAGGTTGCTGAACTGCTTGAGAAAGGTTGGATTCGAAGCAGTAACTCACCTTAGGGAGCTCCAGTTCTTCTAGTAAAGAAGAGGGATGGCACAAGAAGGATGTGCATCGACTATCGAGAATTAAACCGGGTGACTATTAAGAACAAGTACCCGATCCCTCGCATTGGCGAACTTTTCGAGCAGCTTAGTGGCGCGAGGGTATTCTCAAAGCTGGATTTGCGATCCGGGTATCATCAGGTCCGAGTGAAAGCAGAAGATATTTGCAAGACGGCGTTCCGAACTCGGTATGGACATTACGAATACTTAGTGATGCCCTTCGGAGTAACGAATGCGCCGGCAGTATTCATGGACTTGATGAACCGAATCTTTTCACCATTCTTGGACCAGTTTATTGTGGTATTCATTGACGATATTCTGGTTTACTCAGAGAGTTTTGAAGATCATGCTGAGCTTTTGAAGATCGCACTGCAAACGTTGAGACAAGAGAAGTTATATGCGAAGATGAGTAAGTACGAGTTCTGGCTGGAGGAAGTAAAGTTTGGGGCATGTTGTGTCTGGCGATGAAATTGCCGTCGATCCAGAAAAGATTGCAGCAGTATGAGATTGGCCAATTCCAAAGAATGTTGTAGAGATAAGAAGTTTTCTTGAACTCGCAGGGTATTACAGAAGATTTATGGAGAACTTTGCTCATCTGGCGGAGCCGTTAACCAAGCTTACGCGCAAGGAGGTACCTTTTGTAAGGACGGACAAATGTGCGTTAGTTTTTGAGACGTTGAAGCAGAAATTGATAACCTCCCCTATTCTGACCGTGCCAGACAATTCCGGAGGATTAGGGATTCACGGCGACGCATCTGGGAAAGGATTGGGATGTGTTTTGATGCAGCATGGGAAGGTTGTAGCGTACACATCGGGACAGTTGAAGACCCATGAAAAGAATTATCCAACTCATGACTTGGAGCTTGCGGCTGTGATTTTCGCTTTGAAGATTTGGAGACACTACCTTTTGGGCGAAAGGGTCGAAGTTTTCACGGATCATAAGAGCTTGAAGTATGTGTTCACGCAAAAAGAGCTTAATATGAGGCAACGTAGATGGTTGGAGCTGATGGCTGACTACGATCTTGATCTTAAGTACCACCCGGGGAAGATTAATGTCGTGCCGGATGCGCTTAGTCAGTTACCAGCAATTCAGGTCTTAACTACGCAGGAGGAGATCGTTGAAGATTTTTGAAGATTCGACTTGGAGGTTGTGCTATCGCATTCTTCGGGACAGTTGATGCAGCTGCAAGTACATTCGTCATTGATCGAGAATATTAAGGCAGCGCAATCGCAGGATCCTAGACTGCAAAAGTTTCAAGGACAGGTTGAAGCCGGACTACGAACAGATTTATTGATCCATGAAGATGGTTCGTTGAGGTATGGTAGCCGTTTGTGTGTGCCAAAGGGGGGATATTCGTGAAGAACTTATGAAGGAGGCACACAGTTCAACTTATTCTGTACATCCAGGAGGCACAAGGATGTACTGAGATTTTCAACAGCATTTCTGGTGGGAAGGCATGAAACGGGAGATTGCTCGCTTTATGGCAAAGTACTTGGTGTGTCAGCAAGTTAAGGCTGAACATCAAAGGGTTGCCGGTTTATTGCAACCACTTCCGATTCCTCAGTGGAAGTGGGAACATATAACCATGGATTTCGTGACGGCTTTACCGTGGAGTCCAAAAGGCAACAATGTTGTATGGGTGATTGTTGATCGTTTGACCAAGGCAGCTCACTTTATTCCTTTTCGGGTTGGTCAATCAACGGAGACTTTAGCAGAGCGGTACATGCAAGAGATTGTAAGATTGCATGGAGTACCGGTGAGCATCGTGTCCGATCAGGACACTCGGTTCTTATCACACTTTTGGCGGAGTCTACAGGAAGGTTTGGGGACTCGATTGAAGTTTAGCACAGCTTATCATCCTCAAACTGATGGTCAGTCGGAGAGAACAATCCAAACTCTTGAGGATATGTTGAGGGCATGCATGTTGGACTTCAAGGGGTCTTGGGAAGATCATCTACATTTGGTGGAGTTTTCTTACAACAACAGTTTTCAGGCAACTATCCAGATGGCTCCATTTGAAGCTTTGTATGGTCGTAAATGCCGTTCACCTGTTTGTTGGGACGATGTTGGTGAACGAAGATTATTGGGACCAGTTTTGGTTGTGCAGACAGTTGAGAAGGTTAACACTATCAGAAATCATATGAAAGCAGCTCAAGACCGACAGAAGAGTTGAGCGGATACGTCGAGAAGACCTCTAGAGTTCGCCGTGGGTGATTTGGTATTCTTGAAGATATCACCGACTAGAGGGGTTATTCATTTTGGGAGTCGAGGAAAGCTCAGTCCTCGATTCGTTGGACCCTTTGAGATCTTGGAGCGTGTTGGTAAGGTAGCGTATCGTTTGGCGTTACCGCAGTCCTTGGCGAATGTGCACGATGTGTTTCACGTATCTCAACTGCGTAGGTATATTCGAGATGAAACGCACGTATTGGATCATTCGGAGCTAACAGTACGAGAAGACATGACTTTTGAGGAGCGACCGATTGAAATCGTGGATCGAAGGGAAAAGGTTCTTAAGAACAGGATGATCCCTCTTGTGCTTTTTTCTTGGGGTAATCGCTCGCATGGAGAGTCCACTTGGGAAAGAGAAGATGAAATCCGGCAGAAGTTTCCTCATCTTTTCTTATAGTTATTTGTCGTCTATCTTTGTATTCTTAGAATTTCGAGGACGAAATTCTTTTTGTAGTTGGGTATAATGTAACACCCGAGCCTAATGCTACTGGTTTCTGTTGTCGTATGAATGGTGTATAGTATTTATTTCGTTGATCCTACTTGATTGTTGTGGCTTATTGTAATTTTACCCCGTCAATTCATTTCTG
Organism: Agapanthus africanus; assembly: GCA_030015575.1. NCBI lineage: Eukaryota > Viridiplantae > Streptophyta > Magnoliopsida > Asparagales > Amaryllidaceae > Agapanthus > Agapanthus africanus. The sequence goes on from JASDDO010000024.1 coordinate 162,382,764, forward strand.
CATATAACAATTTAAGGCGTCTAAAATAAAATTGAAATACTGGTCATAGCCTGCTTGACACCCCTAACCCTGTTGTAGCGTCCGTGCATCGTGTTCTCGTCCCGTTCAGTGAAACGGGCGAGTTTGGACGGCTACGCGCACGTACGTGTGCCCGTCTTGGGGGTATGCTTTTTGATTGTAAAATACTTCATTTTGAATTTTGGATCCAGCCTAAAATTTTCGTATTTCAATTTCAAATTCTTGGACCCGATCCGGACGCAATTTGGAAATATTTTATTTTGCGCCAAAACCCCAAATTTCTAATATATTAAACCGTCATATATTTTAATCTAACCATACAATATTTCTTAATATTTCTAAATCTTTCAAATCCTTTATCCCAACCAATCATTTCTCTTTAAATCCCCGTGGGCCCTACTTTTTTTACGCGTCTCTTTCTTTCTCTCTCTCTCTCTCCCCGTCTCTATCTCTCTCTCTCCCCGTCTCTCTCTCTCTTTCTCTCTCCCTATATCTCTCTCTCTCCTCTATATATACTTTCCTCCCTCTTCTTCGTTTTCTTTTCACCAGCACCCATCACCAGCGAACCCTACCGCCGTCTTGCCCCTCGCCGCCGCAGCCCCAACGCCGACACCACCATCACCGGCCTCCTCGCCTCCTCGCCCTCGTCATCTCCACTGCACCCTCCTTCCTCCTTCATCAACCCCCGTGCACCCTGCACCAGCAACCGCGGCCACCTGCGCACCCTGCACGCGTCTGCACCGCCGGGAGTCGCCGCCGGTAACCTCGTCCCCGTGTCCCCAGTCTTCGTGCGCACCCAGTAAGCCTGCCTCTCCCTCCTCTCCTTCTTTCCTTCTTCTTCCATTCTCGTTCTTTTCCCCGGTTCTTGATTGGCCGATGGTTCCATGCAGGCACGTCACCGGAGCTCCGTCGACGTGGTCGGCAATCACGACCCCTCCACGGATCATCGTGAGCAACCTCTTCTCAGATCCTCTTTTCCCTTCTTCTTTATTTTCTTTTCTTTTCTTTTCTTGTTACATCCTGATCGTTCGCTGTTTTGCATCTCGCCGGAATCTGGTGATGCCGAAGACGATTCACGACGTTCCAGCGTGGTACCCCGACCCGTGTGGCTTCACTGTTCGTCGTTTGGGTTCATTCCGTGAACCGTGCGCCCTTCGCGAGTTTTCCCCACCGACGTTTTACGTTCCGTTTTCCCTATTCGCGACCCGTCGAGGCAAGTACCCCTTACTACATGCTAAATAATATTTACATACACATTGATGACACACTAAACCGGTAAATTTAACTTTAGTACGATCATTTCTCATTTTCGGGTTCAATATTGTTATATATCATTTTATCTTTCAAACTTGGAACCTACCTGTTGCAATTACTGTTTTGAACCTAATAACCATATTTACATGTTTTAATTATTCCACTGATGATGTAGCCTATGGCACCTTATCTATCGTTTTACTTCATTCGGACACTCGTGTACATTTAACCTGCATAAACTGTGATTTCATCCGTGGAACCTATATATACATATAACATTGCATCCATGAAAATCTTAAACTGGTTAACATGATTTAACGGCCAAAATGGTCATACTGTATTCTTATGTTGTTGAAATCATCTCTGAAAACACAACTGATAATTGTACTGCCAATTAATTGAATCTGCTTTATGATTTAACTTATTGTTTAGATTATGTTATTGATAACTGTGCTTGATTATGTAACTGAGTATGAGCACACCCATGATATCATTTACATCTTGACCTGACTTGCTACATACATATTGATTTACCCGACATGGTACAGTATACTGCTTGACTTGACCTGATGTACCATGACCTGACATGTTTACCTGATCTTGTATCTAATGCCAACAAACCTGACATGTAGTCCTCATGGACCGTTTCTGTTGTCTATCCAGACAAACATGTTTACCTGATCCTGTGTTGGCATTAGTTTCTTGATTATGGGATACCTGACTTGACATACACTTATAACTTGGGGGTATGGGGAAATCAAAGGTGAAACGTGACTTGTAACTCAACAGTTCGCTACCTGTTCTGATCAGTTTTTAGGCTAGGCCAGCCTTAGAATGATGATGCTGACATCATTCATCTGTACACATTCCTGTTTGGTGCCTAGCGGCATGTCTCGGTTTCAGCCCGAGAATCTGGGGCCATTGTCCCGGGTATGTACGGGATACTATTGAGTTACATCGATAATTCATCAATTTGGTTTCAAAGACTTTAGAACAGAAAACCTGATAGAACAGTTAAGTTTACCCACTGCACTGCTCTGATTTATATTATTGTTACCCTTGCTTTATTCATGCTTATATTCGCATTGCCTATTACCCTGTTTATTATGTTATTACTTGATGACTTGACGCGCTGACGTCTGGGTTTTGCATGGCCTAGATTTTGTACCGCTGTAGCAGTCCGAGCAGGAGTACTTCAGCCGACAGGCTGAGCTGTGAGTGTCGGTAGTAGTTAGCTTTTCTTTCCTGCATTTTATTCCTGATGTGAGCCCGCATTATGGGACGTACATTCCAGTTTTTGTATTGGATCTTTCGCTTCCGCGTTTTATTATTCTTGACTCATGTTATCTTGGATTATGGACATGTTTTAGATAGTTTTATTTTGTTCTTGATATCTCTACAGCCGTAATGTGACTATGGATGGATACTTCCTACCCACAGGTAGCATGGTTGGCTATGTCACGTGCCCATTTTAGCGTACTCTAGGAAGCGGGGCGTGACAAGGGAAGCTTCTCGGTGGCTTCGCAATGAGGGCTTCAGAACCTTAGCACAGATGGGTAGGAAACTACCCGCTAGGGATAGACCGGCTTCAGGTCCTTAGCGTAGATGGATAGGAAACTACCCGCTAGAGATGGACCGGGCAGGAAGCTGCTCGGTGTCCTCGTTAAAAGGGCTTCAGATCCTTAGCGTAGATGGGTAGGAAGCTACCCGCTAGGGATGGACTGGGTAGGAAGCTGCTCTGTGGCCTCGCAATATAGGCTTCAGATCCTTAACGTGGATGGGTAGGAAGCTACCCGCTAGGGATGGACCGGGCAGGAAGCTGCTCGGTGGTCTCGCAATGAGGACTTCAGATCCTTAGCGTAGATGGGTAGGAAGCTACCCGCTAGGGATGGACCGGGCAGGAAACTGCTAGGTGGCCTCGCAATGAGGGCTTTAGATCCTTAGCGTAGATGGATAGGAAACTATCCGCTAGGGATAGACCGGACAAGGAAGCTACTCGGTGGCCTTATTAAGAGGGCTTCAGATTCATAGCGTAGATGGGTAGGAAGCTACCCGCTAGGGATGGACTGGCCAGGGAAGCTTCTCGGTGGTCTCGTTAAGAGGGCTTCAGATCCTTAGCGTAAATAGGTAGGAAGCTACCTACTAAGAATGGACCGGCCAGGAAAGCAGCTCGGTGGCCTCGCAATGAAGGCTTTAGATCTTTAGCGTAGATGGGTAGGAAACTACCCACTAGGGATTAGCCAGCATGAAATTGCTCGGCGGCCTCTTGGTGAGGAATTTGGATCCACAACGTTGTTGGGCAGGAAGCTACCCACTGCGGATGCACCGAGCAGGAAGCTCCCGGCGGCCTCATGAGGAGGGCTTTCGAGTCTCCCCTGGGCCCTCACAGGGTGTCGTTTAAACTTCCGTAGGCCGCATTAGCGGGAGTGAGGGCGTCGTTCAACATTCCGCGGGCAGCATTGGTGGGGGTGAGGGCGTCGTTCAACCTACCGTGGGCCTGTTCACCGCCGAAAACAGAGACGGACTAGGATGGATCGTCTTTCCTGAATTTGGGGGCAGATGCTATTTGGATTTATCTGTCCACCTCTCCGAAGATGCCAAGTTGATTTATGGCACCGTATATCGAAGGTTTGGATGGATATGGCCATTGTAGCAGACTTCGTCAGATTTCCCCTCATTCGCGAGGGGTTTTTGATTATGGGGATGCTCTTCCCTGCAGGCGCAAGTCCCTGCAGTTAATTATGTTATCGCATCGTGATAACCACTTTCTTCTGCTCCGGAAGTTCACTTCATGTCATGTGTGTTTTTGTTTGTTTAGGTTGCCCGTGGATTGTATATGGAGACTAATTTATGTTGTCGCCCGTAGGACGTAGATTAGTCCAAATCCGTATATCTTAGATTTGGATTTGTTTTATTTAAGAATCGTTAATCTAGTTTGAGATTAAGATCAACTTAAATGTATGTAAGAAGTTGAGGCTCGGTTAGTCTTTTGTTAAGGATACATTAGTCCAATTTGATACTAAAATCTACTTAACAAGGTTTAGGATCATTTTTGTTTCAGATCCAATAAGAAACCATTTGGGCTCTATTGTTTTAGTTTAAGGACGTTGTGGTCCGTTATCGTCATTTTGGAGGCGAAGTTTTAGTTTGAGGACATCTCGGTCCATTGATCACCATTTTGCAGGCGAGATTTTAGTTTAAGGACGTCTCGGTCCATTGATCGCCATTTTGGAGGCAAGATTTTAGTTTAAGGACGTCTCGGTCCGTTGTTAGTTTAAGCACGTTTTGGTCCATTGATCATCTTGCGCGCACGTATATTTGTTACGTGACGGGATGAACGATGATATGGGATGCACTCAGTTTGGGGTGCGGTCTGATTTGAAGTGTACACATCAGTGCACCAAAAAGCTGTTAGTTGTCGGGACCCGCCACCTCTCTGAAGACGTTGAGGAATTACAACGACATGTATCAGAGGTGTAGAGAGATGTACCCTTGAACCAATTCCCGTATTTGAGGGACAAGGGATTAATGGTAAACCCAGGAATCATTAGTCGTATTTTGATACTAAGATTTTCTCAGGAGAATGTGGGACAAATATCGTTTTGGGATATCATTAGCTAGAAGATCAATGGTCGTATTTGGGACTAAGATCAGTTTGGAAAGTAGTGAGCACATGGGCTTGGTTAATCTGAATTAGGGAGTTTCTACTCTCATGGGACCTAACCAACTTGGGCTTGGTCCACTCAGTTTTCCTTTTATTTGAAAAAGAGTGCTAAGTACTTGTTTGGGCTCGGTCCTTTTTTTTGTGCAAAAAAAAATGTTGAGCACTAAGTTCTAACGCTCACATATAATCATGTGGGGTCTCAGTCATGGGAATTGCCCAATAAGTGTTAAACACTTACCCCTTTTGTCTTTATATGGAGTGCTAAGCACTCTTTATGTCGCCCATGTGCGAAGCACGTAAGGAGCTAGGCGCTGCCTAGTGAGTGCCAAGCACTTTTTATTCTGTGGAGCCCACATGACGGTCACGTGAGGCGCTGGGCGCTAGGCGTCGCTCAATGAGTGCTAGGCGCTCCCTTTTTTCTGTAGCGCCCCTTCCTGAGTTTTTTTATTCTGTGGCGCCCACGTGAGGGTCGGGTGAGGCGCTGGGCGCCGCTCAATGAGTGCTAGGCACTCCTTTTTTTTCTGTGGTGCCCATGCAAGGGGCACATGAGACGCTGGGCGCTAGGTGGTTGATACGTTTTCACCGTGTCATATTTAGAAAGGATTTTGAAATTACCGCAATCAAAAACAGTGTCGCGTGTAGCGAGCCGTGATGAGTACGGGTCGTCTGCAGGGAGATGGTAGGTTTTTAGGCTTGTTTTAACGAATTAATACCGTATTTTGGTTTGTTGTTTATACTAAGTGTTGTAAGAATGTTATGTTTAAAGACTTGTTATGGGTAGTTTTAGGTTAGCTTGCATGAGGATGATGTTTGTCGATTCCTTATAGACCCAATTTTGATATTGACACTAAGGCAATAGGCAACAACGTGGATTAGGGAACTTGAAATACGGTATTTGCGGTTTTTTCACTAAATCCGTATTCCTTGACCCTTGTCCTTCCGTTGTTATCTCTTGACCTTAGCCTTCGGCAAACCACTCACAACCCGGTCACAATTAGGATTCACCGCTACCATGGTAGGATAGGGTGCCTATCAGAGCGGAATTGCGAGTGGTTTGCTCGGAGTTTCAATTGCAAAGTTAAGGTTTTTAAGGTTTTCACAAACATATCTCCTAACACAAACTAACCATATTCTACCCTTAACAAGTAAATCAATTACACACATATATTTACAATAACAAAATAAAAAGGAAAAGAGTAAAACAACATAATAAGAAATAGCAAGAAAAGAAAAGACAAAGAGAGAACCGATAAAACGTGCAAGTTCCTTTACTTTTTCTTGAATCCCGTATAATTGTGAAATCAAAATACCAAATTTTAAGATTGCAAGCACACTAAAGAGGTTGCAAGATCAAAGTAAAGCAATGATTTCACAAGTTCCAAATATGTAGAAGGCAAGACATATGTAATGAAATGAGAATTTTATTGAATGTCAAACAAGATACAACTATTCTTGAAGTCAAGAACCTAAGCCTTAAGCTTGCAAGTTCAATGGAGAAGTTGCAAGGTCAAGACAAAGGTACAAGAGCTCAAGAGTTTAAAGAGAAAGCAAATTACAAATTACAAGAGTTCTAAAATAAAACTAGAGCAAAAGTATCCCCTTCCCCTTGTCCCTTGGCCTGGTATTTTTAGGCACAAAAGAAAATTAAAAAAGTAATAAAAATAAGGTGACGTGGTATCAAGGGAGGGACCAAAAAAATTTGGGGATCAATGGGGCTAGGGGCCGGCCAGCTCGGAAATTTAGAGGGTATGGCCGGCACCAAACCGAGCAACCTTGCTCGTATTTGCTGTGTGGTCTTGTGTGCTTTCCCATATGCCTTTTGTGCTGCTTAATTTCTCTATAGAGGTCTTGGTTGTACTCAGAGATTTGGAAGGAAACCTTGATACTTCAAATCACATCAACTCTTTTAGCATTTAATGCACATGTTCCCTACTTGCACCATTTCATCATATCATGTAGCCAAGGCAGCCCCAACATGGTCCATGTGCATACTTGCATTGTGTTGGACCAAAATTGTGTGCACACATCTATTTGCAAAAAGAACTCTTTGGACAATGATCGGTTTTCTGTTCTGTTTACAGTGTCGGCATCCAAACGTTATATTCGTGATTTTGAGTGAGTTTCCAGTATTTTATCACGAACGCCTGTAATCTGTATTACTAAGCAGACACTATTTAATAGTACCGATATATAACAAAATAAATAATGAATGAGCGGTATTAAAATGCAGTTTTTAGTGATGAACACTAGGTCTTTTCCTTATATGCTTTGTTTTGAGGAGTTCGATTTTCTTGTTCTTTTCTAAATTTTTTATTCTCAAGAACAAGTTCTTCCCGATGAGAATTAAATTCTCAACTTATAGGAGACTTGTCTTGTGGATCTCAGATCCAGAGAAAGAACTAAGTTCTTTTAAAAGGGTTAAACCCTTCAATAGATAAATGGGATGCTTTGATCTCTCTTCTTTTTATTTACCTAGGGTTTTTTTTTCGAGAAGGGAGATCTTCTTCTTTCTTCCTTTTTGAAACTTTCTGCTTTGTTTTTCGAAGCTTATGGGGGGTTCCTCTCTCTCAGACTTGAAGTCTTGGGTCCTTTATATAGTAGGGGCAGTTTGTTGATTAGCTCCGAGGAAATCTCTCATTAAGAGATCCCAAATGATTTAGGGATTTTATCCACCGTTGGATCTTTGATCCAAGAACTTCTGTTTTACAGAAAGTATTTTCTTGTTTTTAACAAGATTAGAAATTTTTTTACCCATACAGAATTTATTCTGTAGATTGGTGATTCTTTAATCACGATTGGATTTTTAATCCAACGGTACTATGTTTTACAGAGGACAATCTTTCTTGTTTAGAAAGATTTAGGGAATATATCCCAAAAATAGAATTTTATTTTATAATCCAATTTAGAGAATGTTTTCTCACGACGGAATTTAATTCTGTATTTTTGATAATTTATCATCTCCGTTGGATCTTTGATATAACGACTCTGTTTAATAGAGAGTAGAATTTAATTCTACTTTCTTTAATTTAAGCGCTGACGCTCACGTGCTATGCATGTGGGCATCTCCTAAGAATTTAATTCTTTTATAAATAGTCACGCTCGTGCTTTGCACGTCGGCGCTCACGTGTGTTCCACGTGAGACGCCACTATAGGAATTAATCCTGATAGAAGCTGGCGCTGGCGCTCACGTGGAAAACACGGAAGGCGCTCAAGGATTTAATCCTATCTGAAGCGGTACCTACATGCTTTGCATGTGGGTGCACGTGTTTAACACGTGGAGGTTTCCTTTTATTTTTATAAGGGGACAGCAAGTTTTGAGCCAAAATTTTTTGTGGGAACAGGACCATATGGCCGCCCTTGAAGACATGCATGGTCGACACGTGGCAATTCCATATCGGGAAATTGGGACATCCCGCGATTCGCGTCGCTGCGCGAGTAAACTTTCGCCCTTGAAAACATCATGTGACCCACAAATTCTCAAAATACATATGTCAAAATAACGAACGTTGAGTTTTCCTTTCTTCAATGTTGAAAATGAAATATTTAGATCATAAAAACGCAAATCAAACTCAAATGACATCGAAGTATATACTCTTAAATGTCAAAAGGTGTTTATACACCCGGAATTGGTAGAGCAAGGATTACTACTTGACGCCTGCCACAATCTAACGTTCTCTGTCTCTGAATTCTGGTTCCTTTTTGCGGACGTCTAGTACCATGGCTTCTTTATACTAGGAGGAGCAACAACACCATCCGTCTTATTGCTGATACCTATCGCCGCATCTTCTTGACCAGTAGTCCAATCTCTCATAACGCAACATGTTGATGACAGAAATCTCTATCCTCTGCTTGTGTGCCAACAACTAATCCTGGGTCCCATCTTACTTATTATCAACTTCTAGAAAGAATACATTCCAGTCTCCTGCTGATCTCAGCTATCCAGCCTGCCCGGAAATAGCACTCATTACTGAATACACTTTCTCTTTAGTAACAGTTGTCATTCCCTTAAGAGTTCCTCCTGAAAGTGTAGTCGTACGCATATCAGTATATGCATAAAATCTTTAATATCGACAGTGAGGAATAACTGTCCACTGAAACTTTGCACCAATCTCTTGTTCTATTACTCTCCAATATCAATCAATTAAGAAGCATATCGCGATAGTCATGCAAATTGCAAGTCATACTTGGTTATGACCAAGCTCGGAGCCTTACAAAACTCCAAAAACATGAATTCGGCGTCTCTGGTACTTTGTAGAAGAATCTGGCTAAGCTCACTTTTGAAAACTCATCTCAATTCGTCAGAGGAAACTTACTGCACGATCTCTTTCTCGAGCGACTTGCACCAGTTCTGAGCAAGACCCATCGGAAGAAGCTAATCAACTTCACCAACCTTGCATCGGAGCGCCACAATGGATTAAAAGTCCTAACCATCCACATCTGAACGGCTATGAATCCTTTTGATTCGTCTACACTTGTAAATATCGTCAACTTTTAATTTCATGAACTCTGGAAGCATCATCTCGATAACCTTAGCAATGATTGGTACCGTTGTCTGAACAGTACGCAACACCACGATCTTCGGAGAGGGAAAACATAACGCTTCAAGTCCGGCTGATCTCTAGCAAGGACTCTACCATCTGGTGTGGATCCCGAAGAAACTCGCTTCAACATTAGAACTCGATCAATTATAAATAAACGACATGTCTCTATATCACCGGAATGTCACCCTTGTCAGTCCTTGTCCTAGACAAGTCTGCTCTGACTGTATCTCTAACTGCAGCTCTCTCGGCTCTCATAAACATGGTGACCGGAACAATCAACATACATTGATGAGGATAGATCAACGAAATGAATAGAAGGAAAATCTCAAGATATAAATCCTAATGTAACTTCGGCGGAGTATCATATCGTAAATATGACGCGGAACATATGTACAGTACGTCACTCTGCTTAGTACCTACTCGATCAACCAAGGTCATCCTATATAACGAAAATTCGGGTATAAGACCCCCAAAGTCAAGTCTAAGTCCTATAAGATAAAGTCCAGGTAACAAAAGTGCATGCCTAGACCCCATATAGCCAAACCTAGACTCGAACAAAGGTTAAACTAAACGCACTGATGCCAACTTTGTCACGACCCAAATGTGGCACGTGACCGGCACTTAAATCACGTGACATCTAAAGACGCCGACGCGGTTCAAGTAAGCCGAAACCCAGAATCTAAACCTTTTTATTTTGAAAACATTGGAGGTGAAGTTTTAATAATTATCAGATGGAATCAATTTAATTTAACTAAGGATGTTTAAAGAGCATCTATGATAATTTGAAATTCGACAGCACCTCCTTTGTAAAGTTTGCATAAAACCCGATACAACTACAACAATAAAATAGCATCCCAATGGGAGTTAGCTTCCATGCCCAAACGGCGGAGCAACCAAGTACACGATATAAAAGTCGACTCTAATGTGTTGGGTTAGCCTAGCACCACATGAAGGGTTTGGAAGCATCACATGGACCAAATATGTAGTCTTTAGGGTGCTAAGCTAATGAACATAGAATCGTTCCTAGAATCGATTAGGGTTTCAAAATATTTCCATATCAGCATATGAAAGATAAGCTAGGATTTAGAGAGTACAACCTTTGTAGCTCCCTACGCTAGACTCCTCGGCTACTTAGGGGTTGAAAAAACTCCGCTTGAACTCCTCGACGTCACCGATGATCCACCCGGAGTCCGCTTTGTCCAAGCTAGCGACTTTCTCCGATCAAGTGAACGGAATCAAGTTAACACCCTAAACAAGTGGGCTATACTTGTGTAGAATGGTGTTGTGGTTCTCTTTCTCACTTCAAAATCCTAACTTGTTGATTATATAGCTCACTACAAAAATCTAGAGAGCTATGAAGGAGGAGGAAGAAGATAATGGCAATATTGAAGAAGATGATAACTATATCTCCTTCATGAAAATAGAAAAATATATCAATATATATTTTCCATCTATCATCTCAAACCATGGTTGAATCATTATTGTACTAGAGTTAAAACACAAAAGGAAATTAACCAAAGGTTAAAAGGTGGGTGAGAATGGTTAGGTCAAAAGAAGAGTGTAGAAGAAAACAATAATGAACCTTTTATTTCCTTTTATGTTTAAATATAAATACAATAATAATTCATAAAAAATACCATGGTGTGAGTCTTATATTGCTACCATTTTCATGTATATCCAACCATGATAAATGTATGTATGCATGTATGTATGTATACACATCCATATGTGCATGAAACTAGAATGAAAGAAAAACATACATGCATTCATACATCCATCCAACACAAGAAAAGGATTTCTAGTGAGAAAATAATGGTTAAATGATAAATCAACACTTGATTTACCAATCCGGCCATATCTCATATGACCCCTACCAAAAGCAAACTGCCCGATCAATATACGGTATCCTATATGCGCATTTTAATCGGGTCCATGCGCATATCGCATACGCGCACCACAACGTTTCGCCTGGACTAGGAAACTCCATTGTGGGACTCTGAGACTCGTCAATACGCCGGCAGTGGGTGATGATCATATCAAGCACCCCCAAGCCGCAAGCGGTCAGTTAAACGTAACGGCCACCCGGGTATTGAGCGATCAGAAGAGAACAAGCGAACCTGCTACAACTCCCGTCGAGCCGATCGGCGACACTTCCCGTACAGTCCGGTCTCCTCGTCTGATATGTCGCATATCAAGTCTAGGGGTGGTAAACGTCAGACCCCAATAACCGATAAGTCGTGCCGATGTGAGGCTCATAACGGGTCGAGAAACTACTGGTAACACTTACAAGCAAATCTCTGATCAGCCCTGGCCAGGGACTTCCCTGTTACGGCCAATCAAGTAAAATACCGGGAGAGACGAAACCCCTCCTATCGCTCATTGCCTCCATGTGACTCGGGACTGTACCCAAAAACCACCGTTTTGCACGCCCTCATGGATGTGGTAACGTGGAGATCAAAGCACAATGGGAATCACACAAGACTCTATGACGATCTCGGGTCTACAGACTAACCTGCACAAGTGTCACCTGAGAACTGCCATCTGACGTGAGGTATAATACCATCTGGGAGTTCTCGACGAGTCCGTCCAGTGTACCCAGTCTCCACTGAGCACCCGTATACCATCTCTGATGTCAAACACCAATGGATATGGGATCATCCATCACCCATCTCATGGGTCGAGAAGCGTATACGCTAGTCTATACTGGTATATCGATGCCCTGTCTCGATACACCCATGACTAGGGACCTTGAAGGATGTACTTATGGACCACCATGTCCCCACTAGTATGATCTGCATCATAGTCCAGATAGTCAAGTATACATCCTAAGGGCTTTATCAACATGTAACTATAAGACAGTTTAAAGAGACTAGTATACATGTTAAGATAAAGAGCAACCAGATAGCATACTATCATATTGAGCAAGAAAGTCATCTCTATATATGTCCAAGCATCCAATATAATATACATCATCTGTACAATACTGGCCTCTAGGGCATACATACAACTAACAATCTCCCACTTGCACTAGGGCCAGCTGCTGTAGTATCGCATACCGAGCACCCCGAAGAGTCTCTCAAACTGTATCTGGGGAATGGCCTTCGTGAGTGGATCCGCCGTGTTGTCCTTCGTGTCAACCCTCCTGACCTCGATCTCCCGGCGATCAACTATCTCCCGGATCAGGTGATACCGCCTCAGAATATGCCTGGACCGCTGATGGGACCTGGGTTCCTTGGCCAAAGCCACCGCTCCATTGTTATCGCAATACAAAGGTATTGGATGCTCAATGGATGGAACCACACCAAGTTCATTAATGAACTTCTTGATCCAGACAGCCTCTTTGGCAGCATCGTTGGCAGCGATGTATTCAGCCTCCATCGTCGAGTCTGCCACGGTTTCCTGCTTGGAACTCTTCCAGCTAACCGCCCCTCCATAAAGGGTAAAGACAAATCCCGACTGCGACTTAAAGTCGTCCTTATCACTCTGGAAGCTCGAATCGGTAAAGGACTCCACTTGGAGTTCTCCGTTACCATACACCAAGAGCATCTCTTTAGTCCTTCGTAAGTACTTGAGAATGCTCTTCACAGCTGTCCAGTAACTCTCTCCAGGATCAGCTTGATACCTGCTCACTATACTTAGTGAGTATGCTACATCGGGTCTGGTACATAGCATCGCATACATGATAGAGCCTACAGCCGAAGCATAGGGTATCCCTTGCATGCGAGCTCTCTCCAAATCAGTCTTGGGAGACATCTCTTTGGAGAGAGTGACTCCAGAGATCATGGGTAAGTTCCCACGCTTGGATTCTTCCATACTAAACCTCTTTAGTATGGTGTCGATGTACCTGGATTGGGACAATCCCAAAATCCTTTTGGATCTATCTCTATAGATCCTAATTCCCAATATGCAGGAGGAATCACCAAGATCTTTCATTGAGAATCTTTGTGATAAGAAGAGCTTGACCGATTGCAGCATAGGAATATCATTTCCTATCAAGAGTATGTCGTCCACGTACGATACGAGGAAGACAACCTTACTCTCTGCCACCTTCTTGTAGATACAAGGTTCATCTGGATTTTTGACGAAATCAAACTCTTTGATAACGACGTCAAAGGAGATATTCCAACTCCACGATGCTTGCTTTAATCCATAAATGGATTTAAGCAGCTTGCACACCTTCCCGCTGCTCCCACTGTCTACGAAGCCTTCTGGCCGAGTCATGTACACGCACTCTTCTAAATCACCATTTAGAAAGGCGGTCTTAACATCCATTTGCCAGATTTCGTAATCATGATATGCAGCGATGGCAAGCATGATCCGGATGGATTTAAGCATAGCCACTGGAGAAAAGGTTTCGTCATAGTCCACACCTGGTCTTTGACGAAAACCCTTTGCAACAAGTCTAGCTTTAAAAGTCTCCACTTTCCCATCTACACCAAGTTTCTTCTTGAAGATCCACTTGCTCCCAATGGGTTTTACCCCTTCAGGAGCAACTTCCAAAGTCCATACTTTGTTGGTGTACATGGATTCCATCTCGGACCGCATTGCATCCAGCCATTTCATTGAGTCCCTACTCGTGATGGCCTGCTCGAAGCTAGTTAGGTCATCATCCTCCATGATGCAATCCTCGCTCCCACCATCCATGAGAAAACCGTAGTATCTCTCAGGTTGGCAAGAAACCCTACTAGATCGGCGAAGAGGCTGGGGTTCATCTGGAACTACGGAATCCTCTGGTTCCACCAGATCTTCTGTTGTAGCTTTTATAGCTGGAACCTCTTCCAGTTCTACCTCATGACCACTAATCTCTTTTTCAAGAAATTCCTTTTCTAAAAAGGTGGCATGCCGAGAAACAAACACTCTTTGTTCCTCAGGGTGGTAGAAGATATACCCTTGAGAATTCTTGGGATATCCTATAAATTTGCATAGAACAGACCGTGCCTCGAGTTTGTCCGGATTTTGTCGTTTGACATAGGCTGGACAACCCCATATCTTAACATAGTTAAGACATGGTCTCTTTCCTTTCCATATCTCATATGGAGTGGTAGGCACAGATTTGGTGGGGACCATATTCAATAGATGTATGGCTGTCTCAAGCGCATACCCCCAGAAGGAAATAGGTAACTCAGCTGTGCTCATCATAGAGCGCACCATATCTAATAGGATGCGGTTCCTCCGTTCTGATACACCATTGTGCTGTGGTGTATATGGAGGAGTCAGCTGAGAGAGAATCCCATTCTCTTTTAGGAAGTCCAGGAATTCATTGCTCAAGTATTCACCTCCTCGATCAGATCGAAGGATTTTAATACTTTTTCCGGTTTGGTTCTCGACTTCTTGTTTATATTCTCTAAATTTCTCAAAAGCTTCAGACTTGTGTCTTATCAAGTACACATGTCCGTATCTTGAGAGATCGTCGGTGAATGTAATGAAGTACGAAGAACCATCCCTGGCATGTGTAGACATGGGACCGCATACATCACTATGTATCAGTGCCAAGAGTTCAGTAACTCTTTCTCCGTGTCCCGTAAACGGAGTTTTGGTCATCTTTCCTTTGAGACATGACTGGCAAGTGTCATAAGATGAAAACTCGAATGGTTTCAAATATCCATCTTTATGTAACTTAGCCAGTCGTGTCGCATTGATGTGACCCAGTCTACAATACCACAAGAAGGATTCGTTCAGTTCTGAACTCTTCCTCTTTTGTGTGTTTGTTATGCTCAGAACTGTAGATTGATTTAGAACATAAATGCCATTGCACAACGTGCCTGATCCAACCAACTTTTGGTTACGGAAAATGTTCATAACATTGTCCTGTAATACAAAATTATATCCTTCTTTGCTCAACAAAGAAACCGATATAATGTTGCATATCAGGTTCGGCATGTAATATCATTCGTTCAGAACCAATGTATTACCAGTTGGTAATACAAGGTGATATTCCCCGACAGTCTTAGCTGCAACAATTGCACCATTTTCAACTCTTATGTCTTTATCACCTTCTCCAAGTTCTCTACCTTTCCTGAGCCCATGTAACTGATTACATATATGGGATCCTGACCCGGTATCTAATACCCAGGACGTAGAGCAAATGGAGAAACAGTTCTCTGTAACGAACACACCCGAAGAAAATGCATCAACATGTACTTTCTTCATTCGGGTGGCATAGGAATCCTGGTATTCCCCTATATCCTATTCAGTCCTATAACTCTTATAAGAAAGAACGGAACCAACGTTCCCCAGCATAGTATAACATGCGGGTTCGGTCAATACATCCATATTATTATCTTTATTAGGGCATGACATGGTCGCTACCTGGAGAGAGAGAGAAGAAAACACTTTAGCGTATGCTCGTGCAAGATCAGATTGGTTATTATCTTATCTAATCAGGATGGCTCCCACTGCTTTTTATCAAATCTTCCTTCAAACCCTAAAAGGAAAGACTAGCCGGGATTAATTACACACTACAAGTTCGCCAATCTTTCAGCCAAGCCAGTGTCGGTACTTTGAGGGAGGTCCCCCATGCTTTCGCACGAACCTAATTAATGTAAACCTCGTTTTCCCAGAGGCGTAACCCCGTTGACACCTTTCTAGACACCTACTTGATTAGCTAATTGCAATGTGTAAAACTCTCCCAGGAGTAACTCTTACTCGCAGTGGGTATCGGAATCCAACTATCTCATAGAAGGTATGCAATCTCATTGCAAATTTCAACACTTGAAACTCCCGATAATGCTTTTGCCCCTAGCGTGCTATGACCTTGACGAAAGCCAACAAACCACAGCCCGCTAGTCAAGTTCAACCCGTACATTTCTTGACTGAATTAAACCCACCCGCACGACCCTTGACGAAAGCCAACAAAGCCGTACGACTACCCTAATCCAGTCGCATCATATGCAGCAGATAAGCAGCACATAGCTACCGCACACTACACCTTGACGAAAGCCAACAAATGTAGCACGAATACTATATGCAACTTATCTGAAATGACGGAGGGCTACGACAGGTTTTTCTGAAAACCTATTGCGTAATGAACTTGATATCGTTGTAGGATCGAATGAATTTTGAAATGGAGTGTTTTTGAGGCTTTTCTAGTTTTGCTAAAGGAGTCACTCCCGGTGAAGGGATCGTCGGTCCTTTCCTCGTCGAATGAGGTGCGGGATATATCATATATATCACTATGCAAAGCAAAAATTCTCAAAAGCAATCAAAAGACAAACCGAGTGTTGTAGCATCTGCCAGTTATTGCTAAAGGAGTCACTCCCGGTAAAGGGATCTCGGTCCTTTCCTCATCGAATAAGGTGCAGGGTATATCATATATACCGCTATGCAAAAAAAGAACTGTAGCTACCTGTTTTGTTTAAAATTTGATTCTACAACATCTTAGGTTTCTTTTCTTTCATTAATCACATTAATGAAGTCCCATCATTTATATACCTAAACATCACAGATAAATACGACGTACACTTATTCCATCCACATTCGCCTCGATGTCCCCTCGTGCACCGTTAGGTTAGGTAACTAACGACAGAGCAGGGCAGGGCTAGTGCGGGTGTAAAACATAAGTAACGTCTATATAATATATCATATATACTATATACTGTATCCATCAGAACATATCAAATGATCACATCACAGATATCGCAACAGAAACATAGATATAATGTGGGATATACTAGGACGTCCGTATTTGGTATTTAGCCAAAATAGAAAATACGGATTCCACAGTCACGATGAATAGCTAAGCCCCATACCCTGGACCCCTACGAGAGCGGCAAGCGACCCTACCAATTCTGGAGTTTAGGAGACCCGGTCTCGACTCCTCGAGATGGCCTCCCACTGAACCCCAGAACCCGGTCACCTGTGCTCCCCTCCTTGGGTCCATCCTAATGCGGAAAAGTAAATAATATACAACACAGGTGGCATCGACCTCAACCCGGAAGTTCCCCAAAATAAAAGAATATTACATTACATTTGAATTTACATGAATGAAAATATAAAACTCTCATCTCATATAAAACCCCCAGGCTATTCAATCACGACAATCCTGCACATCATATCTCAGCAACACATAATATCACATATCATCAACGTAAGTAAGTATGCGTACCCCAATTGTTGTTGATGTATAGCAACGAAACCGGCGATATCGACATACTACACTTACGGTCACAGAAAAGAAAATGTAAAACTGCAATATCTGGAATCCACATTATCCTTAGACATCATAAATGCGAAATATCACATACCTCATATTTCATGTCTTATAATGTGAATTCCACACATTGCATCACATTCCGAATAAACAGACAGTATTAAAGTTTTCGAACGACCGATCAAATACCCAAGATTCACTAAAGCTCAACACTTGAACGAAGTTCAAAATCTTGGAGTGTGACACGGTAGTAGCGGTCCAGCCGTAGAAGGGTCAAGCCAACGCCTCACATGTGGCACGCCGTACTGCCCCAAACCCTAAGGTTCAAAGGGCAGTTCAAGACGGTCACATAATCGAGTTAAGGTTTGTTGTCTTCTAGAGGGACCACCGCAAAAAGACTTGCACGTATCTCCAAAGTATTTAAACCCCGTGAAAAGTGAGCAGATGATACTCGTTCAAACACTTCACTACTTTCTAATTTACCCGGAAAAGCCACGAAATCAAAATTCCGATCGAATCGACGAGTCAAAAATATCTCCAGAATTTTTCATCACCAAAAACAGATTAAAAATACCCTAAAAATTATACTAGCAGAATTAAACATTACGGCAGAAAAACTATACACTGCTAGAAGAGAACGGCCGCGGAACAGCGGCCTAAGCAAGCTTAGGCCGCGTTTCCGCGGCAAGATAGACTTATCACGGAAAAAAATTTATGCCGTAATTCTTATTTCTTCCTGCTGTAATTTTTACATATTTTTAATTCTTAAAATAACCAGATTCTGAAAAAAGTCCAGAGAGCACCAAAAACCGTATTTTTTCGGTTCGATCGGAGTTTTGGCTTCGTAAAAGGGTCGCCTAATGTTCTAGGTCGGCTCTGATACCAATGTTGGGTTAGCCTAGCACCACATGAAGGGTTTGGAAGCATCACATGGACCAAATATGTAGTCTTTAGGGTGCTAAGCTAATGAACATAGAATCGTTCCTAGAATCGATTAGGGTTTCAAAATATTTCCATATCAGCATATGAAAGATAAGCTAGGATTTAGAGAGTACAACCTTTGTAGCTCCCTACGCTAGACTCCTCGGCTACTTGGGGGTTGAAAAAACTCCGCTTGAACTCCTCGACGTCACCGATGATCCACCCGGAGTCCGCTTTGTCCAAGCTAGCGACTTTCTCCGATCAAGTGAACGGAATCAAGTTAACACCCTAAACAAGTGGGCTATACTTGTGTAGAATGGTGTTGTGGTTCTCTTTCTCACTTCAAAATCCTAACTTGTTGATTATATATCTCACTACAAAAATCTAGAGAGCTATGAAGGAGGAGGAAGAAGATAATGGCAATATTGAAGAAGATGATAACTATATCTCCATCATGAAAATAGAAAAATATATCAATATATATTTTCCATCTATCATCTCAAACCATGGTTGAATCATTATTTTACTAGAGTTAAAACACAAAAGGAAATTAACCAAAGGTTAAAAGGTGGGTGAGAATGGTTAGGTCAAAAGAAGAGTGTAGAAGAAAACAATAATAAACCTTTTATTTCCTTTTATGTTTAAATATAAATACAATAATAATTCATAAAAAATACCATGGTGTGAGTCTTATATTGCCACCATTTTCATATATATCCAACCATGATAAATGTATGTATGCATGTATGTATGTATACACATCCATATGTGCATGAAACTAGAATGAAAGAAAAACATACATGCATTCATACATCCATCCAACACAAGAAAAGGATTTCTAGTGAGAAACTAATGGTTAAATGATAAATCAACACTTGATTTACCAATCCGGCCATATCTCATATGACCCCTACCAAAAGCAAGCTGCCCGATCAATATACGGTATCCTATACGCGCATTTTAATCGGGTCCATGCGCCTATTGCATACGCGCACCACAACGTTTCGCCTGGACTAGGAAACTCCATTGTGGGACTCTGAGACTCGTCAATACGCCGGCAGTGGGTGATGATCATATCAAGCACCCCCAAGCCGCAAGCGGTCAGCTAAACGTAACGGCCACCCGGGTATTGAGCGATCAGAAGAGAACAAGCGAACCTGCTACAACTCCCGTCGAGCCGATCGGCGACACTTCCCGTACAGTCCGGTCTCCTCGTCTGATATGTTGCATATCAAGTCTAGGGGTGGTAAACGTCAGACCCCAATAACCGATAAGTCGTGCCGATGTGAGGCTCATAACGGGTCGAGAAACTACTGGTAACACTTACCAGCAAATCTCTGATCAGCCCTGGCCAGGGACTTCCCTGTTACGGCCAATCAAGCACAGCGCAACATCAACCCCCAATATCGGGTGAGACGAAACCCCTCCTATCGCTCATTGCCTCCATGTGACTCGGGACTGTACCCAAAAACCACCGTTTTGCACGCCCTCATGGATGTGGTAAGGTGGAGATCAAAGCACAGTGGGAATCACACAAGACTCTATGACGATCTCGGGTTTACAGACTAACCTGCACAAGTGTCACCTGAGAACTGCCATCTGACGTAAGGTATAATACCATCTGGGAGTTCTCGGCGAGTCCGTCCAGTGTACCCAGTCTCCACTGAGCACCCGTATACCATCTCTGATGTCAAACACCAATGGATATGGGATTATCCATCGCCCATCTCATGGGTCGAGAAGCGTATACGCTAGTCTACACTGGTATATCGATGCCCTGTCTCGATACACCCACGACTAGGGACCTTGAAGGATGTACTTATAGACCACCATGTCCCCACTAGTATGATCTGCATCATAGTCCAGGTAGTCAAGTATACATCCTAAGGGCTTTATCAACATGTAACTATAAGACAGTTTAAAGAGACTAGTATACATGTTAAGATAAAGAGCAACCAGATAGCATACTATCATATTGAGCAAGAAAGTCATCTCTATATGTCCAAGCATCCAATATAATATACATCATCTGTACAATACTGGCCTCTACGGCATACATACAACTAACATAATGAGTGCGACATCACAACACACAATTGCTAAGTCTTGTTTCTAAGTCCACAATATACCATTTCTAAGTTGATGGAGTTTTACTAGATACAAGAATATATGAATAACCAAGTGTGAGTACGATACAACATTAACTCACTTACCAAAGCAATCACTGAAAGAAATGCGTGCCCAAAGCCGCTAATAATTCAAACAGTAACACCTGCAAGAAACTGTGGCACAACGGGGGTGAGTTGCGAACTCGGTGAGTAAAAAGTACATCACAAGGTAGAAATCGAAATGCACAATGATACCTAAATCATAGATATACTACTATCAGTTCTGGTCGACCACGCAAGAGATCACACTTGAGGACTATGAGCTTGAAAAATTTCTGTTCGATCACAACAGTTTTGACGCCACTAGTGCGTTCCTCTTTGAATCTGACACGGTTCTCACGGCTGATAACGATTACTAGTGTTTCACTTTTTCGGACAATTTTGAAGACTCACCGTCCGAGTTTGAGTCCTTTGAATTTTCAGATGAGTTAGTTGAACCATCAGACTCGGTTGCTTACAGACATTTCGAACCATTGATGGAATCCTTCGACTTCGAGACAGTTTACTTAGGTGAGAATAAGACTATCTCTAAATCACTCCCCTTCGTCCTTTCCATTGTTTCGACCGCGCAAGAATCCGTCGCGTTTCTATTTTCACTGGATGGTGTACCAAGTTCAACGTATCCATGTGTTCTTGCGAATCTTGAGGGATTTGACCCCATTTCTCGACGGCTTGATAAATTAGCACAATCGCTTTTAACATATCGGTCATCACAATTTGTGCTAATTTATTCACTCAATTTACACCCTCAAGTTCGTACTACACTTCTTTCTCTCTTCCGCCATTCTTCTCCTAATATACCGAGACCATATTCCACCTTTCTTCCCATACGGTATCGTGTGTTTCTTATTTCTTTTCTCTACACTTCATTCTTTCACCAACCCTACCATTATCACGATAGAATTTTTGAATGGTTGGTGCTAGCCTTTGGCCTGTGTAAGGCCTTGTATAGTTTGATTTTTCTCCTCCCTAACTTTGAACTTTAACGCTTAAAATAGTGGAAACACGGTTTCACTTAAGTTTGGGGGGGACCTTTTTGTATATATTTTTTGTTTTTCTTTTAACAATAAAAAAACTATAAAAAGAATAAACAGGGGAGTGCCGACAATTTTGACCTTCTTGGTGTAGCCTGACAGTGAGGACACTGTCAAGTTTAAGTTTGGGGGTATGCTCGGTAAGCCTTCTTCCTTCGCATTCATATGTATATATTTACATTTGCATACTTATTTTAAAATCCATAAAAATTGAAAAATTTTAAAAATTATAAAAATTGAAAAATTCAATTTTGGCCATAATTGACTTGAGTTTGACAAGAAGGTTAACTAGCTAGGAAAAATTAGATCCTAGACTTAGTAAATTAAAAACCCTAAAAATAACCTTTCTTAAAATTTAACGGTAGAAAGTATATGCTTTTGTAGTTTAATTAGAAATAGGCAAATTTCGAGTTCACTTCTTGGGCTCAATCAAAACAAGGGAAAAGTATTGATATCTGTATTAAAGTATAAGTTTGAAAATTAATTCCTAAGCTTAAATCTAAATTCTAAAAATATATACCCTATAAATTGCACAAACACGAACCTTGAAACTTTGAATAGTAGAAGAGACCATGAAATGCTCTTGTCTAAAGTCCTTAGTACGAAGAAAAATAAAATAAAAATACAAGTGTGAATAAAGAGATAAAAAAATGAACACTGGTTTTTATAATTACTTAAGGCTGCATTAATAGAAAAAATATTTAGCGATGGTGCTTTATCACCTAGTGCCTTAGACCAACTGGTTTGGGAGTCACTGCTAAAGCCTTAGGTGTTACAAGACTAGGAATTATGCCTTAATGTGCAAACACATTTTGTAATCGGTCGTTGGTACCTCAAGAAGTATTAACGGTCTCATGAAGGATGTGTGAGCAAATTTCATCTAAAAAAATTCACCAATTGAAAAGTACTTTGGACGATGGACAAGAGTATAATAGCTTGATTTGAATTTCCAAGCGTAGGGGTGATATATACACACACGTAGGGGTATGTGATTGGGGTTTAGATAAGAGATAGGAATAAAAAATATGACTTATATCTTTAATAGAGATGATAAAAATTCCTAAGTTGAGATGGAACCCTAGAAGGAAAACTTAAAAGATGCCAAAAGCTAAGTAAATTCACAAGAATATATATAATCTTAAGTTAAATGATAAGGAAGCGTGAAAAATACGGGTGGATAATTTACGAGTCAAAGATAATAGAGTTTCTTGTTAGAAAACCTAATTGGAGAATAAAAGTCAATGGGCCGAATTGAAAGGATTTTGTGGGTAGTATCCGCTGAAAACCCTCAGGAGACAACACTCCTCCTACTAGGGACACCTAGAGGTTTAACGTCTTGTTGCACGAGCTCAGTGCAATCGCATTTCCCTGCGAAAGAGAGGCTAGGTTTTTTTCGAAAATAAAACTAGGTTTGCTCGAGGACGAGTAAAAGATAAGTTTGGGGGTATTTGTTCATATCATAATATTGCATTATTATATTCCCCATTCTTATTCATTTTACAAATAAACAGGTGCTTTTGACCCATGTCTGCTACATAGTTGCAGGTTACAGGTTCTCGGAAAAAAAACAGTGAAAAAGATAAAAAGACGATACAAAAGTGAGACTACGACCAACAAATGGAAGAATCTTGATAAAGCCTACAGTTTGAAGAATAAACGAAGATCAATGAACAAGTTCACAAAGTACAAAGGCAGCACAAGGTTCAAGACTTCGACACGAAGCAAACGGTAAAGTCCATGACATTATTCACTGTGGAAATCTGGAAGAGAACTATAAGACATTCTAAACAACCAACTGAAGAAAACAGAAGACAACAGCAACAGACAGAAGCCATAAAAAATTGAGCTCAAGATCCTTCTATTTGGCCGCGGAACCGCGGCCAAACATGGGTTTTGGCCGCGGATCCGCGGCCATATAGTGCACGTGTCGGTGCAGTTTCGTGGCGGTGCGGCGGTGCGTTGACTAGTCTTCTTAAGGGCAAATTTGTAATTGCAGATATGGCGCGATTGTAACCCTAGGGTTTCTATGTTCTATAAATAGAAATCCTAAAACCTATTTTAGGTTATGCCTCTTCTTGTGCCTCATCTCATTTTATCAAAATTCAGATCTGTAAATTTCTGTAAAGTATGAAGAGTGCATCAAATTAGAGTAAGTTTTCAATTCTTGTCCTAGTTAATTTCATTATCTGCCCTAGTATAATTTTCCTTTCTGCCCTAGTTTAGATTTCATTATCTGCCCTAGTTAGATAGTTAGAACATGTTTTTCAATTCCCTAATGAGTGAGTAGTCTCCTCGCTTGTTAGGGTTAGATTTGGGGAAGGCTTGAGAGATGAAGATCTCTCACCCCCTTTCTTGCCCATCATACGTTTTTATAGGACTCCATGCATGCATGCACACACCGCTCCCTACGACACCCTATCCCACGAGGTAGCAGTGATACCGTAGTATAAACGACCGGTTGTATATGTTTTCCATGGAGGTTAGGGTAAGAATTAGGAAAGGAAGGACAAGAACCTAGAGGAAGAAACATCGTTTCTTCCCGATAGTACTAATCCACTTTATTAATTATTACCATAACACCTCATAGATCATAATTAGGGCATAGAAAGCGGTGAGGAATATTGACTTTCCAAACTTAACCTAAACCTAACCTTAGCAAGATTTTAATATAGATCAACTTAGTTTTTAGATTTAAACAATCCGACAACAATCGGAATTAACTCGTTAGAACAAATAGAGAATACACAAAATCCCTGTGGACCGACCCGTACTCACCGGCTAGCTACCAAGCGACGCCATTCTTGATTGCGGTTATAAATTATTCTTTGATCAATCAGGGTTACGCCCCTGGAAAACCGAGGTTTATTTTAATTAGGTTCGTGCGAAAGCACGGGGAACCTGCCTCAAAGTACCGTCACTGGCCTGGCCGAAAGATTGGCGAACTTGTAGGGTGTAATTAATCCCGGCTAGTCTTACCTTTTAGGGTTTGAAGAAAGATTTGATAAAAACAGTGGGAGCCATCCTGATTAGATAAAATAATAAGCAATCTGATCTTGCAAGAGCGCACGCGGAGTGTTTTCTTCTCTCTCTCTCCTGGTTGCGACCATGTCACGTCTTAATCAAGATAATAATATGGATGTATTGACCGAATCTGCTTATTATACTGTGCTAGGGAACGTTGGTTCCGCTCTATCTTATAATTATTATAAGTCCGAGCAGGAAATAGGGGAATATAAGGATTCCGATGCCACCCAATCGAAGAAAGTGCATGTTGATGCATCTTCTTCGGGTGTGTTCATTACTGAGAACTGTTTCTCAGTATCTTCTACGTCATGGGTATGTGATACCGGATCAGGATCCCGTATATGTAATATGTTACATAGGCTACAGAAAGGTAGAGAACTGGGAATGGGTGATATGTCTCTAAGTGTAGAGAATGATGCAAGTGTTGCAGCCAAATCAGTTGGTAAATATCACCTTGTATTAATACATTGATTCTGAACGAATGTTATTACATACCGAACCTGATATACAACATTACATCAGTTTCTTTATTAAGTTAAAGAAAGATATAATTCTGTATTGGAGGATAATGTTATGAACATTTTCCTGAATCAAGAGTTGATTGGATCAGGCATGTTATGTAATGGCATATAAGCTCTAAATCAAACAACGGTTCAAAGTATCTAGAACACACACATTCTTGTGGCATTGTAGACTAGGTCATATCAATGCGACGCGACCAGCTAAGTTACAAAAGGATGAATATGAGAATCTGTTCGAATTTTCATCTTATGATACTTTCCAGTCTTGTCTCAAAGATAAAATGGCCAATACTCCGTTTACAGGAAACAGAGGAAGAGTTGCTGAACTCTTGGGACAGATACATAATGATGTATATGGTCCGATGTCTACACAATGCCAAGGCTGGTTCTTTGTACTTCATTTACATTCATCGACGATCTCTCAAGATTCGGACATGTGTTCCTGTTGAAACACGAGTATGAAACTTTTGAGAAATTTAAGGAATATAAGCTTGAAGTTGAAGAACCAGCCGGGTAGAAGTATTAAGTCCTTTGATGTGATTGGAGAAGAGAATACTTGCGCATGGAGTTCCTGGAGTTTCTAAAAGGAGAATGTGATTCTCTCTCAGTTTACTCCTTCGTATACACCACAGCACAACGGTGTATCGGGGCGGAGGTATCGCACCCTATGAGATATGGCGCGCTCTATGATGAGTATTGCTGAGTTACATGTTTCCTTTTGGTGTTATGCACTTGAGAAGCTGCATATCTATTGAATGGGGTTTTAACCAAATCAGTGCCTATCACTACATATGAGATATGGAATAGGAAGAGATTATGTCTTAAACGAGTTAAGATATGGGGTTGTCCGGTCTATGTTGAAAGGCAGAATCCGGACAAGCTCGAGGCAAGGTCAGTTCTGTAAGTTTGTTAGGATATCCCAAACATTTGTGAGGGAATATCTTCTACCACTCTAAGAAGCAAAAGGCGTTTTGTTTTCTCAGCATGCCACCTTTTTAGAAAAGGAATTTCTTGTGAAGAAATTTATGGTCATGAGGTAGAACTGGAAGGAGTTATAGCTAACAGCTGATGATTTGGTGAAACCAAAGGATTCAATAGTCTCCAAAGAAGCTCAGCTTCTCCGCGAATCTGGTAGGGTTTCTTATCCACTTGAGAGAGACTGCGGTCTTCTCGGTGACAATGGGAGCGAGGATTGCATCATGGTAGATGATGGCCCAACTAGGTTTAGGCAGGCCATCACGAGTGGGAACTCTTTGAAATGGTTGGATGCTATGCGCTCAAAGATGGAATCCATGTACACCAGCAAAGTATGACTTTGCATGATTGCACCTGAAGGGGTAAAACCCATTGGGAGCAAATGGATCTTGAGAAGATTCTTGGTATAGATAGAAAAGTTGAGTCCTTCAAAGCTATACTTAAGTCCATCAGGATCAATGCGCGCATCAGGGAGTTGGAGCATCTATTTTGATGTGGCGGTCAAAAAAGTTTGACTTCATCAAAATGATAGATGAACTTTGTATATACAAGAAGGTTGTAGAGAGTAAGGTTGTCCTACACATATTGTACGTAAATGACATACTCTTGATAGGAAAGTATTTCCTATGCTACAATTGGTCAAGCTCCTCTTATCACGAAAATTCTTAATATAAGATCTGGATGATACCTACTACATCTTGTTGTTTATGATCTATGGTGATAGATCTAAGTGGATGTTGGGAGTGTCCCAAATCCAGACTAGATGTAGATGGCTCACTAGGTGTAGTGATCAGGAATCAATCGGATCTTGGGAGAATCACTGGACAGCTGTGGAGGATATTCTTAAGTACTTGATAAGCACTAAAAGAAAGTTCTTGGTTCGAACTTCCAGAGTGATAAGGTTGACTGAGAGTCGGTCACAGGCATTGTCTTTACCCTCAGTGGAGGGACAGTATATTGGAACAGTTCCAAGCTAGATACCGTGACATACTAGATGATAAAGGCTAGATACATCGCTACCAACGATACTACCAAAGTGGTTGTCTAGACATTTCTTGTTCATGAGATGAACAAGATTCCTACCATTGAGCGTCCAATAACTGTTATTGTGACAACAATGGAGTTGTGGGTTTAGCCTAGGAACGCAGGTTCCATCAGCATTCCAGACATATTCTGAGGCCGGTATCACCTGATCAGGAAGATGGTTGATCTCCAACGGATCGAGATCAGGAGAGTTGACACGAAGGTTAACACGGTGGATCCACTCACCAAGGCATGCTTCCCCAAATACTATTTAAGAGATTTTGGGATGGTTGAGTATGAGATACTACAACCACTGCTATATTGTTGGGTATTGGATACTACAACAGATGGCCTTAGTGCAAGTGGGAGATTGTTAGTTATATGTATGCCCTAGAGCCCATTACTGTACATGGGATGTATATTGTAGTGGATGCTTGGACATATATAGGGAGGACTTTCTTGCTCAACATGATAGTATGCTATCTGGTTGCACTTTATATTAACATGTAGATTTGTATTGTGATACTGTCTTGCTCTCGCATGTTGATAAAGCCCTTAGGATGTGTACTTGAATACTAGGACTATGATGGAGATCATACTAGTGGGGCCAGGGTAGTCCATAAGTACATCCTATAACTGTTCATGGTCGAGGGTGTATCGAGACAGGGCATCGATACTCCAGAGTAGACTAGCGTATACGCTTCTTGACCCATATAATGGGCGATGGATGATCCCATATCCATTGGTGTTTGACATCAGAGAAGGTATACGGGTGCTCAGTGGAGACTGGGTACACTGAACGGACTCACCGAGAACTCCTAGATGGTATTATACCTATCGTCAGATAGCAGTTCTCTGGTGACACTGGTACAGGTTAGTCTGTCGACCCGAGATCGTCATAGAGTCTTTTGTGATTCCCACTGTGCTTTGATTTCCACCATACCACGGTCAAGAGATCGTGCAAAAAGATGGTTTTTGGATACAATCCCGAGTCACATGGAGGCAATGAGCGATAGGAGGGGATTCGTCTCTCCCGATATTGGGAGTTGATATTGCGCTATGCTCGATTAGCCATAACATGAAATCACTGGCCAGGGTTGCTGAGATTTACTGGTAAGTGTTATCAGTAGTTTCTCGAACCGTTATGGATCTTGCATCGGTATGACTTATCAGGCTATTGGGGTCTGACGTTTTACCACCACCAGGCTGTGATATGCAACATATCAGACGAAGAGACCGGACTGTACAGTAGTGTCACTGATTGGATTCGCAGGAGTACGAGCAGGCTTGCTTGTTGATCTTCTGATCGCTCAATACCCGGGTGGCTGTTACGTTTAGCAGACTGCTTGCGGCTTGTGGGTGTTTAATATGGTCATCGCCTACTGCCGGCGTATTGACGAGTCTTTAGAGTCCTACACAGAGGTTTCCTGGTTCATGCGAAACGGAGTAGGAGCACATATGTGATATGTGCGGGACCGAGATTAATGCGCGTATGTGATACCGCATTCCATTCTCGCAATTTGTGATATCGGTCGGTTATATGTGATATAGCCGGGTTATCGGATCAAGTGTTGATTCGATAAATTGTTACATATGATATTAGTCGGTTGTATGTGATATAGTCGGATTATTAAATCAAGTATTGATTTGATAATTTAATGTATAATTATATATGTGATATATTAATTTACATTAACTAATATTTGCTCACTTAAACATTTCTTTTTCTCACTTTGTGCTTTAGTATATCTGTGATATATATTAATGTACATTTTATTGTATCATGCTTGATGATACGATGAAGCATGGGTGTATGAGACTAACACTATAATTAGGATAATCCTTGTTTACCGCCGGAAACCGGGAAGACGAACGTCTTGCCTGAATCTGGGGGAAGATGCTAATTGGTGTTATCCGTCCACCTCTCCGAAGATGCCAAGTTGATTTATGGCACCGTGTATCGAAGATTTAAACGGATACGGCATATGTAGCAGACTTCGTCAGATTCCCCCTCGTTTGAGGGGTTTTTTATTCTGGGGACGCTCTTCCCTGCAGGCGCAAGCCCCTGCAGTTAATTATGCTACCGCATCGCGGTAACAACTTTCTCCTTCTCCAGATGGTCACTTCATGTCGTGGGTATTTGTTTTGTTTGTGGTTGCCCGTGGATTGTATACGGAGACTAATTTACGTTGTCACCCGTAGGACGTAGATTAGTCCAAATCCGTATCTTCTTAGATTTGGGTTTGGGGGTTTGGTTTAAGGATACGTTAGTCTCGTTTGAGACTAAGATCAACTTAAACGTTTGTTAAGGATACGTTAGTCTAATTTCTAGACTAAAATCTACTTAACGGGATTATTTAGATCTAACAAGAGAGCATTTGGACTCTATTGTTTAGTTTAGGGACATTGCGGTCGATTAGTTTAAGGACATTACAGTCCATTGTGTAAGTCCACGTTACCCATCCCCGGTTCTTTGGGGTTGCGGAAATGGTGAAAAATGATTTTTCTTTGGTGGTAACATGGACTCAAAATATGGATCTTTGTTAAACAACTATCTAACAACCTAACTAGGAGTTTTACCTACTCGGTTAGTGGGTTATACCTTAACTTGAACTCCTTCTCTTCGACTCCTTGTGGTGGTCGGATGGTTCTCTCCTCGTCGTCTCCTTGTGCCAAAGATGGATCCACCTGAAAGCTTCTACCTTTGGCTCCAACCTCAATCTTGAGGAAACTAGAACACTTGGTTTGCTAGACCTTGTATACTAGGATGAGTAGAGAAGTGTTTTGGGTTTTATCTCTATGGTTATTGCTTCTCAACACATGAGACAATAGAACCATGAACTAGAGAGAGCAAGAGGAAGAGGGAGAGCTTGAGGATGAGAGAGAATGAGAATGATAGAATGAGCAAGACTTTTCTCACCATTGCTCTCATAATCCAAAATAATCATAACAAATAATAATAATTGAGTATTATGTGATGGTTCATATCATATCAAAAGGCAATATCATTTCATGCACTCATTTTGTAAAGTATAACAAGCAAGCAAAAGTCTTTGCCATGAAATGATAGTCATTGTAATGATGATGGTCAACAAGTCCAACCTAGTCAACCGGTCAACAAAGTCAGCAAAGTCAACCTTTCAACCTAACCATGGCACAATAATACTTAATTAATATTATCATTAATCATATTTCAAATTCTCATTAGGGTTTAGCAAAAGTCAACAGTCAACAACCCTAATGAGAATCCTCTGCCTCTGTCTCTCTGTCAACCGTGCATACACAACCGCATCCGCGTTCCGAGGAACACGAATACAAACGAGATAAAACCAATCCCAAAACGTACACTAGGATCTGGCTTAAATCAAAGCCCGCTAGTGATAACTGCCCGGACACTAAACGTGCACAAGTGCACGGATGTGACCGAACCCTGTCGCAAAACCATGCGACCTCTACTCTTTTGCCTAAAGGCGAATAGCTCTCTGTGTGGGGCTCTAAAGACTCGACACTACGCTGGCAATGGGTTTAACCACAGACCGCAAGCGGCACTGACTGGCGTAACGGCCCCCGGGTAGATGCCGATAAGAAGACGGACGAGGTGAAACCCATCTGAACTCCTACTGAGCCTGAATGTGACAATCTGCGTACAGTCCGGTCTGTTCGTCTGAGAATATCGCATGGCGGGCCTAGGGGGCGGTAAACTTCAGTCCCCTAATAGCGGTACAAGTCGTGTCGGAGTGAGCCCAGAACACCCTGAGATAACACTGGAAACCTACCAGTATATCTCGCTTGCCCTGGCCAGGGACTTTGTGTAATGGCTCTCCTAGACACAGCGCGATATCAACCCCATATACCGGGAGAGACGAATCCTGTCTAACCATCACTGCCTCCAAGTGCTTCGGGACTGCACCCAACTACTACCTGTTTGCATGACTCCTTTGAGCCGTGGTAGGGTAGTAATCAAAGTACAGTGGGAACACACTCGAGGCGAAGTGACAGTGTCAAGTCAGCGGACTAAGCTGTACTCATGTCACCTGGGAACTGATAACTGACGATAGGTATAGTACCAACCAACTGTTCCCGACGAGTCCTGTCCAGTGTACTCGTAACCTAGAGCACCCGCATACTATCTCAAGTACGACGTGCTGACGGCTGTGGGACAGACCGTCTCCCATGCTGGGATGAGAAGCGCATACGCTAGTCTACTCCGGAGTATCGATGCCCTGTCTCGATAGTCCTATGACTAGGGACCTGCATAAGGATGTGCTTGTGGATTACCCAGCCCCCACGAGTATGACTACCATCAAAATGCTGGTAATCAAGCAAAGATCCTAAGGGCTCCACTAATGTGTATAGGTGATATACTAAAAGAAACACATGTACACATTAAAGTAGAAACAAACCAAGTAGCATACTACTATTTTGAGCAAGATTGTCTATACAAGGTGAATATCCCAAGCTTCCATTAAGTAATATACAAACTATTATGATACAGTAATGGCCTCTAGGGCATATACACTAACGCATTGGTAGTTTAAGGACATCTCGGTCCAGGTTAAGGACATCGTAGTCCATGAGTTTAAAGACCCCACAGTTCGGTTTAGAGACATCATAGTCTATAAGGTTTAAGGACATCGTAGTCCATGAGTTTAAGGACCCCACAGTCCGGTTTAGAGACATCGTAGTCTATAAGGTTTAAGGACATCGTAGTCCATGAGTTTAAGGACCCCACAGTCCGTAGAAATGTGTGGTTGTTGGGACCCGTCACCTCTCTGAAGACGTTGAAGGATTACAACGACAAATATCACAGGAGTAAAGAGATGTACCCTCGAACCGGATGTAGATTGATTGAAAGACTTTTAGTCCAGTTTGGGACTAAGATCTGTTGAAATATTTGTGAGCGAATGGGCTCAGTTCGATATAAGTTGAGGACTTACGGCCAATATTGGGCTAAGTCCAATTAAAATGTTTAACATTTTATTACTCTGGCTATTGAGCCTTTATTTAGGCTTGACCCTTTTAATAATGCTAAGCATTGAATTCTGACATCTTTTGTCTCGTATTGAATGCATAGTATTCATCAGAACAATGTGTGTTCTGACAATGCGCCACGTGGCGCGCCAGGCGCTTTGCGCCAATTAAAGAGCGCATTGCGCTTCTGCCAAATAGCGCACACGAAAATGACACGTGTCGCGCTCAGCGCTAAGCGCCAGTTTATTAGCGCATTGTGCTTTCAATTTATTAGCGCTTTGCGCTAGTTTAGTGGCGGACCAGTGAGTGACACGTGGGGCGCTTGGCGCTGAGCGCCAGCCCATGAGCGTAGTGCGCTGTTTCAGAAGCGCAAAGCGCAAGCTATGTCTGTGGTTGACACGTGGCATGTTTTGGTGCTGAGCGCCGGTCCAAGGAGCGCAAAGGCGCAGTTCATGAGTGCAAGGCGCTTTCCAATAGCGCAAAGCGCGTTTGATCAAATTTATGATCAGAGAACAAGTTTATGTCCTTTTAAAGGAGGCTTTGCCTCAAGATTCAAGAACAAAAGTTCTTGTTTATAAAAGGGCTCTGCCTTTGTAGATCAAGGATCTGTGAATGAAGTAAATACTTCTTTTTGTTTTTTTATGATGAGATCTGTTGATCTCTTTTTTATCAAAGACATTGGTCTTTTGTAGATCTATGATCTTTTTTAGAAGATAGTTCTTCTTTTCATGAGATGATTTCATCTCTGTGTTCAAGAATCATGTTCTTTACCTTAAAGAAATGATCTTCTTTTGCTAAAAGTTTGCTTTTCTCTCTTTGAATTTTCTCAAACTTTGTAGGGGGGTTCTCTATATTTAGACTTGAAGTCTTGGGGCCTTTATATAGGGCAAACCGATTAGTTCAATCAGTTAAAGAGATCTTTCTCTGATTGATTTGGGAATATTTCCCACCATTGGATCTTTGATCCTAAGGGCTCTGTTTTGCAGAAGATAATCTTCTTGTTTTAATAAGATTGGAAAGATCTTTCCATAACAGAATTTTAATTCTGATTAATTATTAATTTATTATTATTAGATCTTTTGATCTAACGGTGGGGAATTTTTAATTCCAGCGCTGGCGCACCTTGCGCTAGTACACCCGTGTTCGATACGTGGCGCGCAGCGCAACTGCGTTAGCGCACCCGTGTTCGACACGTGGCACGCAGCGCAGAGCAACTGCGCTAGCGTACCCGTGTTCGACACGTAGCGCGCAACGCAGAGCGCTGGATCTGAAGCGTTGCTTCAACTTTTGAGTTTTGAAATTTTAAAACAGAGTTTTGCTCTGATTGGGGGTGCACTGCCTAGGGCGCAGCGCACCTGGCGCTAGCGCATCTGTGTTTGACACGTGACGCGCAGCGCATCTAGCGCTGGATCTGAAGCGTTGCTTCAATTTTTGAATTTTGAATTTCAAAACAGAGCTTTGCTCTGATTGGGGGAAACAATCCTAGGGTTTTTATTTATCAAGGTAATTCAAAAATGGTGAATATTTGGCATGGCTACAAGCTTATAGAAGCTTGTGAATAACCATTGACCAAGTCCACTCTTTTTGTTTTCCTTGAGATATTTATAAACCTAACCATTATCTTCAACCCTAGTTAAGTCTCTACATGGATTAGTGTATGACACTAACTCACCCGTGGTTTATATTCTTACCTTATGAGTTCAATTTCTTATTCTTCACTTGATCATCTTCTTCTTCATTGAAAAAGCTCACTAGCTTTTTCCAATGTGAGAAAATATTGTGAGAAAAAGAAAACTAAAGAGAGCCCAATACCTACTTCATCCTCTACTATTAGCCATTTAGTTTAGGGTGTTTGCTTCACTAAACCCTAATTTAGTGAAGAGGTAGCATGAGCTTGAGTCTCCTCGAAGTAGATCATCTTCGGCCTCGAAGACTTCGAGTAAATTTGCATCTTTCACCTTGTGGAGCCTCTCAAGAATTCGGGAGATTCTTACTCGCAGCGAAGATACTTCTACACGGAGCATTTGAAGTGAAGAACCGGTCTACAAAGGTTGTATTTCTCATTCACTGGACTTGCAAAGTTGTTTGCATGATGGTTTGTTTATATCTCTAGTCAAGATTCTTGGTTAGGGTTGTTTAGAACGGCAAATTTTTTAAAACGGCATGGACGATGCCTTCCGAAACCTTGCTGCCGCGCTAAGTAACCCTACAGGCAAATCCTAGCGGTTTGCTGGTCTCTGTGGGCCCGGCCTATTCCCCCTTGATCTAAAGGAAACTTGATCGCAAGGTGATAAGTTGAGATCTGAGCTCGGAGAGCGTTTAAGGTCGGACGTCCTAGGAGAATGTTGTAAGACGAAGGGACTTTGGCGACGAGAAAATCTACAGGTACGGTCCGTGTATGTCTCACTTCCCCAATGTTGAATAGGAGGGTGACCAATCCCTCGGCAGGGACTGAGTGATTGGTGAACCCTGAGAGTACATGGGAGGTAGGTCGAAGGTCGGATGGTCCTAGCCCTATACGCTGGAAGCAGTCGTGGAACAAGATATCCGCCGAGCTTCCTAAGTCGACCAAAATCCTCTGGACCTCATAACGGTGGACTCTGGCCGTTATTACAAGTGGGTCGTTATGAGGCAAGGATATACCGCGGAGGTATTCATCGGTGAAGATGATGGGGTCATCTTTATTGCCCTTTTTCTGGGGTGGAACGCCTACATTCTCGACCGGGAGGAGTCGGTGGTTTCCGCCAGCTTCCCGAGCAGGATCCGAGGTAACGACCATGATTTAGCCGATCGTTAACTCCCCGGGAGAGGGTTGGTTCTCTTGCTCCCACTCTGCCTGCCGCTTGTCCCCCAAGTACTTCGCCAAATGGCCAGAGCGGATCAACTCCTCGATGTAGTCACGGAGTTGTCTGCAGTTTTCGGTCGGGTGGCCCTGCAAACTGTGGAAGACGCGATACGGGTCTTGGAGACGCTTGCCTGCCCTTTGGGTCACCGGCGGGAGTTTGAAGAACCTCTCGCCCTTTGCCTCCTCCGGCAGCTCGGTTTGGGAGATGTTTAGGGGAGTTTACTCCTGAAACCTCGGTGAGTAAGGCTTCGGACGGTCGACCTTCTTCTTCTCCTCTCTGCCCCGTTTCTTTTGGTCGGTTTGGTCGCCTTTAGGCAGATTTGAGTTCACCTCGGACTCAAGTTGGATCTCCTGCTCGTTCCAGGCTTTTACCTCAGCCATGGTCTTAGGTTGCGCTAATGCAAAAGATCGGAGCCACTCTTTGTGCTTAAGACCCGACTTCAGCGTGGTGATGACCGTTTCATCACGGTGCTCGGGGACCTCGAGGAGCACATTGAAGAAACGGGTGACATATCCTTTGAAGGATTCTTTATCTTTGCTCTTGATAGTGAGCAGATAGTCAACCATCATTTTCTGCCATCTATTCCCGATGAAGTGACCGAGAAATTGGGAGGCCAGCTCGTCGAAGGTCGAGGTGGAGCATGGCGTAAGTCCTCGGAACCAATCCCGTCCAGCCTGGATGAGGGTGGTAGGAAAGGCTCGGCATTGGACCGCGTCGGAGTTATCCCTGGAAGCTCATGCCTGCAGTAAATGCGTCTAGATGGTCCTTCGGGTCGGATTTCCCGTCGAAGAGGGTCACCTTGGATGGTTTGTTCCTGGACAAGACGTGCTCGGCCAGCAGTTCTTCCGTAAAGGGTTTCATCAGCGAATCGCCGGAGTATCGGGCCCCTTCGCCGGACGCTTGGCTATCCCGGCATATGCCCTCGATTTTCTTCTCGAGGGCCTCGAGTCGATGGTGGTAACCCAAGGATTCTACACAGTTGGAGTGGTGGCTATCCCCGCTCCGGGTCTGCGCCAGGATGCAGCTTCGATTCTGCTCTATCAGGCGTCTCAGATCCTCAGGCGAGGACCTTCTCAAGTGGTCCCTGCGCTCGTCATTCACACGATCCCGACGAGAGTGGGGGCGTCGGTCATTCCTGGAAGCAAGCGAGCTGACCGAAACCTCCTCAGGAGGAGAAAACGCTCGACAGGCATTGAGGCGATGGCCCAGTCTTCCCTGGGACCATGGCGTGGAGCTATCCGGTGCCTAGCGAGTCATGGAATTAATCGCCGCGTGTGGGTTAGGGTGGCCGGAGTCGGCCCGCCGGCAGTCAGTGACGCTATGATGAGGGTGAGGTAAATCGGGGGATTGAGTGTGCTTGTCCGTCCTTCAGCGAACGTCGTTATCCCGGGGAAGCGGAGCCTCACTCTGGTGGTTAGGACCTGCCGCTTGAACGCAAACGAGAGCATCTACCAGCATCATGAGCCGGTCTATCCGGGCGGACAAGGCATGAATGGCATTAGGAGGGGGAAGCGAGCCGCTCTCGCCTCCGTTGTGGCGGCTCGTGTTTGGATCGTTGCGGTCATCGCTCACCTTTGGATCGAGGGCGGAAGATCAACTTTTTTTGTGGAACAAAATAAGTCTTTCGTTCCCATAGACGGCGCCAACTGATGGAGCTTCGGATCTCCTTCAGATGCTGTCCTCCGTCGATTCTGCGATGGCTTTCTTGGACGGCTGTGCTTTGGTTTTGGAGTTTTTGAGTGTGGATCTCAATGGGTTGGTGTTGGACGCCGAGCTACCTGCAAAGAAGTCCCGGGGTGGATGACCACCGTAGGACCCTCCAACGATCAAGTTAAAGCCGAGGGATAGGAGCAGAGTAGTGGCATATTGAGATAAATCGAGTTTCCTGAGTCGTCTGAGAGAGAGCTTTATATAGGGGTCACGTGGAGCGAGCGGGCGTGAGATCACCGCCGTCAGTAATGCCACAGCGTTATCCTAACCTTGAATGGCGGGATGCGTCCATTAATGGAGGGATGCGCTAGCATGTGATGCGGATCGTGGGGAGGTGGATATCTCACCCTGGTGATATACGCGGAGCCGTTGCGGGGCACATGGGATCTGCGCTCCCGGTAGATCGGGGGAGGCCGAGGAAGCTCGGAATGTCGGAGGCTCGGAGACGAGCTTGGAGGCCGAGGAAGCTCGGCACGTCGGAGGCTCGGAGACGAGCCTGGAGGCTGAGAAAGCTCGGCACGTCAGATGCTCGGAGATGAGCAAGGAGACTGAGATAGCTCAGAGGCGAGCTGTTAGTAGATTCCAAGGTGAAGGTGGAATGTATTCAGGGAGGTCTCCTGGAAGGTCGGACACGTTCCTCGATACGAAGTCTCGAGGAATCCTCATAATGCAACTCATTTATTCCACCTCCGTAGCCTTCGGAACACATCATCCGCCATGCGTCGTAATCCGAGAAGACACCACTTGTGAGCATCATCACTTACCGGGTAGTTAAATCTCCAAGTAGTATAGCTAGTTAAGGTTTATGGTAAGATCCTGAAGTTAAAGTCGGTGTTGCATAATATGAAAAAACGTTTTTTGTAAATTCCGCCTCCCCATAAGTGCGTGGGGTGTGCGACATCGACTTACATGTTTGTACTACAAAACGTTTCCAAACATCATAAGTTTTAGCTCTTTTATCTTTAGGAGCAGAAACTCTTGCTTCAGGAACGATAGGAGCAGGAACTACTTCAGGAACATTACTTTGTGATGTAACAAAGATCTCATAATTAGAAGATTTATAGTTAGAAGAATAAGTGTTTCCCGCAATCAGAGCAAAGCTCTGTTCAAATTCCAAGGCTGGAAATAAAGCGACGCTTCTGCTTCCCCCAATCAGAGCAAAGCTCTGTTTAGAAATTTAAGAGTCAAAAATTGAAGCAACGCTTCAAATCCTGCGCTCTGCGCTGCGCGCCACGTGTCTGACACAGGCGCGCTAGCGCAGTTGCGCTGCACGTTGCGCTGCGCGCCACGTGTCTGACACAGGCGCGCTAGCGCAGTTGCGCTGCACGTTGCGCTGCTCGCCACGTGTCTGACACTGGTGCGCTAGTGCAGTTGCACTGCGCGCCACGTGTCGAGCGCCAGTGCGCTAGCGCAAGGAGCGCTGCGCGCCATATGTCAAAACGCAAATGCGCTAGCGCAATTGCGCTGCACGCCCCAAATTAGAGCAAAGCTCTGTTTCCAAGATTGGAAAGCGAAGCAACGCTTCATGATTATGCAGCGCATAAAAATCTTACAAAGAATAATAAAGAATTAAAAAACAAGAGAACACTTAACAGATAATAAAATGCTAAATTAAAACATCTTTTTATTATTATTATTGTTATTACATTTTAAAAAGATCACCAAATATGGGATCAGAAGGACAAGGGTTCACAAAGCTAAAGAGAAGATTATCCAGTTCCCTCTCCGTCTTCTCCACCATGTCGAAACGGCGATCCTCCCGAGGGGTAGCCATCCAACGGTCGATGCCGCACTCCAAAGAGAAAGTGGTGATGACAACCCGACTAGCCCGTATCTGGCTCAGCAAGTGGATGGAGCAATCCCTCAGGGCTTGAGTGATTAAGTGCGCCTCCAAGAAGCACTCGATCTTGTCTTCGGCAGTATCCAACATTGCCGAGGACATCTATGTTGGAGGAGGGGAAAGATCGGCGAGCACAGACGCAATGATCATCCGAAACCAAATAGAGTGTGGGGGAAGAGGGGACCCCACACGAGTCAAAAGATCATGCAGCGCAGCGTCGCACTGCTCATCCGTGAAAGAAGGATCCACCAAGCGCGCAGCAAAGCGAGGGACAAGGTCCTGAATGGGCACTTCCCACGGCTGTCTACGAGCATGAGGGCGGATACAAGCCATAGTTGAGAAAGTTCTTTGGGGATGAGAAAAGGAAGAAGCTTTGCTTCGAGTTATAAAGACGAAGCACATAAAATTTTGTGCATAATGGAACTATTTCCAAAATTGGGAAATGAAAGATTCTCGGGAATATAAGTTTGACTTAAAAAGGAAGGTGAAAAGACACCTCTGTTGAAGCAACGCTTCAGATCCGGCGCTCTGCTGAAGCAACGCTTCAGATCCAGCGCGCTGCGCGCCACGTGTCAAACACGAGTGCGCTAGCGCAGTTGCGCTGCGCTCTGCGCTGCACGCCACGTGTCCAACGTAGGTGCGTCAACGCTGAAATTAAGCAATTCCCACCGTTAGATCAAAGGATCTAATAATAATGATAAATCATTTATTAACCAGAATTAAATTCTGTTAAGGAAAGATTTCTCAAAATCTTTCCAAACAACAAGATTGTGCTTTAAGGACCGCTGGATCAATGATCCAATGTAAATAATGAATTACCAAAAAACAGAACAAATTCTGCATGGAAAGATTTTGAGAAATCTTATTAAAACAAGAAGATTATCTTCTGTCAAACAGGAGATCAAAGATCTAACGGTGGGAAATATTCCCCAATCAATCAAGAGAAAAATCTCTTAAACCGATTTAACAAATCGATTGGCCCTATATAAAGGCCCCAAGACTTCAAGTCTCAAAAATAGAAAAAACCCTCTGAAAACTTTGAGAAAAACTCAAAGAGAAAGAAAGGCAAGCCTTTGAAGAAAGAAGATCATTTTCTTCATCTTTAAAGGTAAAAAATTAATTCTTGAACAACAGAGATGAAATCATCTCGTAAAAAGAAGAAACATCTTCTAAAAAGATCTTAGATCTATAAAAAAGACCAAGGTCTTTGATTAAACAGAAAGGATTAAAAGATCTAATCATAAAAAGATAAAAAGAAGTATTTTACTTCATTCACGGATCTTTTAATCTATAAAGGCAGAGCCTTTTATGAAAACAAGAACTCTTGTTCTTGGATCTTAAGGCAAAGCCTCCTTTAAGAAGAACATAAAATTTGTTCTTTGATCT
The DNA here is from genome assembly GCA_030015575.1 of Agapanthus africanus. NCBI lineage: Eukaryota > Viridiplantae > Streptophyta > Magnoliopsida > Asparagales > Amaryllidaceae > Agapanthus > Agapanthus africanus. The sequence goes on from JASDDO010000024.1 coordinate 162,422,809, forward strand.
TAAAATTGATCAGATGCGCTTTGCGCTATTAAAAAGTGCCTTGCACTCATGAACTGCGCCTTTGCGCTCCTTGGATCGACGCTCAGCGCCAAAACGTGCCACGTGTCAACCATAGACACGATCTGCGCTTTGCGCTCCTAAAAACAGCGCACTGCGCTCTTGGGTTGGCGCTCAGCGCCAAGCGCGTCACGTGTCACTCACTGGCGCACCCATAAACTGGCGCAGCGCGCTCATAAATTAAAAGCGCAGTGCGCTAACGAACTAGCGCTAAGCGACATGTGTCACCCTCATGTGCGCTAGCGCAATGCGCTCTTTAATTGGCGCAAAGCGCCTGATGCGCCACATAGCGCGCTGTCAGAACATACTTTGTTCTGATAAATGCGATGCATTCAATACAATACAAGACAAAAAATGTCAGGATCTGATACTCTGCATTATTAAAAGGTCCAAGCCCAAATAAAGGCTCAATAGCCAGAACAATAAAATGTTAAACATTTATTGGACTTAGCCCAAGATTGGCCGTAAGTCCTCAACTCATATCAACTTAGCCCATATGCTCGTAAACCTTTTAACAGACTTTAGTCTTAAATTGGACTATAGATCTCCTAACCAACATTGGTTCAAGGGTACATCTCTGAACTCCTCTGATATTTGTCGTTGTAATCAATTAACGTCTTCAGAAAGGTGACGGGTCTCGACGGCCATACATTCTACAGACTATGATGTCTTTAAACTGGACTGTGGGGTCCTTAAACTCATGGACTATGATGTCCTTAACCTTGACTGTGAGGTCTTTAAACTCACGGACTATGATGTCCTTAATCTTGACTGTGAGGTCTTTAAACTCACGGACTATGATAACCTTAACCTCGACCGTGATGTCTTTAAACTAACATTGGACCACCATGTCCTTAAACTGGTAATCGGCCGAAATGTCCGTAAACTAAACAATAGAGTCTAAATGCTCTTTTGTTGGATCTAAACGATCCTGTTAAGTTGATCTTAGTCTAAAATTAGACTAACATGTCCTTAACAAACCGTTAAGTTGATCTTAGTCTACAATTAGACTAGCGTATCCTTAACTAACGTTTAAGTTGATCTTAGTCCCAAATGAGGCTAACGTATCCTTAAACCCAAACCAAAACCCAAATCTAAGAAAATACGGATTTGGACTAATCCACGCCCTACGGACGACAACATAAATTAGTCTCCGTATACAATCCACGGGCAACCATAAACAAAACAAACACACACGACATGAGGTGACCATCTGGAGAAGGAGAAAGTTGTTACCGTGATGCGGTAGCGTAATTAACTGCAGGGGCTTGCGCCTGCAGGGAAGAGCATCCCCACAATCAAAAACCCCTCAAACGAGGGGGAATCTGACGAAGTCTGCTACATCCGCCGCATCCGTTTAACCTTCGATACATGGTACCATAAATCAATTTGGCATCTTCGGAGAGGTGGACAGATAGCACCAATTAGCATCTGCCATGAATTTCAGGCAAGACGTACATCGCGTCTTCGCCGCGTCTTTCGGAGGGGAACAGATTCTGGCATGCCAGGTGGGACCTTTTCCTCTTTCCACTCCACACTTCGTGTGTCGTGTTCGCGAACCAATCGCGGTTTGCTAATGGCTGCCCTTGGGTTTCGAGATACTGAGATTTGGCGTTTTGCTTGGTGCAGAAAGAAAAGATCAATGGCGTTCACCTGCTCGATGTGTTCTACATGCAACTGCAACCCACGTTTTGCCTCAACTGGGGGCATAGTTTACAGACCTCAAGCGGCGTCCCTGTCCACGATGCCGGTGGAACAGGTCACCCAGGCTACTACTGGATTGTTTTTTGGGACTATACTCCCCCCGATGAGCTTCAGCACCCCTGTACCAGCACCGGAAAATCCCAAGAAGTCGGTTTTCGATCGGCTTGCTACTACCACGGCCCCTCTCAACGGGTCATCCAGCTCCAACTCCTCGGTCTTCGCCAGACTGAGCCTGAACTCCGATGGGCCTGCCAAGAAGCCCATGACACCTGAAGTGGCCATCCCAAAGAAGATAGCCATCTCTGCTCCTAAAGTCGTCAAGGCGGTTTCTCCTGCCAAAGAGTCGGTCTTTACAAGACTGACTATTCCGGCTCCCGTTCCTGCTCGAAGGTCTGTCTTTGACAAATTGGATACCGCTACTCAAAAGACATCAGTCTTCAAGAGGCTAGCACCAGCGGCACCTCATCTGGACAGGGGGCAAGACAAAGCCATCCCCATCGCCGAACCAACACCGTCCGCTCGACACGCTCGACGTTGCCACTGGCGCCGAGTAAGGAAGGCTGGGGGCAACTCCCCTCTGGGCTAACTCCACCGGCTCCAACGGTGGAAATTAATGCTGCTGTTCCAACCGGGAACGGCTTTGAGCTGCTGAACAAGGTGCGCAGGAATTTGCCTACCGCCGTATTAAAAAGATCTCCGCCACCGGTGGAGACTGTCACGGAAATGAAACCGGGACAGTCCTCCCAACGACTGTCTTCTAAAGTTTACAAAATCTGGTGACAAGTCCGAGAGTCGGTGGTTGATCAAGACTATCGCCGCCGGCAGAACAAGTAGAAGGTCCGACAGGAAGAAAACCGTCCTGTTAAGCCATAAAAGACGACGGCTACTTGGGTGCCCACTGCAGCGGCCCCCTAACTTCGACCGCTCATAAGAGGAGAAGGCCGGAGAAAATCCCCAGGCCTTCGACAAATGTCAAAGGCACTGAGCCTAAACGCCCTAAGTCTGGGGGAATGGTGTTGCATACCGTCTACATGGCATCCGGAAAAGAGGATAGTCGTATCTCCACAGGTCATCGACCGCTTACGCGATCCGTGACAAGAGCTCAAGAGCAGCAGCAAAAGCTTCAGGAGATGATGACTGCGATGGCCGCACTCACCGGGCCAAAAGAAAGTCCAGAGGCATCCTCGGAGCAACGCCATGAGCAAGAAACTGATGCCGAATTCCTTCGGAGAATACTTGAGAAGAAGGACAAATAGGTTGCGGAACAAGCAGCCAATATAAAGCGAATGGCACTTCTCTTCCAAGACATGGTCGGGATGATGATACAGCCGGATCCCCCAACTGAAGATCCTCAGATTATCCTCGAAGACGACAAAGGAGAAACATCAAATCCACCTCCGGCTCTTTCAACAGCCAAAGAGGAAACTATCTCCAAGGCCGTCCTGGATGATTATATTGCTCAACAAATACGAGTTCACCAGGCAAATGAAGCGGCCGGCCAAGTCGTCAAAACTGGGCGACCATATCTGGGTTGGTATGATCAGATAAAATACCCGCCGGGCTATACGATCCCGAAATTCCACGTGTACAAGGGGACGGGCAATCCCCACCAGCACGTCGCCTAGTTCAGAGCTCTGTGCGGCAACACCGGGGGCGATGATAAGCTTTTGCTTTGCCAATTCATCGGCAGCTTGTCAGAGACGGCGTTTGAATGGTACTCCGAACTACCAAACGACTCCGTCAAAACTTTCGCAGAAATGGAGTTATTGTTCACCCAGCGATTTGCGAGCGCAAGTGAACGCACCCCAATAACGGCATTGATCAATGCCAGGGTGAAGCCGGGCGAGACGTGGGTTCAGTACGCAATCCGATAGCGGAATCTGTGGTCAAAGTGCGAACAACGCATCGAAGAAGCACCAGCGGTGGGCATATTCGTGGGCACTCTAGACCCTCATGCAACTATTTCACAGTTCATGATGTTCTTCAAACCGACCACGTTCCAGGCCTTAATCGAAAAGTTGGCCCAGATGGATCAGATGGGTCATAGACCGTCTCCCCCGAAACCGGAACCAGGGAACGAAAAGGGTAAAGGGAAGGCGATCTTCGTTGCAAACACCCAACAGCAGCCCAGTGCTCTAAAACTGACAGATCAATTGGAAGAGAGACGGCGCTATTACAATGAGAAAATGAAGCGCCCTTACTCATTCCCACGGGACAAAACTAAGAGACTATTCAAGATGGCGATGCGCAACAGGCTTATCAATCTGCCGAATCCAAGGCGACCATTGCAACCCAGCGAAGCGAATAATCCCAATTATTGCCCTTGCTACCAAACGGTAAGCCATCCAATCGAAGATTGCTTCGTCTTTAAGGGATGGATCGAGGATCAGTACCTACAAGGCAAGTTTGCATTGTCTGAGAAGTGGAAAGTGAGCCCACCACAACCACATACTCCTAAGAAGATGGACACACCGGGGGCAATGTGCTCTTTTGTTGAAGAAGCTCCATGGGAGGTCGCTCTTTTAGCGAAAACCAAAAGAAAGCTGAATGATCTCCAGACATGCCCGGCGATCAGGTGGAAGAATCCGCTGGAACCCCAGATCATCGAAGGGATACTGAACCCGCGCCCAACTCTAAAAATTGGTAGTGATAGCCAAAGCACTCGCATCCAGCCGCCAAAATCTTCAAAAAAGAAGAAGAAATCCAAAAAGCCCGTGAAGCCTGGCGACAAGCGCACGGACCTGCAGAAAAAAATCGACGCGCTGGAAGAGTATAACCAGAAGGCGCGTACTCCAATCACGCTCCAAGAGTTTCTCATCCATGTCCTTGAAGATGGAGATGATGGAGAAGACTCGTCGGATGAATCTGAGGATTGCGTAGCAAGTTGCCATGTGATCTCTCACTCATCAATAAACGATGAAGAAGCCCTTTGCACCAAGAGACTGGGGGCAGGGCCTGAACCGGAACTTCCAGGGCCATCAGACGAGATGATCGACGCGTTCCTAAAGAAAGCTCTTCTGAAAAGTAAAGCTGATCGGGAGCGTGAGAGGGCCATATTTGAAAAGGCCAAATGCCGGCGACTGAACGAGAGAGTCGAGACACTCCCGCCGAATCAAGGAACATCCGTCGCGGATAAAAACAAGTTCAAGACGAGGAAAAGGTTTGCTAAAACCATATCAATGGGAATGAAGATACCACCCTCTGAAGGAAACACTCCCGGTGAAGCAGAAACACATCCTAGCTACTGCTTATATCATCGAAAGATTTCGCACCTTACCGAAGAGTGCGATGCTTTTAAAAGATGGTGGCAAGGGTATGTTGCTCACCGGCAACATTTTAAGCGGATGAAACGCAAAACTCATCGGGAGCAAAGAAGTGTGACCGAAGAGCATAAAAGAACTACCGGTAATTGTCGCATGGTCAACGCCGGAGGATCGCAGGTTCTCATCTTTGGGAGCGACTCTAACGAGGAAATGGCTCTAGGCCTTCTCTTTAAGAAATCCACCTTGGGGAAGGAGGAAGAACCGAAGGCCTGTGAAAACATTCAGCTGCGCAATCGCACGTTTCCAGAAAAGAATCTCGGACCCACGAGTAGAAAAGATAAGGGAAAAGAAAAGGTCTCTGAGGATATCGCCCTGGATGACCAAGTTATGAAAGAGATGACCGCCAAGGACCCGCCAAAGAAAAGTAAGGTGGACTATAATGTTCTGGCGCACTTGAGGAAGTTACCCTCGCAGCTCAGCATTCTCGACGCCTTTTTACTATCCAAAGAAGCGAGAGATTCATTGATCAAAGCGCTACAAGAACCAGAGCAATTCCAAACTTTTCTCGCCGAAGAAAAGATGAAGGACGAGCTGGAGGAAGTACACACAGCCGATATCACCTTCGAAGACGAAGACCTCCTCCTTGGGACGTGCGAGCACAACCGCCCCCTCTATGTCACAGGGTGCTGCCACGATATAAAGATAGGCAAAATCCTGGTCGACAATGGGTCTTCCGTTAATCTCCTCAACGTGCGAGTGTTGAAGGAAATCTGCATGAGCGTCCAGCATCTCGCCCGTGATAAAATCACCATCTCTAGTTTTGACTCCCAGTCATCGCGGACTCTCGGGTCTGTGATATTGACATTACCATTCGGGTTACTTGTCACGGATATTAAATTTCATGTCATTGACGCCAAGACATGCTATAACGCTTTGCTCGGCCGACCTTAGTTACACGAGTACAACATCATCCCTTCTATACAACATCAGTGTATGAAATACTTTAAGGATGGTCTCGAGTATACCATAACAGGAGAGCTGAATCCATTCTCCGTGAACGAAGTCCTCAAGTACGAAGATGCAAAATACTTTTTGCCAGATTTCGAGGACACGGAGAGATGTCACAAACCGGAGAACAAAGCTATCACCACCATTCCAGTCTTCGGGAGTGATACTGAAGAAGAGGAAGCGATGGTTTATTCAGGTCCATCCCAGCACAACAAGCCAGGACCGTCTACTCCTATGTTGATCTTTGGCAGAGACTCGAAAGATGAGGTCCATGCTATATTCTCCACTCGGCCTTCAATGCAAACATTCGCTGATGAAGAGCAAAGTTTGCAAGTAGCCATGGTTCCGCCCAAACATCATAAAGAACTAGACGCGCTTGATACCTACAGTGTGGAAGAGCTGCAGACGTTCTATGTCCCTCCCAGGCGAGAAGGCGAGAAGGCGAAAAGGCGATCCTATTCTACCGCTCCGGGGAAACCGAAGTGGAGAAAGAAATCTGGCACGGCGCGGATTCTACACTTGACAGGCTCCAGCCCATCCGTCTGCCTAAATATTATACAGAAGGCTTGAAAAGGCTGCTGAAGCGCCAAGGGATACCCTTCAAACAGACCGCTCGAAAAGCTAAGTTCTATGACAGGATCTGGAACGTTCCCGGAACTCAACGTAAGTTGCCCAACGGGAGAATGGAAGCGATCGGGCTTGGATATGTTCGGTCCAAGAAACGAGAACTACTCCGCGACTGCTATGTCGTACATGACTTTGATGAAGAAGGAGATGCTCAATGGGAGAATGCTAACCCTGAACCAGAAAGAGCCCCCGACAAGAAAATGCTCAGTCCATCGTTCGAAGAACAAATGGACAAGCTTATCAGGGAAGCGGGTCAAAAGGTTCGAGATGAACACAATCGTGAAATGGCCATCTATGAGAAAGCCAGGACGCAACGCCTTCTTCAACAGGCTGCAAAAGATGAAAATGCTCCTCCCTGTCAACCCGCCATTCAAAAGGTTCGACGCAGAGGCAGAAACAAGTCAAAGAGCGGAAAAGGCGTTCGACAGCGACAAAGCGAGACCAAGAAGTCACGCGATCATGAATCGAGCGGTCTGGGTTTGTCCCTTATGAAGAAGATGAGTCGAGCATACTCTTTTGCTCAAGACAAGAAAAAGAAGATACTTGATCTTGCCATAAAACATCAAATGATTACACTTCCGGAATCCAAACACCCTGAGCAAGTTAACGAGGTCTCTCATCCAGACTATTGCTCTTATCACCGAGCAATAGGACACCCTCTCGAAGACTGCTTCACCTTCAAGAACTGGGTCGAAGACCAATATCAGCTCGGCAAGTTCGCTCTATCCGAAAGTTGGAGGATAACTCCGCCGCAAAAACATGAACCCAAATCCACAAGGGTAGACCCAGATCCACATCGGTCTTGGAAGCGAGTTCGTACTTGTCATATGATAACAATATCAAAAGAAGAACCCGAGAATATGGATGACCTCCCCTGGTGCTTCGAAAACAATGATGACAAAATGATCTCAGAGTTTCCACCGGCACCAAAAGAGCTGGAAGATGGAATACATACTACTACAGATAACCTCAAGAAAATTGATTTGGGAACGGCGAGTGACCCGCGGCCGACATTCGTCAGTGAGCTGCTGTCTGAAGAAAGGGTGGTGTTCCCGCCAAAAATTTCTGCGCAAAAGAGTCCAAGGTATCAAATGGCAGCGATATGCTTAAGGAAATGCGAACCAGTATCTTCCGGGCTGTTTTTTGACAAACTCCCGAATGAGAAACAGATAAATTCTGATGGTATCGAAAGCGTCTCGAAAAACCCTTCGATTTGATATATTATGGGCCTCGTAATTCATCCGGGATCAAAAGTTATGAGGCATCACGTGTCCACACGTGATGGACCTTTAAGAACCCGCTAGAGGACTTAAAAGATACAATAAAAACTCAGTAAAGACCCCAATGGGGCATCACGTGCTCACACGTGACCATGGGTCACGTAAAGACACGTGATGGGCTCTTAAGACCTCTAAAATAATGAATAGAATTAAATTATAAAGTCTGTTCCCTGATCAGAGGTTACCTCAATGAAGTATCACGTGCTCACACGTGACCAATGGTCACGTGTTGACACGTGATGGTTAAAACTGAAGCATAAACAAGCGGCCGTTCAAGAACTCAATTGGGGGTCACGTGCTCCCACGTGACCAAGGGTCACGTGTCAGCACGTGACTGGTTTCGAAAGCCTTACAGTTAATAGAATTAAATTCTAAAAGCTTCTAAATCTTTCCAAATGGAAAAGGATTATGGGGACCGTTGGATTAAAGATCTAAGGGTGATTAAATATCACCAATTTATGGAAAAATCCTAGACAAGGAAATATCTCCCCAAATCTCACCGAAATAACAAATAGAATATCTTTTGGATTTAAAATCCACGGTGAATAAAATTCAATGAATGATCTAAAGGCCCAGATTAATGATAAATATAAATCAAATCTCTCAACATACAAATCAAATCTCTCAATGAGAGATTTGCTAAACAAATTGATTCTCTTCCTTCTCCTATAAATAAGAGCCAAGAAGAGAAGAGAAGGGATCTACCTTGGGGGGGAGAGAAGAAACAGAGAGAGGAGAATTTAATTCTCTGCGAAAGAAAAAACCCTAGGTAAGAAAAGAGAGGCTTAAAAAGAGAATTTAATTCTCAAAAGAGTTTAACTCTTATATAAAGAAAAGAACTTAGTTCTTTCTCTGGTGGAGGATCTGCAAAGTGCACATCGCGTCGTTGCGCCCTCAATCGCCGGGGGCCCCATGAATTGAGAATTTAATTCTCATTGGGTTGAGATCCTGCCATGCAGATCCAAAACATAGAGGAGGAATTAAGTTTTGAGAATTCAATGGTCACAAAATTATAGGAATTTAATTCCTTTGGGATAAAATTAGGGTTTTACCCTAAATAAGAATTTAATTCTTTCACAACAGGAATTCAATTCCTCCAAAACAAAAGTTAGGGTTTTACCCTAAATAAGAATTTAATTCTTAAAGATAAGGAGACGTAAAAGATCTCTGTGCATGAAAAGACTAAGGTCACGTGCCCCACGTGACCCCTGAACAGATCCCCCTAAAATGAGAAGAGGAAAGCTTTGAGGCAATGCCTCACATGTTCCCACGTGACCCTCATTATATATGGAACAAAAGCAAAGACAGAAACAATTCTGGGAGCTCTCACGTGTTACCACGTGACCCCTAATAAATGTTCTAATAAATCAGGGCATGATTATACATCACGTGCCCACACGTGATGGCTATGAAAATTAAAAGTGTGTAACACTTGTTTGCAGAACAAAATAAAGGGGATCTGGCCCTACTTTTTGATGCCATCACGTGCTCCCACGTGACTCCCAGAACGCAGAAAGAAAGATCAATGGAAATGAAGGCTTTGGGCGCTCTCACGTGTTTACCACGTGACCCCTTAGCAAACGTTTTAACAATTGGCGCACAGATCCCCATCACGTGCCAACACGTGATGCTCTAAAATAAAAACAAAAGTGTTTAACACTTATTCGCAGATTTGAGGATAAAACAAAGGAGAGCTGGCTCTACATTTAGGGCGTCCTCACGTGTCCCCACGTGACCCCTAACAAATCCCTTTAATATCCAATGGATGAATGCCTATCACGTGCCCACACGTGATGGCTATGAAAACTAAAAGTGTTTAATACTTAATTGCAGAACAAAATAAAAGGGATCTGGTCCCCCCTTAGGGCGCCCTCACGTGTCACCACGTGACCCCTAATGAGCATTCTAACAGACCCGGGCGAGGGCCTCCATCACGTGCCCACACGTGATGGCCAGGAAATTAAAAGTGTTAAACACTTACCTGCAGAATAAAATAAGGGAAATCAGGGCGCTCTCACGTGTCCGCACGTGACCCCTCCCTCCTTAGTGTTTTAACACTAATGCGAAAACTCTGTTCCCGGTGTTTAACACTGATTTGCTTTAGTGTTTAACACTGATTTGAAATCTATGCTACCAGTGTTTAACACTGATTTGCTTTAGTGTTTAACACTAATTTGAAAGCCCCGTTGCTAGTGTTTAACACTGATTATCTTTTAGTGTTAAACACTAACTTGCTAATCTTAATTCCAGTGTTCAACATTGTTGGTCTTTAGTGTTCAACACTATCTTTAGCCCAATTGGCTAAGTTTCTAGAGGCAAAGCCTCTCCTTCAATGGACCGACAGAGGGCTAATATTTCAAACATAATTGGACTTAGCCCAAACTGGCCATAAGTCCTCAACTCATCTTGAACTGAGCACATCTGCTCTTTCAACCAACTCATTGGTTCAAGGGTACATCTCGGAACTCCTCTGATATTTGTCGTTGTAATCCTTCAACGTCTTCAGAGAGGTGACGGGTCCCGACAACCACACATCAACACGGACTGTGGGGTCCTTAAACTCATGGACTTATGCGTCCTTAAACCAAGATACGGACTGCGGGGTCCTTAAACCCGCGGACTTATGCGTCCTTAAACTAACGGACTAATGCGTCCTTAAACACACCCATATGGACTGTGGGGTCCTTAAACCCATGGACTTATGCATCCTTAAACTACCTATGGACCACTATGTCCTTAAACTGGCAATGGACCACTATGTCCTTAAACTGGTATTGGACCACTATATCCTTAAACTGGTATTGGACCACTATGTCCCTAAACTGGAACAATAGAGCCCAAATGCTCTTTTGTCGGATCTAAACGATCATGTTAAGTTGATCTTAGTCTCAAATCGGACTAACGTATCCTTAACGAACGTTTGAGTCGATCTTAGTCTCAAATATGGCTAACGTATCCTCAAACCAAAATCACAAACCCAAATCTAAGTAAACACGGATTTGGATTAATCCACGTCCTACGGGCGACTACATAACTCGGTCTCCGTATACAATCCACGGGCAAGCACAAACAAAATAAACACCCACGACACGAAGTGACCAGCTGGAGAAGGAGAAAGTTGTTACCGCGATGCGGTAGCGTAATTAACTGCAGGGGCTTGCGCCTGCAGGGAAGAGCGTCCCCATAATCAAAAACCCCTCAACGAGGGGGAATCTGACGAAGTCTGCTACATCGGCCGCATCCGTTTAAACCTTCGATACACGGTGCCATAAATCAACTTGGCATCTTCGGAGAGGCAGACGGATAACACCAAATAGCATCTGCCCCGAATCTCAGGCAAGACAGACCATGTCTCGGCCGCCATTCGGAGGGAAACAGATTCTGGCACGCCCGGTGGGACCTTTTCCATTTTCCACTCCACACTTCGTGTGTCGTGTTCGCGAACGAATCGCGGTTTACTGTGGTTGCCTGTGGATTCGAGGTACTAAGATTTGGTGTCTTGCTCCGTGCAGAAAATAGAAGATCAATGGCTTCAAACTGCACTGCCTGCAACTGCAACTCTCGCTCGGTCCTTGCTGGAGGAGTGACTTATGGGCCCCAAGCGGCCTCCCTTTTCAAGATGCCAGTGGAGCAGGTAACTCAGGCCACCACCGGATTATTCTTCGGGACCATGCTCCCACCGTTGAGCTTCAATGCCACAATGACGTTGCAAGAAGACCCAAAGAAGTCGGTCTTTGGTCGGCTTACCACTGTCGCGACCCCTCTCAACGGGTCGCCCAGCTTCAATACCTCAGTTTTCAACAGACTGGGCCAGAACGTCTGCAAATACGCGATACCCGAAGCTGCCATCCCAAAGCGGATAGCTATCCAGGCTCAAGCAGACGAAATCATTGGAAAGGCTCCTCCTTCCAAAAAGTCAGTTTTTACAAGGCTGGCCATTCGGGTTGCTGCTCCAGGCGAGGTCCTCAAAGCTGCTTCCCCTGCTCAGAGGTCTGTCTTTGACAAATTAGACATTGCTTCTCAACGGGCGTCAGTCTTCGACAGGCTAGCACCAATAACAGTCTCTCCTCAAAGCAGGGGGCACGAAGAAGCTTATCCAACAACGGAGGTGATCTCATCCGCACGACATGCTCGACGTCGCCACTGGCGTCGAGTGAGGAAGGCTGGGGGCTCCCCATCTGGGATAACTCCACCAACTCCAACGGTGGGAATCGATGTTGTTGTTCCAACCGGGAACAGCTTTGAATTGCTGAACACGGTGCGCAGAAACTCTCCTACTGCGATGCTGAAGAGAACTCCTTCACCTGTGGAGAATACTCCAGAGAAGAAGCTAGAGCAGCCCCCTCAACGGCTGTCCTCTAAAATTTACAAAGTCTGGCAACAGGTCCAAGAGTCGGTGATCGATCAAGACTGCCTCCGACGACAGAAAAAGATGAAGGTTCGGCAGGGGAAGGATTACTCTGTCAAACCACAAAAAGAAAAAGCTACTTGGGTGCCCACTACAAAGGCTCCCTTAACTCCAATCACTCAAAAAAGGAGGCCGCAAAAAGCCCCTGTGTCTTCGGCAAATCGCAAAGACACCGAACACAAACGCCCCAAGTCTGGGGGCATGGTGGTGCACACTGTTTATATGGCTTCTGGAAAGGAGGAAAGCCGCACTTCTACGGGTCACCGACTGCTCACCCGATCCGTGACGAAAGCCCAGGAGCAACAACAAAAGCTTCAGGAAATGATGACTACAATGGCTGCACTCACTGAGCCAAAAGAAAGCTCTGAAACGTCTTCGGATGAGCGTCAAGAACAAGAACCGACGCTGACTTTTTACGCAGAGTCCTCAAAAAGAAAGACAAAGAAGCTGCAGAGCAAGCGGCTAACATAAAACAGATGGCGCTCCTCTTCCAAGATATGGTAGGGATGATGTTACAGCCGGACCCTCCTGCTGAAGATCCTCCGATCGTCCTTGAAGACGACAGGGGAGAAGCGTCAAATCCTCCGCCGGCTCTATCAACAGCCAAGGAGGAGGCAATCTCCAAAGTTGACCTAGACGAATATATAGCTCAGCAGATCCGGGTTCATCAGGCGAATAAAGCGACTGGGAAAATTGTTAGAACCGGACGACCGTATTCGAGCTGGTATGACCAAATCAGTTACCCGTCAGGATATATGATCCCTAAATTCCACGTATATAAAGGGACAGGGAATCCGCATCAGCACGTCGCTCAATTTAGAGCCATGTGCGGCAACACTGGAGGTGATGATAAATTGCTGCTCCGCCAGTTTGTTGGCAGCCTGTCGGAAACAGCATTTGAGTGGTACTCTGAACTCCCAAATGACTCTGTCAAAACATTTGCGGAGATGGAGTTGCTGTTTACACAAAGATTCGCGAGTGCTAGTGAACGCACCCCGATAACAGCACTGATAAATGCCAGGATAAGGCCCGGCGAAACGTGGGTCCAATACGCAACACGATGGCGGAACCTATGGTCGAAATGCGAACAACGCATAGAAGAGGCACATGCGGTAGGCATGTTTGTGGGCACTCTCGATCCGCAGGCGACCATCTCACAATTCATGGTGTTCTTCAGGCCGACCACCTTCCAGGCCTTGATTGACAAATTAGCCCAAATGGACCAGATAGGCCATAGACCGTCTCCTCCAAAATCAGATTCCCGAGATGAGAAAGGAAAAGGGATAGCGATCGTCGTCGCCAATGCTCAACAACAGTCGAGCAACTTAAAGCCGGTCGTTCGCCAAAACAACGTGCGTCCACGCCCATCCCTCGAAGAGAGGCTAGGACGTCCTTACTCGTTTCCTCATAATAAAACGAGAGGACTGTTCGAGCTGGCTGTGCGCAACAGACTCATTAATCTACCGAGTCCAAAGCGTCTGTCGCAGCCAGGCGATCTTAATAATCCCAATTATTGCCCTTACCACCAAACGGTAAGTCACCCGATTGAGGATTGTTTCGTCTTTAAGGGATGGATCGAAGATCAGTACCAACAAGGCAAGTTCGAGTTATCCGAAAACTGGAAGGTGAACCCGTCACAGCCTCACACTCCTAAGAAGACAAACACACTGGGGGCAACATGCTCTTTTGTTGAGGAAACTCCATGGGAGGTGGCTCTTTCGGCCAAGACCAAAAGGATGCTAAATGATCTTCAGACGTGCTCGGCGATTAGATGGAAGAACCCGTTGGAACCTGAGATCATCAAGGGGATGCTGAAGCCGTGCCCAATTCCAAATATCGGTGGTGATAGCCAAAGCATTCACACCCAGCCGTCGAAATCTTCAAAAAAGAAGGAGAAATCCAAGAAGCCCGTGAAGCCTGGCGACAAGCGCACGGATTTGCAGAAACAGATTGACGCGCTGGAGGAGTATAATCAGAAAGCACGGACTCCCATCACGCTCCAAGAGTTTCTCAGCCACGTCCTCGAGGACGAAAATGATGGAGAAGACTCATCAGATGAATCTGAGGACTACGTAGCAAGTTGTCATGTGATCTCTCACTCATTGATAGATGATAAAGAGGCTCTTTGCACCGAGAAACTAGGGGCGGTTCCTGAACCAGAACTTCTGTGGCCATCAGACGAGATGATCGATGCCTTTCTGAACGAAGCCCGTCTTAAAAGCAAAGCTGATCGAGAGCGCGAGATGGCCATATTCGAGAAAGCCAAACGCCGGCGACTAGATGAAAGGGTCGAAACACTCCCACCGGATCAAAGTACATCCGCCGCAAATAAAAGCAAGATCAAGACAAGGAAACGATTCGCCAAAGCCATAGCAATGGGGATGAGGCCGCCCTCTTTCTGAGAAAACTCTCCTGGTGGTATACATTTTGATGAAACGGACGTACACCCTAACTTCTGCTTATATCATCAGAGGATCGCACATCCTACTGAAGACTGCAACTCCTTTAAGTGTTGGTGGCAAGGATATGTCGCTCATAGATAACACGTCAATAGAATAAAGCGGGAAGCTCGTAGACAGCGAAAAAATACGACAGATGAGCATAAAAGAGTTGCCGACAATTGTCATAGGGACGAGCCCGGGGGATCACGAGTTCTCACCTTTGGAAGCGATTCTGACGAAGAAGCCGCCCTCAACCCTCTCTTCAAGGAATTAATTTCTAAAACAAAAGAATTGGAGAGTTGCGAGAACATTCAGCCGTGCAATCGCACGCTACCCGGAAAGAATTTCGGACCCGCAAATAAGGGATCAGACGAAATGAGAAAGGAAAAGGAAAAAACGGCCTTTGTTGCCAACACTCAACAACAGCCGAGTAACCCGAGACCGTTTTGTCGTAAAAACAACAAGCCGCGATACCTCAATGAGAAGTTGAAACGTCCTTACTCGTTTCCCAAAGATAAAACAAAGAGATTGTTCGAGCTAGCAGTGCGCAGCGGGCTCATCACTCTGCCAGATCCAAAACGTCCATTGCAACCAGGTGACGTTAACGATCCTAACTATTGTCCCTACCACAGAGTAATGGGTCACCCACTCGAAAATTGCTACATCTTCAAAAACTGGGTTGAAGACCAATACCAACAAGGCAAACTCGCGCTGTCCGAAAACTGGAAGGTGAGCCCGCCACAACCACATGCCTCGAGAAGGATGGATATGCCGGGGGCATCATGCTCATTCATAGGGAAAGCCCCATATACCGAAAAGTCAGTAAACTAGAGATTCTCCTCAAATATGGCGACGATGGACCATTCTGTCCTAAAACTGGCGTCGGACCGAAACGTCCCTAAACTAACGACGGACCGCAATGTCCTAAAACTTGTAAATGACCGAAACGCCGTTAAACTACTATCAACCCGTGGCATCCTCAGGCTGGCGTGGTAAAAAAACAAAAAAAAAGGTATGTCCATAAGCAAAATGGGCACGGATGAAAACCCGAAAGGGCTCCATGAGTAAAAACAGCAGGGCTACCGGCGAGTGTTTGTGAAAACCAGAAAGGACGCAACCTCGTTAAAAAAAAGAATAAAAAAAAGGAAAACGGTATGTCCATAAGCAAAATGGGCACGGATGAAAACCCGAAAGGGCTCCGTGAGTAAAAAACAGCAGGGCTACCGGCGAGTGTTTGTGAAAACCCGAAAGGGCGCAACCTCGTTAAAACACTTACAGGGTCCTCTCGACCTTGTGAGGAGAAACCACCCGCGTGAGATCCTTACGACTCACAAAGGAAGCAACACACTTAGGGATCCCCACGATTCCTAAGGAGAAATTACACTTGCGAGATCCTCACGACTCGTAAGGAGAACTCTCTTATGGGACCCTCACGGCTCATAAGATTTGAAAGTCTTAAGTTACAGAAACCTTAACCTGGTTCTTAAGCAACCCCCACATCCTTCGATATTGCCCTACAAGTGGTTCAATGCTGACCCTTGTATACAATCCACGGGCACAAATAAATATTTCCCTAACAAAGTCCCATCCGTGACTAGGGATATGCTTGTACAGCAAACAACACTTGTAAGTCCTCTCGACTTATAAGGAGAAAACCCTTTTGTAAGATCCTTACGACTTACAAGAGAACATGCACTTAGGAATCCTCACGATTCCCAAGGAGAAAACACACCTACAAGATCCTTACGACTTGTAGGGAGAAATACCTTTGTGAGACCCTTACGGCTCATGAAGTCAAAAGTCTTAGCCGACAGGACCCTTAACCCTATTTACTAAGCCACCTTTGTTCAACATCGACAGTGGCAAATGATGATTCGCTCCTGGCAATGTCCCAGTGGTAGCGATGCTGATGCCTAAAACGGCATCGAATTCCAAGTCCTTTTACGACAAATGATGATTTGCTCCTGGCAATGTCCCAGTGGTAGCGATGCTGATGCCTAAACCGGTATCAAATTCCAAGCCCTTTCAAGGCAAATGATGATTCGCACCTGGCAATATCCCAGTTGTAGCGATACTGATGCCTAAACCGGCATCAAATTCCAAGTTCTTTCATGGCAAATGATGATTCGCTCCTGGCAATATTCCAGTTGTAGCGATACTGATGCTGAGATTGGCACCAGATTCCAAGTTCCATACTCGCAATAAAAAAAAACAGCGAGCCATACGTGCATACGAAATAGCCGAAATGATGGGGAAACTTGCAATAAAAATCAGCAAGTAAAAAAATGTATGCATGAAAAATAGCCGAAATGATTGGGCAACTCGCAATAAAAAAAACAACGAGTAAAAATAAAATCAATAGCCGAAATGATTGGGCACCGCGAAAAATAGCCGAAATGATCGGGCAATCGCGATTTTCGCGATATAAAAAGCTGAAATGATTGAGCATCGCGGAAAGAATAAAAAAAATGATGAAAGAATGAAACTTTTTGCCCTATAGGTGATGGTACATCAATCCCTGTATACAATCCAGGAGCGCAAACAAAGAAGGAGTCGCACTCCTCATCCACAGGTTTCATCAGAAGAAGAAGCCGAATCACAACGGGCCACAAATAACCTAGAGATCATCTCAACAATCGTCTCATCACAGCGGACACATCATCAAGCAAAGCAGAACAGCGGCAACTCCCAGTTCCATGACTCGACGATGTACTCCCACAGAGAGTCAAATCCCAACTCCGTGAAATGCGGATATAATCAACAAAATTCCTGGTCACGTGGAACGCGGATAACGTCACTCTTTGACCCCATGGAAAACGTCCAGAGCGGATCCTGGTCCTTGCAGAACACGGCAGTGAACCCGTGTGAAGCATCCAGAGCGGAGCCTAGTCCTCGCCTAACGCGGCAGTGAACCCGTGTGAAGCATCTAGTGCAAAATTCCTGGTCACGTAGAACGCGGATAACGTCACTCTTTGACACCGTGGAAAACGTCCAGAGCGGATCCTGGTCCTCGCAAAACACGGCAGTGAACCCGTGTGAAGCATCCAGAGCGGAGCCTAGTCCTCGCCTAACGCGGCAGTGAACCCGTGTGAAGCATCTAGTGCAAAATTTCTGGTCACGTGGAACACGGATAACGTCACTCTTTGACACCGTGGAAAACGTCCAGAGCGGATCCTGGTCCTCGCAGAACACGGCAGTGAACCCGTGTGAAGCATCCAGAGCGGAGCCTAGTCCTCGCCTAACGTGGCAGTGAACCCGTATGAAGCATCTAGTGCAAAATTCCTGGTCACGTGGAACGCGGATAACGTCACTCTTTGACACCGTGGAAAACGTCCAGAGCGGATCCTGGTCCTCGCAGAACACGGCAGTGAACCCGTGTGAAGCATCCAGAGCGGAGCCTAGTCCTCGCCTAACGCGGCAGTGAACCCGTGTGAAGCATCTAGTGCAAAATTCCTGGTCACGTGGAACGCGGATAACGTCACTCTTTGACACCGTGGAAAACGTCCAGAGCGGATCCTGGTCCTCGCAGAGCATGGTAGTGAACCCGTGCAAAGCATCCAGAGCGGAGCCTAGTCCTCGCCTGACACGGCAGTGAACCCGTGTGAAGCATTTAGAGCAAAATTCCTGGTCGCGTGGAACTCGGATAACGTCACTCTTCGACCCCGTGGGAAACGTCCAGAGCGGATCCTAGTCCTCACATCCCACATGGAGTGGTCACCACCACAACATTCGTCTCGATACAGCAGACGCAGTACAAGTAAATGAAGCAAAAGGCCAAATTCCTAGCTTCAAGGTCTTGACGGCAAGTCATATAAAGCCTGAAAAACAATCGGAGATCATCTCGCACCAGCACAGAGTGGTCACCACCTCGACGATCGTCTCGATACAGCAGATGAAATGTCACCCCAGCGTTCTTCCTCCAGCAGGATTCAGACGCGCCAAAGCAGATGAAGAGAAGGCCAAATTCCTAGCTTCATACATCTTGATGGCAAGTCATATAAAGCCTGAAAGACAATCGGAGATTATCTCGCACCAGCGCGGAGTGGTCATCACCTCGACGTTCGTCTCGATACAGCAGACGAGATGTCAACTACAGCGTCCTTCCTCCAACAGGATTCAGACACACCAAAGCAAATGAAGCGAAGGCCAAATTCCTAGTTTCAGGGTCTTGACGGCAAGTCATATAAAGCCTCAAAGACAATTGGAGATCATCTCGCACCAGCACGAAGTGGTCACCACCTCGACGTTCGTCTCGACACAGCAGACGCAACATCACCAAAAGGAGTCACGGCAAAATCCCTGGTTCCAAACCTCGACGGTTCACCAGCAACCTAGAGACAACCGCGACATTCGTCTCGATACAGAGGACGTGATGCCAGCAAATGAAGCGAATGCCAAATTCCTAGCTTCAGGGTCTTAACGGCAAGTCATATAAAGCCTGAAAGACGATCGGAGATCATCTCGCACCAGCGCGGAGTGGTCACCACCTCGACGATCGTCTCGATACAGCAGATGAAATGTCACCCCAGCGTTCTTCCCCCAACAGGATTCGGACGCGCCAAAGCAAACGAAGCGAAGGCCAAATTCCTAGCTTCATACGTCTTGACGGCAAGTCATATAAAGCCTGAAAGACAATCGAAGATCATCTTACACCAGCATAGAGTGAGCACCACCTCGACGTTCGTCTCGATACAGCAGACGAGATGTCAACTACAGCGTCCTTCCTCCAACAGGATTCGGACACACCAAAGCAAATGAAGCGAAGGCCAAATTCCTAGCTTCAGGGTCTTGACGGCAAGTCATATAAAGCCTCAAAGACAATTGGAGATCATCTCGCACCAGCACGAAGTGGTCACCACCTCGACGTTCGCCTCGACACAGCAGACGCAACATCACCAAAAGGAGTCACGGCAAAATCCCTGGTTCCAAACCTCGACGGTTCACCAGCAACCTAGAGACAACTGCGACATTCGTCTCGATACAGAGGACGCGATGCCAGCAAATGAAGCGAAGGCCAAATTCCTAGCTTCAGGGTCTTAACGGCAAGTCATATAAAGCCTGAAAGACAATCGGAGATCATCTCGCACCAGCGCGGAGTGGTCACCATCTTGACGATCGTCTCGATACAGCAGATGAAATGTCACCCCAGCGTTCTTCCCCCAACAGGATTCGGACGCGCCAAAGCAAACGAAGCGAAGGCCAAATTCCTAGCTTCAACGTCTTGACGGTAACTCATATAAAACCGAAAAGACAATCGGAGGTCATCCCACATGGAGTGGTCACCACCTCGACGTTCGTCTCGATACAGCAGACGCAACATCACCAAAAGGAGCCACGGCAAAATCCCTAGTTCCAAACCTCGACGGTTCACCAGCAACCTAGAGACAACCATGACATTCGTCTCGATACAGAGGACGCGATGCCAGCAAACGAAGCAAAGGCAAAATTCCTAGTTTCAGGGTCTTAACGGCAAGTCATATAAAGCCTGAAAGACTATCGGAGATCATCCCACACCAGCGCGGAGTGGTTATGACTCATCGGGGCTCTCCAAAATGAGCCTAACCTCAAGTAAAAAGCGGCATGGCAAATTCCTAGCGCTTGCTCTTCCGACGGTCAAACTGCCAAGGAGGATTGCTTGAAGACGTCTTGTCCAGCCCCCGAAGGGATCAGAGACATGGCAGTCGCAGGGCTACTCGAACATCACGATTGCCTATCGAGGAATACATCAGCTCATGCGACGGTACGACGGCCAAAACCCTAAGTACCACAGACCCTAACGGACTTCTGTCGTAAAGAGCAGAGGTTAACTGTGACGTTATGATATTCTTGCGAGATCTGCTCGATCCGTTTCGACTCGTGAGGAAATTGATGTCTTTACGAGAACTTCTCGATTCGTCTTGACTCGTGAGATAAAGCCTTAGGCAGTAGGGATTAAAAAACCAGTTTCCTAAGCACTGGGGCCCTGCAAGGCGATCCAAAACGGTCTCTTGCATACTATCCACGGGTCACACTCTCCAAAGTCGAATCTCGACAAGGAGGGGAACAACCGCTTACGGGTCCTCTCGACTCGTAAGAGGGAAAAATTCTCTTACAAGATCCTTACGACTTATAAGAGAAACACACTTAGGAATCCTCACGACTCCTAAGGTGAAAATACACCTACGAGATCCTCTCGATCCGTAGGGAGAAAAGTCTTTATGAGACCCTCACGGCTCATAAAGTTGAAAAGTCTTAGGTGGCAAATCCTAACCCTGTCTCCTAAGCTATCACCACCCTGCAAAGAGGTCAAGATGGACCATTTATGAGCCACACTCGCCAAAGCTACATGCCACTGAAATGGAGAACTTACTCATAAGCGTATAAACTACTCCACGCCAGAGTAAGATATAAAAAGATAGAAGGGTGCGGCTCATGGAGTTAAGGATTTGGAACTATATCTCTTAAGAGTCGAGATTTGAGTCAATGATAAATGACGACGCTTGTGTCCGCTCGTTATCTTCTCAGATCAAGATTCTGAAAGTTATATACTAATCCGAAATTGGTCATACGACATGCATTACTCTGCACTACTTCACCCACGTATATACTTACGTGGGCAAAGTAGTGGGGGGCATTTGTTCCCGCCAAAAATTTCTGCGCAAAAGAGTCCAAGGTATCAAATGGCAGCGATATACTTAAGGAAATGCGAACCAGTATCTTCCGGACTGTTTTTTGACAAACTCCCGAATGAGAAACAGATAAATTCTGATGATATCGAAAGCGTCTCAAAAAACCCTTCGATTTGATATATTATGGGCCTCGTAATTCATCCGGGATCAAAAGTTATGAGGCATCACGTGTCCACACGTGATGGACCTTTAAGAACCCGCTGGAGGACTTAAAAGATACAATAAAAACTCAGTAAAGACCCCAATGGGGCATCACGTGCTCACACGTGACCATGGGTCACGTGCAGACACGTGATGGGCTCTTAAGACCTCTAAAATAATGAATAGAATTAAATTATAAAGTATGTTCCCTGATCAGAGGTTACCTCAATGAGGTATCACGTGCTCACACGTGACCAATGGTCACGTGTTGACACGTGATGGTTAAAACTGAAGCATAAACAAGCGGCCGTTCAAGAACTCAATTGGGGGTCACGTGCTCCCACGTGACCAAGGGTCACGTGTCAGCACGTGACTGGTTTCGAAAGCCTTACAGTTAATAGAATTAAATTCTAAAAGCTTCTAAATCTTTCCAAATGGAAAAGGATTATGAGAACCGTTGGATTAAAGATCTAAGGGTGATTAAATATCACCAATTTATGGAAAAATCCTAGACAAGGAAATATCTCCCCAAATCTCACCGAAATAACAAATAGAATATCTTTTGGATTTAAAATCCACGGTGAATAAAATTCACTGAATGATCTAAAGGCCCAGATTAATGATAAATATAAATCAAATCTCTCAACATACAAATCAAATCTCTCAATGAGAGATTTGCTAAACAAATTGATTCTCTTCCTTCTCCTATAAATAGGAGCCAAGAAGAGAAGAGAAGGGATCTACCTTGGGGGGAGAGAAGAAACAGAGAGAGGAGAATTTAATTCTCTACGAAAGAAAAAACCCTAAGTAAGAAAAGAGAGGCTTAAAAAGAGAATTTAATTCTCAAAAGAGTTTAACTCTTATATAAAGAAAAGAACTTAGTTCTTTCTCTGGTGGAGGATCTGCAAAGTGCACATCTCCCCATGAATTGAGAATTTAATTCTCATTGGGTTGAGATCCTGCCATGCAGATCCAAAACATAGAGGAGGAATTAAGTTTTGAGAATTCAATGGTCACAAAATTATAGGAATTTAATTCCTTTGGGATAAAATTAGGGTTTTACCCTAAATAAGAATTTAATTCTTTCACAACAGGAATTCAATTCCTCCAAAACAAAAGTTAGGGTTTTACCCTAAATAAGAATTTAATTCTTAAAGATAAGGAGACGTAAAAGATCTCTGTGCATGAAAAGACTAAGGTCACGTGCCCCACGTGACCCCTGAACAGATCCCCCTAAAATGAGAAGAGGAAAGCTTTGAGGCAATGCCTCACATGTTCCCACGTGACCCTCATTATATATGGAACAAAAGCAAAGACAGAAACAATTCTGGGAGCTCTCACGTGTTACTACGTGACCCCTAATAAATGTTCTAATAAATCAGGGCATGATTATACATCACGTGCCCACACGTGATGGCTATGAAAATTAAAAGTGTGTAACACTTGTTTGCAGAACAAAATAAAGGGGATCTGGCCCTACTTTTTGATGCCATCACGTGCTCCCACGTGACTCCCAGAACGCAGAAAGAAAGATCAATGGAAATGAAGGCTTTGGGCGCTCTCACGTGTTTACCACGTGACCCCTTAGCAAACGTTTTAACAATTGGCGCACAGATCCCCATCACGTGCCAACACGTGATGCTCTAAAATAAAAACAAAAGTGTTTAACACTTATTCGCAGATTTGAGGATAAAACAAAGGAGAGCTGGCTCTACATTTAGGGCGTCCTCACGTGTCCCCACGTGACCCCTAACAAATCCCTTTAATATCCAATGGATGAATGCCTATCACGTGCCCACACGTGATGGCTATGAAAACTAAAAGTGTTTAACACTTAATTGCAGAACAAAATAAAAGGGATCTGGTCCCCCCTTAGGGCGCCCTCACGTGTCACCACGTGACCCCTAATGAGCATTCTAACAGACCCGGGCGAGGGCCTCCATCACGTGCCCATACGTGATGGCCAGGAAATTAAAAGTGTTAAACACTTACCTGCAGAATAAAATAAGGGAAATCAGGGCGCTCTCACGTGTCCGCACGTGACCCCTCCCTCCTTAGTGTTTTAACACTAATGCGAAAACTCTGTTCCCGGTGTTTAACACTGATTTGCTTTAGTGTTTAACACTAATTTGAAATCTATGCTACCAGTGTTTAACACTGATTTGCTTTAGTGTTTAACACTAATTTGAAAGCCCCGTTGCTAGTGTTTAACACTGATTATCTTTTAGTGTTAAACACTAACTTGCTAATCTTAATTCCAGTGTTCAACATTGTTGGTCTTTAGTGTTCAACACTATCTTTAGCCCAATTGGCTAAGTTTCTAGAGGCAAAGCCTCTCCTTCAATGGACCGACAGAGGGCCAATATTTCAAACATAATTGGACTTAGCCCAAACTGGCCATAAGTCCTCAACTCATCTTGAACTGAGCACATCTGCTCTTTCAACCAACTCATTGGTTCAAGGGTACATCTCGGAACTCCTCTGATATTTGTCGTTGTAATCCTTCAACGTCTTCAGAGAGGTGACGGGTCCCGACAACCACACATCAACACGGACTGTGGGGTCCTTAAACTCATGGACTTATGCGTCCTTAAACCAAGATACGGACTGCGGGGTCCTTAAACCCGCGGACTTATGCGTCCTTAAACTAACGGACTAATGCGTCCTTAAACACGCCCATATGGACTGTGGGGTCCTTAAACCCATGGACTTATGCGTCCTTAAACTACCTATGGACCACTATGTCCTTAAACTGGCAATGGACCATTATGTCCTTAAACTGGTATTGGACCACTATGTCCCTAAACTGGAACAATAGAGCCCAAATGCTCTTTTGTCGGATCTAAACGATCCTGTTAAGTTGATCTTAGTCTCAAATCGGACTAACGTATCCTTAACGAACGTTTGAGTCGATCTTAGTCTCAAATATGGCTAACGTATCCTCAAACTAAAATCACAAACCCAAATCTAAGTAAACACGGATTTGGATTAATCCACGTCCTACGCGCGACTACATAACTCGGTCTCCGTATACAATCCACGAGCAAGCACAAACAAAACAAACACCCACGACACGAAGTGACCAGCTGGAGAAGGAGAAAGTTGTTACCGCGATGCGGTAGCGTAATTAACTGCAGGGGCTTGCGCCTGCAGGGAAGAGCGTCCCCACAATCAGAAACCCCTCAACGAGGGGGAATCTGACGAAGTCTGCTACATCGGCCGCATCCGTTTAAACCTTCGATACACGGTGCCATAAATCAACTTGGCATCTTTGGAGAGGTAGACGGATAACACCAAATAGCATCTGCCCCGAATCTCAGGCAAGACAGCCCATGTCTCGGCCACCATTCGGAGGGGAACAGGTGGCTATGCTAAAAGACGTGCTTATGCAGCATAGAGATTGCTTCGCATGGAATTATTCCGAAATGCCGGGACTCGATCCAGAGATTGATGTCCATAGATTGGCGATATCCCCGGATGTTAAGCCAATCAAACAAGCACCAAGGAGAATGCGGCTTGAGCTTGAGATAAGTATCAACGCCGAGGTCAAGAAGCTAATCGACTCTAGCTTCATCCAAGAGGTTCAGTATCCTGATTGGATCGCCAACATCGTACCAGTGATGAAGAAAAATGGGACAGTGCGCATATCCGTGGACTTCCGGGATCTCAATAAAGCCTGCCTGAAGGACGATTTCCCAGTACCGGTCACTGAGCTGATGATTGATAACACATCCACTCACGAAGTCTTCTCCTTCATGGACGGCTCATCAGGATATAATCAGATAAAGATGCATCCCGAAGACTAGAAGCACACCGCTTTCCGGACCCCTTTGGGTATATTCTACTACAAGGTGATGCCCTTCGGTCTAAAGAACGCAGGTGCCACCTATCAGAGGGCCATGACGAAGATCTTCGATGTCCTTATACATGAAATCGTCGAATGCTATATCGACGAGCTCGTGGTGAAAAGCAAATCATACGAGGAACATCTCGAGCATCTGAAGATCGTGTTTCAACGTCTTCGGCAATACAACTTGAAGATGAACCCTCTCAAATGCGCGTTCGGGGTGTCCTCAGGTAAATTCCTAGGATTCATCGTCCGACACCGAGGTATCGAGATAGATCCGTCAAAGATCAAGGCGATTATGGAGATGCCCCCGCCAAGGACTCTCAAGCAATTGCGGTCTCTCCAAGGGAAGCTTGCGTATATCCGGCGATTTATAGCCAATCTCTCTGGCAAGTGTCGCCCTTACAGTCACCTGATGAAGAAGGGAACCCCGTTCGTCTGGGATCACAAATGCCAAGGCGCGCTAGACGAAATCAAGCAGTATCTGCAGAACCCGCCAGTGCTGGCTGTTCCGGTCAAAGGAAAGCCCCTTACTCTTTATACAACAGCTCTCGAAGGTTCCTTAGGCGCATTATGGGCACAAGAAAACGACCAAGGGAGAGAGAAAGCCCTCTATTATCTGAGTCGAGTTCTCCTGGGGGCAGAAAGCAATTATTCTCCCATCGAAAAACATTGCCTGGCATTGATCTTCGTAATAACAAAGCTCAGGCACTATGCATTGGCGCATGAAGTCCGTCTCATATCGAAGGTGGATCCTCTCAAATACTTGATGTCGAAGGACATATTGACGGGGCGACTCGCTAAATGGGCCCTGCTCTTGATGGAGTTCTCAATAACCTATCAGCCTCTTAAGGCAGTGAAAGGCCAGGCCATCGCCGATTTCCTCACTGAACATCCGATACCGGCCGATTCTCCCTTGAATTGCGAACTGCCAGACGAACATGCGTTTGAAACGATCGGCGGAAGTGGTACCCGGTGGGAACTTTATTTCGATGGAGCATCCTCCATGAAAAAGCGCAAAAAAAACACGCCCATAATCAAATCAGGGGTAGGCCTTATCTTCGTGACCCCACAAGGAGGGATAATGCGCTTTGCTTTCTCCTTAACAGAGCCAAGGACAAACAATGAAGCCGAGTATGAAGCATTGATAGCGGGTCTCGAGTGTTGGTGTATATGCCCTAGAGGCCATTACTGTATCATACTAGTATGTATATTACTTGATGGAAGCTTGGGATATTCACAGTTGTACAGACAATCTTGCTCAATATAGTAGTATGCTACTTGGTTTGTCTCTGCTTTAATGTGTACATGTGTGTTTATTTATTATATCACCTATACGCATTAGTAGAGCCCTTAGGATCTTTGCTTGATTACCGGCGTTGTGATGGCGATCACACTCGTGGGGGCTGGGTAATCTATAAGCACATCCTTACACAGGTCCCTGGTCGTTGGACTATCGAGACAGGGCATCGATACTCCGGAGTAGACTAGCGTATGCGCTTCTCATCCCAGCGTGGGAGACGGTCTGTCCCACAGCCGTTAGTACGTTGTACTTGGGATAGTATGCGGGTGCTCGTTAGGTTACGAGTACACTGGACAGGACTCGTCGGGAACTGTTGGTTGGTAATATACCTATCGTCAGTTATCAGTTCCCAGGTGACATGAGTACAGCTTAGTCCGCTGACTTGACACTATCACTTCACCTCGAGTGTGTTCCCACTGTTCTTTGATTACTACCCTACCACGGCTCTACTGAGTCGTGCAAACAGGTAGTAGTTGGGAGCAGTCCCGAAGCACTTGGAGGCAGTGACGGTTAGACAGGATTCGTCTCTCCCGGTATTGGGGGTTGACATCGCGCTGTGTCTAGGAGAGCCATTACACAAGTAGTCCCTGGCCAGGGCAAGCGAGATGTACTGGTAGGTTCCAGTGTTATCTCAGGGTGTATTGGGCTTCACTCCGACACGACTTGTACCGCTATTAAGGGACTGACGTTCACCGCCCCCTAGGCCCGCCATGCGATGTATCAGACGAACAGACCGGACTGTACGGAGACTGTCACATACAGGCTCAGTAGGAGTGTTGATGGGGTTCACCTCGTCAGTCTTCTTATCGACATCTACCTGGGGACCGTTACGTACAGCTAGTGCCGCTTGCGGTCTGTGGTTAAACCCACTGCCAGCGTAGTGTCGAGTCTTTAGAGTCCCACACAGAGAGCTATTCGCCTTTAGGCAAAATGAGTAGAGGTCGCATGGTTTTGCGACAGGGTTCGTTCGCATCCGCGCACTTGTGCACGTTTGCTGTCCGGACAGTTTATACTAGTGGGCTTTGGTTTAAGCCGGATCCTAGTATATGATTTGAGATTGGTTTTTCTCAGTGCATTCGTGTTCCTCGGATCACGAATGCGGGTGCGTATGCACAGTTGCTTGAGATTGAGGGAGAGGACCTTGTTTAGGGTTAATGACTATTGTCATTTTATTAACCCTATTGTTTTTGTGTGTATTATTGTTAATTGATAATTGGCTTAATTATTGTGCATGGTTGTTGTTGTTGACCATTTGACTTCATTGACTTGTTGACCATGTTGACAACTTGACCATAATCATTTCAATTGGAAGATGCTCTTTGATCCTTGCAATTTGCATTAATATTGAAATGATAATGGTCACCTCTTGATTAAACCATGACAATTTTCTAGCTAATTATGGAATTAAAATATTACACACATATTAGTGAGAATGGCTCACTAATTATTCATTATCTCATATCATTTCTCTCTCTTGCTCATCCTCTCCCTCAAGCTCTCTCCCTCTCATGTGTTGAGAAACAAAAAGCTTGAGAAAAACCTTCACTTGATCTTCTCTACTCTCTTCTAGGGTTCAAGTCTTAGCATTTCTTGCACTCTAGTTACTCCTAGCTTGGAGTTGAAGCTAAAGGTCGAGGCTTTCGGGTGGATCGTTCTTTGACGGGAGAAGACAAGCAAGGTGACATCTTTCTACCATTCCGGCGAGCAAGGAGAGAAGGAGTTCGAGCTCAAGGTATAACCTTTCTACAACTTAGCTAGTTGTAAGTTTGCTTTAGCTAGTTTTCGTTTAGCAAAGATCCTCACAAGCTCGGTCCATGTTGCCTAAGTCGATAAAAATCCGATTTTTATTATGTTTTCCGCCTCCCCGTAAGCACCGGGGTGGGCAACGTGGACCTAACAGTGGTATCAGAGCCTAACTAAACTCAAACTAGCTAGGTAGTGAAGTGTAACGAAGTTTCGAAACCGGAAAATCCAATAACCAAACTTTTGCAAAACCCTAGTTTCTGTTAAATTTTTTTCTGCTCTAAATGAAAAACTTTATACTTGTAAATTCGGCTCAGGGTTTTGTATGAACTCCCATGAAAAACGGTACAGTGATTCGTTCAAACCGCCGCCCTTCCGCGGCACGAGGTAGGCATGTGCCGCGGAAGCGCCGCCGTTTGTCGTCTTCTCTGCATCGTTTTTCGTGCAGTGTGTGTCTGTGTTGGTTTTGGGATTTTTGAAATATATTATATGTGCCCAGATTTTCCAGAACTAAAATTTACTTTTGGGGGCCTATAAATCCGTATTTTTCGGAACTTCACTACACTTTAACTACATCGGTTATATCTGTGATGCTTGTATGTATTGAACGTCGGCTAATCGCTATAAGTCGATTAGTCGGGGTTATACATCTCTGTGATTGTTATTGGTTTGTGGATATGAATGGATTGGATTGTCGCGGGTGAATGGCCGGGGTGGATGTGAGATGAGCGTTGTTTTTCTTTCATTCATTTGTAACATGTAAATTGATGTAATAATATTCTTTGTATGGCCGCACAACCGGGTCGGGGATGTAGCCGTCATTGTATAATTCTTTTTACTTTTTTTGCTCCTAGGATAGACCCATGGAGGGGGTGCACAAACTACCGGGTATCTCGAAGTGCCGAGTGGCCTACTCACGGTGGTGAGGGAGGTTGCTTCGCTTCGGGTGCTTGGCGGGTAGTTTGCCGCACCCGTAGGGGT
The DNA here is from genome assembly GCA_030015575.1 of Agapanthus africanus. Classification (NCBI taxonomy): domain Eukaryota; kingdom Viridiplantae; phylum Streptophyta; class Magnoliopsida; order Asparagales; family Amaryllidaceae; genus Agapanthus; species Agapanthus africanus. Next base: position 162,452,280 of record JASDDO010000024.1, read on the forward strand.
CTTGGGTGGGGTATTGGCTATTCACCGCGACCGTGTAATCCGCTTTACGTTGCAGGCTCGAACGCATTGCGGATTCCTAGTATATCCAATGTATTCATCTGTGATCTGTAATGTCTATCATTGCTATGTATTTATATATAATAACTATTTAGGCGTTGCTTATGTTTTACAGCCGCGCTAGCCCGGCCCCCGCTCTGTCGTTAGTTAAGTAACCTAACGGGTGATGACGGGGCCCCGTGGCGAATGCGAATGGCATAAGCGTACGTCATATTTTGGTTGTTTTCTGCAATGGTAGGATTTAAATGATGGGATGCATTAAAAGAACTAATGCAAGAAAATAAACCTAAAAGACGTTGTTGGAACAATTTTTCAAAAAGCTGTTATTGCAAGGACGTTCATTTTTGTTTTGCATAGCGGTATTCGGTTGTGAATGCCCAGCACCTCAGTCGACGAGGCAAGGGCCGAGATCCCTTCACCGGGAGTGACCCCTTGGACAAAAGTTTGCGTCAGGGTAATAACTTCACTATAGTCGATTATGCTTGCTTTGCATCGAGGTATTCAGTTTGGAATATCCTGCACCTCATTCGACGAGGAAAGAGCCGAGATCCCCTCACCGGGAGTGACCTCTTTAGCAAAAGTTTTCGCCACTATATTTTCAAAATGGTGTATCACGTTCCTTCAAACGATATCAAGTTCATTACGTTAACGGGTTTTCGCCAAAACCCAGTCGTAGCCCTCCGTCGTTTCGGATTAATATTGCTTAGTATTCGTGCTACGTATTTCGTGCTCAGCCGAGGCGTAGTGAACGGTAGCTATGTAATATTTTTCCGTAGGATACAAAGTGATTGGTTAGGACAGTCGTACGGTCATTTTGGCTCAGTCAAGGACTCGTACGGGTGGGTCTAATGCAGTCAAGATAATGACGGGTTGAACTTGACTAGGATCTTTTGATATGTTGGCTCAGTCAAGGTCATTTGGATCCTAGGGGCAAAAACCACATCGGGAGTTTCAAAAGAACTGAAACTTGCAGATTTAGCATACCTTCTCGAGTGTGGTGACTAGAGTGGATTCCATCTAGGTTATCACACAATGACAGTTGGATCCCGATCCCACTGATGAGTTGGTTTACTCTCGGGAGATTATTTCACTTAACGATCAATGCTATAAACCTAGTAGGTGTCTAGAAAGGTGTTAGCGGGGTTATGCCCCCAGGGAAAAGAGGTTCTTTAATTAAGGAACTTCGCGAAAGCGTTGGAAAACCTCCCTCGAAGTACCGACACTAGCCTGGCTGAAAGGTTAAGCAAGTATTGTGACGTGAATTAAAACCCGGCTAGTTCTTCTTTTAAAAGGTTTTAAGAAGGATTTGAGGAAACAGTGGGAGACATCCTGGTTAGATAAATTAATAAACCAATCTAATCTTGCAAGAGCATACGCTGAGTGTTTCTTTTCTCTCTCTCCAGGCAGCAACCTTTTCACGCCCTAATCAAGATAATAAAATGTATTGCTTGACCGATCCGAATTCTTATTCGGGACTGGGGAAAGTTGGTTCAGCTCTAACTTGTGACAACAGTCATGAGTATGAGAATGGGAAAGAGGAAAGTATGGACTTCCAGGATACCCAGTTGAAGAAGAAGCATGGTTTTGCATCTACTTCAGGTGTTCTTGTAATTGAGAACTGTTTTACGGTCAGCCCTACCTCCTGGGTACTTGATACCGGATCAGGATCTCATATCTGTAATTCATTACAGGGACTGAGAAAAAGTAGGAAAGTTGTACCGGGTGATATGTCGCTCAGAGTAGCGAACGGAGCACAAGTTTATGCGGCAGCCGTCGGTGAATATCACCTAGTATTGCCAAATGGCAAGACTATGATTTTGAACGATTGCTACTATGTACCCTCCATGGTTTGCAACATCATATCAGTGTCTTTACTCGATAAAGATGGATATAACTTTGTTCTTGAAAAGAATATCATGAACATTTACCTTCATAAGGTACTGGTTGCAGAGGGTACACTGTGTAATGGTATCTACGTTCTAAATCAGAATACAGTTCTCAATATACAAAACACACGCAAGAGGAAGAATTCAGATACGAATGAATCCTACTTGTGGCATTGTAGACTTGGTCATATCGGAGAGAAAAGACTGAGTAAGTTGCATAAAGATGGACTCTTGAATGCGTTCGAGTTTTCATCTTATGAAACTTGTCAGTCCTGTCTCAAAGGGAAGATGACCAAATCTCCGTTCACCGGACATGGAGAAAGGGCAGCAGAGCTCTTGGGACTCGTACACAGTGATGTATGCGGTCCGATGTCTATACATGCAAGGGGTGGGTTCTCGTACTTCATCACATTCACTGACGATCTCTCTAGGTTCGGATATGTGTATCTGATGAAACACAAATCTGAAGCTTTTGAGAAATTCAAGGAATTCAGAAACGAAGTAGAGAACCAGACAGGCAAAAGTATCAAGATCCTCCGGTCTGACAGGGGAGGGGAGTACTTAAGCACGGAATTCCTAGATTACTTAAAAGAGAATGGTATTCTCTCTCAGCTTACTCCTCCTTATACACCACAGCACAACGGTGTTTCGGAGCGGAGGAATCGTACCCTACTGGATATGGTTCGCTCCATGATGAGTAATGCCGAGTTACCTCTTTCATTTTGGGGACATGCGCTATTGACAGCTGCATATCTATTGAACGATGTTCCGTCTAAATCTGTGCCTAAGACACCGTTCGAGATGTGGAATGGTAAGAAGCCGTATCTTAAACGCATTAAGATATGGGGTTGTCCGGCCTATGTAAAAGTACAAAATCCGGACAAACTTATGGCACGTTCAGTTCTATGTAAATTTGTGGGATATCCTAAGAACTCCGCAGGATATCTGTTCTACCACACCGAGGAACAAAAGGTGTTTGTATCTCGCCACGCCACTTTTTTAGAGTGGCAATTTCTTGCAAAAGAAACAAGTGGGAGTTCGGTAGAACTGGAAGAAATTCAGCGACCACAAAATGAAACTGAAAATTTAACAGAACCTCAGAATTCAATAACCCCAGAAGAACCTCAGCCACTCCGCAGATCTGGTAGGATTTCTCATCCGCCCGAGAGATACTACGGTTTTCTCATTGACGGGGATCGAGAGGATTGCATCTTGGAAGAAGATGACCCTACCAGTTTCAGGCAGGCCATTATCAGTAGGGACTCTGATAAGTGGCAGGAAGCAATGCAATCCGAAATGGAGTCCATGTACGCCAATAAAGTGTGGACCTTAGATATTGCTCCAGACGGGGTAAAACCCGTAGGATGCAAGTGGATCTTCAAAAGGAAGATTGGTGTAGATGGACAGGTTGAAACCTATAAAGCTAGACTCGTTGCAAAAGGTTTTCGTCAAAGACCTGGTTTGGACTATGACGAGACTTTTTCTCCGGTGGCTATGCTCAAATCCATTCGGATCCTACTTGCCATTGCTGCCTTCCATGACTATGAAATCTGGCAGATGGATGTTAAGACGGCTTTCCTAAACGGTTGTTTGGAAGAGTGCGTTTACATGGATCAACCAGAAGGTTTCGTAGACAGTGGGAGCAGCGGAAAGGTGTGCAAGTTGCTTAAATCCATTTATGGATTAAAGCAGGCATCGCGGAGCTGGAACATCTGTTTTGATGAGGCAATCAAGGAATTTGATTTCATCAAGAACGAAGATGAACCCTGTGTATATAAGAAGATTGTAGGACGAACTGTCGTATTCCTAGTCTTGTACGTGGACGACATTCTTTTGATAGGAAATGACATTCCTATGCTACAATCGGTCAAGCTGTTTTTGTCACAAAGGTTCTCCATGAAGGACCTGGGTGATGCCTCGTACATTCTGGGGATCAAGATCTATAGAGATAGATCCAAGAAACTGTTGGGACTTTCACAGTCCAGGTACATAGAGACCGTACTAAAGAGATTTAGTATGGAGGGTTCCAAGCGCGGTAACATACCCGCATTGCACGGAATTACCCTCTCCAAGAAGATGTCTCCTAAGACTGACGAGGAGAGGGTTCGCATGAGCACTATACCCTACGCTTCGGCGGTAGGATCTATAATGTATGCGATGCTATGTACAAGACCAGATGTAGCTTACGCGTTGAGCGCGGTAAGCCGGTATCAGTCAGACCTAGGGGAGGACCACTGGACAGCAGTGAAGAACATTCTCAAGTACCTGAGAAGGACTAAGGAGATGTTCCTGGTTTATGGTAATGGAGACCTCAGGGTCGAGTCCTTTACCGATTCAAGCTTCCAGAGTGACAAAGATGACAGCAAGTCCGTCTCGGGTTTTGTGTTTACCCTCAACGGAGGGGCGGTATGTTGGAGGAGTTCCAAGCAGGATACCGTCGCAGACTCGACGATGGAAGCTGAATACATTGCTGCAAGCGATGCCGCAAAAGAGGCGGTCTGGATTAAGAAGTTCATTAGTGAACTTCAGGTGGTTCCGTCCATTGTTGACCCAATACCTTTGTATTGCGATAACAATGAGGCTATAGCTTTAGCGAAGGAACCAAGGTCCCATCAGAAATCCAGGCACATCTTAAGGCGGTATCACCTGATCAGGGAGATCATTGATCGACAGGAGATCGAGGTGCGGAGAGTGGACACAAAGGACAACACTGCGGACCCATTCACGAAGGCTTTACCCCAGACTCAGTTCGAGCGGCTGATCGAGATGATAGGTCTTCGATACGCCAGTACATGGCCTTAGTGCAAGTGGGAGATTGTTGGTGTATATGCCCTAGAGGCCATTACTGTATCATACTAGTATGTATATTACTTGATGGAAGCTTGGGATATTCACAGTTGTACAGACAATCTTGCTCAATATAGTAGTATGCTACTTGGTTTGTCTCTGCTTTAATGTATACATGTGTGTTTATTTATTATATCACCTATACGCATTAGTAGAGCCCTTAGGATCTTTGCTTGATTACCGGCATTGTGATGGCGACCACACTCGTGGGGGCTGGGTAATCTATAAGCACATCCTTACACAGGTCCCTGGTCGTTGGACTATCGAGACAGGGCATCGATACTCCGGAGTAGACTAGCGTATGCGCTTCTCATCCCAGCGTGGGAGACGGTCTGTCCCACAGCCGTTAGTACGTTGTACTTGGGATAGTATGCGGGTGCTCGTTAGGTTACGAGTACACTGGACAGGACTCGTCGGGAACTGTTGGTTGGTAATATACCTATCGTCAGTTATCAGTTCCCAGATGACATGAGTACAGCTTAGTCCGCTGACTTGACACTATCACTTCGCCTCGAGTGTGTTCCCACTGTTCTTTGATTACTACCCTACCACGGCTCTACTGAGTCGTGCAAACAGGTAGTAGTTGGGAGCAGTCCCGAAGCACTTGGAGGCAGTGACGGTTAGACAGGATTCGTCTCTCCCGGTATTGGGGGTTGACATCGCGCTGTGTCTAGGAGAGCCATTACACAAGTAGTCCCTGGCCAGGGCAAGCGAGATGTACTGGTAGGTTCCAGTGTTATCTCAGGGTGTATTGGGCTTCACTCCGACACGACTTGTACCGCTATTAGGGAACTGACGTTCACCGCCCCCCTAGGCCCGCCATGCGATGTATCAGACGAACAGACCGGACTGTACGGAGACTGTCACATACAGGCTCAGTAGGAGTGCAGATGGGGTTCACCTCGTCAGTCTTCTTATCGACATCTACCTGGGGACCGTTACGTATAGCTAGTGCCGCTTGCGGTCTGTGGTTAAACCCACTGCCAGCGTAGTGTCGAGTCTTTAGAGTCCCACACAGAGAGCTATTCGCCTTTAGGCAAAATGAGTAGAGGTCGCATGGTTTTGCGACAGGGTTCGTTCGCATCCGCGCACTTGTGCACGTTTGCTGTCCGGACAGTTTATACTAGTGGGCTTTGGTTTAAGCCGGATCCTAGTATATGATTTGAGATTGGTTTTTCTCAGTGCATTCGTGTTCCTCGGATCACGAATGCGGGTGCGTATGCACAGTTGCTTGAGATTGAGGGAGAGGACCTTGTTTAGGGTTAATGACTATTGTCATTTTATTAACCCTATTGTTTTTGTGTGTATTATTGTTAATTGATAATTGGCTTAATTATTGTGCATGGTTGTTGTTGTTGACCATTTGACTTCATTGACTTGTTGACCATGTTGACAACTTGACCATAATCATTTCAATTGGAAGATGCTCTTTGATCCTTGCAATTTGCATTAATATTGAAATGATAATGGTCACCTCTTGATTAAACCATGACAATTTTCTAGCTAATTATGGAATTAAAATATTACACACATATTAGTGAGAATGGCTCACTAATTATTCATTATCTCATATCATTTCTCTCTCTTGCTCATCCTCTCCCTCAAGCTCTCTCCCTCTCATGTGTTGAGAAACAAAAAGCTTGAGAAAAACCTTCACTTGATCTTCTCTACTCTCTTCTAGGGTTCAAGTCTTAGCATTTCTTGCACTCTAGTTACTCCTAGCTTGGAGTTGAAGCTAAAGGTCGAGGCTTTCGGGTGGATCGTTCTTTGACGGGAGAAGACAAGCAAGGTGACATCTTTCTACCATTCCGGCGAGCAAGGAGAGAAGGAGTTCGAGCTCAAGGTATAACCTTTCTACAACTTAGCTAGTTGTAAGTTTGCTTTAGCTAGTTTTCGTTTAGCAAAGATCCTCACAAGCTCGGTCCATGTTGCCTAAGTCGATAAAAATCCGATTTTTATTATGTTTTCCGCCTCCCCGTAAGCACCGGGGTGGGCAACGTGGACCTAACATCGAGATCGCCATCGACATGGGCATTGAAAACCTCCTCATATATGGAGACTCCCAATTGGTCGTTAGTCAAGTAAACGGCGACTATCAAACGTGCAAACCAGAATTGGTGAAGTACGGCGAGAGGGTACAGCAACTGCTGACCCAAATACCTTCCTACCCCTTGGAAATCATACCGCGTGCGGAAAATAGCAAAGCGGATGCATTAGCCAAGCTTGATAAAGAATTGGCCGATGAGAACCTCGATGACGTAAGAATCGTGGTACAAAGCCGTCGGGTCCTCGCACCGGCAGAAATATCTCCGGAATCATCCAAGGAAAAGGAAGCGACTGAGCAAATAGCTATGCAAATAAAAGACCAAGAGAAGATTGAAGATTGGAGAGAAGTCTTCATAAACTACTTCAAATCCCGTCGAACGCCTGAAGATGCGTCCTCAAAACATCAGCTCATGAAGCGAGCCCTATCTTTTGCCTTCGTCAATGATACTCTGTACAAGAGGTCATTTGATTCTCTGTGGTTGAGATGTCTGGGACCTGAAGAAGCAAAAAGAGTCGTCCAAGAAGTTCACGACGGACTCTGCGGTTCTCACCAAGCAGGCCCGAAGATGAAGTTGAAGATTAAACGGATGGGCTACTACTGGCCCACGATGATTCAGGACTGCCTCGAGTATGCGAAGCAATGCCACTCATGCCAGATCCATGGGGACTTCATCCATCAGCACCCAAATCCATTACACCCGACAGTGGCTAGCTGGCCGTTCGAAATGTGGGGAACTGACATAATCGGCCCCATCGAGCCAGCATCGTCCAGTGGACATCGTTTCATTTTGGCGACAACTGATTACTTCTCCAAATGGGCAGAAGCAATACCGCTGAGGGAAGTAAAGACGGAGAATATCCTCCACTTCTTCAAGACGCACGTTATTTATCGGTTTGGAACTCCGCGACGGATCATCTCCGATAACGGGCCAGCCTATAAAAGCCACAAGATCAGCCGCTTCGCACAACAGCACAACATAGACTGGAGATACTCCTCAGTTTATAATCCCCGAGCCAACGGTCTAGTGGAGGCTTTCAACAAAACCTTGACGAAGATCGTGAAGAAAACGGTGTCCCGAAATAAGAAGGACTGGCATGAAAGACTCCAAGAAGCTCTCTGGGCGTATCGAACTACGTTCAAAACGACCACGAACACAACGCCGTACGCATTGGTATTCGGTACAGAAGCGGTACTCCCCCTCGAGATAGAGTTACCCTCTCTACGAGTGGCAGTCCATTATGATATAACGGACGAAGAGAATGCTCACCTTCGCCTCGAGGAGCTCGATGCCCTTGATGAAACCCGGCTCCTGGCGCAGCAAAATCTGGAGGCTTATAAAGCAAAGATGACGCGCTCATATGAAAGATTGACCAGGCTGAGAACATTCCACCAAGGCGAACTCGTGCTAGTGGTTAAAAGACCTATGATCCCCAATCGCGCTAAGCGGGGAAAATTCGAGCCGAACTATGAGGCTCGTACATCATAGACAAAGTCTACCAGGGTGGAGCCTGTCTACTCATGGACATGCATGATGAAAGACCCTTCAGGCCAATAAATGGTCACTTCCTGAAGAAATACTACGCCTGACGAGTCATGGGCTAGGTCAATGACAGATGACGACGACTATGTCCGCTCGCTATCTTCCTAAGCCCAAACTCTATAGGTAGTAGCCGGCTTCATTAACAACGGACCGAAATGTCCTAAAACTAACAACGGACCGAAACGTCCTTAAACTAACGATGGACCGAAATGTCCTTAAACTAACGATGGACCGAAATGTCCTAAAACTAACAACGGACCGAAACGTCCTTAAACTAACGACGGACCGAAACGTCTTTAAACTAACAATGGATCACTATGTCCTAAAACTATCTGTTGACCGAGATGTCGATAAACTACGGTGGATTGCAGCATCCCAAAACTGATTAAAAAAAAGAATAAAAAAAAGACGGTATGTCCATAAGCAAAAGGGGCACGGATGAAAACCCAAAAAGGCTCCTTGAGTAAAAACAGCAGGGCTACCGGCGAGTCTTGTGAAAACCCGAAAGGACGCAACCTCGTTAGAGGAAAAAAAAAAAGAAAAAAAAGAAACAAAAAAGAAACAAAAAAAAATGGTATGTCCATAAGCAAAATGGGCACGGATGAAAACCCGAAAAGGCTCCGTGAGTAAAAACAGCAGGGCTACCGGCGAGTGTTTGTGAAAACCCGAAAGGGCGCAACCTCGTTAAAAGACACTTATAGGGTCCTCTCGACCTTGTAAAGAGAAATCGCCCGCGTGAGATCCTTACGACTCACAAGGAAGCAACACACTTAGGGATCCCCACAATTCCTAAGGAGAAATTACACCTGCGAGATCCTCACGACTCGTAAGGAGAATCCTCTTATGAGACCCCCACGGCTCATAAGATTTGAAAGTATTAAGCTACAGAGACCTGAACCTGTTCTTAAGCAACCCCCACAACCTCCGATACTGCCCTACAAGCGGTGCAACACTGACCCTTGTATACAATCCACGGGCGCGAATAAACATTTCCCTAACCAAGTCCCACCCGTGACTAGGGATATGTTCGCACGGTGAACAACCCTTGAGAGTCCTCTCGACTTATAAGGGGAAAACTCTCTTATAAGATCCTTACGACTTACGAGAAGCCATACACTTAGGAGTCCTCACGATTCCTAACGAGAAAACACACCTACGAGATCCTCACGACTTGTAGGGAGAAATACCATTGTGAGACCCTTACGGCTCATGAAGTCAAAAGCCTTAGTCGACAGAATCCTAACCCTGTTTACTAAGCTACCTTTGTTCGACATCGACAGTGGCAAATGATGATTCGCCCCTGGTAATATTCCAGTTATAGCGGTGCTGATGCCAAAATCGGTGTCTGATTCCAAGCTTGCAGCGAAAAGCCAGCAAGCCACACATACATACAAAATAGCCGAAATGATGGGGCAACTTACGACAAAATCAGCAAGTAAAAATGTATGCATGCGAAATAGCCGAAATGATTGGGCAACTCGCAATAAAAAGCAGCGAGTAAAAATAAAACAAATAGCCGAAATGATTGGGCACCGCGAAAAATAGCCGAAATGATTGGGCAATCGCGACCTTCGCGATATAAAAGCTGAAATGATAGAGCATCGCGGAAAGAATTGAAAAAATAAAATGAAATTTATGCCCTACAGGTGATATCACATCAATCCCTGTATACAATCCAGGGGCGCAAACGAAGAGGGAGTCACACTCCTCCTCCCCAGGTTTCATCATAAGAAGAAGCCAAATCTCAACGGTTCACAGATAGCCTAGAGATCATCTCGACGTTCGTCTCATTGCAGCAGACACAACATCAAGTAAAGCGGAACAGCGGCAACCCCGGTTCCATGACTCGGCGGTGTACAGATGACCGAGAGTCAAATTTCGACTCCGTGAAATGCGGATAAAGTCAACCCTTCCTGGCTACGTGGAACTCGGATTATGTCACTTCTGACCCCGTGGAAAGCATCCAGAGCGGATCCTGGTCCTCGCAGAGCACGGCAGTGAACCCGTGTGACGCATCCAGAGCGGAGCCTAGTCCTCGCCGAACACGGCAGTGAACCCATAGGAAGCATCTAGAGCAAAATTCCTGAATACGTGGAACACGGATTATGTCACTTCTGACCCCGTGGAAAACGTCCAGAGCGGATCCTGGTCCTCGCAAAGCACGGCAGTGAACCCGTATGAAGCATCCAGAGCGGAGCCTGGTCCTCGCCAAACACGGCAGTGAACCCGTGGGAAGCATCCAGAGCAAAATTCCTGGCTACGTGGAACGCGGATTATGTCACTTCTGACCACGTAGAAAACGTCCAGAGCAGATCCTGGTCCTCGCAGAGCATGGCAGTGAACCCGTATGAAGCATCTAGAGCGGAGCCTGGTCCTCGCCAAATACGGCAGTGAACCCGTGGGAAGCATCCAGAGCAAACATCGGACTATGGAGTTCTTTAATCTTCCTTAAATCCACGGACTATGATGTCATTAACCTCGACCGTGATGTCTTAAAACTAACATCGGACTGTGGAGTCCTTAAATCCACGGACATGATGTCCTTAACCTTGACCGTGATGTCTTAAAACTAACATCAGACTGTGAAGTCCTTAAACTCACGGACTATGATGTCCTTAACCTCGACCGTGATGTCTTAAAAATAACAATGGACCGTAATGTCCTTAAACTAATTTCACCTTGGTTCAAGGGTACATCTCGTCATTCCTTTGATATTTGTCGTTGTAATTCCTCAACGTCTTCAAAGAGGTGACGAGTCCCGACAACCATACGGACTATGATGTCCTTAATCTCGACCGTGATGTCTTAAACCTAACATTGGACTATGGAGTCCTTAAATCCACGGACTATGACGTCCTTAACCTCGACCGTGATGTCTTAAAACTAACATCGGACTATGGAGTCCTTAAATCCACGGGCTATGATGTCCTTAACCTCGACCGTGATGTCTTAAAACTAACATCGGACTGTGAGGTCCTTAAACTCATGGACTATGATGTCCTTAACCTCGACCGTGATGTCTTAAAACTAACATCGGACTGTGAGGTCCTTAAACTCATGGACTATGATGTCCTTATCCTCGACCGCGATGTCTTAAAACTAACATCGAACTGTGAGGTCCTTAAACTCATGGACTATGATGTCCTTAACCTTGACCGTGATGTCTTAAAACTAACATCGGACTGTGAGGTCCTTAAACTCATGGACTATGATGTCCTTAACCTCGAACGCGATGTCTTTAAACTACGGTATCCTGGAAAACTTCCAGAGCGGAGCCTGGTCCTCGCCAAACACGGCAGTGAACCCGTGGGATGCATCCAGAGCAACCCTTAACTCCGTGAAATGCGGATAAGGACAACTTCACCCATCACTTGCGGGTCCTCACGACTCGTAAGGAAGAAAATTCTCTTGTGAGATCCTTATGACTCTCAAGAGAAAACGCCCTTGGGAATCCTCACGGTTCTTAAGGAGAAATTACACCTACGGGATCCTCTCGATCCGTAGGGAGAAAATTCTTTATGAGACCCTCACGGCTCATAAAGTTGAAAAGTCTTAGGTGACAGATTCTAACTCTGTTTTCTAAGCCATCACCACTCTACAAAGAATCCAAGACTGACAGTTATATAGTATCTAAAATCATATGGCAACAACACAGCAAAGAGGGGAAGGCAACAAGGAGAACATCTGAGCTGCATTTAATTAAGCGTTCGAGGCACACCCCATCCATGCATTTGCAAAAGATTCAGAACATGAAATAAAACATGCTAAAATGAGAAATTTGCCATTTATATTGCAAAAAGGTTCTTACAATTATAAAAACAATAAACAAAGACATTATCAAAGTAATTACAATGGCAAAACCTCAGATCCAGGGCATGGATTGAGGAACTCAAAAGTGACCTTGTCTAGAATTTTCCAGGCCTGGCGAATCATTCTAGTATGCTTTCTTTCGCGATCGCAAGCGTCGGGAACTCCACGGATGTCCTCCACCCTCCGATAGGTGGCAAGTATGGCAGACTGCTGAAAAGCCTGGTGCAGGAGATCGACAAGATTGTCTCGCCGTCTCTTCGAAATTAGGTTCATCAGATACACCGAGTGCATCTTATCCTCAGCAGCATACAATGCTCTAAACAGCACGCCGGTACAGAATAGAAGGAGCGCTTCCCAGATCGCTCCTACGATAAGCTTCAGAAGAGGGAAACGCTGAGGAAGCAGTTGACCATTGTATGCGTCAAAGCGACTCATAATTTCGGCACACTCGGCGTTTGTGAATTCTCAATTCTGAGAACGGCCGAGTCGACGGATGTCTCCGTAAGAGATAATCTCTTCGAGATCATACATGTGAGCGTCCATTACTCCTGTAAAAGAAAATCAGCAAAGATCAGCAGACAGACTGAATAGGCAATTTCTTATTCAAAATAGGCACATGGAGTTAAGCTCTTCGAGAGCAATGCTCTGCGGACAGGAGTGACACTTGTCAAAATCAGTTATGAAGGGAAGTTAAAGAAAGCCCCCGAGAATATTGAGAGCTTTGCTCTAAGAAGATGATATAATTCATCAAAAATAAAATTCCATCTTAAATCTTCAAGATCCATGAAAAACTCTCAAGAGTTCTTCTATATGATTTGAAAGGAGCAAAGCTCCATTAATGAATTAAGAAATCACAAGACAAGTCCTTTTAGAGAGCAGAGCTCTATTAATAGAACCCTAATAGGGTTCTCTTTAGTTCTCTTTAGATCTCTTTAGACCTATGGAGCAAAGCTCTGCTAGTGAAACCCTAAATGGGTTTTCTTTAGATCAAAGATCTATTAAGAGCAAGACTCTGTTAATGGGTAAAAACCTTAATTTCTTAAAATTAATTTAATTTTACCTAAGTTTGGAAAGAGTTCTGACTCTTAAAAGTTCTTGAACAGAAGAGCAAGGCTCTGAATAAAAATTCTTAGGAAGAAGATGGTAATCATCTGAGTACCAAAGGTCCTATTTATAGGCATTAAGAGCCGTTTCAACTCCCGAAAAGTTGATCCAACGATTGAGATGCTACCACCGCCGCACTCACATCTGGGGCCATGTAAACGCAACGGTGGGGGGCATTTGTTTCTCCCAATCAGAGCAAAGCTCTGATCAAATTCCAAGGCTGGAAATGAAGCGACGCTTCTGCTTCCCCCAATCAGAGCAATGCTCTGTTTAGAAATTTAAGAGTCAAAAATTGAAGCAACGCTTCAAATCCTGCGCTCTGCGCTGCGCGCCACGTGTCTAACACAGGCGCGCTGGCGCGGTTGCGCTGCTCGCCACGTGTCTGACACTGGTGCGCTAGTGCAGTTGCGCTGCGCGCCACGTGTCGAGCGCCAGTGCGCTAGCGCAAGGCGCGCTGCGCGCCACATATCAAAACGCGAATGCGCTAGCGCTAGCGCAATTGCGCTGCGCACCCTAAATTAGAGCAAAGCTCTGTTTCCAAGATTGGAAAGCGAAGCAACGCTTCATGATTATGCAGCGCATAAACATCTTACAAAGGAATAACAAAGAATTAAAAAACAAGAGAACACTTAACAGATAATAAAATGCTAAATTAAAATATCTTTTTATTATTATTATTGTTATTACATTTAAAAAAGATCACCAAATATGGGATCAGAAGGACAGGGGTTCACAAAGCTAAAGAGAAGATTATCCAGTTCCCTCTCCGTCTTCTCCACCATGTCGAAACGGCGATCCTCCCGAGGGATAGCCATCCAACGGTCGACGCCGCACTCCTCAGAGAAAGTTGTGATGACAACCCGACGAGCCCGTATCTGGCTCAGCAAGTGGATGGAGCAATCCCTCAGGGCTTGAGTGATTAAGTGCGCCTCCAAGAAGCACTCGATTTTGTCTTCGGCAGTATCCAACATTGCCGAGGACATCTCTGCTGGAGGAGGGGAAAGATAGGTGAGCACAGACGCAAGGATCATCCAAAGCCAAATAGAGTGTGGGGGAAGAGGGGACCCCACACGAGTCAAAAGATCGTGCAGCGCAGCGTCGCACTGCTCATCCGTGAAAGAAGGATCCACCAAGCGCGCAGCAAAGTGAGGGACAAGGTCCTGAATGGGCACTTCCCACGGCTGTCTACGAGCATGAGGGCGGTTACAAGCCATAGTTGAGAAAGTTCTTTGGGGATGAGAAAAGGAAGAAGCTTTGTTTCGAGTTATAAAGACGAAGCACATAAAATTTTGTGCACAATGGAACTATTTCCAAAATTGGGAAATGAAAGATTCTCGGGAATATAAGTTTGACTTAAAAAGGAAGGTGAAAAGACACCTCTGTTGAAGCAACGCTTCAGATCCGGCGCTCTGCTGAAGCAACGCTTCAGATCCAGCGCTCTGCGCGCCACGTGTCAAGCACGAGTGCGCTGGCGCAGTTACGCTGCGATCTGCGCTGCACGTCACGTGTCCAACGTAGGTGCGTCAGCGCTGAAATTAAGGAATTCCCACCGTTAGATCAAAGGATCTAATAATAATGATAAATCATTTATTAACCAGAATTAAATTCTGTTTAGGAAAGATTTCTCAAAATCTTTCCAAACAACAAGATTATGCTTTAAGCACCGCTGGATCAATGATCCAATGGTAAATAATGAATTACCAAAAAACAGAACAAATTCTGCATGGAAAGATTTTGAGAAATCTTATTAAAACAAGAAGATTATTTTCTGTCAAACAGGAGCCTTAGGATCAAAGATCCAACGGTGGGAAATATTCCCCAATCAATCAAGAGAAAGATCTCTTAAACCGATTTAACAAATCGATTGGCCCTATATAAAGGCCCCAAGACTTCAAGTCTCAAAAATAGAAAAAACCCTCTGAAAACTTTGAGAAAAACTCAAAGAGAAAGAAAGGCAAGCCTTTGAAGAAAGAAGATCATTTTCTTCATCTTTAAAGGTAAAAAATTAATTCTTGAACAACAGAGATGAAATCATCTCGTAAAAAGAAGAAACATTTTCTAAAAAGATCTTAGATCTATAAAAAAAAAAGACCAAGGTCTTTGATTAAAC
The DNA here is from genome assembly GCA_030015575.1 of Agapanthus africanus. Lineage (NCBI taxonomy): Eukaryota > Viridiplantae > Streptophyta > Magnoliopsida > Asparagales > Amaryllidaceae > Agapanthus > Agapanthus africanus. The sequence continues at coordinate 162,467,681 of JASDDO010000024.1, forward strand.
AGAAAGGATTAAAAGATCTAATCATAAAAATATAAAAAGAAGTATTTTACTTCATTCACAGATCTTTTGATCTATAAAGGCAGAGCCTTTTATGAAAACAAGAACTCTTGTTCTTGGATCTTAAGGCAAAGCCTCTTTTAAGAAGAACATAAAATTTGTTCTTTGATCTTAAAATTGATCAGATGCGCTTTGCGCTATTGAAAAGTGCCTTGCACTCATGAACTGCGCCTTTGCGCTTCTTGGATCGGCGCTCAGCGCCAAAACGTGCCATGTGTCAACCATAGACACGATCTGCGCTTTGCGCTCCTAAAAACAGCGCACTGCGCTCTTGGGTTGGCGCTCAGTGCCAAGCGCGCCACGTGTCACTTACTGGCGCACCCATAAACTGGCGCAGCGCGCTCATAAATTAAAAGCGCAGTGCGCTAACGAACTAGCGCTTAGCACTAAGCGACACGTGTCATCCTTATGTGCGCTAGCGCAATGCGCTCTTTAATTGGCGCAAAGCGCCTGATGCGCCACATGGCGCGCTGTCAGAACATACTTTGTTCTAATAAATGCGATGCATTCAATAAAAGACAAAAAATGTCAGGATCTGATACTCTGCATTATTAAAATGTCCAAGCCCAAATAAAGGCTCAATAGCCAGAACAATAAAATGTTAAACATTTATTGGACTCAGCCCAAGATTGACCGTAAGTTCTCAACTCATATCAACTGAGCCCATATGCTCGTAAACCTTTTAACAGACTTTAGTCCCAAATTGGACTATAGATCTCCCAACCAACATTGGTTCAAGGGTACATCTCTGAACTCCTCTGATATTTATCGTTGTAATCCTTCAACGTCTTTAGAGAGGTGACGGGTCCCGACGGCCATACATTCTACAGACTATGATGTCTTTAAACTGGACTGTGGGGTCCTTAAACTCATGGACTATAATGTCCTTAACCTTGACTGTGAGGTCTTTAAACTCACGGACTATGATGTCCTTAACCTTGACTGTGAGGTCTTTAAACTCACGGACTATAATGTCCTTAATCTCGATCGTGATGTCTTTAAACTAACATTGGACCACCATGTCCTTAAACTGGTAATCGATCGAAATATCCGTAAACTAAACAATAGAGTCTAAATGCTCTTTTGTAGAATCTAAACGATCATGTTAAGTTGATCTTAGTCTAAAATTAGACTAACATGTCCTTAACAAACCGTTAAGTTGATCTTAGTCTACAATTAGACTAACGTATCCTTAACTAACGTTTAAGTTGATCTTAGTCCCAAATGAGGCTAACGTATTCTTAAACCCAAACCAAAACCCAAATCTAAGAAAATACGGATTTGGACTAATCAACACCCTACGGACGACAACATAAAATAGTCTCCGTATACAATCCACGGGCAACCACAAACAAAACAAACACACACGACACGAGGTGACCATCTGGAAAAGGAGAAAGTTGTTACCGCGATGCGGTAGCGTAATTAACTGCAGGGGCTTGCGCCTGCAGGGAAGAGCGTCCCCACAATCAAAAACCCCTCAAACGAGGGGGAATATGACGAAGTCTGCTACATCGGCCGCATCCGTTTAAACTTTCGATACATGGTACCATAAATCAACTTGGCATCTTCGGAAAGATGGACGGATAGCACCAATTAGCATCTGTCCCGAGTTTCACGCAAGACGTAAATCGCGTCGCGTCTTTCGGAGGGGAACAATAAGAATCAAAATTAGTTTGCAGCATATTGGTTGATCTCTGTCTCTTTTTTGAATCCATATCGATTTGAAATGAACGTCTCCGTGAAGATGAAACACCCCTATTATCTTGTGAAGATAAACTTGACATTATTAATTAAAAATATTAGTAACAGAGAAAGAGGGATGATAAAAAATATTAGTAATAGAGAAAGAGAGATAATCAATACAAAAAAAACTCTGATTCCAAATAGCAGAATCAAATTAGTGAAACTGAAGTGAAGATTGAGACTGCGGAAATGAAAATTGCGTGATTCCAACTTTAACAGTAAACTTTTCGGAAATTAAAAATTAAAAATTTTGTTATTGTGCATTGTGAGAAAAATGAGAAGTATAGATAGATATTTATAGAGTTTTGGATTAGGGATGTAGAAATGTATAATTTTGAGTGATAGAATTTTAGATAATTTTACAACCCCATTTTAATTCAAATTTCCTACTTTATTAAAAACCCACCCTCATTCAATAAAAACCCCATCCCAAGAATTTGACCGGCCCCCACCCCAAAACCCTATTCAGTTGGTCGGGCCGGGCCCATTAGACACCTTTAAAAAATTTATTTATTTATCTTTTTTACAAATTAGTTTTTCTTTTGTGGCCATATCACGCTAAACCAGCTTTAACCGTACCTGTTTTTCACTAAACTACTTAAAGTATTTTTAGAAAAATTACAGTTGGCTCGCTTAAATTAAAGCGCAACATAAGGGTATTTAGTGAAAATTTTCCCTTAAAAACCAAAGTTTGAGAGAGTTTAATATAATAAATTTTTTAAAGGCAATTAAATCAAAGCAGAATAAAATTAGCATACATTTTATTTTAAGATGAATAAACTTCCTGTAACAAAAATGTTGGCAGGTTTTTCTTGATTGGCAATGCCGTCGAAGCTAGATCTCTCTCCCCCCTCTCTCCCTTGTAGGAATTCTATGCCGGCACGCTGTCGGGACCCGCTTTGTTGCTGCTGGTTAGCTCATCTCTCATTCTTCATTTCATTTTATGGTCAATATATGTCAAAGAGCGTATGTGGGGGTTCATGATTTTAGTTTTAAAATCATGTTTAAATCTTATCTCTATGATTTGTAGGCCTAGGATTTGATGTACAAATCCAACAGAGCTTAGGATTCACTAAAATCCAAAGGGCTTTAAATAGGAAGCGTGGCTTTGGAAAAGACATCCAAAGTGGCAAATTAATTCCAACGGAGCTTGGATTTAAACACTACAGCATTTGAATCCATTGGCGATCGAGGGGCAACTGGGACTTATATATTGGCTGAATTAGGGCGAGAGATGGGCCAATAATCAAAACGGCTGAGCCAAGGCCAAAATTTGAGAGGCCGAGGAACTGCCAAATTAGAGAGAGGGGGGATTTGCATAGAGAGATTTGAAAGAAATTTCTTAGAATTGATTGTAAACTTGATTCAAGAATTTAGTAATGATGGAGGTCGGGATCTTCCTCAGATGTCATGCTCCGTCAATCTTCTGACCAACGAGGCTAAAGGCTGAGATTTGTTATGGAGGATCTCAATGGGTTTGCTGGTTGATATTGACGCCAAACTACCTGCAAAAGAAACCCCAAGTAGGAAACCACCATAGGACCCACCGACGATCAAGTAAGTGCCGAGAAATATTTAACAGGGTAGCGGCATATTGAAGTAAGTTTGAGATACCTGAATCGTCTGGAGGAGGGGTTTATTTAGGGGTCGCATTGGAGCGAGCTGAAGCGAGATTCTCGCCGCTCGCTTCGTCCATGCGTCACGTCCGTATTGATGACGAGATACGCTACTATGGGATGCGGGACATGGAGCAGCAGAGATCTCGTCGTAGTGATACACGGAGCCGTTACGAGGACGCCCATGTTCCATGATCCCGGCCAAACAAGGGCGCTGAGAAATCTCAACTATAGAATAGCTCGAAGACGAGCAAGGAAGCTGAGGAAGCTCAATTCTATGATTGCTCGGAGACGAGCTATTGGCTGATGGTTAGACGAAGAGGGAACGTACTCGGGAGAAGCCCCAAAAGGTCGGGTGCTGCCTCAGATACGAGGCGCCGAGGAATATCATCATTGCATCATACCTATTCCAGCTCCATAGTCCTCAGAAATCTAGTGGGCTTATGTAGACAACACGTCATCTGCTACGTGCCATGATCTGGAAAATCCTGACGGTCGAGTATCATCAAGTAGACATCTGCAAATTCCGCTCTGCCGGAAACTAGCTATACGGTGGGTGATCCCCGTCAACAAATCCCTTGTGCCTATCTGTTTTTTGGTTATTTTTCTTGTTCTCGCACTGGTGGAGGTCCTTTTCAGATCTCCTTCAGATGTTGTCTTCCGTCGATCTCCCGGTGGATTCTGGAGGGGATCCCCTGTTGTGTATGGGTCTCAATGGGTTTTGAGGAGATTTGGTGATTGGAGGAGTTTGACGCCGAGTACCTGCAAAGAAGTCCCGGGTTGGTTTGATACCACCGAGGACCCTCCGACGACCAAGCTAGTGCTAGATCCGAGTAGCATAACGGCTAAGTGGAGTAAAAAATCGCTTACTTGACCCTTCTGTGATGGGGGTTTATATAGTGGTGGAGGCACGCAGCAGCAGGCGGGAGAATCTCACCGGCAGTTACGCTCCCGGCGTCACGCCCGCGTAGAGAGCGGATCACCCATAAATGGGGATCGTAAAGGCGTGGAACGTGGGACGTTGCTGGCGGAGAATCTGCGCGTGGCGAGATTTACGGAGCGGCGGTTACGCTTGTGAGCGGCGGAGCTGGTCGGAGGACCGAGGAAGACGGCCTTGGCCAAGGGGCTCGGGGACGAGCGAGGAGGCCGAGGAGACTTGGTCTTATGGCAGCTCAGGACGAGCTGAGGGACCGAGGAGGCCAATCTCCAGGGAGCCCCGAAGAGGGCTAGCTTGTGCTAGCAGGTCGGGTATAGGGATGGCCTGGTCAGCCTTTGTGGGCCCTTTCTTCTGAGTTCTGGGACGTGCCATCCGCCATGTGTCCTGATCATGGGGATTTCCAATATCGAGCATTATCATTAGCCCCACACTCTTGTCCCGGCCAGCTAGCGGGTCGGGTCAGGAGTGGATTGCCGGGCCGCCCGGGGCGAGCTCCTTCCTAAGATTTCGTCGGGACGCGTCCCTGGGCCGTGAGCTGTCTTTTCTGTTAGCGAATCAGGGCGAGATCTCTGCATTTAAGGAGGGTGCGCCGGTTCGTGTATCTTGCCTTTGGAGTGACGGTCCACGTGTCAAGCGTCGGTTGGCTGACGCGACGTGCGTAGACCTGCGACGCCTGAAAGGATGCAGTCCAGTATGGGAACGACAGGTGGAGCAATCTGAGCCGTTTGGATGCGAGGAGGCGTTTCGGCGGGAGACGAAGGGCACCGTTGGAAGAGGTTGCTCGTTGTGATAAATAGGGGTGGGGCCTGTTCCACGGCCCCTAACCCTTCATCTTACCTTTCTTCTAAGTTTTGGCTGCTCAGCGCTCCTTTTCTTGGGGATACATGCTTCGTTCCCATTCTTTGGGTCGCTCGTTCCATAGGGAGGCCCGCGACGCGGCCATGCCCCTGGCTGGCCCAGGTTCTGCGTCGAATTTCCTGCCGGTGACAGGGTCGTCCGCCTGGTTGGCGGCCCCCGGGGATTTTTCCGGCGGCGGTCAGAGGCGCCCGCGGTCATCCGAGCCCCATACGGGAGACGGAGGGGGGGCGAAGACGAGGTCCTCCTCAAGAGGAAAAGGACAATCTCTCGTGCACCGCCGTCAATGGCCCGTGAAGGGATCCCCGTGCAGGAGGGAGATGCCGTGTTCATGGTTCCGTCCGGGCTTTCCGTCGCTGCCGGCTTGCTCGCCGGGATGGAAGAGTCGACAGGAGGAAGACTTTCGTGTGGCACCTTGAGGGCCCAAATGGAGGCCATAGCCCAGGGGCGGTCCAGGTACAAACCCCTTCACACGTTGTTTTCGGTCTTCCTTTCTTTGGCCCGAGCGACTCCCGGTTTCTCATTCGCTTCCTGTCAGGTCCTTCAACACTGCGCCATCGCCGCTCGTATGGAGGCCGAGGAGGCATTCCACGCATCGAGACCAGTAGAAGCACTCCCTTCGGATGTCGAGGTCCTGCGGCGTGACCTGCATCTGGAGAGGGCTAGGGCCGATGTCCTGGCAACCCGTGCGGAGTCTGCGGAGCTTGCCAATTCAGCGAATCAGGGCGTCCGCCGTTACCTGAGTGCATCTCTCCGGGTTGCCGAGAGGAAGCTGGCGGACCTGGCTAATCGCTTCGCGGCCATGGAGAAGGAGAGAGATGCCAGCAAGAGGGATGCCGAGGCGGCGCTTCTGTCGGCTCAGGCTGCTGAGGTCCGGGCCAGGAAATCCATGGCCGATTACAAGGCGTCAGAGTAGTTTTACATCGAGCTCGGTGAGTATCTCGTCGTCGCGTGGAATAAGGTTCTGGATGCCGTGAAGGAGCAGCTTCCGGATTTCGCCAATGGCGAGCTCCGTGCTCGGGTTCCGCTGTTGGTGGCAAGGCCTCCGGCCAACAACGATGGGGTAAATAAGGCGCGCCCCTGGTGGCAAAACCTCCGGTGGTGAAGCTCCCAGCGATGAGGGAAGCGAGGCGCAGGGGGGTTCACGACTTAGGTCTTTTTGATATTTCCCCGTCCCACTTTTGTAAGCCCCTGGGCAGTTTATAAGGCTGGGGAGCCCGAAGTACCCTTTGTAAAGACTGTGCGCTTGATAATAAAACTTCTTCTTTAGTTTCATTGGTCCGCACTTTATCTTCTATTTGTGTTGTTGGGCTTTCATGTCAGGTCGGCCATCTGTTCAGCAATCGTTCGTCGGGTTGACTTCGATCGCTTGCCAAGCGTTGCCGAGGATGGACGGAAGCTGCCCCGTTGCCCTTAGACGAGAGCTTATGATTTCTGGCGTCGTGGGTAGGCAACTACCGGCCTGGGATGACCGAGCGGGGTTGTCGCTCGGATGCCTCTTGCGAGGGCTTCGATCCCTGGCGTCATGGGTAAGGAGCTACCAGCCGAAGATAGCCGAGCAGGGTAGCTGCCCGGTTGCCTCTTGCGAGGGCTTTGATCCTTCAAGACGGGGGACCGAGCAGGGTTACTGCCCAGTGCCTCTTGGCGAGGACTTTGATCCTTGTCGGTCGTGGTAGGATGCTACCAGCCGGAGATAGCCGAGCAAGGACTCGACTGCCTCTGGGAGGACTTTGGTCCTTGGCGCAGGAGGGGCTGTAGAAGCCTACCAAGGACCCTTGGCTGGGCAGGGTTACTGCCCGGTGCCTCTTGGCGAGGGATTTTGTCTTGAAGGATAGCCGAGCGAGGGGTCCTCGGGCTCGACTGCCTCTGGGAGGGCTTTCTGACCCCCGGCGTTGCGGCAGGGAAGCTGCCCGCCAGGGATAGCCGAGCGACGGTTGGGCTCGACTGCCTCTGGGAGGGCTTTCTGATCCCTGACGTTGCGGTAGGGAAGCTACCCGCCAGGGATAACCGAGCAGGATAGCTGTTGGGTTGCCTCTAAGGAGGATTTTGGTCCTTAGCGTTAAGGGGCTGTAGGAAGCCTACTAAGGATAACCAGGCAGTGAAGCTGCGCGGCAGCCTCTTGGCGAGGGCTTTGGATTGTAAAGACAGAACTCTATTCGGGGTGTTTCGACGTTTCCTTATTCGAATGGACATGATTTTTAGAGAACGTTTTACATCATCTTTGTAAAGAAAAAAAGGGGGGTACACACTCACTGGCCTTGACCTCACTGGTATAGCTTGAGCTTCTCGGCGTTGTAAGGCCGAGGGAGCTTGCGTCCGTCCGCGTCTTGTAGGCGGTAGGATCTGCCGGGGAGCGCCTCATAGAAGAGGAAGGGACCATCCCACTTTGGGGAGAACTTGTGAAGCCTGTCTTGGTCAATGAACTCGTTTCGCCATAGGACCAGATCCCCGGTCTTGAAAGAGCGTTGTTTGACCCGAGCGTTATAGTATCGGGCCATTTGTTGTTGATAACCGGCGGCTCTGATATGAGCCCGGTCTCTCTTCTCCAACAAGATGTCCAGGTTGGTCCGTAGCGCCGAGGTGTTTGTGTCATCATCGAAGTGCTCGACCCGGTGACTGGGTAGCCCGATCTCCGCTGGGACCATTGCTTTGGTCTCGTAGCAGAGGCTGAAGGGGGTCTCCCCGGTAGGAGTCTTCTTTGACGTGCGCAAGGCCCATAAGACCCGGGGTAGTTCTTCGACCCAACTGGCTTGTCGCCCCTCTAGGCGGGTCCGGAGACCTCGGAGGACGTCTCGGTTAGCGACCTCGGCCTGCCCGTTTCATTGGGGATGCGCAACCGCGGCAAACTTCATGAGGATATGGTATTCTTTGCAGAAGTCCTTCACTTTCTCGTTCTCGAAGTTCGTCCCGTGGTCAGTGATGATACACCTCGGGATGTCGAACCGGAGTATCAGGTTGTTTTGCAGGAACTTGATGGTTATGGCGGCATCCAGTTTCCTGATGGGGACGGCCTCGATCCACTTGGTGAAGTAGTACACCGCGACGAGGACGTATTTGTGCCCGCCTATACCGGTAAGGAACTGGTCGACCATATCCAATCCTCACTGGGCGAACGGCTATGGGGATGTTAGGGCGGTCGGCTCGGTAGACGGGAGGAGGGGGATGTTGCCGTGAAGCTGGCAGCTCTTGCATCTCCTGACTATCATCCGGGCGTCCTCGTGAATAGTGGGCCAGTAGTACCCCTGGAGCCACGCCTTTTGGATCAAGGTTCGGGCCCCCTGGTATGCACCGCCCACCCCCTTATGGATTTCCCGAAGGACGTAGTCGACTTTGTGGGGGTCAACGCACCGGAGCAGGGGCTGGGTGAAGGCCTTCTTGTAGAGGTTCCCATTGCTCCAGACGAAGTGGCGAGCTTTGGCCCGGAGACGGTGGGCGACTTCCCAGTCTTCTATGTGCGTGCCTTCCTTCAGGAATTCCACGAGGGGTTTCCTCCAATCCTGGTCGTTCTCCTGCGCCGCGTACACATGGAATGTCGTCACCCCGTCCTCCATACTGGGTTGAGGCAAGGTTTCAAAGAGGATAGACCGCTTATTGTTGGCCGAGTATGACGAAGCCAACTTGCTCAGGGCGTCGGCTTGGGCATTCAGCTGCCTGGGTATTAGTTCTACATGGACTTCGTCAAAGTTCCTTCGGAGTTTCCTCACCTCGTCCAGGTACTTCATCATCAGAGGCTCCCGAGCTTCGAAGCGGCCGGTCATTTGACCGACAACGAGGACCGAGTCGCTGTGGATTCGAATTGTCTTCAGTCCCAGCCCGGCGGCCATGCGCAGTCCGGCCAGGAGGGCCTCGTACTCTGCCGCGTTGTTCGAGGCTTTGAAACCGAGCTTTAGAGAATACTACATCTCTGCTTCGTTCGGGCCCCGGATAATGAGGCCAGCACCGCAGCCTTCCTCGGTCGAAGACCCGTCGACGTAGATGACCCACTCCAGAACCGAGCCAGGCCTTTCCGCGATGGGACACTGGGTTGCAAGGGGCGGTGTGGACTCCGGCTTCTTGTTAGGGATGGTGTATTCAACGATGAAATCGGCTAGGGCCTGCGCTTTGATGGCCTGCCTTGGGCGATACTTTATGTCAAACTGAGATAGCTCCAACCTCCACTTTTCTAAGTGGCCCGAGGATTCTGGTGATGCTAGGATAGCCCCCAACGGGCGCTCGGTGAGGACGATGATGGTGTGCGCTTGAAAGTAGTGCCGCAGCTTCCTCGAGGCTACCACGAGGGCTAAGACAATCTTCTCTATGGCAGGGTACCTCGTTTCTGCGTCATTAAATACGTGGCTCACATAGTACACCGGCTTCTGCGCTCCATCGGCCTCCCGGACGAGCACCGAGCCCACTGCCTGGTCGGATACCGCCAGATACAGCGACAACTCGTCTCATTCAACTGGTCGGGTGAGCAGTGGCGGCGTCGCGAGGTGCTTCGTCAATTGGTCGAAGGCGGCTTGGCACTCCTCTGACCACTCGAACCTCGGGATTTTCCTCAGAGCCTTAAAGAACGGAAGGCATTTCTCCCCTGAACTGGACATGAAACGGCTCAGAGCGGCGACTCGTCCCGTGAGCCGCATGATCTCGACGTTGGTCTTGGGCGCGACTATGTTGAGGATAGCGTCGATTTTCTCTGGGTTGGCTTCGATTCCGCGGTGAGTGACCATGAACCCGAGGAACTTTCCCCCGGTGACTCCGAATGCGCACTTGGCGGGGCTTAGCTTCATGTTGAACTTGCAGAGCACTTCGAAAGCCTTGCCCAGGTCCCTGGCATGGCCGGCCGACGAGACGGATTTGACGAGCATGTCGTCAACGTATACTTCCATATTCCTGCCGATCTGTGGCTTGAACATGCGGTTGACCAACCTTTGGTACATGGCCCCGGCGTTCTTGAGGCCGAAGGGCATCACCTTGTAGCAATATACTCCCCGGTCCGTTGTGAATGCGGTGAGATCTTCATCTTCGGGATTTATACGGATTTGGTTGTAGCCGGAGAAAGCATCCATGAAGCTCAACAGCTCGTGCCCGGCCGAGCTGTCGACGAACTAGTCTATCCGGGGGAGTGGATAGTTGTCCTTGGGGCAGGCTTTATTGAGGTCGGTGAAGTTGACGCACATATGCCACTTCCCGCTTGACTTCTTGACTTGAACTACGTTCGCCAGCCACTCCGAGTAGGGTACATTCCTGATGAAGTTGGCGGCGGGAAGCCAATCAACCTCCTCTTCGATAGCCTTCTGTTTGACCGGGGCGAAGCTTCTCTTCTTCTGTCTGATGGATCGGGCAGCAGGATCAACCCTGAGCTTGTGGGAGATGATTTTGGGATCAATCCCAGGCATGTCAACAGGCGCCCAGGCGAAGACGTCGGAGTTGTTTCTGAGGAATCTGACCAGGTCATCTCGCCGAGTCTCCGTCAGGAGTGATCCGACCTGGACGGTTATTCCCTGGTCTCCTACTGTCAGGGGCACCTCGGTCAGAGGTTCGACCGGTGCCCCCCGGATCTCCTTCCGCTCATCTCGGGTGTCCAGGGAACCTTTGATGTCGTCACTTACCTCAGCGTCGTCGGCTGGCTGCTCGGACGAAGACGTTTCAGTGAGGCATATCTTCGCGACCCGCTGGTTCCCGTAGGCCTGACCTATCCCGCCCCTATCGAGAAGGAACTTTATCGCCAGGTGGTAGGTCGATATCTGGACGGCCGATGAGGACGTTGTAGGCCGATGGGACTTTTGCTACGATAAAGTCCACAGGCAACGTACGCGTGCGGCCGGGCTCCCCGATCGTGAACTGCAGGGTGACCAGCCCTTGCGCCGGGATAGAGTGGTTGGTGAACCCCGAAAGGACGTGAGAGGTCGGTTTCAAGTCTGCTGGGGTGAGCCCCATGCATAGAAAGCAGTTGTGGAAGAGGATGTCCGCCGAGCTGCCTGAATCGACGAGTATCCGGTGGACCCCATACCGGTGGATTCAGGCCGTGATCACCAGTGGGTCGTTGTGGGGAACGGATATGCCGTGGAGGTCCCCATCGCCAAAGGTGATGGGCTCGTGGCCTCTAGCCTTTTTGCCCGGGCGGCCGCTGGCGTATGTTGCCGGCGCGGGGTGCCGAGTCTCACAGAATCCCGACTGGTCCCCTGTCGCCATGACCATAGTCCTTGATGGGCCTTGGTTTCCTTCGGCGAGCCCGCGAGGCGGCGGCAGGTGTAGGGGCTGATGACGTTCGGTTGAGGCTCGCCCACGCCTCCGTCGAGGGGAAGGTGGCGGCCGGGACCCGGATTTTCGGGGCGATTACTTGCCATGTGGATGGAGATCGGAAGGCCGACTTTGTTTTTATGGAGTTTTCGTTTCCCATAGACGGCGCCAACTGATGGAGGTCCTTTTCAGATCTCTTTCAGATGTTGTCTTCCGTCGATCTCCCGGTGGATTCTGGAGGGGATCCCCTGTTGTGTGTGGGTCTCAATGGGTTTTGAGGAGATTTGGTGATTGGAGGAGTTTGACACCGAGTACCTGCAAAGAAGTCCCGGGATGGTTTGATACCACCGAGGACCCTCCGACGACCAAGTCAGTGCTAGATCCGAGCAACGTAACGGCTAAGTGGAGTAAAAAAACGCTTACTTGACCCTTCTGTGATGGGGGTTTATATAGTGGTGGAGGCACGCAGCAGCAGGCGCGAGAATCTCGCCGGCAGTTACGCTCCCGGCGTCACGCCCGCGTAGAGAGCAGATGCCCATAAATGGGGATCGTGAAGGCGTGGAACGTGGGACGTTGCTGGCGGAGAATCCACGCGTGGCGAGATTCGCGGAGCGGCGGTTACACCCGTGAACGGTGGAGCTGGTCGGAGGACCGAGGAAGACGGCCTTGGCCAAGGGGCTCGGGGATGAGCGAGGAGGCCAATCTGCAGGGAGCCCCGAATAGGGCTAGCTTGTGCTGGCAGGTCGGATATAGGGGTGGCCTGATCGGCCTTTGTGGGCCCTTTCTTCTGAGTTCTGGGACGTGTCATCCGCCACGTGTCCTGATCGTGGGGATTGCCAATATCAAGCATTATCACGCACTTTTATTTATTTGTTTAGAACGCTCGACCTAAACGAAGGACCTACGCAGCCGTAAGGAGAGGATGGTATTTGCGCCGGTGTTGTGTGAATTGTTTGCGTCATAGTATTGTTCCGTGCATCGACTATCTCCCAACATTTCGTTCTTAAAAGATTAATAATCATGAAGATATTTATATCAGGTTATGGTTGCTATCTCGACCGCAGCAGGCTCGGCCGGGACATCAATAGTCTACTTGGCTCACTCCGGCAACAAGAAAAGGCGAACTGGGTCCCAGTTTGCTTGAGATTCGATGGCTTTTGCCAGCAGTTTAGTGGAGCGGTTGTGGCTTCGTTTATTGGAACCGTGTTCTTAATGCTGATGGTGGTGATGTCTGCTCTTGCTCTGAGAAAGCACTGAAGTCGTGTTTGCAGGGTCTCTTAATTTGTGTTTGATCGTTCATCACATTTCTCTTGTTGTAGTTTGTGTTTGAAACTTGTGTTTTATGAGCTTTTAAGCTTGATTTCTCTTGTGCAACCAAAACTCTGTTATCTGAAGAAAAAAATTTATGGATGAATAAATATTAATGACTTGAGTTGGATTGATTAGTATATGAATCATGAATGGTTCGTTTTAACATAGAACAATAGTAACTATTGAAGATTTGCATATCAATCTCAGGTTTAATGGCTGTACAAAATTGTGCCGTTTTCTTTCCACATTAAACTTAATTTTGATTTTCTACATATGTTTTACTTTCATCAAGGGCAATTTTGAGAAGAAGCAACGGCACAATCGAGATTTTTTAACGCTTAAAATTAGAGGTAGGTTGTGAAGTTAGAAGAGTTTCCAAATAGTTTAGCCTTGGTTTGTTGGTTGTTTATTTATTTTACTAGCAAGAGATGATACTCCGCGGATGAAAGTTCAGCCATAAATTATCTTAAATCAAATGTTGCATCGTGTAATGATGATTATACTTGATAAGAGTTTAGTTCGTAAGAAATTATTGCATATTAATATTTAAAATTGCCATGCAGAGTACATCCAATATACTTAAATCACATCCAATTATAAATACCTGAGCCAAGGTCTAAACGAAAATCTCAAGTAAAATAGGAGTTTGATCTAAATTTTTCACATTGCGCCAAAAAAATGAGCTTGAAGGTAATGAAAGTTTTATAAGGAAGAGATCTTGGTTTTTCAATACTTATTTTCAATCAAAATTGCGCAAGAATTATTTTTACTCATAATAATCAGTAAGAGCGGACCTATTCAAGGGCAGAGTGGGGCCATGACCCCATCCTATTTTTCAAAACATAGGAAGGTATCCTATGGTCCTTGCCCTCATATCGATCTCAATCAGAGAAAAAAATACGCCTTCTCATCTCTGAGAAAAACCCACGTCTCTTCTCTAAAAACTCTACTCTCATGGTCCTCATCTCGATCCAAAAGCTAGCGCGTCATCTCTAAAAATCCTCGCTTCTCAGCCTCTCAGTCTTATCTTTAAAACCCCGTCTGAGTCTCATCCTCTTCGACGGCATCCTTGCCCTTGCCCCTCGCGGTTGTGGTCTCCTCTCGTCTCGCCTAGCCGCAAGTCATACTCGTCTTCATCAGTCATCTCCTCATCTTCGTGAACAGTTGCCTCATCGCTGCTGAAACCCTAGAATCTTATTGGTTCAAAACTTATATGGTATTTTTCTTTTAACTCAAACCCTTGATTTCAATTATTTGTTTTTGAATGAATTGCTTGATTTCAATTACTTGATTTTGAATGAATTGCTTGATTTTGATTTTGTTGCTTGATTTCAATTACTTGATTTTGAATGAACACCTTATTAAAAAAAATTGTGAATGAATAACTTAATTTTGTTAATAGTTGTAAGATAACTTGATTTACACTTTGTTTTTGTTAAAAAAATTGTGAATGAATAACCTGGACCTTGGCCCCACCCTTCGAAAATTTCTGAATCCGCCCACTGATAATCAGTGGCACTAAGCTATACCTAGTTATCGACAATTTTAAAAGAATTGCATAAAAATACAGGTAGCAATCAAAATATTTTAATTGAAAGCTTGGATATATAGTCAAGTGCCATCATTACGATTGGGCATTACATGTAATTTTCCAAGCTCATGATTTACTCACGTGATTAGTCGGAACCATGCAAGAATAAGAAGAGGTGGTTGGAAAGTTTGATAATTCCATAACCAATTGGAAATATTTAAGCCAAGGATTCATATGGAAATCTATAAAAAAATCGGGGGTTAAATTAATTTTCTGAGGCCAGAATTAAGCTCAAATATCCGAACCAAGGGTATAAATGGTTCTACCCAGGAAAACGGGGGTCATATCTAATTTTCCATTAGAAAAGTCAACCAAAATTGAGCTCAAATACATAAACCTAGGATCTAAATGGAAATACAAGGAAAGCTGGGGCTAAAGCTAATTTTACATTAAAAAAATGACAAAAATAGCTTGATTTTAGTGACACTTTATAGCTTTCTATACTATATATAATAAATACATCGATGATATGCATGTTCATTTTCTTAAATTTAACTTACAAGTGTGCGATAGCTCAGTCAATAACACACTTGTCCTCCTGAAAAGAATACGGTGGTCATAAGTTAGGCTTACAGGTCAATTCAAAAAAAACATACAAAATGTAAGATAAATAAGATAATAAATTGTTATCTCTGATCCATTTGAAGTTGTTTAAAATCTGGATTGAATGATAATTGACATCATTTTTCTTATTAATAAGACAAAAATAAAAAGTTTCCTTTCTACTGAAATTTCGTTCCTAATTCAAAATTCTAAAATATATCCCACATCTAACTAATACTTTGGAAAATAATAATTTTTTATTGAGAAATTAATTTTTTTAAAATTTTGCTACACATCCGTCATTTACCAAAAGGAGCAACTTTCCATAATCTCAAGCATTAATAAACTTAGCACAATAATTTCCACATGGCTGTCACACGTGACTGCCGCGTGCAACCAGAAGGTAAAGTGCTTTTTGATTCTCTCTCCGCTCTTCTCTTAATAATTAATAATAAAGAAAAAAAATTAACTCCTTTTGCTCTCCTCTTTCGCGCGATTTTGGGTTAGAAATTAGGGTTAGGGTTTCGATCGAAGATGTCTCAGAACGGGAAGTTGATACCGAATCTCGATCAGCAGAACACCAAAGCCTTCAATTTGACTGTACTCCAAAGGATCGATCCCTACGTTGAAGAGATTTTGATCACTGCAGCTCACGTTACCTTCTACGAGTTCAACATTGAGCTCAATCAATGGGTACCTGAATCGATTTCGATGCATTTCTTCTTTGATTCTTGGTTGCTTGATGTCTGATTAGGGTTTTGATGTCTGTTTCTTGTCATCAGAGTCGCAAAGATATCGAAGGATCGCTCTTTGTCGTCAAAAGGTGAATCAGATCTAT